>CM037032.1:5105675-7505675 GCA_020882235.1 Schizaphis graminum
AACTGTTATATGTGCTTATCTCGAAATCCCAACAATTATAATCCTGACATGTAAAATCCCGACATACCAAATCCCGAAAAATCATAATACCGACAGTTTTAAAATTTATACTATTATATTCGTTAATCATTATTTAAAAACACAACAAATTTATATTATAAGTAGTATGATTTGGGGAGTTCTGGAACCTAACCCCCTGCTCCTCTGACCATTGCCACACCCCCACACCCTGACCATTACTGACCCCCTGAGCCGCTGAGCCACTGATCCTCACTAGTCCTTACCCCCCTACCGCCACCCGCTCCCACACGTACATGACGTATTTTGCGCGCGCGCCATATTATTAACATATTATTGTACATACACCATATTATTGTACATGCAACATATTATTGTACACATACCATATTATTGTACACGCACCATATTATTGTACATGCATCATATTATTGTACACATACCATATTTTTATGCACGCGCCATATTTTTGACCCCCATGTATTCGAGCCGCCGGATGCAATATGTATCAACATCTCAATCAAAATATATGCAATACATAATTTCGACAGGAATATACTTGCAACAACATATCTATTGTTAATCAATGACCTTAGTAAAGAAATACTTACCGATAATCCACAAATGTTTGTCGGCATCACGTTCTGTACACCCATAGGATTTGTATTTAAACCCAAAATTATGAGTCACATGTCCATCCTTTGTCATAGAGGAATTTACCCCTACCTATTATCGTTTTCCCACCTAATAATTTCTCAAATCGACAGACACTTGACTCTGCAAGAGCCGACATACAATCAGTCTGTCTTCAGTCTTACACACTTGTAATTCACCTCCGCGTTTCAACAAGTCTTTATAATTTTTCCAAGTCTTTTTTTCAACGTTTACTAACAAGTGATTTAATATGGCCGGTTCAATCGAAGACAACAAAGCGTTATACAAGAAGCATACCTTTACGTATGTACCACCAAAACCTCCGACCGAACTCATCGAATCTACTAGCTACACACTAGACTTTGCAGCCCGTAAGTTTGTACATATTGGTATTGATCCGAGTGAAAAATTACAAGTCGTTGTTCATTTATTAACTTCATCGCGTTACGTGCATATTACTACAGATTTTTTGAAAAAAATATTCTCGTACATGGGACATATCTTTTCGTTCATATTAGACACACCACAAAAATATAAGCGAGTTATATTTTATGAAGACGAAAAAATGAAACTATCGAGTATGATGTACAGCGGAGAAAATGTGTTGGTGATCGAAGCAAAAAATCGTGATGGATGCAGAGTACTGTTGAACCGGGCGGATCTTATACGTCTTCAATATCTCGAATGCTCTATTTTCGAAAGCATCGTGCGAAAAGAAGTATTCACCGCTCCGTTGGTTATAAAACAATATGAAGAGATTGTCGTATACCTAGACAAGAAATGCACTCAACATAATTCACCACTGAAAAATGTTGACGAGATGATAGTTTTCATTAAGAACATACAAGACGATCGAGTCGTTAAGTCTATACCAAATTTCACCAATCAAATACAGATGTGTGCAGCTGAACAATTAGCTAAATCACTGTTGAACCAGAGGGCGAACAACTCACATAAGGTAATTCAAAATTATATTATTCCTTAAACAAAAATATTAAATAGTTTATTTTATTTTAGATTTTCAACGAAACGATGGCCATTTCACCATTATAATTACCTACACCAATGTCACCACCATCTACACCGTCTACACCGATATCACGATCTCCTTCACCGAGTCATATTATACCAAGGTGGAGCAGAGCAGCCGATGAAAATGATGGACCAAATTTTTTCAATACGTCAGCGTCAACACAAAACTTCGATAGCGCTGTATCGGAATTTTATTTCATACCAAAACGTAAACTCTTTTAATAATAAATACAAAAATGTAAAAACAATTTTCATATTTGTAAAATAATTTTGTGTAAAATAAAAAAAGACGTGATATTTAAAAACAATTTTTCATTTATTAAATTAATATTAAGTTTTACAAGGTTCTCACTTCCCCGTTAAACAGGTTATAAGTTAAATTTGGTCATGTAATATTAAACAATATGCTGAAGTGGAAGCTGGAAACGCTTCGTCGGCTTCGAGTTCAATTCTGAGATCCACTGTCGACATTTTCACGTTGTCGTTCTGCCGGCTCATATCAACGACTATGATTGGAGAAAGATTTTTGAAATCTGTGCGGTTCAACAGGGGTTTCACATCATCGCGTCCGTAGTAAGATTTTTGGAACTCTGCGTACGCGTGGTATAATGTAGCCATCTTATTCTTGGTAAAGTCGCTTTGGAAATCTTCATAGGGAAACACTTCGCTTTGTCATCATATGTGTTGTTTGCTCTTCTTTGGTCATTATGATGGGTTTATTTGTTCTAAGCAAATCTGGAACTCTTCTTACGATATCTATCACTTCATTCACGAATTTTTTGGGTACGTCTTGATGAGGCTTGTTACCACGGGAAATAATGTGTTATTGCGGCAAATTAAACTTTTCCAATAGATCAAACGGGGCGCATTCTGTAGTCTTTACGACAAACCCGTGCGTAGTCATCGGTTCATGTTTTTGAAAATCTGATGTTTTTTCACCTTTTCTTTCTTTACATTTGACAAGAATTGTCTCAAAATCGGTATATATAACTATTATATGGCGTAGAGTCTTATTCCAGCCATCGAACTCTAACACTGTACCGGGGAGCCTGCATCAAGGTAAAATTGGTTTGTATACTCCACATATCGGTTTGTATACTGTTTGCCCACAAAATGTAGTTTTTCACCAAAACAAGTCGTCAAAACAAGTAAAACACCGTTTGCAGAATATAGCACTGCCGTGATTTTCTGGTTTTTTGTGATCAGATAAGCCGTGAAATTTCGTTATGTAAGTATAGTGGCTTATTACCCCCGTTGGTAATTAGTAATAATTGAGCAAAATTATATTTTTCTTCTTCATTCATAATGACGTTAAGTGGATAAATAATATGTTTTTCACTCTTGTTAGGGTTTTTTTTTTTTATTTTACCCGTATACTCGTACGTTAACAGATACGTTCTGGTTATTTTTTTTTTTCGAATATTTTTATTTCCGCGATGAGTGTTGAGAACGTTAAATCAGTAAAATTGTATTTTTCTTCGAGTAATGTATAATTTACTCCAACTATCTGTGTACTCGTACGGGTACGACACCTTTACGAGACACAAACGGCATATCTCCGGTGACAAAATGTTTAGCTGTCTCACGGAAGTTTTCGAATTTAATCGTAAGTTTTCAGCCAGAGACGATAAACTCGACGTCATAAACCTGTTCGTATCGATAAACCGTACAGTAAAGTTACTACTTATATATTTCGAGAAAGATATAAATTTATCCTCACTGTTCGGAATAACGGTTATAGGTTAGGTATCATAACCAAGTACGGTGATTATGAAGTGCGAGTCGTAGTTGCTTAGATTATAAGAAAATACGGGTGCATATTTAGGCTGTTGTAACTCCAAGTTACGCTTTGAGCACCAAGTCTGCCTACATTTACCTGTCAGATAGTCATGATCTCTAGCTTTATCGCCTCCGGTTAAACTACATTTACACAGATTACATATAATAGACTCTTGATGTGTTTTTTCTTGGTCCTCGGTCATTAATAAAGGAATGTTAGTCTTCATAAAATTATCGATTTTCCTACTCGCATGACATATCTAGGTTTTTCTAATTTGTCAGATGTCTTTACTTTCCACGAATGTGAAGTGTTTTGCGGTAAAAATAGATATTCACACAACTCCCATGATCTAAATGCACATATGTGGTGAAAATGTGTTGGTAATAGAATCTAAAATTTAAGACGACAGCAGCTATAGTATTTAGAATTGTCGATTTTTGAGACAGTCGTACGAAAGTCTACAATCATGAGTCCCACTATTTTAAAACAATTTAAAATGTTTTATAATTATATTGATCGAAAATTGACTACAAAGAAAACGAATGAAATGAACAGGTTTATATCGAATCTCCAAAACAATCATATTATCGCAACTTTTCCAAAATATGAAGTTAAAGAAAAATAGTTTGGTAATACGTCAAAAATATAGAGAACGTAGTTAATTATGGTGAATTTATCCGCTCGCTCGAGCCCGAGTTGAAACAATTATTGAAAACACGATTACAGGAGCATCCAATAAAATTTAATTTGAAGCTAGAGGCTACCTACAGTCGGTCAAATGTGACCAATTCATTGGAGAATAGAGCATTTAAGACATCAGTGGTTGACATTTTAGCGAAAAGTAATATAACAGAGATTATCGAGAGAGCGTTTATAAAGTTTTTGAGTGAACGGGAGACTTATGCGAGCAGAGTGGGGCGGATTTACGATAGAGTCGATCGACGGGTTATTGCTGGGTGTATACAAATACTCTCCAATGTCCGGTTCGTCATACATACAGTTACCTGCGTTTTTCGAGTGGAAACGGACGGCTATCAACCCACAGAACGTAGACCGGTACTATTTCAAGTGGGCGATTCTCGCGAGGCATGTGACGGGACCGACGGTATTCGGTGTCGATGAAAATAATAAGCAGCACGAAGACAAGTATAATTTCGAGAGTATTTCATTCCCGACACCGATTTCAGACATAACCAAATTCGAAAAAAATATTCAGTTCGTGGCCGTAAATGTTTACGGACTTCAAAAAAAAAAAAAATTCCAACCGTCGAAGAAATACCCGACATATGAAGTTTCCCCATTACGTATCGCTAACAATGAAAAATCCAACCATTTCGACCTGTTGATGTTGGGAGACGATAACGGCCAACACTACGTGTACATTTCTAATTTTTACCGACTCACACGATCGCAGAAAACAGCTCACAATGAGAGAGTCGTATTTTGTAAGCGTTGTTTTACAAGTTTCGACAATAGGCAGCATAAATTTAAGTTGAGTGGGCGCGAGGCGTTGGAGCAGCATAAGCTAATCTGCGGGGGACATAGCTCCATCTTACCCATAATGCCTAAAGAGGGAGATTGTGTGCAATTCAAAACATTGAAAAATACTGTCCGACATCCATATGTAATCTATGCCGATTTCGAGGCAATATTAGCGAAGACAGATGAGAAGAAGGGTGAAAATACACAGATATTTCAAAAACGCGAGGCCATGAGCTATGGGTTTTTAGTGAAGGCGAGCGATGACGTACCGGCAGAGCTATTAGATGAACATGACATACCGACAGGACCGGTAATATATAGAGGCAGCGAAGAGGTTCAAGGCGTAGCGAAACATTTTGTGGCGGTGATAGTTGAAGCGAGTAGGAAAATCGATAATTTTATGAAGACTAACATTCCTTTATTAATGACCGAGGACCAAGAAAAAACACATCAAGAGTCTATTATATGTAATCTGTGTAAATGTAGTTTAACCGGAGGCGATAAAGCTAGAGATCATGACTATCTGACAGGTAAATGTAGGCAGACTTGGTGCTCAAAGCGTAACTTGGAGTTACAACAGCCTAAATATGCACCCGTATTTTCTTATAATCTAAGCAACTACGACTCGCACTTCATAATCACCGTACTTGGTTATGATACCTAACCTATAACCGTTATTCCGAACAGTGAGGATAAATTTATATCTTTCTCGAAATATATAAGTAGTAACTTTACTGTACGGTTTATCGATACGAACAGGTTTATGACGTCGAGTTTATCGTCTCTGGCTGAAAACTTACGATTAAATTCGAAAACTTCCGTGAGACAGCTAAACATTTTGTCACCGGAGATATGCCGTTTGTGTCTCGTAAAGGTGTCGTACCCGTACGAGTACACAGATAGTTGGAGTAAATTATACATTACTCGAAGAAAAATACAATTTTACTGATTTAACGTTCTCAACACTCATCGCGGAAATAAAAATATTCGAAAAAAAAAAATAACCAGAACGTATCTGTTAACGTACGAGTATACGGGTAAAATAAAAAAAAAAAACCCTAACAAGAGTGAAAAACATATTATTTATCCACTTAACGTCATTATGAATGAAGAAGAAAAATATAATTTTGCTCAATTATTACTAATTACCAACGGGGGTAATAAGCCACTATACTTACATAACGAAATTTCACGGCTTATCTGATCACAAAAAACCAGAAAATCACGGCAGTGCTATATTCTGCAAACGGTGTTTTACTTGTTTTGACGACTTGTTTTGGTGAAAAACTACATTTTGTGGGCAAACAGTATACAAACCGATATGTGGAGTATACAAACCAATTTTACCTTGATGCAGGCTCCCCGGTACAGTGTTAGAGTTCGATGGCTGGAATAAGACTCTACGCCATATAATAGTTATATATACCGATTTTGAGACAATTCTTGTCAAATGTAAAGAAAGAAAAGGTGAAAAAACATCAGATTTTCAAAAACATGAACCGATGACTACGCACGGGTTTGTCGTAAAGACTACAGAATGCGCCCCGTTTGATCTATTGGAAAAGTTTAATTTGCCGCAATAACACATTATTTCCCGTGGTAACAAGCCTCATCAAGACGTACCCAAAAAATTCGTGAATGAAGTGATAGATATCGTAAGAAGAGTTCCAGATTTGCTTAGAACAAATAAACCCATCATAATGACCAAAGAAGAGCAAACAACACATATGATGACAAAGCGAAGTGTTTCCCTATGAAGATTTCCAAAGCGACTTTACCAAGAATAAGATGGCTACATTATACCACGCGTACGCAGAGTTCCAAAAATCTTACTACGGACGCGATGATGTGAAACCCCTGTTGAACCGCACAGATTTCAAAAATCTTTCTCCAATCATAGTCGTTGATATGAGCCGGCAGAACGACAACGTGAAAATGTCGACAGTGGATCTCAGAATTGAACTCGAAGCCGACGAAGCGTTTCCAGCTTCCACTTCAGCATATTGTTTAATATTACATGACCAAATTTAACTTATAACCTGTTTAACGGGGAAGTGAGAACCTTGTAAAACTTAATATTAATTTAATAAATGAAAAATTGTTTTTAAATATCACGTCTTTTTTTATTTTACACAAAATTATTTTACAAATATGAAAATTGTTTTTACATTTTTGTATTTATTATTAAAAGAGTTTACGTTTTGGTATGAAATAAAATTCCGATACAGCGCTATCGAAGTTTTGTGTTGACGCTGACGTATTGAAAAAATTTGGTCCATCATTTTCATCGGCTGCTCTGCTCCACCTTGGTATAATATGACTCGGTGAAGGAGATCGTGATATCGGTGTAGACGGTGTAGATGGTGGTGACATTGGTGTAGGTAATTATAATGGTGAAATGGCCATCGTTTCGTTGAAAATCTAAAATAAAATAAACTATTTAATATTTTTGTTTAAGGAATAATATAATTTTGAATTACCTTATGTGAGTTGTTCGCCCTCTGGTTCAACAGTGATTTAGCTAATTGTTCAGCTGCACACATCTGTATTTGATTGGTGAAATTTGGTATAGACTTAACGACTCGATCGTCTTGTATGTTCTTAATGAAAACTATCATCTCGTCAACATTTTTCAGTGGTGAATTATGTTGAGTGCATTTCTTGTCTAGGTATACGACAATCTCTTCATATTGTTTTATAACCAACGGAGCGGTGAATACTTCTTTTCGCACGATGCTTTCGAAAATAGAGCATTCGAGATATTGAAGACGTATAAGATCCGCCCGGTTCAACAGTACTCTGCATCCATCACGATTTTTTGCTTCGATCACCAACACATTTTCTCCGCTGTACATCATACTCGATAGTTTCATTTTTTCGTCTTCATAAAATATAACTCGCTTATATTTTTGTGGTGTGTCTAATATGAACGAAAAGATATGTCCCATGTACGAGAATATTTTTTTCAAAAAATCTGTAGTAATATGCACGTAACGCGATGAAGTTAATAAATGAACAACGACTTGTAATTTTTCACTCGGATCAATACCAATATGTACAAACTTACGGGCTGCAAAGTCTAGTGTGTAGCTAGTAGATTCGATGAGTTCGGTCGGAGGTTTTGGTGGTACATACGTAAAGGTATGCTTCTTGTATAACGCTTTGTTGTCTTCGATTGAACCGGCCATATTAAATCACTTGTTAGTAAACGTTGAAAAAAAGACTTGGAAAAATTATAAAGACTTGTTGAAACGCGGAGGTGAATTACAAGTGTGTAAGACTGAAGACAGACTGATTGTATGTCGGCTCTTGCAGAGTCAAGTGTCTGTCGATTTGAGAAATTATTAGGTGGGAAAACGATAATAGGTAGGGGTAAATTCCTCTATGACAAAGGATGGACATGTGACTCATAATTTTGGGTTTAAATACAAATCCTATGGGTGTACAGAACGTGATGCCGACAAACATTTGTGGATTATCGGTAAGTATTTCTTTACTAAGGTCATTGATTAACAATAGATATGTTGTTGCAAGTATATTCCTGTCGAAATTATGTATTGCATATATTTTGATTGAGATGTTGATACATATTGCATCCGGCGGCTCGAATACATGGGGGTCAAAAATATGGCGCGTGCATAAAAATATGGTATGTGTACAATAATATGATGCATGTACAATAATATGGTGCGTGTACAATAATATGGTATGTGTACAATAATATGTTGCATGTACAATAATATGGTGTATGTACAATAATATGTTAATAATATGGCGCGCGCGCAAAATACGTCATGTACGTGTGGGAGCGGGTGGCGGTAGGGGGGTAAGGACTAGTGAGGATCAGTGGCTCAGCGGCTCAGGGGGTCAGTAATGGTCAGGGTGTGGGGGTGTGGCAATGGTCAGAGGAGCAGGGGGTTAGGTTCCAGAACTCCCCAAATCATACTACTTATAATATAAATTTGTTGTGTTTTTAAATAATGATTAACGAATATAATAGTATAAATTTTAAAACTGTCGGTATTATGATTTTTCGGGATTTGGTATGTCGGGATTTTACATGTCAGGATTATAATTGTTGGGATTTCGAGATAAGCACATATAACAGTTGCGGTCGTTGCAATTTTAGGTAATGTCTAAGTTGCGGTCACAGCAAAGACTGAGCTTTTACACTGATAATAAAATGAGTTAAAAAGTTTAGAATTAAAATTATTTATTAGTACTACCAAGTAGTATGATATTATAATGAGAACCTACCCAAAAAATTTAATTTGAAATTTGAGCTAAGTTTATACTATATAATATACTAAACTGTAAAGTAATCTTAAATGAATATTAACCGTCACCATAGTTTATTAACTGAAGTCGATCACTGTTGTTTTTTAAATATAAAAATACTATACATTTAGAAATATTTATATATTTTTGTGCTTTTATCCCACTATTGAGTTATAAAAGCGCAATCAGTGACCGCAATTAGTAGGTGACATTTTAATTGGTTGACCGCAACTAGTACGTAATTTTTGATTTTGACCACAACTAGTAAACACCGATAGGGAATCTACCCAAGCAAAGAATTGAACCTAGCCGTCCTTTTTCCGTCTGTGGTGTCGACTTTGCTAGACCGTTAATGATAAAAACAAGTTTGATGCGAAATGCGGCTGTTAGCAAGGGGTATATCTGCTTCGCAACAAAAGCAGTGCACATTGAACTGGTTGGTGATCTAACAGGTGCATCGTTTATAATTGCATTAAGAAGATTTTCCGATCGAAGACGAAAATGCACGGATATTTATTCGGACAATGCAAAAAACTTTGTTGGAGCAAATCGTCAACTTCAAGAGTTGAGCAACTTGATTTATAGCGAGGAAGATCAATCAAAATTGCAGAATGTATTATCCGAATCCGGTGTCCGTTGGCACTTTATACCATCCCGCTCCCCTCCTCGTTTTGGAGGATTATGGGAGTCAGCAATAAAATCTATTAAACATAATTTATTTCGCGCTTTAGGCAACGCAAACTTTACATACGAAGAATTTAATACTGTATTAATACGAGTGGAGGCATGCTTGAATTCTCGACCTTTGGTTCCTTTATCTTCCGACCCCTCGGATCTCGCTCCTTTTAATCCTGCTTATTTTTATTGGCGACCGCTTTACCCGAAATTGAAGTATCATTAGTACTAACCAATCGATTAACTAGATGGCGCAGAGTCATACAGGTTTCCCAGCAAATCTGGTCCCGTTGGAACCGCGGATATTTAACGCAACTTCAGGAGCGTAAACGGTGGTCTATCGAAAAGGGTCCAAGGATAAAAATAGGTTCCATTGTTCTTATGAAGGATGACAACGCCCCGCCTCTTCATTGAAAGTTGGGCCTTGTTCAAGCTCTCCACGTGGATGCAGATGGTGACGGTGTCCCAAGGGTTGCTACCGCTACCGTAAAGACTCTCAGTGGTGTATATCGTCGTGCTATCTGGTATCTATATCCACTATCTTTCGAAGGTAATTTTATCCCAAATGATCAAAAATAAATATATAAAATTTCTCATATTACAATTAAGTTTATATTAAAAAAATGCTTGTTTCTTTGTATAATATTATGTTATTTTGAAATAATATTTTTTTTATTTTATGATTTATTGAAATAACTATTTTGTTAAATTTACTGTATGTTAAAATGTTTTTTGTTAAACAATCGTTTAAGGCTGGCCGAATGGTCGATCACAATCAAAGTTTGTCGCAATATAAGATAAGGCGAGCGCGCTCGCACCCCCCCCCCCCCCCGACCAAGACCAGATCCATCGCCGGGTCAGTCTGCGCGTCGTTGTCGCCCGAAACACGTATCGGCCATTAAGCTCCTTTAAAAATTAAATAATTATTTATGTAAAATAAATCTAAAATCATTCATACGAAAGGTTAATGTTCTCTTTTTTATACTATACAGTCCTATTCGTAACAACTTTAATAATTATTATTGTAGGTAACTATTCATACATGATACATCTATATTATGTTTTATCTTAACCTAGTTTTGAGTACTATATACCTAAATAAACATTACAATGTTAGCACATATGTTACAAGAACATACAATACACATCGGTATTCATATATTGTTTCGTTTCATATTAGATTACGGCTTCCATTAATTGTGTACTTATTATAATTTATCAAATTAAATTTTTATGTCTTACATCCGTCTCATTGAATATATTTGTTGAACCACAACCATTTTTTGGATATCCTTTGTAATTTATCTTTTAAATATTTTTGTAATATTATATATATTATAAATAATACTATTATTATAATAATGATTTTTTGCCTATCCAGAATAATTTATATAATTAATATATATAATCATATATACTATATATCAATATTATCGTTAGGTAAACTACGACCTAGTTTATGTAAGAAACATTATATTTTGTATAAATATTTTTAAATAGATGCATGTTAAAATCAAATAATTTTTTATCGTTTTACTGTTTTACATAAACTAGATCGTAATTTACTTAAAAAATTGTAAAAAATCAGCCACTGGACTTAAAAAAATGTTTTTACCATCTAAATTTTTTTTTAAATAAGATTCATTAATTGGCTATTTTCGAATATTATAGAAAATTTTTTATTTATTTTTTAGTTTTTTATATTCAGTATTAAAAAATAATAAATAAAAATGTGTAAACTCGAAAATTGTCTCCTCCTACAGGTGCATGTACGGTATATAGCAGGGGTGGGCAACTGGCGGCCTGCGGGCCACATCCGGCCCGCGAGCGCGATTCTTTTTTATCTGGCCCGCGCTACATTTTCAAATTGCATTAGGTATACTCTATTTCAAATAAATACTATTTAAAATGTATATTTTGAATGTACTTTTTTTTTTTTTTTTGCTTTGGCCCGCTATATTTTAAATTTCTAAAAATTGGCCCTATAGTAACTTTGAGTTGCCCATCCCTGGTATATAGCTATCTAAATATTGTCGGGACTGTCCAAAACGTACAATCCATAATTAAATAACGAGCATGCGACAGCCGTTGAACATTATTTTTAGTACAAAATAGTAGAAGTTTTTCATCATTAATGGTTGAATCTTTAATTAAAAATAACTCACCCCCAATTGTAGTTCTCAGTGAATCGGAAATTGTTAGATCTTCTAATGAATGAGGTTGCGATGGCGTATTTTTCCTTCTAACACTCTTTATTTGTTGCCGTAGAGCATTTCTATTTGACATGTATGGATGAGAAGTACTTGGCATATTTGTAACGCAACTTTGAATAATTTGGCAGGGTTGGTCATTTGTATTTCGTGCTTGATTTTTTAAATGACTAAGAGTAGCGCATACATCAACCCTAGCTGCTTTAGGTGCGTGATTACGATCAGAAAATAACGTAATAAATGTTTTTCGTTGATAAGTATAGTGGTTGCGCAATGCGCATCCTATGAATGAAACGCAAAAAATAAAAATAATTTTTAATTATTACTTCTATTGTTATTATTATTTATATTAAAATGTGAGTTAAAAAATCGAGTCCACAGAAATTTGTTCATTTATCAATTTACATAATAGTATGTCCTAAATGAAACTTATTATATATATATATAGGGTTGTAAATTTGAAATATTTCACTTGAAATATTTCAATTGAAATATTTCAAAATTGAAAATTTCACTCTTCTTGAAATATTTCAATGAAATTATGAAAAATATTTTTTTTTTCTTTTAAACGTGTTTATAGACGATTAGAAATAATATATTGATAAAACAAAGAAAATATTGATTATGAATAACTTATCAGTTTGGTATCATTTATCAACCAAGGTTAGAAATGTAAAACAATTAACTAGATAGCGGATTTGCATATTCCCATAGGAACATTGAAGTATAGTGGCCATTTGTCAACAGGGAAATGTTTAAAAAATAACTCAATAGATAAGATTATAATAATTAATAATATAAGATACCTATACATATTTATATAATTATATGACATAATAATATAATATATATTACAAATATATACAATATAAATATTTGATATTATCAATCATGTAATTTTTCCCTGTTGGCATATGGCTGAGTTTAATATTGTCTTATAGTCGGTTATCTAGTTTTTTTATATGTCTATGGTATGTAACTATGTAAACTATGTTACATATTTTCTTTATTTCATACAATAAACCAACTTTTAAAAATTTTCACTTGGAAATAAAAAAAAATATTTTTCATGGAAATGAAATATTTCATGAATTTTTCATGAAATATTTCATGAAATATTTCAAGAAAATAAATTTCATGAAATTTTACAACCCTATATATATATATATATATATTTTGGATAAATGGAACCACACAATGACAATGTACACGATATAATAATGTACACGGTACACGTAAATCACCTTATTTCATATCGCAATTTTTCGGTACGGTAATATCGATAAGGAATGTTGACACCCATAAACGTCTGTTACAATTATTATAAATATTAATATGTTACATGACACTACTGCTGACCAATACTTTATTAAACACACACACACACACATACACACACATATAATTGTAAGGCCTATGGCCAAGAGACAACACGATAGGTAGTCAGTCGATTGTACACCTCAGATCAATAGTATTGGCAGGACTCCGTTTAACCACGTTAAGGTCAACAGTAGTACATAAGATAATTACCGTGAGTAACACTATTTATAATTATTTAGTATTTAATAAAAATTAGTAATACCTGATACAGAATCCTTGTTATTCATATTATAATTAAGATTCCTATAATCTACCCCTGGCTACGGAAATTATATCTAAAGAGTCCTACGACTCTCACTGGATATCTCATATTTAACTGGTCATTCCCCGACCACGTTACATATTGGTGGAGGCGCCGAAGCCTGTAATAATTACAGTTGTATTGGATTACATGGATTTTGTTTCAGTTTTTATTAATTTATAAGTTTAAGTAATTTAAATTTTTTTTATTACGAATGAAAAATTAAGTTTAAGTGAAATAAGATTTTGAATAGCAAAAAATTAAGTAATTAATACTGAGTATAGGTTTTAAAAGGAAATTTAAGTTTTAAGAGAGATAAACGAATTTGAAATGAAAAATTAAGTTTAAGTGAAATAAGTTTTTGAATAACAAAAATTAAGTAATTAATACTGAGTATAGGTTTTAAAAGGAAATTTAAGTTTTAAGAGAGATAAACGAATTTGAAATGAAAAATTAAGTTTAAGTGAAATAAGTTTTTGAATAACAAAAATTAAGTAATTAATACTGAATATAAGTTTTAAAAGGAAATTTAAGTTTTAAGAGAGATAAACGAATTTGAAATGAAAAATTAAGTTTAAGTGAAATAAGTTTTTGAATAACAAAAAATTAAGTAATTAATACTGAATATAGGTTTTAAAAGGAAATTTAAGTTTTAAGAGAGATAAACGAATTTGAAATGAAAAATTAAGTTTAAGTGAAATAAGTTTTTGAATATCAAAAAATTAAGTAATTAATACTGAATATAGGTTTTATAAGGAAATTTAAGTTTTAAGAGAGATAAACGGATTTGAAATGGAAATTTAAGTATAAACGAGATAAGTTTTTGAATAACGAGAGATTAAGTGATTAATATTGATTATAGGTTTTAAGAGAGATAAACGAATTTGTAATGAAAAATTAAGTTTAAGTGAAATAAGTTTTTAAGTAACAAAAAATTAAGTAATTAATATTGAATATAGGTTTTAAAAGGAAATTTAAGTGTTAAGAAAAAATAAACTATTTAAAAATTAATTAATTAATAAACATAAAATTTAATTAAAAACAATAATTTAATATTAGAAAAATAGTTAATCTATTTAGATTAAATTATTATTAGCAGTAGTGACAGTTAAATAATGGAATGTGAAAATTGGTTTCTCAGAGTTTTAATTTATTGGAATCTGATAGAGAAGGACTAATACAATTTCTCAATAATTTAACGTTAGAACAAGTACAGATTTTATTTAATGCTAGTAACGCAATTCGAGTAGAATATTTTGAAGGTAATATAAAAAATTTAAAAGAAAAAAAATTAGATATTTTTGAATCACCCTTATCGCAAGAGGAATTTGATATATTTTTTAACGGTAAATTAGGACAACTACCATACATAAAGAAAGACAGACTACAAACGATTTTACATGAACAATTCGGCATAGTAACAACGGTCCATACTCAGGAACACTTAAGAGAATTAGCACGTAATATCATACGAAAAATTATTAAAATAAATAGCAATTCAACACAAACATTAACTAATAACTTAACAGAAAAATTAAAAGGCGTAACAAATTTAGAAAACAAAGACAAACAGAGCAGTCTAAAATTCGACGACACAACGTTTATTCTAGACAAAACAGTAGATAGTAACAATTTCGATACAAATTTAACAAACTACATAGAACCGACTAAATTAATCAATAATTATAATAATCAAAAAGAAACAAAAGTAAAAATGGAATTTAAAACAATGATCCATCAACCACAAACGTTTTCGGGGAAAATTGGAGAAGACGTTGATTCTTTTATAGAAAATTTCGACTTAGCTGCAATAATCAATAATTGGGGAGAAACAGAAAAAATAACGTTATTACCATTATATTTAAAAGACTCAGCATCAAAATTTTTCAAATTAATAAAAACCAAAACACCAAATATAAACTGGGAACAAATTAAACAACAAATTAAAGAGAAATTTACCAATGTCGGAAATGACAAATTACTTAGAATACAATTAAACCAAAGGAAATTAATGGACAATGAAACTTTAAACGAATTTATAATAAATATAATGGAACTCTGTTATAAAATTAATCCAAACATGATAGAGAAAGAAATCTGTGAAAAAATATTAGCAGGTTTACCAGACGAAATATATAATAAAATAGAAATTTTAGACAATACTAACATAACTAAAATAACGGACAATTTAAAAAGATATGAATTAGCAAAAATGGTTAGACAAACAGATGAAAAACAAAATTCAAATGTAAACAAATTAAATGAAGAGATAAATATTTTAAAAAAACACATTCAACAATTAACCACAGACTTAAGAGAAAAACCGATACAAAATTATGCACCAAATTATGTCAACAGAGCTAATAACACGAACGAATTTTATAACCAACCATTTCCAAATCAATATTTTGAAACACATCCACCGTACTTTAATCCGAACCAACCAAACTCTAGATTTACATACAATCAAATTAACCAAAATATACCAAATACAGTTACACAACAACAGAATCAGTACCATAACTACCAACACTGGAACCCTACAAGGCCGACACCAACGTGTTATGGATGTGGCAAGGTGGGACATATTAAAAGAAATTGTCACAATCAAAAAAACTAAAACTCCTGCAGACACCTGGGTCTGTAAAGGGTATTTTTCCAAAAACCAGGAATAAAAGCAGTATAACCAATGAAATAAATCATGTAATGTATAGTTGCTACAACATAAACGAACAAATAAAACATAAAATCGAAATATTAGGAAAAATTAACGATCAACCGACATTACTACTGTTAGATACCGGAGCTAGTGTGACAGTTATAGATAAAAAAACAACATTATTTGATAATATTAAACCAATTAATGTTATATACTTGGAAACAGCTAATAATTCAAAATTGAACATTATAGGTACGACAATAATTAAAATACAAATAGCATCGTTAATAATACATCATCAGGCAGTGGTAGTAGATAATTTATGCTCTCCAATCTTATTAGGTTTAGATTTTATGGTAAAAACACAAACAGTCATGGATCTAAAATACAACACAATATTATTAAGATATGAAAATCAAAAAGTAGAATTACCAATAAAAACCAGAGAAACAATAATCGATATACAGGAAACCCAAATACAATATGCTTCCCACGAAATATTAAACGAGTATCAACAATTTGTATTGCTTAATAATAATTCACAATATATTAACAATAGATATGAGGAAATAACTGGCGATTTATACAGCGATAGGTCAAGTGACGCTATTGCTCACTGCGTCAGCGAATGCTTAACGATGAACCGTGGTATAGCATTACAATTTCGTAACAAATTTAATAATATTGACAATTTAATTTTACAAAAAAAGAGAGTAAGGGAAATCGCAGTCATTAAACCGGAAAAGCAATGGCTATTATATTTAATTACAAAAAACTACTATTATGAAAAAGCATCGTACGGTAACATATTTGCGACATTACAAAACCTAAGATCATTTTGCTTAGAACAACAAATTAAAAAATTAGCATTACCTAAAATATGCGTAGGACAAGACGAAAAAGAATGGCCCGTTATTTCCAATATGCTGAGATTTATTTTTCGAAATACATGCATAAACATATCTGTTTACGACATAAAAAAATCAATATTAAATAGTAATGAGACCACTAACATAAACGAATCAATATTAAATAATAATGAGACGACCAATAAAATTAATAATAATGGAATGGGATTTTTTTTTGAGGACAATATTAACCACACACTGAGGGAAAATATTTTATACTTAAAAAAGATCGAAGAAGTACCCACCGACGGAGATTGTGGTGCACATGCATTACGTGTTTGTTTGAGAGAAGAAGGACTAGAGGTATCTACAATAGAAATACTAAGAAATATTAATATACCAAATACAAAATCGGGATATCACATGACAGAGGATGACTTAGCATATTTAGCAGACCAATTTAATAAAAACTTAACTATAATTTCAAAACACAAAAACACAGATAATAACTTATTAAATACCGCTATAATATACTGGAAAAATAACCGACCGACGATAGGAGTAATTCATGAAAATAATCACTGGACCCCAGCATTAATAAATCGAGAATCAACACCACTTACCTTACATAATGCATGCATATACACAGTTATACCAGATGTAAACACTATTACAAAACATATAAACCGATACTTAGACCAATGTCACAATCGATTAAATTTACCCAATCTTAGTGAAAAAAAATACCCATTAGATAAATGTAACATAAAAAATACCGTAGAAATAAAAAATAATGACGTAAACAGAACACCGATTATGTGGTATACTCAATTTTGTCAAGATTGTGAACATCTGTCAACATCTGAGTCAGCATTAAAATCTCACGAGTATTCGAATCATCCTTATTGGTGTGAGGGGGGAGACGTAATGTTTTGCGATGTATGCGGAACATATATTAGGGAATATCGTAACAGACTAATGAATGAAACCGACAAAAAAATACTAGATAGGCATAAAAAAACAAAATTCCATCATATAAACAATTTAAAATTAATTAATCAGAAAAATGATAATGAAATGTTAAATTACAATAATGTATCACATATCGACAAACAAAACGCAGACGAATTAGAATTCGATATAAACCCGGAACTAACCCAATCACAACAGACACAATTAAAACAAATTTTAAATACATATAAAGATTGCTTTGCTAAACACTCGATGGACTTAGGGGCAATAGACGTGGGAGATGTACCTATACCAACAATAACAACAGAACCTGTTAACTTACCACCATATAGATTAGCCTTGACAGAACAACAGGAACTACAGAGACAAATTAATGAATTATTAAGATTCGGTCTTATAACTCCATCTATTTCCTCATATGCAAGCCCGGCGTTTTTAGTAAACAAAGCAGACGGTTCAAAGAGATTAGTAATCGATTATAGACGATTAAATAAACAAGTACCACATCAAAATTTTCCAATAACTCATATGCAAACGGTTTTCGATTGTTTAGAAGGGGCAAAGTTTTTTAATATAATGGATATGCAGCAGGGATTTTTAAATATTTTATTAGGAACAACAGACAGATACAAATTAGCATTTATAACACCATTCGGGTTGTACGAATGGACACGATTTCCATTTGGTTATAAAAATTCACCACGACAATTCTCAAAAGCAGTAGCAAAAGCTCTTGCTGGATTATTATACGTAGGAACTATTAACTATGTTGATGATATTATAAACTACGCAAAAACATTCGATGACCTATTAATAATGTTAGAAAAATTATTAAAACGAATAAGACAATCAGGATTTAAATTAAAAGCTTCAAAGTGTAAATTTGGATATTTTGAACTTAAAATACTCGGACAGATAGTAAATCAAGACGGAGTTAAACCAAATCCCGAAGGTCTGGCGGCAATCAAAAATTTTCCAACCCCAAAAACAATTAAACAGACACGAAGTTTCTTAGGTTTGTGCAATTTTTTTAGAAAATTCATACCACGATATGCAGAATTAATTTCACCAATAACTGATTTAACGCGGGGACATTATCCCACAAAAAAATCACCTATACAATGGTCCGTATCACATCAAAATGCTTTTGAAAAACTAAAAAATCAACTAACCAGCCCACCCCTTTTAAAACACTTTAACCCGAATTTACCTATAACAATATGGACAGATGCAAGCAAAATCGGTATAGCAGGAACTTTACTACAAAAATCTGAAGAAGATAAACAACTACACCCTGTGTCTTTTGTCTCCCGACGGTTAACTACGATAGAAGAAAAATATAGCGCAATAGAATTAGAACTACTAGCGATAGTTTTTACATTAGAAACATTCCGCACATATATATATGGTGTCGAAGTAGAAATTTGGACAGACCACGCCCCACTTAGATATCTAGATAACATTAAAACTCTATCAGTGCGGATTCAACGACTAAAAAGTAAAATAATTGATTTTGACTTTATAATAAAATACCGAAAAGGACTTTTAAATCAAGTGTGTGATGCGATGTCAAGAAACCCAGTATTCGACCCACCAACTTATGAACAAGAATTACAAAAAGATAGGGACCTAACCATTTGCCACGTTACCGTTATTAATTTACCAATAGAACAACGTAACGACCCAATACTTAACAAAATAATACAAGCATTAGACAACCCAGACATATCGGACCAAGTATGGATAAGAAAATCAAGAAATTACTTTTTAAATCAAGAAAATGTTCTTATGTACAAACATATGTCCAAGGGAAACACAACACACTTAATAGCATTACCAAACTGTCGTAAAGATGAAATTTTAAGTAACTTTCACGATCACCCATTCGCGGCCACTCTCGGAGTAGACAAAACATACAAAACAATCATAGGGCGTTATTTCTGGCCAACCATGTATAAAGATATTCGCACATTTGTAACGTCATGTTTAAGTTGCCAAAAACGAAAGGCTGATAAAACGGCTGCATATGGTCACATGTTAACATCACCAAAAATAACAGGAAGGCCCTTCGAAAGGTTCACTATAGATTATATAGGGCCAATTAATCCACCGAGTAATGGATATTCATACATATTAGTAGGCACATGCGCGACTACAAAATATGCCATAGCAAAGGCATATAAACATGCCGACTCAAAATCAACTGTAGCATTTCTCATAGACGTAATATTACAGTTTGGAGCAATAGGAGAAATACATTCGGATAGGTGGTTACATTTTACAAATAAATTAGTAAAAGACCTATTAAAAGCACTAAACAAACAAAATACTAACTCAATAGCTTACCGCCCCCAGAGCCAAGGACAAACTGAAAAGTTTAATGGTACTCTAATCGATATGATAAGCCATTTTGTACAAGAAAAAACAAATTGCTGGAATCAATATTTAAAATACGTACTTTTCGGTTACAACACATCAGTCAATGAAACAACGAATCAGTCTCCATTTTATTTATTACACGGTTATCACCCAAAATCAATCTTCGATTATAACCTTATTAGCACAGATACAGCACCAGAAATTTTAAACGAATTAGAAAAATTAAATAACATAAGAGACGAGTTACCAAAATTACTGGAGGAAAAATTTCTAAAAAATAAAAAACATTATGATTCACGCAGAAAACAGATCAAATTCATAACAGGGGAAAAAGTATTAGTAGAAACAGAAAATAAAGGGTCTAAATTTGCATATAGATACGGGGGACCATTCAAAATTGTACGACAAATATCAGAAGTTACATATGTAGTAGAAATAACAAAAAATGGACAGTTAATAAATGACTATAAGCATGTTAGTCAACTAAAAAAATTTAAAAACCGAGAAATTAAATAATTAACATAGGTAAGCAAAATAATTAGGTGTATTACACTTATATTTTAATATTAACATAAATATATATTTAAGGTATGTAGTAATTAATTAGTATAATAAGTTAAATATAAGAAAATCGCATTTATTGCAGTAATATTATTATAACGAAATTTAATATACAGGAAATAACATTGCACCATAATTTTAAAAAGAAGTCACGACTTAAACGATAGAATATCAAATTAATATTTGATGACATGACACGCGGCTAATATGAACAATTATACAAACAATTTAAATAATAATAACAATAATAATTAACAAACGTAGGCTCGATATTTACTATACATAAATAGAAAAAAAAAAAAAAAAAAAAACACTCAGCAAAAAACATACTACTTATCGTATATTAAGGCAATTTAAGGGTAGGCAAGAATCATTCATAAATAAGGAACAGGAGAGAAACAATCATACACTCATACGACCAAGTATTCAAACTACACAACATATAAACAACATAGAATAATCACACTTTGGTGAGTAAATAATTAATCATAATTTTTTTTTATTTTTATTTTTTATTATAAAGTGTTCCTGACAGAGTCATCTAACTTATTGATAGTTTATACAACATTTTAACTGTTTTACAATTGATAAAGCATAATTATTTACAAATTATTTACAACTTATCTACATCATGAGAATATAATATTTATACAAAATAAAATAAAATAAATTGGATAGAGACCATAACAGTAAGAATAAAATAAATTATATAGGTAGATTACTGGTGTTGAGATAGTGCATCATGAGGACGTCCACGCTTGAGTCGTCGAAGGGTAGGCTTATCATTAAGTTTAAAATATTTCGCGCTTTTTGCATTTTTAATTTGACTAAAGAAGTTGATCGTGAGATTTTGTATGTAATCTTTAATTGCTGGGAGTTTGAAGTCAGAGTGGAGTGCTTCATTTCTAACAAACCAAGGTGCGTTAGATATTGTGCGTAATATTTTAGATTGGAATACTTGAATTTTATTTATGTAGGTTTTGGCACAGTTTCCCCAAATAGGGGCAGCATACAATACTAATGGTCTAAGAATTTGTTTGTAAAGAAGCAGAGAACAGTTCCAACTTAAGGCGGTTTGACGGTTAATTAAAGGGTAAAGGATTTTAAGTCGTTGGTAACCTTGTTGTAGTTTCGAGGAAATGTGCGGATTCCAAGTTAATTTTTTATCTAAGGTGACGCCTAGATATTTTATTGTTGTAGACCAGGATATGTTGTCACCATTAAGTTCTAGAGTGGTTGGGGTTTTGGGGCGACGAAGTGTGAATAATACTGCAGTACTTTTTGAGGGGTTTAAGATAATTTTCCATTTTTTCGCCCAGCACTTTATTTTGTTTAAGTGGTTTTGTATATTTTCTGTGACAATGTTGACGTCACTAGAGCTTGAATAGACAACACTATCATCAGCGTATAAAGAAACTTCTGTGTTTGACGTAGTGGGAAAGTCCGCGATGTACAGATTAAAAAGCAGGGGAGAAATTTTGGATCCTTGTGGAACACCAGCTGTTATTTTTTTTGTACCTGAGTTGGTATCATTTATACGAACTGAAAAACAGCGATCAGAGAGGAAGGATTTAATTATATTGAAGATTGCAGAATGGGTGTTTAATGTTTTTAATTTATACAGTAGGCCGTCGTGCCAGACACGATCAAAAGCTTGAGCAATATCCAGAAAAGCTGCACCTGTATGATATTTTTTTTCAAAACCATTGTTTATGTGTTCGGTTAGCCGGAGTAATTGTTGAGTAGTTGAATGTTTTGGCTTAAAACCAAATTGATGATGAGGAATGGCTTCTATTGCATCTAGGTGGTTTATTAATCTGGTGTATATGATTTTTTCAAATATTTTGGAGACTGAAGATAAAAGACTTATGGGCCGATAACTGTTAGGGTTTGTGTTGTCTTTTCCAGGTTTTTTTATCATTATAACTGAGGCATTTTTCCATTCGGTTGGGAAATGTCCGATTTTTAACAAAGAATTGAATAAAATAGATAAAAATGAGATTGCTTTTTTGGGGATTTTTTTTAATAAAGCATTTGTGATGAGATCGTGTCCTGGTGATTTTCTGTTTGGTAAACTTTTTATTATTTCATTAATTTCATAAGGATTGGTGTAGGGAAGTATATTTTGAGGAAGAATATCAGGTTCGGCTAGTTTGTTATACACCATAGTTTCTGTTTCAATATCTACAATATTATTTGGCGAGAAAGTATCTTCAAGAGTTTTGGCAAAAAGTTCGCATTTTTCGACATTCGTGCTTAGATAGACATTATCTGATTTTAAAGGGGGAATAACACAGGCATTTGGTTTGATTAAACGACTGGTGGCGAGCCATAAATTTGAGTCTGAAGGATGAATTGTAGATAGGTAATTTTTGTATGATGCTATTCTATGTTCTTCGAGTAAAATTTTGACTTTTTTAGTGAGGTGATTAAGATTTTTCCGATCCTCAGTTCGCCTATATAATTGCCACAATTTCCTGGTTTGGTGTTTTATTTTTATCATTTTTAAAATAGAAGTAGGTATTTGAGATTGTGTATAATTTTGAAACGTATTTTTAGGCGGGTTAGAACACTGTTCTGCTGCTAGATGAATAATGTCTTGGAAATGTTTTGTAGCTTCTTCGGCTGAATTAACGTTATTTATATTTTTGGGGATTTTTATGTTGTGTGTAATGTAAGTTTTAAATTTTTCCCAGTTTGGTTTACCGTTTATGAGTTTACGTGATTTTTTCGAAATATTTAGGACCCCACCTACTGTAATTTTTACAGGCAGGTGATCTGAGTCAAGTTCAAATAAAGGCTCTTGATGGATTGATAGAGGTATTGATTTTAATAGTATTACGTCTAGTATGTCCGGATTTCTATTTTGGTCGTATGGATAGTACGTAGGGGAGTCAGGTGATGAGATAATTGCTGAAGTATTTGAAAGGTATTTATGTAATTTACGACCATTTTGGTTAGTCGTTTTGCAGTTCCAAATAATATGTTTGGAATTTAGGTCACCAATAATCATGACTTTTTGAAAGCTGGAAAGAATTTTTTCGAAATCATTCGTGTACATTTTAAAACTGGGTGATTGATATGCACTAATTAGAGTTGTAATTACATTGTTGATAGATGTAGTAATTGCTACTGCTTCTAGTGATTGTAGAACAGGTATAAAAGTGTGTTGGTGTTTTATTTTAGATTTAATTAGAATAGCCACACCGCCCGAAGGTCGAGCTGCTAATCTGTCTTTGCGATAAGAGACATAGCCATTAAATTTTATTTTATCTGCATTAATTAGATGCGTTTCTGTGATGCATGCTATATCTACATTGTGTGTGTTCAAAAATGCAGCAAAAGAATTTCTGTTTTGTTTAAGACCATTGGCATTCCAATTTATGATAACTAAATTTGCAATATTAATATTATTAATCAAGCCTGCCATTTACTTGACTTAATAGCGTTGGGATATATTCGATGACTATTTTTATGATTTCTTGTAGTAAGGAATTTATGGTAGGCATTAGAAGCTGTAGAAGTTCGGTCTGGATATTTGGTTGGGAAGGAGGCGGTTTGCATTGTGTGTAGGTATTCGCTTTTGTTATCTCTGCATAAGACTGTTTGTTGTTGTTTCCTATAGCAGGTGGGACTGCGCTATTCTTAAAGTGGTGATTAGATGTATTATTTTGTGACGATAATAGACGGTTATTGCTATATGTGTTGTCTTGGATATTAGACAGCTTTTGGTTAATAGAGGTTTTCGTATTTGTATGGCGAGATTTATTTTTTAGCAGTTTATAAGCTGTGCAACCTCGATAATTAGCTGGGTGGTCCCCTTGACAATTAACACAGATAGGGGGGGTGGATGTGTCTTTTTTGCAGGCGGAATAGTGATGGTCTCCCGAACATTTTACGCATCTGGGTGGGAGTTTACAGAAGTTTTTGGTATGCTGGAATCTTTGACAATTTTGACATTGAGGTATGATTGAATCAGTTTTTCGATTTTCAATAGTTATGATGCAGTTGAGTAAACGATCTATAGAAGATATATCTTTTGCCGTTTTTTCGAGTAGTACCGCTACTATCGGTATGGGAGATTTATGTTTGTTTTGGAGTCGAGTAACTGAGATAACAGTAAATTTTAGATCAGTAATTGCATTAAAGATTTGTTCTTCAGGTATAGATGTGGGAAGGTTTCGAATTATGACGGATAAATTTCGGTCTTCTGGAAGTTGATACGTGTGGTATTTTATTTTGATTTCAATAAAATATTTAGTGAGGGTGCGATAGTCGTCAATCGATGTGAGATTTAGTCTTAGGACAGTATTTTTGTTGGCTATGCTAAACTCATCTATTATCATTGGTGTTATTGTGTCACGAAAGCGAATATAATCTGTGATATCGTAAACATAAAGAGGCGGTATTTTTTGTCTTACCTCCGGAGCATCAATTTCTATTTTGTCTGAGTGATCGTTATCAGTGTCTACTAAGTCCAGTAAAGGTGAGAATCTGTTTTTAGTGTTTGCTTGGGGCGAAAGAGCAGTGCTGGCTGTTCGTTTGCAGGCGGTGTTATTATGGAGGTTAGCTGGCTTTTTAGTGGGCGCCATGCCCGAGGTTTGAATATGAACACAGAACGCGAGTAGGAAATCAGTTACGAACGGACAACCTGTTTCGTCGGGCGGTGCACGTTGACTGAATCATAATTAGATAATTAGTACTATTATAGTTAGCTATTTAGTCACTAAGGAATTTACTTAATCATTATTATTATTTTTTTTTTTTAAATACATATACACAAGGTTTAAAATAACGTATCGCCAACGTAGGATAAAACAATTAATATGAAAATAATAACAATGATATTTATGGTATTTGTGTTAACTAAGGGAAATTCTAATTTTTTTGAGAATAAACAATTTAATACCAACCCAGGTATTTATTTCGAAAATATATCTCCATTACACATAGCTATTTCTCAATGGAATTTTTTAACATTTTATAATATTTCAAATTACGAAAATAGTTACGCGTACATAAATATATACTTTAACAGATGTAAACTAATTTGCCAAAAATTTGAAAATAAGTCAACTGATATAAATGATATATGTATAAATTTAAAAAAAATTAACTCAGCACTATTAGACAAAATTAATGATGAAAGAGACACACTACAACAGTATTTAAACATTGATAAAAAACACAATTTAAATTCTAAGGACTATAGAACAAAACGAAGCTCATTTTTCGGAGGGATTGGAAAGCTACAACGAACCTTATTTGGAGTTTTAACTGAGGAAGATGGGGAAGAGTATCAAAATAAAATCAGGCTTTTGGAGGAAAAACAATTAAAAACACTTTTACTTCAAAAAGATCAAATTAAAATTTTTGAAAGTACCCTTGATTCAGTAACAAAAATTTCATTAGATTTTACTAAAATTAAGGATAATTTGAATGACTATATAAATAAAATAAATTATGAAATAATTAATCAAAAAGAAGAATTAAAAATAATAAACATAAAACAATATATTATGTTATATAACTCAGTATACAGTGAGCTTATAAATCAATTTTCAAAAGAAACTTCAGTTATATTAAATACAGTAATAACAGCCCACAGAGGACAGATTAATTCTCAGATATTAAAACCAAACGAACTATTAGAACAATTTAAGGACGTAAAAGCAAACTTACCTTCAAACCTGAATATGCCAATGGAAATTAATATTAAAAATTACTTTGATTTTATGAAAATTATAGAGTTAAATATATGTTATCAGAACCACTTAATTATCTATTCAATAAACGTACCATTAATAGAAAACCTAAATTTTAATCTATATCGAATTATTAGCTTACCAGTACACGTTAATAAAAATAATTTTATCTTTATACAATCTCCTGAAGAATATTTAATCGTAGAAAATAATAAACAATATTACACATTTCTTTCCCAAGATCAGGTCAACAAGTGTAAATATATTAAAATGAATACAATTTGTAGTGTAAGTACCCCATTATCTAGCACAACCAAACCAAATTGTGAATTCCAAATGTTTAAAGGCGGTAACATTATACCACCCAACTGTGAAGTTAAAACTATTACCATGGTCCACGATATTTGGCATCATCTAAAAAATAATAACCAATGGCTATATGCCACTCCTGAACCAATAGAAATAGTAATTAGTTGTGGTGATGAGGCGGAAAACACAATTCTGAATCAAACAGGACTATTATCTTTAAAAACAAATTGCAAAGCATTTACAAAAAACACCCTCATAATTTCAAAATATAAAAACCAAAGTCATTTTTCAAAAGACTACTTACCTCCTTTTCACTTGCCTAACTTTACCGAAGATTTCAATAATATAATAATGAAACAAAATAATATACCATATAACAATTTAGATACTATTGATATACCCAGAGAATTTAATGATTTAAAAATTCACGCTAAATCACTATCAATTTTAAATCAAGAAATGGAAAATCTTTTAAAATACAAAGTTAAAGAAAAAACAACAAATATTCACTCTATTGGAATTACAACATTAATAATAATAGTGATAATGGTAATAATATATAAAATAATTAAATACATAAAAAATACCAATAAAAATAATAAAAACCGAACGGAAGACAAACTCAGAGTGGTGTACCACGTGGATAGGAATGGGATACAAAATGATAATAATACAACGGTTGAGGAAGCGAACTAAATACAATTTACCTATACTAATCGATTAAATTCAAGTCAGTACCTCATGCAAAAAAATAGAAATGGTGAAAATAATAATAAATAAAAATTTCATAAAAATTCCAAATAAATAAATTAAATATAAGACATATGACATGATAATTGATAGATAAAAAATTAATAGAAAAAAGAGGGTTCGATTTTAGTACTGGTTATAATAATCAACTATAATGTAAAAATATTTTTTTATTATGTTAACCTTAAAGTCAAGTTTCAGATATATACTCAAATACATAATGGACGTCAAACACCAGTTATATTAGAAATATTATGCTTATAAGTATGAAAAAAAAAAAAGAAGGGGGGATTTATTGATTGTAATTAGATTAAGTTATTATAGATATAATATATTATATTATTGGACAGATCCATATTGTGAATTAGAAAATTAATAATTATAAATTAAAAATAATGAAACAATCGAATGTATATAAGACAAACACTATTTGGGATTAATAAAAGGTATAATTTGCTATTGATTGTAATTAGATTAAGTTATTATAGATATAATACATTATATTATTGGACATATCCATATTGTGAATTAGAAAATTAATAATTATAAATTAAAAATAATGAAACAATCGAATGTATATAAGACAAACACTATTTGGGATTAATAAAAGGTATAATTTGCCTCTGGCACGGTAGAAATACCTGTAAGCAAATACTTATACCACACAAATAGTCTACACAATATAAATGAAGAAATACGAAACAACCACAAAACGTCAATCAGCAGCCCATCATCGCCATATTCAAACAATCAGGACCAATACAAGACAAAAACAATGTATATATTCAAAATTTCTTTTGTAATTTTTTTTAAGGGAGGGGGTAATGTAACAATTATTATAAATATTAATATGTTACATGACACTACTGCTGACCAATACTTTATTAAACACACACACACACACATACACACACATATAATTGTAAGGCCTATGGCCAAGAGACAACACGATAGGTAGTCAGTCGATTGTACACCTCAGATCAATAGTATTGGCAGGACTCCGTTTAACCACATTAAGGTCAACAGTAGTACATAAGATAATTACCGTGAGTAACACTACTTATAAGTATTTAGTATTTAATAAAAATTAGTAATACCTGAAACAGAATCCTTGTTATTCATATTATAATTAAGATTCCTATAATCTACCCCTGGCTACGAAAATTATATCTAAAGAGTCCTACGACTCTCACTGGATATCTCATATTTAACTGGTCATTCCCCGACCACGTTACACGTCCATGAAGTTAAATACTTATACTTATACGAACAATATTTTTAAATTACAAAAAATTAACTAAAATCGCTATAAATTCATAAATTTATAAAATCTATGAACAATTAATTTGTCTTTCAGGTTAACGAAATAACTTACCTGTGCAGTCCATTAATTTTCTTTTTTCGCCGCACCAATAATATATGTCCTCTCGATTCTTGTTTGTTGTCATTAAATATCCCTTGACACATATTTTGGCATTTCCTTTTTGAGATGAGATAATTTGACATATTTCACTCATAATAAAAAAACTCCTAACTTATATTTAAAAAAAAGGTACTATACAATTAACACGCGAAAATACGTTTGTTCATTTGAAATGATCAATCGTTCACTGAGACTCGGGACAAATAATTGAGCGTTTTAGATAATATAGGTACTAAATTAAACTTTTATAAGAAAAGATAAAATTATTTTATTTTGTCGATATTTCAAATGGTCGGTATTTTGAACTGTCGGGATTTTGGTTTCGGGTTTTTTACCATTCGAGATTATCATCGTCGGGATTTTGAACGCCTTCCGTTCAGACGTAAGTAAACTAATTGTTCGGCGTTCTTTGACCGTATTGAAGTTGATTTGATTTTTGTTTATATGCGGCCATTTAGATGAATCACACTGAAGCCAATTAGGACCTTCCTACCAGAAACTGTCATTTAATATCATTTGAGGTTCTCGTCAACGGGAAATAATATCTGCCGGGTTGTCTTAGATATCTATGTGCGCCCATTCGGATATGGATATTACTTCTTGACTTTCACTAAATCTATGAACGACAAATGTCTTCCACTGCGCCGACGGTGAAGATATCCAAGCAAGAACTATTGAACAGTCCGTCCACTATGTCCTTTGACTGATGTTCATTTTTAATTTTTAAATTATTTTGTCAGCTAAACGTGCCAAAAGGACAGCTCCACATAATTCTAGACGCGGTAGCGAAATCGATTTTAGAGGTGGTACGCGTGATTTAGGGCAGATTAAACGTGAGCTAAGCTTGCCTTGATTATTTGTTGTTATAATTAACGAACAAGTACTAAACGATTGAATCGATTGTTATAACTTATGTGGATGGTGGTCACTCTGACCGATCTCCCCTCCAATAGTGTGTGTGTGATTGTGTTTTTACTGTTTTTAGCCAGTAGTCAACGGGCAGCGTAAGACGCCGTTATGTCCGCCAGAGTGGTAATTTGTAATTGTATATCGTTCCCAATACAGTCTTGTTTAAAGAATTATATATTGAACTAAAGTTATAAAAGATAGTGTTGTGTTATTTATTTTACTGGATTTACCAAACAACGTCTTCTAACATTTCAGAAGTGGGATCAGAACGTGCGTGTATCGTGGTTTTTTCGTAAAGTTATAAACACGGGAAAGTGAGGTTATACGCCATTAACCATTCGACGTTTCGGTAAAGTGTCGCACGTTATAAAGTGTTCGTCGACCACCGTGGTACCGTCGGTTATTGGTAACCGGAATCGCTTATCTCGCATTCAACGTTGTCACTGTTGTTGATACCCTATCACTAGACGTTGTCATTTGTTATTTGTTGTTGACAAACGCAATTACGCGAACTCGTGTGCGAAATAACTAACGACGAAATCATGAGTGATGACGCGAACGGTTCGACGGGTGGATCGACCACTGACTGAAAGAAAAAATCAGATTCGTCTGGTAAAGATAAATTTCGAATAGTAATAGATTTTAGAGCGCTTAATCAAGTAACATTAAATGAATTTCACCCGTTACCAAATATTACGGAAATATTAGACCAGTTAGGACAATGTCAACTTTTTACTATTTTGGATTTAGCAAGCGGATTTTATCAAATACCGTTAGCAAAAGAATCTCGGGAATTAACAGCGTTCTCGACCGGTCAAGGTCATTATCATTTTAAGCGTATGACTATGGGAATGAAAACAAGTCCCGCGACTTTTCAAAGACTTATGAATAACGTACTTTCAGAGATTATAGGCATTAAATGTTTAGTATACCTGGATGACATAATAATATACGCGAAAAATTTAACAAATCATAATAGTAAATTGATAGACGTATTCGAACGTCTACGGACGCATAATCTAAAAATACAACCGGATAAATGCGAATTTTTAAAGCGCGAATGTTTGTACTTAGGTCATATAATTTCAGAACACGGAATTAAACCGGATCCGAAAAAGATAGCGTCAGTATTAGAATTTCCGACACCAAAGAACGTTAAACAAATAAAATCATTTTTAGGCTTATCGGGATATTACAGAAAATTTATAAAATCATATAGTTTATTAGCTAAACCGATGACACACTTATTAAGAAAAGATGTAAAATTTGATTGGGACGAAAACTGTCAAGCAGCTTTCGATAAATTAAAAAACGCACTTTGTTCAGAACCGATTTTACAATATCCAGATTTTACAAAAGAATTTATACTTACAACCGATGCGAGTGGTAAAGCTTTAGGAGCTATATTATCGCAAGGTAAAATAGGTAGCGATTTACCGATAGATTACGCATCTAGAACTTTAAATAAAAGTGAAATGAACTATTCAACAACCGAGTTAGAATATTTAGCAATAGTATTCGGGGTTAAACAATTTAGACCTTATCTTTATGGTAGGAAATTCGTAATATTAACAGATCATAGACCGTTATCTTGGCTATTTAATTTAAAAGATCCTTTATCTAAATTAGCGAGATGGCGCATACAACTCGAAGAATATGATTACGAAATAAAATATAAACCGGGAGTACAAAATTCGAATGTAGATGCGTTGAGTAGAATGTATAATATACAGGAAATAAAAAATGAAAGTTATACCAACTTTTTGGAAAAATCGGAAACAACCGTAATAACAAATAAAAATGTAAAAGAAGTAAATGGAGATTTATTGGAGTCGCCAATAGAATACCATATAGTATCAGAAATAGAAAAATATTATAATTTCAAATCGGGAATTAATTATGAATTAAAAAGAAAATTCGGAAATAATGAAATGTTAAAATCTAATAAAGAGATAGGCGATGTAGTAAAATTTAAACATGAGGAAAGATATATATATTTATAATAACTAAAAGTAAAGTAAAACAATTAACTACGTACGAAAACCTTTATTTAGCATTATTAAATTTAAAATACTTTTGTATCAAACATTCTTTGAATAAATTAACTATGAATCAAATAGGTAAAAAGGATGGTTTGGATTGGGCAAAAGTAAGATCAATGATTAGGTATATATTTCGCAATACAGATATAGAAATACTAATTTGCACTAAATTAGAATATACTAAAGAGGAAAAATTAATTATATTTAAACAATGTCATGATTCTTTATTAGGGGGTCATGCTGGATTACACAGAACGATTAAAAAGATAAAACGGCAATTTAATTGGCCAGGTTTAAAACAAGAAGTGAAAGAGTATATAAAAAATTGTCCTTCATGTCAGGCTAATAAGACGACAAATAGACATCATAGAAGTCCAATGATAATTACAACGACAAGTTCTAGACCGTTTGAAAAAATATTTATGGATATAGTAGGACCTTTAATAACAATTGTCATGGGAAATACATATATTTTGACCATGCAGGACGACCTAACAAAATTTTCTTTAGGCGTTCCATTGCCAAATCATACGGCAAATATTATAACTGAAGCTTTTGTAGTAAATTTCGTATGTGTGCACGGTATACCTGAAACTATTTTGACAGATCAAGGTACAGATTTTCTTAGCAAAATTTTCACGGAAGTGTGCAAGTTACTAAAAATTAATAAAATAAATACAAGTCCTTATCACCCACAAACTAACGGTAGCTTAAAACGATCACATAGAACATTAGCCGAATATTTAAGACATTATGTAGATAAAGATCTAAACAATTGGGACCAATTATTACCATATGCATTATTCGTATATAACTCGACAGAACACACTTCGACCAATTATCAACCATATGCATTGTTGTATGGAAGAGAGATAGACATACCAGTTAAATTAAAAAGTAATCCGGAACCGAAATATAATTATGATGACTAAATATTTGATTTAAAACAAAAAATGCAGGAATCGCACAAAATAGCGAGAGAAAGGTTAATTAAAAAGAAAATAAAATCTAAAAAACATTATGATAAAAAAGAGCATACTGAAGAGTTAGATATAGAAGATTTAATATGTATTACTTAAAGATAAAACGCAAAAGAATAAATTAATTCCTTTATGGAAGGGTCCATATGAGGTTTTGGAAATATTAGATAGTGAAAACGTAATAATAAAAAGAGGTAGAAAACATGTTACTGTACATAAAAATGATATGAAAAAATATCACGAAAAATCGGAAGAAGATAAAAGTGATTAATTAAAAATAATTATAAATATAAAATATTTAAGTAAATTAAGAAATAAATGATAATTATAAATTATAAGAAGTAATAGAAATAAGTAAATAAGTGAATGATTATAAAAACTGTATAAACTAAATAAGTTGCAAACTGAAATATAATTAAATTAAATAAAATATAAAATATAAGTAGTGTATAATTATAGATATTTGGTAGATATATGATAAGATAAATATTTTATTTTTAGAAATAAAACAAAACAAGAAAAATTTCTGACTGAATTGGGAATTGCAATCGATCATGAAAAACACTGTTTTAAGAGACTAAGAATGTACGAATCGCCTAAATGTTTAGATATACACGTAAAAACGGCAAATGAAAAATTAGAGGAACCATATTCCGATTTAGAATTAAAACAAATAACAAAAAACATGACTGATTATATGCACGATATGGCAGGGGGCACGGAATCTTTAAATTACGCTTTCTGTAAAACTTTGGACGATTGGTTAAACTATATACCAGAAGCCGACGAGATAATGAAACATAAGAGAATGTGTACTTACGCGCCTATAAAAATCAAAAAGAATACAATATAATAAACTCAGATTTTTTTTTTCTCTTTCTCTAATATAATTAAGTTATAAGTAATAAGCAATGATATTATAGGTTAATTATGATAATGATAACAAAAAAGTAAAAACTTTGCAATTGAAAATGATGACTATGATGACACTATAGAAAACTACGAAGATTGGACTAAAACTCAGCCACCCGAACTTATTACAATAAAAACGGATACCAAGGAAATCGAAGAATTAACAACACACGGTTTAGAATATAATAATAAAATTAACATTTCAAAAAACCAACGTAATAAAAGAACAAAACCTAATAATAATACAACAGACCTTATTACACATACTAATACGACAACACAACCAAGATTAGCTACAATGATAAATGATAATAAAATAAAAATACAAAATACAAATACAACAAACAATTTAAGCAATAGCAACAACACCGTTACACATCCAAGTCATACATTGAAACAAGACAACACGACAATAAATAAATTAAACATTAGCAAAATTATAAATAACAACACAATTAATAGCACAGAAATAAATAATACAACTAAAATCACAGATGAATCGGAAAGCGTTCAAAATAAAATTAGGTACGACAATTTTATTGTTATAGTCATAGGTGTATTATTAATAATCAGCATATTGTCAATAATATAAGCGTGCAGATATAACTATATGGGACAATTTCGTTATACGAATGTAGAGAAACAAATACAATCCGAACGGTATGAGATGTCAGAAACCGAGTTATAAAGACCAATAAGGTAGAATAATATAGATATTTAATTAAATAAAATATAAGAGAATAACGAATGATAAATTAATAATGAAAAAAAAAATATAAAAAAAAAGATAAAACATAAGAGAGAGAAGCAATATATACATTACAACAATAAACAATAAACGAGTTATATATACAGTGGTCGCCGCTTATAGTGTTCACTGGTTATAAGAATCAGCCGCTTTTAGTGATCAAAAATGTCAGGAACGGAACAAACAGCCGTCTTCAGTACATTTTTCGCCGCGTACTGTGATCAGGTTTTCGGTTATAGTGATCAGAAAAAATCATGTCAGAAATAAAATTTATAATAAAATTACCTATTTTTATGTACACAAAGGGGGAAAAACGATTACGAACGGCCGTCCTAATCTTATCTAATGTGACCCACGTAATGAGTGTACTTCATATCGTAATATCGTATATGTTTGAAACCGTTTGTGTTCCCGTTATTACCGATATGTATACGGATGACAGTATACTCGTACGTATAGACTTATACGCAGTTTGTTTTCGTCCGTTGCGTTGTTCGGTGCACTTTATGTTTAGCGTGTAGTGTATTGTTTGTATAGTGTATTATGGCTAGTAGAAGAACGCTTTCAATAAGTGAAAAAAAAAGTGTCCTAGCCGATTATGACAAGCTTCCCGAGAAGACGAATCAGAGATTAGCAGCACAACAATTGGGCATTCCGCAGTCAACATTAAATAAGTTACTGAAATCCCGTAACGAAATAAGTGACTGCACTGAATCTCAAAATAGAAAACGTAAACGTGAGAGCAAAAGTAAGGCAACCGATGAAGCTCTTTTCATGTGGTTTAAGCAAGCTAGCGCTATGAATGCTCCTATAAATCGCAGCATATTAATGACAAAAGCCAATGACTTGGCCAAAAAAATGGGAGAAATTAATTTTAATGCAACTGATGGTTGGTTGACTAGGTGGAAAGATCGCCACGATATTGTTTACAAAAAACTTCATGGAGAAAAACAAGACGCAGATGCGAGTGGTGCTGATTCTTGGATTAAAACAACGTGGCCAACTGTTTTGAATAAATACGGTCCGGAAAACATCTTTAATTTAGATGAAACAGGGCTGTACTATAGAGCAACACCTGACTATTGCATGGTTTTAAAAAATGCACCAGCCTCTGCAGGGAAAAAGAATAAAGCGAGGATCACTGTGGCTTTAATGTGCAATATGACGGGTACTGTAAAAAAAAAACCAATAGTTATTGGTAAAAGTAAGCAACCAAGATGTTTTAAAGGTGTCAAGAACTTACCTGTTGACTACTTCAGCAATATAAATGCTTGGATGACATCTTTTATTTTTGAAAGTTATTTGAGAAAATGGGATTCAACGCTTGATCACAAAATCGCTCTAATTTTGGACAATTGTACAGCGCATCCCAACTTGTCTTTAAAGAACATTGAACTGGTATTTCTTCCTCCCAATACAACGTCTTTAATTCAGCCCCTTGATCAGTGTATCATCAAAGCTTTTAAGACTTTTTACAGGTCCGATATGAGAAGGCAAATTATTGACGCAATCGATGACGGACAAGGGAATGGTAACGACATAGCCAAGAACATGACAGTGCTACAGGCAATTCACATGTCACACAATGCTTGGATGAAAATTACAACTTCATGTATAGTGAACTGCTTTAAAAAGTCTGGTATGGTTCCCATAACCACGAATGAAGCCCTTGAACTCGATTTACCCGATGTACCAGTAGATATTTCAGGACTCCGGATAGACAAAGAAACCTTCAATGAGTGGCTGGATGTAGATAAGGACTTACCAGTTTTGCAAGTGATGAATGATGACGAAATAGCTGCTGAAATAGTTTCACATAAGGAACAGGGAAATGATGTTGAAGTGCATGATGAAGACGAAGTTGAATATGCAGAGGACCGAGTACCAGTAACCAGGAGTGAAGTATTCAATGCAATTAATACACTGAGAAGAGCTATTGAAGAGCATGACATAGGCACAAATTACTTTGATACGTTGAACAACTTAGAACACATTATGATGGTTTCCATACCAAAAAAACCGGGCAAGTGCGAGTTGGACTCGCGCACCGAGGGTTCCGTACAAACCTGTAGGTATATAAGTAAAAGTTTTTTTTATTTTTATTGCAAAATGACGGACGGACGATATGCGGCTTAAATTGTTATTATTTCTTTCGATTGCGTTGACATAAAAGTTTGATTTTGTTACAGTTTAAAGGTATTATAGACTTAAGTATTTAATATGAATTTTAATTTAATACCTCAACGCGTTCATGAGATAAGGAGTAGTAACTTTGAAATTTTCAAAATTGTCAAAAATATTTTTCAAAAATATTTTTTTTTTATATGATGAAACTAAAAATTTGCGGTTTTCGTAATTTTTCCTATATCTGTACTATATGACGTGACTTCGTACGAAATTTCAAGATTCTAAGTTCACGGGAAGTACCCTGTAGGTTTTGATTCCCGTGCGAGTTTCGAAAATTTGCGGAAATTTGCGGCCTAAATGGCTGTATCTTTTGATTGCGTTGGCTTAGAAGGTTGATTTTTCTACAGCTTCCAGGGACAGTAGACCTGAGTATCATATACAAATTTCAGTTTGATACCTCCACGCGTTCCTGAGAAAAACGCTCTTGACAGACGGACGGACGGACGGACGGACGGACGGACGGACAACAAAGTGATGTTATAAGGGTTCCGTTTTTTTCTTTTGAAGTACGGAACCCTAAAAACAGGGGCAAATTACCGACTTTTTTAAAAGAACCTAAGTTTTAAATTTCGTATGTATGTATATTGTATATTATTTTATTATATGTATTAATTTTTAAATTTAAATTTAATTAATATATACTACTGTATTTTGATATTTTGCACAGTATTTTTAATGTAAAACAAAATAAAATATGTATTTAAAAAAATTTTCGTTATTTTTTCGATATTTTTTGAGTCGCCGCTTATAGTGTTTTCCGGTTATAGTGATCATAATACTCTCGGACGGATGTGATCATTATAAGCGGCGACCACTGTAGTTATTATATAGTTACTAGATGTAGTAGTTAGCTAATGTAAACATTTTAAGTAAGCGACTTATAAACATTATAGGGAAGGAAGAATGGACATTATTTATGTCAACCAACCGGGCTCGCATAGGTTCAAAGTACCACTAATAACAGGTGTAGATATAAATGATATCCCGGATTTCGAGTTACAAACGGTTGCACTGGGGGAAGGACGCCAGGTGAACCTTAGGTTAAATAAAAACGGTGATTTTATCGGCGAAAAATTAATTGATAGTAACAACGATCCACGGTTTCGCAGGTCGGATCCTCCTTCCGCAGTAATCGATCAGCATATTTGCTGGTACGAAGGGGATGAGCATGATGACGGAGTAAATCGGCCAGGAGGGTTAGAAGCAGATTATGCTTGTATTCTAAATACCCTTTTATTTGAACTCAGAGTGGGACAGTTGTCGCAGACACCTATTCCATACTATCCGGGTACACCGGTCGAAGTCTTAACCTTAGGTATAAATCAGGTATAAAAATTTTATGAATTTTTAATTTCAAAAATCCTTGCGAATTTTCGTGATTTTGATATATATCGTAAGGATATTTTGAGGTTTAAATGCTTATAAACAAAAATTGTGACTAACGATCTTTGATTTTTTTTTTACTACAACTAGTACAACTTGTAAACCTTGTATTAAATTGTAAAGATTTTTTGGAAAGCCAAATTTTTTTTTATCAGAATTTCAAGAAAAACAATTTTGGAAAAATCGGAAGTTTCAATGGTTTATAAATAATTTAAAAAAATTCTACGATTAAAATTTAATCGTAAATAGATAACGCTAATATAAACATTTGGTGAAAATTTCAAGTATTTACAATGATTTTGTCGAAAACTGGTTATGCGTAAAAATTCCCGTTTTTTCGTTACTTTTTTAGGTTTTTTCTTGTCGCTGTTGAAAACTACCTACAAGAAATTTTTCACTTTTGACCCCCCCAAAGTACCAACTAGATGAATTTTCATTTTCCAAGAGAGGCTGAAGTCAAAAATCAAAGCATTATTACTTATCCAAAACGTGATGACAGACAAAAAAAAATTAAAATTAAAATTAAAAATTCACACATTATTGTACAATCAATACATTCATCACTGATTCCGTTCAGAATCTAAAATATATGATAAAATATATTGATTTACTAATTAAAATAATTTATTTACCAACTTGCAAATGTAAATTATGTTAGCCCCTTAAATCACGTAATATTACAAAAATTGTTTCTATGTAATATATATACCCGGGCCCATATATAAATGATAAGGGGACCAGGGTGGGCCATTGGCCCTTCTGTGGGAGCTTGGGGGGCAGAAAATGTTCATGAACTTTTTTTTTATGATTAAGCCAAAATAGTTATAACTTTAAAATTATGTAAAATGTTAGTTTTGTGATTTAGTGGATATTTCTCCAAAGTTTATTTTATGATATTCTAATATATTTGTATACAAAAATAATTCCTTGGATAACTGATAACGGCACAAGTTCAGCCGGCAGTTAGCGTAGTTTGAATTTATAAATTAATATATTAATATATAATATATAATATATACAAAAATACATTGCTATAAGATTATATAAATGTTAATTATTCAACTATGAGATTGTATGAATATTGAATATGAATTGTATGTGAATTTTTTAATGTCAATGCAATATCGTAGCAATTTTATTTGGCCACGCAAAAATGTTGATTTTAATATTGAATTTACAATGTTACATACATATTTTTTTAGCAATATTAAATGGATTCTTAAACTCAACTTGAATAGATATTGTACAATTGATTTTTAACATTAAAAAAAGATGACTACAATATTAATTTGTCAATATTTATTTAGTAATGTATATTAAATATTGCTATAATATTTATAGACTTTATCTAATATCCATTTAATGTTATAATAGTATTGAATTCATAATCATAAAGCAAAATCAAAGGTATCTAATTGAATAAATAATAAATATTGCTTATTATATAATATGTTAATATTATATTATTAAAAAAGCTATAAAATAGTTATTCCTTTATTAGATCCAGGGGGGGTCTGCTACATGTCAAGAATTTTGGCTCTATAGGTGTTTCAGATTTAGATATAAAAAGTGAAATATTTTATAGATTTAAGTTATTCAAAAGGAATTTATGGTAAAGAGGTTTTCGATTCATGTTTTTTATCAGTGATTAATACGATTAAAACATCATTATACCATTACAATAAATATTCTAATTGTTACAACATTTCATTAATTAGATATATTATAGACTACTTCTTTTTAATGTTACTTTACTCTTTAAATTTATTAATACAACATATAGTTGTAAATTGTAATTTAAATAAATACATCAAACTAATGTTAAGAATTACTTAATACTATTTAGCTGGAACCATGTCTGGTTAGTGGTTTGTTGTAATATACTATTTCATAACTAACTTGTACTCTTTTTACCTGTTTTAGGAATATTATATTATATAGGTTTATTAATAGAAATTTTTAACTAAAATGAGAAATATTTTATAAACTACTATACTAATAATAATTTCACTTGTTGTTTATTTTTGTAAATATTTCAATTACAAAAATTAGAATATCAAATTATAAGTAATACAAATAATAAATTAATTTATTAAGTAGTCGTCTCTGGTTGATTTGTTGACAGTTGTTCATGTCTTTTTAAAACAAATGGTCTTTGGGCCAAGTACTTCTGAATAATTTCTTCTACCTCTCTATCATGGACATGACAAAACATAGCATCCATTCGTATTGCTTCTAAAAACAAATAAATAATACACATTTAATAATAGCTGTATATTTAATTTTTTTTCATTGTACAATTATAATAATTAAGTTTATCAATTGAAAAAACTGAGAAACAAAAACATCTCGGCTTTGTAAAAAACTTTGGCTTAATAAGTTAAGAGGACAGCCTACCCACGTGTATTATCTTCATCTTACCAACGTACCCTGTACCAAAATATATCTTCAGCAGTTCCAATTATGTGTTTAAAGTGAAATGACCTATTATCAAACTTAAAGGTAATTATCATCTGGTCTTAATTAATCTGGTATTATCTGGATTCTCTTATTAAGCTTGAATTACATAAGTATTTTTAAATTTTACTATAATAAGTTATTTCACTCTAATATTTAAGTTAAACACACAAAATATGTGTGTGTAAATAAGACAGCTACAAAATTTACAGGTACCACATCTTATTATCATATAATTTGATAATTAAAATTTATAATTGTTGATCAATCTGTACACAAAATTAATATTATATTATTTATGATATAAAATTCTGTGTATTTAAAATGTTTTTAATCGCTATTATGATACTGTAAAATATTGTTAACTAAGCTAGAAATATAATAAAATGTGATCTTTACAGCTTATAACAGTGATACCTAACTTACAGCACAAGAAATGACATATTTTTAACCCACAATTTTTTTTTAAATAAAACAAAACAAATATTAATTTAAAAATTATAAATTAATACATCTTACCAATAATTAATGAGCATATATTCAATGATGAAAAGGATTTTTTTGTTCTAATGCCATGAAAAGAATAACTGCATAATAATTTGTCGTCAAACAACTTCTCAAAAATGCGTTTTATGGACCGCTTTACATTAATACCTAACAATCTTGTTAGTTCTTGTTTCTAAAAAATAAATCATAGATATAAAATAATTTGTAAGAGCGTACCTATACAGATTTATTTTTATAAATTACTGTATATTATATTGTGTAGAATAAATTAATTATCCTTTAAAATCTAATATTAATTCACTATTAGGTATTCAATAATTATTGATGTTATATCAAATAAGTATACCAAAAATTATGAGAAAACCTGTTTATAAATGATGGGTTTAATTTTTTTTTTTTAAAGATAAGCAATTGCGAATATGATATCAATAATAAATATATATATATATTTTTTTTTTTAGCTAAATTAACGGACTGAAGTCCTTTACATAGTGTAATCAAAAAGAAAAAATAGTGACACACAAATGATATTATAACAGGCGGATTAAGAAAAAAATAAAATTATTTATAGAATATGTACCATTTGGGAACGGAATTTATTATCTTCAATTAGCTTCTTATCAAAATCTAAAAGATCTTCCTCTAATTCCATCGTTTTAAATAATGGTTGTCCTATAAAATTGTCTGTACCTTGCAATTCTACTGTCCCATTTCCAATCAATTTATCTAATTTATTTTCAACCCTATCTAATGTATCTAACTATGTCCTGTTATCATATCTCAGTCCAGCAATTTGCTTTTCAACAGAATTAATTTTATTATCTGGAAAAAATTTAAAAAATTATGATTATTTATAAAAACAAATATTTTCTACAAAAATTATAATATTATAAAGATTTTTTGTTGAAAAACTATAGAAATATAACTGTTAATACGTCTCATAGTTCAAAATTAAATTATTTTAAAATACTTACTGTAAAATATTAAAATGTTTATAAAATAGGGTCTTTACTATTTATCTTAAATAATACAAATAAATAAATTAGAAAATTATTTTTTACCTAATTGATCAATTTTTTTGAATATATTATCATTGTAATTTTCCATTCCTAGAACATATTATGTAGCATTACAATTTTGTTAGATATAATAAAAAAATAGGTATTATGTATCTTAAAAATTGATTATTTTATATAAAAATGAATATGTATAATATCAGTGTTGAGCAAACACAATAACATTATAATAACTAAATTATAAAAAGATTATGTATTCAAATAAAATCATTTATAAAAATAAGATATTAATATTATAAGTATAGTTAATATATTATGAAAAGCACCTTTTTTATGTAAAGTAATTTCAAAATTATTTTGGCTTTCTTCCTCGACATGATCTAAAAGTTCTTGTATATCAATGAGCTGTTGTGTACCACTAGGCTGTTGTACATCAATGAGCTGTTGTGTACCACTAGGCTGTTGTACATCAATGAGCTGTTGTGTACCAATAGGCTGATGTACATCAATAGAGTGTTTTGTATGAAATAAATCAGTTAAACTTAATAGTGGAGATGTTGACTTATTTAAAGGTTTATAAGTCTTATCATTATCAGAATCATCTAAAAATTTAATTTAATTGCAATGAGTAAATTATTACAATGGTATATACAGTATACGTCTTACCAATTTCACAAATACTTGATTTAGAAGGTGAAGAGTCATATTGTGGGATTGATATTTTAGGTTCTTTTGAAATTTTTTTTTTATCTACACATCTACTATTATTGCCCAAATGAAGTTTTTTGGCTATTTTATTTTTTGAGTTATAATGATTACTTAATGTTGATTGACTACCTTTTCTTTTCTTTTCAACACTATTTTCCATTTCAGAAAGATCAGACGCTTCCATATACAATTTTGACTTTTTTGTAGCTTCTTTAAAGGTGCCTATTACAATATATAAATATTTTAATTAATATATAAATTATAAATTCATAGAATACAATATTATAAGTACTTACTAATATTATTTTTGAATAATCTTGCTTCAAACAAATCAAAATCATAAGTATTATAAGGCTCTAACTTTTCTAGAAATCTCCGAATAAGTTTAGATTTTTTTGGCCAAGCACATTTGCCTGTTTTAACATTAAACCAAAATGTTGGAACAACTGCAACCGATTTTCCATTTAAAAATTCAACCACAGAATAAACCATGATAATGTTGTATTATAATATTATTTTCTAAAAAGACAATATAACAATTTGTTCAATTATTATAATACTTATACTTATTTTATACTTATTTAATATTTTAAAATACAATCAAATAACTTAACTATAATTAATACATTTTCTTATTACAATAAAAAAAAAAATAATAATAATAACATAATGTACATACTATGGGCGTCTCAAACTTCTTCCCCCCCCCCCCCCGTGAAATAATGTTATTTCCACAGCAATTATTGTTAAAATTCCCAATGCGAAATAAGCTAAATATTAAATTAAATAGGTCAACTTATGTATTAAGATAAAGAAAAATTTTGCCCCTTCCCCTTAGAAATATGTCTGGGGACGACCATAGTACATATACTAATTATTAGTAGTACATTTATTCAGTATGTAAAACGGGTATAGCTATATTATCACAAGATTTTCCATACGATGAAATAACTAAATATTTTTTAACAATTTGTTCAATGTTATATAGATTAAAATTAGTAGAAAGCTTTTTTACTATAAAAATTCCAAATTTATCAGACTTAATTGGAGTCTTGTATAAAAACCTTTTCACAGTAAATCATTTTCCTACTACCATAATTTGATCATTATTGGAAACTTTTACAATATTGAATGCCCTAATAACATTATTGTCTGATGTACCAAAATAACAATTAGATTCTGAATCTATTTTTAATTTAATTAATTTACGTTTTAAAATTAATGTTTTGAATTGAGATCCTTGGATTGAATTTGGTAAAGGGCCATTTTTATGTTCGTTCTTTACAATTATATCAGTGTTATTAACAAAGTAATTTGTGTTTGGAATACAATTAATTTCAAATTCTTTAAGCCGTTTAATTATTTGTTCCAATGGCTGTTCATGCTTTCTTAACATAACTTTGAATTTTTTAAGAAAATTCTCAAATGGGAAACAACTGACATTGTCTAATGGACCAAATAAATTGTAATCTTCATATAAATGCAATAGTCCGTGTACGTTATGTGAGATTAAATGCTTGCCATAAATAATTTGAAAATTTTTAACAAAACTCATTAAAAGTTGTTTGGCAAATTCTTTATACAAATGCAAACTAGGACTTATTAATATTACCATTGCAATATTAAGGCACATAAAATGAGAGTAACTTTTTTCAGAAATACAATTCTTTAGAACCAAAGGACCTGTATATAATAATAATTGTCGCAGTTCTGTCGCTTTCCATCGGCTTATTTCTTCCAATCCTCTAGGTTTTTTACAGAACTCAATTGGTATATATTGTTTAATAGATTGGAGATTCAAAGATATTTGTTTAACCTTAGAGCTAGGGATTCTTACAGATAATGGGCCATGCATCCATAAAAACAAAAGTTTTCTCATAACTCCTAAACATGTTAAGTGCATGTAATCTAACGGAAATGAATCAATGATATTAAAATTTGGTAAATCTATAAGAATAGTACTAACATTTGAAGTATGATATTCATCGTGTGTTTTATTAATAAAACTATGTTGTGTTCTTAATGGTGCCATTTCTTCGATGTAAGGAAAACATGTACGATTACATAAATACTCACCTTCTTGAGTACATTTTGAACAAGAAAATAGACCTGTATGACCTTTGGTTTTTGTTAAAAAAGACTTTGCAGGAGCATCACAACAAAATGCAAAAATACTAACAGGAATCATTACATTATTGATGTTTAGTCCATTGGTCAGTAATGTTTTAGCTTCATTTACAAAATCATACAGATATTCGTTGCTATCAGTAGGCTTACTTTTCCCCCAATATAAACCAATAACAAATATATTTTTTTTATCTAAATAGTTATCAGGTTTAACATAAGCTAATATTGGCCAAAATTGACTATTACTACTGCGAGCTATAGGGAGTCCATCAATACCGATAACTAAATCAATTTTGTCAGGAACATTATCACTAGAATAATATTTTATGAGTGTATCAGCTAATCCAAAATGAAAATATTTGCCATTTGGATCGAAAAGTCGTATTTGATCAGTATGAACTATGGGAGTTTGAAGGAGAGTTCTCGAATCTTTTGGAAGCTTTTCAAAACCTTTGTATTTTCTAAGAATAATTAATAACGCATTCAAATGACATTGAGCAATTTTACAATTAACAGCCCAATTTTTAAGCTCAATTTTAATAGTTTCAATATAGTCAAGGTTTTTATAATTATTTTCAATACTTTTTGTATTTATAGCAGGTAAAACATTTAAAGAATCAGTTGTTAAATCATTCAAAATATTTGTTTCAGAATATGAATTACTACTTATTATATTATCAGTATTTGCACTATTCATTATAATATGTGATAAAGGTAATTCTCTAGGTAATTCATTTGAAGACGAAGGTGAACTTGGTAAATTATTAACATTAGAATGTTGATATAAATTATTTCTAGCAAAATCAGCATCTTGATTATGTAGTTGCATAATTCTTCTACGACTACGAGATGAAATATTAAAAATATTTTTCCTATATCCTCTATTAATTTTTGGCATTTTTATAGACAAATTACAACAAATTATGATAACTTAAATTCTAAAATATGCACAACTGTTTAAAAATTAAACTAAATTATAATAATTTAATAATATAAATAAAACTAGGTAGCTATGAAACTGCAGACAGCATAATATAATATTACACTACAAATTCATCATTTTCATTGATGAATTTTGTATTTAAGATACGTATAATATATCTACCATCTAAAAATATTAAAAATATATTATTAGTGACTTAGATATAAGATCAAACATTACTTAAAATCCACTAAATTACAATACATTTTTTATTAGCAGTGGCATAATTCACACTAAGAAGTAGTGCAAAACAGTCAATAAATTAGATAACAGCGAGAATAATCCCGGATAATATAATTATTACACAAAAAATATTATAATTATTTTAATTTAATAACTTGTACAAAATGTATATACCTAAGCTAAATAGTAAATAGGTAGGTACTTTTAAATTAAAATCAAATATGAGTTAAAACTACTTAAGTAGGTAGTCATTAAAATTAAAATAATAATTACTCTTTTACGTTTAAACGACTATATAATTTACTCAAGCCACATTTATAAGAAGACCAAAGCCAGTGCACGTACAATAGGCATCATAATATCTAGTTAAAATATCCATTGCTTAAAGGCGTTGATCTATACTCTATATGATGTGTGCAATAATTATATTATGTTATATAAATACTTGCTAATAAAAAGTAATATTTACTTATTATTGTCTATTATTATAATTAATAGGTACTTACTAATAATTCTGAAGCGAAATTTATAAAATATAAATATAAAGGACAGGAAGTCTAAACTCTGGAGCGCATTCGTTATTGCCGACTACCGAGTAATGTAGATAAAAGTACGTCGTTCACGTCTGAACGCCAAAACCAAACAAACAAATTAAAGTACCAAACAAATTGTCATAATGTCATGTTATAAATTTAATATTAATATTATTTAAATATTATATTAATAACTATATAACAATGATTATTACGATTACGGTTCGGTTTTCAGTATTTATAGTATTTATATACCATTCATCCGTATCGATCGACGTGCCGATGGCATCACCCGCGATAACATTTTGGGATAACCGGTTACGCCGCGCGCCGGGTGCCGGGCCTATTTTTAAAAGTATAAATAATAATTTACTAGGTATTTGTGGTAACATTAATATAATATAATATATTAATATATAATAATTAATAATAGTACACCGCAATTTATATTATTACATAGGTACAGACAGTATTAAATACGTACGTCACAAGTGTCCACTTATTTCATATAACAAATATTAAATATTATTTAGCTCTCACTTATAATATTTAATAACAAGTTATTTTATAGTTCACACAACATATCAATAAATATTAATAAATAAACATTTTGTAAATCATAATGTTACGATTACGATGACAAATACAATTCACAACTCGACACGATGCTTGTCATCTCCGATGATGAGTCGCGATAACGATAGAACGGATGGCTTGTAGTTCTAAGAACTACGAAAATTAAAAACGTTAGATAAAATAATATTTTCTGTTAATAATAAATTATGTGTTATAGTTAAAATAGTGGTGTCACCAGACTCTGGCGGTAGGGGGAAAAATTATTAAAAATGTAATATACATATTAGAATACATCCATTACAGAGAATTAAAGCATTGCTAATACACATACGAACTTCCGAGCTAATACATTAATGCTTATTTCCAATGCATATTATTATAAAATTACAATAATATGATGATGCCATATATGACGATATATTTGAGTTTATAAATAAAAATAAAACCAAAGAAAAATTGGCTAAGTCTTTGAACAAATAACTTATATTAATATTTAGAAAACAAATTAGATAAATCATGATTTATTTAAGTTTCAACAACAATGTAAACAATATTATAATATCATAAATGATAATGTACCTACACTCTAATACTGAAGACTGAACCCAAAATATGATGACAGATAGAAAAAACCACACTGCATAAACAATATATCATTGTAAATCATCAATACGACAATACATAATTCATAGCTCATCTGATATCAGAATCCATATATTATCTATTTTGCAAAATAGATAATTTGTATTTATGTAAAATATATTAATATATATAGCTGAGCATATAGGCGTGTCCAGACCTTCAGGCCCGGCTCCAGGGGTAGGCGACATAGGACCACGCCTAGAGCGGCATTTAACATTTTTCTAATATAGATTAAAAAAAAAAATTGATATAGTATGTAAAGGGTGGCGAAACTCAAGTTTGCCTAGGTGTGTTTAAATACTTGAGCGAGCCGGTCCTACAGACCTCCATGGCTGGGGAGACAAATTATTGTAAAATTTTAGTTTTTAATTTTTACATACTACATTTATACATTAAACTACATTTATACCTACCTATAATATTTGTAACTCTTTTCCCATAGTATTACAATATAAACACCTGTAACTTTTTATGTAAATACCTATGTAAACATCTAAAATTTAGAAAATCCCTGTTACTTAAAATATTAGGTACTATAAAATAAGTCAACTGTCAAATTAAATGAATGCTAGGGCATAAAGTAAATCATTAATGTTATTTGAAATTGAATAAAGTACTTACTCATAAAAATTGAATAAGTATGAACATTGAACAAAATACAATAAAATTATTATTATTAAAAAATGGTTAAATTTGTAAAAATGATTGTGTTATTACATTGAATAATAAATGAAAAAGTGTAAAAATAACAAAATATAATAAAATACAGTAAATTAAAAGTTCTTTACAATTTCATTATACGCCTATCTACTGGTTTTAATATTTTAAAAATTTCAATCACGTCATCAATATTAATACTTATTGTAGATAGATTTCTGTTCAATACTTATAGCTAAAAAATGTTTCCAAACGGTTTTGAAGCGTTGATCTTCTAAGTTTTATTTTTATGAAACTCAACTTGAAAAAATGTCTCTCACATAGTCACACGAATAACTTGTAACTGAGTAGTTATATTAATTCTTTTACAACTTTATATATAGGTATAAAGTTAAATATATGGTATCCCTTCCAGAATCAGCTAACCACTTTATCCAATCTTCACATTATTGTTTAATATTTTATTATAAACGATTGATGATAAAACCCTCCAATAAGTCGCTGAGGAAGCAGGTGCCCACCCTGCACCCCCCATAAAAACATGAAGCTGAGTTTTAAGGATATTATATATTATAAAATTAAAAAATTTTTTAAATATAATGTATATTGCAAAAAAAAAATAAATAAAAAAAAATATGAAAGATGTACATTTTTATGGCACACAGATTCTAAATTCTAACCGCAGATTGCAGTTCATCGAGTGTGTAATAAGTATAGGTACTTAATAATATTATATATAGTGTGTATGTAATACTATGTGAAAAATAATCGAACATTATATTTTATAATAATCATAGCAACTCGCGCCTGCTTAACTATATTTAAAATAAAGTATTCATTTTTGTTTTTTTACTTTAATTTCCTAAAATGACAATAGCAGTCAGTGTTTAGGACTTTATGATGTTTTTATGATATTGTTACTTAATGGATAATAAAATCGCTAAAACAAACAATTTATAATAAAAGCGATTATCACAAAATTAAGTTTATTACTGTCCGTCATACACTCATACCCTGAATACACCAATGCATATAAATATTACCGTGGTAGCTAGTTTATACAGCAGTAAATTAATAAAATTATTCAAATAGTGAAAAATAATATTTTTTAATTCAAACATCAAACATGGTTAACATTTCAATATTAATATTATAAAATTATTTAAAAAGCATTGGAAATTAAATGTTTGATTTTCAATCATTTGAAATATGAATATAATATTGATATAACAACGTTAGATAATCATTGTATTTTCAATATTATAATATTATTGAATAGCCATTATAAATTAAGTGTTAAATTTCCAATCAATATAAATATGAATACAATATTACTTTAACAACATTGGATTATTATTGTATATCCAACATTTTTATAATATAGAATTGCAATTAAAAATTTACTATTTATATTCTAATTAAAATGAAATAATTATACAATGTTGTAAGAAACGATGTACTAATATTACATATTCAACATTGTATAAATATTGAACCCATAGTAACGATGCAATATTTAATAATAAATATGAAGACAATATTACTAAAACATTTAAATTTTCAACTTAAAACCGAAATGATGATACAATATCCATATAATTTTAAATTAACAATATTAATTTATCAATTAGCACTCAATATCCATATGATAATGACATTGCAAAATTGCTGTCTGATATAATGATTAAGCACTTCAATAAATTCAAAATCGAATGGTATAATACGACATACGTACAAAACAGAAGGATACGCAATAATTCGGTATATGAAAACAGCATAGTAAATATAATTAACACCCAGAGTAGGTCACGTGGATAACAATTACCTATAATCCATCTAAAAATAAAAATTTTTTCGTATTTTGATAACCAATAGAATAATCTCATGTTTTTAGTACCTTCGAAAAACATTTTGCTTAATATATTTAGTTCGTTTTTAAAATATAAGGGTTAGGTTAGGTTATTTAAATTTGTTTTGCGAATGCCGGTGTGTAATCTTGTGCTAACGCCACGGAACACGTCAGTCGGTCGGTTACCGACACAACGCACGGATATTACCGCTATGTATCGTATGTTCTAGGAACACATGTGCTAACAATGTAATGTTTATTTAGCTATGTAGTACTCAAAACTAGGTTAAGATAAGATATAATATAGATGTATGAATAGTTACAAAAATAATTGTTAAAGTACTAGAACAAGTATTGTCTGTATCTCGAATTTTCTCATCCGAATTTAGTACATACATCCTATAATATGACGAGAAAACCTATACATATCACATAATACTAGAAATATAATATTAGGTATCACCTCGATTGTTTTTAACAAAGTCTTGATACGTTAAGGCCCAACCCTCGTAGTTGAGCATCGGTAACACGAACCTTGACATTGGAAGTAATGCGAGTATGGGAGATTAAATTAAACCATTCGGGTGTTCAGAAAAAAACGAATCAAGATCAACTTAGGTAATGGATGAATGAACAAAAACAATAATTTAACTTTACTCTATTCTTTTAAAAGTGATAACGTTTAAGAAGGTATTTAAGTGTAAATTTGATTTTTTTTTTATTATACATGTATGGATAACCAACAATGTCATTGGAAAAAAAATCCATAGACACATACATAATACATAGGATTTTTGATTAGTGAAGAGTTTTAACAAAAATTATAATACATTTTTTTCACCGCAAACACTAAATTACAAAAATTTGATGGAGTATCATGCTGATACTATCAATACATTTCCAAAGAAAACAGTGACACGTCAAAATATCCTCGACAAAATATCCCCACAAAAATATTCCATGACAAAATATCTCGCGTAAAAATTTCCCGATTAAATAATAACTCAAAATGTTGGCCTTTATTATAAAAGTTGCGATTAGAAGTAATAATCGCACTTTATCTAAATTCTTAAGTGTTATTCGTTATTTTGATGATAGTATAGAGTGTCATACTGTCATTTTATTTCATTACCTACAAAGCGTGTCGTGAACATTTAACATTTCTTAATTTGTTTTATTATTTTCTTATTCTATTAAAAAATGCTGGAATTTATTAAAAGCCAAAAAGGCAATAATTTATTAGTATTTGGAGGCTATTCGTTTTTTTTTGTTTTTATTTATTTATAACATAATTTATTTGTATAAGTATTTTACTTTAAACGAATTATAATATCGTTGAGTTTCGTATACCAGATACGATCTAATAGCTCAGTTGGTATATGTATTAGATATTATTGTAATTATTTAATTAAAACTGTTTTGGCTAAATAAATAAATAAATAAATAAGTATCTAATTTTTGACGAATTTTTTTTTTCCATTCTATAAATGAATTAGTATCCATGTAACATGTATAAAAAAAGTTTAAATTTTGAATTAATATTTACGGGGGATATTATGTCATGGAATATTTTTGAGGGGATATTTTGGTTTGGGAATATTTTGTCGTGGAACCAAAGAAAACGACTTAACTTGAAATTTGTTTATACCACAATTTTATTATTAGTTAAGTAAATAATACAAAACTAAGATATAGTTTTTTAACTAAAACGTTTTACGTGCAGAACTTTTTTCATTCTGAGAATAAAAATTATTTATTTATTTAAACTTTTTCATTCTAAAAAAAAGGTGGGCAAATGGATATCCCTCTACTGTATACTAGAGATGAAGAGTAGGTCACTGGTCATTACTCATTAGGTATAATGAATGTGTAAAGTTTGATGGCAATAACAGGTATCATTGTATACGAAAAACGATTCTAAACAGAAATGATTTGTCAGTCAATGATAATTAGTAGGATATAATACATATTATATCCTAATATTATTATTATTATTATTATTTTTTTTTTATATTTATTAATCCGCGTCAACAAAGGCCATTGGATGGTTTTTAATTTGTTTGGGGGAGGAACGGTAGGTTGAAACACGTTTTTATTGTATGTGTGGCAAGGATTTGTCGCTTAAAACCCGGGTGGTCACCCATCCGGGAGCTAGCAACACCGGCCGATACGTACACTCAGAGCGTTTCCGCAGTTGAGTGTAGGATCGCACCACACCAAGCCACAGCCTATTATTATTACCTACATTTAAATTGTAATATATCGTTTTTTTACGCGATTTCGTAAAAAATTAAATTTCATACGCTCATACATTTTTTTCTATATTGACGCTGGAATTTTTTTTTAGAGTTACTTGAAGGAAAACTTATGGATAATTTTGTATTGGCTTTTTTAACCTTAGGTATAAATCAGGTATAAAAATTTTATGAATTTTTAATTTCAAAAATCCTTGCGAATTTTCGTGATTTTGATATATATCGTAAGGATATTTTGAGGTTTAAATGCTTATAAACAAAAATTGTGACTAACGATCTTTGATTTTTTTTTTACTACAACTAGTACAACTTGTAAACCTTGTATTAAATTGTAAAGATTTTTTGGAAAGCCAAATTTTTTTTTATCAGAATTTCAAGAAAAACAATTTTGGAAAAATCGGAAGTTTCAATGGTTAATAAATAATTTTAAAAAATTCTACGATTAAAATTTAATCGTAAATAGATAACACTAATATAAACATTTGGTGAAAATTTCAAGTATTTACAATGATTTTGTCGAAAACTGGTTATGCGTAAAAATTCCCGTTTTTTCGTTACTTTTTTAGGTCTTTTCTTGTCGCTGTTGAAAACTACCTACAAGAAATTTTTCACTTTTGACCCCCCAAAGTACCAACTAGATGAATTTTCATTTTCCAAGAGAGGCTGAAGTCAAAAATCAAAGCATTATTACTTATCCAAAACGTGATGACAGACAAAAAAAAATTAAAATTAAAATGAAAAATTCACACATTATTGTACAATCAATACATTCATCACTAATTCCGTTCAGAATCTAAAATATATGATAAAATATATTGATTTACTAATTAAAATAATTTATTTACCAACTTGCAAATGTAAATTATGTTAGCCCCTTAAATCACGTAATATTACAAAAATTGTTTCTATGTAATATATATACCCGGGCCCATATATAAATGATAAGGGGACCAGGGTGGGCCATTGGCCCTTCTGTGGGAGCTTGGGGGGCAGAAAATGTTCATGAACTTTTTTTTTATGATTAAGCCAAATCACACGGTTAGTAGTCGGGAGACTCTGGCTATGATGCACGGGGGAAGGAGGTGGTAATATTATATCAAAAAACTTACGAGAGGTGTCGTGGTATGAGATCTGTTTTATTTTGCTCTTCACGATGAAGAGGTCTCAAAAAATACAATAATATGTGAGGTGATCACGAAATAAAAATAATAAGAATAATAGGTACAACTTATTGTGCTCAATGCGACTTATAACAACAGTATAATACAATTAAAAAAAGAAAACGATTGGCAATCCTCTGCAATAGCAAGAGAGAGAGAGTGTGAAAAAAATCACGTATGAAATACAGTGAAGAAAAAATGAATAATAATAATAAAGGTCGTTTGCCGCAGAATAATAACAAAAAAATAATAAGAAGAAGATAACATATATTATAATACACAAAAAAAAACGGCAAAGCCGATCAATAATTAATTAATATAATAGGAAAACCAAAGAGAATAAATAATATACAATATACATAGATAGTATAATAATACTATAATAATTAAACAATTTAAAAGCATAAAGGACGGAGTGTTGTGCGGGGGAGACGGGAGAGAAGTGGACAGACAGATAAGATGTTCCTCGTCCGCCAAAGGTTATATTCCAATTTCCGCAAAAAAAAAATTAATACATTTTTTTTTTGAGAACCCCTGAACTGAATCCATCAATTAGTAATTATTATAAAAATTAAAATGATATAAAAAGTACATATATAATTATTTACTATACGAAAAAGAGATTTTTTTGACAAACTTGAACCTAGTTAAATGACATTGAATGTATTTTTGAATGTTTTCTTCATTTTTTATTTGTCTTGAATGAATAATATTTCGTGGAGTTTTTGGTTGATTCATACTTGATATTTTACAATATACACTGGTTTGTATTTCATTAATCAAGTTCTGAACCCACGTAAATATTGAAGGTAAATTTTTATAAAACGTGTTTTGTATTTGATTTCTAGTGGACTGTATTTTGTGGGTTTTGTGATGGTTGTTATCTTGCCGCGTTACCCAAACCGCGCAAGTCTGCCCTAGGTGGGTCTTGCTACGGCTGGGTGTAGGCAAGGGTCCCGAACCGCGCAAGTCTGCCTGGGTAGGTCTTACTACGGCTGGGTGTAGTCAGAGTTCCCGAACTGCACAAGTCTGCCTGAGTAGGTATTGCTACAGCCGGGAGAGGCTGAATACTGACTGATTTCGTGCTCCGCACTGGTATTTGTAGACGGCGGTGCTGTGTAATCGCTGTAGCCGCCCAGAATTGTCTTGTTAATGGTTATTGCAGTCGTCACCACGTCCACCGTGGCCTGTGATTCGCTAAAGCACGCGAAGCTATGCCCACAGTGGCCTATGATTTGTTATAGAACACGTGATTGGCATATAGCGCGCAAACGCGTCCCCGTTCCGTCACGGAACACGGGACCGGCCATTTGTATAGTGTGGCACCGTAGCCAGCTTGCAGACCGGGATCCTTTGGCGCGGAGCGCGCGGGTCCCCGAACTTTTCGTCTTTGCTCACTGTGAGTCCTTATGTCGTTATTGGTGTAAAAAACGTTCACAACACAACACATAGATTCGGCCCTTTACAGTCGGCGGAGGTAGCTCATCCGTACGCCTCCCGACGTCAAACGTGCCCGTTGCAGCGTTTATTCGCGACGATCGACCAGACAGAGTGCCGACCGACTGTACTCCGAATCTCATGCTATTGTGCACCGTATTTTGGCCAACGGCCCTGTAATGATAACAATATACATATATATCTAATAGAGAACTATATTACTAAGAAAATTATAAAACAATATTACCATCTTCGCGTGGCGCGAACAAAACGATTGATTGAAGTCGGAATGAAACGATTCACATGCATTTGTGATTCTTGTTAATGCAGAAGTTGCTTCTGCCCATAACTTAGGGGGGAATGTACTTGTATTTAAAATGTAATTGTTTAATAAATATTATTGTGAATACACTAGAACGCGATTATCAGATGGATACTGTGGCATAAAATCTTCCATAAAACAACTCATTACTTCACTGGGATTTAAAAATAATAAACCAAAGGTATGCCTCAACCACACACCAATATTACACTTATTTTTAATTTTTATACACGGTAATTAGCCCCAGAGATTGAATTTGTCGATACCATAATTGAGTCAAGCTAAATCAACAACCAACTACATTAATCCCAGGACAAACTCCATAAATTGCATTTAGTATAGCATACGTTTTCATACACTGCGGTTTCAACAGACAGGTGCAGACAGATAGCGAACAATAATCCGTCAATTATCCGCGAATATCACTATTATAATAGCGTGTACATTGTAATCATTACTATTTGATGGATTCAGTTCAGGTGTTCTCAATAAAAATATATTAATTTTTTTTTGGCGGAAAACGGCCATGATGATACAGGCAAAGGTCATTTTGGCGGAAAACGGAAACTCCCTGTTGGATGATATTTTAAAAAAATTAACCAATTAATGATCTGAACCTTGATGCCAACCCTCTGCTGCAATGTTAGTCCTTGACAATAATAAGGAATTTGTTGTAGTTTACGCCAAAAACATTGGGAAAAATGAAAATGGCTTTATTTTTTGTACCTAACCTATTGAGAATATTTTAAGCAAATCATTACATTTTACAATTTAATCGTGAATTTAAAACATATTAGTATGTTCATAATAATTTAATATATTAACTATTTATTCTTTTTTTCTAGTTCCACCAACTTTATGTAAGTTGTTTTAATTTTAAGTTATCATTTTATAGTCAGTTATTATAAATAACGATAATTTAGATGATATTTTTTTTGTATTTATAATAATAATAACCTCGATGTTTATATATTAATAATAAACATTATAATTTATTTTATAGTAGGAAAATTGTGAATATTTTATAGAAATTATAAATTATTTTTTTCATATTATTACAATGGCAGTTTCTACTGGTTTGTAATTAGTTTTATTTATAACTGTAATATTATATACTACGGTTTTATTTATAAGTGCTATGATCTTGTCGTCTTTATCCTTATTCCTTACACAGTATTACATTGTGTCAAGTTGAAGTAAGGAATGTGCCAATTCATTATTCCATGACAATATTTTTAGATAATGAACGTAGTGATGAATGTATTGATTTTACAATGATGTGTGTTTTTTTTTTTTTTTGTGTCTGACGACAACATTTGGAGCAGTAATAATGCTCCGATTTTTGACTTCAGCCCCTCTTTGAATAGGAAAATTCATCTAGTTGGTACTTTGGGGGGTCAAAAGTAAACATTTACGAATAGTTTTCAAAAAAATCGAGAAAAACAAAAACAAAAGTGATAGAAAAACGTCAATTTTACGAAAAACCACTTTTCGACAAAATCGATTTTTTGATTTTGCTGTAACAACAAAAACGAATCATTGTAAATACTTGAAATTTTCACCAAATGTTTATATTATGGTTATCTCTTCACAGTTAAATTTTCAAAATATTTTGACCATTTTTAAGCTACTTATAGACAATTGAAATTTTCAACTTTTCTAAGTTTTTTTTCTTCAAATGCCGATAAAAATTTTTTGGGTGGCCAGAAAATCTTGAAAATTTAATACAAGGTTTCTTATAAGTTGTTCTTAAAGTGATAAAAAAAATCCGAAATCGTTAGTCACAATTTTTTTTTATAAGTGCTTAAAGTTCGAATTTATACGAAATATGTCAAAATTTAAATTAAATTTCATAATCTCATTATGCGTTGGCCAAATACTTTTTTTATTAATAAACAGATACTATAAAGTAACTATAGTAACATATAGTAACTATACTATTTGTTTAAAAATAGAATATATGACAATATTTAAATATAATATATCCTAAACTGACAAATCATCTTCGTTCAGAATCGTTTTTCGTATACAATGATACCTATCATTGCATTCAAATTTAACCTACCATAGTCTGAGGTCCACCCCACCCCCTAATATATAGCAGAGCGATACCCACTTACCCGCTTTTTTATTTATTGACTGTACATTAATAATATATACATTTTTAAATCTATTAGTAGCAAGGTTAAATCGTAAGTATAAATCGTCTAATGCTCTTACCTTACATGTAATGTCCTATTTATGAACGATAACTAGTAAAAAAAATTATTTCAATTTTTCAATTAAATAAAAAATGTATAATTTTTAATTTGTTAAATTACCTACTGTTTTCAAACTTTTTGAATAATAAAAAAAAAAAATATCAATATAAATGAAAAAAAATATTATAATCTTAAGCTCGTAGGAAACACGACGACCGTAGACTTAGATATTACTTTCGACACAAAATTGACATTTTATCCATATATACTAGGTAATTTTTACCGCAAATTATTTAATATTTTAAAATTTAACAACATCATTAAAAATATAAAATACTTAAAAAAAGTAATTAATAATATAAATAGTTGAAATAAAATCACTTCTAAACAATATAATATATTTTTCAATATTATTCTTATTGTATACCTATATATTTTTAAAGTTTTTTACTTTTATTATTGTTAAGTGAGAACATGCATTTTTTAATCCCTATTATGGAATGGAATATGTTTCAAGCGTATTCTGATACTAAAAAAATCGAAATTTAGACAAGTTGTTAACAAGGGCGTCCATAGGTGGAGGTAAAGGGGCCATTGACCTTACTGATAATTTTTTAAAACTATTGTTAAATTAATCTTCTTCTTCTTCCTCTGGCACTTAGTACTCTCTAAGAGTTTTGGCTGCCATCACAATATCTCTCCATTTTTCACGGTCCTGTACTATTTCCCTCCACTCTTGTACTCCCAATCTTTCAAGGTCTTCTTCCACAACATCCAACCACCTTTTCCTGGGTCTTCCTTGGTCTTGTTAAATTAATGCCACGCATATTATTACATAATTAATAATATATAATATTATAAGATACCTAATTTTATTGAGATTCATTTATGAAGTTTAGTAAAAATTATTATATTTTTAGATAATCTGAAAATATAATCATAAATGTATTTATTAGTTTGCAATGTTTACTGCATGTTGCTTAAAATTATAAAATCTCCCTAGTCCTCATTTCTATGGTATTTGATGTGGTTTTAGAATTTTGATCTCGCCCCTGGTGGGATTTTATCCTGCAAGCGTGCTTGATTGTTAATGAGTTATATCTTTAAAAGTTTTCTGTTCTCTACATATTATCATCGCTATTCTTATAAAATTGTGAGATAATTTTTAAGGTAGGTTAATTAATGTAATTTATTAATTAGTATTATTATTATTTTTGTTTTTAGAGATGTTAAGTAAGTGTATTTTGTATTTTTTTTTTTTTTAATGTATGGACATTTAAAACTTAATTTATGCAATAATCTGAGTCTAACAACTTTTAAAATAATCACTGTCCCTTTAAATGTTTACTTACTGAAAACTATAGGTATTAAACCGTTCAATAAGGAATTGATATACAAAATTTCATATGACTATAATTATCATTGACCCGTTAGACATATCCACAACAATTTATTTACTAAAACCTATAATTTAGCAGTACAAACCAAAGTTTATGTTTGGTTCTTGAACCCTTCTATCGTTATGAAATTTGAAAACGGTTTTTAACACAGTATGTGAAAAACTCATCAAGATTTCAAAAAAACTTAATTTAACGTTCTTCGGTAGAATTACGAATCGTTTATTTTTGGTTCATTTGACGGTGTATTAATCACAAAGAAATAAAGTTGAGCCTTGAACTTTTAGTGCCTACGATAGTTTGATAACCGATTTGTATTTAATTACACTATTTATTATATCATTTATATTGACTTCACGGAATACTATAAAAATGAACTAAAATTTAAAAAGTATTATCGATATTTCAATAATTGACATTTGACAATCATTATAATTTATTTTTATTTTAAATTGGTTTATTAGTGAACGTTTCAAATCATTTGTGTATTTGTTTTTATTCTATACTTACTATGCTTATATCACAGTGAAATAATAACTATTTATTAATTTTTTTTTTTAGCAATCATAACTAATAGTACGTACGTTTTTAACTTAATTCTCTTTAAAATTATTTTATAACCACTGAGGTACATTTTTTCCTTAAAAATACATATAATTCGTGTGTACTGAATCTTGAATAATGCCTATTAATAATCTTTTTAATGTATTTATAAACAATATCTGATTAAATTGTGGTTTTTTTTTATGAATTATGAGCATAATGTGATTAATACTATAGGTAACTTAGAGTATTATATATTATTTTATAATATTCCTAATGTATTCAATGAATTTCGATAATTTCAATAAATTCTGGTCTTCTGAAACATGTAATATTACTGTCACTAAATACATTTATGACGCCTTCAAATTCGGGTCCCAGGTAGACGTTATATATACTGGCTTTTCCAAAGCGTTTGACTCCGTAAACCATGAAGTCTTAGTATCTGTTCTGGAGGATCTTGGATTCGGGTACCCTTTCCTTGGCTGGATACGGTCCTATTTATCTAGTAGGCCACAATGGGTTAAGCTTTTCGGAACGAAGTCTCAGATATTAATCGCGATCTCTGGTGTACCGCAAGGCGGACGCTTATCTCCTATCCTGTTCTCGCTCTTCATAAACAGTGTCTCTAATATCCCTCGTCACTGTAAGCTTCTGTGTTTTGCCGACGATATAAAGCTCTTTCTCAAAATAGACTCGTTGACTGACTGCATGCACCTACAAGAAGACTTGGACCGTTTTGTTGAGTGGGGTAATACTATTGGTTTATCTTTCAACGTCAATAAATGTAAATCTATGTCCTTCACTAGATGTCGTTCTCCTTATCAATTTTCATACTGTATTATGGGCTTCGTCCTAAATTCCGCCGATACTGTTACTTGTGATCTCGGTTTCATCCTAGTTCCCTCACATTCTCCTAGGGCCCATATTGACCACATAACATGCAAGGCGTTTAATGTTTCTAATCTATTGTGTGTATCATATTAACTATACTAATTCTACTGGGTGTCTTGTTTAATATAAACACTTATAATAAATCTTGTATTAAATTTTAAAGATTTTTTGGAAAGCCAATTTTTTTTTATCGGCATTTTAAGAAAAAAAACTAAGAAAAATCGAAAATTTCAATTGTCTATAAGTAGCTTAAAAAAGGTCAAAATATTTTGAGGTGAACATTTCAAGTATTTACAATGATTCGTTTTCGAGTTACAGCAAAATCAAAAAATCGATTTTGACGAAAAGTGGTTATGCGTAAAAATTCCCGTTTTCTGTTATTTTTTCAGGGTTTTTCCCGACGCTTTTGAAAACTACTGCAAATTTTTCACTTTTGACACCCCAATGTACCAACTAGATGAATTTCCCTATTCAAAGAGGGGTCAAAAATCGAAGCATTATTACTAGGTACTCCAAAACGTGATGACAGGCACAAAAAAAAAAAAATTAAACACATCATTGTAAAATCAATACAATACAAAATTAAAAATTAAAATTATATTTTTCATTTATTTTTATCCTTATATTTTTTTTAAGTATTTTACTTTTTTGAATCACAACACAGTTTTAATTTTATTTTCCAAAGCAGAAAATTTTTCTGAGTATTTTGATACATGAAAATCGATTTAGTTAGGTTAGGTTAGGTTAGTTTAGCAAGTAGTTTTATGAATTATAATTTATAAGTATTTAAAATTTAGATGCGCGGAGTGGTGTGGTACGGGATTACTTACCCCGCAAAACGTTTGTTCACTACTCCGCTTGTCAATCATTCAATCAGGATTTTCAAACATATGATTGTAAAAAAAAAAAAACCACATTTCAATATATTAATTTTATCCGGAGATACTAATAGTGATACGAGACTTATGTCATATACTGTACGTCTATACCTATGGTCTGTCCAGCCAGAGTACACGACGATTCTGCGCATACCCCCGCGTCACCATGCTATCAAAATTGGTTCACTTATGGCTTTATATCATTGGGGAATGCGCAGAATAACTGATTTTAGTCTGTGTGCGGCGCATTCTCTCGCTGGACAGAATATACATGTATGAAAAATAAATCAAAATTAATTTCGTAGATACCATAAGACTTTAGATATTCGATAAAGAATACATCAGTACACAGTTACATATTCAGGGGTAGGGTTCTAGAGTTTTAAATTCCCCCTTCCTCAAAATGTCTTCTTCCTCCCAATATATTTTTATATATTAAGTATTATGTCTATTGTCTGATCAATCCATACTAGAAACCCTTACCGAAGTAGAATCTTGCATACGCTACTGTCGTTACATACACGATACACTAGAACAGGGGTCGGCAACCCGCGGCCCATGGGCCGCATGCGGCCCGCGTAGCAATTTTATGCGGCCCGCGATAATAATTTATAGTTAGTTTAAAAATATTATACAACACGTCAACAGTTACAAAATGAATTTTCAACCAGATTTTCTGATTTTTATTCAATTGACTTCAAAATTAAATTATTTCAGAACCCGATTGTAGTTGATATTGATGACATTGAAAGCTGTTTACAAATGGAAATTATTGAGTTGCAAAGTGACGAATGTCTTAAAACCGCTTTTCGTGATTGTAATAATTTAATTCAGTTTTATTCGAGTCTCTGTGAAACAAAATTTAGCAAAATATTTTATTTTGCTAAAAAAATGTTGACCATATTTGGGAGCACTTATATTTGTGAACAAACTTTTTCCCTAAATATCGGAAAAGCAAATATGCTTCGCGATTAACCGATGGTCACTTAAACGCTGTATTGAGAATTTCTACATCGAAAATAAAACCTGCTATCAATACACTTGTTGATGCTATTCAAACTCAAAAATCACATTAATTTTTATTTATTTATTTTTTCCAATATTATACTATATTTTACTATGTATTTTTTATTATTATTATTACGTGTAATTATTATTATAACTTTGTTTGTAGATACCTCGATAATTAATGTACTAATCAGTGATGTACTTAAATAAATTAAATTTTAAATTACTACAATATTTCGTTTAAATAAAATAAGGTGTATTCAAACTATGGCCCGTGAAAAAATTTATTTTTATTTTTTGGCCCTTGACACCAAAAAGGTTGCCGACCCCTGCACTAGAATAAGTTAGGTAGTCAGTACAAAGTGTTTACAGTCAGTACGTAGGTACTTAGATTAGGTTAGAGGATGCCAGTGTATTATTTGTTATTTCTCTCTAACCCACGCAAAATGTGGCAAATTTTACGTTCACAAAAATGACTATAACCATATTAATTTCTCTAATTAGATTGAAATAACCTATTACAGAATTTAAAGTTAAGAACATCATCTAGGGCACCTTATAAGCGTTTTATTATATTTTTATTTTAAAGCAAATTATGAGTATTTTAAAATTGTAAATTGTTTATACATCTTACAGTCATTTCTGTGAACGAAAATTTGCTATGTTGCGTGTGGGTTAGAGAGTGATAACAAATACTACGCTGGCATTCTCTTAATGCATTATTAGTTCTGAATTGTAGTCCAAACAATAATTAGGCATGCCTTCATAACATGCATAAATTTTATCTATACTAGTGGTTTTCAACCTATGAGCCGCAGCTCATAGCGGCGTCATCGGTAGAAACTAAAAATAAAATTGTCAACAATTATTTTTTACTGTAGTTAATTAACTATATTTTTTACCATAATAAATATATTGTTATCTTTTTAAAGATGAATTCCATTTAAGTTACCACATATTTATTTAGATTTTACTTCATTAAAATTATCTCGATAGTTTTTTAATTATTCTCTAACTACTTGTATAAAATAGTCGTAACGTTAAATTATAGGTTACTATTACAATGCAGTATATTTTTACAGATTTGATACTTGGCTACACTACTTCATTAATGGAAAGTATGTATTATTGTGTACCAATAATCAATATTGAATATTAATACTAAAATAGTACTTATGTTTTACCATTGATTATATAAACCATAGATTGCTCACTGAGCGATTTTTCGGTGGCGAACAATAAAACTCTCACTAGATGGCGATAAGATTCTACAATACCAATAAATTCCTATTTTATTCTAGTCACCATCATTAGAGCGTGCAGGGTGCGGGGATAACTGGTTTTTATCGTAATTTGCCATGACAAACAAGATTAAATTATTTTTATTTGGAATACCTACCTATCTAGTGTAAATTATTAATATAATGACCACAATAAGGTTAAAGGCATATATTAGTCAAAAAATAGCTATATACAATTTAACTTTTATTTAAATAATGTCATATTTTATACTGTAGTATTTATAATGAACATATTACAAATTTACAATCATTAAATAAAATAATGATTATACATAATATTAAAAAAATCATAAAATTAGTTATTTTGCAGAACACACAATTTGGCTGCATTTTGTACATTTTTTCTTTCCCTGATTTTTGTGTTTTCCCACTTACATTCTTTGAATAATTTTGTTCTAAATAGCAATTCAATTATGTATGTATAGTGATTAATGCATTTTGAATTTTGAAAGTTTGGAAATTGCTTAGTAATTATTGAATTTGCTTTTTCTTTTAGTTGAAATATAATTTTTTTAGAACTTTTGATTATCGGAAACCATTTTTCAAAAACATCCAAACAAATTTTAACAATTTTTAGTAGCTGAATTGAAGGAGCCTTCAATCCTTGAATAGGACCAACATGGTCATATGTTTTATACATTATCAAAAGTAATGATTCGTCATTCAAATTTGTTTTGCTTATGATTAAATTTAATTCACAATCACTGCAATTAAACTGATCCAGACATTTTTTCGCTAAGTAACCGGCAAAATATGAATGAACACGTTTCCAAAGATAATTTATCATTACTATTGGTGGATGGGCTGCTATTGCACGAAATTGGCGAATTGCTTGGATTGGAATCTGTTTCATTACAATCATTTTCCTCTACTGGTAAATCAGTCAATTCTTTATTATTATCTACACCAATATCTTTAAGTACATCCACAGTTAGAAATTCGCCATCATCAGTTTCGCAGTTGCTACAGCTTGAATTACATCTCATTAAACTAAATGAGCATATATGGCCGAAACAGCACCTAAATACTCTAGCTGTTAGATTTCTGTTATATCTAAAAAAATATTTATATTAATAAAAAAAGGGAAATTAACAACATAAAAAGTTAGATTATATTTATTTTAAGTGCAATTAAATTAATTAAAAACTGATTGTAACATAATATATGCATACCCGTTTTTTTGACGCATAATTAAAAATAAATTTTCTAACGCATCTTGCGTCAATCGGTTAGTCATAAGAAAATATTCTTGTTTTGGGTTGTCGTTCATAGTTTCCAATTTTTCGGACTCGTAAATTTGACGTAGAACAGTAGTTGTCCATACAATCCCTACAAAACATGGCGGTGTGCTAATTTTTTTTGTTTTGTGACATATTTTTCGAGCATTTTGAAACATAGAATTAGCATTTTCCAAATTGTCCAATACTTGTGGATTTCGGACACACATTGGTCTTCTATTAGGATTTAAATCATATATATGCTTACTGTTCGCAGAGTCAAACATATTATTTACAATATCGATAAAGTTATATGCAGTTATAGCAGTGTTATATGCAGTCGATGATTTCGGTTCTCCGGTGGAAATACAGGTTTTTATTGCTGCGGATACAGTATGACTTAATAATTGAATCGCCAATTTGCAATTCATTTTTTGAAATGGATTTGGTGCCAAATGAGTTGGTGTAATATTTACCATTGCTCGAGCTATATTTTGAACATCTATATTGTACGTTGTTTTAATATCGTTTATTGATACAATTTTATTTTTACTGATTTCGAAATCACCATTTAATAAATTATTTCTTAGGCTTTTGATTAAATGTGGCATATCATATATAAGAAACAATTTTTTATTATTTACAATAGTAGATGGGTCTTTTTCTGTTCCTCCGAGTAGTTTAACGTAAACATACGTTGATTTTGAGTACCTTGATCACAAATAATGCATTTCGGCAATAATCCTAGTTTTAATATTTTTTCGACGCAATTTTTAACAATCGTTATTAAGTCATCGCCTTTTATACCACTACCGGTAAAAAAATAACAGAGTGGAAATTTCCAGTTTTTATAAATTCCACGTACCATGAACACTAATGCTTGAGAACCTAATTTATTAGTTCGCCCTAATATACCCAAATCTTCAAAACCTTCAATTTCATCTAAAATCTTATTATATTCAATATATTTCATAATTGATACTTCGTCCAACAAAATCGCACACTTTTTTTCATTACCTTTCAATCCTGAAATCTTTAATTGTATTTGTTCCATATATTTTAGAGGAAATCCGGTTGAATAATTATTAATAGAGTTCAACCAACGTCTAATTGTACTCTCATCAGGTAATATTATATAATTTTTACGCATAAATTTATACGTCGCAGGAGACTTATAGTACAATGAAAGTGCAATTTTTTTTCGTTTATTAACCACTTCTTACGCTTTTTATGTAATAATTGCATAGATACAACACTTTTAGAATTTTCTGAAGAAAATTTTAACATCTCAAATATATCATATATATTAATTGATTTATTATTAATTTTTTTTTTTAATGAACCAAGTGCAGTAGATTTCATTTTAAGTAATCTTTTGAGATTAGTTATTTTATTTTGTAAAATATTATTTTTACGCAAAAGTTTTTTGGTTTCATTTATTTCAATCATGTTAGTCTTTTTTACTTTATTTAGCGGACTTGGTAATTCAATCAATTGTGATACAAACGTTTTCGTAGCTGGTGATATTTTAGGTGGTGTTTTGTCAAGTATTGAAAAACTGGGAGTCCGTATTATTTCTTAATTTCTACTGTATTTTATTTTTGGTGTTAAAACTTTAATTGTTTCGGGTGAAACTGAGTAGAAAATATTATTCCCTATAAAAAAACAAAATAATTATTAAATTATTATTATATTTATAAATTCTGAGATTTCTGAATTTTACAGTTTGTAAATTTAGAAGTATATAATAGACAATTATATTTACCTTCAAATATTTGGTTTGTGTTTGCCAGTTTTGGTTTTGTTGGTGTAGTGTTAACCGTCTCATCAACGCGTACTGATGAATCTAAAGTCATATAAATATATATGTTTTTGTATTAAAAGCTGCGATACTCTTTATAATCATTTTCTTTTACCTTCAGTATTAGATTGATTTGTGGTATTCCACTTCCAAGATTTTGGAGAATGACACGTACTTTGTAATGCGTCTTAGTAGGTGTGTTCAACACTGTGTTATTACTGGTAACCGTCTCATTAACATTTACAGATGAATCTAAAATAATATTTAAAAAAATATTGTGCCTATTTATTTTCTAAATTTTCGAATTACTATAATAATTAGTAGAGTAATCTGATATTGAATTTTTAAGACTTTTGATTGAGTAAAAATATTTTAAAATCTAATAATACATTATGTTATATAAATATTTAAACAAATATATATGGTGCATACCTATATAAAAATGTATTCGAGCGCAAATAGTGTATTAATATACAGACAATTTGATGAACTATTTTTTAGTTTATGTCTAAAATAACAAGATAAAACTATGGTAAAAAAGTTTAAATATTCTGTAGTCTGATTGTCAACAATATACTATTAACCGTATAGAATAACACGATATTATATTATAGACATATTATTATTATACCTAGTATACGTTTTCGTTTCATTCGTTTTATACATACATACGATGTATACTAACGTTAAAATATATAACAGATTTCTCGTCAACAATTTACGACCTTTAATTTTAATGTACCTAACCTATTTTTATCGAAAAGTTAATATTTGTAGAAATTGTTGAAAATCTAAAAAAATTTCCAAATCAAGCTGGACAAAATTATTTTATTTATAATAATTAGTATTCCTAATTTTAGATTCTGAACGAAGTGATGAATGTATTGCTTTTACAATGATGTGTGTTTTTTTTTTTTTTTTTTTTTTTTTTTTTTTTTTTTTTTTTTTTTTTTTTTTTGTGTCTGACTCCAACATTTGGAGCAGTAATAATGCTCCGATTTTTGACTTCAGCCCCTCTATGAATAGGGAATTGAATCTAGTTGGTACTTTAGGGGGGTCAAAATTAAAATTTTCTAATAGTTTTCAAAAAAATCGAGAAAAACAAAAAAAAAATGACAGAAAAATGGCAATTTTACGGAAAAACCACTTTTCGACAAAATCGATTTTTTGATTTTGCTGTAACTCAAAAATTAATCATTGTAAATACTTGAAATTTTCAGCAAATGTTTATATTATGGTTATCTCTTTACGGTTAAATTTTCAAAATATTTTGACCATTTTTAAGCTACTAATAGACAATTGAAATTTTCGACTTTTCTAAGTTTTTTTTTCTTCAAATGCCGATAAAAAATTTTTGGGTGGCCAGAAAATCTTGAAAATTTAATACAAGGTTTCTTATAAGTTGTTCTTAAAGTGATAAAAAAAAATCCGAAATCGTTAGTCACAATTTTTTTTTATAAGTGTTTAAAGTTCGAATTTATACGAAATATTTCAAAATTTAAATTAAATTTCATACTCTCATTATGCGTATGTTACCTAATACTTTTTTTATTAATAAACAGATACTATAAAGTAACCATCGTAACATATAAAAACTATACTATTTGTTTCAAAATAGAAATATGACAATATTTAAATATAATATATCCTAAACTGACAAATCATCTTCGTTCAGAATCGTTTTTCGTATACAATGATACCTATCATTGCATTCAAATTTAACCTACCATAGTCCGAGGTCCACCCCACCCCCTAATATACAGCAGAGCGATACCCACTTACCCGCTTTTTTTATTGATTAAATTTATGAAAATTTAAAGTTTTTTAATATATAGAGGTAGACAATTACAATTACAGTTTACCTTTAAATATTTGGATTGTGTTTAATGGTTTTTATAAATTTTCTTTTACCTTATAAATGATAATATTATTGTAGATTAGTAGATATAAATAAATAAACATTCTAACTATACATTATAACTGATTGTTACCGGTGCTTTTAATATGCTCTTAAAGTTTTATTAAGCATTCAAGATTTTACCTATAGAGTATTTCTTTGGTACTGCATTGGCAACTAATGACTTTGAATTAGTCGGATTCATGTACATTTTTTTTTTTTCGTCTTAGTTTTTCTGGGCTCATCCCCACTAGAGTAATGTTTCCTAAATGTATATAAATAATTTTGTTTTAGAAAATATTTACTGATCAAACAATGCAACTACTCATATTTTTTTATAATATTATAAATTTAATTTATAGTTTTAATCTTGTTATATGCGAATACTTACCAGAATTCATTATCCATTGTTCGAGCAATTCATTTTTACATGGAAATCTGTGAAAAATGTTATTTGACGATCTTCTGGTTAAATTGCAGTTGAAATATACACATTTATCACCCGACATTTTAAACCAATATTCAATTATTCATAAAATATTTAAATAGTTGTGATTATTAAAATAAATTAGATAATATGGTAATACAGTATACAGTAAACAATATCTATAGCTACTGGACGACTGTTTGATTGAGAGTAGGTACCTAGGTTTTTGTAATTTATTAATATAACATTTATAAACTTTAAATTTAAAAATAGTTTCAATGTATTTTCGAAACACAACATTGTCAGTGGTTCTTAATTTTAGAAAAGGTATCTATGAGAATATTAATATCTACCATTTGTACCATCGTATGTTTAAACAGCCTCAGACTTTGGCAGTATCAGCCTGGTATTAAAAGTCCTTGGATCAGTGGCGTATTTTAAAGATTTGATGCCCTGGGGACATATAATTTATTGCCCCAAAAGTTTAAACATTTATTTAACTTTATTTCGTAATCATTAAAAAAAATATTTTGAGATTCAAAAATAACAACATAATCATACATAAATGTATAGAACATAATTAATATAATATGATGCATATACATTAAAACATTTAATATTACAACCGCTTTCATTTTTTATAAATAACCAATTTTTATTTTCGAAATTCAACGTTATTGATTGAGTATTATTTATATAATAATTGAGACAGTAAACACGCAAGTAAGTAAAGGATGATAAGATGTATGAAGAGTTCTGGGTATAGGTATTAGACTTGAAAGCTCAAATGCATAAGAACTTATTTTGAAGTTTCTCAATAGTTATTTATTATAATTATTATTATCTTATTTAAACATTTTGGGTATTAGGGCCACCTTGGCACCTTATATAGGTAATAGGTATGTAATTTATAAAATATTATAATTATTTTATCACTGTTACGCTCTGTATGTGTACACAGTGTCACAATTCACAGTACACATTACACGCAAATCAGTTATCATTCAAATATCAGAATGAATATTATATTCCCACGTCCCACCACTGAAAGGAGACTACTAGCGCTTATTACCGCGGCCGCCAGTACTACACTGGGCGGCGGCAGGTGACTGGAGCGCTTCATAACGGCCGCCGCCATGTGGTACCCCGCCGAAAAATCGCTCAGTGAGCAATCTATGGTTTATATAATCAATGGTTTTACTTATATAATATTATAAAGTAACTGATTCTAAAATATTAAATGAATAATTCTGTTCTAATTTTTGTTTATAATTTAAATACGTTATATTAAATGTATTAAAATAATTTTGGTCAGTGGTTGACCAGAAATCAAAGAAGACATGATCGACTCAAGGCTGTACGGACCGGGAGCATATATCTAATAATGTGTTAAATTACCACGGATAATATTATGATGATATTCTTATATAATATAATATGCGCACCCCGGTTAGCATCCATTTGACATTGTCTCTCGCGTTAAGCATTCTCCTTTATTTTCATCACTGTACGGCGATACAGGGCAACAGCTTCCCAGTGGAGAGGGATCCGAAGGAAAATTTCGCTGAAGTTGTCAGCTCGCAGCTGGATCTCGATAACGCCCATCAACGCCGACCTTTCTGTCTGGACAATCCAGCAGTGTATGGGCCGCATCATCCAGCAGACAGCCGCAGTGGTAACAGCTTCGAGAGTTTTCCTTGGCAATTTTATGGAGGTAACCACTGAAACACCCAGGCCCGGACATGATTTGAGTCATATGGCATTCCAGGCTAAAATAACCTAACCTGCACCATGTCTCGATATCTGAGATTAGCTGCCTGATCTAAGCTCCGTTTGTACGCTCCCTGAGCCTCATGGCCCAGACTCTCAGTGTTGCTGCACGCGGCGGTGGTTTGCTGCCCATCACACGGTCAGCTCTTCTGACCTGGAACCCCATTTCGCGCTCTCGTGTGAGAAGATCAGCTGGAGGAACGGCCGACGAGACGTTCATTGCCGACATGGAAATCGTGCTGTATGCGCATATCCCACGCAGTAGGACTCTTCGCTGGGCACCGTTCAGAATCGCAGAATTGATGGTGAAGTACTCCAGTGTGTGCAACACGTAGAGGTGCCATACAATAGTACTGAGTGTGCCACAGCCATCAGCAATTTTCTTCTACTCTTCTTAGAACCACCAAGGTTGGACATTATTTGCGACAACTGGACGACGACGCCCGCTGTCTTTTCCGCTGCTCGCCGCACGTGTTCCCTGAAGGACAAACGCCTGTCCATCACTATGCCCAGGTACTGAATATCGTTGGTGAAAGCCAACGCCGGATTGTTGATTGTTAGTCTAGGTAGAGTATATTTATACCTGTTTGTAAACAATACTGCTTGGGACTTTTCCACCACGTTTAGGAGGCCCAAGCCTACAATTTTGGCACCCACGACCCCGAGGGCTGAATTGGCAATCTTTTCCACTTTTGCCGTGGATTTCCCATGGGTTACAATGAGCGTGTCATCCGCAAAATCAATTACCTCGGCGCCCAAAGGGTGGGCAGTCGTCAGCACACTATTATATGTGACGTTCCACAGCAACGGACCAACCACTGATCACTGTGGGCCACCTCCAGTTACAGGTACATCCAGCGTACCGGTTGCCATGGCCGGAGTCTCGGTAAACGCCTTCCTGTCGCTGAAGTATGACCTGCAGACCCGCATCAAATATTCCGGCACATTCGATCGATTTAAATACGTTTTTAATGTCCAAGGCCACAGCAACACAGAACCCTCCCTCGTTCGCTGTGACTACCGCCTTCCTCCGGAGTTCTCGGACCGCATGGTCCATCGAGCGCTCTTTGCAGAATCCAAATTGATTTGGGGCCAAACCACCTTTGCCGGCTATGTGCGCCTCAAGCCCGACAGCAAGCAGAGCCTCAAAAATCATCCCCACGTCATTGAGGAGACATAGTAGTCGGTACGAAGAAGGGATACCTTCAGGTCGATATCCCTTTCGCAGCAGCACCACTCTGGCCTCCTTCCAGCAAGCCGGAACCATACCTTCCTGCAGACACCTATTGAATGTATTCAAAAGCATGGCTGGGTTCGCCTTATGGACCAAACCAATGATGAGGTTTGAGAGGCCGTCAGGCGCTGGGGCCGTTCTCCTGTTACCAGAACGTTTCACTATTTCTGCTATTTCCTCTGCTGAATAGACATCAAACGGCTCTAGTGGCAGAACTAATACATGAATGTTGGGAGGGCATGCAGGGAACAGGGCATCGACCGTTGCCCTGAGAATGTCTATTTCCATTCTGACTGTAGCAGGAGAACTACTCAGCTTCCGCATCACCAATTTATAGGGTTTGCCGAATGGGTCACTCTCCACCGACTGCACTAGCTCGTCCCAGCACGCTTTTTTTCTCCTGGCAATGGCTATCTGGAGCGCCTTTTTACACCCCGTCAACCGTGCTGCCGCGGCTTTGGCAGAAGCTTGAGCAAGGTCGAACCTAATGTAGTTGTGGTCACTGTTATTGAACATATCGCCGAGCACAGTCCATGACGAGCAGCGGACCGTTTCGGATGTAGCAGTTATTTCGACTATCGACCCTGCTCCTCTGGTGAAGGTGGGCGTAGAACCCTGGTTCTGAATCGTCAGCTGAAGGCTTCAAACAGGTCGCAGAACTCATCCCCACGGTTGTTCGTTTCTCGATCGCCCCAGGCCGCGGACTGGCATTGAAATCCACGGCGACCACCACCGGGATCCCGCGTTCAAGCATTCTGACGTTATTCTCCAACCTGCAGAGAAGGCTGCCGAACGCGTCTCGAGAAGCTGGGTTTTGGAAAGCATAACAGCTGAAGATCTGGTAACCACCCACTCTTGCTGACACGAACTCAGCATCGCGAATAACGTTGTACACTGAGACCTGGCTTCCAGAGACAAGGATAGCCGCTTTTTTCGTGTTGGTGTCCGAGATACTGTCACATCCATTATCACGGATATAGTAGGGGTCGCTTAGGATCGCCACATCAATGGCTTCCTCCTGCATGTATTCCATGAGGAAGTCTAGAGCCACTTTGCAGTGGTTCAAGTTGGCCTGTAGCATCCTAAGCATTGGCTTGGGATCCACCAGCTGGCAGTTGGCTCATCTTCACTTGAGACGTGGCTTGACTTTTCTCGTCGCGCTTTGGATTCTCGCTGATCTGGCGCTTTGTATGGTTCGTGGTTGATGGAGGTCCGGGACAGGTAGCAACCAAATGTCCGGTTTGTAGACAGCGGAAACATTTTTTTGCTCGCTTCTTCAGCAGTGCAACTGGCAGCATCGTGGCCCAGTTCCTCGCAGCAGAAGCATCTAAACTTCTTGGCTTCTAAAACTTTGACTCGGTAACGGTCGAGTCTCACCAGTATACACCCAGCCTCTTTCAACCGAGTGGCCGACTCAAGGGAAGTAGTAAATGTTGCCACTCTTTCCGCCCACCGAGATTATTCCTGACAGTAACAGGCACTCCATTGAGGTCCCCGTCAGATTCTTGGACGTTCTTGATAACCTGTTCTTCATACAGCCAGCCCAGCACATTAACAACCACCACCCTGATGGTCTTCGAGGGTCTTTGTACTCTAGCGCAGTCAGCGATGACTTCCCTTAGCCGCCCGGCGAGAATATCTGCCTTTTGCGCGTCCTCGACCTCCAACAGCATGGCTCCTGCGCTTATCGTGATGGACTCATTCTTTGCTTTGCCTAGGCTAGCTTCGGGTTTCTTCTTTTCCCCTTTTCTCGTCGTTGGCCACCTTCACCCGGGGTTTTTCCCCTGCCAACCACAGTAATCCATTCGCTGGGCTGTTGGTGCTGTTAAATTGGTGCATCCACTCCAACCGTAATGTCTGCGCTGGATTGCCTGCTATCTAACGGGGATAGTCACTCCTGGACAGACTTCGGTGTCCTCGACTCTTTCCTGGATTCCAATGTTTTACTCTTCTGGTTCTTCGGTGCTTGCCAGGTGGCCATTTTGGCGGCTTTTGTCCCGTCTTCCTTGTTCTCTTTTTCAACTGGCACCGATGCGTGAGAAAAAGAGGAAGCAATTGCCCGTTGATCTCTCTCTTCTAGGGCAGTCCGTAATGTTCCTACCTCCTTCTTCAGCTCTGCGATTACGTCGAGCACAGCATCCATCTTTCTGTCATCTCTAGGCTTCAAACCTTTCTCGCAGGTAGGTAGTGCATGTTGCTGGTTTTGCCTAGTTTTAATTTCGTTCATGACAACCAGCAATTTTTGCTGCTGCTGGTACAGTGCTTGCTGGTTGCTTTGGATTCGTTGCTCCGTGACCTCAGGAGATTTTACTAATCCAAGCGCCTTCGCTGCTATGTGGAACTCTCTTAAGACTAGACAAAGATCCCTCATGCTGTTCTTGATAATATCGATTTTCGTGTTTAGTGCTTTTTGCACTGCGTTTTCAAAGGCTTCCATATATCTCATGGGATCTTCCAGCTGTTTGACATACTGAGGTTTCCACATGGCATCTTGCCGATATTCCTGCTGACAATCCTGACTTGGACGCGTTTCCTATAGTCTCTTTAGCGGCTTTCCGCGCACTGGAGTGGGCCTGTTTTGCACCCTCTCCGGCAGTAGAATTACTAGCTCCATTCCTGGCGGTAGAAGCCTGCCTCAGCACTTCTAAACTTTCAGTGCTTGTGGGTGATGACGACACCTGGGGCGAGCACCGTCCCCAAACCGCCGGCTCTGGGGTTTCCGAGGCCCTTGTAGCAGTAACATCAAAATTGCTGGTTGTACTAATCATATTTTGTTTTGTTTTGTGGCTTGACCTCCACTGACGACACCAGCTTCGCATCGTCTGTCTTTTTGCCTGGTCCGTTATCCTGATCTGAGAGGACACCGGATGTTGATCGTTCCCCCGGTGTTGAGCTTGTCCGCAGCCGCTTATTCGTCCATTCTGAAGGTATGGCTTATATCGCGGCTACCCTGTACTTCTATAGTTCTTATATAGTTATTCTTATATATATTTCTTCTATAGTATAATAGTTAAAATACATTATAAGAAACTAATGGATGCTGCGAGTAAAGTCTGCCTCAGAATAAATGATATTAAGACGGAATATATGAAACTCAATAGAAGAGACAGGACGTATCGGCACAGGGAAAGTATGAATGTAGAAGGACATATTCCACAGGGTTCCACAATTTAAATACTTAGGTGTCCTTTTAACTCAGAACAATGAGTTAAAAGTAGAGATTTCAAAAAGGATACAACTGGCCAAAAACTGCTATTTTGGATTGGAAACCCTGCTAAGAACTAGATCAATATCTCTAAATTTAATAAAAATATATATGACATTAATACTTCCTGTCATCCTATATGGGTCAGAAACATGGGCTTCAAGAAAGATAGAGGAAATAAGATTGGACACATTTGAAAGAAAAGTTTTAAGACGAATCTATGGACCTTGTCTCGAAACAGGAACCAATGAATGGAGAATTCGAACCAATGAGGAAGTAAAAAACTTGTTCCAAAGACCGAGTATTTCAATGAAAGTCGCAAAAAGAAGACTGAGTTGGACAGGTCACGCTTGAAGGAAAAAAGACTCTATGATAAACACAGTAATTAAAGAGAATCCGAAAGGAAACATACCACTAGGCAGACCACGTCTCAGATGGGAAGACTGTGTGAAGAGAGAAGTAAAAGAAGTAGACCTAAGAGAAAACTGGAGAGAAATAGCTGAAAACAGAATGAGGTGGAGGGAAATTTATTTTACGGGATGGTCTTAAAGGCCGGAAAACCCCTAAAAAAAAAAATTCAAATTAGAATGGAATAATATAGTCACAGAATATAACAATCAAAATGGGACACCGATAGAAATGTATACAGGCAGCATAGAACAGTGGCTTGAATCAGTCACTGCAGGTCCGCAGTAGGGCTCGTTTCTTAACAGCATGATCATTTAATTACGAAAAATAAATATTGGATACTTTTATACGATAAAAATATAATGTTATCTTAATTTTCGATATCAACTATAATTTCTTATCAAGGGGAAAAACTCTTATCTAGGGGGGGTCGAACTGTACTATTCCATATTATATTTTATCATAAAGCACGATTTAACATCTTAAATCGTGTCATAAAGTAATAAGTAATATACGGGACATTCGGGGTCGATGCGTGTGGATTGCAGTCCACGGTTTAAGATATACAGGTTAGATAACGCCTTACTCAATTCTACGTCCAAACGTGGTTCGAAAGTGTTACGGTTCATTAGTACATAATATCACCACACGCGTACAGAGCTAGTAGTACTCGGGGCTCATAATAATATGAATAAACCATGAAGACTAGAATATTCATGCAGAGGCGTCTCACGGGAGGGGGGAGTTTATGGGGTTCAAGTATTAAATAAAATACAACCAGGTGTGTTTGAAAACTCGCCCTTCATATTATTTGTATATAAACGCTCTATAAGAATTTTCGTTGTAAGATAATCTGATAGTAAACAATAACAAATCTAATCCTAATTAAATTTACAGCACTAAGAGGCATTCCAGAGATAAAACCAGTGAGATCATATTGTAATTATATTAGTGGTGGTAATTTAGCTCAAGTAAAACAAAAATTTATAACTTTGCAAACTGATAGGGTAGTATATACCTAATTAAATTAGACTAAATTATTAGTATTATTATTTAAAAAAAATATTTTTTTTTATTATTATTAATTTTAATTTATGATCTATTAACAATGTCTATATTATTTAGTACAGTGACTATATAGTATACATTGCCTGTTAACAATCAAGCAAATATTAAATGTAATAATACAATTTATTAATTTAAAAAAAGTTTGTAAAAAAAAATAGATAATAAAATATGTTAATGTATATTTAGATTAATGTTATATTTGTAGAGTTAAAAATAAAACAGAAATGGAAATAAATATTTTGTACACAAAAATTGTTTCTCCCGAAATAAATTCTGTTTTTTTTATGTAATTTTAAACTAAATTAATAGCTGGAAATATCATGATATTTTGGTATTATTTTCCATCGATAAACCAGAAGAAAATGGCAAATCAACGAAAAAAAATAATCAGTCTCTGGAAAAGAATCATTAGATTATAATATTACATTAAAACTTATCTAATAATTAAGGCTCGGATCTATATGTATTTATGAAACCAAAATATGTACATAAATATGTGCTAAAAAACTCAAAATATGTATTATACTATTATTGTTGCCACTGCAACAGAAATATATGGTGATAATGTCGTATAAATAATAAAGTCAATACCAAGGCCGTGCCGCCGCCGCCGCGGCTATCGCGAATTGTGATATGAACGGTCAGCGGCGTCGTTACGCAAGCTGCCATCGGCCTAGTCCAGTTATGATGCAAATATATTATTTGTCCCCCGGCCAGTCTATATCCGTGTGTGGTGTGTACCGTCACCCTTACATATGTCACGCGTACATGTGTGTGTGTGCATATTATGTTCGCGCCACCGCAGCCGTATGAAAATTCATACACACACAATTAATATTATATACATTGATTTTTGTTAATCGTATTTTATACCACAATATTTTTATTTGTTTGTTTTTTTTTATATTTTTCCGTTTACGCCGTCAGTGCGTTTGGCTCAATATACCGTCGTATATAATTATAATATATTATTAACCATTTATTAATATTCGCTGTGTAACGGTGTCATGCGTATACACTTTTTAACCGGCATAGTGTTCACGTAATATTATATAGTGTATTCATAATCCGCCGGTGTATGTACATCGTCGTATACACGTCTTATATTATGTTTATATACGTATATCGGAATTATATTTATTACCGTCATTGGTCACGCCGGAAGGCATTTTAACATACCATACATTGTTTCACAACCGGGCTTTCCTGATTGGTTTAATTTAAATACGCGCGCATTTTCACTATCAATAAAATACGACATTATAAATCACTATCAATGTTTTCGCTGCGACAGAGCTTACGATAGAGTGCAGTTTTCTGCCGCAACTTGCGCAGATGATAGACAAAGGACCGGGTGACCAACTTATAAATATATACGGAATGCTCAAAATTTAAGTATAATAATATCGCTGCAACGCCTAGCGTACATACTGTACGCTGAGTATATACAGGGTGTTCCAAATTTCATGTGACAGCAGATATCAGCATGATCTACTTAAATTAGGAAAAAATTACCTATGTGAAAACTTTTTTGAATCATATAATCTAAATTAATTTGATATTAAATATTTTTTTTATTAATTAGGATGGGGAGGTTCGAGGGGTAACTTTAAAAATTCAAATGGGAACCTATATTTTTGAAACATAATTCATGCACAGATTAATTTTAAATGAATTTTGACGGGTCATTCACAAAAATGTCTTAATAATTGAAGGAGTTATTGACATCTGAATATTGGTGTTAATTTATAAAATTCTACAGTGAATAATTAATACTAAAAGTGCTTCTGTTGTACGACCTTAATTATCTGGGTATGTAATTATCAATTTATTACAGTAAACAGTAGCAATACAAAACGTATATCAGTATTATCGCTTGATATTATTAGTTTATTACCAATTACAGATTATTTTTATTTATGTTGTCCTAATTGCATTTCTTAATCTGACAATCGATGACTTTAATTAAATTTTATAAAATAAAATAATATATTAATATGTAGGTATAACCTATAAGAGTCTGAGACCGTGATAATAGCGTTTTGTATTATTTAATTATTTTATCAATGATAATAGTGATATAAGCATAAACATTAGAGAACTTCTTTAAAATTCATGGATATAAGATTAAAGATATGATGATTTATAACTTTAAGATTATTTAATTTTAATAAAATTTTCTACGTCAACCTTTTTGAATCATATAATCTAAAATAATTTGATATTAATAATTTTTTTTTATAAATTAAAAAGGGGAAATTTTAGGGGTAAATTTTAAAATTCAAATGGGAACAAAAATTTTTTGAAATATGATTCATATACGATTTATTTTTTAATGAGTTTTGACGTATCATTCATAATTATGCATAAATAAATAAAGAATTTAATAGTTATTAACATTTGAATTTTGTATTTTAATTTATAAAATGCCATCAATGAATAATAATAATAGACATTTGTGCTTTTGTTATACGCCGATGCATTCTTATGCAACCTTAATAATCTTTACGCTATTTAACTTTCAATTTATTAGTCATAAAACGTATGTTTGATATCTTAATTTAAGCTAATATAATATTACATAGGTAAAATCGCATCATTGTATTGAAAATAAAAAAAACCGGGCAAGTGCGAGTTGGACTCGCGCACCGAGGGTTCCGTACAAACCTGTAGGTATATAAGTAAAAGTTTTTTTTATTTTTATTGTTACAGTTTAAAGGTATTATAGACTTAAGTATTTAATATGAATTTTAATTTAATACCTCAACGCGTTCATGAGATAAGGAGTAGTAACTTTGAAATTTTCAAAATTGTCAAAAATATTTTTCAAAAATATTTTTTTTTTATATGATGAAACTAAAAATTTACGGTTTTCGTAATTTTTCCTATATCTGTACTATATGACGTGACTTCGTACGAAATTTCAAGATTCTAAGTTCACGGGAAGTACCCTGTAGGTTTTGATTCCCGTGCGAGTTTCGAAAATTTGCGGCCTAAATGGCTGTATCTTTTGATTGCGTTGGCTTAGAAGGTTGATTTTTCTACAGCTTCCAGGGACAGTAGACCTGAGTATCATATACAAATTTCAGTTTGATACCTCCACGCGTTCCTGAGAAAAACGCTCTTGACAGACGGACGGACGGACAACAAAGTGATGTTATAAGGGTTCCGTTTTTTTCTTTTGAAGTACGGAACCCTAAAAAAACAACACATTATAACAATATGTATACCTACATAATATTACAATACGTAATATATTGTATATTGTTATATTTATTATTTATAATATAAAGTTATAAACAAATATCATACAGTAAATAAATAGGCTATAGCTATTTAATACCAAATTGTTGTATAAATTATATTATACAGCATAAAATTATTTAAAATTTATACAAATAGGTACCTGTATTTTTCGACTAATTTAGGAACCTAAATATATTTTTTAATTTAAATAATAGGTAATAACTAGGGCCCGGAAGTTCATACATTTGCATATTTTTACTGAGTGCATCAAAACGTTGCTGGATGAGATAAAAGTTTGAATCACAATCTAACGAGTTCAAAAATGAAATTTTAATGTACATATTTTCGCATAGGTATTTTGAGGTTTTTTAAAAATACGAGTATAAGCATACTTAAAATAAAATTTCATTTTACTGCATTTTAGTATTATTATTATTTTTTTTTTTTATTAATATTTCATGATAATGTCGGACTTTGAGTAAATTTCAAAATGTACCTATTTGTTGAAAAATATGTCCTTTCAACGTTGCCAATATGAAATAAAAACCTGATTAAAATTATTAGCGTCATTGCTTGGTCGGGCTGATAATTGTCATTCATTTGTATTTGAAACCCTAACAAAATATTCAAAATCCATAGTTGTAAATTTTAATTCTTGAAGTAAATAATATAACATATTAAATCATATTAAAATTGATATTTTTCCCATCTTTGAATTATTATTTTTACAGAAAAAAAAAACCTTAACGTAAAAAAAACAAAATACACATTTAGCTCATATTTTAGTGATTTTAAGCGTATATTTTGATAGTTTTTAATGTATGAACTTTCAGGCCCTATTAATACTATTATCATACCTATTTTCATATTTTGTTTGAATAAACTTAATATTAGATATACCATTTCTAAACACTACAAAATGACAACATTGATTTCGAAAACTTGTATGATTAAATTTCGCGTTCAACATATAGCTAAATGATGCATAAAAATCAAACAGTTTTTGAAAGAACATCATCCTTTCACAACATAAAGATACAATTTATCAAATATTAAATAATAATAATAACTAGGACTTGGATGTTGTTACAATGATTAAAAGTCATTAAAGGCTTAAGGTTATAGCTAGACTTGGGAATTTAAAAGTTATAAAAACAGACAAATACAAATAAAAATATGAGCAAATACAAACATACACTTGAACAAGGCAATTTTGACTGAATTTATTTGAAAATGTGTCTATTATTTGTATTATCAATTTTTCCTTTTTTTGAATAATTGTACCTACCTACCTATTGATCCAATATCAATATCATTGAATAAAATAACTGATAGGTTAATATGAAGTATAATATTCATCTGTGGCATGGAGAACAAAGCCAATGACATAAAATTCACACAATATTTACATAACATTGGTAAAATACATTACATAATAAGTACCAATAAGAACTTTAATTTTTAAACTAAATTTACATGACATTTTTTCCTCTAATAAGTAAACTGTTTAACGTACGTATTTGCTAATTTTATTAGTTGCATACCATATTTATACGTATACAAATTTATTATGTATAGTTTTATATAATAATAAATATTATAATGTGAGTTTTTAATTTAATTCTAACAACATCCAAGTCCAAATCATGACTTCAAACAAAATATGTATTTTAAGTATGTCCTATTGCATCAGCCATCAGTAAAAAAATATTCATAATATATTCTGAGTGGTGAATTATTTTTGTCATTTAGTTTATTTTAGTATATTAAAATAATCTAGTCACTAAGACTAAGGTATGTATGGTAAACTAACTTTAAAAGAAAATTAATACATTTTAAAAGACTATCAATTTTAAAATTCATAATTTAATTTTAATGAATGTGAAGATAGTTGAAATGTGTATAATTTTGTCAAGACAAATTATTGTTGTCATTTAGTAGGTAGGTACATTTTAGTATAAAATAAGCAACCCTGCGACCCATTGAGATATGTATCATACTATTATGTATGGTAAACTAAATTTGCAAAACTAAAATTACAAATTTGCTTTATTTATTACACTATTAAATGTGATAATAACCAATTACTTAAATATTATGTTCAAGTATTCATATGAATTAATTAGTTAAAAATAGTTGCTTCTGTGTGAATAACATTATAAAATATAAGTGCTAGTCTTTAAAAAGTTATATCAATATAGGTACTAATTGTTTACAACACTCGCAATATTTAAATTAAGCTACAAGTAATATTACCTATGATATGTATATTTATTGTGATTGTCTTACAGAAACTTACAGAATTTTGGTTCATGCCAGCGGTTTCATGTAGTACAATCGAATAATAAATCATAATATAGTTATTTACTATTTTGCTATATTTATTATATTTATGTTTAACATGATTGACTTACAGAAACTTACAGAATTTTGGTTCATGCCAGCGGTTTCATGTAGTACAATCGAATAATAAATCATAATATAGTTTTTTTTTTTTTTTTTTTTTCTATTATAGGTTCAAGTTTACAACTAATATAGCTATCATAATATAGTTATTTACTATATTTATGTTTAACATGATTGACTAGTTTAACTTACAGAATTTTGGTTCATGCCAGCGGTTTCATGTAGTTCAATCGAATAATAAATCATAATATAGGTATTTACTATTTTGCTATATTTATTGCGACAGTGCTTAAACAAATTAATAGAAAATATTGATAAGCTCAAAATAGTAGGTTTTGTTTGAATAACCTTATAAAATATAACTGCAAGACTTTAAAACGTTATAAATTCTATAATTTTATTAACACAAACCAACAATAAACCATACAATATAATAATATTTATTAAGTAAATTTATGAATTCTATGTACCTAATTATTACTCATGAGCAAGAAATAAATAAAATTAATTAATTAATTAAATACATTAACAAATCTAAAAGTTTCAGCTAAAATTCACTGAATTTTATTATTTTTCATGAAAATAAATATGTACCATCAAATGTTACAATATCAATAAGGACAATAAAATTTAATGAAAAAAAAAATGATGTCACATTTGCAGTCTTATGTACCTACCTACAATGACTTTTAGAGTAGTTAAACATTTGCTTTAATTTAATTAGCTACCATACATTTCAATAAACTTTTGTCTAAAACTGAAGAAAATGGATCATATCCAAAACAGATTTAATTTAAATCAATGGTATAATATGCATAAAAAATATACATACAAAATGTATAGTTATGTATAGTTGTATACTTACATATAATTATAAATATTATAATACTTATGAATTTTTTATTTAATTATAACAACATCAAAGTCTCAACCATGACAACAAACATAATAAGTAAGTATTTCAAATATTTCAAATTACATCAGTAAAAAATTATAATATATTCTGAGTGGTGAATTAATGTTGTCATTTAGTTAATTTTAGTATAAAATAAATGACCCATTAAGATATGTATGGTAAACTAAATTATTAGTTTGCTATATTTATTATACTATTAAATATGACCAATGTTTAAACAAATTACTTAAAAAATATGTTTAAGTATTCATATAAACAAATTAGTTAAAAATAGTTGTTTCTGAGTGAATAACATTATAAAATATAAATACTAGTCTTTAAAAGTTATATAAATATAGGTTCTGATTGTTTACAACACTCGCAATATTTTAATTTATTAGCTACAAGTAATATTACCTATGTGTATACTGTATATTTATATTAAACTTGATTGATAAATTAAATTATAGAATTTTGGCTCTTGCCAGAGGTTATCTAGTTCAATCAAATAATAAATCATAATATAGGTATTTACTATTTTGCTACATTTAATACAACATTATAAATGCGATCTATGTTTGAACAAATTAGTAAAAAATAATGATAAGGATCATAATATCCTCAAAATTGTGGCCTTTGTATGAATAACCTTGTAAAATAAAATTGCAAGACTTTAAAAATTTATAAATTCTATTATTTTATTAACACAGACCAACAAAAAAACCATACATGCAAATATTTATTAGTGTAATTAAACATTTGCTCTATTCTAATTAGTTAAGTACTAAAGTACCATACATTTCAATAAAATGTTGTCTTAAAATTATTGAAAATAATGGATTATATCCAATAATATTTTTAATTTAAATCAATTGGCTAAATACAAATTAAATAAACAAAGAATACACGTTGAATTGTGATGGAAAAACTAATTTAAAATTTGAAGTCTTAAATATGTACAAATGACCTGTAATTATGTATAAAAAATTAACTAATGACGGTGATGAACAAAAATTTAATTTTTTTATGATCCAAGCAAGAAATATAAAGTACCTTCAAAGTGTAAATAGATAAATTAATTTTACGAATAATATATTCTGAGTGGTGAATTATTGTTGTCATTTAGTTGATTTTAGTATATTAAAATAATCTAGCCACTAAGACTAAGATACCTATGTATGGTAAACTAAATTTAAAATATCAATGGGCATGGAAAGCAAAGTCAATGACATAAAATTCATACAATATTTACATAACATTGGTAAAATACATTACATAATGAGCATTGAGCACCAATAAGAACTTTAATTTTTAAACTACATTTTCATGACATTTTTTTTCCTCTAATAAATAAACTCTTTAATATGCAAAATACATAGTTGCATACAATATTTATACATATAAATGTATTATGTATAGTTTTATATAATAAATATTATAATGTGAGTTTTTAATTTAATTATAACAACATAAGTCCAAATCATTACTTCAAACAAAATAAGTATGTTCTATTGCATCAGCCATCAGTAAAAAAATGTTCATAATATATTCTGATGAGTGGTGAATTATTTTTGTCATTTAGTTGATTTTAGTATATTAAAATAATCTAGCCACTAAGACTATGATATGTATGGTAAACTAAATTTAAAAGCAAATTGATAATTTTTAAGACTAGAAATAAATGGGCTTAAAAAAATTCAAATTAAATTAGGTATAATGAAAATGCTAATTTCAAATTTGAAGTCTTAGATAAGTACAAATATAGTATGAATTGTATATTGTATATGAATATTAACTAATGATGGTGATGAACAAAAATATAATTTTTAATTATTCAATGATCAATAAAAGAAATATAAAGTACCTTCACAGAATAATAATATTAATAATATAATAATAATATTCTGTGGTACCTTCTTAGTGTAAATAGATAATTGATACATATTATCAAAATTAGGTATGTCATTTGATGTTAGTTTAAAACAAATGCAAATACTTCCAGACAGTAACAACCAGTTGACGAAAATTCAAACGCACTAACTACAATGACTTAAAATATGCATTTGATTGAAATAATGAAACAATTAGACACGTATTTAAATATAGTTTAACTTTTTGTCTTAACTGTCATAATATTATACTCATATAAAAATTACAGTGACAAGTGACAAGCGTTATCATTTATCAACAAACAACCGGGCCCGCATCATTTTCCAGAAAATAATGAACCGAACGTTCATAAATTTATAAATTAAATTTAACAGAAAAATATGATGACAGAAAATAAAATGACAGAAAGAAAATTACAAAATAACAAAATAACTGGAAATTAACGATCCAGAATTGTTTTCATATTGAAAATAAAATGAACATAAAATATGTATACAGAAAAACAACCACATCATCTCAGATTATCTATCTCATCATTTATCACTATAATTTTTAGGTTATAAATTATTATCACAGACTTAAAGAAATCTGTGATTATAATATCTTGTCATTGAGATAGATAAGAATATACTGGAGCGCGGACTCGCCCATGCTCGTACGTTGCGAAAAACGGGCCGACGTATTTTTCGTTACCCATACTCCTGTATGGCAAGAAATTGAACTACCATACCAATAACATTGAAAGACTACACATTTTAACTTGACATAACTCTGGGATAAATGGTCGTATTACGTTAACTATGGTATCAAAATTTTTGTTTTCATGTGTACCTACTTCAAACTTATATTTACAAAAAATAAAAATAAAAACGCTGAACAACATTTTTATTAATAACAAAATTGCTTACTGTAGTATAAATAGTATAATACTCATCACGCGATACCATATTATAATTTATATTATTTATAATGAATCTTGGAAAAAAAAGCCCCGGCTACAGGAAAAAGGCCCATACCAACTAACTACATTTTTTTAAATTTTATAATGTACCTTTATATCAATTTAATCATGTATCTAACACTTTTAGATTCTGAACGAAGTGATGAATGTATTGATTTTACAATGATGTGTGTTTTTTTTTTTTGTTTTTTTGTGTCTGAGTACAGCATAACTATTCGAAATAATGCTTCAATTTCAAACTTTGGGGATGGTTTCCGATGGCAAAGTGGATATCCTTGGTGCATTATAGAGGTGAAAAGTAAACATTTTCCAACAGTTTTCAAAAAAATTGAGAAAAACAAAAAAAAAATGACAAAAAAACAGGAATTTTTACGCAAAACCTATTTTCGACCAAATCGATTTTTTTATATGGTTTTAATTCAAAAACTAATCACTGTAAATACTTGAAATTTTCACCAAATGTTTATATTAACGTTTTCTATACACAGTTAAATTTTCAAAGTATTTTGACTTTTTTGAGCTAATTATAGACAATTGAAATTTTTAAATTTTTAGTTTTTTTTTAAATAACGATAAAAATTTTTTGGCCTGCCAGAAAATCTTGAAAATTTAATAAAAGGTTTATTAAAAGTTGTTCTTAAAGTGATAAAAAAAATCCGAAATCGTTAGTCACAATTTTTTTTTATAAGTACGAATTTATACGAAATATGTCAAAATTGCAAGTAATTTAGTGGTTGAAAAATCGTAAAAATTTTTCCTTTTATAACTAAGTTTTGAAAATTTGGTACAAGGTTCACCATAAAATTTTCTTCAAATATTTGTAAGAAAAACTATTAGAAATATTAGACTTTTATTAGAAAATCTAATATGCTTATCTCATGCATAGTATTCACTATTTTTGTTTATTTTTGTGTATTTACTAATTACATTTTATTAATTATATAAAGTAATTGAGACTTAAAGTTCATTTCCATATAAAAATGGTTTTGTAGAAATTACCTGTACAAGTTATAAGTATCTACCTAACAATATTAAAAATGTTACACTATATTATTTTGTTATTTATAAAAATGTTTTTCAGAGTTTTTATTTTTATTTTTTGTAAATATAAGTTTGAAGTGCACATGAAAACAAAAATTTTGATACCAAAGTTAACGTAATACGACCATTTATCCCAGAGTTATGTCAAGTTAAAATGTGTAGTCTTTCAATGTTATTGGTATGGAAGTTTAATTTTTTGCCATACAGGAGTGGGGATAACGAAAAATACGTCGGCCCGTTTTTACATCATAGTCCGCGCTCCAGTATATTCTTATCTATCTCATTGTATCTTGTATTATCATCGATAAAATAATTTGATATAAACAACTTTTATCGCGGTCTTGGAGTTTGGACTTTTCATCTATTCATAGATTAAGAAATGCAATTAGGACATCATAAATACAAATAATTCGTAATTGGTTATAATGTCAAACGATAATACTGATATACGTTTTGTACTGACTACTGTTTACTGTAATAAATTGATAATTACATACCCAGATTAAGGTCGTACAACAGAAGCACTTTTAGTATTAATTATTCACTGTAGAATTTTATAAATTAACACCAATATTCAGATGTCGATAACTCCTTCAATTATTAAGACATTTTTGTTAATGACCCGTCAAAATTCATTTAAAATTAAGCTGTGCACAAATCATATTTCAAAAAATATAGGTTCCCGTTTGAATTTTTAAAGTTACCCCTCGAACCTCCCCATCCTAATTAATAAAAAAAATATTTAATATCAAATTAATTTAGATTATATCATTCAAAATAGTTTTTACATAGGTCATTTTTTCCTAATTTAAATATATCATGCTGAAATCTGCTGTCACATGAAATTTGGAACACCCTGTATATATATACAGGGTGATTTTTTTATCAAACAACACTCATTATCTCCAAAAGTATTCATGTTTTTGAAAATATTTTTTTACATAGTTTCAAATTGTTAAAAAAACAACGTTTTTATAAAAAAATTATATTTTTAAATATTTTTTATCCTTATATTTTTTTAAGTTTTTTACTTTTTTGAATGACAACATAGATTTTTAATTTCATATTCCAAACCAGAATAATTTTCTGAGTATTTCGATACATAAAAATCGTATTTAGGGCGAGTAGTTTATGAGTTATATGTATTTAAAGTTTAGATGCGCGGAGTGGAGTGGTACGGGGTTACCCCGCAAAATGTTTGTCCACTACTCCGCTTGTCTAAACTTTAAATAAGTATAACTCATAAACTACTCGCCCTAAATTCGATTTTTATGTATCGAAATACTCAGAAAATTATTCTGGTTTGAAATATGAAATTAAAAATCTATGTTGTCATTCAAAAAAGTAAAAAACTTAAAAATTATAAGGATAAAAAATATTTAAAAATATAATATTTTTATAAAAACGTTGTTTTTTTAACAATTTGAAACTATGTAAAAAAATATTTTCAAAAACATGAATACTTTTGGAAATAATGAGTGTTGTTTGAAAAAAAAATCTCCCTGTATATATATTACAAATAAATTATATATATGAAAAGGTTCGTAATGACTAATAATTAATAATATTCGGGCGCCCAGAACATTAAAATATAAAATAATATAGTATAATAAATTAATAACAATAATTGCACATATAACAATGTGCGCTTATACAATATTATAGGCGTTTAAGTACAAAGACCTTCAATGCCACAGGTATAAAAAATATATAATAATACGTAATCGAATACTAATAATAACAATTGGGCATTAAGGTCATAGTATACAAATAATAATTTTACTGGCCACTGAACACGAGTGGACAAATATGAGTTGAATGATTTATTTATTTATCTTACAACTCAAATCATTGGAGAACTAATTCCAATAAAAACAATATGCTCGAATATTCCGATGGTATATACTGGTTCAATCGGAGATCGGATTTTCCACAGTTGGCGGCTTACCGGGCACCATTCCCGCCAAAAAGTATTCTGGACGTAATGCGAAGTACGTGACAGGCTCCTCTCATAAGGCAAACATTCCGGAGTACATGATAGCACAAGAATCAAACCCTCAGTACTATCCTATCAGACCGGCAGAAGAAGTCAACAAATTTCTACCGGATGTAAATACGCCAAGTACCAATTCGAGGAGATTCCGCAACAAATTTGGTCCACCGGTATACTTGACACCACCTATCATGTCGTTACCTGATGACTTTATGAAGCCACCTAACCCCGATGCCCATTATTCGATGGATTTTGAGAGTGACGTTCCTTTAGACCTTACTCTAGAAGAAGGATCAGCTAGTGTTCCGTCACATACTGGTGTAATATTCCGTCCACCATCTTAACAATGGTTACCCTGTAGCAGATTCTCCAAAACCAAAAAAAGTTAAAAAAAAAAGAAAAAAAAAGCCAATAAGTGTAATGTTAGACATCTATCCATTATCAGATGGTGAACACGAAAACGAACAAGGTTGGTAATTTTACTCAAAAAAAAATTATACATTTTAATATTATTTATTTGTTGGTATTTAAGTCCAACAAATATATTATATACTCCAAAATAATACAAAATAAATACATTATTATGCTGAACAAATATTAATTTAAATATTCTAAATTGTTATCGTCAACACTCACTATAATTTCAGTCAGAAAAATCAATAAATATATTAACTGTATATATTTCTGGAATGAGTGGAATGAATAGTTTTAATTTATCTACAGAGTGATTCAGGTCCCTAGATATGTATAACTTATACTGTATAATCGTAATATTATTAATAATATTGATAAATTTCAAACAATTAATTAAATTAAACACATTTCTTTAAGAAGGACTAAAAAGATAATCTTTTTTACTATTGATTTAGGTAGTAATATATTTTTGTTTTGTTTTTGTATTACTGAAACATAATTTAAAATGTAGTTGAGTAAAATTCCACAAATTTAAATTTATAGTTTATCAATAACAATTTGCACTTGAATTACATTTAAAATATTATAAAAAATAATAGCATTTTTAAAATAATAAAATTCAATAGTCATAATTTTCTATAAGATATAAAAATATAATATAATTATTCTTAAACATTTATATTAATCATAAATCCAAACTTCTAATCATTTTGTCTTAGATATATAAAATGTCATTAAATTTATAATATGTATATAATATTAAATAATGTTTTTATTGTGTTAAATTAATAATTTTAAAATTGATAAAAAAAAGAATAGTTACCTATATTATTTCAATACTGAATAGTATAAATAGTATCATTAAAAAATGTATTAATAATTATTTTAAATACACTAATATTATATTGATTATATTTAGCTGATGAAGATGAAGAAGAACATAATTCTGAGATTATTACTTCGTTAAAAAACAATATTCAACATTCAGATTCAGATAAATTATTATTTCGATTGAACCTATTTCCAAAATTCAGTGAAGGTGGCCGTAGAATGTAAGTGTTATTACAATTAGTTATAATAATAACATCAAATGTAAAAAAAAAACGTTCAAAACTGTTAGTTATGATTATATAAAAATTTTAAGTGTCTTATATTATGATTCAGTATAATAAACAGTTATGAAAATAAATATTTATTATGCCTATGATACTACTAATGCTACTATTGTAAATGGCAAAAGATGCACAATTTTTACCCTAAAAAATATAGGTTTTATGCAACATTTATAAAAAAATGATTTTAAAATACTAATTGACAGAATGCTTCTAATTTTATCATAACAAAATTAAATCTTTTTTCTTGTACCCCTGGTGTCATGAACATAAATAATTACGATAATTATAAAATAATGACATTAGATTTTAAAACCTATAAATAAATTAATTTCATTATTTTCTATTTAGTTCTAAAAATGTGAAATACGAAAAACAAGACGATCATAAACCAATTATTCATTTGACAACGTATAAGCCATTACAAGGTAACAATATCATATTATAATATTTAAAATTATATTTTTAAATTTACTATAGAACATGCATTATGATTTTTCTATAAGTATATAATACTCTTTTAGATAAAGAAGAAAACGACGAAAAAGAAAAACTTACCTATTGAATATGGATATTCGTCGGAATCAAAAAATATAGCAAAAATATCAAAAACAAAATAACACTAAACTCAAGACTTTAATCATATTAATATTAAATTATATTTAATTAATACAAATATTAATCATACTTTATAATATTAGTTACATGGTTTTTAAAAACAAAAATAGATGTTTAAAAACTATTTCATTTATTTTAAGTAAGTAATCATTATTTTATGAGAATACAAAATTGTTTGGACAATACATTTCATAAGATAAAAATAAATAAACCATTATTGTATGTATTGATTTCCGAATTACTTTTGGGACAACAATTTCGAAAAACCATTTAAATCGTTCAATCTTGCGTAAAACTGAGTATTACTAAAAATACAAACAAATGGAAAATATTACAAATATTACATCACGTGTGTTTCATACCATAATACAATTAAAAACGAATGACTGGCTTAAAATTTAACTGCGTGAGCTTTATAAATGTTCTATTAGTTTTGGTCATAATTATAATATTAATGGTTATTTATTTTTAATAGTTAAGAATGATGAGATATAATAATAATTCATGTGAAAATCTCATTAAATAGAAACTAAAAAAAATCATTTGAATCATTCTACCAGTCGGCTATATCTAGTTTTGAGCACCAATCGACAAACAAAAGCGACAAAGAATTTTTTATATCGTTTCAGAGACTTTTGTATACTCCTACTATTTCTATTTTTGAAGCCAACGTAGCTAATCCAACAGAAAGTACAGCCATGCTTAAAATCTTTCAAAATATTTGGTTAGTTTTATACATCTTTTATATATTTGCCTGTTACAAATTATAAGGATATATTTAATAAAAAAGGATGAATTATTTATATACATATATATTAAAAATTTTGACATAGATACATATACATTTTACATTTTATCAAATTAACAAAATCACTATTACAAAATGTATAAAAGCTATTTCTACTTTGATTATTTTATTTAAATTCTTTTTAATACATTTTTATTATTTTAACCGTGAGAAAAATAATCAAAATGTAATAATTATTATAATTAATTTATAAGTGTTTGAAAAAATATTTTTGTATTATTTCATAAATAATTAACTCATTACTTCATTATAATTTATAATCTAGTTTGATTTATGTATAATTTGGATCTTTGAGTGTAATATTGGTACAAAAGTGTTCAAATACGTAATCATAAAATGCTATTTATCTACATAGTGTAATATTTTGTATGTACATAAATAATAATAGTTATTGTTTGTGACAAAATGAAAACTTAAAATACGAATAAAATGTGTTGTATATTTGTATTTTACATTTTTAATTAATAACTAAACTCAATTAATTATTTATTATAATTAAAATATAGCTCCAATCAAAACCGTTTAATAAATTTTATCTGGAAAAAAAACAATTTACATCATTATTGTATTTTTTTTATTTAATAAATATAAAATATCTGTTACGTTTTAAATTCAACTTTTTATTCCAAACTTTTTAAAATAAAATGTTCAAATACCTACCTATGTTTACATTTAAACAGTAAATACACATTATATACAATTTGCAATACTATATTATTTATCCGGCCGTAGATAAAGATATTTTAATTTCGAAGGATATTATAAGTATTTTAGAATTGAGAAATTCGTAAATTGAAAAATTAAAACCCTAACATAAAGATAATATTTACCCTCGAATAATATTTTTACATTTAAAATATGTAATGGGTCAATTCACTACAATATTAAAAATAACAAATAGCAGAGTAAAACAGATTTTTCTGAGAATACAATTTGCTATAGTATGAGTTGGTATAACGGAGAAAAATCATCTTGATTTTTTATTCTCGTTTTTACCACATCTTAATTATACAATAATATGAAAGACATTATTCATTATCAATAGGATTCTATAAAGAGTACTTTTGAAAACATACCTTTAAAACAGTTGTAATATATACAGTTATGTAAGACTCTATGTATAGGTAGTACTATAAATAATCCTAACCTATTATTGTGTATTTAACTCACACACTAATATTATCATGGCCGGATTTACTTAAAAGGCGCCCCTAGACTAATAAAAAACAAACGCCCCTACTCCTTGGAACATCATTTATTCAATAAGAGCTGTCTCCCCCCTTATTAATTTACTCAATTTTATAGTTTTACAAAAATGTATAATGGATTAAATTAAAATTTTTCAGTCAACAATACAATATTAACAATAATTGATATTTTCGACTAACCAGTCGAGTTTTTGTGCTGTAAACGACACTATATACTTCGGTCTTCGTTACTTTTTACTTGTTTTAAAAATGGAATTCATATTTTACAAACATTTAAAAACAAAGTTATCGAAACGAAAAAGACTAACAGACAATTAAATTTGCAGATAGTAATTATATTATCTATAGTATCTACAAAAAATTCACCATCCACGGCTTAGCGCCCCCCCCCCAAGTCGTGGCGCTCCTAGGCTATAGCCTAGATAGCCTAGTCCTAAATCCGGTCCTGAATATTATGTCATAATATGTAGAAATTGGATGTATTTTTTTTAAATTTTATAGAAGTTTAATTTGTGTCAAAATGGTATTACCGGATTTAAATATAATACAAAAATAACTACATATAGAGTATTTATAAAATACGTGGTAGCAACCATTATATCATAAAAAAAATTGAATTACCATCATCACATATGATTTAACAATGTTATAAGTTTCAACCTGTCATATCATATTTTACAGACGTCGAATATTGTTGTTAAAAAATGTTATGCATAACTATAAACGACATTCTTTTAAAAATTTCTAAAATATGTAAATACAATTTTTATAATGTTTAAGGCCGGACAATCTCTACCGAAAAATAATAATAAACAAATGTCTATAAAATGCATTGCGATAAAGAACAATTATTTTATCCAACAAATACAAAATATCCATAATATTATAACATGATGAATTCTTGAATTTTCACAACTGAATCATTTGTTTTTAAAATGAAAAAATAACATTATTTATTTAATATTAATTTAATTTAAACTTGATTATAAAAGAAAAATCATTAAACTTTACTTTCACTCTTTACATTATGGTAAGAACAATAATGGTCATTATAGGCCACCAGTATTTCATTACATAACCCCTTCTATTGTTCAATATACTTAACAAAAGTCTAACTTTTGCTCAACTCATACAAACCAAATTAATATTATTATACAACTTTTATAAAATATCCTATCTCTGTAAACAGTGTAAACATTAGAATGGCAATGTTCGTAGAAAAACAATATTGTACAAAGGCGTAAAAAACTTCAACCCATTAATAATACCTAGTATGTAGTTGTACGTATATAAAATATATTGTATCGATAACAAAAATTCTAGTCTTTCAATAATTCTAATACCTCCACATAGCAGGGGCGTAATTACGGGGGGGGGATATGGGGGATAGATCCCCCCCCCCCTTGAGCTGTATTTATATATTGTCTTATACCTATGCAAAAAAGCCCTCCACAAGTTTGCCATAGAAATTTATTTTGATCCCCCCCCCCCCATAAAACATTTTCAATTACGCCACTGCCACATAGAATCTAGTATTCCCAAGTTCCAACAACGCAATAGATCTAAACCCATTAATTGATCTAATTTACATAATATTATGATATTATACTTGCATTCACTAAAACGGCTAATAATCTTTACAATAGGTATGTTGTATACATAATATACAGGATGGTCTTTTATCGTCAATGTAGATAAAATATTATCTATAGTTATAAATTAAGTATCTACATCTTACCTAGATAAATAATTAATAAATTAGTATATAATTGATATTTATGTTTTGAATAAAATTATGGAAATCTACATGATATCTAGATGATAAATCTCGTTGTGTAATTCACATGTATTTTTTCAATAATCGTTTATAATTGTATATTCTACATATACAGTATACACTATACATGATGTCCCAAAAAGAACGTTTTTTAAATTAACTAAAAAAACACTTTAATTTTCAAACAAATACAAAAGAAGGATATGTACAGTTTCGGTTTAACTCTTAACCGGTTTACGTATAAAAAAAAATTGTATTTGATTGTCTTCCCCTAGCTTGTTTACAGCCTGAAAAGCACCCTAGAAAATTAACAATAACTGCTTTTGAGTTCTTTCTGGTGAGTTTCACGAGTACGCTTTAACCTATTCGAGGCTTTTGAGATCAACAGTTCAACAAGTTCCTTCGATTTTTTTATTATCCAATAATCGATAACACATTCGGAGCAGTGTCCCATCCAAGCAAGATACAAAATCGTCGCGCAGTCTGCACCGCTTTCGTTAGATAGGTAGCAACTAACACACGTGTTTTACGATTCACGTGTTTCATTTTGTTGTCATTAATATGAGGCTCATGGTGATACTTGACAAAAACTGATTACACAACAACAAACCGAAATTATAATAGATTAAAAAAGGGTTCTTATTGGGACATCTTGTATTTATTCTTTAATATATTTTCAACACAAAATAAGCTTTCCTAGTTATGCACTTATGCTTCCCTGATTACATTATTCATCCAAAAATTCACTAGTATGAAATGCATTTATAAAAATTAACTATTGTAATATGAACATCTAGATAAAAAAGTTTTATCTACGTATTTTTCTAGATAAAAATTGAATATTCCATCTTCATATTAATCTAGATATTTATTTAGCTAGTAATCTAATATTTATCTAGATATTATTTTAGCTATCTGAATTCAACACTGTTTATCAGACAACACTTATTATTTCAAAATCTATTAATGTTCTTGGAAATATTTTTTTACATAATTTCCAGTCATAATAAAACATTATTTTTGATGCACTAGTCTAAACTTTAAATACTTATAACTCATAGACAACTCGTCCATATTTCAATTTTTGTACATCGAGATACTTCAAAAAATATTCTGTTTCAAAAAATGAAAATGAAAAATGTATGTTGTCATTCAAAAAAAAAGTAAAATAACAAACAGTTATAATGATAAAAATATTAAAAGTATTTTTTTTTTTTTTTTTCAAAAAACCGTTAATAGATTTTAAAATAATGAGTGTTGTTCGATACAAGAATGCTACATTTTTTCAAGTTTACAAAAATCAATAAGCATACTATATACATAATATATATTATAAATTTATAAAGCTCTCAATTTTTGCATGAGAAAATAAGGTGATTCTTTTTTTTTTTTTGTGGCCTAATTTTTTTGTTATAGTTATTTCTTTGAAAAAAGTACTATAATTCTAATTAAAAAAAAAAAATAAATATAATATGTATTATAATAAATTATCTCCTTCTATATTTTAACTTTAAATTAAGCACTATAGTAAAAGCACATTACAAGTGTTATGATTGCATTTTATATTAATAGCATTAATAATTGAAAATTGTTTGGTAAGTACTTTTTTTATTTATTTGCGCTCATTTTTAGACAACCAAAATAATTATTCTTCATCCATAGTCTAAACACTAACCCGTCGTGTATTCTCAGAATTCCAATATCTTTAAAAAGTAGCATAATAGGAATTACAATAATTAAATTTATGAAATTTGCTATGTTATTAAATAAAACGATCAAAACTAACTTTTTTATTATTGTAGCAATGTTATGTCATGGACATATGATACATTATAGTTTAAATTATGTGCACTCATATTGTATTCGCATTTAGCAACTGCTGTAATTAATTATGTGAAATGAAATAAAATACCCAAAAATACAAAAAAATATTAACATTTTTTTTTTTAATGTGTCAGCCACACGCTATATAAAAATACACTTTATCACCATAAAACATGATGTATAATATTACGTAGTGGTTATTTTCACGTCCGACGTGAAATTATTTGTTTTCACGTCCTACCCTGTTGTTCGGAACACCGATAACTAATATTAGTATCAGGATATTATATCATAATAACAAAATGCGATACGGCCGTTGTCCGTCAGACAGTCGATTTAATGTTAGTATACGCGAGACCGCGACGATCAACGATCAACTATCTCCGTCAAAATTTACGTATTAATTTATATTAAAATTTAAAGTGTGTTAAATTAAATATATATATATCACTTAAATTTGTTAAATACTCATAATTTGCCTTATATTTTATTATTATTCAATAACTTGTTTTTTACAAAAATAAAATAATTTGTAATTAACAAAAGGTTTTTATCATTATAAGAGTGCGAACGTACGAAATAAACAAAAACTATTTTTTGTATACATAATTTCTCGTTCCCAAAAATTACATGGTCCTTCGAACAGGATATCAAGGCGAAAAATAAATTACAATTCGCTAAAATACCGAATAAAGCGAAAATTCGCTTTTTAAAGCAGTGTGGATTAACGTCGAAACCACGAGGATCAAATTTAATATTTATTATCGGGCTTTCCGCAGCACATAAAATTCCTTATCGCATAATAGTCGTAGCATTACCTAAATAAATTGTCACTGATCTTGATATCAGTCAAATAGAACGAAGTTCAATAATAATGAGTGATCAAGATACGGCAACGCAAATAAAGAGGCGAGGGGTATTGAGAGGTCAGCTAACAAGATTTTTGAACGATGTCAATGAAGTTAAGACCGATAGCAATACTGAAATACTAAAAATAAAACGAAAAAAGATCGAAGAAAGCTGGGAGTAGGATAAAAAAGCCGGTTCTAGGGACACACCATGCACACCATGCACACCATTGCACACCATTGCACACCATGCACACCATGCACACCATTGCACACCATACACACCTATTCGTTAACGAAAAATTAATTTATTTTAATAAGTTATTTCATCATACAGCACACCATGGCACACCATTGCACACCATTGCACACCATGCACACCATGGCACACCACAGCACACCATTGCTCACCATGCACACCATGGCACACCACAGCACACCATTTTAATTTATACAAATTATTTTATTTTAATAAGTTCTCATATCATATTATGAAAAACAATAGAAAAAATTTACATAAATTATTTTAACCTGTTTTGTTATATCAAAAATGCGTATAAATAATTTTAACCATACGTATTAAGTTATCTTATCATATTATGATAACTGATATAGTGATAAATAATTTTCATGATGTATATTTTTACCCCTTCTCAGAAATGAGTAAAAAACCAAATATTTCAACGAGGGGATGAGAATGAAATAAAATCAGTATGTGTTGTGCTCTTCTGTTGTAAACAGTTTATTCTACATTTTCATATTTTACCGAAAAGTTAAAATAATATGGCCGGTCCTACTGTTAAATTATTTAAGTATATCGCGCCACCGACTCCGAGAAGACTTATAGATGAAAGTGTTTTCATTCTCGACTTCAATACACGCAAGTTTATTACAACTGGACTTGATCCGGCTGACAATTTCAATACAATTATTCAAATAGTGACGCCTTCGCGTTACGTGAAATTAACGCCAGAATTTTTAAAAAAGGTGTTTTCGTTGATGGGATATGTATTTTAAATCATACTAGACCCTGATTTCAAAAGAATAATTTTTTTGGATACTGAATATTACAAGTTATCGACTATGAAGTACCGTGAAGATAAAATGTTGGTAATCGAATCAAAAATTGAAAAAGAGTGCCGCATACTATTAAATCGTACCGATCTATTATCACTGCAGAATATTGAATATTCCATATTTGAAACGATTGAACGAAAAAATAAATTTGTTTTATATTCGATACTTCATCAGTTTGATCAAATATCTACATATATGAAAAAAATAATCGAACAGCCTACAACAGTCGAAGACATAAGTTTAAAAATTTCCAACTTTCAAGATGGGTTAATCAAAGCCTCGATTCTCGACGTCGAACAAAGTTTTATAAGCCAGTTAAAACTACTAGCCAGCGAGCAGCTTGCAGTGGACGTTGTTAATAAGATGGAAAAAGATGTGGTAAGAAAACTAAAATATATTTTTTTTTTTTAATTTTCGTTATTGATATAAATTATTATTTTAGTCATGTATAGAAGAATATTCAGAGTTGACAACATTTACTTATCGCCGCCAAATTTTATTTCTCATCAACCTGAAGATTTATCACAAGTCCAGGTAATTTATTTTATTTGGAAAAAAAAAATTTTTTTCAGTTTATTATAATATTTATTTCATTATAGGCACAAGATCAGAATGACGGGCCAATGTTTTTCAATCAATTTAATACTCAGCCTAATATGATTCAAACAACATTCGCAGAGTTTCCAGCTATACCGTATAAAGTTAAACGTAAACTATTTTAATAATGATTGTGTGTTATATTTGAAAAAAAATAAAAACAAAAAAAATTATATTAAAAAAAAAATTGTTTTTTTATTTAAGAAAAATATATATAGAGTTTTTAATATTTACATATAGTTAGAATCATAAATATTAACAAATTAATTAATCAAAAAAAAAAAAAAAAATATATGTACATATGTAATTTACAATTTTCTAACATCACCACTAAATGGGTTATAAGTTATAATCTGATCATGTAATATTAAACAATAAGCCGATGTCTTTTCTGGAATGGCCTCATCAGTTTCAAATTCTATGCGAAGGTCAACTGAAGACGATTTCACGTTATTATTCTGGCGTGATAGATCAACAACAGCGATTGCGACATGAGCTTGATAAATATGTTATGATAATAGTGGCTCACAATAGTCTCTTTCGTAATAAGATTTTTGAAAATCTGTATAAGCCTATAGAATATGGACGTCATATTGTTTTTAAAGTCTGCACGCAAATCTTCATATGGGTACACTTCAGAATTCAAATATACCTTAAGATTTTTCATTCGACAGTGATCAATTTTGCCTGCATCGATTTTTATATTATTTTTTCGGTCTGTTTGAAATCCGATCAATACAAATCTTGGTTTTTCGAGTAAATTGGTAGACTTTACCGTCCATGAATGCGAAGTGTTTCTGGGAAGCACTGGATATTCACATAAATTCCAGGTTCTGAATGCGCATGATAAAGTTTTACGGGAATCTAATACTTTTATCAGTTTTAATTTTTCTGAATCGCTAACTTTGATAATAGGCATCCTCCAATGCACCTTAGTCAGCTAAACAGTATTTTTTTTATTTTTCTCTACGTTATTAGCAGCATCGGCACCCACAAAATGTATTACATCAAGATCGATAGATGACCGATTTAAAATCAACTGTTGATTACAATTAAGTAATATTTTTTTGTAATCTTCACAAAAACCGAAAAAATGTTTTAAAGGAATACACCCAGTAAATAAATTGTTGGTCATAAATTTTGCATTATTATCATCGTTATCCAATGACACGTCCCAAGCCGCATTCTCTAGTGTATGCAAATCGTTTGGAGTATACGAGCAATAGCCTTTCAAACAAGACGATATGCCGGGTGATTTTAATTTCTGAATTTCTATACCGTTTAATCTCGTATCGCATTTCAGAGAATAAAAATGCCAATCCATTATTTGAAAAACGTACCTCGCCAACAGCATCGGCAGGCTTATTTATTTTTCCCTCAATGTATATAAAACTCTCACACGGTAAAGTGTAAGAATCCATATTTTGAATATTTATCCTAATTTCATCGTTATTTGACAAGGACGTTGTTGAATACGGAGTAAATGATTGATATTTCATTTGTGTTATTTTACAATCATCGACATAGCCGGCTGTCACATCTAAATATGCGTCATCCATAATTATACTTGTAAAGAACGGAGAAAGTCTGAATTATTTTTCGTTAACTTTATTCCGGTTTTTTTTGGTTTAGATATAGATGTTGACTTCTTAACAGCAGGTACTGTACTGACGGTTTTTTTTATTGTATCTCTATTTATATTTACGTTAAATTTGAGTGCCATATCAGTTGGTTATTTGTAAACGAATAGTAATTGGCTCGCCGCGTAGATTTATCAGACAGTCGTTTTGATCTTTTAACACAATATTAACTTTACTTATAGATGTCGTGTTAAGACCATAAAAAACTGGATGTCTAGGCACCTCGACGATTTTATAGCCCGCAGCGACAGTTGGATAAAGCTCGTGTATAGCTTGACTCGGTGTTCCGTCACAGAATGACCCGGTTATCAAGTTGCACTCTACTTTTATACAGTTTATTTTCATTATGTTTACAGTATTTTCAAATTCATGAGTGGCATTAGTAGTGTATACGACATTTCTAAAACCCAACAATGGTGCTATACTATCTTTGATTGAAAAGTCAATCTCATGACTGCACGATATCGAACACTTTAATGTGGTTCTGTTTGCTTTTAATTCAAACCAACTGACATAGTCCGGCATCATTTTTTGTATAGCAGACTCTAATTCAGCCAACTCATACGAACCCGTAGGTAAAATAACAATATCGTTGTTATTAATCATATCCCGAAAAGCTATACTGTTACAACCAGGTTCTATGTTAGGAATTGAATTATTTGTCTGTAAGCTCAAAAATCAAAGTTGTGCTGTATTTTTAACTTCCAAAGGCGGAAAAATGTCACATGATAATTCACTAGAGTTACCGTTTAACGTTAGCGTGAACATGATAAAAATTTTAAACACAAGTGTCCACAGTTTGTCGTGTTATATTTCTGTACTCTGTTATAGTTGAAATTAATAATACATCCGCGGAAATATTTTTGTACTTCTAATGGCGGTGGTAAATTTCCAAAACTATCAAAATATTCGACTTTATTTCCAATTTTTTTATACGCTACCCAGTGCGTTCCTGTACCGTTTTCCGTATCCAAGTTGACGATTGCAGATTCTTTTTGCTTAGGACGTGTAGATAACCTGTCTCTTGAAAAGACTCCGATAAAATGAGGTATTTTCATCAAACGGTCGATTTTTATAAGTTCATAATCGTACAACGCTCTACTGGGTAACGTGTTTATTAGTTTTTTTTCGTTTTTTTCGTTTTCTTAGATTTTACACCCCCACGGCCCCACCACTTTTATTTGGTGCAAGATATAGACCTGATCCTATTTTGTACGAGTTTTCTTTATACGGTGTGAGATATAATCCATTACCTAAATGTGACGGTGTATTTCTTTTAAATTCATTAGCCATCTTAACAACGTTGGCTACACCACCAGTTAAGGCCCCTAAGGCTGATAAACCAGCAAAAATCGGAATAAGAGGTAACACTCCACCTTTTTTTGGTACCGTTATTATCCTTGGAATTTTAGTTTTTTTAGTTTTGAATGTCTTTTTTGCGACAGCAACACATTTCTTTGTCAATTTCAACAAGTTTTTTTCACCAATATTTTTCTTTAAAACATTTTTAGTGGCTTTAACCACGGCCTTAAAGCCACATGCACCACCGACTTTTCGTTTTGCTTTCATTGCGGTAGTCACACCCCAAGCCACAGCTTTTTCTTTTAAACTGGAATCCCCCGCCCTGAACCTGTCCCAGGCACGCTGTTCTAATATACGATCAGCTTCGTTACGATCTGCGATAGAGTTACTACGTTCGTATGCAATGTCGTGGTCTCTACATGCAGAGTCCAAAAGGTTAATTCCCTTATCCCCACGAGCTAGACGCTTTTTTAAATTTGTACCAGGTTCACAATATTGATAACCTATAAAGAAAAAATAATTTAAATTATCTGTAATTTTATTTTCGAAAAATAATGTTTATAATTTTACCAGGTACGTGAAGTTCAATCGGTAATTTGTTTATAAGCGTGTTAATAAGTCCACAGCCCTTATTCTTGCTGCTTCTTCGACCGAGTGACATTGTGTATTGATAACTACTTCATAATTGTCAAGATATTTATATAAAAATGAAATTCATCAAGCAAAAATTAAAGCTTACAGTTGAAAACGTGGATCCGCCTACTTTGTTTCAAAACTGTAGACATGGACCACTTTTGCCTAATACGATACGAGCTCTTATTGTCGGACCTTCAGGCTGCGGAAAAACGAATTTAATTTATTCTTTATTAACTAATATTAATGGAATACGATTTCATAACGTTTACATATATTCGAAAACATTGGATCAGCCTAAATATAAAATGTTGAGCGATATTTTATCAGACATAAATGGTGTTCAATTATTTAAATTTTACGAAAACGAAGAAGTTATCCAACCTGAGAAAGCTCTACCTAACTCTGTGTTCATTTTTGACGATATTCTTTCGGAGAACCAAAATACAGCTAAAACTTATTATTCGAGGGCCAGGCACAATTTAATAGATGTCTGTTACCTGGCGCAAAGTTATTCGAAAGTTCCAAAACAACTTTTACGCGATAATGCTAATTTTATTACATTTTTATAACAAGATGAGACTAACTTAAAGCATGTTTACATGGAGCATTGCTCCGGAGATATGTCATACTCAGAGTTTAAAGAGTTTTGTACATCATGTTGGCGAAAGGGAAGATTCGAGTTTATCGTAATAAACAAAGACTGTGAACGTGATAACGGGCGCTATCGTCACGGGTTCGACACGTTTGTTGTTATATAAACTATTGTTTTTTAGAAAAATACTTCATTCACAAACATGACTGCCGATAGTGAAGTACTCGAAGAATTGATTAAAGCAAAAAATAACATTAAACGTAAGTACACAGCATTAAAACACGGAAAAGCTGATATTCAATCACTAGTATCAGAGACATTTAAACCGATTATCAAACCGTTAAACGAAATACAACATAATTCGCAACCTGCAACTTCTCAACTTTCTGAAATAAACAACGAATCCATTGCTACTACAGACGATCATATTCAAGACTCTGGTGACTGGTTTGATTCTTTTAACACAGATAAGACGTATGGTCCTAAAAAAAAATCAAACGGATGTATAAAATTAGGAAAAAAAAAATTAATCTCGTTGACAATACGCTGACTATTGAGGACGCTGTTTACACATTGACACCGGGACTTGTCAATTTAATATTTTCGAAAACTCCGAAATTATACACTGACAACGATTTAAAAACGTATAAAACTATATTAATTCAAACATCGGCACATTTAACAGCTGATGGAACAAAAATTAGACAAGGTGGAAAAAAATATAAAGATATAATCAAAAATCTATTTCCGTCTGGTAATGGGTTATCTATGAATCTGCAATCACATAATTATATTTTTTGGAACAATCCGAACGAGCTTGTTTCTCGTTTAAGGCTGCTTTTAGCATCAAAGAAAGCTGGTAATACAGGTGTTTCAAACGAAATACTTTCGATTTATGAAGAATTACGTGAAGCAGGGTTAATAAAACGCATTCCAAATGTCTAAACGTGATATCGCTATAGATTGCACAGACCTGCGAGAAAAAATTTTACAAGACGAAGAGTTAATATATATGGAAAAAACGATTTATGGCAGGCAGATTTGGTTGAAATGATTACATACTCTAAAAAAAATAAGGGCTACAAGTATATTCTATGCGTTATTGATTGTTTTACGAAATTTGCTTGGGCGTTGCCATTAAAATCAAAAACTGGTAAAGAAGTTTCAAATGCAATGTCTAAAATACTACTCACTCGTTCACCAAAACTATTACAGCTCGATAATGGAAAAGAATTTTACAATTCATCATTTGATATATTGATGAAGAAGTATAATATTCACAAATATTCTACATTTAGTAACATGAAAGCATGCATTGTCGAACGTTTCAATCGTACATTAAAAGAAAAAATGTTTAGAGAGTTTACGGCTAGAGGATCGCAAGAATGGATTTCTATTTTACCATTATTGATTAATGAGTACAATAATTCAAAACATAAAACAATAGGAATGTCACCAAAGCAAGCTGATGCTAATTCTACATCAGTGAAAATAATGCAACGTAAAATAATTAAACGAAAAAATAAATTTAAGGTTAACGATAATGTTCGTATAAGCACATATAAATCTGTTTTTACAAAAGGTTATTTGCCGAGCTGGTCTACAGAAATATTCAAAATTGTTAAAATTAACGAAACGTTACCTACTACTTACCAGCTACAAGATTATAGTGGAAAACCGATTGCTGGTTGCTTTTATTCAGAAGAAATATTAAAAACAAACTATCCAAATGACTTTTTAGTTGAAAACATTATACGTAAGAAGGGTGATCAAATTTTTGTTAAATGGCTCGGGTTCGATAATACACACAATAGCTGGATAAATAAAAGTGACATTAGAAAATAGTGTCAGTCGAGCTACAGTCATGAGCGTGTTTGGTAGTTCTCAGTCTGGTGAAACAAATAAAATTATTTCAAATCTCGAACAGTCTATCAATTCGTTTTCGTCTAAATTAGATGAAATCCAGTATTTACTCGAGGAAAATCATAAATCGATAGCTGAGTATATGACAAGAGGTGAAGTATCATTAAAATCAATCAAAGAAAGTACAGAAGCTACGAAAATCATAATATCGGCTATACTCAGTCGTCTTAATACTATTGAAACGTATTATAAAGATAAGCCATAATGTCTTCGGCCATCTTGGACATGCAATGTGTTCTTGGCGTAAATAATAAATATATGATTAAAGAAATGTCTATTGTAGACATAGAAACATATGCAACTCAACACTGGATTTTTAAAAATCCACATTTGAAACAGGACAATAAAAGTCGAAAAACTAATAAATGGTTGGAACGTAATTTCCATCAATTAACTATCGAACACGGAGATGTCGAGTATGATGAAGTCGAGAGAATATTAAATTCTTTAAAATTTAAATGTATTTACGTCAAAGGTGAGCAGAAAAAGCAACTTCTTATAGACTTCATACCACACGTTTCAATCGTTAACATTGAAGACATAGGATGCCCTCGATTGGAACAAATATGCGATGATGAATCTTTACCGTGCTGTATTTTCCATATGGAATTTAATACTAAACATTGTACATTTTATAAAGTATTTGCTTTAAAAAAATGGTTTATAAACAATTCATGAAATTTAATTGTATACAATATATATTATTATATGTAATAAACGAATATTATATTTTATCAATGTTTTTTTTTATTTTTATTTTTTTTTTCAAATATAACACAAATACAATCATTTATAAGCGTAATTCGTAAATATATATACAAACATAAGTATTTTTTTAATATAAATAAAACATATATAATTATTCACAAATATATAATAAACATGTAATTATTTTACAAAAATGTATAATACATATTGAATTAAATAATAAACATGTAATTATTTTACAAACATTTATAATACATATTTAAATTAAATAATAAACATGCAATTATTTTACAAAAATTTACGTACAGTAAATCAATTTTTTTTTTTTTTATTTCAATATAATACATATTGAATTAAATAATAAACATGCAATTATTTTACAAACATTTATAATACATATTTAAATTAAATAATAAACATGCAATTATTTTACAAAAATATATAATACATATTGAATTAAATAATAAACATGCGATTATTTTACAAAAATTTGTAATACATATTGAATTATATAATGAACATGCAATTATTTTACAAAAATATATAATACATATTAAATTAAATAATAAACATGCAATTATTTTACACAAATATATAATACATATTGAATTATATAATGAACATGCAATTACAAAAAAAATAAATATATATATATATATTTAATTCAAATCATAAAACTATTTCATTTTTGTTCTAAAATGACCATGTGCTAAAGTATGTATTCGATCGTTTAACACAACTCTTTTTTCGTCAAATCTGTTCAAAGCCAGCTTTCTAGACCTTATTGTTTTTAATTCATGGTTATATGATCGAATAGATACATTTTCTCTGTAGGGGTCGTGATCACCCTCTTCAGTAGAAAATAGACACACTTTATGGTCTTCAAAAGACATGTGATTTTTAACCACATGTCCTCGAACCCCTTTAGCCTTGATTATTTCTATTCCATCTATAATATAAGCGTACGACTTTGCCTTCAATGCGCAGAACTCACTAATTAGACGCCCATCGGTTTCATCGGAGAATAACCCAGGGACCTTTTTCCGTGCAGAAGTATAGCACGGATGGTCGTGAGGTAGACTCGATGTATCCATACACTCTAATAGACCCGGTTTGTTCTTAAGATCCTCATAGAAATCTTCAGTCGAAATATCATATATTAGAGAGTCTATAAAAATAAAAATAATTAAATGTTAAATTTTTTAATAAATATCACCTGTGTCCGTGTACATTAATTCTATATCATTAAGATGCCTTTTCATAGTATTGTAATGATAATCGTACATGAGCGTCTTACTAGTCTCCAATACAGCAAAGCCTATGTATATCACAAAAAATTAATTAATTTTATTATAGAGCGAAATAGATATTAAATTGTTTCCATACCTATGTACATGGGTTTACAAAAATTAATAATTTTATTATGTAATGTAACTGCCATTAAATAATCGCCATATGAATGGCAGTCTTTATAAACCAACTTTTTGAAAAGTTTTTTTAACCTCCGTGGGCATGAAGATAATTCCATTTTTATTCGCTTACGCATTGACTCCATTGTTTTACCTATAATAATATTTAGTTATTATATTTAATCATATATTAATAAATTAATTCCTACCAAAAATGGAATTATTCATAAGCTTATAGAAGTCCTTTTCAAATTCGTTGGTTGCTCGTTTCCTCATTTCAGTATTTAATTCAATATATTTTGCAAGCCACGGTGATTGACGAAATTCGATTACCCTATGAACCTAAAATAATTCCAAAAAAAAAAAAATTAAAATCATGGAAACATAAAATAAATAATTAAAAAATAAATTTAACCTTTTCTACAATCAACCCGTTGGCGATAGCTTGCTTCAAGTTCTTATAGTGAATTATATACTTTTTTTTATGATCCAACGTCGCCATCAATTTATATTCGACGGAACCTGTCGGAATCAAGTTTTCCGGAAGAAACGGCAAATCATTATGCTTGTCGTGGAGGTCCTCTGGATAAGCTATATCAACTTCGTATACTCGCCCTATATCCGAAGTATCAGTAAGCTTATCAAGTCCTTCCAACGACGGCTCAACCCATTTAAACCCACCATAGGGCATATATTGGCTCATAGCCCATCCGTACAAATTATTAGCTATAGAAAAAAAAAATATTTTTTTTTTTTTTTTTATGAAAATATAACTAATACCTGATGTATGGTATATATTAACTAATATCGTATTTTAATTATTATCTAAAGAAAAAATATATTATTTATGATTTATAATTAATTATTTATATTACCATCTTGATAAACAATCCACGATCTAGGTTTTGAAGAATCGAATTCAAGCATTTTTTATTGTTGGCTTTAACGTATCTTTTGCTAGCTTGAACCAATCCTCCACGAATGCCTATAACAATAAAAAAATCAATATCAAAACTTTTAAACTTTAAGCTTTTATGCTTTTAAACTTACCTTTCTCAAACATTAGTAACATTTCATAGTCACTTAAGAGCTCTAATTTCATTCCAGTGTATTTCAACATACAATCAAAACTAAATCCTGGAGCAGTATAATAATATACAGGATCTAAATTATATGTCGAAATACAAATGTCACGAAAATTTTCAAAAACATCAGATAGCAACAGCTAAGGCTGGGCATTAACGAGTTAATAAGTTAAAAGTTAAGTTAATTTTAACTTATTAACTTAACTTACTAGTTCGCTGTTTTAATTAACTTAATTTTAACTTAACTCATTTATATCTACGTTAACTTAAAATCAACTTCTACTTTTTAATATTACCAATTAAGTTAATTTTAATACTTTGAATAAACCAGCAGCAAAGTACAAATCTTACATTTAAATAAATATATTTCTATATTATATTATATTTGTATACAAATATAATATTTGTAATACCTATTTAAAAAATAAAAGTTATAAGTAAAAAATATAGTTACTAGTTTTTTTTATACCTCATCTTTAAATGTTTGAGTTATTTATTTTTGAATTGTAAAGGTTAAACAATAAAGTAAGCACATTTAAACTAAAATGTAAATCAACCCAGACTCCAGAGTGAAATATAAATATTAAATAGAGTGATAAAATGATACAACCCTACAACAGTTTTTAAATTATATACATCATATTAATATATATTATTAATAATTATTAAAAATAATATTACATTATTACCTACTATACAAGTGATTTTCACTTATTTTAAAACCTTTTCAATGAATTTTTTTTTTATTATTAACTTAACTTATTAATTGAAGTTAAGTTAACAAAAATTTGTTAACTTAACTTTAAACTTAATTGATATATTAAAAAAATAAATTAACTTAACTATTAATTTAATTGAACAAAAATTTTTTAACTTAACTTAACTGAGTTAAAAAAAAATCATTAACTTGCCCAGCCTTGGCAACAGCACGTCAATTAAAAGGTATAAATCACTATATTCGCCAAAAGTCTTACAGTTAAAGTGATTCCATACCTTTTTAGCGTGAGCGTAATCATCATCGTTTATATGAGACTCTGTCAATGAACTATAAAGTAACTCTTTCGACGGAAGCTGGGTGTTATTCAGCTTATCCCAACAATCTGTATATTCGTAAGGGTATACCCCCTTACGAGTAACCAGCCGCATTGCCGATACGTCGAAATGTTTCGAAGTTTCGCGGAATTTAGCTAAATCAGGTGTGATCAAATTTTCAGCTAAACTCGCTAGACTTGACGCCATGAAACGAATAGAATCGATGAACCTAATAGTAAAGTCGTTCGTTATATACTTAGAAAATGAAATAAACTTTTCCTCACTATTAGGTATCACAGTGATCGTTTTCGTATCATATCCCAGCTCTTTCACGATGAAATGTGAATCATAACTTGTCAAGTTATGAAAAAAGCATGGGACAAAAATAGGCATCTGCAGCTTTAAGTTACATGTATTACACAGTGTTTGACGATATTTACCTGACAAATGACAGTGGTCAGCAGTCTTATGGTTTTGTACCGTAAACACTGTGCTACACAGATTGCAATGGGTGGCACCGTCGTGCATTCGTCGATCATCCTCAGTCATTTTGATCGAAACATTGGTCTTCATAAGCTTTGCAATATTCAAAGAAATTTTAACCAATGTTTGAATAAAATGTTTGGCGACCGACGAATGTGATTCAGACCCACGATATATTATCGGCGACTGTGGAATATCAAAGCGCTCGAGCAACTCTACCGGAACGTCATTCGAAGTTACTACCGAAATCCCATAACTCATTGGCTCATGCGAGTGAATCGCATAAGTGTTTTCACCCTTCTTTTCATGGTACTTTGGTAGTATAGCTTCGAAATCGGCGTAAAACACAAACGGATGACGTTGAGTATTACGCCACCCTTCAAACCCCAACATAGTATTTTCTTTAGGCATTTCCGGTAAAATTGGTTTGTGTGGGCCGCAAATCAATTTGTGTTGATCGAGCGCTTCTTGTCCACTTAATTTCGTTTTTCGTGGGACCAAATCGAAACCTGTAAAGCACCTTTTGCAGCACAACACTCTGTGGGCATGAGCTGTCCGCTGGGCGCTCACAAGTCTTGAAAAATTAGAGATGAAACAATAATGCAAATTTTCATTATCGCTCGTCAATAATATATCAAAGTGGTTGCGTTTTTCTTCATCACACACTTTCAACAGTACCACTTTATCTACGGGGTGTTTCGATTGTTCTTTTGCATACTTAATCAAACCATAGACATTCACCGAAACGTCGGGGTTATTTTTTTCGAAAATCTTAACATCGCCTAACGGAGTTGGAAAATCTAACCCAGAAAAATTGTATCGATATTCTTCCGATAAAAAATGATCCCCGACATATTTTGAAGTACCCGTTGAAACGTGCTTTGCCAATATTGCCCACTTGAACGATAAACGATCATTATTAATAGGATTAATAACAGCTCGCTTGTTCAAAATAAATGGCGGCAACGGAGTGTATGATGAAGATTTTTTTAAACTATGGCGATCTAAAAAAAAAAAAAAATTGTTTTTTAGAATTTAATTTAATTTACTATTATTTTTATTTAATATCTTACCCTAAAGGAGAGTATTCACACACCCATAGAAGCAACCCATCGATACACGACAAAGAAAATCCCGATCCTTTACCTAAGTAACTTTCTTCCTCAAAAAGAAGTCGATCGAAACTTTCTTCGATTAATGTATCGATGTCAATATCTAAAAAAACCTCTCGGGCCGACGTCTTAAATGCCCTATTTTCATGCGAATATTCTACATGAGGTTTATGATAAGTTGCTTCTAATTTTAAATGGAATTTTATCGGATGTTTTTTAACACACTCCGATAGTATTTCGATCAATTCTTTTTTTGTTGAATTTAAAAAGGCATTATAAGAAAAAATGTTGTCAATATTTTTTTTAAAATAACACTCTGCTATTCCACCGAATATTGATTGAATTTTTGTAAATCCCCTTGATACTATGTTGGTCATTCTACTTTTTTTTTTTAAAACCTACATACAATTTTTTTTTTTTTTTAATAATATCCTATGATCTTTTTAAGCAATAATACAAAAAATCTTACCTTTCTCAGCTGTATCCAAGACATTTGCCAACATTTGATCATTTCCATCATCATCGCCCCACAAATCGCTCGAATTGTCCGATAACTTGATTTTTTTGGGGTTATTACCGGCTTCCCGATTTTCAAGTCTATTTTTGACGCCTAATTATAAAAATTAATTAATTAATTAATCGGATTTTTATAATATTTAAAAATGTTTACCTTGATTTGAGGGACCTGCTTGTTCATTCGGAACAAAAATTCGATCTGCAATCTGAATATAATCATGCGGATTTGATGGAACAACGTTATCTTCAAGAAAAATAAAAATAATGAACAAACTAAAAATAACACATATAAAAAAAAAAATAAATAATACGTACGTGAGGGGATTAAATCATCATTGGCTTCAACGAACAAATCTTCATTTCCATCGTTGAACCAAAAATCGTCTGTCTGTTCTTTTTCAACTTCGGGGTGGGCAGAGTGATTTTTTCTCGGTTGTGTACAAACACCTTATAAAATATTTAAAATAATTATAGAAAAATAAAATAAAAATAAAATAAATATAGAAAAAAAAAATAAAAATAAAAAATATTATTGCATGAGTTATTTTAAAATTGTCATAATAAATACCGTGAATTTGCTTCATATGACGCGACAAGTGCGTTTTATAGGTAAAAGTAGCCGAACACTTTTCACAATTGAAAATAATACCTTCATGTTTTTTCATATGTCTAGTTAAAGAATATTTACGCGAAAACGTAGACGAACAATTTATACACTTAAACATTTTTTTTTTTTTTTTAATACTACACAAACACTAGAAAAAAAAATGATTATGAAAAAAAAAATATTTAAACTGTTAAAGAGCTGACGAGAGAACGTTGTTGTCAAAGACAAGTGTAGAATCAACTGAATAATCTATGGATGGTGTGTCCATTTTATAAACAGGTAGCAATGAAATCATCCCCCTTTTTTCAATTGGCGATTCTTACCACAAAAGAGTACGTCCAAACAATATAGCCAAATTCGATACAATACAACCTGTTTCAGCCAATGGGGGTGGGCTACATATGATATTCTTTCTTTTAGATTATTTGTACAAGAAAAAGAAAATTATTAAGTGTACAAAATATTTTTTTTATTTACTTATGTTTTTAAATATTTTTTTTTAACATTAGATTATACAACGCTTCATCGTAACCGTCGTTAAACCAGATTTCAACGTCTGATTCTTTAGACCGTAATTTCCTACGGTTACGTGGGAGGGCTAATATACTTGGAGAAATTTCCCCCTCTGACTCGATATTCAGCCCCGGAGCCGTGATTGAAATGTTGTATTGTTGTGACGGTCCAAACATATCCGGCGACAGAAAATCTATTTGCAAAATGCTCTGTTCTGGTGTCGAGCTGTGTTCGCAGCCAGGTTGAGAAAAAAGTTCTGCCAAATCAGGTGACAGAATAACTGGTAAAGAATCATCATCATGTAGTCCTATTACGTATTGTGGTTCTATGAACATATTAGACAGCGGGGAGAAAATCCCATATCGCTGCGTGTTATACACGCTATCCCTGGAATGAGTCTGAAATAATTATAATATATTTTATTTTGTTATGAAAAAAAAAATATATATAAACTTATTATCTTTCTACACACCTCAAAATTAAACATGTTAAACATTTCGCCTTGTTGATTATCATGCTGTACCTAATATGCATAATCTGGTACAGGTTAGATTTCCATGTTCGGGGGAAAAATCGGTGAAGAGAATGAATTATCATTAGACATCTGAAATAAAATAATGTTTTAAACATGAAATGAAAAATAAAACAGAATTAAATACTTACGTTTGATCGGTGAATATTTCTCACTTTAAATATTATGAAAATTGAAATAATGTCTCGCCGACCTTATAACAGTGCTGCGGTAAAAATCAAAACGATAAAACAAGATACGAATGCTTCTTCACCTTTTTTCACAAAGTGCACAAAAAATGTATCCCCGACAACATGCACCCCGTTGTCATGTACCCATACGTCTGCATTGTTAAAAACCGATTCTTTTAAAATAACGAAGGACCACTTTTATAGCGTGGAAAAATGTTTACGGCGCCTTACATCAAGACTCCTGAATTATCGATATGCGAATCTTTTAAAAACACCTACCAAAGAACTGCTTTGATTGCGTGGTAAAATGTTTACGGCGCCTAAATTATCGAAATGTGAATCTTTTTAAATAAAGATTCCTTTCAATATATAATATGTTTTATAGATGAGTGACTTCAAAATGATAATTGAAAATGGTCAGACGTCGTCTGTGTATAACCGAATATTATAATTGTATCTTTATGAAAAGAATGACTGAGGGTCGATTTCATAAATATTGCTGAAATTTGATCACCGACGCCATGTACCCAATGATCTGTTTTATCGAAAGGTAAATCTTTTTAATAACAAGTCTTTTTGTTACGATAATGATTATAAAACCTACCTTTATGGTGGGAATGACCTAGGGGAGATTTTTTAATCATTTGAAAAGATAATACATTACATTTATTTCACTTAAAATATTTTATAAATAACAATAGCAAATGGAAAATCGGCAGGTGAAAAATGTTTTTTCTTACCCTGCAAAGACGGTACAAAATGTTAACGTGTAGTAAAATTAAATATAATTCTGAGCAAATATTTTACTTATCCATCATAAAAACTATTTATCACTATATCAGTTATCATAATATGATAAGATAACTTAATACGTATGTTTAAAATTATTTATACGCATTTTTGATATAACAAAACAGGTTAAAATAATTTATGTAAATTTTTTCTATTGGTTTTCATAATATTATATGAGAACTTATTAAAATAAAATAATTTGTATAAATTAAAATGGTGTGCTGTGGTGTGCCATGGTGTGCATGGTGAGCAATGGTGTGCTGTGGTGTGCCATGGTGTGCATGGTGTGCAATGGTGTGCAATGGTGTGCCATGGTGTGCTGTATGATGAAATAACTTATTAAAATAAATTAATTTTTCGTTAACGAATAGGTGTGTATGGTGTGCCATGGTGTGCATGGTGCGCCGTATGATAAAATAATTTTTATTAACGAGTATAAGTGGAAATGGTGTGCACCGGGGTACGCGGCTATGGTGTGCTATGATGGTGTGCGGGGTGCGCCGGGTGCGTGGGCTGAGGTGTGCATGGTGCGCCAGGGTGAGCAGGGTGTGCATGGTGTGCAGGGGTGAGCAGGGTGAGCATGGTGTGCAGGGGTGAGCAGGGTGTGCATGGTGTGCAGGGGTGAGCAGAGTGTGCATGGTGTGCAATGGTGTGCATGGTGTGCATGGTGTGTCCCTAGAACCGGCTTTTTTATCCTACTGCTGGGAGTTGTTTCAAAAAATTCAATTGAAAATAGAAATGCCAGTGCAAGATGAATCGGAAGACCAATATAGATTTGATTTCGAAGAATTGTATTTTCTAGCGGTATCAAAATATAATAAGTTGTTCGAACCACAGCAAGATACACATGAACAAGTAGATCAAAATAATGAAAGTCAAAATCAAGTAATGTCGCAGCTGACAACAACAGCGCGAAGTAATAGTACCGCGTCAAATCAAGCGTCGATTGTCAAGCTTGCGGCGCTCAATGTACCTACATTTAGTGGAGACTATAAAGAATGGTCTACGTTCCACGACATGTTCGTGGCACTTATTCATGGAAATGAAGCACTTACAGACGTTCAAAAATTCTTTTATTTAAAATCAGCTCTTACAAGTGACGCCTTAATGGTCATTCAGAGCTTTGAAACGTCGGATAAAAATTATACGATTGCTTGGGAGTGCTTGAATGAGCGCTAAATAATAAACGCATACTAGTTCAAAAGCATACAAAAGCAATTTTTGATCTAGATCCGTTAGAAGATGAATCAGCAATAAAATTAAGAAAATTCGTTGATAAGTTATTTGGTAATATGAAAGCGCTAGAAAGTCTAGGCCACGACCCAAATACGTGGGGACCTATGATGATTCACATAATTTGCACGAAACTAGATTCAGCTACACTGCGCGCATGGGAAGTAAAGGCACCAAAATCTGAAATATCAAACGTTTCCGATTTAATACAATTTTAAATAAACGCTTTCAAGTATTAGAAGCCGTAGAAGGAGCTCAAAACTTACACGGGAAAGCTGAACAAAAAACAAGAGCAGCAGACCAAAAAGAAAAAAAATACCCGCGTAAAAATCGAGCGTCAATGCATGTTACTACTTCTAAATTTAAATGTTATATGTGTGAACAAAACCATGCGATATATCGATGTCCAAAATTTATAGTTCTCGGCGTCCACGAACGACAAGTACAGGTAGACAAATTAGGCATTTGTGCAGTATGCCTAAGTCGACACTTGGGAGATAAATGTAAATTTAATGGCTGCAAAAAATGTGGGGAGAAGCATAATACGTTGCTTCATGATCAAAAAGCACCAGAAATAACCACCGAAACGTCGATAAGTACACATGCTACGCGTAGCGCCATAAAACAAGTTTTGTTATCAACCGCGATAATTAAAATTGAAGGTCAATCGAAAGAAATATTTCACGCGCGCGCGTTGTTGGACTCAGGTTCTCAATGTAATTTTGTAACCAATGATTTAGCACAAAAATTACAATTGCCGCGCAAACGGGTGAAATTTTCTATTTCAGGTGTTGATAATTCAATGAGTCAAGCTCATTATTCAGTAAAAACTACTATTCATAGTAAAGATACGGCCTATAGCGGTGAATTCGAATTTCTAACTTTACATAAAATTACGACAAACTTACCTATGCAATGTTTTGACACGACAAAATTAAGTTTACCTAATTATATAAATTTGACCGATCCGACGTACGCAATTCCTGGTAAAATAGACGTATTAATTGGTGCCGAATGTTTTTATGATATTATACGTCCTGGAAAATATAAAGCTGCGGAAAACGGTATTATACATCAAGAAAGCGAATTAGGTTGGATTGCCGCCGGCCCCACACACAATTTAGCGCAAACCGCAGTAAAATCATTCGTAACGATGACTAAGTTGATGGAAGACAGCGCCAACCTGAATGAGCAGATAGCAACATTTTGGCAAATTGAAGATACCAGCAAAACACCACAGGGTTACACCGATGAAGAAACAGTATGTGTCGAGCATTTTAATCGAACAGTACGACGAGATACAACGGGAAGATTCGTGGTAAAATTACCATTACGCGAAAATTACGATAAGCTGGGTGAGTCGAAAGGTCGAAACGGCACTTAAACGATTTTTGGCCTTGGAAAATCGATTCAAGAATAATACGAAATTACGTAGTGATTACATCGACTTTATGAACGAGTACATACAACTACGTCATATGTCAGAAATGTCATTACCGTCGGCGTCCGCGAAACTGAAACAAGTTTATTATATGCCTTACCATTCTGTCGTACGCGCTGACAGTACTACGACGAAAACACGCGTAGTATTTGACACGTCGTATAAAACGGACTCGGGAACGAGTTTAAATGACATACTCGTAAAAGGCCCAGTAATTCAAGATGAACTTATTTGCATAATATCAAGATTTAGGACACACAAATACGCCATGTCAGCGGACATTGAAAAAATGTATCGTCAGATATTAATAAGCGAAGAAAATAGGTCATTACAAGCTATATTATGGCGAACACAACCCAGCGATAAATTAAAAGAGTATTGTTTAAATACGATAACGTACGGAACAACACCCGCGTCATATTTAGCCACCGCTTGTCTCGAAAAATTAGCGCAAGTGTATGCGCCCAACACTATGGGCTCCCGAAGGACCACTCGGTAATGCCCGAGAATATAAAGGTGCCCAAAGAACGGCCAAGTCTAAACCTTAAATAACAATGCGCCGACTAAATGGCAGGTAGGCAACCAAATATATTTGAACGCCTTATAAGGTGCAAGACGGCAATTTTCTGCGCACGACGTCGACGCGGAGGAAAGGGAAGAAAACGAGAGAGAGATTAGGACGGCATCGTCGAGCATATCGGCGTGACGATAAGCGATTAGCTTTCGGCGCGAACATCACCGCCCACTTTGAAGGAGTCCCTTCAAGAGATTGGGAGTGGACAGAGCTTGACAGCTGGACGTTTCAATGGTCCAGATGTAGTGTCTAATGTGGCCACTCTGGTAACTCCGTCAGAGCCAGAATGGAGGTCACGAATTCTTCCAGTTCGCCAACGGAGAGGATGTGTTGCCTCCTTGACGAGGACTAGCTCACCAATATGGAGATTCTGACTTGGTGTAGACCATTTTTTCCTAATTTGAAGGCTGCTAAGGTATTCGTTTTTCCATCGTGTCCAAAAGTGTCGGTGTAAGTCGGTGATTAGTCGCCAGCGTTGGTATTTCGACATGGGAACAGTGGATAGATTTGGGTCCGGAAAGACTGTTGACGGCTCTAGAGTCAAAAAATGACTAGGTGTTAACGCTTCAAAATCATCAGGATCGTTACTGAGAGCACATAGTGGGCGAGAGTTTAAAGTCGCTTCAACTTGAGTTAGCAGAGTCAGGAACTCCTCGCTAGTTAATTTGTGGATACCGATTGATCGGAGTATTAAAGATTTTGTGGATTTTACTCCTGCTTCCCACAGCCCACCAAAGTGTGGAGAGGCTGGAGGATTGAAATGCCAAGTTATGTGATGTTTGGCGAGATGTCGGTGGATACTGTTTTGAAATATTTGTGAATGCGTAAACTCATGAAGTGGGTCCATTAAGCGTGACGCTCCAATAAAATTGGTCCCGCAGTCACTATGCATTTCTTTAATAGGTCCACGTCGGGCCGAAAAACGAGTGAAGGCCATCAAAAAACATTCGGTGGACAAATCAGAACTCAATTCTAAATGGATGGCCTTTGTAGTGGTGCACACAAAGAAACAAATGTACGCTAGTTTTGAGGCTGTTTTACGACCACGAGGTTCTTTCAGCGTGACGGGCCCTGCGTAGTCCACACCGGTGATGGCAAACGGTTTGACTTGTTGAACCCGGTAGCTCAGAAGACTGCCCATTTTAGGCTGAACTGCACGTGGTCTGATACGAAAACATGCGATACAGAGTCGTATACGAGATCGAATAAGTTGTCGTGCAGACGGTATCCAGAATTCACGTTGTAGATGGGCTTGAAGTGCTATGGATCCGGGATGTTTAAGTCTATGGTGATGATGGTCAACGATTAACAATGTTAAGCGATGATGACGCGGTAGTAGAAGTGGATGTTTGTGAGCGTATGGTAAGTTAGCGTTAGTGAGACGTCCACCCACTCGAATAAGTCCATGTTCATCAATAAAGGGGTCCAATTTCCGAATGGCGGGAGGACAATGCAAACCCTTTTTAATGGACGAAATTTCATCAGCGTATGTCGTTTTTTGAACGTAAAACACCAAAGCCGATAAGGCATGGGCGCGTTCACGCGCTTCAATAAGGTGTGTGAACGATCCAGATGGTCGCGACTTAGAGAGACGAAGACAATATGCTACAACGTGTAGAACTTTATCCAAAGACGAGAAACGATGTAGAACGTCAGTAATTGGGCAATTTGTCGTAGTTAGCAGGACAGTACATTTACGTGCTTCAGTAGAGATGTTAGAATCAGGCGTTTCTGAATGTAGGGCAGCAGAAGGCCAACTTTCAGGAGTCTCTAACAAGTATGCGGGTCCAGTCCACCACAGTGGATGAGTAACAAGTTCCGACGGAAAGAGTCCGCGAGAAGCACAGTCAACTGGGTTTTGATGTAGAGACGTGGTTCCAAATATCGGGTGACGTGAGCTCGTGTATTTGGCTAGTGCGATTAGCAACAAACGTGGCCCAACGATGAGGAGATGATTGTATCCACGCCAACGCGGTGGTCGAATCTGTCCAAGCATGGAGTGAATCGATTTTTATACGATCAGAGTAGGTGTCGATGACGAACCTTAATAGTTTGGCAGCTAACACAGCTCCACACAGCTCAAGTCGCGGTATAGTCGACCGTTTCAGAGGGGCTACTTTCGATTTTCCGGTTACAAGGTGACAGTGAACTGAGGTAGAAGTTTGTGTTCGGAGGTATACGGCCGCAGCGTATCCTTTCTCCGAGCTATCTGAGAAGGCATGGAGTTGTATAGTTGTGCAATCATCAATTGTGATTCGACGAGGAATAGACACGGTTTCAATTAACATCAGCTCTGATTGATATCGGGTCCACAGTACAGCAATATCGTTTGGTATTTTATCATCCCATTTGATTCCAGCAAGCCAAAGTTGCTGCATGACGTGTTTGGTCCAGAAGGTTAAAGGAGCCAGTAAGCCTAATGGATCAAAAATCTTAGCAATGTCTGAGAGTACTGTACGTTTCGTTGGGATGGCTACCGAAGCTGTCGCCTTGAATGAAAACGTATCAGCTAAAGGGTCCCATTTCAGACCGAGCACCTTCAAATTTGAATGTTCACTGTTGTCAAATAAGACAGAAGGAGAGATGGCTCGAGCTTCTTCTGGTACAGTTTGTAGAAGTTGACTGTTATTGCTGGCCCACTTTCGCAATTGAAATTGAGCCATAGCACACAAATTTATAAGTTGGGATTGGCATTCTAGAGCAGCTGCTGTTGAATTGGCTCCTGTGAGTATGTCATCAACGAAAGTGTCATTCAATAATACAGAGGCAGCTATCGGCCAGTTGGCACCATCTACATTCGCTAATTCGCGAACAGTGCGGAGTGCTTGGAATGGAGCGGCAGAAGTGCCGTACGTCACAGTATATAACCGGTATTCGTCAATTGGAGATGTGGATGAGAATCTCCACAAAATTCTTAAGTAATCTCGGTCAGCGGATCCGATAAGGATTTGGCGATACATCTGCTTTATATCAGCCATAAACAAATATTTCCAAAGTCGAGCACGAAGGAGAACAATTTTTATATCAGGTTGCAGTTTAGGAGCTGTGAACATACTGTCGTTTAGAGATATACCAGCTGAAGTTTTTGCAGATGCATTGAATACTACCCTAAGCTTTGTAGTAAGGCTATCGGGTTTCAGCACGCAATGGTGGGGAATATAGTAATGATACGGGCTGCCTTGTTCAGACATTGGAATTAATTCCATGTGACCAGACGCCAGGTAGTCTTGCATGAACTCAATGTATTGATCTCGAAGGTCTTGATTGCGTTCGAGCCGACACTCAAGAGCCTTGAAACGTTGAAGAGCGAACGTCTTGGAGTCACCAAGCAGAGGACGGGGTTTGAAAAATGGAAGAGTGACGACAAATCGACCTGACCTTAACCGAGTCGTAGTTGATGTGTATATTTTTTCAGCAGCAACGTCAGCGGGACTCAAATGGCAAGTGGTAGCTACTTCTCCAAGTTCCCAAAATTGTTTGATTAACGAATCAATAGGTTCAGATACATTCAAACACAGTGTGGTAATAGAAGAGCGATCGTAAAACTCTGTTGGGCCCATAAGAACCCATCCGAACACAGTGTTCATTGCGAAGGGTTCACCAACTTGACCCTTTCGAGTGCCATCAAGGAGGATCAGCGGTAAAAGATCGGATCCTAATAGAATATCAATTGAGCCAGGTGTATTATAGGATGGGTCTGCCAACGATAAGCTGTTGATATGTTCCCAATGTCGAGATGTGACCGGAGTTTGAGGAGTTGGTCCGGTTATTTGAGGGACTATCGACACGTCGAGGCAAAATGAAGGTGAAGGTTGACCAGAGGGTGCCATTTTAATATTACATTTTCCCCGGACCACTGTAGACTCTGAGTTAGCAAAAGGTGTGACGGTGACAGAAGATTGGACTCGGGGAAGCATAAGGGCACACGCAGCTCGTTCAGTGATAAAGCTAGCTTGTGATCCAGAGTCTAATAATGTTCTTAAAGCGTGTCGCCGTCCATCGGCAGCATAGACCTCAACTACGGCGGTTGACAATAGAACGATTTGTTGAGGTTGACCTCGAACAAGGCATGATGTAGTAGCAACATTTGATTCAGATAACGACAAGGGCTCTGAAGTGTTGGTTGACAGAGTAGTAGTAGAGTTAAAATGCAACAGGGAGTGATGACTTTTATTACATGTCTGGCATGTATATTTTGAATTGCAGCTCATTGAAGAGTGACCTGGTCCCAGACAATTTATACACAACCGATGTGTTTTGGCAATAAGAAAACGTTCATTCGGTGGTTTATCAGTAAATATTTTACATGACCTTATTGAATGAGGTGAACTACATAGCGGACACCGCTTTTCAGATACGTTACTGGTCGTTGCGGCTAACACTGTGGAAGATCCTGAATAGTGAGGTTTATAATTTTGTTGCTTGAATGACCGTTGGGGTTTTGATACACTAACTGGTCGGTCAACTGAGCCAGAATTGGAATAGATTTCTGCAGAACGCAGATGGCTACGCAAGAACTCCACAAACTCAGAGACTTGAGGATAATAATTATCTCCAACCAATAATTCCCACCGAGCACGTAATTCGTAATCTAAGTGCTTCTCAAAGATGTGCACCAGAAGGGGACTCCACTGTCGGGTGACAAAGTCAAGGTTATCCAAGGCGGCAGTGTTTTCCAAGATTATGTTAATTTGCTCTTGAATAGAGGTGGCATCAGTCTATTTAACTATCAGTTTAGATAGCAGAGAATCAAGGTGAACACGAGCGAGATCACGTTTATTTCCGTAACGAGAACGCAAGATTTTCCAAGCACTATTATAGTTGGAAGCTGTTAGTGCAAGATGGGACACAAGTGATAGAGCTTCACCCGTAAGAGACATTTTCAGGTACTCAAAACGTTCAACGTCCGGTAGTTCAGGAGCGTGTGATAAAATAGATGTGAACAAGTCCTCGAAACCCTGCCACTCGGTCATCACACCGGAGAACGTAGGGAATTTACGCTTAGGTAATTGAAAAGATGACAAATTGTGTAAATTATTAGTTTGGTTTGCGAATGAAGTTATAGTTGCGGTCATTGACGGTGACATTATCAATTTGTGAACGTCAGCAAAGGCCGCTAACTCGTATTAGAGGCTGTCAAAAGATGTAATAAGCGCCTGACTTTCACTATTATCTGTTATCTCAGCAGGGGCTACCTTTGCATTAACGGCTGATTCCATTCGTTGAACGTCATCCTCAATGGAAGTACGAAGAGGGGTAAGTTCACTGATCATTTTTGCGATTTTGGCGCGTTTACCAGAATTTGTACGGTCATTATTGAAATCAATCGACGCTTGTACAAAACTTTTTAGTTTAGTAATACAACGAAGGCCACGCGATTTTGCGTCGCTGTAAATAGTTTCCGACATTATGATCTGAATGTACTCAACGCAAGAGAAGGACTACAAAATCGAGAAAATGCTCGTAGATAACCTAAGCAGAGCAGTTTAGATATATATTACCTCAATGACAGTACAGAAATTATAGATGTAGGTACTAACTATGACGATTATAACACAAACAGAATTGATCGTGTGTAGAGAACAAATGGTGTAATACTATAGATACTCGTGGTTTGTATTAACGTTTATCCGGCCCGAAGGACCAAAAAATGTATGCGCCCAACACTATGGGCTCCCGAAGGACCACTCGGTAATGCCCGAGAATATAAAGGTGCCCAAAGAACGGCCAAGTCTAAACCTTAAATAACAATGCGCCGACTAAATGGCAGGTAGGCAACCAAATATATTTGAACGCCTTATAAGGTGCAAGACGGCAATTTTCTGCGCACGACGTCGACGCGGAGGAAAGGGAAGAAAACGAGAGAGAGATTAGGACGGCATCGTCGAGCATATCGGCGTGACGATAAGCGATTAGCTTTCGGCGCGAACAGCAAGAATGTGAAGAAAAGGCCCCGTTGGCTTCTCGGGCGATTAAATCCGATTTTTATATGGATGATCTTTTAACTGGCGCCAACACAATTGCAGATGCTGTTAATTTAAGAGAAGAGGTGATAAACACTATGAACAGTGCCGGATTCGTATTACGAAAATGGATATCTAATGCAGTGGTTCCCAAACTTTTACGACCACGGCACCCTTGAGAAATAATTTGTGTTTTGTGGAACCCCCTTCTTTAAATTATTATTTAAAATAATAATTTTTAATAATATAAATAATCTAAATATAATAAAAAATAATTTCCCCAATAATCACATAGATCTGGCGTAACCCTTGAAATTGTCCCACGGAACCCAAAGGTTCCGCGGAACACACTTTGGGAAACGCTGATCTAATGAGCCCGCATTATTAACAATTAATATATCGAATAATAATGACGATCCAATGTTCATCCTAAATATAGACGGCACCGCGGTAAAGACGCTAGGATTGTACTGGGATCCTCGGACGGACGCTTATCAATACAAAATTAGTAATCGCAATTATACTAACGACCTGGTGATGTCGAAAAGAAAAGTATTGTCTACCATTGCGACAATTTACGATCCATTAGGATTAATTGGTCCTGTAATCGTAACCGCAAAAATTCTAATGCAAAAGCTATGGCAACACAAATTAGAATGGGACGATGTATTGCCGGCGCAATTAAAGGAAGAATGGGGCAATTATCTTGAAGAGTTAACTGACATTGAAAATATAAAAATTCCTCGAAGAATAATAGGCGTTGAGAATAAAAATGAAATCGAAATGCATGGTTTTGCCGACGCGTCAATTTGTGCGTATGGGGCATGGTCGCATGGATTTACTTAAAGGCTACGGACGAATACGGTAACTGCACAGCGCGGCTGGTCGCCGCGAAATCATGCGTAGCACCCTTAAAGGTAGTATCGCTAGCCCGATTAGAGCTTTGCGCTGCCGTGTTATTAATACAGCTGGTAGAAAAGGTGATACCGAGTTTAAAAATAAAAATAAAAAATAAGTATTATTGGACCGACTCGACCATAGTATTAGCCTGGCTAAATTCACAATCGTCAAGGTGGAAAACGTTTGTGTCGCACAAAGTCGGTGAAATTTATAATTATTCGTCAGCCGATCAATGGAATCACGTCAAGTCACAAGACAATCCCGCTGATATTATATCACGTAGCTGCAGTCCTAATCAACTAAAACATAATGTTTTATGGTGGGAGGGTCCTGCGTGGATGAAAAAAGAAAAATCTGAATGGAAAAAAAACACGTTAAATTGCGAAGACTTACGAAAAGAGGACGATCTAGAAGAAAGAAAAAATCAGATTGTCACTTTGGTCCAAACAGAAGAAACAAATTTAATTACGAAATATTCATCGTTAGCAAAATTATTAAAAATAACTGCATACGTATTACGTTGGAAACATCGCATCGTAAAGAGAGATAAAAATACTGCGATACAAAATATTACGTACGGGCCTAATGCGGCCGCGATAATATCGGTCAATGAACTTGAGTACGCGCGAACGAAAATACATCAAATAGTACAATCAAAATTTTTCGCGAACGAAATAAAATGTTTAAAAAATGGTAAAGGTGTATCAAAAAAAAGCAATTTGTATTTATTAAACCCTTTTTTAGATCAAGATGAAATAATAAGATTTGGTGGAAGATTAAATAATGCAGAAAATATGCAACGGGATAAAAAAAATCCGATAGTACTTCCAGCCAACACTCATTTCACAAAATTAGTATTTAGTCATGAACACATAAAATTACTTCATGCGGGACCACAGGCACTATTAGCATCCGTACGCAAAAAATATTGGCCGTTAGGTGGACGAAATGTTGCAAAAAAACAGTGCGTAAATGTATCTCGTGTTTTCGCACTAAGCCAGCTACATATCAACCTATCCTAGGCAATCTGCCTGCCCCACGAATAGAAGTTGCAAATCACGCCTTTTTAACGAGTGGAGTAGACTTCGCTGGGCCGATATTAATTAAAAATAGTTTAAGACGAAATGCACCGACGTCGAAGTGTTATATATGCGTGTTTGTCTGTTTTTTCTCGAAAGCCGTGCACATTGAGTTGGTCGGTGACTTAACGACGGACTCGTTTTTGGCGGCACTCCGGCGATTTTGGGCCAGGCGTGGTATTGGTAATAAAATATACTCTGATAACAGAACAAATTTTGTAGGAGCAAATAGACGGTTAAAGAAGTTACGTGATTTATTTACATCTGAAATACACAAAAAAATGATTTACCAGTGCGCCGCCGAAGTGGGAGTAGAATGGAAATTCATCCCCCCTCGCTCTCCCCATTTTGGAGGGTTATGGCAGCGGTGAAATCTATAAAAGGGCAATTGCAAAAGACTTTAGGAACAGCATCTCTTACTTATGAAGAAATGAACACAATATTAGTTCGAATCGAGGCATGTCTGAATTCGCGGCCTATTACACCTTTGTCAAACGATCCATCCGATCTAAATGCTCTTACCCCAGGTCACTTCATTATCGAAAGATCACTGACAAGTTTACCGGAACCTGACTTAGTAGACATGCCGACTAATCGTCTCCATCGTTGGCAAAGAAGCACTCAGTTGTTCCAAAAAATTTGGCAGCGCTGGAATAAAGAGTACCTCTCACAACTACAGAGTAGACAAAGATGGCCTAAATCCAAAGGACCGAAAATAGTTAGTTGCTACCTATCTAACGAAAGCGGTGCAGAGACTGCGCGACGATTTTGTATCTTGCTTGGATGGGACACTGCTCCGAATGTGTTATCGATTATTGGATAATAAAAAAATCGAAGGAACTTGTTGAACTGTTGATCTCAAAAGCCTCGAATAGGTTAAAGCGTACTCGTGAAACTCACCAGAAAGAACTCAAAAGCAGTTATTGTTAATTTTCTAGGGTGCTTTTCAGGCTGTAAACAAGCTAGGGGAAGACAATCAAATACAATTTTTTTTTATACGTAAACCGGTTAAGAGTTAAACCGAAACTGTACATATCCTTCTTTTGTATTTGTTTGAAAATTAAAGTGTTTTTTTAGTTAATTTAAAAAACGTTCTTTTTGGGACATCATGTATAGTGTATACTGTATATGTAGAATATACAATTATAAACGATTAAAAATTAGTAAACGAATTAAAACACTTTCATCTATAAGTCTTTTCGGAGTCGGTGGCGCGATATACTTAAATAATTTAACAGTAGGACCGGCCATATTATTTTAACTTTTCGGTAAAATATGAAAATGTAGAATAAACTGTTTACAACAGAAGAGCACAACACATACTGATTTTATTTCATTCTCATCCCCTCGTTGAAATATTTGGTTTTTTACTCATTTCTGAGAAGGGGTAAAAATATACATCATGAAAATTATTTATCACTATATCAGTTATCATAATATGATAAGATAACTTAATACGTATGGTTAAAATTATTTATACGCATTTTTGATATAACAAAACAGGTTAAAATAATTTATGTAAATTTTTTCTATTGTTTTTCATAATATGATATGAGAACTTATTAAAATAAAATAATTTGTATAAATTAAAATGGTGTGCTGTGGTGTGCCATGGTGTGCATGGTGAGCAATGGTGTGCTGTGGTGTGCCATGGTGTGCATGGTGTGCAATGGTGTGCAATGGTGTGCCATGGTGTGCTGTATGATGAAATAACTTATTAAAATAAATTAATTTTTCGTTAACGAATAGGTGTGTATGGTGTGCAATGGTGTGCATGGTGTGCATGGTGTGTCCCTAGAACCGGCTTTTTTATCCTACTCCCAGCTTTCTTCGATCTTTTTTCGTTTTATTTTTAGTATTTCAGTATTGCTATCGGTCTTAACTTCATTGACATCTTTCAAAAATCTTGTTAGCTGACCTCTCAATACCCCTCGCCTCTTTATTTGCGTTGCCGTATCTTGATCACTCATTATTATTGAACTTCGTTCTATTTGACTGATATCAAGATCAGTGACAATTTATTTAGGTAATGCTACGACTATTATGCGATAGGGAATTTTATGTGCTGCGGAAAGCCCGATAATAAATATTAAATTTGATCCTCGTGGTTTCGACGTTAATCCACACTGCTTTAAAAAGCGAATTTTCGCTTTATTCGGTATTTTAGCGAATTGTAATTTATTTTTCGCCTTGATATCCTGTTCGAAGGACCATGTAATTTTTGGGAACGAGAAATTATGTATACAAAAAATAGTTTTTGTTTATTTCGTACGTTCGCACTCTTATAATGATAAAAACCTTTTGTTAATTACAAATTATTTTATTTTTGTAAAAAACAAGTTATTGAATAATAATAAAATATAAGGCAAATTATGAGTATTTAACAAATTTAAGTGATATATATATATTTAATTTAACACACTTTAAATTTTAATATAAATTAATACGTAAATTTTGACGGAGATAGTTGATCGTTGATCGTCGCGGTCTCGCGTATACTAACATTAAATCGACTGTCTGACGGACAACGGCCGTATCGCATTTTGTTATTATGATATAATATCCTGATACTAATATTAGTTATCGGTGTTCCGAACAACAGGGTAGGACGTGAAAACAAATAATTTCACGTCGGACGTGAAAATAACCACTACGTAATATTATACATCATATTTTATGGTGATAAAGTGTATTTTTATATAGCGTGTGGCTGACACATTAAAAAAAAAAATGTTAATATTTTTTTGTATTTTTGGGTATTTTATTTCATTTCACATAATTAATTACAGCAGTTGCTAAATGCGAATACAATATGAGTGCACATAATTTAAACTATAATGTATCATATGTCCATGACATAACATTGCTACAATAACAAAAAAGTTAGTTTTGATCGTTTTATTTAATAACATAGCAAATTTCATAAATTTAATTATTGTAATTCCTATTATGCTACTTTTTAAAGATATTGGAATTCTGAGAATACACGACGGGTTAGTGTTTAGACTATGGATGAAGAATAATTATTTTGGTTGTCTAAAAATGAGCGCAAATAAATAAAAAAAGTACTTACCAAACAATTTTCAATTATTAATGCTATTAATATAAAATGCAATCATAACACTTGTAATGTGCTTTTACTATAGTGCTTAATTTAAAGTTAAAATATAGAAGGAGATAATTTATTATAATACATATTATATTTATTTTTTTTTTTTAATTAGAATTATAGTACTTTTTTCAAAGAAATAACTATAACAAAAAAATTAGGCCACAAAAAAAAAAAAAGAATCACCTTATTTTCTCATGCAAAAATTGAGAGCTTTATAAATTTATAATATATATTATGTATATAGTATGCTTATTGATTTTTGTAAACTTGAAAAAATGTAGCATTCTTGTATCGAACAACACTCATTATTTTAAAATCTATTAACGGTTTTTTGAAAAAAAAAAAAAAAATACTTTTAATATTTTTATCATTATAACTGTTTGTTATTTTACTTTTTTTTTGAATGACAACATACATTTTTCATTTTCATTTTTTGAAACAGAATATTTTTTGAAGTATCTCGATGTACAAAAATTGAAATATGGACGAGTTGTCTATGAGTTATAAGTATTTAAAGTTTAGACTAGTGCATCAAAAATAATGTTTTATTATGACTGGAAATTATGTAAAAAAATATTTCCAAGAACATTAATAGATTTTGAAATAATAAGTGTTGTCTGATAAACAGTGTTGAATTCAGATAGCTAAAATAATATCTAGATAAATATTAGATTACTAGCTAAATAAATATCTAGATTAATATGAAGATGGAATATTCAATTTTTATCTAGAAAAATACGTAGATAAAACTTTTTTATCTAGATGTTCATATTACAATAGTTAATTTTTATAAATGCATTTCATACTAGTGAATTTTTGGATGAATAATGTAATCAGGGAAGCATAAGTGCATAACTAGGAAAGCTTATTTTGTGTTGAAAATATATTAAAGAATAAATACAAGATGTCCCAATAAGAACCCTTTTTTAATCTATTATAATTTCGGTTTGTTGTTGTGTAATCAGTTTTTGTCAAGTATCACCATGAGCCTCATATTAATGACAACAAAATGAAACACGTGAATCGTAAAACACGTGTGTTAGTTGCTACCTATCTAACGAAAGCGGTGCAGACTGCGCGACGATTTTGTATCTTGCTTGGATGGGACACTGCTCCGAATGTGTTATCGATTATTGGATAATAAAAAAATCGAAGGAACTTGTTGAACTGTTGATCTCAAAAGCCTCGAATAGGTTAAAGCGTACTCGTGAAACTCACCAGAAAGAACTCAAAAGCAGTTATTGTTAATTTTCTAGGGTGCTTTTCAGGCTGTAAACAAGCTAGGGGAAGACAATCAAATACAATTTTTTTTTATACGTAAACCGGTTAAGAGTTAAACCGAAACTGTACATATCCTTCTTTTGTATTTGTTTGAAAATTAAAGTGTTTTTTTAGTTAATTTAAAAAACGTTCTTTTTGGGACATCATGTATAGTGTATACTGTATATGTAGAATATACAATTATAAACGATTATTGAAAAAATACATGTGAATTACACAACGAGATTTATCATCTAGATATCATGTAGATTTCCATAATTTTATTCAAAACATAAATATCAATTATATACTAATTTATTAATTATTTATCTAGGTAAGATGTAGATACTTAATTTATAACTATAGATAATATTTTATCTACATTGACGATAAAAGACCATCCTGTATATTATGTATACAACATACCTATTGTAAAGATTATTAGCCGTTTTAGTGAATGCAAGTATAATATCATAATATTATGTAAATTAGATCAATTAATGGGTTTAGATCTATTGCGTTGTTGGAACTTGGGAATACTAGATTCTATGTGGCAGTGGCGTAATTGAAAATGTTTTATGGGGGGGGGGGATCAAAATAAATTTCTATGGCAAACTTGTGGAGGGCTTTTTTGCATAGGTATAAGACAATATATAAATACAGCTCAAGGGGGGGGGGATCTATCCCCCATATCCCCCCCCCGTAATTACGCCCCTGCTATGTGGAGGTATTAGAATTATTGAAAGACTAGAATTTTTGTTATCGATACAATATATTTTATATACGTACAACTACATACTAGGTATTATTAATGGGTTGAAGTTTTTTACGCCTTTGTACAATATTGTTTTTCTACGAACATTGCCATTCTAATGTTTACACTGTTTACAGAGATAGGATATTTTATAAAAGTTGTATAATAATATTAATTTGGTTTGTATGAGTTGAGCAAAAGTTAGACTTTTGTTAAGTATATTGAACAATAGAAGGGGTTATGTAATGAAATACTGGTGGCCTATAATGACCATTATTGTTCTTACCATAATGTAAAGAGTGAAAGTAAAGTTTAATGATTTTTCTTTTATAATCAAGTTTAAATTAAATTAATATTAAATAAATAATGTTATTTTTTCATTTTAAAAACAAATGATTCAGTTGTGAAAATTCAAGAATTCATCATGTTATAATATTATGGATATTTTGTATTTGTTGGATAAAATAATTGTTCTTTATCGCAATGCATTTTATAGACATTTGTTTATTATTATTTTTCGGTAGAGATTGTCCGGCCTTAAACATTATAAAAATTGTATTTACATATTTTAGAAATTTTTAAAAGAATGTCGTTTATAGTTATGCATAACATTTTTTAACAACAATATTCGACGTCTGTAAAATATGATATGACAGGTTGAAACTTATAACATTGTTAAATCATATGTGATGATGGTAATTCAATTTTTTTTATGATATAATGGTTGCTACCACGTATTTTATAAATACTCTATATGTAGTTATTTTTGTATTATATTTAAATCCGGTAATACCATTTTGACACAAATTAAACTTCTATAAAATTTAAAAAAAATACATCCAATTTCTACATATTATGACATAATATTCAGGACCGGATTTAGGACTAGGCTATCTAGGCTATAGCCTAGGAGCGCCACGACTTGGGGGGGGGGCGCTAAGCCGTGGATGGTGAATTTTTTGTAGATACTATAGATCAGCGTTTCCCAAAGTGTGTTCCGCGGAACCTTTGGGTTCCGTGGGACAATTTCAAGGGTTACGCCAGATCTATGTGATTATTGGGGAAATTATTTTTTATTATATTTAGATTATTTATATTATTAAAAATTATTATTTTAAATAATAATTTAAAGAAGGGGGTTCCACAAAACACAAATTATTTCTCAAGGGTGCCGTGGTCGTAAAAGTTTGGGAACCACTGCTATAGATAATATAATTACTATCTGCAAATTTAATTGTCTGTTAGTCTTTTTCGTTTCGATAACTTTGTTTTTAAATGTTTGTAAAATATGAATTCCATTTTTAAAACAAGTAAAAAGTAACGAAGACCGAAGTATATAGTGTCGTTTACAGCACAAAAACTCGACTGGTTAGTCGAAAATATCAATTATTGTTAATATTGTATTGTTGACTGAAAAATTTTAATTTAATCCATTATACATTTTTGTAAAACTATAAAATTGAGTAAATTAATAAGGGGGGAGACAGCTCTTATTGAATAAATGATGTTCCAAGGAGTAGGGGCGTTTGTTTTTTATTAGTCTAGGGGCGCCTTTTAAGTAAATCCGGCCATGATAATATTAGTGTGTGAGTTAAATACACAATAATAGGTTAGGATTATTTATAGTACTACCTATACATAGAGTCTTACATAACTGTATATATTACAACTGTTTTAAAGGTATGTTTTCAAAAGTACTCTTTATAGAATCCTATTGATAATGAATAATGTCTTTCATATTATTGTATAATTAAGATGTGGTAAAAACGAGAATAAAAAATCAAGATGATTTTTCTCCGTTATACCAACTCATACTATAGCAAATTGTATTCTCAGAAAAATCTGTTTTACTCTGCTATTTGTTATTTTTAATATTGTAGTGAATTGACCCATTACATATTTTAAATGTAAAAATATTATTCGAGGGTAAATATTATCTTTATGTTAGGGTTTTAATTTTTCAATTTACGAATTTCTCAATTCTAAAATACTTATAATATCCTTCGAAATTAAAATATCTTTATCTACGGCCGGATAAATAATATAGTATTGCAAATTGTATATAATGTGTATTTACTGTTTAAATGTAAACATAGGTAGGTATTTGAACATTTTATTTTAAAAAGTTTGGAATAAAAAGTTGAATTTAAAACGTAACAGATATTTTATATTTATTAAATAAAAAAAATACAATAATGATGTAAATTGTTTTTTTTCCAGATAAAATTTATTAAACGGTTTTGATTGGAGCTATATTTTAATTATAATAAATAATTAATTGAGTTTAGTTATTAATTAAAAATGTAAAATACAAATATACAACACATTTTATTCGTATTTTAAGTTTTCATTTTGTCACAAACAATAACTATTATTATTTATGTACATACAAAATATTACACTATGTAGATAAATAGCATTTTATGATTACGTATTTGAACACTTTTGTACCAATATTACACTCAAAGATCCAAATTATACATAAATCAAACTAGATTATAAATTATAATGAAGTAATGAGTTAATTATTTATGAAATAATACAAAAATATTTTTTCAAACACTTATAAATTAATTATAATAATTATTACATTTTGATTATTTTTCTCACGGTTAAAATAATAAAAAGTTGGTAAGTGAGTATCGCTCTGCTGTACATTAGGGGATGGGGTGGACCTCAGACTATGGAAGGTTAAATTTGAATGCAATGATAGGTATCATTGTATACGAAAAACGATTCTGAACGAAGATGATTTGTCAGTTTAGGATATATTATATTTAAATATTGTCAAATATTCTATTTTGAAACAAATAGTATAGTTTTTATATGTTACTATGGTTACTATGGCCAACATTCGCATTATGAGCGTATGAAATTTAATTTAATTTTTGACATATTTCGTATAGATTCGAACTTTAAACACTTATAAAAAAAAATTGTGACTAACGATTTCGGATTTTTTTTTATCACTTTAAGAACAACTTATAAGAAACCTTGTATTAAATTTTCAAGATTTTCTGGCCACCCAAAAAATTTTTATCGGCATTTGAAGAAAAAAAACTTAGAAAAGTCGAAAATTTCAATTGTCTATTTGTAGCTTAAAAATGGTCAAAATATTTTGAAAATTTAACTGTAAAGAGATAACCATAATATAAACATTTGGTGAAAATTTCAAGTATTTACAATAATTAGTTTTTGAGTTACAGCTAAATCAAAACATCGATTTTGTCGAAAAGTGGTTTTTCCGTAAAATTTCCATTTTTCTGTCATTTTTTTTTTGTTTTTCTCGATTTTTTTGAAAACTATTAGAAAATTTTAATTTTGACCCCCCTAAAGTACCAACTAGATTCAATTCCCTATTCAAAGAGGGGCTGAAGTCAAAAATCGGAGCATTAATACTGCTCCAAATGTTGGAGTCAGACACAAAAAAAAAAAAAAAAAATAAAAAAAAAAAAAAAAAAACACACATCATAGTAAATGCAATACATTCATCACTTCGTTCAGAATCTAAAATGTATTAAAAAGAATTTAAATAAAATAATCAAAGTAGAAATAGCTTTTATACATTTTGTAATAGTGATTTTGTTAATTTGATAAAATGTAAAATGTATATGTATCTATGTCAAAATTTTTAATATATATGTATATAAATAATTCATCCTTTTTTATTAAATATATCCTTATAATTTGTAACAGGCAAATATATAAAAGATGTATAAAACTAACCAAATATTTTGAAAGATTTTAAGCATGGCTGTACTTTCTGTTGGATTAGCTACGTTGGCTTCAAAAATAGAAATAGTAGGAGTATACAAAAGTCTCTGAAACGATATAAAAAATTCTTTGTCGCTTTTGTTTGTCGATTGGTGCTCAAAACTAGATATAGCCGACTGGTAGAATGATTCAAATGATTTTTTTTAGTTTCTATTTAATGAGATTTTCACATGAATTATTATTATATCTCATCATTCTTAACTATTAAAAATAAATAACCATGAATATTATAATTATGACCAAAACTAATAGAACATTTATAAAGCTCACGCAGTTAAATTTTAAGCCAGTCATTCGTTTTTAATTGTATTATGGTATGAAACACACGTGATGTAATATTTGTAATATTTTCCATTTGTTTGTATTTTTAGTAATACTCAGTTTTACGCAAGATTGAACGATTTAAATGGTTTTTCGAAATTGTTGTCCCAAAAGTAATTCGGAAATCAATACATACAATAATGGTTTATTTATTTTTATCTTATGAAATGTATTGTCCAAACAATTTTGTATTCTCATAAAATAATGATTACTTACTTAAAATAAATGAAATAGTTTTTAAACATCTATTTTTGTTTTTAAAAACCATGTAACTAATATTATAAAGTATGATTAATATTTGTATTAATTAAATATAATTTAATATTAATATGATTAAAGTCTTGAGTTTAGTGTTATTTTGTTTTTGATATTTTTGCTATATTTTTTGATTCCGACGAATATCCATATTCAATAGGTAAGTTTTTCTTTTTCGTCGTTTTCTTCTTTATCTAAAAGAGTATTATATACTTATAGAAAAATCATAATGCATGTTCTATAGTAAATTTAAAAATATAATTTTAAATATTATAATATGATATTGTTACCTTGTAATGGCTTATACGTTGTCAAATGAATAATTGGTTTATGATCGTCTTGTTTTTCGTATTTCACATTTTTAGAACTAAATAGAAAATAATGAAATTAATTTATTTATAGGTTTTAAAATCTAATGTCATTATTTTATAATTATCGTAATTATTTATGTTCATGACACCAGGGGTACAAGAAAAAAGATTTAATTTTGTTATGATAAAATTAGAAGCATTCTGTCAATTAGTATTTTAAAATCATTTTTTTATAAATGTTGCATAAAACCTATATTTTTTAGGGTAAAAATTGTGCATCTTTTGCCATTTACAATAGTAGCATTAGTAGTATCATAGGCATAATAAATATTTATTTTCATAACTGTTTATTATACTGAATCATAATATAAGACACTTAAAATTTTTATATAATCATAACTAACAGTTTTGAACGTTTTTTTTTTACATTTGATGTTATTATTATAACTAATTGTAATAACACTTACATTCTACGGCCACCTTCACTGAATTTTGGAAATAGGTTCAATCGAAATAATAATTTATCTGAATCTGAATGTTGAATATTGTTTTTTAACGAAGTAATAATCTCAGAATTATGTTCTTCTTCATCTTCATCAGCTAAATATAATCAATATAATATTAGTGTATTTAAAATAATTATTAATACATTTTTTAATGATACTATTTATACTATTCAGTATTGAAATAATATAGGTAACTATTCTTTTTTTTATCAATTTTAAAATTATTAATTTAACACAATAAAAACATTATTTAATATTATATACATATTATAAATTTAATGACATTTTATATATCTAAGACAAAATGATTAGAAGTTTGGATTTATGATTAATATAAATGTTTAAGAATAATTATATTATATTTTTATATCTTATAGAAAATTATGACTATTGAATTTTATTATTTTAAAAATGCTATTATTTTTTATAATATTTTAAATGTAATTCAAGTGCAAATTGTTATTGATAAACTATAAATTTAAATTTGTGGAATTTTACTCAACTACATTTTAAATTATGTTTCAGTAATACAAAAACAAAACAAAAATATATTACTACCTAAATCAATAGTAAAAAAGATTATCTTTTTAGTCCTTCTTAAAGAAATGTGTTTAATTTAATTAATTGTTTGAAATTTATCAATATTATTAATAATATTACGATTATACAGTATAAGTTATACATATCTAGGGACCTGAATCACTCTGTAGATAAATTAAAACTATTCATTCCACTCATTCCAGAAATATATACAGTTAATATATTTATTGATTTTTCTGACTGAAATTATAGTGAGTGTTGACGATAACAATTTAGAATATTTAAATTAATATTTGTTCAGCATAATAATGTATTTATTTTGTATTATTTTGGAGTATATAATATATTTGTTGGACTTAAATACCAACAAATAAATAATATTAAAATGTATAATTTTTTTTTGAGTAAAATTACCAACCTTGTTCGTTTTCGTGTTCACCATCTGATAATGGATAGATGTCTAACATTACACTTATTGGCTTTTTTTTTCTTTTTTTTTTTAACTTTTTTTGGTTTTGGAGAATCTGCTACAGGGTAACCATTGTTAAAAGATGGTGGACGGAATATTACACCAGTATGTGACGGAACACTAGCTGATCCTTCTTCTAGAGTAAGGTCTAAAGGAACGTCACTCTCAAAATCCATCGAATAATGGGCATCGGGGTTAGGTGGCTTCATAAAGTCATCAGGTAACGACATGATAGGTGGTGTCAAGTATACCGGTGGACCAAATTTGTTGCGGAATCTCCTCGAATTGGTACTTGGCGTATTTACATCCGGTAGAAATTTGTTGACTTCTTCTGCCGATCTGATAGGATAGTACTGAGGGTTTGATTCTTGTGCTATCATGTACTCCGGAATGTTTGCCTTATGAGAGGAGCCTGTCACGTACTTCATTACGTCTAGAATACTTTTTGGCGGGAATGGTGCCCGGTAAGCCGCCAACTGTGGAAAATCCGATCTCCGATTGAACCAGTATATACCATCGGAATATTCGAGCTTATTGTTTTTATTGGAATTAGTTCTCCAATGATTTGAGTCGTAAGATAAATAAGTGGGCCGTTGTGGCGGCAGCTGTGGATAAAATCTCATTTGCCTACCGTTTTGTAATTTACCGTCATCGATTCTCTTGGCAATAACTATATCATCCGCCGGAGCATGTGTCGTGTATTTCTCGGCATTTTGTATACCGAGAACTGCAGCTAGAAGCCCGTCTGTTGAACGGTTAGCTGTTTGAGAAGTTATCGTATTTTTTTCTTTTACATATTTAGCGTAACTCACTATTGGTCCAGTAGATGCACCTTGAGTTGTTGGAATTGTATAATCATAGAATGAAAAGTACAGCTAAAAGAAACATTTATAATGTAAATTAATATATTTGATAAATTTAAAAATAACTTTGTAAACGAATATTTTCCAATAAGATATTATATTTATATAAAACGTTATTTTGAAAGTTTTTGAAAGAGATATTTTTAGAGTTAAATAGTTATTCTGAACAAGTTAATATTACAAAAGTATGATGACGCAGTAGCTTTATAACATAAATTAATAGTCTAATGTTTTCGTAGTTTTATTATAAATAAGTAGTAACCAATAATTTATTCAAATGTAAACCTATATCGTTTGTTTGTATTCAGAAAAGTATTATTAGTAATAATTAATTACTATTTTTAAAAAGTACTTGGAATAATCATATTTAATATTTTTAGGTACAGATATTTTGTTAATATTGAATCATCCAAATGTTTTAAAAAGCCACAATAACATTAGCTACAATGCTACATCATTCTGCTAAAATACGTTTTTTATATTTGATTGGTACATATAGTAACTCGTTAAATATTAGTATATACCACAAAAATGAAATGAAATATGAATTTTAAATTAGGCATTTTAATTATTCACTCAAGATTAATTCAAGTTGCTACTATTTAATAAGATTTCTGACAAAAAAATAACGGTATAGATTTACTAATATAGTAATATGTCCTAATAATATTAAACAATTCAATTCATATAATATTTCATTAGGTATATGATGATGTTATATAAATTTAAAAATTATTCTGGACTTTTAAAAGGTATTCCTTGATTCTAAGTCCAGATAAAATGTCTTCTCATTTCCCATACAACACAAACAGATATATGACTTAGCAATACACATAGAAATTTACTTTCGTTTTCGTTATACATATTTTACCTTATGCGATACAAAAACATAACTCGTTATTTGTGGTGTAATTAACACGATAAAATCCAAATTAATATATTATGGTTCCCGTCTACAAAGCGGAAAATAAATTCGGTGTTGCGTACATTGGTGTTTATTGATGAATATATTTAAGATAACGAACTGTAATTATTGTAGTATAAATTTAAAGTTTTAATTTCGGTTTTCTAAAATTGATGAAAATAAACCATAATATACGCTTTCGCGGTAAAAACGAAAGTGCGTGTCCAACAAATTACTCAGACAAACTAAAAAAACCAAAAATGTTATGAACTCTAAACGAGGTTTGACATAATTAATACTGAAAGTATACCTATCTAATCATAATTACCATAACCACACAGTTTCGGTGACCATAATGTTCATGGCTCGATTAGTGCGCACTATTCGTGTAACAACTAGTAAACTTATCAAAAATACTCCTGTAAAATTATAACTGTTCGTTGACAAACAATGTGTATTATTTTATTGTGTGAGATATACAATAATAAGGACCTTATGTTTTTTAAAACCATCATCATCTCAGAGCAACTCTTTTTAAAAGTTCTTAATTTAAAAATGGTTCTTACTTCTTGATAACATTGAAACTGAGTTATTATATGAAGAACACTTCAATACAATTAATCTGATAAAGAAAATGTTTTTTTAGTTGAAATAATAATATGCTGATTGCAGGGCTTGAAACCGTTTTTAAAACCGATTTCAGAAACCGGTATAAACCGTTTTAAAACCGAAACCGAAACCATAATCAAAACCGAAACCGAAAAAAATTGGATACCGGTATTTAAGTCAAAACCGAAACCGGCAAAAATTGGATACCGGTATTATAATTTAAAACCAAAACCGAAAAAAATTAAATACCGGTATTAAAGTCAAAACCGAAACGTAAAAAAATAGGAAACCGGTATCAAATTCAAAACCAAAAAAAGAAAAAATTTTAAACCGTTAATTTTTTTTTTAATTTACGTGTTTTTAAAATTTTAAATACGTAAATTCCATTAATATGTCCGTGAGATTGTGATTAAAATGTTGATAACCATTTCATTATTTGCAAAATTATTAGTTGTTTTATTAATAGTAATGAATATATTCCTTTTAATTGGTATTTGGTAAGTATTGTTTAATTTTTATCATTAAAGTTAGGTAACCTAACTTTTTCAACTTTAATTTTATCTAAATCGAAACTGAAACCAAAACCGAAATATATAAAAAACCGGTATACAAAATCGAAACCGAAACTTAAATTTTTAATACCGGTATTGAAAAATTAAAACCGAAACCGACACCAAAAAATTTAGAAATCGGTATACAAAATCGAAACCAAAATCGTAAAATTTCAAAACCGGTATACAAAATCGAAACCAAAACCGAAATTTCCTAATACCGGTATTGAAAAATTGAAACCGAAATCGAAAAAATTAAAAACCGGTATACAAAATCGAAACCGAAACCGAAATTATTTCAATCGGTTTCAAGCCCTGGCTGATTGTTAAGTTTTAATTTGAGATTAACTTTAGTCAGTAATAGTATAATATGTTGTAAATGCTAATGCAAATGTAAATTAATGATGCAATTGATGTACAATTTGTTTAATCGATATTATGAGATTTAATAATCATATACAAAAAGATATAATTAATTATCTTACCTACTTATATTATAGCGTTATTATATTTTAAAGAACAAGATTTTAGTATATTTTTTTGTACACGTAGCACGAGTTTAATTGCACTAGACAAATAATCAATATATACGTGTAATAGATATTGATTAGTGCCCCGATATTTGGTGTTTAAATATTTATCATTATTTGAATATTCATATTCTTAAGCGTAAAATATACTTATAATTTCATAAAACGGTCGCCACCGAAATTCTCTAAAATCTCACAACAGAATACGAACGAGAAACTATAAATGCACGTTGCGATTACAAATGATCGTCGATCACGTGTTTGATGCCCATACGTGATTCAAGAGAGCTAAAATTGAAAGGGTGAAGAGAAATTACTGCCGGTGTCGGGCATGATAACTAAACTAATATCACCAAAAGTTTCAAAACAATCGCTATATACTAAAGACGTCAGGTAAGATAGGGTCCCACACGTGATGAAAAGGGTTTGAATCGATGAGGAGTAGTGTTAACCGGGTAAACTTTCGTAAAATGTAATAGATTGGAAATTTTCTGTCTGCAGTTTTCGGCTAAGGGTATGGTGTCAGAAAATGCAGCATACCTGTCCGTTGTGTCGAGTACACACAACAACCAAACAGTATTAATAATTGTATTATTAAGATAACGTTCTGATATTATACGATTTTTAAAAATTACTAACTCTTTACAGATATCATACCTGTTCCGTAAATATATTTCATTAATTTGTTTCGAATCGATTAGAACAGTGGTCGGCAACTGGCTGCCTGCGCGGCTATATAATATTATGTGTAATGTGTATTGTGTATAATATATTTTTTTTATATATTATATTATATATTGTATCTATTATTTTAAAATTCTAGATATTATTTTTTTTCATTGTAAATAATTTAAGAATTTTTATTTTTGTCTGGCCCGTAAACTATTTTTAATTTGTGAATGTGACTTGAGAGTCCAAAAAGGCTGCCGGCCATTGAATTAAAATGATTACATGAAATTCTCGAATAATACAAAAACGAATAGTACTTATTATACACCTATAAACATATTATTGTATATGCACAAATTATTATATATTTTATCATAGTTTAGTGGTAGGAATAATAGTTCAAAGTTTTAAGCCGTGGCCCAGTTGTACTTAAAAGTTAAAATTATAGTGTCGTTGTATCATGCGTGTTATATATTTATACCATATTATACTACATAATTCTATGTACATGATTGTAAAATTGCTTACCACTACTGCGGCAGCGGCGATCAGGGATAGTACCAGGAGACATCCGGTAGCCCTGTCTGTGCCGCTCAAACGTTTCCCGTCGGACGGCTCCTTGAAGATACCAAATTCGGATGCTTCGATCGCGGATTTCCTGTCGGGTGGCCATTTGGCCTCCAGCTTGGCCGCGTCCATGTGATCAGCGGGCCCGTGTATACGGTGCAGATGGTTGTCGCAATGACATGTGCATACTGTACAGCCCACGCTGATGGATTGCACGGCGACGGGAAAACCGCGTCTTATCCAAAGAAATTCACTGAAGAACACGCGAATAGCCTGAGCCGCTCTGTTAATTTTCCCCTCCGCACTGCCGAGTTCACCTGCTGCATACAAAATACACACACACACACTTGCCTAGCGTACCACGTCATTGTCTTCATCTTCGTTTTACTGCTTCCTTTCACCTCCCACCACGACACCGTGACGTTATGATCCGTGCACTTAACGTGTTGACCTCTACAGCTCCGTCGTCACATCGGTAAGTATGTAGGTACCGTTTTCGTGGTGGTGTTTAAATACTCCGGGTAAAAGATTTTTAGAAACACCCCGCACCCGCCCATTCCGTACATAGATATTTTATATCCATCATTCATCAAACACACCCATACTTACATCATTTGAATAACAGCTAAAAACATACACTTTTAAAAAATTGTTTATCCGCACGTGTGCTAAATTTATGTTTGTTCCACCTCATTTTACGTTTTGTTCCTATGTAATGATAGGCATAATAATATCATAGTAATTACTGTTGTATTACTTGGTCGCTAATCACCATGCTATTAACACATTTGATACAACATTATGTCGTTATAGGCGTTATAGCTTCACACAATCGGGCCCATCTACCCATCTGATAAAAAAATCTGGTAGACGTTACAAAGCACAGCATGGCAATCAATAATGTTACTATATGCCACTACGTAGGTATGCAGTTGGTAGGCCACATAAAATTACTCACTGCGTTATTGTGATGGGTGACATTAACTTGAGACCTGCAGTCAGCGACTACTGAACGTTTGGTATAGACGAGCGGTATGTAACAATGTGATAATGTATTTCTGCCATACCATACCGAACTTAGGTCATAGGAACGTGCAAAAGTGATTTATTTGGTAAAAATATAAATTTATTTGACTTTGTAATTGAAATAAATTCTGGACGGCCGGCTCTAATGCTCTATACTAGGTTCTTATCACTTTATTTTTCTTTCGTTTCTATACGAATTGTTGTAAGCTGTACAATAATACAAATTGCACAAAGTTATGAGTTTATTCGATATTATATTGCACCCGTCAGTCTATGGAATAACAGTTTTACCGCAGTTTTATCTAATGATTAATGAATGACTACATAAACAACGTCTTATTGCTTGTAAGTCTGTGATATCATACTATTATGATGAATAATAAAATATAAGACACAAGTAATTTGTGTCAATAAATTGTTCAACACTAAATTAGTATAGAGTATAAGACTTATTACCTGGGAAATTATTGTATACAACGACAAAATGATAATCATACCAGAACTCATCGTTGTCATAGAAGTATGTAGTAGAATGTAGGTAGGTACGCCACGACCGTAACGAGTCACCTGTCAGATAATATGGTACATTGAATCACATACCTAAATTAATGATAGTTTTTAAAATAATATTCGAAATTAGGTTGGTTCTTATGGTATAATAATAAACTGTCCGTTTTACAAGTCGTTTTAAATTTTTTTTCTAAAATTTCATGGGTTACAGAATATATATTTTAATATGTTAAAGGGCTTGCTGATATATATGCTGAAAAATGTATTCGTACAATATGTAATCTCGTGGCTTTCGTCTGGAACTTTTGTGTAAGTCGTAATTCATTTGCGTGAGAACGGTTATACATGAGTTGCGGGTACAGGTGTGAACATGTCAATGGCACCGCAAGAAATACGAAATTCGTAAGAACGAAGTGTCCTCAAAACACGCTTTATAGTAAAAACTCTCAAAACTCGTTAAGTGATCTGATTACATTTTTTTTCAGAAAGAGTTAAGAAGACTTTTCAAAGAGTGCATATTGAACTTATTCTTGATTAATAAAATTCTTTATTGAAAAACCTATAATAATAACAAATATAATTTTTTTGAAAATTAGTTACATTTTAATTCTTATAAACGGATCTAAGAAATATAATTTTTTATAAAAAATTTAGAATTCTTGTATTTGAATGTTCGATCTTTTTGTCTATTTCATATTGACCCGGGGTCTTGGACATTTGATCGGTTACCGCGCTCGGTCACCCGCGAGGTTGGCGACACTGACTCGCCCGCCGCCCTGTTCCGGGCAACGACGCCGTTAACGTGCTTTTTGTACGTCGTCTGCGGTCTGCACTGACTGCACTCTGCCATCTTACTTCGGTTTCGGGCTTTCGGCTCGTTATGCCGTAAGCTCTTCGGGCCCTGTGTAATATCTTCGCTTTCCGCTCTCGCTCATGTTGCTCAACATTCGTGCAGTATTGTTATACTGCACCCTTTTAACCTTTAATCGGATATAATTTAAATGTACCTACCTACGTTGGTTACTTAACTTCCGTTCCGTCATGCTCGACGTGCTCTACCGTTTTTACGTATTAATTACGCTGTTTATACTTGCTCCTATGGCAATCGCCATTTTTACGTGCTTTTACGCTCATCGAGCTCAACAGTTAATCTCGCTCTTTTAACGTGCATGTGTATTGCTCACATTTGCTGTCTAGCTATTATATTTTATGCTCACATGGCTCTATCACCTCCCGCTCTGGTAATAATTATTGTGAATAACACATCGCAGCAGAACGTTTAGTTCACGTGGTTACAGCTCCAGACTTCAGCAGTTCAGCCTACATTCGTCATCAGTTCCGGTGTTCAGTGGTGGTCCTCGTCTCCCCTTTTTATGTATTTATATGTGCGTACCCATTGCATTTGTTATAATATAATTTGTTCATGTCATTTATATCTATTTAGCTATTATTTAAATTGTCCCTTTTACAACGGTCCGGTCGTCCGGAGCACTAAGCGACTAACGTACGACTTAGTAAGGCCCGTTAGCGCAAACATTGGTAGCAGAGCGTGTTTGGTTGGTCCATCATTTCACAGTGGTATCAGCATCTTAGTGAGTAGATATTTTATTTGATCATATTTTTCTATATAGATATATAGATATAAGGTGTGTACATTTATTTATCCAACCTTATTCCTGTCACTATTATTAATTATTCAATTTAGTTGACTACATAATATTAGCATTAGTATTAATAAGTCTATATTAATTATTAACTGTTAATTATTAAATTTTTGATTGTTCCTATCTTAGTATTGATATTTTATTCAGTTAAGTGAATACATTAGGCTTGTATTAGCAGTTCAAAACAGCAGCTCAGTTGTTAAGGTACTATAATATTAAAAATTATATTTAGGATATTAATATGGTGCTATATATACACATTAAACTTGTTTTTGGGCTATGAAATTAGTAGCATTTAATATTTTTATTGACTTGAGTATCTACCTATTGACTCAGGAGGGACATGTCTAGTACCGTTAAAATTCACGTGGGGAGGAAGGCACGGAGAAGTGGTGAAACGTCCAAATTACCATATTATATAATATATTATATTAGCTGTTCTACAATAGAAATCAAGTATAGAATATGTTCGGAACATGATTGGTACATATTAAATTATATTGTAAATATAATACTTGAGTAATTGTATATATATATATATATATATATATTATGAGTATTAATTATTCTCGCTGAAGGTTAATGGAATTTTAATAACATCCATCGTTAAAAAATTTTTTTAAAAGCAATAATACACACTAGGTTACTTAGAACTGTATGGATGTATCGTTATTTTGTCGGCAGGGAAATACCCATGGGTTAGTCAGTAGTCTAGGGCTCGGAAGTTGTTGCATTTACATGTTATTTTTTAACTGTTAGATTTATTGCTAAGTGAGCTTAAAATTTGTTCTAAGACACTACGAAAAACATATCAAAAGTTTATAGTGCATATTTTTGCATATTTAGTGATTTTTTGATTTTAGAGCATATTTCTTGATTTTTAAATTTTTTTAGAGCATATTTTATAATTTATGAAGATTTACTATGAAAATTTGTAAATAAAAAAATAAATACATTAATATTGAGAGATATTATTAGATATTCTTGTATCGCATTTTTTTTTTCTTAAATTATTATTGAAAATTAAAAATCAGAATTATTTTTTTTGTTTTGCTTTTTCATGTTTATAATATTTTATAAAATATTTCTGCAAATAATAATTTTATATAAAAAAATAAAATATAAGTGCATGTTTTTAGAGCATATTTGTACTTTTTTATGCACATAAGTGCATATTTTTAAAGCATATTTGTACTTTTTTAAGCGCATAAGTGCATGCATATTTAATACTTTTTTAGTGCATTAAGTTCCGAGCCCTAGGTCAGTACTATAATTTAGCTAATGTAAAAATGAATTTGTTTGATGACTCTAATAATATCGTACCAAAATAATTTCTCTTGCATTAATGATGAGCAAAATCACCAGCGTTACGTAATTAATAGAAGCAAATAGATTGGTACCTACATATTTTGTTCAATCAAACACTCCTTAATTATTAGCAAACACATAATATAGTAATAATCAGTACTTAATAGTAATTGCATATCATATGTCTAGGGATGTATTTATGGTTGTTACTCGTTACATTAATTGGTTTCAACCCCGTAAAGTGTGTATGTATGTGTTTGTGTGTGTGTAGGTATTGTTATATAACAATGTATCAATGTTGTAATGTGAAGTATAGAAGATAGTATTAAAATAATGTATACATATACATTTAATATATAATATATGAATTGAATATTTTTACGTTTAAGTACTTCAACTATCGACTATATGGGCGGTTTTCATTTGGGCGAATGACCCAAAATAATATATCGTTTGGGCGAATTTATACATATCATTTGGGCGAAATTTACACGGGACTCTAATTTATTCAATATATCGTTTGGGCGAGTTGTAAATATATTTTTATAAAAATGAATTTTTAGAGACTTAGGACTCTCAGCTAACTCTAATTGATATGGTAAAAAATGCATTGTATTGTTATTATCTTAACTAAATTTTTTTTATTAGCATGATGGTATCTCATATGCCCATTTGTTTAATAAAATGTATTATATTCTTATATAAATATTATCATAATAATATATTGTATTAAAAATCCTAATTAATTATAATAATTAACAATTAGCATGATATCTCATGCCCATTTTTTTAATGTAATCGATTATTGTTAATGTTCTGGTTTGATATTCTTCCCATGATTTTAATGTATAGTTTTGTTTTTCTATAGTATTTTTACGTACCTAAAATAGATTTTTTGTGTTGATAGAATTAATTTTTATAAAGTTATAATTTATAAATAGTTATCACCAATCAGCCGAAACGATATAATAATAATATTGAGTTGAATACATTGTATAGTAAATACGAATATAAAAATTATTGTATAGGTAAGTATGCTACTTCCCTATTATTCCCTGTATTATATATCCTTATATAATTCATAAATTAATTCGCCTAAACGATCAGTTAATTTCTCGCCCAAATGATATCTACTCTACTCAGGTAAATTTTGGGTTATTCGCCCAAATGAATGACGCCCGACTATATCGATACAATATTTTAGTATGACCCACATCACTTTTTGATGATTTTTACGCGTTTTAAAGTTTGTAGGGACTAGGGATTTGTGAAGGTTTTACAAATGTGTTAGCGTGCTTACAGAATCGGAGGACTTTTATAAAACTCACTAAAATTATGAAAATCGTAATATTAAGAGGACGCCATACCCACATGTGTTGTCTCTGTCTTACTAACGTAGGTACATCATAACAAATTTTCGTTTAGCAGAATACATTTTGTGATGTTAGCTTTAATATTAGAGTAAATTTACCTATTATCAAATTTAAAGATAAGAATATTATTTAAACAATGACATATGATTTTATTGATATTATCGTTTTAAAGTTGTTATATTTTACATAGCTGTACCTGATTCACTTTAAAATAATATCATTAAAAGCATATGTCATTATCTAGATAATATTTTTACCTTTGAATTTGATAATAGGTAAATTCACTCTAATATTAAAGCTAACATCACAAAATGAATTCTGCTGAACGAAAATTTGTTATGATATTCGTTAGTAAGACAGAGACAACACAGCGGGTATGGCGTCCTCTTAGTTACGAAAGGCCTCAATAAACCATTTTTTTCGAAAAAATTTCGTGTATACGTTTCCGTAAAGGAGTTATTTTTGGATTTCAAGATACAGATACACAGATAACTTCAAATACATTATTAGGTGTATGGCTGAAATAATAATTAACGCACAGAAAAATGTGGGATATTTGATGTATATTTTTTTTAATTTGACCCACGCCACTTTTCGATGATTTTAATATGCACGATATATATAATATATATATATGTTACCGGAAATGTTGACATTTAGGAAATGATGACAATTCCTAGTAAATGTTGACAATTCCTAAAATCGGAAGGAAATTATATCATCGCCTAGTATATGTCATCATTTCCTAACGATAGTAGGCAAAGATACCACATTTTTTAAATTTAATCTGGCTTATTTAAATATTACTTTTATCAAACATAATTATTAATTAATCTATTATCACCTTAATAAATAATCAATAAATAAACAAGTATTTTTATAACATTTTAATTTATGTAATTTAAGCTTTAAGCATAAACCCGTGTTTGATATAATTTCATGTCTCCGCACAGATATATAAAATAATTTTATAAACTTATTTTATATACCCGTGTGTCTTCGTTTCTCATTTAATTTGAGTTCGACAGCATTATTAGTTCGATAGTGTCTACTATACAGAGTGTAAAAGTCTTTGTTGTCATTTCTATTAATTTTTAACGTAAATTTTTAACTATAAAAACCTAACCTAATCTAATATAAAAAAAAACAATATTTATCAATTTCTACAATAGAATATACATTTTTAATATCATTTAAAAAATAAATAAATAAATGTCATTTTATGCATTTTTTTTTATATATACATTTTTAGATCATTAAATTCCGGAGCCTAGTGATAACATTGCCTAATAAACTACGGAAATGATGACAATTCCTAGGCGATAATAACATTGCCTTCCGCTTTTAGGAATTGTCAACATTTACTAGGAATTGTCGTCATTTCCTAAATTGTCAACATTTCCGGTAACATATATATATATTATATCGTATGGCTATAATCTCTTCTCTGGTTACTCGAATAATAGAATTTGAGCGTCTTTTAGGTATATAGGCGCTCGTTTATTTCTTTAACTTACATTTTGTGTACCAAAAGTTATAGGTATACACAAAATAATAATAATAATAATGTCCATTTCACAAACGGCGAAAAAAACCTTTTTTAATTATTATTTGCATTTAAAACGAAAAATATAAATAGAATATTATTTAAATTAAAGACTCGTTGCTGTTGTTTTGATTGGCTTAAATGCTTAAAATTTTAGTTAATGATGAATAAAAACTAAATAATTTTACATAATGTGTACAGTGCACAATATTTCAAACAATATCAGATAATAATATGTTTGACAATTATTACACCAAAATGAATAAGTTTATCATAACTAAAACCTTAGCTTTACCAAACAATTACCTAACAAAAGACATGTTAGCATTATGTTTCTACGATAGTTTGACATATTCTGTATACATAATATTGTACTGTGTACCACGATGGCAACTGACAACAATTATGTATTACAGAAGTAATAGGTTGCAATAAGTTATATTGAAGGTGTAGTTCGTTATTTTACACACTCGACATTTTAACGTTAAAATATTAATTTAATAACATAATTAAACTAAAATTTAAAACGGAAATGAATGATTATTTGTGTTTAACTATTTAAATCATGAGTGATATGTTCATGATTTCACACAAATAAATGCTTAATTCATTTAAATAAATTGTACGGCTTATTTATTTTTACTTAGTAAATACATTTTGTAATTTCAAGTCTTAATCTCTATTTTTATCTACCATAGTTAAAATATTAAATTACATTTTTAATGCTATATTAGCATTATATTTTGGTTAATGTAGGAATTAAAATAATATTTATTGAATTAATATTTTATATTTTTATGTAAAATGTAGGTAGATCGTAGATATTATATGAAAATATAAGTATTTTGTATTTAAATATTATACAACATAATAAATTATATCAGGTGTTGAATAAGTATGTGAGTTAGGTACATCTAGAGAAACCTGAATATATATGTAATTATATTAGGTAAACTCCGTGTTACGATGTTTCTATTATTTTTATTATTCCTTCAAACATTCATTTTTAACATGATTCGAGTGAATACAGAGGTAAAGTTATTACAGATGTTTTATACATCTTTTGGTGTAAAAGACGTTCGATTTACAGAATTTTGTAATAATTAAATTTTAATATCAAAATAATAAATTATTAAAATTATTATCGAATTCTATAAGTTTTTGCGATTTTGGCAATAAATAATTATTGAGAATACGTTTGTAAATAAATCGTTAAAATAATATTTCAATTATTTGATATTATGCCAAAGGTGGCATTAATTTTGGGAGCCGCAAATGTAAGAAGCTAATTCTAAATTAAACATTGTTGAAATATGCTTATAGAATGGTTAATACTTTTATTCTAAGCTTCGTTGTGGCCACCTGTTTTTTATATGATATTTTCTTAGTACTGTGTAAGTCATTACGTTATTACAAGATATAATATTTTCTAAAAATTGTACAAGCAACAACTGTTGTAATGTTTCATATATGGAAGCATTAATATACATCTCTTATTCATTATTTTACATATTATATTAATTATAGGTATATATGTACTATTTTCACAAGTACTTTGTTCACTCATAGTATGAAATCTGGACATTGAATTCTGATAATCAATTTTTTTTTTTAACAATGCTTTGGAGAATATTTGATGCATATCACAATGGAAGTTATAATTCATATCTTATAATATATGGACCGGCTGTTTGCAATCGTCTCGCAGAGAATAAAATTTAGTGATAATAACAAAATAAAAGTTATATCCAAGCAGTAAAATATTACTTGGTAGTAATATAGAATAATATATAATAGTGATATAGAATATATAGGAGTTTTGTATAGGCAATTTTTATTTTTATTAGATTATTGTATTATAAAATTGTATTATAGTACTGCAGTGTTCATTATTTCTTTGTTGTTGTTCTTTTTTTAAATTTCTTAGCTAATTCATTACTACCAGACTTAATTATTATTTTTGTGAATATTTTTAACGATAAATTATTAGTTCATAGTTATTTATTACGATATTACAAACTATATGATAGATTAATTTAAAAAACAGAATTCTCATTTAAAATAAATGCTTAACCTACCTTTATTTTTATCTATTTTAATTTATCTTAATTATTATACCTATAGTTTTACTTGTATTTGCATACCACTTTAAAACTATAAACGTATCTTAATTGTTAGTTATCTGTATTTCATCATACATTTCTTGTTTTATTGATACTTATTAAGTATACTATAGCAGTATAGCGTTTTAATGTAATGATTACTGACTACTGACAAATTTTACTATTGAAAAGTAAATAGTTGTATAATATTTTACTCGATTTTCACAATAAATTCAAACAAGTTTCTTTTATGATGTATTTTACATAACACTATGATATTTTACTTGTCGTCTTTTAAAATTACTGCTTATAAGTGGTTTTCACATGTCTTCATCTATTAATCGTGTTGTGAATGATATATTTAGAAATATCCAAAGTTACAAATAATAAATTTAATTAAACAATATTTATTTATTATGTTTATTATGATTAACTTTTCGATATCCTACAAGCAGTAGGTAAATCTCTATTTTAAACATTTTTTGTCAAATAAGTATATGTTAAAAATGTGAATTTTAAGAATAATTATTATGTATAGGAAATGTAGTTATATTTCTAATTTTTCAGTAAAATTTTTAATAATTAGGTTATCTATAAACATAAAAATAAGCTGAATTGATAATTTGATATATTAATGGTATAAGTAATAATGTGTATTTAGTGAAGAGACCCATCGGAAATACTTTATCATATATTTCTGGTTTAATACGTTTTTATTTTATACTACATATTATTTTAGGTAAATAATTATGGTACATTTTATTTTATTTAAATTTAAAGTTAAATATTGTCATTAATATCATTCATTAAAAATAAATTTATGTAACATACTATACTCCACAGTAATAATTGCTAAATAATATGGAAAATATAAAAAATATAATTAACCATTTTTTGTTCTCAACATTTATTTTCATTACATTTTTAGTCTATGGCTGCGTAATAATTAATAACTATTATGTTCAGAAAATTAAATAATCAAATTAGTTTTAAGTTTACATAATTATTGCATAACCAATTTAATAAAACTAATCATAAGTTCATAACATATTATTTGTAATCTAGTTATCATAATATTATAGTAAATATTAATATCTAATTCAACTTTTTTGATCGAGCTCAGTTAACAAAACCTTCAACACGTTTAAAAATGATAAGATTTCTTGGTTTTACTCAATTGTAATCTGTTAAATGTTAATAGATGTTATGGTTTTAAACATATTTTTTATCTAATGAATTTTAATTAGCGAATAGAAGTTTTTTTTTAAATTATGTGAACGGTTTTATTTACTTTTGGAAATTAAATAGTGATTGTATTTTTAAATTTTTAGAAGTTTTTTGACAAAATCACAAATTAGGCTAAAAAACCTATAAAAATATGTAAGCAAGCACTTTTTTCAACATAATTGTGATTGGTTTTAGATAAATCTAGCTCCAAATTGATTTTAAAATGCAACGATTTATCATTGCTTTCAAACATAAAAACATATGAACTAAACTAACTCCATATACTCATCCACAATATTTTTTCTCTTTTTAACCATTTAATTAATTCGATTACTTATTAATCTTTCTAAATGTTTAAAACATGTAGTATTATGTTGTATGTATACGATAGCTCATTTAGACATAACTAATAATTATCAAAAAGCACTTAGGTGTTGAATTGTACCTATAATTCTTAATTTTTGTAAGATCGATTTTTTTGTACCAAATATAGAAGAGAAAAGCAATACATTTCTATCTTAAAACTTTAACATCGTATAAATAATATTTTATAATTGTGAATCGGGTATGCATTTTTTAGGCTAATGGGATATAAAGAGATTTAGATATAGTGGATTATTTATTTGTATACAACTTTTCTGTTAAACTTATTTTTAAATACTGTTTTACTATTATGTATACTATATTAAAACAGTGGTATTTTAGTTTAAGGTTAAACGAATATCATTATTAGGTTGATTCTTTGAATAGAAATATTTATTATTTAAATTTATTTCTGAATAATAAGAGAATAGTATTACAATATTATTTCATATTATCCATATTACTTTTTTCATCCATTTTGCACGCTACAAACTTTACATATTTTCTTTTTTGTAATATAAATGTATGTATCCATTGAACAAAATATTCATCATAAATTAACAGTCTGGACGGGCCTTGGAACATCCTAAAAGGACCTTATGTGTTTTGGTCAGTGGGAACCGTAAATATCAATAATGCATTTATGTTACCATTCACTAGCTGAAAAATTACATCATACGTAGTATTGTCAACTATCGGATCGAAGAAAAATAACAATTAAAGTATGAACATGTCACAAATAATTTATTTATCGTTAAAAAATAATAGCATTCGCCATACTTTGGTACATCGATGTAATATTTTAGACAATATGTCCTCACCCATCTATGCGTAGGTGTATTAACAACATAAATGAGGACACATGTCACACATATATTTTATAATAGTATATTTTAAATTTTGATATGTGTGAAGTGTATTTAAGTGATTCTAACTGGATATTCAAGTACTGTGTTATACTGTATTATTTACTAACCTCACTGAAGCATTGATTATTGTTAATATTATTATTTTCTGTTATCCCATATTCTTTATTTCTTTAATATTATGCTTGATTTATAGCTTATATAATATTATCACTTAAATTTAAAAAAAAAATGTTATTATTTGTATTAGTTGACCTATATATTTTATTAATTTAATAGGTCTATTAGTCTAAAATATTAATGAATAAATGTTTAGGTGAGTATATTATATTATGTAAGTTATAGTATTTAATCGACTCAAAAAAAATTAATTAATACAATCGTTACATTACATATTATTATAATATTTGAAAGCTGTTTTGGTTTCTCAATAATGTTTTATATTTTAATTTGGAAATATTTTTGTTTAAAGTATAATATAATAAATAAATATAGGTATTGAAAAATCAAGATTTTTATAGATTACATTGCATACTGCATCATTAAAAAAGCCGGTAAGTGAGTATCGCTCTGCTGTACATTAGGGGGTGGGGTGGACCTCGGACTATGGTAGGTTAAATTTGAATGCAATGATAGGTATCATTGTATACGAAAAACGATTCTGAACGGAGATGATTTGTCAGTCCAGGATATATTATATTTAAATATTATCATATATTCTATTTTGAAACTAATTCAAACATTTAAGTAAAAGTTTCAAGATCTTACGTTTAGTAATTTTTTAAAAATAACAAAAATCGAAAATTATTTATTAGTAAAACGTGATTTTACACGTCGTGTATTTTTGATTTCAAATTAAAATTAAAACTTTAAACACTCGTAAATTTTTTTAAATTGAACAATCCTCAAACTTTTTTATAATTATTCTAAGCTTAACTTATGGACAGCATAGTATTAAATTTTCAATTCTTAGCTTTTGATAGAAAAATATTTATAAATTTTTAACTACCAAATAGTGAAAAATATTCATGATTTTGATGAATTTTTGTCAATATTTGAACTTCAAATGCTAATAAAAAAAAATTGTGCCTATGTATTTTTATAATTTTTGAATGAGAGTTAGAATAAGTTATGTAGACCCTTCAATTAAATTTTCAAGTAATTTGTCCCAGCTAAATTTTTTTTATCAACATTTATAAAAAAAAAATTAAAAAAAATTGAAAATTTCAATTGTCTATAAATAGCTCAAAAAAAGTCAAAATGTTTTGAAAATCAAATCACGTAAAGCAAATGGCAATCTAAATAACTGGTAAAATTTTCAAGTATTTACGACTTATACTGTTTGAATAACAACAAATATCAAAAATCGTTTGAGGCTAAACCGTTATTTAACGCGGTTTTGTAAAAATTTAAATTTCAATCACTCATAAAAATTTTTTGTTTTAGTCCGGTAGAGTTTTTTTTGCAGATAGTTGGAGAAAATTTTATGGAGAACTTTGTACCAAATTTTCAAATCTTAGTTATAAAACAAAAAATTTTTACGATTTTTTAACCACAAAATTACTTGCCAATTTTCGCAATTTTGACATATTTCGTATAAATTCGAACTTTAAGCACTTATAAAAAAAAATTGTGACTAACGATTTCGGATTTTTTTTTTATAACTTTAAGAACAACTTATAAGAAACCTTGTATTAAATTTTCAAGATTTTCTGGCCGGCCAAAAAATTTTTATCGTTATTTTTAAAAAAAATACTTAAAAAAATTGAAAATTTCAACTGTCTATAAATAGCTCAAAAAAAGTCAAAATTCTTTGAAAATTTAACTGTGTATGGAGAACGCTAATATAAATATTTTGTGAAAATTTCAAGTGTTTACATCGATTAGTTTTTGAGTTATAGCAAAATAAATAATTCGATTTTTTTGAAAACTGTTGGAAAATGTTGACTTTTCACCTCTATAATGCACCAAGGATATCCACTTTGCCATCGGAAACCACCCCCAAAGTTTGAAATTGAAGCATTATTTCGACTAGTTATGCTGTACACAGACACAAAAAAAAAAAAACAAAAAAACACACATCATTGTAAAATCAATACATTCATCACTCCGTTCAGAATCTAAAAAAACCATGAATATTTAATACATACTGACTGTACAGAGTTTCGTGAATTTATTATTTACCGTTTGGTGTTATTATTTATTTTTAACCTAGCAAATAAACAAATATCAAATTAATGAAACTCGAAATTATTATAATTATCTAACTATTAAAAAGTAATGAAAAAATTAACTGATATACAGCTCACATTAAACACTTAATGGATACTTCTGGTGTTGAGTTCTTGACATCAAATAAATAATAGCACTGCAGTATACCTCTATATAAAAACTATACGATTGTCATCGGACCGGATTATTGTGTAGAACGATGACATTTCGAACGAAAGTTTATTACCGTGTGGTAATAAAACGGTGCTTCTGCTTACAAATCTACGTTTTTACTGTTTCTTTAAATAAAAATTTATTAGTAAAACCCGATGGAAAAAAATAGGAGAAGAATGATTTCTGAAACACGTGGGGTTTAAACGAAGAAATTCGATATGAACAGTTCACGATATTAGTATAATAATATTAATGGCTTGCCGGGTACACGTACACGCGTATAGGTATAAACCTAACGTCCTACAGTAACATCGTTTCCTATACAACGCGCGGCTATAGGCGCAGAACGAAATAATTTAATGCGGTAGGTACTTATGCATACTGTTTGGCAGCCATACGGCTTTACGGCGGCGTAAGAGCCAACCCGCGATAACGATATTATGAACAAATACCGAAACGCGCACGTACGTATTGATCACTGTCAAAGACGTCGTTGTCGTCGTGTAATCGGTGCGATAACTCGTTTCGGCGTTGTTTTTTCTAAACATTTTCAGTCCGCGCGCATCGTAGTCGATTTGGCGAAAAGCACCGCGTGTCGACGGATTTCAAAACTTCGCTGAAACTATCATTATTATTATTATTACATGCGTTCATAAGACTGCGCATAATATATACGATACTGTACCCACACGCATAACATAATAATATTATATTATGTATTTCGTATGTTCTATACGTACGCGACAATAATAATATTATAACCACCCAACCGGCGGCGGCGACGACACTTCTTGCAGACGAGCAGCAGGTTTTGCGCGCACGACAACAAATGACACGTGACCCTGTTTTCGTTTTTTCTATATTATACAATATCATAACATATATTATTATAATATAATACAATATATATATATATATATAGAGAGAGAGAGAGACATATATTATGTATGGCGCACAGCCTCCGCTGTCGTCGAACGCGAGGGCGCCGCCACGCCGGAATTCCGTGGCGTCTTCGTTTCCCAAAAAATGCGTTTGTGCTATATAATTATACACGTAATATTAATCATGAGAATTTAGTGTGAGTATGGAAAAATTATGTCAAATTTTGCCGTTGGACACGTTAAGCTTTATTGTTCTACACATGCCGAATTAAACGGTATATATTACGGCTATATGTGTACGTGTTCTATTTTCTATATTATAATATTATTATGTTTGAGAATTTTGTTCGTTTGAAAATTTAGTCTCTTTGGCATTTTGCAAATAAGTAGGTAGCATGCTTGCATTTTTTTTCGAAGAACCGGCTATATTGAACAAAGTACCTATCGTAAACATACCTTAATATATTATAATAATTATTATTAAAGAAAATAAATAAAAGTAGTATATTATTTAAAATACAAATAATTTTAACCAGGCGCGTAGCCAGGGGACTGCTGTAGTAACACCTCCCTCTCGCTTTACCTTGCAATTCTTATGTCTTATAAAAGGTAAATATTCATTATAAACCGTGATTTACTTGTAATATTATTATCATAAAAATAATATAGAGTATAGGTACAATGTACGCATGGACTATGGACATAATAATATTATGTCTATACTTGCATATACGTACAAATTGGGCGTCATTCATTTGGGCGAATAACCCAAAATTTACCTGAGTTGAGTAGATATCATTTGGGCGAGAAATTAACTGATCGTTTAGGCGAATTAATTTATGAATTATATAAGGATATATAATACAGGGAATAATAGGGAAGTAGCATACTTACCTATACAATAATTTTTATATTCGTATTTACTATACAATGTATTCAACTCAATATTATTATTATATCGTTTCGGCTGATTGGTGATAACTATTTATAAATTATAACTTTATAAAAATTAATTCTATCAACACAAAAAATCTATTTTAGGTACGTAAAAATACTATAGAAAAACAAAACTATACATTAAAATCATGGGAAGAATATCAAACCAGAACATTAACAATAATCGATTACATTAAAAAAATGGGCATGAGATATCATGCTAATTGTTAATTATTATAATTAATTAGGATTTTTAATACAATATATTATTATGATAATATTTATATAAGAATATAATAAATTTTATTAAACAAATGGGCATATGAGATACCATCATGCTAATAAAAAAAATTTAGTTAAGATAATAACAATACAATGCATTTTTTACCATATCAATTAGAGTTAGCTGAGAGTCCTAAGTCTCTAAAAATTCATTTTTATAAAAATATATTTACAACTCGCCCAAACGATATATTGAATAAATTAGAGTCCCGTGTAAATTTCGCCCAAATGATATGTATAAATTCGCCCAAACGATATATTATTTTGGGTCATTCGCCCAAATGAAAACCGCCCTACAAATTGTATCACACTTATGAGTTAAAGTGACAATGTATATGAGTAAATATTTTATAGTACCTTTTTCATAGTATTTGAATATAAGTTCCAATAATATTAATATTTCTATTAATATTGTAAAAATTTGTAATGTTAAAATTTTTAACTTATAATTATTGAGATTTAGTTTTTAATTTTTTCTTTTTGATACTTATAGGTACAAAAATTATTTATTTTTGCAAGCATTTTTAAATATGCATTTACCTGGAATTTTTCATGAATATTTTTATAACCAAATTTCGATTATTTATTTGCTTTTAATGCTTTTATTTAATATTGTCTATTGATTTTTTAATAATTATGCAATAATCGATTTGTAGTATCCTAATATACTAAAGAGCTTACTTAAAATACTTAATTATAATAAAAATATTAATAATGATGTATCAATATAATACAATTTTATCAATTAATATTGATGAGTGAAATGAATTAAAATTACATTTAAAAATAATATAACATAAAATCTTACAAAGAAGTTAAGACAGAAATTGTCCAAGTAAGCAATTGCATGACATGATAAAACTTATATGTTAAAAAATATGACTATATTATTTATAACATTAAACCTATTATAAAATAAACAGTCTTACATATAATACTTTTTCTGATTCATCCTTTTAAATGATTATAATAATAATTATTATTATTATAGAAATTAGTAGAAATTATGGAAAACAATAGAATAAAATATAACAAGAATAATAATGTAAGTAATTTAAGTTAAACAAAAAAATATCAAAAATAGAAGATTTTAATATACCTATCAAAGATATTTTTATTAGTTAATCGAAAATATTAATTATATTATCTATACAATATAAAATATACGTTTTCAATCTTGCACGCATCTGTATAGGTTTTTTACTCTCATTCTGTGTAACGCAGGAGTGACGAGAGTGTATGTGACGATCTTCAGCAGGAAACTGATCCGGGATGAATACTTTAATATTATTATAATAACATTAAATACTCGCTGATAAATGTAATTGTGCATTTAGGGTAACCTTTTTTTAGATACACTGCAGTTTGTTTCACAGCCGTCCGATCTAGTAAAATTACTACAACGATGATAATATTTATTGATTTTTCGGTTTGGTTATTAACGCACAACTATATAATAAAATTATTCGACCAAAGACTAAATAACCGATCACATGCAATGCTTTTAAATTTTAAGGATTTTGACTATTTTGAGTTATATATACTTAGATTTTTTGAGAAATTGCGTTTAATGATATTATTAGGTATGCCGTATGCACTATGTGTTCAGATGATGACGTTATTGTGAAGTGTGTCGTCAATATGGAACACACTAAATTGGTATAACATTTTAATAGTATATTTTTGCATAATATTACATCGACGCATATCTCGATATTTTTGTATTATTCATTCAAATTTATTTTGTGAGTGATCAAATTTGTAGTGGATTTTTAATCTCGATACTCTACGATAATGGATTATGGTTATTATATTTATTGCAATGTGAAAGTAATAATTACTGCGTTTATATCTTGTAGTTTGTACTAATGATCTTTCTTTTTTGTTATTATTACCAATGTACCAGTCGAAAAAAATATTTCGTTTACAGTTTGAAATGGTTAGCGAAAAAACGGCATTATTTAAATTGGTTTAGATTTAGAATATAGTTATAAAGGGGAAGGTCTATACACGACATTCATAATTCACACATGGCCAAAAATATAAATTATCACACGAATACATAATATGTCGATTTTATATCGAGCCAAGTTATCTACATTCATATTATACATAATTTGTAAGTTTTTTTTTGTTTTCTATTAACGTTTTATTTAAAAAAGTATTGTTTTATGGCATTTTATATTAAATAATAATCAATATGAAAAAGCAAAAACTTAAATCGTTTATATTTTGCTGTAACAATTTAAACTATTTTAAATTCTGAACGGAGTGATGAATGTATTGATTTTATAATGATGTGTGTTTTTTTTTATTTTTTATTTTATTTTTTAGATTCTGAACGGAGTGATGAATGTATTGATTTTACAATGATGTGTGTTTTTTTTTTTTTTTTTGTGTCTGTCGACAACATTTGGGGCAGTAAAAATACTTCGATTTTTGACTTCAGCCCCTCTTTGAAAAGTAAATTGAATCTAGTTGGTACTTTGGGGGGTCAAAAGTTAAAAATTTTCAATATATTTTAAATGAGTCGGGAAAAACCTTAAAAAAATGACGGAAAAACGGGAATTTTTACGCAAAACTGGTTTTCGACAAAATCGAATTTTTTATTTTGCTATAACTCAAAAACTAATCGATGTAAATACTTGAAATTTTCAAAAAATGTTTATATTAGCGTTCTCCATACACAGTTAAATTTTCAAAGAATTTTGACTTTTTTTGAACTATTTATAGACAATTGAAATTTTTAATTTTTCTAAGAATTTTTTTTTTAAATAACGATAAAAATTTTTTGGCCGGCCAGAAAATCTTGAAAATTTAATACAAGGTTTGTTATAAGTTGCTCTTAAAGTGATAAAAAAAATCCGAAATCGTTAGTCACAATTTTTTTTTATAAGTGCTTAAAGTTCGAATTTATACGAAATATGTCAAAATTGCGAAAATTTGCAAGTAATTTTGTGGTTGAAAAATCGTAAAATTTTTTTCTTTTATAACTAAGTTTTGAAAATTTGGTACAAGGTTCTCCATAAATTTTTCTTCAAATATCTGTAAAAAAAACTCTACCGGATTCGGACAAAAAATTTTTATGAGTGTTTGAAATTTAAATTTTTACAAAACCGCTTTAAATGACGGTTTTGCCTCAAACGATTTTTGATATTTGTTGTTATTCAAACAGTATAAGTCGTAAATGCTTGAAAATTTTACCAGTTATTTAGATTGCCATTTTCTTTACGTGATTTGATTTTCAAAATATTTTGACTTTTTTGAGCTATTTATAGACAATTGAAATTTTCAATTTTTTTTTATTTTTTTTTTATAAATGTTGATAAAAAAAATTAAGCTGGGAAAAATTACTTGAAAATTTAATTGAAGGGTCCACATAACTTGTTCTAACTCTGATTCAAAAATTATAAAAATACATAGCCACAATTTTTTTTTATTAGCATTTGAAGTTCAAATATTGACAAAAATTCGTCAAAATCATGAATATTTTTCACTATTTGGTAGTTAAAAATTTATAAATATTTTACTATCAAAAGCTAAGAATTGAAAATTTAATACTATGCTGTCCATAAGTTAAGCTTAGAATAATTATAAAAAAATTTGATGATTATTCAATTTAAAAAATTTTACGATTACGAGTGTTTAAAGTTTTAATTTTAATTTGAAATCAAATATACACGTGTAAAATAACGTTTTACTAATAAATAATTTTCGATTTTTGTTATTTTTAAAAAATTACTTGTAGTAAGATCTTGAAACTTTTATACTTAAATGTTTTAATTTGTTTCAAAATAGAATATATGATAATATTTAAATATAATATATCCTAGACTGACAAAGTCCGAGGTCCACCCCACCCCCTAATGTACAGCAGAGCGATAATCACTTACTCGCTTTTTTTTAATTGTATTGCTTAAACTGCTTAAAGCATCAACTACAAAGGTTGTTAATTTAATTTTAATATAAAGATTTATATTGTGTTTACATTACATTGAGTTAAACATTTAATATGTTTTTTGAGACACGAAATTATGTGGTAGTTTATATTATATATTTTTATCTGATAGTGGACCGATATTTCATAATGTAGATGGTCCAGGATGTTAAATTTATTTCTAACTTCGGTGGATGATGATGTGCTTGGTAGAGTTATTTGTATGTTGAAAATTAAGTAATTTTCCATAATGTGAGAATTAAGTTTAACCAATCTTAATCAGTTGAGAACTAACTCTTTTTTTTTTTTTTATTTAAATTTATGTATTTTGGCCAGGGTTCAATAAAGTGATTTATTCCTCTCAATCAGTTCCATTGTTGCAATATTTATTTATATTTATTTATACGTCCACAAGTGTTAAAAAGGAAAGTATTTCACTTTTAGTGTTGTTTATTGAATTTTTTGTTGCTATATCTATCTGTCACTTCGTTTCCCTTTATGTTGTAATGTACCAACTACCGGAGTCCATATATATCGTGAGTTTATAATTATTACATTTTGATATAAGATTGTTAGTTTTTAAAATCAAAGACTAAGTAAGTTAAAGCATATTTATTTGTTTATTTATGTTACGTAAACCTAAGAACTTATTGGGTTCTTTTAAGAAATTTTAGCTTCATCCAGCAGTATAAATGTAACTATAACTATCTATAACTATTTAATTTGGAACTGATTAGTTATATTTTGTTTTGCAAATATATAAGTCCTACACAAATTCAAATTTCCATTTTAGATGTATCAGTATTGATCTGGCTACAAGTATTCATTAATTAAATATATTTTTATGAATAAGATTTAGTGTTTACTTTTTCGTGTGTACTCTTATTAATTTAATAATCTAATTATCTACAAGGAAGTCTTTGGTTATTTTCATGTAGTCATATTTAATTAGATACAATATTTGAGTTAATCTCACGCCTAATGGTTTCCTTAGTTTTGCATTTACTTTTCGGTGTACAGTTGACAAGTAATTTTTGTTTAAATAGAGGTGAGTGGTTGACTTTCCTAAAGCTGGTATAATACGGACTATATAATGCAGTGAATAATTATAAAATTAATTTTACAAAAGTGTAGAATAAATGGTCCTCAAATTAAAGATCGCAAGTTTAAAACCGACTATCAGATTTTTTTTCGATGTCTCCAATTATGAATTTAACTTTTGCATTGTGTACTGTATCCAACATTTTTAATTTTTAAAATAGAGTTTCTATAACAAATTAAACCATAGTCGAGTTACGATTTATATGAAATTGTACTTCAGCATTTCATTCAAAATTACATAGTATTTTAATAACATTAATTATTTTCTATAAATTATTGTTGTTAAGAGTTATGATATGTGGTTTCCAAAAAAAAACTTTTTGTCGAAAGTAAAACCAAACTAGTATTATGTTTTCTATAAATTATGTTAAACCCGTAGTAGCGAGAAAAAGTTTACATTTTGATAATTGTCTTTAACTTATTTCGTACATCTACGATTGGCAACTCGAATTTGAGTGTTGTGGGCTGTTTTCCTATCTCTGTTAATATTATGTACTATGCAACATATAATTAATAGAGATTTATAGACAAATGAAATTCATGGATCATGCTATAATGCTAAGATAATATAATGTGTCAACATGACAACATTCAGTTCATTTATGAAACAGGTGTATTGATTAATGATTAAACATATAAATTTTACAATATGTTAATCAGATTTTACGAATTTAATTACAATTTACTATGATAGGATTGTATGTACAAAATATTTAAGTTATTTCTTTAGTTTTAATAAATTTTTACCTTTAAATTTATAAATATGTTAATTTATAATAAAAACGTAATATAAAAAAAGCTGGTAAGTGAGTATTGGTTTGCTGTACATTAGGGGGTGGGGTGGACCTCGGACTATGGTAGGTTAAATTTGAATGCAATGATAGGTATCATTGTATACGAAGAACGATTCTGAACGGAGATGATTTGTCAGTCTAGGATATATTATATTTAAATACCTATTGTCATATATTATATTTTGAAACAAATTCAAACATTTAAGTAAAAGTCTCAAGATCCTACGTTTGGTAATTTTTTAAAAATACAAAAATTATTTAGTAGTATAACGTTATTTTACACGTGTATTTTTGATTTCAAATTAAAATTAAAACTTTAAACACACGTACAATTTTTTAAATTGAACAATCCTCAAACTTTTTTATAATTATTCTAAGCTTAACTTATGGACAGCATAATATTAAATTTTCAATTCTTAGCTTTTGATAGAAAAATATTTATAAATTTTTAACTACCAAATAGTGAAAAATATTCATGATTTTGATGAATTTTTGTCAATATTTGAACTTCAAATACTAATAAAAAAAAATTGTGGCTATGTATTTTTATAATTTTTGAATGAGTGTTAGAACAAGTTACGTGGACCCTTCAATTAAATTTTCAAGTAATTTGTCCCAGCTAAATTTTTTTTATCAACATTTATGAAAAAAAAATAAAAAAAAATTGAAAATTTCAATTGTCTATAAATAGCTCAAAAAGGTCAAAATGTTTTGAAAATCAAATCACGTAAAGCAAATGGCAATCTAAATAACTGGTAAAATTTTCAAGTATTTACGACTTATACTGTTTGAATAACAACAAATATCAAAAATCGTTTGAGGCTAAACCGTTATTTAACGCGGTTTTGTAAAAATTTAAATTTCAATCACTCACAAAAATTTTTTGTTTTAGTCCGGTAGAGTTTTTTTTGCAGATAGTTGAAGAAAATTTTATGCAGAACCTTGTACCAAATTTTCATATCTTAGTTATAAAAGAAAAAATTTTTACGATTTTTTAACCACAAAATTACTTGCCAATTTTCGCAATTTTGACATATTTCGTATAAATTCGAACTTTAAACACTTATAAAAAAAAATTGTGACTAACGATTTCGGATTTTTTTTTATAACTTTAAGAACAACTTATAAGAAACCTTGTATTAAATTTTCAAGATTTTCTGGCCGGCCAAAAAATTTTTATCGTTATTTTAAAAAAAAATACTTAAAAACATTGAAAATTTCAACTGTCTATAAATAGCTCAAAAAAAGTCAAAATTCTTTGAAAATTTAACTGTGTATGGAGAACGCTAATATAAATGTTTTGTGAAAATTTCAAGTGAATACATCGATTAGTTTTTGAGTTATAGCAAAATAAATAATTCGATTTTTTTGAAAACTGTTGGAAAATGTTTACTTTTCACCTTTATAATGCACCAAGGATATCCACTTTGCCATCGGAAACCACCCCCAAAGTTTGAAATTGAAGCATTATTTCGACTAGTTATGCTGTACACAGACACAAAAACAAAAAAAAAAAAAAAAAACACACATCATTGTAAAATCAATACATTCATCACTCCGTTCAGAATCTAAAACACACATCATTGTAAAATCAATACATTCATCACTCCGTTCAGAATCTAATATTTCATTTTAAAATGTAATTTACGATTATTCGAATATTTTCCAATTCAACAGACGGCTTGCAATGGTGATTGATAGTACATATTATTATTTGCGTGTGCGTGTATACTTTACTGCGTATTCACGTGGTCTAGATCAATTGCGTTGTTGCAGAGAACTGAGAGAACCATTTAACAAAAAAAAAAAATAATAATGATTAGGACCAAAATTGTTTTTATATACTCATTAACCTAATCTTTGAAACTAGTAAACTTATTATCTAGCGCTAGATGACAGGCGTCGTCTATTGTGTAAATAATTATAACAATTTTAAATTAATAGGTGTAGAAAAAAATATTTACCTTTGTTATTATTTTTTTAATTAGGATAAATCTTGAATCTGGGTAGATAATTTCTGTCAAGTATTTTATGTTATGTTATATTTAATAATAGTTATCTTTAAATAACTAGTATTATTCATTGTTATACATGACATTAGTGTTAGTGTATTACAATAAGTTATTGTCTATTTGTAATAACTTATTTTATGCTTTGTTTTATATATTCTAGTTCTTATTTGTTGATTATCCGATCCTGTACCAATGACTGATGGAGAAACTTTGAATTTCTTGTTTTATTTTTGTTTTAACATGAATAATACATTTCAAAATGTTAAACAGTTTCCGTTTGTCGGCTTTCGATGAGGAAGAGCTAGACCATGGGAATTCAACTCGTAGCCGAAGCCTACTTTGTCTTTATTTGAGGCCCACAAACAAATTAACATAGTATGGATTTTTTTTTTAAACATTTGATATATATTATTATTACGAATGGGCCCCACGAGATTTAAAAAAAATTAAAGGTGGCCCGCAAACTGCATCCAAATTCCATCATAAGTGTAAACATTTGATTTATTTAAGTTACCCTAATTAGTTAAACCTTTATAAAGCAATCTATCGAAAAGAATATATTTTTATAATAATAATTACATTTTCTAAATTATCAAACAGGTAAAACCAGGATTTTAGAAATTCTATTAAAACTGTATATTTATTTATATTATAATATAATCAGTGCTTGAGAGAATAATTGAAATGTGAATGAAAATTGAATATTTTATATTATAATATTTATCTATGAAACAAGACTATATTATGCATATAAATTCATACCAAGATAAACAATTTTTCAAGTGACACCTTTTAAATAAATATAATAATTCATGTCTCAAAAATGTTATCAGTAGCAACCTTTTTTATCAATCATTGAATAGTGTTGTATACATTATACACTCGGTACTGATATTAAAATGTAATGGGAAATTTGATTATTTGTTTACACTATCTGCATAAAAACTGTTCCAATTATCAGATTTTCTAACCAGAATAACATTAATGGCTGTTTTTATAAGTAATTTTAATATGATTTTGAGGAATTATTCTGTTATTATATTATTTTTATTAGTAATGACTAATAAGGTTTGAATTAATTATTTCATTCTAAAATTGTTGTTGAAATAATTGTTCACTTCCATTTTAAATTTCTCATAATCACATTGCTACTATATTACTATATTCATAACTATGATGCAGTACGCTGTAATACTTAAAAACCACTAGGCACTAACTAACTATTGTACCTACCTACTTGTACGCATACAGTAATGATCAAAATATGACTATTTTGTTCCTTGAACTCCAATAACTTTCCAATGATAAGAATATAAGATACATGCAATTAAAAATAGCGATATCTGACAGTTACATAAATATTATTTATGAAACAATAAAAATAAAATTACTATTTCATCAACTTATCAACACATTAAAGGCAAACATTTTTAATTATTACCGATTATAACTGAAAAAATAACTATACATAAGTATGAATTATAATGAGTACTTATTATATAGAATTATATTATATTTTATACACGTGGAAAACATATATAGATATGAACAATTTTCAGCTATGTTATAAGTTTATTTTTTACAATCGAAAAACCAATAACAAACTATTAAATTAATTCAGAATAATTTAAATACAAATGTAAACAATATTAGACAATACTAGAAATAAAAACATAAATTAATAATTGTATTAAAATTTAATAAAAATTGACGTTTGGGCAATGTTAAATCTAGGTATATATATTAAGTATATTTTTAATTTATATGATATACTTAAAAGTTAAATGTAGTGTATAAGATATTGAACACAATTTACTTCAAATAAATATTTTATGTTTAATTTTTATTATTATAATCCTTTTTACGATGTATTAATAACGTTTACCAGATTAAACGTTAATAAATTAGTAAATATAATCTGAAGTTATAAAATAAAATGTGTAATATGCGGTATCTTTTTTTACTGTTATGTTATTTTACAGTGTGTTGGTTATTAATTTTTAATTTTACCACCGTTAACATTTATATAAAAATAAATTAGAATTTTAATCGTAGTATTATAATTACTACTAAACATTTTAATTTATGTTTTGGACTATAAGCGGTGTAATCGTTATGAATTGTTGATTTAATAATAAAGTATGTTTTAAAAAAATAATTAATTTTTTGTTACTCTAGAAACAATAAAAACCTTCAATCATCAACTTTGAGAAACTGTAGTTGTTGGTAGAAAATTTGTTCTTGTTATTGCTTCTGTTTTATTTTTTGATTGGCTCCCCGCAGAGGAATCATCATCTCAAAAAGTGTCAAAACATCGTAAAGATCGATAAAATGAACGGACAAAGCAACGCCGAAAAATGGTAAAATGTGGCGGACCTGATTGTTCAACTCGGGCTGGTGACCGGGGACATCGATGCCCCGCGAATGGCCGCACAAGTGGCGAAGATGTCCACTAACCAAATCTTCCAGGACCCGGTGAGAGCAACCATCCACTACCGAGGATGGGAGGAAAGGACGACCGACATCCAGCAAACGTTGAGTCAACCAACAACCCGTGCACTGCAGTCAAACCCGCCGAGGGAGCCGACAAGGGTACCGGGAACGTCACGAGAAGTCCCCACACCGGAGGCGAGGTTGAAGACGGAGGCGCAGCGGCGGGAAACAAGCGTAAGTTTCAGCAGCTGAAAGAGAAGAGGAAAAGGGGCTTTCCGCTAGTCAGCAACCACGGCTAGCGAAGCACCCGAAGCCGGCGACCTTGGATCTGAAGCTGCCAACGGACCTCCGTCTCGACCTACATCACCGGAAATGGTGATGGAGGTAGGTTTACCAACCTGCGCCCAAGAGAGTAAAATTCGAGCCTGGTCTGTCGCTGGATGGGCTGTCGGAGATGATAGTCGACAACCCGTATTTCACTCCGGCTACTACGTCACCCAGCTGGACATAACGGGGAAATAGGAACGCGAGCAGCCGCAAGCGATGGTGAAAGCAGACCTACCCCTCACGATGTCACGACACCGGTACAAGTACACCCTGTGTGGAGGTGGAGTATTACATGGTACTCAACGGTTGCCGGTACACAATATAGGCACTGCAGCAATCGGTATACATTTTATCAACCGCCATACGAGCAACGGTGACGGGACACAGTCAACTCTCCCACGACGCCGCAAAGGCGCAGTGCAGGACGCGAAGAAAAGTCGGTCTGGACGAGTACCGGCCGCCAGGCTTCGGTCTTTAATGGCACCAACTGTCGTACTGACAACAACCGCCGTTTCGTTTTGTACGTCAACACCGCACCGCATCTCAAAACGTTAACCGCGGTATTATATCCATTATTACCGAAAACCGTCGTATCGATCACCACCATTCGCCCGACGTCAACACGGTTTCGTATTCCTAATAAATTGTAAATTCATTGTGTTTTTTATACATATATATTATATATATCACTTACACTATTGTAAACTGCACCAACTTGTGCTTCTGTTATACTTATTAGTTATTAGTATTTATTAGTGTACTGTCAATAAACCGCGTCAACGCATTTCCGTACCTATCTCACGTATATTTAGAATATTTATTATTTTTTAGAAGTGAATTTGAGTGTCACGTCATTATATAAATTATACATTACTTTTATAACAATTATTTTTGTTGTATGATTATAAATTATTCCGAACAGAGAAATTGAAATAATATTATTATACCTACTACCTATATATTTTATTTTAACGTTAACGATTTTTAAACTGAATCTGATTTATTACGAGAAACTATTAAATTACTTTTGATTGAATGGTATAATATAGTGTATACAACAATTAAAATGCTTAAACAATTTCTATACTTATTACTTAATAACATTAATTTTAATACACAGTGTGTTATACAAGAATTAAAATATTATAAAATATTATAATATTAGTAATATTGTTATAAATTGTACAGTTATGTCTAACTATGTTTAAAGGCTATGACTTGTAATGAAATATTTACAAGGTTAGTTTTTATTGTATTCGTAAGACGTGACTTTTTTTAACAGTTGACATTTTAAATTACTGGTTGTCATCGTGTAGAAGTCATAAATATTTTAATATCAAAATATATAATATATTAATTATTTATATAATATAATTCCATTTTGCTAAAAAATTTAATCAACTAAACATTTATAAAGTTGAATAATATGTTATAATATATTAAATATATATAATTTTATCTCAAACTATCAAATGATTTTGATTACATTGTTTTACAGTTCACAGTTTATATAGTTTATACTACCTGCACATTACATAACTGATTTAAAGAAATTTTCTGAATTATTTATCCAAAATACTCGACGAGAAGAATACCAAAGTTACACCTTCCAACGAAACATAAGCATTTTATTTTATTTATTATCATAATAGACGAGTATAAATAATTAAATATTGTTTATACCTATAATGCAAGATAATAATTTTGCATTATATTTATCTTTTTTTTATTTAAAAGAAATAAAAATACCTACTTATTAATAATATAAGTTTTCAGTATAAAAATACTTTAAAAATAAATTTGGTACAGGTTGCTGTACTTACAGTAGATCGCACAAGTTGCTGTCAGTTAGTGTCATTAATATCTGTTTTCGATGTATAATTGTATAGTACCTATTTAATTATACATATCAATTTAAATATGATGGTCATCATATTATTGATCACTTATGTTCACCTTGTTGTATTTATTTATACGGTGTTAAATAATAATATTTATTGACACAAAATACCTGTGTCACTTCAAGAATGAAATATAATTTATTATTCTACAGTAGTTTTAAAACATAGTTTATTGTAATGTTAAATGGATATAATTAATGATATAAATACATTGAAAATGTGTAAAGCGTAATAAAATTGTTTATTATAATGTATAGCTTATAATTATAATAAACAGGAAGGAATTAATGGTTTTTTAATGAGTGGCAAATATTAACCTAAATTTTATATATTAATATTTATTTACTTAATATAAAATGTCATGAAGGATCTAAAATATATAAAAACAATACGTTTAAAAAGTATAATGTTGGTACATAATATTATAAAATTAATACTTCTTTGATTTAAAACAAATTGAAAGCATGAATATATATTGTAATTACGAAACTGATTCTTAACAATAAACGAAAAAGGCCGGTGTAGTGATGTAAGTGGAATTTAATTTATTAAACTACATTTCTCAAATGGAATTTTTCAAAAAGAAATTTTTTTAGCAATAATAAATTCTTAATTTAACTATCGTACAGCGTATATACATATATCAATTAGAATTATTTGAAAATGTACATGCTAAGATTTAAATTTAAATTATCATATTCAATTTGTAAAAAAATATTCATAGGAATTCATGAAATTTAATTTAAATACATCCTTATGATGATATTTTCAATTAGTTAGACAATTGGTTGAGTTGAGCATTTATTATGCAGATAGAGATGATTTCGCCTTTAAACGGCAAGTTAATTAATATTTAACATATTTCGGTAAATGGATGGAAGAAACATTTATGGACACTAAAAATAATTAGTGATTGACATAAATGTAAACAAATTACTCATATGAAATTATAATGAAATATTAATAATAATTTATAAAAGCGGGTAAGTGGGTATCGCTCTGCTGTATATTAGGGGGTGGGGTGGACCTCAGACTAGCGTAGGTTAAATTTGAATGCAATGATGAATATCATTGTATACGAGAAACGATTCCGAACAGAGATGATTTGTCAATCTAGGATATATTATATTTAAATATTGTCATATATTCTATTTTGAAACAAATAGTATAGTTTTTATATGTTACTATAGTTACTTTATAGTATCTGTTTATTAATAAAAAAAGTATTTGGCCAACATTCGCATTATGAGCGTATGAAATTTAATTTAAATTTTGATATATTTTGTATAAATTCGAACTTTAAGCACTTATAAAACAAAATTGTGACTAACAATTTCGGATTTTTTTTATCACTTTAAGAACAACGTATAAGAAACCTTGTATTAAATTTTCAAGATTTTCTGGCCACCCAAAAAAATTTTATCGGCATTTGAAGAAAAAAAACTTAGAAAAGTCGAAAATTTCAATTGTCTATAAGTAGCGCTTAAAAATGGTCAAAATATTTTGAAAATTTAACTGTAAAGAGATAACCATAATATAAAAATTTGGTGAAAATTTCAAGTATTTACAATAATTCGTTTTTGAGTTACAGCAAAATCAAAAAATCGATTTTGTCGAAAAGTGGTTTTTCGTAAAATTGCCATTTTTTTTTGTTTTTCTCGATTTTTTTGAAAACTATTTGAAAATTTTACTTTTGACCCCCCCAAAGTACCAACTAGATGAATTTTCCTATTCAAAGAGGGAGACACAAAAAAAAAAACACACACATCATTGTAAAAGCAATACATTCATCACTTCGTTCAGAATCTAATATTCGACAATAATGTAATATTGATATTTATTTAATAATTATTATAATTGATTTAAAATCTCTTGATATTATATTACACATTATACAAATATTGTTTGATAAACTAGTTTTTAATATTTGTGTTATAAAATAAAACTTACTCGGAGCAACATATTAAATACTTGTTGCGAGTTTTAATAACCTGTCGGTGACTATTAAGAATATTTTTTACATTATGATGTGTTACTTTTACGCTAAAACTTGTAATAAATAGGTCTTCTTTGCATGCTTCACGATCGTTTTTCATTTCACGTCAACATATGCATATTATAATAAATGTGAGTATCTTCATTTTCAAGAATGATTGTATAATTATATAATGGTTAATGCTATTAATGGTATAAGGATAATATTCAGAAGCAAATTGAATTGATTCTTAAAATGTATCTAGGTGCTATTATTAAATCTATAGAAATATAATCATTGTTTCCTGAGTTAATGTATCTTATTTATTGTTTATTAGATTGAAAAATGTTGTCTTTTATTATTAATTCATTATAGTATAGTATTTTTACCAATATCTGAGTAATTTAAAATCGTATATAGAATAATCTACTTGAAAACACACACACATGTATAATATATATATTATATATATATAAATAGGTATTTATAAATCGTATTGAAAAAAAATGTATTATACTTAAATGTATCGAATTTTCTCAAAGAGTTTAAACACGGGAGTTTTTTATTTATGAAGTTCTATACTATAATTTTAAATCTTTTTTAAAATTTATTAAAAAAAACAAATTTGATGTTGTGAAATAAAAATATGGCATGTTTATTTACATTGGTTAAATAGTAAAAGAAGTATCTGTTTTTGCATACATTGTTAAATATCGGATTGTAGTTCCAATAAGTACCTACACTATCATTATGTTAATAAATCATTGCGGTAAAACAGTACGATAAATATTAAATGAGAAAACATTATAAATTTATAATATATAATTTAAGCTTTATACCTAACACTTATTTATTGCATACATTCGAATGTATCTTTACATACTCATGTTTAATTTTATTTATGTATACAACTCGGAGTGTATTATAATGACGTTTATATTTTTATCATGTAATTTTTGAGCTCCGTAATTTTTTTATACGTGTTAGTTCAGTGCTTTATGAATATATAGACTGGTAAATTGTCCATAAATCGTCGACATTGCAAAGCAAGTATCTTGATATTTACATTACACGCGAATCCACGGACTAGCTATAGTCCTACAACGATATTAGGAAAAATAGCCGCCGGACAGAGGTGTGTTTGGATATTACTCGTGGTATTAATATTTTAAAAATAATAACGGCCAATTTCGTTTTCTTTGAGAATTATAGTTGTCTGGAATAAAACAATAAATTGCACTAGACCGTTGCAGTTTATTTGAGAATTATAGAGTTGTATGAATAAAATCGTAAGTTCCATCTATATATATTATTATATTTAAAATTAATTTTCATTAAATTAAAAAGCATAGTTTACTTCACCATGATCGTGCAATCGTGCATAGTATTATTATAACTAAACTGTGTTTATGTAATAATAATAATAATAATAATATGCATACCTACGTCCAAATACAGTAGCAAATTTTATTGGTGGTTTTCATGACAAGCGCGACGAAATATAATTACTACACGCATAGTTTACGCGTCGATTTTCATATTGTCAACTTGTTTGTAATTACAATAAGTGTAAACAAAAATCAAAACATGACATGGGTCAAGGGAAGTACAGAACTGGGAACCCTCCTTGACCCCGGGTTACGCCATTTGTGTTAATGCATCTAACGTCGAACTTGATGACGTATTGATTTTTTAAGACGTACCTATGCATCAAATTAAAGACGTTTCATTACATAAATGGTAAATAATTATAAAACTATGCATACCAGTACGGTTATATATCAATTTTGTTTCAGCAAAAACAACTAGAGAAAAGCACACTCTATTACTGTGTACAGTACATGCTTTCTACTTCCTTGTTTACATACATAATTATGTATATAATTATTTATGAATCTAATAAAAAAATGAGCAATCAATGATATTGATCCTAAATTGCCTAATCAAATCAAACTCGATAATATGATCAAACATTGAATTAGTAAAAGAATAACGGTTAAAACATTTAAGTAGAATACTTGTTAAATATTCAGCAATATGAGAATATTTAATGCTCGTGTAGTATGACAGTGAAAGATTTAATTAATTGAATTGAAACAAAACCTTATATACACAGGTATATATACCTATATTAATAAAGAAATATTGTGAAAGACTTAAATGCACATATAAACATAAAAATAAGTCCATTAGAATGTATCGATACAAGATACTAAGTTTTATTTGGAATACAAACAAATTATTCGACTAGATAATATTTTATTAAAAAATTCAAGGATAAGATGTACGTACAATATTATGTGCATTATAAATTTGATTTTAAATTATCAAACTGCTAGATAAACAAATTTAATAAACTTGTTAGATTGTTAATTATTCAATTCGATAAGTTTAAATTAATGTCTGTCTATATTTTAAGTTTAAATTTACCATTATATATTGACAAAATATATTGTAACTCGTTATTTATAATATTTTGTGCTCTACTATTATTATTATATTTATAGGGTTACATAAATAAATAATTGGGTTTTCAGTTATAAAGTCTCTCATTTTTTCTATGTTTTATAATATTATACATAATTATTCCGTATTCGTGCACATTTTTTAATGGAATGGGGAAAATAATTAATAACGTTTCATTTTATGTAGTGTATATATATATAGTTTATGTTAAAATAATATTATTAATTACATAAATATCATAGCAATTTTTGATATATTGTGTATAATTTATAAGAATTAAACTAGGTATAAAATGTTGTAAGTAATAATAATAATGTTATCATATTTTTAACAGACTTCAAAATGCTTATATTATGTTTATTATGTTGATTCATATACTTAATATTTTCAAATATTTTAATGACATTATCAATTTATTTTATATTCTGAAAGAAGTGATGAATGTATTGATTTTACTATGATGTGTGTTTTTTTTTTTTTGTGTCTGACGACAACATTTGGAGCAGTAATAATGCTCCGATTTTTGACTTCAGCCCCTCTTTGAATAGGAAAATTCATCTAGTTGGTACTTTGGGGGGGTCAAAAGTAAAATTTTCAAATAGTTTTCAAAAAAATCGAGAAAAACAAAAAAAAAAAATGACAGAAAAATGGCAATTTTACGAAAAACCACTTTTCGACAAAATCGATTTTTTGATTATTAATAAACAGATACTATAAAGTAACCATAACATATAAAAACTATACTATTTGTTTCAAAATAGAATATATGACAATATTTAAATATAATATATTCTAAACTGACAAATCATCTTCGTTCAGAATCGTTTTTCGTATACAATGATACCTATCATTGCATTCAAATTTAACCTACCATAGTCTGAGGTCCACCCCACCCCCTAATATATAGCAGAGCGATACCCACTTACCCGCTTTTTTTAATGTGAGTATATTTTTGTTTATTAAGCTAATGAATTATTATGGGTAGCTCAAAGCATCTTGGCTTACACAATTTCTTTTTTATTGAAAGTTATAATTATACCTTTCGTACAGGTTAACATAATATTTATGAATAAAATGATTTAAATTAAAGTTTATATACTTACTTAGTACATTATTAAACTGACATAAAAAGTATAAATACAATTTTATATGTTAAAAATATAATACTGTGCAATATTATTTTATTTTTGTACAATTTTATTTTTTTATTGATCTTTAAAAAATAGCATCTATAGCCATTAATTGATTTTTACATGTATGTTATCATAATATTTATTGATCTACTTATCATACTCTCAAATGAATAAACCTTGTAATATCAGCAAGCAAATAGTAATAGACTCACGCAAATTTGAATTTAATAGTAATATTATTATTTTTCCTCCTGAAAACCGTATATTTCTAAACATCACAAAATAACAAACACATTACCAGACTACCTACTCAAATGTTAGCTGATTGATGAGTAGGCCAAAAGTGAAAATAACTGTCATTTGAACATAATATGGACATAATATTGTGCAACAACCATCGGGTGTAGGAGACTGCAGTGCACGCAAATAGTGTATGTGTCACGGTTTCGACAAAACAGTGGAGAATAAATATTTTAATTTATCGAGAAAACCATGAACTTTAAATACACGCACCAGTCTGTGTTGTCATTTAGTAGCTTAGCTATTTGCAAGCAATTTATAACCGGAAAATCATTTTTATAGCGTGTCAGAATAAAACAAACACGGGGATTATTATCTCTCGACTCTCAAGTATAATATTATATAATCGGGTGCAATAAATTATATTCATTTTGGCAGTTAAAAAATACTCAACTTGCTGTTCAAATTAATAAATACTGTAAATAAATATTCAAAGAAAACAATTTACATTAATTGAGTGATCAGATTTCCCTTTTTATACAATAAAGTATTAAAGTGCCTACCTATATGTTTTATTGCTGTATATTTAAAGTTTAACGGTTTTATATAAAACTCAACTTTATCGCTATATACTATTAAATTGATATGGCACATTTCAACATTTGCTCCTTTAGCATCCAAGAAAAGTAATTATATTGCTTTTGAATTTTCACTGTTTATTTTCCAAAAGAGATAAACGGGATTAGCGCATCTATAGAATATATAGAAGTATAAAATAACACTATCTGAACTGAAATTAATATTTTATTTAGGAAAACAAAAACTATTTATACTGTTGATACTTGATAAATATTACCACATAATTGGAAATAGAACACGAGTGATACTTTATAAAGTTACAATTAATCTAAAATTAATAATATCTATAACATATTATATTAGTAGAGCCGATTTAAATTTAGGTTAAATATGAAAAAAAAATTGTAATGAATTATGAAGATACACAAATTTAATAAAGTGAACAATTTTATTTTATTGAAATTTTTCCAGAAAATAACAGTTTAAATAATTATAAAAAAATTTAAAAAAAAAATACAAATTTAATATCATATTTTTTTTATCATGACATTTAATTAATTGTAGTACCTAGTAATAATACATATATATAGGATATATTAATTACTGTAGTTCTACGTATTTACAATTTTATTTTATTTGTTAGTTATTGAAATTATTATTAAATTACATTGTTAAAATGATAAATAATAAGGTATTATTTTTTAAAATAGCTACATAAACAAAAGTTATAATAACTACTTAATAAAATTTCATTAAATAGATACATATGGCTATAATTTTGATTCGGATAGTTATTTCGTTTATAAAAATTCAGTATTATGTTTAATATTCATATCGTATTGTGTGTCGTCGTTTTAATACATTATTATGCAAATGTCACGATTATTATAATAATTATTATTTTATAAGAACACACAGTATAGAAATGTATAGGGCTCTTATATGATAACCATCACAGTTGTAGGGTCAGATCAATTTGTCATAATAGTCGTGTGTAAAACACTATAAATACGATAATAATAATACAATATTATATAACAGGTACATAATAATATTATATTACTTAATTAATTTGCATCAAATATTGCATATAGATGTTCTTTGGAACTCGGATAGTATTCATAACTTAATTTTTTAATCCAATACAGTTGCCATATTATGATATATTGATATCATACCTACATTTATGTGCATGAATTTCGTTTTGACTCACGAAAATCAAATTTTTTTTTTGTTTTATAATTATTATATAGGGTTGCCATTATGGTTACAGAAAAATAATGCGTTATTATGGAATTTTTTTTTTAACAAAAGATGATTATAATTTATTTATTATATCTAATTAAAATGTATATCAAAAATACTCACACTTTTAGCTTATATAGATTCGAAAACTACTCAATCAATTTCGTCGAAAACTTCAGCGAATACTACTTGATTGATCGATTTTGTTCAAAATCAAAAATATTTTTTTTAGAGCATCAGTAAGGTTTAGTTAGTACTTTGAAATTTGAATCATCGTATGTCAAGTGCTATAGTCGGATTGTCCATCTAGGTCGAATTAACTCACAAGACGAGATACTATAGAGCACCGATACCGATTTGCCTCTGACCTGCTAATACATATAATGCCGAATATCATATTTGATAAATTAATTTCAGGTAAAGTTTGGTTTTACAGATTGCAGGGAATAAACAATTCCATATAGAAATACTATAATTTTTTTTTTTATCACTAGTTGACAAAGAGAAATACTGATAAATACTGCAAATACTACTGCATTATCTCCATTAATTTATGTAAATCTAAAATTTAACCGAAACAATGTTATACAGCTGAAAAAAAATTAAAGGAATTAAAATAACTCTGGCCAAAGCATAAAATGTTTAAGTTTAAATAATGAAGAAAATATTGGTTGTACAGAAAGATCACAAATCACACGCATAAATACCTGATGAGTAAACAATGATTTTTGTAGTTTTTTGAAGATGAAAAATTCAGCGATTGTGAATACACACTTTCGAATAAAATGAAAAGGTGATACTTTGTGTATAGTGTAGTCGCGTATGTAATATGTATATTATGATATTATGATATTATAAGCTTATTCCTGTAAATGACCGGTGCAGGGGGATCAAATGAAAATGTATCGATCGCATCATATCTTATATATTATAAAACCGTAACGATGTTGTTGTTCTAACGGCCCAGGTGTATATTATTATTATTATTACTATAAGATGCCATGCTGCTTTGAGTCAAAAAGCACGTCCAATGAGGGGATACACCCACGCCCTCCTCACTTATAAATACCTATACATTATGTAAATTATGGCGAAACGGTAGCCACCGGACGGACGACGCGGATGACACATTATTATAATATATTATGTTATAAAAATACGCGCTGGTCGTTTCAAGTTACAAAACCCAGCAACAATAATTTTATAATGTAGTAATATTGTTATAAAGAGCATGTTGACTGCACAGCCGACTCCATGCCGTTTTTTGGCGCCAACCTAATAGCACATAATAGTTTACACATGAAAAAAAAAATATTATAATATAATATAATATATTATATTTATTTAAACGCGTATACACTTTTATATGTATATAATATTTACGTATATTGTAGTAATTACTGCAGTTTTATTTTTTTATAAACTTTTGCAATTTGTAATTTGTGTGTGTCCGCATTACTAAAAATTTAATAGGTATTATTGTTTAGCCATAACACACAATGTATATATTGCAGTATTAAATATGAAATGCTATGTTTTACCATAATTTACTGGGAGTCGGATATAATTATTGAAGATGTTTGCATTTTAAAATGCCTAAATACGAAAAAAAAAAACATTTCTCGCTTGAAAAAAAAATTGTTACAATTTTATAACTGATAACATAGTATAAGGAAATACCTTTTTATTTGTTGTTTAAATCTGCTATTGTCATATAATTTTTAACAATAATTTTTGACAATTGTCATCTGGTGTTCTGTTGACAAATTACAAGTAAGTTCTTAAATAATATAAACTATACAGGGTAAAGATGTGACATTTAGGTTGAACTAATAAATTGCTAAACATAAATAATAATACCTAGTCGAAATACAAACAAAAAAATAATACAATATTCTGCATATTGTTTTAGCTTCATGTATTTATCTACATAAACAAATGAGTTCTACATCATACATCATGTTAGGGCTGAGGAGAAAATATTTTTATTTTTATTTCCTGTTAACGAAACCAATAGTTTATATAATAAAACAAATATTGATTTATTGATTATTTTTAATAATCTACAACTGTTATAACACTGACTCAACTAAATTAGATGACGCGCTTGTTGTTGTAGTCAATTTAAAAACATCTGCAAGGTTGATAGTAGAAAGTACTTGGCATATATAACAAATACGCGTACAATACAATAGGTAGTAAGTATTCCTAAAAAAATAATATAGATAAACGATTTTTAAATTAGATTAAAAGTATCTAATTCAGATAAATATTTATTAAGATATAATAAGTTTGTATCAGTATCATTTATTATTTTACTTTTAGAGCATGCACTATTATAGCGAGCAGCATATAGAAAATTAGTAGTTTTTGGAAAAAATATATTTGATTTTCTCTCTGAAATTTGTTCGAGTGCAGCGCGACAAGCGACGGGAACGCGCCGGCGGCGGCTTCTGTTTGACACGATACAGCAATTAGCGACGTGACACGAGACTTGAGACCGCTCAAAAATGGAAAAACGTATATTATCGTTATTTTGTAGGCGTTCGGTCGTATATTATAATCGTTCCGAGTAAAACGACTCAACTGCGTACGAAACAAATCCCGGATTGGTAAAATAATATGGTGAAAAAAAAAAACGCCACCGCCGTGAATAAAAATATCGTTGTGTAATAAAAACTAATAACGCCGTGACGTAACAGGTGGCGCATACCTGAAACGCCGACGATGGTACTATAATAATAAAAATAATAATAACTTGTAACAACGAGGCATCGTCGCCGTAATAGCGGTCACCCAGCAAAGGTCATCCGCGTATAGATGCGACGGAGACGGTTGTGCGTATATACCTTATCATTCGACTCCTGTTCCAGTATAATATTATTATTGAAGTTGTCACTGGTAACTGGTGGCTGGTGGTAACAATTTTAAATATCCAGAAATAAAATAAAATAACTCAGGATTGCAAATATTTATCCGGAGGTTAATACATTATCATAAATAATAGGTATATTGCGGAGAACGTACAAAAATAAAATATCCAACAAATAAAACGTACATGAAAGTAAAATAATTTGTAGGTATATGCATCAATGCATCGCAGACGTGCGCAGACCACGATACAGGTGGCAATGTGGCATGAAAATAATACAGTCCATTTTTTTAACCCAGTTAAACGCATTTTAAACAGCCACACTTCTTTATAATAATATTAATAATAATTGTTTAACACACAGGTAGGTCATGTTATTTTTACTGTAACGATCGTGTTTCTCTATTTTAACAAAACAGTTTTGTATATTTTATCTTCAGCATATTATAATAACTGTCGTGATAACCAAAAAATAAATGAAAAAAGCCGGTAAGTGAGTATCGCTCTGCTGTACATTAGGGGGTGGGGTGGACCTCGGACTATGGTAGGTTAAATTTGAATGCAATGATAGGTATCATTGTATACGAAAAACGATTCTGAACGGAGATGATTTGTCAGTGGTCAGTCCAGGATATATTATATTTAAATATTATCATATATTCTATTTTGAAACTAATTCAAACATTTAAGTAAAAGTTTCAAGATCTTACGTTTAGTAATTTTTTAAAAATAACAAAAATCGAAAATTATTTATTAGTAAAACGTGATTTTACACGTCGTGTATTTTTGATTTCAAATTAAAATTAAAACTTTAAACACTCGTAAATTTTTTTAAATTAAACAATCCTCAAACTTTTTTATAATTATTCTAAGCTTAACTTATGGACAGCATAGTATTAAATTTTCAATTCTTAGCTTTTGATAGAAAAATACTTATAAATTTTTAACTACCAAATAGTGAAAAATATTCATGATTTTGACGAATTTTTGTCAATATTTGAACTTCAAATGCTAATAAAAAAAATTGTGCCTATGTATTTTTATAATTTTTGAATGAGAGTTAGAACAAGTTATGTAGACCCTTCAATTAAATTTTCAAGTAATTTATCCCAGCTTAATTTTTTTTATCAACATTTATAAAAAAAAAATAAAAAAAAATTGAAAATTTCAATTGTCTATAAATAGCTCAAAAAAAGTCAAAATGTTTTGAAAATCAAATTACGTAAAGAAAATGGCAATCTAAATAACTGGTAAAATTTTCAAGTATTTACGACTTATACTGTTTGAATAACAACAAATATCAAAAATCGTTTGAGGCTAAACCGTTATTTAACGCGGTTTTGTAAAAATTTAAATTTCAATCACTCACAAAAATTTTTTGTTTTAGTCAGGTAGAGTTTTTTTTGCAGATAGTTGAAGAAAATTTTATGCAGAACCTTGTACCAAATTTTCATATCTTAGTTATAAAAGAAAAAATTTTTACGATTTTTTAACCACAAAATTACTTGCCAATTTTCGCAATTTTGACATATTTCGTATAAATTCGAACTTTAAGCACTTATAAAAAAAAATTGTGACTAACGATTTCGGATTTTTTTTTATAACTTTAAGAACAACTTATAAGAAACCTTGTATTAAATTTTCAAGATTTTCTGGCCGGCCAAAAAATTTTTATCGTTATTTTAAAAAAAAATACTTAAAAACATTGAAAATTTCAACTGTCTATAAATAGCTCAAAAAAAGTCAAAATTCTTTGAAAATTTAACTGTGTATGGAGAACGCTAATATAAATATTTTGTGAAAAGTTCAAGTGTTTACATCGATTAGTTTTTGAGTTATAGCAAAATAAATAATTCGATTTTTTTGAAAACTGTTGGAAAATGTTGACTTTTCACCTCTATAATGCACCAAGGATATCCACTTTGCCATCGGAAACCACCCCCAAAGTTTGAAATTGAAGCATTATTTCGACTAGTTATGCTGTACACAGACACAAAAACAAAAAAAAAAAAAAAAAACACACATCATTGTAAAATCAATACATTCATCACTCCGTTCAGAATCTAAAATAATATCATGATTAATTAAATAATTAAAATTTTCATTACTTTTGATATTTAGAAAGGAATATTGCACCACCATATTATACACCAACCCTAAATGCTATCAATGATGATGTATTAAGTATTTTATTTTATTATTTTCTATGCTGCAAAGCAAATAAATAATTGTACGCGTATTTTATTTAAGCATTTTGAATTATAAATATTCAATTTCAAGATGCAAAGGAGGGGCAATTGTAAACTCTCCCGGGTCTACTCCTGTACTACCTTACGGAAACATGTAAAATCTCCCGGGTCTTCAGTACTACTTATTTAATTTAACAAAAATAATAAAATAAGTCTAATATAGATTTAAGTTTTATTTAAAAACAGACAATCATTTTATAATAACAATAAAAATAATAATATAAATTAATACCTTTAGTTGCTATGAGCTATAATAGTCAAAATACAAAAAAATATTAAAATTCATAAAATTAATCCTGATACAAATAAATACAAAATAAATAATAAAATAAAAATGTTTAAATTAATTTTTTTTTTTTTTTTGATAATAAAAAAAAATAGATTTTTAAAAACTTATGGTATCTATTTCTAATCCGATATTTTTTTAGATATCTATAGTTTTTTCAATATTTTTTGTATTACAGTTTTTATTCGATTTGTTTAATTTAGTGTGACTTCGAATTTTAATGTTTATTTCAATTTGAAAATGTTGACCCGGGAGAGCTTACATATTTCCTACAGGTGACCATAATGATGACCCGGGAGTGTTCACTATTTTTAGAAATCGGGAGAGTTTACCACTGCCCCAAAGGAGGGTCTTTTAGATTATGGAGGCAAAACCCCTAGATAATTCAATAAAGGTCGATGGGTAGGACAGTGATCTTGACCCTTAACTATGATATTAGTTAAGAAAGTAATCAATGCTATCAAAGGTGGAAAAATGCAGGATTTACATTAAACGTAAAATTTATAACGCAGATTAATGATTATACTAGTGTTATTTTAATTATTTATCATTTTTACGGATTCATAACATTTTTCGACAAATATATTATAAAAAGAAAAAGGTTATGATACGAATTACTTTTTAATTTTATTTCTTAGGTATTTTATAATTTTTTTTATAACAAATATGATGTTCATTCATTTTCTCTTGAGATTTTGAAATAATGTTATTTTCATAAATTTATAATGCTAGATCAATTTCCTGACAAAAACGTTCATATATTATACCTATCAGTTAACCTATTTTACCCATTAGGTTCTTTGCTACCTGAGATCATAATAATTCCAAAAGTTTTATATCATTAAATTATTTCCACCATTGTTATTTAATATTTTTATCAGTCTCCCATTGTCACTACTCCATTATTACTCATTGTTATTGTAGTGCATAAAATATGTCGTTAGTGGCACACCAAAGACATCGCCAGTAACTTCATCAAATTATGATATAAGTTTGTGCACAACACCTCAGTGGGTCAGTGTACTTTACAACTTGATATTTCTCAACTAATAAAACATTTTGATGTCCTTTTATTCAAAATGCAGTGCAGGGTTAAGTTGTATAAGTAAGTACTTTTTTTTATGAATATATTCTTCTTAAAACATTTAAAATACAAATTAAATATTCTTAAAAATTGAGTACAAGTCGATGAAACTGGCTTAAATAAAACAAAATTACACTGCAATGTACAATTTAGAATCATTAATCTTCTTTTTTCACCTTATATTTTAATACGTAAAAGCGGCTTAAATTTTGTCACTCTAAATAATATTTAGAAGAGGAAATTGCACCACAATTTTATATACCACCCTTAAATGCTGCCAATGATGCAGTCATAGGCTACAATCGTATTAAGTATTTTATTTTATTATTTTTTACGCTGCCGAACAAATAATTAATTATTCTGTTTATAATAGAGTGGGATTTTCATTTGTTTATTAATACTATAATATTATATGAATAATTTTATACATTATGTATGATAATAATTAATATAATTTAATATTATATTACACACTATTATATTCGTTAGTGTGTTTAAATTTTCCCAAATTATTTATAGGTAGTTATTATATTGTATTATATTATGTTTTTATTGTTTATTTCAATGACTTTGAGTTATAAAATTTAAATATTTTTCAAGCGTTTATTATCATTAGAAAACATTTGTACCTTCACCAATCTCTAATAAAACGATGCTTTTGATTAGGCACTGTATTAGACAACTCCGACAGATCCCTACCTAGCAATTCCTTTTATTAATTTTTATATTTTATTATTTTATTATACATCTATTGAGGTTATAATAAAACAATATAAAGCAATACTTAGTAGGATGTATTGGTGTGTATAATTAAATGATTCCATGTGTTAAATAAATGTATGATTAGTTAAATCATAGTAAATACAATGTACAAAAAAAAGGGTTCACGAGGCACGGACACGTTTGATTGCGATTGAATAGAGAAAAAAAATGAAAATAATACATGAAGGTAAGGTCACGTATAATGCTGTATATTCCGATTGGAATTGGCGAAAAACTAGTTAAACAAAATATAATATAATTAAACCTTGTATGCAGTATGCCAGAACTGCAAGTTTAATATAACACAATAATAATTAGAATAATGATAAATACCTTTAAAGGTCTTATATTATGATCAAAATAAAAGTAAAAAAAAAATGGCCGTGATAAATTCACCTGTTAATTTATATAAATAACATACAATTTCCTATATCAAACGACTTTCATGACATTTGGACAAACGCATTTTACCTTAATCCTGAAAATGTTGGGTAATAAATCGATCTTATCGAAAACTGTAAAATAATATGTTTTTGACATCAAACCGGTCCCGAGAGGTCACTTATTATTGTTGTTGATGATAGCATGTAACTAAAATAATAAATCTTAAATTAATCTAAATCAACTTCAATAACAAAATTAAAACAATAAGCAGAATATAAACGTACTCCCTGTGTAAAAAATTTGGAAAACTGCAGAAGCCGACTGATATTTTGCGACCTAATCATACAATATATATATATTAATAATGATCACAAAAAAAAACAATGCGTTCCTATTTTTCTCAAAAGTAAAATTTAAAACGCATTTAAACACATATAAAACTAGCAACTTAGAAGTGTCTTTTTTTTAAAAAATAAAATGTTTTATCTAATTATTCAAAATACAATTGTACCTATACATATAGTAACATATCGGTTGATATTACAATAATTTAACAACATTTTTTTTATCGAACATTTTATTTAAATTAAAATATTTTTATATAATTTGTTATTTTTATTTTTTTAATTGACATAAAATGGTTGCTATGTAGTAGTATAGAACAATATATGTATTTGCCTATATATTATTGTAGGAGTATTTCGAGGTCCAAAAATCTCATCTTAACTCCTTAATTTATGTATCTCATATATTTCAACCACAGCTAATACAGAAATATCTCTTTATGCTGACTATAGTACAGTAAATTCAAACTTTAGTTATATCAATATTGTAACAAAACATGTACAAACTTGTTTAAACCAAATACTTAGCTGGGCAAAAAAAATAAGAAAATTATTCTAAATCCCACAAAAGGGACTACAGCGTATTATTCACACTAGTACTACGTTAAAACTTAACTCTGATCGATTATCTTAGTTAACAACGATAAAATATCAGGAAGTTATTTCACTCAAAGAACTTTAATTCTACAACAAAGTTATCAGCAACTTGAAATGAATTATATCTATCCCCTAATTAATCGGGAAATCTCTCTGAGGAAAACTACTTTTTACTCCTCAGTGAACACATTTAGTATTCCATATTACTGCTATTACTATAGGAACACGCTTGGGGTAATAGTGCTAAAACGCATGTACCTATTAAAATACAAGCATGTAATTCAAAAATATTAAGAAAAATTTTATATTATGCTTTCCGATTCGTATAAACCAATTTACTATTATTTACACAGACTTCAAACTATTTCCAATCAAACGACAAACTTTGTACTAAAATGTTTTCAATTCGACTAAATAAAATGTGATGGCAATGCATAATTATTATACTATTTAAACAACAGACCAACCTTTCATCGCCTAAAACGTAGACGACAGACGCCCACGTGATGTTTCCATGTAATAAAAAAAAAGCGGGTAAGTAGGTATCGCTCTGCTGTATATTAGGGGGTGGGGTGGACCTCAGACTATGGTAGGTTAAATTTGAATGCAATGATAGTTATCATTGTATACGAAAAACGATTCTGAACGAAGATGATTTGTCAGTTTAGGATATATTATATTTAAATATTGTCAAATATTCTATTTTGAAACAAATAGTATAGTTTTTATATTATGTTACTATGGTTACTATGGCCAACATTCGCATTATGAGCGTATGAAATTTAATTTAAATTTTGACATATTTCGTATAAATTCGAACTTTAAACACTTATAAAAAAAAATTGTGACTAACGATTTTGGATTTTTTTTTATCACTTTAAGAACAACTTATAAGAAACCTTGTATTAAATTTTCAAGATTTTCTGGCCACCCAAAAAATTTTTATCGGCATTTGAAGAAAAAAAAACTTAGAAAAGTCGAAAATTTCAATTGTCTATTAGTAGCTTAAAAATGGTCAAAATATTTTGAAAATTTAACTGTAAAGAGATAACCATAATATAAACATTTGGTGAAAATTTCAAGTATTTACAATAATTCGTTTTTGAGTTACAGCAAAATCAAAAAATCGATTTTGTCGAAAAGTGGTTTTTCCGTAAAATTTCCATTTTTCTGTCATTTTTTTTTTGTTTTTCTCGATTTTTTTGAAAACTATTGGAAAATTTTAATTTTGACCCCTCTAAAGTACCAACTAGATTCAATTCCCTATTCAAAGAGGGGCTGAAGTCAAAAATCGGAGCATTATTACTGCTCCAAATGTTGTCCCCAGACACAAAAAAAAAAAAAAAAAAAAAAAAAAAAAAAAAAAAAAAAAAAAAAAAACACACATCATAGTAAAAGCAATACATTCATCACTTCGTTCAGAATCTAAAAATTATAAATGACATATTTTGTCAATTTATGTATAAATAAAAAACAATATGATTTTGATATTCCTACGCAGTATGATTTATATTAGGTACATTCATATTATGCGTTTTCGGTAATTATGATATCAGTATACTGGCGGTAACCGGTTATCTTAATAATAGAGTATATTAATATTAATTCGAAAACATATATTTGTTAAGCAGTATATAGGTAAGTGCCTACTGGTCCTACTGTATATTTAAAAATACGCATGTTTTGGTATAATTTATATTTAAAATATGTTTCGATCCGATTTGTCCTATCGGAAATTATTTTCTTTCATTTTAGTATACGAACCTTGCACTTTAAAGATTATCAAAATACATTACCATTATTTTACGTAAACAGAAACATTTCGCATTATTTATATCAAAATATGGAACTATATTTGGATGCAAATTATAAAAAAAAATTAATATATTTTACGGTCAAGGCTAAATATGTGGAAATAAACACTCCGCGGTAGCAAATTTGAATTACTAACTACAAATTAAACAAGAAAATCAAGTTAATGAATCAATTATTTCTTTATAATGGACTTTGTAAAATATGCATCATTTAAATGAATCAGACTATATGAAGAATAATCATTAAAGCATTATCAATTAGGATCTTATATTTTTTCTATTTTCTAACGTTTATACCTATCTTATAATTATGTACATTTTAAGTTTGTACAGTTAATGATGATGACAGATTAACACAAATTCTTCACATTCACATACGTTTAATGAACGTAAAAATCACGTTGAACGGTAATTTATTTACGTTCCTCATCGTGAATTATGTTTTTATACAACTAATAGTTCAAAACAGCTGTAGGTATATCGCGCATTTAATGACTTAAAAATTGATTGTCTTCAATTTTCACGCCATAGAATTGTATGAATAAGATTTTATTATGTTTTTTTTTCATGCTACAATTAATTAGTTTTAGAGAAGTATATTTTTTACATAAATATATTATTATATTATTTTTAATTTTCGTTCGAAATGCTTCTTACGAAATGATTATCATGACGGATTCCAATGTAAAATTACTCAGCTGAAATTCTTTTAAACTGTTAATATTTTGTTTTTCATATTTAATATTTAACCTGAAGTCGTATTATCATAATAGAAATTTACATTCTTGTTATGCGTATTACATAAATATCGTTGGGCTTGAGAGGATGATGGTATTCTGACTTTGTTCGATATTTTTAGCACAACATCACCTAAATGCATAAGAATGACTGGACATAATCCAAAACACGTTTATTTTTTTGCACTTCTCTTTTCTTTTAAACAAATTACGAAGGAAATTACACGCGCGACCGGTTCCCAAGTATGGGTATTCCCCGCAACGACTGCAAGGCCGAACACTACTTTACACAGTAATATTTTTGCCCATCTGCCCACCCCCGATTGTTCGACCTACATGATTTACATTTTTAAACCTGTGCGTATTATTATAATATGTTATGATTGGGAAGATGGGTCATAACATTTGGATGACCTACATATTATAGCTGGAATTAATGAGTGACAATCCAAGAAAACTTATTATTGTCATTATTATGTAAAGTTACTCAAACTAATATTTATAATCAACTTGATATATATAATATGCAACGTAGGAAGGTAATATTCATATGTAATATGAATTACATTTTTTTTAAATGGTTGTTAAATCAATAATATTTGTCTTAAAATGTATTAAAAACAGAAAACCTGTTAGCTGACACTGTATGTTATATATTTATTTAGTAAATTTAATTTATCTTCCAAATTCTATATTATACATTTATACCAGTGAAAAGAGTAAAAACTGATAAGATTACATAAATAAGAATAGGTTGTGAAAGTTCATCATTCATCCATATTTATTCACTCGAATTATCACAGCACAGTACCAATATATTCTTACTATTTTTAATTATTATTATTATTATTTAATTTTTTTTATTTACTACTCGTAGTTGTACATGTGTACATATATTTTTACAATAAGTGAAAATTATATTTATATAGTTAATATAAAACAAAAAAAAAATAAATTAGCTAAATTAAAAAAAGCCATCGAGAAGTTGAGTGAAAGCGCAGTGATTGAACTTTATTGTAACATAGAATGGAGAAGTTAGTCAATCATTAGGTCACGGCATTTAGTTCGTTTTAGGAAATCACAAATTACAAATTTAAACTTTAGATAATTAGATCTAAGACCACCCTCAGGTAAACAACTTAAAGTCTATGCTATGTAATAAATTGTACGAAGGGGCTTAAACAGTGGCGCAAATAGGGGGGTCTTGGGGGTCTTAGCCCCCCGAAATAACTCAAAGCCCCCTCAAAAAATAATAAATAATAGTATAATATATGTATGTTATTCTTAATAAGTTATTTTTACCGGTTTTGGTAATTTTGGGGCTTGAACCCCCCCTAAACATTTTTCCTATTTGCGCCACCGGGCTTAAAGAAAAAATGTACTTAGAAACATATTAGATTCTGAGTGGAGCAATTAATGTATTGTCATTACAATGATTCATTTTTTTTGTGTCTGTATATAAGTTATATACCTGGCATAAAATATGCTTTGATCTTCAACTTATAGGGAAGTTTCTGTTAGAAAAAATTTCAGCGTCAATATAGAAAACATTTTATGAGCGTATGAAATTTAATTTTTTACGAAATCACGTAAAATAACGATAAATTACAATTTAAATATAGGTAATAATATAATATATCCAACTAATTAGTAATTATTATTGACTGACAAATCATCTCCGTTCAGAATCGTTTTTCGTATACAATGATACCCGTCATTGCATTCAAATTTAACACATCCATTATAGTGACCAGTGACCTACTCTCCATCTCTACTATACAGCAGAGCGATACCCACTTGCCCACTTTTTAAATATTTACTTACATTAATTTTAAGCTATTTTATATGTAGACCTCAATTCATTCAAATTATTCAACGGTAAGGATATATTGATTTAAAAGTTAATAACAATAATATAATCTTAGGTATATATAGAATTCTCGTATGATATAAGTTAATATACTATTATAATTCATAATATTATAATAAATACGAAAATAATTCAACCCCTTGTAATATTAAGAGAAAAATAAAATATTATTATATATAAATATATATATTATTATATAAATATTGACTATATTTAGCACATTTTGAATCATCTTGGGTCCACGATGATCAGAACAGCAGACTAACTAAATATTTTCTCGCTTTTAGATTCTGAACGGAGTGATGAATGTATTGATTTTACAATGATGTGTGTTTTTTTTTTTTTTTTTTTTTGTGTTTGTGTACAGCATAACTAGTCGAAATAATGCTTCGATTTCAAACTTTGGGGGTGGTTTCCGATGGCAAAGTGGATATCCTTGGTGCATTATAGAGGTAAAAAGTAAACATTTTCCAACAGTTTTCAAAAAAATCGAGAAAAACAAAAAAAAAATTACAGAAAAACGGGAATTTTTACGCAAAACCAGTTTTCGACAAAATCGAATTATTTATTTTGCTATAACTCAAAAACTAATCGATGTATTCACTTGAAATTTTCACAAAACATTTATATTAGCGTTCTCCATACACAGTTAAATTTTCAAAGAATTTTGACTTTTTTTGAGCTATTTATAGACAGTTGAAATTTTCAATGTTTTTAAGTATTTTTTTTTAAAATAACGATAAAAATTTTTTGGCCGGCCAGAAAATCTTGAAAATTTAATACAAGGTTTCTTATAAGTTGTTCTTAAAGTTATAAAAAAAAATCCGAAATCGTTAGTCACAATTTTTTTTTATAAGTGCTTAAAGTTCGAATTTATACGAAATATGTCAAAATTGCGAAAATTGGCAAGTAATTTTGTGGTTAAAAAATCGTAAAAATTTTTTCTTTTATAACTAAGATATGAAAATTTGGTACAAGGTTCTGCATAAAATTTTCTTCAACTATCTGCAAAAAAAACTCTACCGGACTAAAACAAAAAATTTTTATGAGTGATTGAAATTTAAATTTTTACAAAACCGCGTTAAATAACGGTTTAGCCTCAAACGATTTTTGATATTTGTTGTTATTCAAACAGTATAAGTCGTAAATACTTGAAAATTTTACCAGTTATTTAGATTGCCATTTGCTTTACGTGATTTGATTTTCAAAACATTTTGACTTTTTTTGAGCTATTTATAGACAATTGAAATTTTCAATTTTTTTTTATTTTTTTTTTATAAATGTTGATAAAAAAAATTTAGCTGGGACAAATTACTTGAAAATTTAATTGAAGGGTCCACGTAACTTGTTCTAACACTCATTCAAAAATTATAAAAATACATACGCACAATTTTTTTTTATTAGCATTTGAAGTTCAAATATTGACAAAAATTCATCAAAATCATGAATATTTTTCACTATTTGGTAGTTAAAAATTTATAAATATTTTTCTATCAAAAGCTAAGAATTGAAAATTTAATACTATGCTGTCCATAAGTTAAGCTTAGAATAATTATAAAAAAGTTTGATGTTCATTAAATTTAAAAAATTTTACGAGTGTTTAAAGTTTTAATTTTAATTTGAAATCAAAAATACACGTGTAAAATAACGTTTTACTAATAAATAATTTTCGATTTTTGTTATTTTTAAAAAATTATCAAACGTAAGATCTTAAAACTTTTACTTAAATGTTTGAATTTGTTTCAAAATAGAATATATGACAATATTTTAATATAATATATTAACATATCCTAGACTGACAAATCATCTCCGTTCAGAATCGTTTTTCGTATACAATGATACCTATCATTGCATTCAAATTTAACCTACCCTACTCCGAGGTCCACCCCACCCCCTAATGTACAGCAGAGCGATACTCACTTACCCGCTTTTTTTCTTTGATATTTAAAAAAATATATTCTTAGAATAACATTGGTATAAAAAACATGTCTATGTATGAAAAAAAAAATGTCTTATAACCTTATTTTATATAAAAATAATTATTGCCTTATCCGGCTTATCCTATATTATAGATATACTATTATGAGATTTCTTGAATTAAAATTGTTGAAGTAAATATAATCCTTGCAAATGAATTATTATTACAATTGAAATATAACACGAGCAAAAATGGAAAACTGAGATCCGAACATAATTGCATTTATATAGTACACAGTTTATATCATAAAAAATAATAGGGATACACTTTCAAAAAAATAATCCTTCGATGGAAATTGAAAACTGAAAAATTAAATTTTTGAATAATATATTGTAAAATATACATTTACGTGCCTAGAAATTTGTATTATTGTATATATAATATATATCATAACTTCAAAAAGAAATTTAAATTTAATTTTAAAATTATTATTCAATTATACATTTGAAACAACAATAAATGTGTGGATCATCTTGTTCAAAAGTAATTTTTATTTTTTAAATCCCGTTTTTAACAAATCGTTTGTTTTTAAATTCACAAATGATCATATTATACTTGAAAAATGTTACTATTACATAATGCTATTATGCGATCAACTTTCCGATTGTCACAATTTATACACGTAGGTATAAAATATAAAAACATTAAATATTTAAATTACGAAGATCGCCAGAAACTCTTTGTCGTATAAATATTTAAATAAAATATTTTGCGAATAAATTCCATCTTGTACCTATACTTATTAAAATATTAAAAATAATGGGCAATTTATATTTATATATAATATACATTAAATATGTATATTTATTATTATACATATTTTTTTAGCTCAGTATTAAAATATACTCACACAAGTTAATACCTAGTTTACTTATAAATTATTATTAATTTTTCTTTTCAAATTTACTGAAGAAATTATCAATACTCAGATTGTCTAATATATTGAAATATTATTGCACAATAAAAAGTACTAAAAATTAACCTTTCAATATGCCTGGGCAAAAAACAATGATCAAGGATTTAGAAGAAATATTCACTCATAGATTTATTTTAAATTACACTCTTTTTATAGTGACCCGTGTGTGTTAAAGAGTTACAAAATTATTTTATTAATTGGTTTTTAAAATGTATAAATAATGTTAGCATTTATTTATAATAATAACAAAAGGTATAAAAATGAATGTCATGGGTAAATGACATTTTATTGCTTTGTTAATGCAATAAATAATCGTTTCAATAATTCATTCGTGTATTTCGAAAAACGTTAACTAGTAAACATAAATTATAAGTTTTAAATCTTATATCGTTGCATCTAACTTGACACTTGCAACAATTTTCTTTAGAGTGATCTATACATATTTAACTTATAACAAGTTGCTTACCTAACCAACATAATTTTATTTAATTTTATTAGAATGTAGATTTGTTCGCTTTCCTATCTGATATGTGTATTTCAGAACCCAACCTATATAATTATATAGTTTATTAAATTGATGTTATTGTGCAGAGCTGTGATTTACTAGGATTGTTGAGATGTGTGGCCTGTGGCACTCAAGAGATTACCTTGTTGTATTGTCTAATAAACAAGATCGGGGTTAAGTTTATAAGTCAAAAAGATCATAAGAATATCATACATCTTTAAACTATATGACCTTCGTAAATAAGAGTTAACAATTTTAGGGTCTAAAAATGATTGCATACAAATACAAAATACGAACCATTAATAACGAAGAATACAAAAAGCTAGGTATTAAAAACCATGAATATTTTCCTTAAATTAAACATTATTATTTATCTTTTTCGTATTTCTGCAATATGTATAAGGTATAATTATAATAAATAATACACTAAGATATAATACAATCAGCTAGTGATTTATATTAGTAGCTGAAATTTGAAAACAATGTCCATATTTAAACTGAATTGTATCTTCTCAATACAATATCCGTATTTATTTTCTATAAAAATCTACTCCTAATTGCATGAACATTATTATCACACAGTGATATTACCCAGTTAAGATTATGTCCAGATAGATTGTGTAATATGCTGATATGTTGGCAATATGGAAAAATAAATAAGAATAGAACATAAAACACAAAAAAATGATACTTTCATTTTTTATAATTTAAATTATTAATTTCTAATAATCAAAAGCTAAAATCTGTTATAGTAGGAATAATAGACTAAACAATAGTTAGCCTTTCACAACGAATGGTTGGCATTCGATAAAATGCGTTTTGACTTTTTGTGTGATATAAAAACGAATATGTATACAATTTGGTATATCGAAGTGTTATATCATCACATTTTCTCGACTCGTGTATGATGGAATGTGGATACCGATAAAAATACATACAAGAATATGTGTGGAAATTGTTTATGGTTTTAAGGTATTCACACAAGCTATGTTAACAATCGACCTGCAGTGGCGCCAATATGATGGCCGAGAGTTTTGTGTCCCCGACCTTTCGAAAACTATGTAAAATCATTCTCGTGTCTTCCCGGGAATGAATCACACATGCAGCATGCAAACACATACACAGACACACACACACACACACACACACGCACAAACTCCGATGACTAGGTCATGTTATCATAATGTAACCAAGGCCGCTGGTTCTCAAAAAAAATAAAATAAAATAAAATAAATAAATAAATAATAATAAAAACTATTGGTAAAAAATTGTTGAAAAAAAACTCATAGGAATTTATATAACATATATTGTATGGCGTGTATACCTATACATGTTGCGATCGAGCAGTGGTAGGAAATTTATAACCGATCATCCGCGGCTCCCTCCATCCATGTCATTGACCACTTTTACACCTACGTAGCTTACTCCTCTCAATGCCTGTATAAATACCTGGGTCTGCGGCCACCGACCGATTCAACACATGCGTTTTTGTCACAAGACTTGAGTGAAAATACATCTACATACGCTCTCCATTTCACACAAATCGTACATTGTGTCCGACTTCGACATCGTCATTTACGGGCATTGTTTTGGACAGAACATTGATTTTTATCGGTTTTACCGAAAACCGTTTTCGTCGCAAGAAAGTGTATCCATATATTTGCTTTATACCAGAATAACCACAAGTAAGTACCGTGATATAGTTATTATACGTACTTACACTGTAATACATGATTTAAATACCATTTGTGTATGGTGAATATTTATATGCTCATTGCAATAAGACGTTTCAACAAATTTTAAGTTAGGAAATAAAATATTTATACACGTATATGTATATATTTTCATAATAGTTGGCTTTAAAAAAAAATGTATATCAATGAAATCTGATTTGTCTATTGTATTAATTAATTATTTGAATTATTTGAATCGTTAAATTCTTTAAAAGTTCGTTTTTATAAATTGTTCTATCGTGTTGATTAATTTACATGTAATTAAATAAAAATTACTTTATTAGAATTATCTATGTTTATAATTAATTCTTATTGAAAATAGGTAAGGTTAAAAAGTAGAGCTAATAGTTATACATTCAAAAAGTTTACTAAAACGTATTTTTATGTTAAGCGTTATTACAAGTATAAAATTATTATAAACTACACAGTAAAGAAGTCATTCAGTATAATCAAATATCACACATAAAAACATTAAATCATGTGTTCTATGAACGAATTATAACTTATATAAGCATAATTTATAACTAGTTATAATTATAAGTATATTTGTGTTAATAATAAATTACAAATATATTCTTAAACCAAAAAATTAAAAGTGTCTTATCTTAAATCATGTGAATAGTGTCATATACAATAGTAAACTGTTATTACTTAAGAAATTTATATTACCTATTATAAATTTATCTCATTCATAACCGTAAGGTATTTGCAATTATTTAAATACAGTCAATGATAGTTTCAAATTATTATATTTCACTATGGTTAGATTATGTTTTGAATTCGCTGTAGTTACGAATTTAGGCATATATCCAAAAAATATTTTAATCTTTATATCTAATTTTTTTTAAAAGTTTTAAGTTCGAAAACACGTGTTTATTTTTACATTATTTGTACTTTTATTTATCTACCATTTGTTTTGACGATATTTGTTAGACATTTCTCATTTTTGGTTGAATTTATAACAATATATATATACACACACAAAATGGAAAAATCGGTTGCGACACTGAGCTATGTGAAAATTAGTTTAAAAAACTTCTTATCTCGCGGGGACCGTGGTAGAAAACCATAGCAACACTTCTATTGGTTATGTCTGTGTGACAATTCTCTAAAAACATTTGTATAAAAAAACTAAAAGCTGATTTACTATTTATTTATACGTCAATAAATGTATACCTACATTCAATTACTCCAGATACAATAAATAGTTTTATACTATTCTCGGACAATTATTTATTTATTTATTATTAATGTTTGGATGTATTTATTATTTAAATAAAAACTGTGTCATCGAAGACATTAAAGGGCTGTGGCATGCTCTACGTTCTTACTCTTTTTTTTTATTGCTATGCGTCTGACTGACCAAAAAAAATATATTTCCTATAGTTGCAGGTAGCGATTAATATTAAACCATTCTTTTAATACATCTCACACAGTATTTTAAAATCTGTACAACTTTTGCTCGTTATAAAAATATTTTAAAATAAATATTTTCATAAACCTATATTTTCTCGTATTTTTAAATTCTCGTATAAAAATTGTTTTTAAAATTGCTGGTTTCTCGGAAAAAAATATTCTTGGTATGTTTTTATTTATCAAGGCAGGTAGAAAATATATCCTTCTAAAAACGAGTTTTTATCCATTTATTCCAAAAATTGGAATTATTTATTTAACTATTTGTTTTATATATAACATAAAATAAGAGTGGTCTTCGAAACGGGCTAATAAAAGGGTAATAATTTTATAATTTGATTAAATTTATTATGAAAACAATAATATTTTTTCTTCTTAATATTTTGTTGAATAGATAATGAAAATGTGTTTATTCTATTTTATTTCTAGAACAATCTTATTTAATATTTAATGCCGTGTAAAATTTTGTGATGATTTGATTTGATTGATTTTATCTTCCAAATAATTCAATCTTAGTAGAATATACGTCGTATTATATTATATCTTTATTTTATCTTCACCTGTTAGTGACTATCAAAAAAAATCAATTATTATTATTATTATTATTTATTGCAAGTAAATAATATAAATTTATAAAAGTTTTTGTGAATTGACAAGACTTTTAAAGATTCGTAGTAAAAATACTTTGATGAATTACAGGAAATATTGCACCGATTTATATATCTCCTAAGTATGTATACTGCAAGTTAGTATGATATAAAATTATTATCATTATTTTTTATTTATTTAACTTTAAACTCTTTAAAGAGTCGTCTACAAATCTTTTTCCCTACTCCAGTTTTCTAGTATTAATAAAAAACCGTTAACTTTTGACTCTTTTCGATTACGTAGCATACTTTCCTACATTTTTTATGCATATATTATCTATATAATGATCCAAAGGTAAATTATTGTTGTATAGTTTCTACATATTTGGACTGAAGTGTTAGGGAAGGATAAAAATAAAAATTCAGTGTTTTTTTTTTAGTTTGGCTTAAATTTACTCAGCTAGTGCATTAATGGAAATAAGTGGCTTACATTACATATGTGAATTTATTTTTATTTGTAAAAATATATTTAATACGTCTGAAAAACCGGAAATAATATTTTAAACTACAGTTGACCATACTTTGAAATATTAACTCGTAAAGCATAATTTATTAAATCTGAGTGTTGTCATAAAAGTTAGTATGAATGAAGGCGCGTATCAAAAAATATCCGGAAACATTTAATTTTTTTTTTATGGTCGGTGGTTAAATTATTAAAAAATATTTCATCGTGGTTTACGTAATACTAAAATATTTTTAGGTATATCTTTTTTTTTTTTTGTAAAAATCGGTTATGTTTTAATAAATTGGACCGTTTATCGTCTATGAATTGAATATAAATCAGCTTTGTCAATGTTGACGAGTAATTATTCCTTTCTATGTCATTATCGTTTAAGTAGGCTTTTAGCGAAGAAAAAAGTCATTATTTATGCACAAGACTATGAAAAATAGGGTAACATATTATTATACCAGGGTATATTGTAAAGCGCTGTTGAGCATTCTTTGCGATGTTGAGAAAATGTTTTTCATTGTTGGAATTTGGAAATACATTTTTTTGTTGTGGATAATGTTATAATAATAATATTACGTATGAGGAAGTTGGTGAAATGATTCGAAAATTATATTTTTGAAAAACCACGGATGTCATAAATTTAAAATTTGTGGGAATTATGCGTATTTGAGTGAATTGATTTTCAAATTTTAAATATTATAAATAAATATGTATAATATTATACATGTTAAATTATTTGACTAGTTATATGTATTATTTTAAAGATTATTTTTCGGAAATCGATTATCTTATCGGTACTTGCTTACGCCAAACAATCATACTAGTATGATTTAGAATTATGTGTATTGTATAATAAACAATTTATATGGGTCATAAATATAACATTATAATAGGTATTTGCAGGCCTTGGTTTCTTTCGATTCAATTCCAATTTACTTTTCTGTTTAATATTATATTATATTGAATTTTAACATAGCTTTAATTAAAAGTATTAACATTTATTTTTATAATTATATTACACAATACAATTCTATACTTATTTAAAACTATATTTAAAATGACAAATGTTTTGGTCGAAATATATTTATTTTTGCAATGTTTATTAGTTTTATTGTTATATCACTTATATCTTTTATAATTATATTTTAGAATAGTTAAGAGTAGAGTTATAAATGTGACCTTTGATAGAGGGGCAGAGGGAATGTAATGTGTAATGTGTTGTTGACAAAAGTCCTTAGAATAGACCCTGTATTATACCTATAACTAATGATAGAGTATCTCGTTTTTATTTTTATTTTTTATGACATATATGTATATTTCGAAAATTACCATTATAAAGTACAATCTGTGTTAAAGTCTTACTTAATCGTTTAAGAGACTATGCAAAACTTTTGAAACACATTATTTTTCACGAATACAAACGAAAAACCACAGCAGTTTTATTATTAATAAAACAGTATATTATACGTATGTATATATATAAATATATAATAATATATAAATGTATTATCATTTATCAGAAAAGCTTTTTTTACCCTACTTATACACTTACTCTTTACTATCCTTAAGCATGCTACTGCATGAAAAAAGACATAAAAACGTATTTTATATTTATCATTCTCTTATTTATATAGTATTATTTAAACATTTATATGAATTTATTATGCTTACCAAATTTGTTTTTTGTTTAATATTTCATTGATAGCTAGTAATAAAATATGTTTGTAATACAAAATAACATAACTTACCCTGTTTATAAAATATGTAAAATGGCAACCACGAAAAAATAATTGTATCATTTTATCAAACTAATGTATTAAACTAATTGCAAACTAAATATAGTATATTATATTGATGTATTATTTAAACTTACATATTATGTGACAATTTACAGGAGAAAATAACCGATAAATAGTTATTTTAATTTACATAGGTTTCAATATAATATTGTTAAACTAAACATATAAGTAGAAACATAGTCTAAAGTACCGGAGTAATAAATAAATAATATTCTCTATAAATTATAATTCATAACCATAAACTCGGAGTAATAATTTATAGACAAATCTCAGCATACGTACCTATCTAATGTTCATGTTAAATGCATTCTCCGTATTTAATAATATTTTATTTTTATATTTATACTTATTTGCACAACATATCACATAACATACTAGTTACTAGTAAGTAATTAGATATTTCTATTAAATTGAGTTTTGAAAACAAATGTTTCATACCAACAAACATCACGTAAATAAATAAAAGTTGAAACTACCACAAATAGGTTCTATAAATTAAATTAACAAGTAAAATAATACTTATTTACTTAATTCGACTAAATAATGTTTTTGTGAGTATCTATCCCCCCTAACAATCTTAATAACAGTAATTAATTTTGAATGTATTTTTTTTTTTTAATTTGTACTATACTAATTTACACTATACGTTTCTCCGTCCAAAGAAAAAAAAAACACTATACGTTTCTCCGTCCAAAGAAAAAAAAAATACTCATTAAAATCTTTATTTTGCGTCATCACTATTATGGTGTTAAATATTTTCTTTTGATCGGCACTCACTTAACGTTTGATTGATTATACCGGTAATGGTTATTTTTAAACTACATATTTTTTAAATCCTTTTTAATTAGATAATATTCTCTTATGGAAACCCTTAAATATGCTTGAATAAGATTTTTTTTTCAATTCTGTACTTATTAATTTAACTTTATCGTAATAAGATTTTAAAATGTATCTTTTTTTAGGACATTGCATTATTTAGATCACTGAATTTGAATAATATTTTCAAAGATATTTACCGAAATCGTACGTCCATTTACGATAAGTAAACACGAATCCCTATGAATTATAAATTATTAAGAATAGATTAGTTGTATTATAATAACAATCAATTATCAGTTAATCAGTTTCAAAATAACAATCAGTGCCTATCAAGTATACACGTAATTATACATTTTTTTTTATTTACTGCGTAAATCACTATATGGATTAGTTTTTTTGGTAACATGTATTCACCAATATAGGTTATATGAAATACCTGTTATTATATTAAATTATACAATAAATCAAAATGGGGAATGGAAACCATGCCGGAGTTTTTCAGGATTACATAGATTAGTGCTATTATTATTACTAGTAAATATCCCTATTTTGTAAAAGTGAATTATGGGAGACAATCATATTTAATTAATTAGCTTACTAGATACTTAGTTAGCTACAGATAAATGACACATAGAAGACTCAAAAATGCCATAATTTTCAATGGCTTAGAAATATAATATACCTACCTAGTTGAATTATAGATGAAAATATATAAATAGGTATATATAAATATATTGGTGTAATAATTAGAGTACTACTTATAATATTGTATTTAAAAAAAATATAATTATGATGCTAATATGTATCAAGTCAATGTAATTGGAATAAAATTAAATAAATTAAAATGATCAATAAGCATTAAATAACAAACTTGCTTCGCATTAAGATAATAATTGGGCCTTCACCAATTCGGGAACGGTATACACAGAATACATAATAATTATTGCGCTACTACTTTATTGGTAAGACCACTATATCGTGAAGAGTTGATTTTTTTTTTTATTGATGATCGTAAATAAAAACTTGTACGATGATGGCAAACGATCGAACAGATGGACATGATCAGCGCCAATATAGATTTACCTATAACATCATAGCGCAACAATAATAAGGTAATATAATATGTTTCTCAACTATTGTATTTATGACTTTGACATCATTCAAAAATAAAACTTCGACTTTCATAATAATTTCTCTGTCTGGTTTGTAGATTTTAATTTTTATGGAAATAAATAAACTATGGACAAATTTGGTAAGCATTAAAGAAATAACGCTATAGTTTCGAAATTCATTACATTTCAGTTACTGCTGGTGTCGACATAAAAACTTTTGCAGTTTTTTGATATTTAAAGACATGGCATTTTGAAGGATTATTTTTAAATACTTAAAGAGTTCAAAATTGGCTTTTGTAATGAGTATTTAAGTTAAATCTTTTAAAAGTTAACGAGTTGACTTATTATTATCGAAGACCTGCAACAAAAAAAATATGCAGGCGTATTATAATACGTGTAATAATATGATAAATATAAACATTGGCGCAAATAGGGGGGGCTTGGGGGGACTTAGTCCCCCCAGATTTCGGTCAAGTCCCCCCAGGTCAAAATTTAGTAATTAATACTAATTTTTATATTCTGTATTAGGTACTAAATATGTAGGTATATTTTTTAAAAACTTAACCAAATTACAAAATACAATTATTGAAAAAAATTCTACGATAGTTTTTTTAATAAATCTTTATAAAAATACCTACTATAACATATCTTAGCCCGTGCTTCGTGGTCAAACTGATAATTGATAAATGATAAGTTAATAAGTAATTTATATGTGATAAACTATGATGGTTTGGTAAAGATAAACGCGGGCGAGGTATGGGTAAGTCTCCCCCGCGATTATCACCAATATCTGTGATCTGTCCCGTTGTGGATATCAGAAGGTAAAATAAATCGTAGATTCGAAGAACTTAAGGGTCTCAGGGTCTCAATACAGCTACTAAGGAAGGGTTTTTTGGTACTTGGCCAGAGGCCTGGACCCTTAGAAGGTAAAGAACTAAAGACCGCTAGGCAGCTGCCTAGTTTGCCTAGGTTGAAGTTCGGCACTGGCCCTAACGCGAGTGCTCGATTATAATGAATAGTGTATTATTATGCTGGATTAAAAATGAACTGATGCAATAATAAATATTATAAAAATAATTAATAACTCGTATTTACTGTTTAAGTTTTTTTATTGTTTGTATACCATTTAATAATTAGAACTTATTATTTATAATGCCTATTTATATATACTGCAATATACATTCGGCATTCGCCTTGCAATATGTTTTGAAATAGCAACCAAACGCTTATTATTAAAAGCATAATAATAGCCGGATCATTAATGACAATAATTGACGGAATTTAACGATTTACAACACGAATTTTTTTCAATCATATAGGTACATATTTAGCAGTGTCGTGTATTGACTACGGCCATCAAACATAATACTTCCAAATTCTTAAAATTTCAATATTATAATAAAATGTAGCGTTTTCAATAATTTTATTCTGTATTTCTGTAATATATCAATATATATATATATATTCCCTTCAATATTTGTTTTACTTATATTATGGCCTTTGGGGAGGGGGGCTTGAGTCCCCCCAAAAAATTTAGTCAATTTGCGCCTATGAATATAAATATCAAGAAAATTTAATTTAAAAAATAATAAAGTTAAAAATCTATAGAATATTATCACATAATTTAAATAACATATCGTGATTTTGAATGATATATTTTTTTTTTTATAGAAATACATCATAATATATTATACATGTATAATGCATAATAATATGGTACATAGTATTACGTGTTATGGACTCAAAACTGATAGATTTAAATTTAAAACTAATTAAAACAATATAAGTACCTTCTTACTACCAAATACTCTTACAGTGGTCTCTACCAGTTCTTACCAATGAGTACAATAGTTATACCTAATCGTATTTAAAACGTTTGTTTTTTTTTTCGATTGTTTTTATTTTTTTATAAGTGAATCTATATTATGAACATAACATCATAAATGTATTGTGTGACAATAATGTGAATAATTTAAAATTTGTACCTCAAAATGTTGTTTTGAAAAAAAAAAAACGAGAAAATAAGTCGCGCAAATAATGATACGCGACTAGTACGCTCACGATGTAACAATAATATATGTTAGGGAATTCCTCGAGTAGGAATATGGCATATTATTACGATTATATCATTAGGCACGGTGTGAACCGCATATACGATATAATATTTTATCATATCACTGTGATATTCTATAAAGCATTCGATCTGGCTGGAAGGACAGGATTCCGAAGACGGTCCTTTGTCGCGATACGTAGCTCCTTGAAGCGACTTGATCGGAGCCACTTAACGCGAGTCTCGAAACTCTCAGGACAATAATAATATTACGACAAACGCGAATTCGATCTGACGAGTGACGACCAACCACTACGTAACGGCGACGACCTGAGCGCATGGCGTGCGTAGGTCCGGTAACGTTGACGCGTTGTTTTGATGATAATATTTATCGTACGGTAATAATATATTAATAATAATACGCGAACGGGTGTCGTAACACGCGCGCGTTTAATGAGTGTATATTGCTTGTTATTAACAGTAAAGCGCGCAACGTTATTAACTTCTACTCGGCCGTCATTAGAATATTGCGCGCGCGTAATGGTGTTTTGGCCACCGAGTACAGGCGGGTTACGTCACGGGAGCGGCGTCTGGTCGAAAGGTGATTTCGTGTTGGGCGTATAATGTACCGATGTCGAAAAATAAAAACATTCGGCACGCAATTATTATTATAATTTTTTTTTTTTTTTTTTTTTTAATATTAATCGATTCGACGACTTCCGCGTCACTTCTCATTATACACGAGTTCGCGCGTGTAAGCAAGCACTTGTTGTCGTCGTCACCCGTCGCGGTCGTCGATTGCACAGGTATGCGCGTCTACCTACGATTAATGATCGATTGCCTCTCCGCCCCGGTCCGCCGTCGGCGATATGACCGCGTGTTCAAATATTTTGTTTTTCTCTTCGGATTAGTCGAAACGCCAATTATTGCAGCCGTGTTTGTGTGTTGTATAATGCTCGTCGCGCGTGTCCGTCTCCAATAAAGATCGCCCCCGACGAACGAACCGGGTATCTGGTCACGTAGTCCGGACGTACATTTAATTAGCCGGGTTCGCTGCAGTTACGTCGCCGTCTGCCGTGTCGCGTCTCCAAAAGTTGAGATATTATGCGCGACCCTGGAAATTCATCGACAGACTGTGGTTAGTGACCGATACCGCCATGATATGATTGCAGCGACTGATCTGCAGAATGTGCGATTAAAATGTAAGGCACGCGACAACGGCTGACGAAATGGTTGTTATAATGCGGCTTAACCGTTCCGTTTTTACGTTTGTGGTTTATTGTGCGTATTTTTTGTTTCTATTTATTTAAAATCATTTTTTTTTTGTTTTCCGGTATAACGTTAAATATTATCAAAGCGTTCCGCGACTTCCGTTTTGAAAACGCGCACTGGCAGTTCCAACCGGATGAGTCGCGAAACGGTTATAACGATATACCTAATGATATATTATTATATTTTAACATCGTTACGTTTTTATTCGCTGTGAAAACGTTAAACGAGTGATACAATTATTTTAAATAAAATACTCTCGAATCGATGGCCCCATGCAGTCATTCTGAAGTTTCGTTTATCAAACACACCCCTCTGAGTTCACATTCAACCATACGAAAACTGGATTTCTCAGTTCGAAACTAAAAAAAAAAAAAACATCAATTTGCGTATACAACCAATAGGGCAATAACTGTTGGGAGAAAAAAACTAAAACTTATTAGTTATAAGTATTGAAATACGTTTTGTTAAAAATGTGCGCTTTGCAAACTACGCTCGTGATTGAATGTAGTGTATTAAATAATCTACATAAGTTTTGTGACAGCTAATGGTAACATATTTGTTATGAAATCAATTGTCAATAAGTTTCGAATAATATAGAACATAATAAGACATATTAATCAAAAATTGTGTTAAAGCGTTCCTCGTGAAGAAGTATTTTTTCACATACTCATATTTTGATTTAAAATTGAAAGAACGAATAAAACCAACAAAAATTGAGAAAATACTTAATTTATCAATATACTCTAATATTTAAAACGATTGAGTAACAACACGAATTTAGATCTACTGAGCTCAAAATTGTTTTGTTGTACGCTTGTACGTTCGTAAAAGTATGATGAAAACAACATAAATGCGAATATGGTATTAATTTTGTATCGTACTAAAATACGTGAAATCTTAAAAATATTTTGTAATGTTTTCAACAAAATATAATATTATATTGTTTAATAAATTATATTGACGGTTTTGGGTCAAATTCTGATTGTTAGTTAAGAACAGTATTGAAAAATAAATTAACATATTTCGATGTTCATTTTAAAATCATAATAATTAGGAAGATCTTCGTGTTCTACAAAACTAGTTTCAAATACAAAACGTAGTGACGTAAATTTAGTGAAATCATCACTGGGCCAAGGTCCGACGAAGTCAATACTTCTGGTACTTATCAAATCAAAGTGCAGACGAATGTTGTTCTTGAATAATTGCACGCTGTAGACAAAAATCACCACATAGAAGGAAGGATGTGACAAATTCTAAGAGTTGCACAACATCGTTGCGTAAAGTCGAAAAATAGGCAGAGTGGTTGGAATGTGAAAAACGAAAAAAATCAATAGTTTAGTAAAAAATGAATAATCTTCCCTCGGATTTTTGTCGCAACTGGTTTCCACATTTTTTTTATCAAACGATCGTATGCAATATTATTCTCCCCGATATTATGCCAAAAATAAAACCCGAATAACCCGTTTCAAAATCCGGGACGATAAAAAAAAGTCACCGCCATCCGAGATGACCGGGTTTACTTTTTACCTGTCAGGTAATAAAATTATCTAAGACTATACCGAAAATCGTTACATAGCTCTACGGTCAATCATATTCTTCACTGTTCTATAAATCTAACACTCAGTAATATGATATTACAATATACACATGCATGCGCAATATGACACGCGCTCACTAAAGTGTTTAAATTCTCTCGAAAGCAGTGTCAGATACAATCGATAGTGGTTTCGATAACGGCACACCGTTGAAAACAAAAATAAAAACGTTCGTTTATTGCATAACATCGTATGTCTCGAGTTAGATGTAATATATGTTCAATCAAAGTAGGTAGCTAGTTGGCGCAAGCATATATGCCACAATGAGTTATCGGTTTTGATTACGAATTTACATACGGGATTTATTATCGGCCGCACACACTCGTAGAAACTCAGCTAAACATAATATTATAATATGACAAGAAGAAGAACCGTGAACACCGTCCAGCATAATATTTACATATTATGGTATATGTCCGTTAACTGGACTTGGTCCAAAAGTCCGGCTGTTCTCGCGTCACGACGCGACGCCTCACTGACCGCGGTATATGTAGGTAATATTGTAGTAAAAATAAAAACCTAGGTTATAAAACACGGTATTGGCGTACACAGCTTGTCGTCCGTTATAATATTATGATGCACTTGCAATCGTCGGAACTCGTCGTGTCGGTCGGACATCCGTGATGAATTATAGGTGTACTACAGTCATATTATATATGTATGTGTGTGTGTGTGCGCGTGTATGCCTGCTCACTCGGGGGAGTTGGCACGCAGAGTGTAAAACGATTCCGCTGTCACTATTATATAGTTCTGACGAAGGTTTTGAGATTTTATTTTTTATGCTAATATAATATTACCGTGTTCTCGGGCCACTTTTTCACGATACCTCTATAGTCGGACGAGCGAGCGTGTTGCACTTAAAAAAAAAAAAATACTAAATCCCACGCCACCGTATAAATATAATAATTTAAGTATTTTCTTAGTCGATCGGTTAGATCGTTTTATTACCAACACCGCAAAACGGTCGCGATTAATGTCGAATCGAGTATATCTACACTAAAATTTAAATAGACAACAGAATTTTACATTTACAAGTAGGGTACGATCATATTATTTTAAACGAGTCTACATAAGATTAGTTGGATTTTGTATTCTATTAAATCGTGAATATTCGTTATTTTACATATAGGTCATGTCTTATAGTTACGACCACCATTATGCAGTTTTGGGATTTATATAATATAGTGTTCTGCCATATTAGATTTCGTACTTAATTTTATACCCAATACTGTGTATGGCGTGTCGTTGCAATCGATAACCATTAAACGAGATGTAGTGCACTAACACAGAGTTTGTCGACGTTTTCCAGGTGAAACACCATGAGCAGATTAGGCCGAATGTCGTTGGTACTGTTGGCGGTGGCGGTGTGCCACGTTTACGGTCAAGTGCCGAGCAGCACGCCCTGTTCGCTGTCGTTCTACCGGTACCTGTTCAACTTGCCCGGCGAGCAGATCCGACCAAACGTACCGGAAGGCACGTACATGTTTGGCAAGCGGGTGGGTCCGCCCACAGTGGAAGGCCAAGCATCGGACGTCAAGCCGTCCGTGCTCCAAGCCCCTCAGTACCTTCCACCGGTGCCGTCCACCACGACCACGACCACGACCACCACGCTGAGACCGTCCACGTCCGCGCCGATTTACATACCGCCAGTGCCGCAAAACAACTACTACCCGGCCGAGTCCACCAACACGGTGTCGGTGCTGCAACCCGCCAAACCGACGTGCGACCACCCGGAACACCAACACGTCGTGGACACCGGACTCCTGCCGCCATACCCGTCGGCCAAGTTCCAGCCGCAGCCCACGTTCTTCGTGCCGCGTTTCGTGGCCCCGCCCCAGCCCCAGGTCCCGGTGGCCATCAGCGACAACGAGATATTCGCCGGACAACGTAAGCCCGTGACCGTGCACAGGTTCGCCGTGCCCACGCCGCCACCGCAGTTCCTCCGGCCGTACATCGCACCGGCACCGTCGTCCGCGGCACCGGCCGAGAACTGCGACAAGCACGTGCACGTGACCAGCACCAGCACCACCACTACCACGACCACGCCCGAGCCCAGCACCGAGTCGTTGGTGGAGACTCGCCAGAACGAGATATCCATCGCCCCGGAAGCCAAGCATCCGGCTGACTGCGGCCACAAGCAACACAACGTGGTCATCGAGTCCGTGGGCGTGCCGTCCACCGACTACGGCGTGGTATCCGCCCCGGCCCCGTCCGCCGGATATTCGTACGACCGACCCAGCGAGCCTCTGGCGTATCCGTCCAACGGTTACAACTACCCGAAGGGCAGCCCGTCGTTCGAATACCCGGGCGCGTTCTCGGCCCAGAGAACCGCTCTGTTCGAGTCCGAATCGCCCAAGTCGTCCGCCAGCGGTACCGAAGACGGTGACCTGGTCATTCTCAAGGTCTAGAACGTCCTGACCTTCCGCGTGTGCGACACAGCAAAAAAAAAGATCAATAAAAAAATAATAAAATATGTATCGTAAGACATAAATATACAACGACACACGACGCGTACCCGTGTGTGTGTGTGTGTTTGTGTTTGCCTATACGACGCCTCCTTAGTGTTAGTCAACCTCAAAAATTGGTGATTCGACGACACCGTCATCATATTATCAGAATATATTATTATATTTCATGCATCGTAATTATATTATTTTTAGTATTAGAATCATTAATATATTTATATTGTCATATAGGATAATATAGTATGCTTCCATCCGCAGTTTAGACAATCGAGAATTTATTATATTATATCGTTACCATTAGATTTATGATAAAAATTATGTAGAACAATATAATATACTATTTGATATATTATTATATTGTTCGATGTTTTTTTTTTAAATTATGTATAAATTTATTACCATTTTAATGTATTGATCACGTAAATCGAATGTTTCATTTTTTTTTTGTTCATTATTTTAATTTCGTTTTATAAAATATACTTTAGTCAAGTTTTTTAAGGTTGATTTATTTTTGTTCTATACATTGCTATACATTATATGTTGCATTTGTGTCACCATGTTAGTGTTAATACACTCTTCCAAAACTTTGTGCGTACATTATAATTCATATTTTGAACATACAAATTTAAAAAAGTCAAATGTGTACTGCAGTGGTTGTAGTCATATTTTAAATCGATTAATGTAGCTGTGAGCTATAATTATAGTCGAGCTCTGCTAATAAAATAAAATAAAAATTCTTTAGTTGAATTGAATTATATTCAATATAAATTTAATTTATAATGATAATCACAGTCTCAATGTAATCAATTATCACGATAAAGCAATACAATTTAAAACGGATCAGGCGAATTTGCATACTTCCTTCCACAATATATTGAGTTTATTAGTTTCAATTATCGGGAAATAACGACCTCAAAAATAAGAATTTAAAAAAAAAATTAGACATCGAGTATGTGGACATTTTTAGAAAAAAGTTACAATAGGTTGAGAAACTTCTATAATCCATACCTTAGGATTTGGTATACTAGTTTGGAGTCGTAAATAGTATTAAAATTTTACTTTACTTCGTAAAAGAATAAAGTAACATGTTAGAATATTTTTTAGCTATACCTAAATATATTCTCTTCAATTATAAATATGGTGGTAATAAGTGTATGTGAAACTTATTTCGTAACGAATAATTCAAAATGTATTCTGTCAGCTTTAAAAAAAATATTATATCATATATAGCTTGATTATTTTTTTTTCTTTTTATGAAAGCTGTATGTACAAATTAATTAAAAATATACGATGTTAATTATTTAATACATTTATTTACCTAAAAAGAATAAAGAAAAAAATGTGCATTTATTTTAAACGTATGCATTGAATACAAATACTGACATTAGTAGTAAATTTTAGTATAAATTATAGAAAGATTTATGTGGAAAAGTTGGGGAATTTAAACTACCTATTTCAGAGATATCCTGGGGCAACGCGCCTTATTTTAACTTTAAGTGTGTAGTTATACTGATTTGTGTACGTAACAGTGTACTATACTATCTAGTGTGTGACGTAAAAATGCTTGTTGCTTAGGATTATGATATAATAGATTTCGTTTGTTTGTATTATTAAATCTATAAATCAACTTAGGTACTATTATATAAAGACATAAATTAGTATGTTTTTAAAATTATCCTTTAAACATCATAGGCATTTTTATAATATTTTCACTACCTATATCACCAAACAATATATTCTTATGGAGTTATATTAACAAAATATACTTTACAATTAAATTGAAATTTTAAATTTTTTAACCTTTTACAGCATTTTTTTATTTTTATAAAATTTTAGTATACGTTTAACGTTATACGTTTTTTCGTATTAAAAAAAAAAACCAAGGCAATATAATTTTCTAAAAATACACATTTATGTAATATTTTAATAATTAATATAATGAATTTTATCAGATAATATTTAGGGGTAGATTTTCTTGAAAGATCCAAATTTGTTAATTGTATAATTTTAAAATGTACTAGGTATAAAGTAAATTTTATAGAAATTTAATATGCTTCTGCTTTATAACCTTGCTACCTAAACGTTTTGATTAGATTTCAGTTACTTAAATTTTCTATGTATAATAAATACTAAAATACATATTAATTTTATGTTTTCACCGTCAAGACAATGACTCGTATTCATTTTTTCATAATCTAATAAATCTTTTACTTAATTCATTGGTATAGTTTTATTACATGTATTATAATATTATTTAGTATAATACAATTTAATTATAAATCGACATTGGATATATGTATTTATTTTGCATACAACGTTACTTGTTTAATGACAATATTTAATTACATCAACAATACTCTTGATTGTAGTTTATAAGTTATCGTCATAATATGTTACTCACTGTAATGAACTTTTTTATATTTCCTCAAAGAAAATTTCGTTAGTATAATTGTATTTCAAATAAACTATAAGGAATACATGCTATACAATATTATTCAATTCAATTCAGTTATTATCCATCAAAATAATTGTATAACATTCGATTTAAATGCATTTGTAACTTTGTCAATGCAACGTACTTCAGTACTTATTTCAAAAGTAATTAAAAATTTTCCAGTCTCTTAATCATTATTACGAGTATAATAGAAACTATTATAATATAAAATAACACTATTGAATTCCGTAAACCCGTAAACATATGAAAACAAAAAAGACGTATTATCAGATATCACTTAAAAAAATTAATTGGCACTGGGACGTGAACCAAATTCCATTGCAACCTTAATATTTCAAGTTTTTTAAAAAGACCAATATTTATAATTTAATAAATTTTTGTTTTATAATTTTAATAAAACAATTTGCCGCAATCACAAAATGTTGAGATCCTTATGCAAAATATTTCAGAGACTTTTGTAAAACAACGAGGTGGCTCACGGGCCACGGCTACTGTTGCACGAGAACTCGTCTTGTTCGCCGGGTAGATGATCGACACTTGAGTCCGTGACCGGGCCGACTTTGTGACTATAACATAATATCGTCATGACTATGATATATTTGTATCGTATAAAAAATGCAATATGACGCGAAGGGGCTCGTGCGTGGTATGGTCCGCTTCTTCTACTTCACGAGCCTTTAAAGGCCTTTAAATGCGGTACTATATAACTTCGCGTTTGCATGCGCAAGGCCCGCAAGTCATCAGTCATAACTTTTATAGTGACAAAAATTTGCGTTACGGATGACACAATATATTATGATAATAGTAATGTGTACAAATACGCGAAGTTTGAGTTCTCGTTCGCGGTGATGATGTATTCATCGCGAGACGCGTTCTGTTTGCAAGACAGATCGGACAGATCGACGGTCGGCCGTCGCGAACTACAATATAGGACGCAGCGGTGTTTACAATCATTATGATGGTAAGTAGTGAAATGAATTGACAACGAAACTTAAAAGTCTCCTAAATAAAAAAAAAAAATTTTTGGTTTTTTAGAAACATATCTAGGGAGGGTCGTGAGTGGCCAAATCGCTGCGGCTGCGGGCACGTATTTTATTTACGTCCAAATTGAACACGGTGAGAGCATCGATTTCCTTTACGAGGTGGAGGTCCCAATAACATAGATCGCGTTCACATTTGCGCAGTTTAAATCTGCTCACGTCACCGTCCACGTAGTTCATCGTGAACAATTTAAAGTAAGCATGTAAGTTCGGTCTGGATGTGCTCAGGTATAAAGGTGCCTTCAGAAAACCGCGGTCGCGACTGACGGTTATTAACTATTATTATTATAATTATATTATCCGCGTTCATTACTGAAATTACAATATTATCGACGTTATTGTTGAAGCATACTGAACATCGCAGACGTGTATTATAATATTATAATAGTATTATTAATAATTATTATTGTAGGTATTATTTGTTTGCGCTTAAGTGTATTTATAATTATAATGCGGTGCGCGAATCGTTAGCATATTAATACGCGTAAACGTTGTGCACTTGTGCCACTAGCCGTATAATTTATTTACACGTTTATGTAATCATTTTATTAAATTATTAATATTATATATTATGCACACAATAATCAATACCTACAATCTACATTCTATTATTGTAGCGAATAGAGTGTGAAATAATCACATTGTTGATAACAAAATTATAGTCTCCCAATAATATTAGTCGATATACTATGCAAATTTATTTTCATAAATCGTTTTCTAATATTTTACAACAGACTAACCGAATATATTTTTTTGGGGGGAAATTCAGGATGAATCATATTATTTTGATGCATTTAAATTAAGAAAATAACCGCGCGGGGAAGTCATTATTTTAAAGAAGAATCTTTGGATGTATCTTATCGTTATTAAATATATACTATATATTATAATAATGAATAATGACTAATATAACTATTAGTAATGGATGTATTAAATTTAAATTCAATAATAATAAACTATTATATTTTAACTGGTTATAACGTTAAAAGGCTATAACAAGAAAAAATAAATTCAAATCTTCAAATTGTATGAATAAGAATTTTTTACATTTTTTACTGTTCGATTTCCATTTTCTCTAGAAATTGGATCTTTTATATCACCATAGCATTTCCAAATATAATTTGATCTTAAACCAAATCAGTATAATGACCACAGGGCTTTCGTAAATTTTTTTTCTTAAGAACCTCTTAATTAACATCTTTTAAAACAAAATGTACACCGTGTATTTTAATTTTTTTTTTTTTTATTTATAACTTTTAGTTTTCATGTAAATTTTTCAGCGTAATTCTACTTTAATTTATGTACTTCTGAAATAATGTTTAAATTAGTGTATGTCATAAGATATGGAAATAATATTTATGTTTAGTCAGTATATGTATATAGAAACAAATGGAAAAATATTTTAACTAAATACTTAACATTAAAATGGTTTTTACAACAATAATTAGTATGATATTAAATTAAAATTAAAAATATGAATATTAATTAGCTTAAATTAATAGCGGTATAGTTTCATAATTATTTGATTATATTTTGTTTTTAGTATTACTTTTCTTTTATGATCGCTCATAGATGCACACAAAAATGTATATTTCTTGTTATAAGTCAATCTGCCTATCAATGGCAGAAACAAAGTTATGGTTCCTTCAGATTAAAACATAAATTATTTTAACTGCAATCAAACTGTTGAAATTAAGGCAATTATTCAAGACATTTTGGACACGTTGTAGCTGTTGTATCGTCTATATAATAGATTATAATAAATAACGTGATATTATTTTCAATAATTTTGTTCGATTTATAAAATAGAGAGCTAACAAATAAATAATATTTCTGTAGATCTCTTTACTGGGTTTGTTACTAATTATTTTTAGTACAAATTTAGCAGTTTTATTTATTACGTTGGAAAAAAACTGATGATAGTGCTTACTTTCAAACGCAGCAACAACTAATATAGATAATAACAAGTCTGTAGAACATATATTACTTAATAAAACTTTCTCATGACTTGGTACAAATAAATGTTTATTGTTGAAACTATGATCATTTTTTAGTAACACTATATCATATATAAGTCTTATTTCATTAAATTTAACATTCTCAAATCCTAGATGCTCTTTAAAGAAATAATTTTAAAGAATGAGACTCTGATTTCAATCTTTGATTTTACAGTTTTCAACTACAATTTCTTTTTCTTATAGTTTTATTTATTATTATTTCATAGAAAACTTATTTTAGTCAGTGCACATTCCTCTTCACTATTTGTGTCTATGGTAACACATGAAACTACATTGATTTGAATTACATCATTGAATAGTTTATATTGAAGTTGCATCACAATAAATAAATGTTAATATATTTTTAAAAATAAAATAAGTTTGATGATAACCTTTATAATAATTAATTCATTTTTCAACAAAATTTTTACTAAATTATTATAAACTCCTAACCATTATTGAGTTATGCATTTTAATTAAAGTAAATTATAGAAGTAAAAAAATATTATATTCTTAGAATATGGAAATAATATATTCTGAAAATATTTTTTGCAAAACCAAAGTTACCAAAATCAATTATTAATAACTATACCGTTGGTAGTCTATATTATTGTCTAAATTACGGCTAATTTATCTACTTTTGAAATTAAAATAAGAATGCTAACAATTTATTTTCAGGTTTTTCCAGAGACGTTCTCAGAATTTTGTATTGTGGGTGGGAGGGACATGAAAATAAATTAAAAATATTTTATATCTAATTATTATTACTAAGTAAGACTGAAAACCTCCCACCCGTGAAAACGCCCATAGATTTTTCGTATTCTATAAAATATATTATAATATAGAATATAGATACTAGGAAACAGCGGGTATAAATATATATATGTAGATTAATGACTTACGAAAGACTATGAATTGTGTTTATTTGTAACCGAGTTGTAAACGGTGAAATATTATAGTATAATTATTATTTAATATTAAATAGATATTAGGTATTATATTATACTATATTGTAATATACGAGTAAAATATGTCAAAAAAGTCCTATTCGTAGTATTTTAATCCATTGTATTTTATTTTAAACATTAACCACTATTAAAATTAATAAAATTATGTAATTGTGTTTTTAATTGGTGGAAATTATAACCGTAAGCAATGTGATATATTATTATTATAATTAATCTAAAGCTTACAAATTTCATTTGCAGTATTTCGGATTTTACATTTTTATAACTTGTATATTTATTGATTGAAACGAAAAACGAAAATTGTTTTTTCTATGTAATCGTCAATTGCATTTCAATACATTAATTTGATTCTCTCTTTAGTTATTAGAACTGAGGGCATCCTTTGATACGAATATTTTTTAATATCCAGTTATAAAATAAAATATAAGTTCAGATACTGTATTGAAATAAACTTTTCTTTGATGAAATTATCAAAATCTAATATATAAAGGGAACATGGCTAGTCATTCAAACAAATTTTCAATAATACTATTAATTCAGAATAATACTGTGTAAAAAATAGTATCGGCTATGAATGTTGAAAGTTGTAAGAAAGTTTAATTATCGAATCGCGGTTTAAAAACTTTTATATAACTTTAAATACATCGTATATTATGTCTAATCAACATTAAATGTATTAAAATATTGATTTAATAAATAATATATTAGATCTTGTATATAAGTTACAAAATATTAAATATAGAATACTGATGTCTTTATTACAATGATAATCATTTCTCCATTAAAATCGAGATGAAATAGGAGAAAAGTACGTAACTGCTTTGCTGTACATAATGGTTGTTGAGTAAACCTTATAATTTATTGAGTGTTACTGGTCACTGTAATGGATTTGTTAAATTTGAAACAATGATAAATTATTGCATACGAAAAACGATTTTGGATGAAAAAGGTATTATCCTGTATTTTATGATATATTTTTAATGTTCTCAAAGGAATTTATTTTACTATTAGTAATACGGTAAGTTGAGTTAATGTTTGCTAAAAACATTGCATCTATTTGGATCGTATGATATGATGATATCGATTACTTTTCTTACTATATAAAGGTTTATATATAAACCTTTTATTTCGATTCGACTTGAGAAATAAATACAAAATAGTAATCGTATGTTTTTTTAAATTCGAAAAACAATCTCTATTGTTATCTATAGAAGATAGTACAATAGATTAGATGAACTCTATCGAAGGATTGTTCAACATTTATTTATATACGATGTACCAATGCAGTTGAATACTTATTTATATATTGATGCCGAAAGAAATGAGTAAGTGGAATATTTTATCTTGTATAATTGGTAGAATTTGTATAAGAAAGAGTTTTTCGAATGGTTTGTTTTAGGTCAGGAATAAGTTAATAGGTCTGTAATATATAAATATTTTTTTGAATTTACCTGCTTTAAGAATGATAATAATTTTTATAGTTTTTATAATGAAAGGAAATACAAGTACTGAAATGAATAGTATTGTGTTTCATACACTCTTACACTTTTAAGCCTTTATTATTAGAATTAAAAATGTATGAATTCCAATTACAAAATATTTTAAGAAATTTCATAAAATAAACGAAACTTATAAAATTTGAACTTCAAACGCTTAAAAAAAAATAAGCATATATACATTTGATATTTTTAAATTGGTATAAGTTTGGTACGAGGAATATTGTTTTAAATTGTTAAATATTTTAACGAGCACAAAATTTTTATAACCTTAATATATAGAACAAAAGTAATATATTTTTTTCTAAAATAAGTTAACTATTTCAAAAAGTGACGGTATACTCAAAATACACACACACACGCACATCATTGATTCATAGCCGACATAGCCAATACATCGATCGCTCTGCTTAAAATCTATAAAAATTACTCATAATATTCGTATTAAGTTATTTCTTGTATTGTTCTTTAATTAAACAAACTCTTAATATTGTGTGGTTCATAGTTCTAACTATAATATTACTTTGTCAGCATTAAAGTATTTATTTTTATTGTATCATTTGTTACATTCATTCTCTAATACCACGGAGTTCCACTAGTTAGTCACAACTATTTTTTATTACTTAACAAAATATATAATAAGATCCTTCGATATATTACATAATATTTTTAAATTTGTGTGCCAAATGGGTCTTGTTAGTTAGCTCCGAATATATTGTGCTACCAGGTTATCAGCAAATAAAAATATATTATACTAATATTGTATTTCAATATACAACAATTAAACTCGATATAACAAAGTGTCTGGTTTATTATTATTATTAACATCAAATTCCTCTCGTATTGTCTATGTTCGAAATTAATCTGTCACTGATACACCATACCAAAGATAGATAAAGTTTTAATAGTTACCATATTGTATATACCACTATAATTAATAAACCGTATTTAAATGTCATATTGGTGGTGTGAACATATTTTTCATCTTTTTAAATTCAAAAATCAATTTTTTGTAGTCTAATAATTTAAAGACAAATAATCACTCAGTATAATCATAGTAAAGAATTATTGTTTATTTAAATGTAACGCGAGTAACATATTTGTGAGTAAATTTATACATATATACGTATTTACAGATGAAAATAATTTAATTTATTTCGCATTACAAGGTAAGCAGCAGACATTTTCCCTTGACCAAGGATGAAAACTAGTTAATCAATAACTTTTTTTATACAGTATCAATTTTATGGTAAAAATATATTTTAAATATTTCTTAAATATTGATTCAACATGCTACTTGAATTTTTAGGATCTTAAAGATGACAACATATTATAACACGTGTTAAAAAATTGTTTTGGGGTATAATTTTCATTTAAATAAATATGTAGATGAATATAAAATATTTCATATAATGTAGTTATCACGATTCAATACATGTTAAATCATAATCATATTAAGCCATACAAAATGGCATTGGAATGCAAATATAGGCAATCATAATAATTTTTAAAATTTAGTTCAAGACTTTAAAACGTATTTAAAAGCTCTATATGCTTCAACCAATTTTTGTTATTTTGTAATATTTAGCTTAAATATATACGTACCCTGGAAAGTGTATAAAATATGGTATTTTAACTGTTCTTAATATTTAATAAATTAATAAATGTAATTGCACGTTTTTTGTAATTTTACGTAATATAATATATCTAATAAATAAAAATGAAACACACATTATGTAGGTACAAATGAAACACTTTAATAACTGTTGTTTGTTTGTAATAAAATGGACCAAACAAATAAAAATAAAGTAAATACAAATCATAACAATGCCTAACTACTTAGTGATTTTTAATTAATATTATTGCAATATATTTTTAATCAACAGATTCTAAAAATTTTTCATTAAAAGCTATTAGAGACATTAGTGTGTGTTTTAACTTCGAAAAATAACCACTTTACAATAAATTATGTTAAAATCATTATAATAATATTTTTTTCAAAATTAAAGTGATTTATACGTCATTACTAATATTTATGACCGTTATAATTATTCATAATAGTGGTCCGTCATAAACGCTTAGACGTAATAATTTTCGGTGAATTCAAGTTACAAAACATTTTTATCAATTTTTATTATCTCCTGTTCGTTATAATTACCGTGAAATATAATATTATATTCATCAATATTATTTCAACATAAATAAAATATATAATTTTTCTGAAATATAATTTAATATAATAAGTTTAATATTATTTATCATTAACTTAATAATATTAATAATAAGTAAATACCTACACCTAATATCTAAAATATTTAATTACAAATGTATAGTAAATTATTCAAGTTGTGCTTTGCTAAAAGATATTCTCAGAGTAAAATATTGAACATTTTTTTCTTATTTAAAATGTGTTTATGATTTAAAAATAGTATTGTTATTAAAGACAATTTTTCGTCAAGACTGTAAGGGTAGAATAGATAGTTCAAATAAAATAAATAAAAGGATTTTAACCCACTATATTTCAAACATCACAGTTATTACCCGAGTGGTTTTATTTAGTCGTTGTACTTTTGTGTTTTAAACTTCACCACAAAATTAAAAACATTTTTATATTTGTTTGTCGTTTCGCAACAGTTTTTATCAAATTATATTTCCAATATGTATTATTTAATTTTCACATTTGAAAAAAAAAAAACATAATTGGATTATTTTAAATTATTAATTGTGAATTAATATAATGTAGGTACAATACACACTATAAAATAAAACATCGTCGTTCCGCTTATTTTATAGTAATGGTTTTACAACTGTCATAAATTATATTGAACACATTACAAAATATAATTTATTCTTGTCCTTTTAATTTTGTTGACGGTCCATTTACACATTAAATTATATACTTATTCAGTATTTATGTGTCATAAAAAATAATAAACGGCCTCTCAACACTGGACACTGGCATTTGCCAATTGAGTAAAAAAACAAAATATATTAAATTAAAAATGTATTTGATAACCAGCGATGATGTATCTTAATAAAATCACTATCTATTTCATTGTTCTATTGGGTATTTTGATTAAAATTAATTTTTCTAAACCTCTGGAACGATTTAATTTAATTGTTTACACGTAATAGACATTGTCGTTTTTCTCATTACTGTTTGGTTGTGAATAAGTATGATAAGTATGATATGTAGTATATTTTGTATTTTCACGGGGTAAACTTACAATTCATCACTACTAAAAAATAAAAATATTATTTTTTAAAGTACGAGTAAGTGTAAATATATTGATAATTTTTAACACCAAACCCAATTTACATAAAAATATTAAGTTATGATTTATTGAAATTTGAAAGCATATTTTTGCCAAATTTACCTTTGTATACACTTAACAGTAATAATTATTTGATAATATTAACAATTATTATGTAAAACTATATTGCATAGTTTTTTTTTTTTTTGATATAATACATACCACGAAATACTCATTAAATTACTAATTAATTTAAACAAAACTAATTGATAAACCAGGAAATTAAATTTTACAAGTTAAAATATTTTATATTTATAGATCATTTATGATATAAATTTTTTTTAAATAATAATCAATAGCAAATATATATATATTTTTAATAAATTTCAATAGTTTAAGTTTTACTATATGAAATTTACTATATTAACTATGCTCATATAGCTTATAATATTATAATTTTTAAATTTTCCTTATTTTTTTAAAGGTAGGTATTACATTTTTTTTTTTAATGCTTGCAATACAGTACCATAAGCCATAATATTATGATTGTTTTATACAACCCCTTATACACATAAAAAAATGTGTTATTTAATATATAATTTTGAAGTGCAAAAATGTTTAAAAAAAAATCGATTTATTTTTAAAATTGTTAAAATAAATATTTCACAAAATGTTAAATTATTAAACAATTATTACTATAAAATATATACGCAGGTATATTAACCGAAAAGGTTCTCCACAAAAACTTATCTTTTTTATTATTTTCCTATATAGGCTGTTCCCAATGTGGATTATTTTTGTTGTTTAGCGCAAATAGGTAATTCATATTTAGAATGGATGTTTAAGTATATGGTCATTGGTCAGGTAGAAATTTAAAAATTTATTTTCAAAGTAGCGGTAACCTATTGTTATCCATGCTTTAATCAATTTTATTATTTGTTAAAATAAAACTTAATAAGATAATAATATTATAATAACACAGATAAGGTTATTTCATATGGCATCGAAGATTAAATATGTAAATATAGAATTTAAAATAAAAATAAGCTGCATTTACAGTAAATTCCATAAATATAATAAAAATGTATTTTAAAAATTTAAAATATATTTTAAGTAGCTTAAAATACTATATGATATGAAAAAAAACACATACACAATATCGTAGATTTTTAAAGAGAATGATAAATTCTAGAAAACATAACTGTATAAACTTAGATTCGGTTTCATTAATCATTATCGTGTTTATAGTTTAGCTAAAGTCCTATTTAAATTAAAATTAAAAAAATAAATAAAACTTGGTTGATCGTTTTTTTTTTCAATCAGAATTTTGAACGGAAATTATAAGAATTTTTTTTTCAGTGGTAGAAAAATGAGCTATTGCTATAATAGGTCTAAAATGTTTTCTACTTTTAATAATTAAGGTCAATCTATTTCAATAAATATTACAATATAAAATATTAATGTAACATTAGTCAGTCTTTAGGTTTTATTTCTCACGAAATTGCGTACGAATACAGTTTATGTAAAGCATTGTACGACATTATATGGCTTATTCGACTAATAATTTTAAGAACTATTGTGATTGCAGTAAAATATGTTTCTGTACTATAATCCCGTATGACCTACGAATAATTAATTATTATTAGTATTGGTTTGGCGATGACCATGCATATGATAAAATTTAAGTCTGCACTAGTCGTTTTCGCAAATAAAGGTCAGACATATATTAATTGGTATTGGCAGCACGTCAACGGAATTCAAGTAAAATGTTAATATCCAAATATTATTAGTATAATATGTAATAGGTATATACCTGCTTTATTATACATAAAATTATTTACAACACAGGTATATTTAAATTAGAGATGGATTGATTAATTAGTACCACGTCTATGCCGCTTATGTTTTTTCCTAAGAATTAATGACCATATTATGATTATTATACATTATTTACTACACAATTTATTTACTATGTAAGAACCAAGTTTAAATTAAAAAAAATACAAATACGCAATGTTTAACACTCGTGCACGAGTGCAATAGTTGAATTAGGAATCAAAATTTTCGAAAAAAAAATAGTTCAGAAAAATGGGTCTTATTTTAAATTTCCAGAAAAAATGGAAAAATAGATTAAATTTTTTTTGCTTAAAAATTGAAAAGGTAACAGTAAAGTGGGAAAGGAAACAATCCAATAACTAATGATGGTTGATAATTATAATACATAAATTGAATCGATGATTGTAGAAACGTCATGAATCAATTATTTAAAACTTTTAGAAAATTGATAATAATTGTATAATTTAAATAATTTTGAAAAAAAAAAAATAATTTAAATATGAATACTTGTTAAAACATATCATTTACTAATTATAGCTATATAATTTTTGTTTTAAAAAAAATGAATTTGTGCTTATTATTATTTATTAATTTTCAAAGTTTTATGACTCGTGACATTTTCCAATCAATGAAAGTATGGTAAACAAAAAATTGTTTTAACACGTATAATGTATAAAATAACTTTATTAGGGATAAAGATTCATATTATATTATTGAATTATAACAAAATAAGTGTATAACATTATAAACATCTATTAAATTATTACATTTTAATAGTATTACAACATTAAATTACAAACAATAATGTCTTTATAGATGTTTATTGGTACTTAATTCTTCAAATAATTATAATTTGTAATATCGTCTTTTATCGTTTCCAAATATGATATTTTGTTATATATTTTTGGATTTTCCTAATATTGTCAATTGTGCACTATCTACTCGTATATTTAACTACAACTTGTAAGTATTAATTATATAACTATAACAGTTATAGCATTTAAAAAAAAAGCCGGTAAGTGAGTATCGCTCTGCTGTACATTAGGAGGTGGGGTGGACTCGGACTAAGGTAGGTTAAATTTGAATGCAATGATAGGTATCATTGTATACGAAAAACGATTCTGAACGGAGATGATTTGTCAGTCTAGGATATATTATATAAAAATCGAAAATTATTTATTAGTAAAACGTTATTATACACGTTTATTTTTGATTTCAAATTAAAATTAAAACTTTAAACACTCGTAAAATTTTTTAAATTGAATAATCATCAAACTTTTTTATAATTATTCTAAGCTTAACTTATGGACAGCATAGTATTAAATTTTCAATTCTTACTTTTGATAGAAAAATATTTATAAATTTTTAACTACCAAATAGTGAAAATATTCATGATTTTGACGAATTTTTGTCAATATTTGAACTTCAAATGCTAATAAAAAAAAATTGTGCCTATGTATTTTTATAATTTTTGAATGAGAGTTAGAACAAGTTATGTGGACCCTTCAATTAAATTTTCAAGTAATTTGTCCCAGCTAAATTTTTTTTATCAACATTCATAAAAATAAAATAAAAAAAAATTGAAAATTTCAATTGTCTATAAATAGCTCAAAAAAAGTCAAAATATTTTGAAAATCAAATCACGTAAAGAAAATGGCAATCTAAATAACTGGTAAAATTTTCAAGTATTTACGACTTATACTGATCGAATAACAACAAATATCAAAAATCGTTTGAGGCTAAACCGTTATTTAACGCGGTTTTGTAAAAATTTAAATTTCAAACACTCATAAAAATTTTTTGTCTGAATCCGGTAGAGTTTTTTTTACAGATAATTGAAGAAAAATGTATGGAGAACCTTGCATCAAATTTTCAAAATTTAGTTATAAAAGAAAAAAATTTTACGATTTTTCAACCACAAAATTACTTGCTAATTTTTGCAATTTTGACATATTTCATATAAATTCGAACTTTAAGCACTTATAAAAAAAAATTGTGACTAACGATTTCGGATTTTTTTTTATCACTTTAAGAACAACTTATAAGAATACTTGTATTAAATTTTCAAGATTTTCTGGCCGGCCAAAAAATTTTTATCGTTATTTAAAAAAAAAATACAAAAAAAAATTAAAAAGTTTCAATTGTCTCTAAATAGTTCAAAAAAAGTCAAAATTCTTTGAAAATTTAACTGTGTATGGAGAACGCTAATATAAACATTTGGTGAAAATTTCAAGTATTTACATCGATTAGTTTTTGAGTTATAGTAAAATAAAAAATTCGATTTTGACGAAAATTGGTTTTGCGTAAAAAATCCCGTTTTTCCGTCATTTTTTTAAGGTTTTTCCCGACTCACTTAAAAAATATTGAAATTTTTTAACTTTTGACCCCCCAAGGTACCAACTAGATCCGATTTCCTTTTCAAAGAGGGGCTGAAGTCCAAAATCGAAGCATTTTTACTGCCCCAAATGTTGTCGACAGACACAAAAAAAAACAAAAAAAAAAACACACATCATTGTAAAATCAATACATTCATCACTCCGTTCAGAATCTAAAATAGAGATGATTTATTTTCACAGTCCTCAACATCAACCTTTGATAAATAATGTTATTTTTACTTTTTATAACAAATATCGAAATATCTGTATTAATTTATTTAATTGTTAATACTTATACGAGTTATACGAAATATATACATATACGAATGCGGTATTGACAAATGACAATGACAGGTTTCTTATTTGTTTTTTTTTTTATATATACTTCAATTATTATTTTAAGCGTAAATATGATTTTTTAATTTTTCGAAAACTTCTGTTTTTTTTTAAATATATTATTTTAATGCTCTTTAATTTTGCATATTTTCCTAAGCTCTGGGAAAAAATCCGTTTTTCCGATATTTTTCCGATTTTTTCCGGAATTTTGATCCCTAGTTAAAACTTTATATTACGCTGAACATCCATCTATTGTGCTTATTGTAAATATATTTTATACAGATTGTACAAATAAAAATAAATATGACAGAAAAAAAAAATATATTACGTTGAAGGATTTGTACGTCGTACTGTGTAAATAATATTCATTGTTGCAGACAATTTAACTTAATAACGATGTCGTATCCATTACACTTTGCTTGTTTATTATTTGATATTAAACTTGGAAAAATGTTTTGAAAAAGGAAGTTCCTGTTTCTTACAATTTTGTAATTTGATGTCCCATTAAGTGTGAACATATTTCCCTGTTATTATAGTATAGTATAAAACTAAACCATATTGTTTGTACTTAATAAGTTTCATGAATCCACTTTAATGCGGGGTCATTAGCGTTTTATAATATTTTTAATTATTTAACATAATTTTTTTTTTATTAAATAATATTGTTATATATTATATAGCATTTACAATAATAACAATATTAAACTGTGTTCATTCAAATAAAACGATTTAAATTGTTGATGCTAATAAACATATACTAATATTTATGTCAAACCTAAACGTTTATCTCGTAACGAAGACAAAAATCAAATACCTTATGCCACCATAATAATTATGTGCCCATTATTGGTCAAAAATATATTTTTACAGTAATGCAATTTTTTGATAACCAGTTTTACTACAACCCTATTATAAATCATGATTAATGTAAATAATAAATTAAGAAAACTATTAAATTTCGTCACAATGTACAGAATAATAATTATATGAAATAATAGGTAACAGCTAATAAATTTAATCTTATCAAATATTGTACCTATTATACTTTACCATTTTAAAATTACCATGACGTAAAAATCAATTAGATTTCCTAAGTATATTTGAAACATTTAAAAATAAAGTTTTTAGATGAACATTTTACATAAGTAATAATTTGGATGGTAGGTAAACTAAATGTGATTTGATAATTTGATATAAATTGATTTCATATTGTTAAGATTTTGAATTTAATAATGTGTTTAGTTCATATTTTTATTTTTATTTAAAAAAAAAAATTAATAAAGATATTATATTAAGTAATTTAATTATTATTTATTTGAATTAAATATTTGAATACTTCACTGGAAATAAAATATTATTCATATTTAATAAATTATCACAATTATAAAATAATACTAAAAATAAGTTATAGATTTATTTCTTATTAATATGTTTTAATTTTAAGATAATTTAGCTTCAATAAGCATGTCTATTATTTAAAAATATTTTGAATATACTTTATAAAATTAATATTGTAATAAAAATAGAGTGGTCATTAAATTCTTCATAATGAATATTTTGTATTTATAGTAAAAACACATTAAATTATCTACATATTACTATATAATATATCAATCAATAATAAAATACAATTTTAATAGGAAATGTCCAAGGTGAAATAAAAATAAATTTAAATATCTGATGAAAAAAAATATTAGTTCAAGAAAAATAAAATTGTAATTCTCAAAAGAATAAATTATTGTTGTCCTTTTAATGGTATTTTTTTTTGTCCATTTATGTTTCAGTTTTAGAGACTTTTAGTTGTGTTATTATGCTTATTTTTATTTCGTGACTTTAAGTTACATTCGGTAAGTTTAGATTGTATCTGGTGAAAATAATGCATATTGCATTAATATACGTTTTTAGATTACACCAATTTTGGATCTTATGATGTTCATAAGATATAACTTCTTATTCACTAGTACTATTCACTACCTCTTTAATTAAATTGCCTTGTTTTGGAGGTAATAAATGTTAATTTTTATAACAATAATTTATTATGTGACATATTTGTTTATACTAATAGAAAGTATTTATAAAATTATTGTAATCTTGTATCAAGAAACCATAATATTCTGTATAAAATGTGTACTTGTTAAACTTACTCGAATGCATGTTAAGTTGTCTGAACAGTTTTGAAAATTGATTGAACATTATATTATTTTCTACAATCAAGTGTATAATATTATAGACTATACTGACGATAGTGTTATATAAAAATATAATGATCATATTATATTTCATTATGTCATAACAATATAACATTACGTTTTGACTTATATGATATTCCATAATATTACAGATACATTTTAGTGTCTGAAGTGAGAGATAAATGACGTATTGATTCTACAATGATGTGTGTGGTTTATATCAATTTTTTTTTGTATAGGCATATATTTTCTAGTAACAAAATCTCTTCAGTTATCAATTTAAATACTATAGAAAATTAGTACTTTTGGGAAGTCAAAATTAAAAATGTTTATAATTTTTATTTTTTTATTTAAAAATTGTGAAGAACAAAAAACGGCGGGTAAAGTAAGAATATGGAAAACGATTCTGAGAACTTATTTTCTATTACCAAATATATTTTATCATATATTTTTATTGTTATTAAAATAATAAACCTTAATAATAATTAATAAATAAATATCATTAGAAGTTTAATTTTGATAAAATTTAATACCAAAGCTGAAAAATTGTCTTACAAATAATAATAGCGTTTATCGCACACTGTTAATAATTGAAAAATATTAAGAAACGTATTTGTATTAATAATATTATTATATTCGATTATAGATACTATACAAATGCAATAAACTCCAGGCATATATTCAGCTACTATTTAACGTATAATATATTATAATATTATTATATTGAGGTTTTTTTTTTAAATATTATAATACATGAAGCTTATTACTCATTATTTGGCTTGGGAAGTAAAATTGATATTAAGAAGTTTCTACATTGTTATAAAATAATACGTTCGTTTAGGAAATTTTCTTGTCTAGCTATAATTCAAAATTTATACAAATGTGAAAATTAGAAAAATTCATGCGGTTAAAAATACAGTAGCGGACAGCGGTGAGGTGTATTTGAATAATCGGATTAATGCTTTATGTATAATAATAGGTATGTTGTGCATGACAAACGTCACACGGGCAGTCTTCGTGATGCGCGTCTCTTTTCAATGGTAGACGTGACCGTAACTAGTTGTTGTACCCAACTCAGGTCCATTTTATTATGCATACAGCTTATTAACAGTAGACAAATTGCAAAACTGGTATATTATATAATATTATGTTATACAGTGATGGACTGATGGCGTTGTGGATGGTTGAATGCAGTAGAATATAGTACTACTACAACAGAAGGCGAACATATATTATCACTTATCGGTTGGTTTTGTATTTTAAATTATTAATTTACCAAATATATCTTACCCTACACGACCGTGATGTACAAGTATCACGATGATCAGCAATAAGTCTAATTAGAAAATTTAAATCATCAGTAATTTATTATAGGTAGTTAGGTACCATGAAATAATTTATTGTATAAATACAAACGTAATAGGTAAATATTGTATTCTCGTATTGAATTTGAATTTAACTAAAATATAACCAACTTTTACAAAAAAAGAAAATTATCTGTTTTCAGCTGTTTGATTAAATTGCGTATAAATTGTATTAGTTTTTAATAAAGGTGAATTTAAAAAAAAAATTTTTTTGGGGGGAAAATAATATAACATTATGCATATTTATATTAGGTAGTAAGTACTATATATTATTATTTCAACTTTGTTGAATCAAACGCCAGCCTATATACTTAAATTATTTTAACATTTGGGTCAAATCCACAATTTTGAAAAAATTTTAATTACCTAGTTTTATTTTTAAATAAAAAATGTCTATTACTAATAATTAAAAACTAAATATTAAGTCAGTAGCGTCATTTCAGTATTTGTTTGACTAGGGCAACTACACACTGATTTGCCGACTCAAATCAATATTCAATATTATGATTTATAACAATGGCTTTAGTAATTAAAAATAATACTTTTTACAATTTTTAAATGTGCCAACTTAAGGTTGATGTAAATGTTAGACTAGGGCAAATGCCCAAGTTGCCCCCCCTCAAATGACGCCACTGTATTAAGTTAATTTTAATATCATGTTATTATCTAATTACAAAATATATATAATAATGTTTAAAAATATATATATATATTTTTTAAATGATTGTGAAAAAGTTTAATGTGGCCCATAACGTAGTCGATGTAAATCAAGTTTAGCAAAAGTCGTTCGAGGAAGTATTTTTGAATTTTATCTGTGTAGTTTTTCCAAGTGCATAGAAAACTACATCGACAACTGTCGAAAAAATGCTGATAAAATGTTATGTTGGATGATTTTTTTAAAAATTTTCTATCTTTCGTATGCAATTGTATTCCATGTATTTTAATTTTTAAATGTATCAAAACCCACAATGTACTCACGACGACGTAACTATTTTTAACGTTGAGGTATTTGAACCACGATGAGTTCTCGACATTATAATGTCATATCTGTATCATGTACAGATTTTTCAATGTACCTATTTTAATACTTTTTTTCTCCGTGATACCATCACTAAGCATTAGCATTACTTTTATCAATTATTGTTTTATAATAATTCTAACGTAGTACGTAAATATATATAATTAAAATTAATAAAGGCAGTACTGGAAGGCGAATAACTTAAAATAACATAAAAATCAATAATCAAATTCATCATTAAATGTAACATTATCAACAAACTCTAATTTAATCAGAATACATTGTTAATTATATCTTAATTTAATATTTGTAAATAGTATCAAACGTTATTGTAATAATTAAAAAAAAAAAAGTTTTGTCTAATAACATTAACTTTGAAGTCTGTAACTATTTTAAATAATAATAATAAAAAAAATCTTTTTAAGTAATATTAGATAGGTCTAACCCAAATTTAATAGGACACTGTATTAATAAACGAGGAATTTAAGGTTGTGTATTTTTTTTTTTCATTAAAAAGAATAAAATACCCAGAACTGTTATCGTTATATAATAGACGTATGCCATATAAAGATCCTTGGTAAGTTGTGTTGGGTTGAATTAATGGTTTAATAATTATATCAAAGCTATAATAATATAACCATATTAATATCCACATGAAATATTATCTAAATTTGTTGGTTGTTCCAGCAAAGTCACTGTTATAACTTATAATAATATGTTTCTTTGTATAATACGTTGTACGCTTTAATAATTGTTTTTATTGCATATCAATACAATCGTTTGTCGACTGTTGTTACTTTTAAATTAAATTCTGAACGTTCGATGTGAAATTGTATATTATATTTTAATAATTTATTAAATAAATAAGTATATCATATTATTTTTTTTCAACAAGTAATGCTAATAAAGTAATACGTCGAATAGTAACAAATATAAAAATTTAATTACTAAGAAACAACAAAGGTAATAACAGAATAGATGCAAAGTTTTCGTCTTCACCTAACTATAGTATGAGCTACAAATTTTAACGCCCTTGAAATAGGACTGTATAAAGCAAGTTGTTAAAGTGAATAAAAATAAGAAGAATAAGACGAACGATACAATAATTTTAAGTGCGCTTTTAAATTTATAGCAATAATTGAACAAAAAACTTATCGTTTTTGGTTTTTTAATCATAAATTATATTATTTAGCGCTTGTTATAATATAACAATTAATAAAAAAAATAATTTTTAATGATCCAAACAACTTGTAGATACCTAAAATCTATAGGTAGTATATGTATACATTTTACAAAATTAATAAAAATAGTCTAACCACGTTTTATTGCCTGCACATAACTTATTTCAATTCCAATAAAATAAATTATTCTTAAAAATAGTCTACATAATATACAATAATGCATAATATAATATGATAAAAACGTTTGCATTATTTTAAATTAGGTATTTTAAAATAATTTAGGATACCGTCATCTAAAAATGTTATTTATTCATCGTTTGCAAATTCGTTCAAATGATTGTAACTAATTTCGATAAACAAACACAGAAATGACTGCTGAGCGCACGTGGCTTGTGTTGTAGGAATTTGGAGTATTTTACAGATGTATCGTCATAAATTTAAATAATTGCAATCGTTACTCGATATAAGGCGGTCATCTGTGATTTTCTGTACATTTTGTACAACTTATTCCACCACCGATATGATCATATAGTATACAGTATACACTTACGGTGAAAAAAAGATGAAAATCTATAGGTTAAAAAATTATTTATGTTTTTGTTTTTCTAATCCCACAATATTAATTGCATATGGTTAAATCGAATATTATAACGTGAAAAAATAATTATTAATATTAATGAAATAAATCACATGTTGATCAGAACATACTCATTTGAATAAATGGCGTTCAAAATGTAATTTATTATTAATATGTTTGTATATAATTGCTCAGGTACATGATAATTTATAGAAAGGTTTGTACATTCTGAAATAGACGTATACATGATTATAATAATATATCGTATAGTTATCGTACGTAAAATAATAAATAGCAGTTATGATTTTATATTTTGTATTATTTACTGAATTTTAAGATAATTTATGCAAAAAAATAGTTGTACGAAACGTCTAAAAATCAATTTAACCACCAACCAGTAATGGGCTTCCTTGAGCACAGTTCATGACGTGATATGTTTCAAAATGTCATGTCAATCAATGTGAACATTTGCAGCGGTTTACTGTGTAAATCATTATTCCAGTAGAGTAACTCACGTTTCTCCCTCGTCTGTTTTGCACTTATATAGGTACTATAGGTACTACAGTTAGCGTTAATTACACGGTTGCGGTGGTACATCGCTGTACATAATTTTAATCGTATACAAATAACTGGGTAACTGACCCTGAAACGACTTGTTAGATATTATATTTCATTTCATCCATTCGTTTTACATAACAATATTTTGTGTTCATTTGTATCGCTTGAAAATTCTCATCATTTATGTTAGTAGGTACTGTTTGTAGCACATCAAATTACTGCCTAATATCGCGTGACATCAAATTATTATTATTTTTCTTTAAATCTGTTTTAAACCATATAATAACTAATGTTATAAAATATAGCCACAAATCAAACACTTGTATTATACTTGTACTATTCAGTAATTACAGTACTTTATTAAATATGTATTGTAAAATATTATGATAAAAATATACCATGGTATACATATATTAGACAACATACAAACATATTATATACTTTTATATCGTTAATTTTATAATAATAATCATTCATATTATTTAGGTTATAAGGATCATAATAATTTTACAGTGTTTTCATGTATACGATGAGATAGATCTTATTAATTTTGATTAAAATACAGAACAACAGAGGTATTGTTATAACAAGTAACAAGTGGTCAATGGACAGTCATTATTCATATAGTCTTATAGTCTGGTATATATATATATATATATATATATATATATATATATATATAAGGTACGTGTCATAATATTACATAAATCACAAGTGCTGAATCTAGGTACTGTTAATATACAGCTTAATAAAACAATTATTGCAATCTACAGTAACGTTTAGTTTATTGTTTAGTATAAGAAATACCTACATGAAATTATATAATCAAAATAATATTCTACGTGTTAGAATGGATAATACATAGTTAAGCATTTGTCTCAGCGAGTAAAAAACTATCGTACGAGTAAAGCTTTAAACCCTATTGTAATATTTGCAACGTACATGATAGTATTACACGAACAATAGGTAGGTACACAATACAAGAATAATATACTGAATCCGTGCGTTTACAAATTTAAAGTGTTTAATACAAAATAATAGCTAATTTCTATAGTTTTTAAAGGCTCAGGTGATACTAAACTTGTTTTTAAATATATTTTAGGTAAACGATTATATTTTTTTTTTTACCAACAAAATGGTAGGTTAGTGACCATTTAATATTCCGAATACAATTTAAAATCATTTTTAAAAGTATTATGGATCTTATAGAAAATCCACTGCATGTATTATTACAATCATTTTTCCCTTAATGTTTTTTCTAGAAAGTGTACACACATGACACATCTTATACACATTGTAAATCAACAATTTAATTTTGTGTTAATATAATTTAAAGTAAACATTTGTTTGGTTTTAATTAACTGTATTTTAATATTTTCTTACTATTATACGTAGACAAATTAAAAACTTTAAATAATTTTAGTTTACAAAGTTAGTAAAGATTATACCTAAGATTTACCTAAGTTAGGTAAAAATAATAAATAATTATTCACTATTTAGCGAAGACACCAGGTTTTAGAAATTTTATATATTTAGTATCTTGTATTATCAATTATCGTATAATTGATGGATAAACAAAAAAAAGTCGAGCTTCAAAATATTAGTATTTTTTAATAATAGTTATGTGGTTATGTCTTTGGTATTTTGGTATACACATTTTTTAATGTGTGAATATTTGAATCTATAATAAGACGAGTTAGCACATTATTTATATATATATTTTTTTATTTTAGCATGGCATGGTAAATTTCTGTTCAGCGGAACTAATCTTGTTGCTCGTGAATCAATGATAGAAAATAAATCATCTAATGTATGCTTATATCATCCTAATAAAGAAAAAAAACATTTATGACAAATTATTAAAATGAATAGAATAATGTACATAAATAAAAAAATGCTTTAAGTTTATGTATTTCAATATTTATTATAGTAACTATAATTCTATTTATTCAAAATATCAAAATAATATAATATTTGAAATATATTTTTTATTTTTTTAGTATTCAAATACATATTTGAAATCCATTTTTTTATGAACTCAATTAATTTTTTTTTTCAAAATACATTTTAAAAATATTGTCCGCTTATTAAAATTAAGGTCAAAATCATTGCAACAACTTCATCGAACAATTTTCATACAATAGCATGTATATAAATATATAACAATAATGTGTTTAAGTTAAAACAATATATTTATTGTCATGCAGTTGTATAATATGTAAAGCGTCTTTGTGGAATTAAAACGCTTTTTACATTTTACATAAATGTAAAAATAATAGTTTTACACTTTTTAACTATTATGATAAATGAAAGTAAAAGTGTTCGACACTAGAGATTGCTAGCCTATAATAGGTATAGTTAGAAATATATTATAGTACGATCATTACACCTAATAATCGTTATGTCGTCCCGTACAACTAACATGTGAATTTACGCAAATACAGTAGGTAATATGCTTTGTGTATGAAACGTGCATAATCCTTAGACTTTTACAGATTGGTTGAATATAATTAGTAAAGAATTTAATTAGACTCATATAATTATAAGTTATGTTTCAGTAGAGAGAATGGCAGAATGTTATTTCCTTTTCAATGGAAATATTTTGAAGAAAAGTTTGGCCGATTGTTTGTCATTATAATTTAAGATACCGACATACGAATATTGTTATTAATATTCTTTTATATGTATATACATATTATATAGTATTATTAAATACACATTTACGAATGTTTTGTTATTTCGATTTCAACAGTCAACGAATGGATTGGCTGATAATATTGTTTTGAGAAATACTGGATATGATTTGAATATTGTCACTATTCTTACACACCAATCTAATGTATCATTCCACTTCCACATGTATTTTAAAATTAAAATCATGTTTTGTTAAGTAATTCGATTGGATACAATATCATGCTATAATATTTACCTGCGATACATTTAGAAGAAAACAAATAACGGTTACCATAAATCATAACCAAAATGATAATATTATTATTGTAATTATTATAGTATAATAATAATAATAATAATATGATGTGTCGTTTTGAACTTTTAAACTTAATATTTATATTCATTATTCCTTTGTTTATTCCCACTACTTCCGCTGCCACTGGCATATTATTATATTATTAAGTATTATAATATATTATATTCTATTGTACACGGTGCAGTGTCGACCGTATCCAAATAATGAATGGAGTTTGTATACAATAATATACAACTTATAAGAACACTGTACCAGTATTAAGTAAACAATTGAACAGCACACAAGCGATGTATATGTATATAAAAATGAAAGATGTATAACTGTACAAGCCAACAGTGTATAGTTTTGGAGTATTAAAACGATACAAATGAAACGAGCAGGGTACCCCGCAAAATGTCATGTCTACTACTCCGTTAAGCAATATTTATACTGACAGAGCTGTAGGTAGAAAAATATTAGAGATTTAAGAAATAGTGGTCCATAATTAAGTTTTTGTTTTTATTTTTAATACAATTCCTAATATTTGTTAGATTGGAAAAAATATATTTTAAATTTCAAGTATTCGTTTATTTAAATAGTATGTGTTTTATTATCTACGAAGGAAACAGTAGAAGTAAAAAATACAAAACAAAATATAATATTATTTCTCTCAGTATTTATTATATTATATAAAAAATATTTTATTTATGTATGATATAATATATAATAATAGATAAATTATAAATTTAATTTTTAAATACTAATTATGTATCTATAGTAAATACAGTTATAATACCGTGTAAGTTATTCAGGTTCCGGTTAATAGAATTTCGTGATTCCACTTTTTTAAAATTGATTTGTAAAACTGCTACCATTTTAAATTTATCAGTTGTTTTATGAAAATACTATATTTTAAATGAGGTTGCAGTAGCGGCGTCGTCGACAAGCACCAACAAACTTGAAAAATTGTGTCGTTCTTGAACTTATATATATTTTACAATTTGAATTCCCAGAAAACCAGTTAAATTAAAAACTCTGAAATTGTAATTACAAATAGTTATAAATTGATTAAAAATAAACGTAATTGATCTACAGTAAATATTGTTATTTAAAGGTACTTACCAAGAAAACTCGCATGATTAAAAATTTCCAGTTTTCTTAAGAAACTGAATAAATAAGTACTAGAACTGTCAATATTTGATTAATTAAAATTGAATAGATTGAATTGAATTCTTAATGATTTTAAATGTAGGTAAGTTAAATATTTTAGATTTTAAAATTCTAATTATACAGGGTGTAACAGATAGACTTGACCAAAACGAATTATGCTACTTGCTACTTAAATGTATGACAAAAATTGTTAATATTATATGATTAGTAAATAATTTAAAAATTATCCTCGTGTCAGTAAATTCTCAAAAATCATATTTTTAAAAAAGTTATCACACTCTAAATTAATTTAATAAAAAAATATTAAAATTTTACAAAAATTAAATAAAAAATAAGGCACTTGACTTAGATAAATCTTTTTACCAGTTTACCACTAAAATTGTTCTTATAATTAGATTCCAAATTGGCTATTTTAAATTTGTCCAAAAAAATTTTTATCAAGTTTTAATTTTAGATTCTGAACGGAGTGATGAATGTATTGATTTTACAATGGTGTGTGTTTTTTTTTGTGTCTGTGTACAGCATAACTAGTCGAAAAAATGCTTCAATTTCAAACTTTGGGGGTGGTTTCCGATGGCAAAATGGATGTCCTTGGTGCATTATACAGGTAAAAAGTAAATATTTTCCAACAGTTTTCAAAAAAATTGAGAAAAACAAAAAAAAAATGACAGAAAAACGGGAATTTTCTCGCAAAACCAGTTTTCGACCAAATCGATTTTTTTATATGGTTGTAATTCAAAAACTAATCACTGTAAATACTTGAAATTTTCACCAAATGTTTATGTTAGTGTTATATATACACTGTTAAATTTTCAAAGTATTTTGACTTTTTTTGAGCTATTTATAGACAATTGAAATTTTTAATTTTTTTTGGTATTTTTTTTTTAAATAACGATACAATTTTTTTGGCCGGCCAGAAAATCTTAAAAATTTAATACAAGGTTTTTTATAAGTTGGTCTTAAGAGGAGTGGAAATTACGACAATTGCAATTGCAGTTTACCTAATTCTCTAGTATCTATGTAATTTAAAATTAATACAATTTTAATATATTAATGAAGAAAAATATCACTAAAAATTTCAATTAATTGGTGTTCTGATACAATAATGTAGTTAAATTATTCAGTAAAACATTACTTTCTAATATATATTTTTTTAAAGAATTTAAAAATTATTTAAAATCTAGTAGACAGACAATCAATAATAGCGTAAATCCACACAAATATACTAGGTATGGACGTTTATGTGAATATATTGGATATTTACCACTGACAGAATACTGCACTCTTGATAGTATGTGCTACCTGCGACAAACTCTTTAGATAAATAAAATATAATTGTGATCAAACAGCCAAAGGATGAAAAATAAATATTGTTTTGCAAAATCAATAATTTATTGATTTATATACTGCACTATTTTATGTACTGTAAAATGTATAAATATTTTTACAAATACGTATTGGTATAAAGATATATACAAAAATATTCTAGCAATTAAATTGCTGAGTTGGCAAAACAAACACATGTCAATTAAAGGTTTGATTTAATTAAATTAAAACACCTTAGTCTTTTGAATAAATTTAAATATTTTATAATTATTCAAAACCATATTTATTATAAAATAATTGTGTATAATATATACATTGGATTAATCATAAAATTAAATCTTTTTTTTTAAATTTTGTAAAATATTGTAAAACTAGAACAATAAGATACTCGTTTGGTTACATAGTTTCTAATTTTGTTTGAAGTACACATTTTAAACGTTTTGAATTTTGTGTTTAAAAAATAACAGCTTTTCAAAAATCGATTTAAAAAAAAAAAATTAATCAACAAAACAATAAATATCCAAATAAATAACTTGAATTTCATTAAAAAATATTCTAAAAGGCTATAGAACTATTTAAATATATTTATATTAAATAACTAAATATACAGTCTTCTATTAATATTTTTTTCTTAAGATAAACATCTAAGTTATTAATCAACAACTGATAATTTAACTAATTTTGTTATTAATTATATTATTATAGGATCCCTATTTTAAATCACCAACATTAAGAAAAACAATTATTATTGAAAAATTAAAGTTATAACTATTATATTTTATAATTAATATTTTGTGAAATAGTTATATAATATATTCAATAAAACCACTGTAATAATAACAAAGGTACAATAGTAAACTATACATATAGTAATATTAATATAAAGTTAACATACATTTTAAATAGTTTATTGCAAATTCCGAACTTGTGATTTTCCAAACGTATGTCCAATTATATTCTTAAAAAATAAATAAATATATGAATAGTAAAAATTACAAAAAATAAACATACACGACTTACAGTCATTGGTATATCTAAAATAAATTCTTAGATTATAAAAACACGACTAAGGGGGGAGGGAGGAAATATAAGTTATATAATATTAGATGTAACCAGAACAAAAGTAATTATCTTGTTCATGATTGAGTTATTTGTTTAAAAAAATATATTCTAAAAGTACTAACATTTTGTATCATAATTTGTTGAATTCTTAAACTTTTCGCATGAAATAACAAAATATGTACAAAACATGTTATAATTCGATTTACTATAATTATTATTTTTATGTGGTTTAAATACAAGGGAAGTAAATATAGGGTTGCACAACTTTAAATAGAGTTAAAATAATTTTATGATGTCACTTTTAATTTAATAGTATTAAAATATAGTAACTTATAATAATGTATTTATGTTTGGCAGATACTATACCAGATACGATATATATTATATATATATATATATATATATTATTTTGTAAACCGTGAACAATTATTACAACTTATACACAATGTACTTTGAGTAATGAGTAATTTTATTAGGTTGGACGATATTATTATCAGAAACGTTTATTGTACTTAAAATGTTTGACAGGTGCCCGCCCTTGGATAATCAAAAAACCTAATATTACGTCATTGATTATTAGTGATTATATTTAAGTATTGATAATTATTATTAACAGAAGACTTTTGTTGTATTTGATTTTTAAATAGGTTTGTAGAAAGTAACTATTTATCTTACTCAATTCTTCAGATGGCAGTGTATCTGTATAGTTAATTTACAAATTCTATAGATGCAGAAACCTTTTATAGCTCATACAAGAAGATGCCATGAAATATATTTGTATTTGAATTATATATTTATATTGTAATAACACGTAAACGAGTTAGTAATATTTTAGTTTGTAATATTAATGACATTTCCCATCTCTACTTAGCAAATAAAAATACAATTTATCTCACAATTTAAACTCACACATTATATAATATAATATTATAATCGTATAATAAAATTACAATCAACTTAAAATGTACATTATAAAATTAATTATATTATTAGTTGCAGTATATCATTTTTGTATAATATTATTATGATAGCATTTTTTACATTAAATACATTAAATACACTGTTGGATGTTTAGAGCAATATTTTAATTGGGATTTTATGTAAAATATAACACTTTATGCTTATAATATTAACTACGTTTTTTAATGAATACTTAAAAATTGTATCTAGCAATTGATTAAACTTCAGGAATTTAATTAAAAATTATACACATATTTAAAGCACGTACATTATTATAGGACTTTGTATAAATAATTTATTTAATTATTAATTCATTTTTAACAAAACTGCACGTTTCATATTTAATTCGTAAGTATAAGTTAGTTATTACTTATTGCTCTCTTTGCGCTTTATGTATTTATGAATGTTAAGTTACTGCTGTCAATTTTTGCTGAATACAATATACGGAGAAGATCATACGAATAGCCCCGAGAGCCAAAAAACCTTGAAAATATCCGGGACTGGTAATATTACTTAGACTTGGATATAAATTATCCATAATAATACATGAGCGGTTCCCTACTTCGTTTAAAATCACCTATATGGCTATAATAACTGCATCATCTATAAAAGACCGAAAGTCACACTAAAGTTAGTAGTTACAGTTTACAATCGGTCTGTACATCAACTTCACTATACAAGAAATCCTTCGTCATGAAGTCTTCACTTTACGTGAGTGTCTTTTTCGACGAACGGTTTCCTAAAATCGTTCATAATGTTCCTATATACTGTTAAGACACTGTATTTTTAAAATTTTTTTTTTAGGTAGCTTTGGCATTATTTGTAACTGTAGTGATAGCCGATGACTCCAGAAGTAAAAAGGAAGCTATTTACAATCCTTATGGGCAAATCACAGGTAAACATTCCACTGGAATATTGTAAAATAAATTAATGTATGTGCAACGACATAGGTATTATATTCAAATCTTTCAAACTTAATATGTAGGTACAATGTATTATAGTTGTACGTAGTATTATACTATTATAAGTATAGGATTAATTTGATCGTGTCTTTCCGTATAGAGAAACCAAACTTATGAAATTGGGAAAATAATAATGACCATTATATAGTTGTTATACCTACACTTGGTTTTCTGAAAATATATATTTTGATAAAATAGTTTTATGTTAATTATAATTTTAAGGCTACGGACGATATAGTTTATTCTAAACCCATCGTGACTATGAAGTATGGAGATACTAAGTATATTATATACATATAGTTTCATTGTATGATTATATTTCTACCAGTAACTTTTTTTATTTATATTTTTTTTTTGCATAATTTGGAGAATTATTACAGCATCTTTCACAATTATTATAATATTTGTAGTATTTGCTTAGCTTATTTTAACTAAAAAATAAAATAAAATAAATAATTTGAGTTTCATAAATATTTGAAACGAGCAATTTATAGAACTAGTTTAGATATGTGAATATTTTAAAAGCTGAATTTATAATTGCCATTTCGTATTCAAATACAGTTGAACTTGAAAAAAACGGGGAGTGATGTATATTAAACATGAATGGCCTGTATGGGTGTGTATAGAGAATAATGATGAGACGAAACAAAGAACTTATAATGAGGGTACAAATTAAAATTAAATACATTTTTATTTTAATTAAAAAATAACATAACTTTTGATAAATGTCTAATTATATATAATATTAGAAATTAAGTATAAATTAAATCATATATCTACCACATAAATGATCTAATAATCATATTTTTTTTATATATTAATACATTTATAATAATTACGATATTAAAGCATTGTTAATATTTAATAAATAATTTATTTAAATTATTATTTTCAGTAATAATATCAAAAACATAATAATATGTTGTATTTTTAATTATAATTAAAAATAATAAAACAATACTTGTATACCTAAATATTATGAACTTAACCATTAAGCACTTACCTTAATAATGCGTATAAACTAATTTTACATGTTTATGTAATATATATAGCACCTATCTATCTATACTGGCTAGTGATATATTATGTATATCATATAATATTTAATACAATCATTATAAATAAATAATTATGTGAAACCGTGAATCATACGAAACCAGATTTATTTATATTTAATTTTCTGGTCGTTTGTAATTTAACTATAAATATACTCATTGTATCCATAAATCTTTAAAACAAATAATAAACAATCATTATATATGTAAGTATGTAATACTACACGATTTTACTAAAGATATTTAAAATTGTTAATAATTATTTAATCATAAAGTGAAATTATTATTAGTATTGTTTAAAATATGAAAATTAGGTTAATTTAATCATATACAATTACCTTCGCTTTGTATCATTATTATTATTTGTACCTACTGACTATTTGATTATTTATTATAATCTAAGTGATTTTTAGGTTAATTTTATTGAAGTTCAAAACTTACCTAGTAGCATAGTGCATAATATGTCAATATAATGAACTGGTAATTTCAGGAAATTGACTTCATCGTGGTTTTCAAAAATATGTATAGTCAAAAACATAATTTGAGAAATATTTCAAATATTTAGTAAACATATTATTATTTCCGATGATAAATTCAATAAACTTTAATAGATAGTAAATATTATACTGTATAAACGACGCATAGATAAATGTATATATATTTATGTTGTAAGGTTTGGAAACGGTGGTTTTTAGAGGTGTGATTTTCCCCACCCAAATTTGTTTATTGTTCATTCCTTTTAATATATAAATAATAAATATTAAAAACAACAATTTATGGGCATTACTATCAGTTAATATTCAAAAAATGGAATAAGACGCTTATACGCTTAGACAGTTTTTAGGAAAATAATTTTTTATTGCATAATTTTTGTACTAGAGTACCGAATTTTACTGAGCCCTCTTCCACCAATACTGTTTTGGCAAAACCAATTGATACCTACTAAGGTTTTGTGACTTTTTATTTACTAATTTAATGCAAATAAAATTATAAACACTCGTTGGCTTTGGTTCGATTGTGGAAGTCTTTTCGTTATTTCGTTTCGTCTAAGTCCTAATATAATCGTTACTCTCTTCTGACAATATAAAATTGCACGTGTGGCGAACACTATATTGAATCTAATATACTTCTCTTTCAATTTTTATAATACAATAAAATAACATTGCGGAAATTCGTTTTATCGTCTACGTTAACGATTGCGACGATATCGAACGGTACGCAGTTTAATATAATAACGTCGGTCGGTCGTCGTTCGAGCCTGTAATAGCGTAACGCGAAGTGAGATGTGTTACAGGCGCTCAAGTTTCAAAAAAAAAAAAAAAATAGATCGATCAGACCATGACTGTTTAATGATAATTAATATTACCAACTAGGTAGTAGAAATCGACTATGACGGCATCTGAGGGTACACTGATCGAACCGTGTGGTTAAATAATAATATCGTGCACAACTGTCTTGCGCTCAAACGAAAAAAAAACTTAACCGTTTTACCCGAGATTAATTTTATACGCTTATATGAAATTGAGAGAACATCGTTGAGTTGTTGTAAATTTGAATTTACTCTGAAACGCGAAAACAAAATCTCTCTCTCTCTGTGTATACATATATATATACTAATGATATATTGATATATTTATATATATATATAGGTGTATAGGTACCTCATCTACACGTCTTGTTACTTTTTAACCAAACGCGTTTATCGAGCAATCGAATTTAAAAATACTGAAACTTATATACAATATATATATATATATATATATATATATATATAAATGCTACACATTTATTGTCTATTTATATTAAAATATTTAAATTGCTGTTATCAAAATTTTTTAACTTTTTTGCGTTTTAGACATTAAAGATTAAACGCTGTTCGGAATTTCGGATGCTTATATTATTATATTATATTACGGTATGTATATACATTCTAAACGGACGACGTGCCAGATGCCCTTAAAAATCACAGCGATCGTACGCTGTTTAACGACTGTCGACGTACTGCAAACGTGAAACGGCCGCTGGAAGTCTCGGTACACGACGATATATTATTATTATGTTTTTTTGCTTCACAGATGCGAACAAGTATTTAGCTACGGCCCATCCGGCCCACGTTTACAACAACAACTATCAACAAGTGCCGTACAACGGCTATCAACCGGCGGCGTATTCGGCGTACAACCAGCTGCAGTACTACCAACAACAGCCGTACCAGCGTGTCGGAGGGTATCCGTACAACGTCGACACCGCCACGACCGGCTACAACCAGTACAACAACTACCCTTACAGCGGCGGCTTCCAGCAGTATCCGTACAACGTTAACCAGCACTACCCGTACAACGTTAACCAGCAGTACCCGTACAACGTCAACCAGCAGTACCCGTACAACGTTAACCAGCTGCAGTACGGCGCTTACCAGCAGCAGCAGTACCCGTACTTCGGTTACCAGAACGCGTACGGCCGCCAACAGATTCCGTTCGGGTACAACAACAATTATAACGCGTACAACTTCAATCAGGTGGTCCGCCAGGCGCCCGCTTACCCGAGCGCCGGCGCTCAGCCCGTCAGCCCGCCGGTGCCGCATCCGTTCTATCACACGCAAGGAACGTACTATCCGACCGAAATCAACAAGCCGACCGCCCCCGCCCCCGCCCCCGCCGCTACAGTCGAACCGCCGAAAAAACCATAGACACAGACGAACCCGTCGAAAACGCCACCAATATTATTATAATAATGTCACGTGATCATACTCGTAATGGTATATATTATAATTATTATTGTGGTTTAGTATTATAGGAAATGGAAATGAATAAAAAACGTAATATACAATTACATATTATTATTATTATATTATGTAAAACCATGCCATGATATTATTGTTATTGCACTTAAAAAAATAAATACATCGCTAACGGAGCAAAACCGAATGCAGTCGCTGTTCGTTTCAAATCCGATGTTATTATTATTATTATAATTTTTTTTTTTACAAAAATAAAACCTCTAACATTATACAATAGTGTCATAACGATTGTTCTCGAGATGCAGCACCTTTGAATAATAAGTAATGCGTAACCCGATAATACGAGTTTTAATTTATTAGATTTGTAAAATAAAAATTGTGTATCTAATCGTTATGCCGACGTGATAAACATTTAGCAGTATATTACTATGGACAATATATAGGTGAACAGATAAATATCAAGGTTAGAGTAATCGGTAAACAAGCTTTATATTTTGAGTATACGCGTTTTGACGATATAAAAAGTATTTAAATCTGCACAAACCACAAATGTAATGCGCAAGAAAAAATAATTTAATCTAATTTTACAAGTTATAATAGAAAAATGTTTTTAAGGTCCGTTATGAAATTACATTAAATATAATTGTTTTGCCTATAATATATTATATTCTATAAAGTATGTTTAAAGTTCGAGTGTTGTCGATGAATAAATAAGATTTTTGTCTACCAAAATATCATAGATAATATTATACGTACTTCAATAACTCTGGTTTAAACTTTGATTGCAAATTTGATTAATTTTTTTCGTACATAAAAAGTTATAACATTTTACTCTTTAAAGTTTCTCAAATGATTTTATTTTACTTTCATCGAGGACCTCTTCGTCAAAAGGTTCACTCATTTCTGCTAACCTATGCTCTTCTACGTCGTCTTCAACTTCTTGGTGAAACGGTTTTTCGGTTCCGATTTCATCATCATGTTCTACACTTTCTGACACCTCATAATTACTATTTGGTTTTATCAATTTAACCGGAATGTGTGGCCCGTAATAATAGTTCATGGCGGTAGGCACAGGGGCATAATATAATAATCGTTTATGATGAGGTTTCTTCGGAGTGGGGTGGTGACAGTGTTCTTTTTTATGTTTTTTTTTTGGTTTTTTTGGCTTGTGTTTTTTGTGAACTTTGGGATCACATGGCTTACATGGTTTGTGTTTTGGCATCGAAGGTTTGTGAGGTTTATGTGGATAAATTGGCTTGTGTGGATGTGGTGGCTTGTGTGGATGCGGTGGCTTATGAGGAAGCAGTGGCTTATGTGGATATGGTGGTTTATGAGGGTGACGATGGTTGCGAGGTATCCAATGAACAGGTATTTGTCGGGCTATTAATACAGGATGATGTCGATTTCTGACAATTATACTTAAATCTCTCATGGGTCGTATGATTCTCATAGGAGGACGACCTTGTTGATCACTTATTGGATCTAGTGATTTATTACGTTCTTTTGGTTTCAGCGATATAATTGACGACACCTCTTTTACTTTTTTTACTTGCTCGTAATCTTTAGTATCATCTTTAGAACCAATATTTTTTTCGGGTTCATTAAATCTTTCTAATGAATCCATTTCATCCGGTTCATTTAGCTGTTCTGGGTTTTCTGGCTCTCCGTAATCAACAATGTCAGGATCATGAATTTGTTTAGCCATTGGTTTTGACGAATCTGTAGGCATCCATGTGTCAGGTACCTCAGATATAAATTCATCTGGAGAATCTATTTCTGGCCCTTGAAGTCCATAACTTCGAGAGCTAGGATCCTCTTGAGACTCAATTGATTTTGTATGTAAATTCCTGTTTGTACTGTTTTGTTTATTGTACTCGTCGTTTAATCTTCGGCCGCACGCTAGTGCTGATAACCAGAATAAAGCCAACTGTAAAATATGTCAACGAGATATTTATGATAGATATATCTAATAAGTAAGTAAACACTAAAAAGTAATACGAATAATCACACAACGATTATAACAAAATAAGTGTTATTCCATGTTGTTGAAAAACAAATTATAATTCTTTACAAATATTGAGGGATTAAAAATAGAATAATTGTATAAGTTTCTCAATTCAGAAATTAATAGTTAAGTATTTAGTATGTATAGTGTTAGGTATGGATTACTTTTGTTAAAGAAAAATGTTCAGCCATATCAAATCATAAGCTAATAAAAATTAACTAAAAAAAAAAGTAGGTATACGACGTTAAATGGATCACTTTTTATACTACATAATTACCTATGTATAATTTTTAAAATTTAATTGGGTGAATGATTAAACTGTAATAAAAATCTCCATATCGATTTTATAAAATAAATAAAACAACATATATCCTTACTTAAATTTATAGTATTAAAATTGGGTAAGTAATTATTTAAAACGTAAAAGCGTATGAAAAATCCTGTATAGAACCAAAACCATAGAGAAGCTGTGTATATTTAAATTTATGATTAGTAATAATAATAATAATAACACATTATTGTAAGTAATACATTTTTAAATTTTTTAAATAAAATTAACATTGTGTGTATTTTACGTTAGTTCATCATAGTTTTATAAAACTGATACAATAATTAAGTACCTATTTAAGAAATGTATTTTGAAAAATTCTTAGTTTCATACAACTTCTATAATATATTCTTATTTGTACTTACCAATCGTTTTGTATCCATCGTTATACGGAGTATTCATGACGACAATTCGATTCTGATTAGGATGAACATGATGCTTTTGACACAAACACCGTTTGTAAACTGTCATTTTGATCAACAAATAAATCCTCAACATATGCATGCTATATTCCACCTCTACCGCATGAAATGAACCGCGTCACACTAATTGCACAAAGTTTTGGTTTTTGGTTTTGGTTTGTTTTTACACACGGATTTCCCAATATTATGTCACGTTATCGGTCGCTCGGTATCGTGACTACGACGTTTTGGTTGCTTTTATTCTTGTACCGGAAAAAAAAATCAATAGCAAGTGATGTAACCCAGTAGCACTGGTAATCGGAACGAAATGGCGATCGTTTTAATTACAGGAAGTTGTGAAATCGTTCACTGGACGATGGTGTGAAAATAAGGGCACGTGGATGGTGGAGAATAATTTACCGAATGATGGTGGTTACCTATTTTCAGGTCACGGTCAACAGTGAATATTCACTTGGGTTATGTGCCCGGTTAACTGTGAAAACGAGAGTCTTTAAAGAAAACTGAAATCGATACAGTACAGCCGTTAGTTATTAGAGAATATCAATTAATGGCGTGTACAAATGGATGTTTTAATGAAAACAAAAATGTTGAGTTTTAACCACATTATTCTATAGTGACGTCATTTATGACATGAATGTCGAGCAAACACACTTTGTGTATTTGTATACGTATGGTTTTTTTTTCTTATCGAATCCATTTACACAATGAATAATACCACCCTTTCTTAAAACATACTTATGAATATAGAGTACTCGATACAATTGTAAAATATACATACAAAAGTGAATAAAAGCTCGAAAACTTTAAACTTTAAACTTTAAACTTTAAAACGTTTTTTTTATCATAAATGCATATGACTTGAACAAAACAAAAAATAAACATTTTTTATACAATCGAAAGTTATTACAAAGAAACTTTTGTAATTTAACTTATTTTAATGCATAAATAATATTATAAGATAACCCCCACACAATAAAAAACCTACGAACTTTTTTTCGGTGTACAAATAATATAATAATTAAATAAAATATATTTTTATATATTCTTAAATATATTATTTAAAATACGATGTATTCATATATATATATATTGATAAAGTTATTATTACTTTTTTTTTAAATTGTATTACAACGTTCATTACACAAATACTATACAACTATTAGTTTACATTATTTTTAAATATTAAGGTACAACATAGTAAATTAATTGATTCATAATATGTTTTAAATTTCAATGTTGTAATGTGTTTACATGTATAGGTAGTTTCTAATATTTGTAATAATATTTTAATGTATGTTATATACTATATAATGTATTATAGTAATGTATCAATAATAATCAATATAAATTGAGTAAATTATGATTTTAGAGAACTGCAGGTGTTAGGTCTTAATTTATATTTAAAACTTTAAATATTAGAAACATAATTTCTTATTGGCTCGATAAAATGTAATATAAATATAATTATTTTCTATTTATTAAAATATTGATTAATTAAGTTTAAAATGTTTTGTCATTGATTTAGTTTATTTTTTAAATTCTCGTATATACAATGTATACATACTATAACTAAGTAGGTATATAGAAAATGAAATAATTAATAATGATAATAAAATAGTGGAAATAATTTGATTTATAATTTTAGTAGGCTTAAATAGGTATTTATATACACGAATATAATCTATTTTTAACACTTTATTGAGAATAATAATTATTCATGGATTTAAAATCCTTTCAAAATAGATTTTATTTCATAAGAATAATAGAACTGGGTGAAAGACTTTTTCAATTATTTACAACACCAATCTCATTAACATTTGTGGTGATTTATTATTATTAGCTAACCCAAAAAAAATTGCGGTTTAACATAATTGTGTATTGGTTTAGGATAGGATTAGAGTGGTATTCACGTCCATGTGATCGGAATATTTTACACACGCCATTTATTTGGATTCCGGCTAGGAATCGAAAAAAATTCAATTCACAATATTATTCTAACGATATTTAATCAATATTATCGTAGATACTTTTCTACGAAACATTAATGTAGGTATTTCGTAAAGATTAAAAAGAAAAACTAATTAAAATTATTACTTTGCTATTAAAATGTTAAACCCAGTGTAAATGAACTTTAACTATTTCGTTCAGAATATATAAAAATATTTACGACATAATATAATATAAGATATATTAATAATTTAATTTTAAAAGTCCATTGTTTTTGTCTTTATAAATATATGGTTACTATATTCAATTAGTTAGTATAATAATATTTATATTAGGTATATAATATATTATAACGTAACTTACAAAACACAATATTATATTGAATTTCGTATATTTATTTTATAAATAACAATAATAGTTATGTTGATGTTTATTAGCTATGTGAAGGGATTTAAAATTAGATTCGTTAAAGGTTAAACTAAAATCTTAGGTTTTTCTGTATTGATTGCATTTTTTTAAACGGAAAAAAAATTAAATGTATAGTATGTATTTTATTTTATTATTTATTATATAAGTAAATACAATTTAACAATTATCATATAAGTTATTTTTTTAATTATGGCTAAATTGTTGTATTTTTAATAAAAAAAATTGTCTCCAGTTGCAAACTATCATCGACGCTAAAATACAGTAATTTTAGATTAACTAATGTTAAAGCTAAAAGATACATAATTAGGCGTATATTATTATGACACTTTCAATAATAATTTTTAAAAACCAGGAAAGTCGTTATGCTATATACAATAAGTGTCGAGTGTATCTTTTCACTGAGTAAGCCGCTGTACCGCTGTAATAGATGATGTTAAATTTTAATTCAACGATAAACATCATTGTATATCTACAACAAAAACGTTTCTGTACAGAGATTGTTTGTCAGTCAGTATTTCTAAGGATATTTTATGAAATATTTATGTGACAAATATCAATTGATTTTTAGTCATATGGTAGGTTATACAAATCTTTAATATAATATATGGTATATATCTTTGAGTATATTATAATGAAGTCTAAATTTGAACTTACTTAATGTTCATAAAAAATGGATGAGTTTATAACTTTTATTTTTATTTTATTCTAGTAAGAAAAACTAATGAGATAAATTGTGTAACAACTTACAATTATAAATCTTTCCATTTAATAAAATAAAAAAAATATTCTAAATTCAAAGTTTATGCCAGTGACCACACTTTAAGCTAAAGCTATTGAAATACTTGTTCTATGGTAAAATATGTGTATAGACAATAAATAAAAATAAATACAAAGTACACACAACATTATAAAATCCAAACACTCATCTTTTCACTCAGAATCTATTATAGAAAGAATTTCATTGGTATGTTTTGAACTGGTAACGAAGTAGAATTTTATGTTGACGTAACTATACTCGGAGTTTGTCAATGCTGCGTCCCAGATGCAGGAAAATGATTTTTTTTCCCACCTTTTCCGTGTTCCGATTGCGTCCTATTGGCTATTGTATAGTAGGTAAGCGTTAATGTGACAGATAAATTTACATATTAATCTAATATTTTTGTCATCCATAGTGTAGAGGTATATTTAAATACGAATTGGTTTTTACTTGATGAGTTTACGAGTATGCAGCGTACTACAAACTCTTGAGAAAGCTTTCATTCAAAATTTAACTCATTTTTTCTACACATCTCATGCCAATATTCATCAATTTCTAAATATTTTAAAACAATATCAAACAGATATATACATAAAAATAATGTCAAATCATAATTTAATATCTGTGAAACGCAGAGCAAAGTATTTGATAGTATTTTATAACACCAACTAGAAATGTATTATTAAAATTATTTATTCTTATATATTTGGATTTATTTTTATTGGTTTTGTATTATTATTATTTACAAAATAATTATTAATTATGACTATCCGTTTTACAAAATTGTATGTTTATATATCATACAATAGTGTGCAATCGGAACATAAAAAGGTAAGAAAAAATAATTTACCTATCCAACTTGTGGACGCAATCGACATACTGAAAAGCTATAAAAGGTTGAAGCGGGATCCAATCGAATGACGCCCACTATACTATACATAATATCAAATAATTTTCAAGACATATCTTTTACATTCAGTTGATTCCATGGACATTGGACATAATATTTTTTTTCAATATTTTTCAATAATAATATATGCCTATTTCGAGAAATCAAATCATAGATATTACTAGGTAGTAGTAATATTACTAGATACTTAAAAAAATAAAGTATTTTTGTCCATACTAAATATAAATAATGGCATAAATATTATATTTTGTATAAATTGTTTAAAAAACATTTAACCAAATAAAAAAAAAACAAACAAACATCATTTGACATATAAATCGAGGTAATAAAGTACATATATTGGTTTAGTCTTAAAAATTAATATTAGGTGGTGACAGACAGGAAAAAATCTTTATCATTGTAAAATTAATACATTTATCCGTTTAGAATATAAAATTAAAAATTATTAGTTAATTAAAAATGATGTGATTTAAAGGATTCAGATTTTTTATAGTATCAGTCTGTTGGATTTATACCTATATAACCATATAAACTTCAAATATATAATTTTATTTTCTTTACAATACATTTGTTATTTTTTTAATCATATTAACTAATGGCCACATCGTTAAAGAAAATAAAGATCAATTAAAAAAAAATATATATATATCTTTGTAAAACTAGTACATACTCAGAATTTAATACTTTAAGTACTGATTAATTTCCTCAGAAATATTTTTTTCTGAACATTTCTTTTAAAGAATACATTTTTGTCTTAATACAATATTGTATTATTTCATTATACATTGAAAACAATATTTTAATCTACTCTAACATGGTATTTTAATCACCACAAATTGAGCTAAGTGTTCCTGGATTTGAATATTTAAATTAAGCTGTACAGTGTACATTATAAATAATACTATTATATCAACTTATATAACTAATTTGGGTTTAAAAACTATTTACATAAACAAAACGTTTTTATTTTTTTTAAATTTTATACCTTGTGAATTAATCAAATATGTCACATTATTAATTAAATTATATTACCATCCTTTATATTATTTATAAATGTTATAATAAATTTATAATGTAATACATGGAAGGTAAACATAAAAACTAAATTATTATATCACCTATACCGCTATACATACTTATACTTATAAAAAAAAAATGTGAAATACGAGTTGTAGTTAAATATTTGTGAGATTTAACTAGATATATTGTAGCGTTATTTACAAAATTGTAATTATTATTACCTTATACCTACATTTAAAAAAAAAATAACTATAGGGGCCGCCACATCATTTTTTGTTTCCTCTGTTAATTTTTTTTATAAATTTAAGCATGTTTTAATTTAAAACTATTTCAATTATTTTTAATCATTAATAATTTATTCAAAATCGTAAATATTAAAAATCTATCCGGTCAATGTACATTAAATATTCTTCTTTATAAAATATATTTTGGTGCCTTTCCCTAAACTGAACCAGAGCGTCGTAATCGTAAAAATACAGAATATATTTGTTCTTATTATGTTATGTGCGAGATAAACAGAGAAAGCAAATGTTGGTGTGGCGGCCCCCTTAATTTACAAGCAGTTCAATAGTTTATAAACGTATATGTAATATAATATTAAACAGTATACATACATAGTTATTAATATTAAGTACTTATGAAGAAATTCAAAATACCTATTTAAAATTCTAGTTTATAGATTTAAAATAAAGACGCAACATTGCTTTTACCTCAAATTTATATAAAATTCAACGAGTTTAGCATAACACATTTTAAAATTTTATTGTGAAGAATTCATGAACATAATTAAGGAAATATAAAAATGTTATTTTCATTTATATCATATATTTTTGATATTTAATATTTTTGTTTTTATTTTATATCGAAAATGTATAAACAACAAATAAATTATTAAATACAAATTTTGTTATAAAAATACTAAAATACACAATAATATATCATAGTTATTAAGTTTGTATTGCAGTATATGTATCGAATAAGTTAGCGTTTTACAACAGTTTGACATTATGTTAAAATATATAAATATATGATAAAGAACGAATTGTATAATAAAGTACAATACTCAATTTAAGAAAATCGGAAAATGAATTAAAAATAATCTTTATTAATTGTTCTTGAATATACTAATAAGATATTTTATTTAATTTCGGCGATCAGTCTTAAAATATTTTGATAGGCATCGAGTTGATTTAACAAATAAAAATAAAAAACTATTTCCGTCCCAATATTTTCCAGTGGAGATGCTGCACAACAATAAGATTCTTCTATATAGTATATTATTAGCAACTACGTCGAAATAATATAACATTGTACTTACATGTGAAATATTTGTATTTAAATGACAATCATAAACTTGACTTGAGATTAGATGGCTATGGTATCGTTTTAGATTCATCTGGTTGGTGCCACTACCAGCGTATAAATAGGTAACAAAGACAAATTAAACGGCAGTCTCGTGAAGCAAAAGCTATCCGGAAAATGTGTTCCGGTTTACTTCGAAATCGCGACGATACAAAGATAACGACAACGACAACGACGATGAAAACATACTGTTATCGTACATTTGTGTGAGTCTTAAAAACCTTATTCGGATGAACGCGAACGATCAATCGAATTGGCCAACGAACCGTTTCGGACGCATCGAACGGCATTGGGATGATCGTACGGCAACAATAACAAATACACGCAGCTATGCTAAGCCACGACCTTGGGCGCGTTTTCACCGAGCCCGTGTCGAGGGCACTTCCGGTCTAGGTGTCGGATAAATATCCGTTGATCCGGAGGATTTCAATCAAGTCACTCTCGAATCACCGCAATGATGTTCCAACGGATCGCAGCTCTCCTGATCGTCGGATCAAGTGCGTCAACCGCGTTCGTCCACTCCTCCAACCAGCAGTCCAGCCATAAATCGGAATCTAGTTACAGCAGCAGTTCTTCACGTGAGTTTTAAGTATTTCTTAACATTTCTTTTTCTTTTAAATGTATTAATGTTATTACTCACACGTATGTACGTTTTTTCTTTGAACAAAAAATCGTTGACAAAATCGTTTCCACCATTATCTGTTGTAGAGCGGTTTGATTTAAGTTAATGCTCCGCCCCCTTACTAACGAATTAATATTATTCTTGTGTGATTAATTATAATCCACTTAAATATGGCGCGGTGAATATTCATTAAATTTACATAAACGCCCTTATAATGCTCGGTAAAACCTCTTTAAAGCATAAAACGAAAAAAAATACCTACCGAATAAGATAACCCTAAAAACTCAATATTATAATGACTAACATTTTAGATTTATTTTACACAGCTTGTATCGAAAATATTTCCATGGTCGACTAACTTTTTTTATTCAATTATAATTTGCATATTATTATAACTTTCTTATTAATCTATTATTTGTATTGATACAAATGTCAACAACTGGATCTATTAAAAAATCATGAGTATAAAGTTTGTAAAACTTTGAAAAAGTGCTTTATGCATACAGTGTAATGTGATAGTTATTCGTCGTGTATCTACATAATATTATAACAAATGGACGAAATTATTTTAAATTGTACTCAATATAGTTAAAATAGTTTTGTGAAGTAATAATATTTGTTTATCTGATTACCTTGTTAGTTATAATTGTATAAAGCTCTTAGTTCATTAGTTATTTTAATCAAATATTAAATAAAATAAGTCCTAATAATTTTTGTTTCAACTGTAGATCATGGTGGAAATTCATACAGTTACGTCAGTCAATCGGCCCAGGGTCCAGGTTATAGCTACAGTTACAGTCACTCTGGTAGTGGATCTCCATTGTTTTTACCTGGATACGCTGCTGGATACCATTTATACACCCCTCTAATCATTCCATCACTTGACTTTGAACTAGATTTTGATTTGGATGATGATCTAGATACTGATTTAGATTTCTATATTGATACAGACTTGGATTTAGACATAGATTTAGATTTCCCTGGAATTGAATACGGACTCGGTTATATTGGAAAATATGGGCACTGGTATAGAAAACCAAGATATGGATTTTCTAAGTTGTACAACAGTATCGATGCAGATTTTTGGAATTATGGAGGAAATTATGGATACAATCATTTAGCACCATTAAATTATGGATCGCTTAATTTTTTCAAATAATTATAGTCAAATAGTAAATTATACTATTTATTTATTTATAATACATATTTAATAATTTATTTATCATGTTAACATGCCTTTAGGTATATGATCTGACCCTTTTGCTAACATATACAGTTTTTTAAATGTTATTAGTGCTCAGTCTATTGCATAATATAGATAGCATAACGATTTGAAATGACGTTATTTACATAGAAAACTTAAAATAAACTTGTATTGTCCTATGATACTTTACCGCATAAATCAGTATTCATTATATTTATGGAACTAATAGGTACTTTATGTATTATTATACTACTTGTAGTTGTACATCATACAATAAATATAATATATTATTATGTTTGAAAATATTTTTGTAATTTATTCTATAATAAAATAATATAATACAGGGACAATATGAATAGGGACATTAACAATCGGAATGCGGTCACAGGAGATAAATCATTTCGCATATTGGAATTTTCGTTTATGTACTGTATTAATATATTAATGTGTACATATGGAAAATAATACAATAACCATACAATATATGTGTTAAATTTTGAAAATACAAATGATATTATACTACATAAATGTATTATGTATATTATTATTATTTGCAATAATATATTATAAAATTATTACATTTAGTACTACATAAAATACATAAAATGTGTAACTGTTTAACTGTTTACCTAAGAACACTAAGCTATCATCATTATCCATATTGTTGATGGGTCTGTGAGCTTTACACATTGTACTTATTATTTCCTACACAAATATACATTTTTTGTTATAAGTTTGATTTCAATATATTGCATTATAATAAATCAAAGATCATTAATCTTAAAATAATCTCTTGTTTTTATTTATTTTTGTGTATCTAATTCAAATAAATGTCGGGTTATTTCTATTTTTTTTTTACTTCATACAATTATAAGCAGAAGTATACAAAATACATCAATTTGCGTTATTCAAATACGAAATTAAAAATAAATCTAATTTGAGCACTAAAAATACTATATAGTACAACAAAATACATTGAATTAATGAGAAAAATACATTATTAAAAAATACAAAATTATTTTTATTTGGTCATTATCGTTAAAAAATTATATTAAACATTTTATGAAAATTAGAACTTTATATGTACAAAAAATCGCAATATTAATAATGTATCTTAAATTCTTAAAAATATTTTTCTCTTTTAAAAATATAAGTTTTTTAAATATTGTATCATTTATAATCGTATAAACTGTAAATATAATCGAGAGACTAGACATCTGGTGGCTTAGTTTGACGACGGCACGTGGAAGATAATAGGTACTTTATAGATAAGAACTATCATAAACTTATGCATACTATTTTGTCATGTATAGGAAGTACAAATATATTGGAAAAAAATACCATTAATATTGTTATTATTTCGTAGGGTACTTAATGAAATTAAGACGTGTGCATTTTATCATCAGTTTTAAGTTCTTTGTATTCTTTTAAATAATATATTGAAAAGAAATATTGCCATTTTCGTATAGAGGATATAGCCATATTAATAAAGGTAAATAAAAACAAATCTCCTAATGTTACTTATTATATTATAGTAGGTATCTAGTTGTAAAATTGATGAGAAAATACTAAATCATTTCATAATATCAACCAATATATTATATAGTTTGCTATGTTTAAATTAGCACTATACATGATACGTAATTCTGAGTTGTTTAAATTATAATAACTAGATATGTTATATTATTTGAATAAACTAATTCAACGCCGTTAATTCTAACAACAAAGAAACAGGTAATCGAAACTAAAGTTTAACAACGTACGTTATGGTTACTGAAATTTAAAAAAATAACTAAGTTCAAATGTTGACAAAATTGGATATTCAAACGTAAAATTTCGATTCTTAAATCAAAATTCTAAAATGTTTATATGATTATTTAAAAACAGTTGACTCACAATTTTTTTTATATACTTTCTAATACTTACTAAGCACGATAAAATATCAATTTATCAATTTATCGAGCAGCCGATTAGGAATGACGATAACTGAGAGTATGCATAATAATAATATGATTTATTGAAGTGAATCATACATTTTATAATTATTATATTATTATTTAAAATAAATTATATAAGTTATGTAATCTGTATAACGCACAATATTTAATATTATTACTCCTAATTCCTTGAACGATATTTGACAAAAAATCATGTCTAAAAAGAACTATTAGTAACTATACTTTAGACTATCTTCAAAATAATCATAAATGGCTTAACGTGTAATATCAACTGATCGTATATGCACAGTGCACACGTTATAAATGAAACGGTATTATAATATGGCTTACTAGTAATTATACAATAAATAAAATTTCATGGTCAAAACATTTTTCTATCCATAAGTGATATGAGGTACTTGAATGTATAATATTACAGTATATTATTGTTAGTTAAATAATTTATTTGTTAAAATATGTCATATTTCATTATTCAATTTATCACTAATATGTTGTATAATAATAATATTGTTGTATATTTTTAAAAAGCTATAGATTACTTATTGGACAGAAATAAAATATTATTATAATTATTATTTTAAAGCTTTAATTTTAATAATTTATTTATTTGTATTATATAATATTATGGTTCAGAACTCATGTATTCAGAATATAAACCCACACAGTTTTGAGTTTTGAATGTACCTTTATTCCATGTATAATAATTATACAGTTGTACATTTTGAAAATAGCCATAAGAAATAAAATATGAGTTGGTATAGTAAAAAATAATCATATTTCTTCAGAAAGTGCAAAGAAAATATTTGAACTTGGACACTTTTCAATTCAAATAAATAAAAATACTGGATTAATATTTAAGAAAAAATATAAAATGAAAATAGTCGGACTTCTTCAAAGATAAAACTACATTAATAAATTGTAGAGTAAAATCTATTGAAGTTCACCGAAATTAATTGTTAAAAATAACTATTGAATCTACTTAGAAAGGAAAAAATACTTAAGTAAAATATAATCATAATTTGAGAAAACCAAATAGGATTTTAACATGAGTCTAATTGAAATTTTAGCTATTGATATTTCCATTATAATCAAGGAATAAAGGGGTTTTAATTAGATACTAAACAAGTTTTGAACAAGCCACCGTAACACCAACTCCAGATCGACCTAACGCACCGCCGGTTTCTAGAGGATTACGTTCTGGGCGGATCGAAAAGGTGGGATGTACATTGTACATCTGCAGTCATCTATATTATTCGCAGGTTTCTTATTAATACGTACGAAAACCGTAAATTTAATACGCCTCGACAGCGCGCACATTGTACTTACGTATTATTATTGATTATAAATAATAGCGTTTATTTATAATAAATGGTATTATATTATAATGTGTGTACCTAATACCTATTTATTGCATATTATACTGCAGGTTTTTAAAATCCGCAGAGCAAGACTTCTGTAAAATATTCACGTGACATACAAAATATATTATGAATATTGTACATTGCCATCGCCGCTTAGTGTTATTCATATTATATTACCTATACATACATACAATAAATCACGTACCCATTATACAAGATCTGCAGCGTGGTTATATTATTATCTCGGATAATTAGACGGGGGTGCGAATTCGGCCACTGGTTTAAAAAGATAAAGCGCGCCGAATATAAAGGACGGGTTTGTTTGTCTTTGTTTTTGTACGATAAATTGTAATAATCCAGCGTTTGGGGTCTTATGGCGATTAAACATTGCGTAACAAATATAATACAATGTACATTTAATAACGAGGATTATTACCAATAAAAAAATAATAATTAAGGTACGAACTAATAATTTAATACTATAAATTAAAAATTCTTTAAATGCGATAATTTATTTGTTTATAAAGTGGAAATGGATTAACATTTCTCATAACTACGGTCAAATAGTTCACTATCTAAATTATTATTCTAAAACCCACGCAAACGTCGTATAACTTTTTTTCAAAACTATATGTGCTGCAAAAAGTCTATATGTTATTATATTTCATGTACCTACAATATCCGATGTGTATGCAACCAGTTGACAAATGGACCACACGAGATGGCTATTAAAGATTAATTATTATTTTTATACAATATTTTATTCAAAATAAAATATAATACTACATATATACCTTATAAGGTGGATGCAAATGTTGATTTATACAATGGTATCAAATCATTGTAATTTAAAAAAAAACCAAATTTACAACTTTACTTGTTACGTAATTAAGCTAAATATACATAATACAATTTAATAATTAATATAGATAAATATAAAAATACTCAATTTATTACACTTCAACTTTGTTGTATCATTATAATATGGATTGAATTCCTAAATAAATATTAATATTAATTCAAGCACCCATAATGTCCATTTATATTTATACTTATTTTATGGCATTGATTTTATATAATTACTTATTAAATTGGATGCAGGGTGGTCTATTTAACATAAAACACTTATTATTTAAAAAAGTTTTAACTTTTTTTTCCCGGAAGTGTTGAAATTTAATGAAATCTACAATTATTTGATATTCATAAAACATTTATATTTATTTTTTTGTGATTAAAATATTTTATCAACTTTGAATTTTTAATTAGACACATCAATATTTAATACCATTAAACTATTAAACTATTTTTGTTGAGAACTTTAGTTTTTCAATTTTCGATTTTCATTCATTAGTTTTCGAGATATAATTAAGTCGAAAGATAATTTTAGAAGAGCCTTTTGTGTGTGTTTATACTTGCCCTTCGTATCTTAAGGTTAATCATTCAAATTGTTTAATTGCAATAATCAGACACCTATTATAAACTTACTTTATTGCACAAAACATTATATAGACTGGTAATAATATGAAAAAAAAAACAATAACAAAAATATACGAAAATTAATAGACATAAGATGAATATGGATATAATTTCACTAATAAGTTCGTGAGAATATCTAATACCATACTCACAATGATATGTATGAAAAATAGTGCAAAAATAATATTTTATTCTTTCTTTATTATTCTTATTTTTTAACATAGTCTATTTAAAACAGTAGGTACTACAAAATAATAAGCATATTATGCCAGTACATAATAATTATACTGTTAAAAAAATTATTTAATTATAGATCTAATTACACATTTATGAAGAGTTTTTAGCAAAATAAATAAAATATACTCCATAAATTCAAATACAAAATTAGGTTTTTATAGGTTAAGATCTTATATTTTAACAAATTAATAATTATTGAGCACATTATTTTTTTATAATTTCAATTTTTAATTTGATTTATGCATATTATATTTACAACATTTTAACGCTAATGACTTTATTCCAAAATAGGAAACATATTTTCTATAATCTGATTGGCACCAGGAGTGCAGTATAAATTATTATACTAAAAATAAAGTACTGTAAAAACACTGAATATTGTAATATATTTTAGTTGTAACTTCTACATATTATTCTCTTAAGTGTACAAATCCAATTCAAATGCTATAAATCTTGAAACATTTGTTTTACGTACAATACGTACAATAATATATCTATTAGTTTTAAATGTAGAAATTATAAAGAAAACATATAATTATAGTTTGAACTAATTACATTAATAATATTTTAAAATGTAAACAAAGTTGTAAGATCTAAAACGGCATATTGAATTAATGACATCAATGTCTAGCACTTAAGGTTTCCTACAATATAAATAAAACATTTGATTTAATTTTTATTACAAAATATAAGTAAAAAATATATGAAAAATATAATATATGTATCGGTGCATCTTATTACGTCAAAGATAACTTTTTAAATATGGGTGCGGGTGCTACCTTAGTCTTGATGTGATAATGAATGTGTAAAATATGCACAGTGCAAAAATTTGTTATGGTTTTTTGAAATTATAATTTATTGTAATATCTGTGTTATTTCAATATATTTATATTGTATTATTTTACATAGAATAAATATTATATTGTATTTTATAAATTTTATATTAATATTAACTTTGAGGAGCTAACAAAAAAAAAAAAAAATTTTTTATCAAAATCCATAAACAAAATAGTTATTTTAAAAATTGTGTACATTATAGGTTGCTATTTAAAAATCAAAAGTTGATTATAGTTTCACCAATAAAAGTAACAATTAATATAATACAAAAGGGTATGCAAATATATTATTGAAATGTTATATATTTCATTTATTAAAAAAAAAAAGTTTTAAATATTAACATTTTAGAAGTCTTATGTTAAATATACGTTCTGTATAATAATAATATTTTCATTTTGACTATTTAACATCTGCCATTGTGTGGTACGTACGTGATGAATTGAGCTGGGATTTTATGTACTCTTCATTGATTTTTATAGCTGCGATATGATCATTTTATAACATAATATGCTTTTTTTTAAATTTAAATATTAGTAAACTATTTTAAAATGTTAATACTTATAAAAATAACTTTGTAATGTTTTTACCTAGCGGATATTATTTTTTAATTGTATTTATTGTGTGTGTCTGTAAACATAAACTAAAAATCGAATAAATGAGAACATTTCTCTTATATGATTGTAAGGTTCATGTAAAAAACTTTAAATGGTGCAATTCTGCAATATTTTTTTCACATTTAACAAAAAACATTTATTTGGTCCAATATTTGTTTAAAGTAAAAAAAATAAAAGCATCTTATAGGTGCGTTATTTTGAATTTTTAGAATATAAAAGTATTTTTTTTTTTAAGTATCTTACATTCCCGGAGCTAGTAATGACATTTATTTAATAAAAAAAAAGACTAAGGAAACTTGAAGATATATCGGGAGAACTATCCATAAGTGATAGCACTTCGGCATAAATTTATGTGGTTATGGTGTTTCAATTAAATTAGGTTTCGAAGCAATTTTCGTCAGAGCTTTCAGCGAAGGATTTGGGAATAAAGTTTATCAAGAGTTTATGAATGAGATGATGATGCGGTTTGGTAGGTAGTTTCTAAATCTGAAATAATGTGTTTTGGTTTTTACTGATTTATTGTTTGAAATGTACTGAAAATGGATTATTAATCTGAGGATTTTCATTTTAATATGTAAGTTGTTTGTAGGGTTGCCAACTTTTATAATTTAAAAAACTGGACACACGTATTAAAAACCTTTTTTTTTGTGATAAGCTATTGATATAATTGACATTTATTTTGCGTCCTAGTTGAGAGGTATAGCTGTACACTGAACTGTCCAGGTGAAACCTGGATGGTTGGCAACCTTAGTTTTTTCTGTATTTTATTTTATATCTAAGCTCCGCGTTTATTTACTATAGAGTATATATCCATATGAGTTTGATTAGTAGATTGTAAATGTAAAATATATTTTGTATATTAGTTATAAGGTAAATTTTCGAATATTAATTTGTGATAAGCTGGTAGATGATACCTGTCTAGATATAATTTTCTGTACATAATATTTTGTATTATATTTTATCATATCAAATTGAATTTTAGTTTCTTGTAGTTTTAATAAATTCAGTTTATTTATAAAATATTGAAACATTTTAATTTAAGTAAAAATATGTATAATTTAATTGATATAAGCTATAGCATTTATGATACTATTTTTATTACAACACTTTAAAATAAAACAAATTTAATTTTGTAATTGTATAATATAATTTACTTTAAATAAGTAATTAAAAGAAAGACTATAAAAAAGACTGAACGTACTTAAATAGTTGAATCTATACAGAGATAAAAAGCTAAATAAATAAATTTACAAGAATCTGGTAGGTATTGAAATACTAAAAATAGAAACTCGTATTGTCAAATAAAGAACAAAGTTAAATATTAAAAAATCTGTTATATTGCTCACTTAACTATTCTAATGTTGTTTGTTTCCTAAATAATAACATAGGTTTGATACTATTTGATTTATACGCTTCAACAATAATCTGAATAAGCCTAAGTATAAAATTTTTATTGAAGTGTTTACTTTAATAATAATTAATATTACTAGCTTATTAATACATTATATTTTTGAAGATTTGAGTGATTTATTTTGATAATTTAATTATTTCACAATATTATTTCGATAAAGAAAAAAAAATCACAATACTAATATTAAAATAATTGTTTACAGCATATTTATTTTATCAATTATTATTGTAATTCACACGTGTAAACTATACTTCACAGTAAATATTCTTAAATTTATCAAAATATGTTTTAATTATTATAATACTATATGTAATAATAATTAAATGTTATTGTAGTGTTTTGATGAGTTATTAAACGTGTTAATAACGTTTGTCCCAGCCATTCGAATCTACGCCATAATTATTATTGTATCCGGATCCTCTGTTTCCTCCTGAAATACATATATATATATATATATATATATATATATATATATATATTGCCAATATCAGTTTTTAATATTTCACGAAAAGGTAAATTATCGATTACAAATTATAATAGTCATTGTTAAATCTACATTCAGAAAGTAATGTTATGCTTTAATACAAAAATGTATAAATTAAAATTTTACATTGGCCATTTAAATATCATAACGATTATTAATAAGTATACAGATACATGATAAATAATCTCATATTGTGATTAAAAATATTATAATATTTGCGGACAAGTTAAATCAGACATTTAAGGACTTAGGCAATAAATTTAAGCAAAGTATCAAAAATGTATTAAAAGTTTCTGTGTCTGTATGTTATTTTTACTGACTGGACAATTTGCTGTATCAAACGCATTTATTTTGATTTACATTGGACACTAAAACATTTTTAAAATAGAACAACAACATTTAGTAAATGTCAGTTAGTAATGTTTAGATACTATACCCTTATAGTCATGGAATAAGATGCCGATGTTCATTAGTAGTCTAACTATTAAGTAGATAAAAAAAAATTACATACTAGTAGGTATATACATGCAAATAAACATAGTAAAAACAATAAAATCAAAATACTCATTCATTATTATTTATAGCAGTTACTATTATTTTATTTGAATATATTTTAGGGCTTTTAATTTATTAATTATTTGTGTTAAAGATCTTATCTCGTAAAAAGGAATGTATACTAGGATATAGTTTTGAAATTTTAAATTTGTATAACAAGCTTGTGAGTGTTAATTAATGACATAAATATATTATATACTATACCTAACTATAATATGGGTCCAAATATAAACGGGATTTAATCAAAAAAAAAAAAAAAAAATGAATAAATATAAATACAAAAATACAAAAATAATATGACACATACAAAGGTTAATTGTATTTATAATGGTTACATATATTACAATAAATTAGTTATGTAGGTGTGTATTAATGTCATATTTTAATGTAAAAATTTTTTTTTTTTTTTTGGGCTTTATTATAATGGTTAACATAAGACATAATGCATATATGCCATGTAAAGTTCTACTATTTATGAACTTAAAATAAATTTTGAATCAATTATATTTCTGAAATTATAAAGAAATTAAGGTTAAAAAAAACCATTCTTTAGTGATGTGTAATAAAAACTATAGCCTAAAGGCAGCTCACAGTCATGGAGAATTATGATGAATCAAATGTTTAAAAGATTCTATAGCTACGAGAAAAGTTTATAATATTAAAAACGCACTTGTCCATAAAAATATATTTTATCGTTCTTATATTTTTTTTATATTATATCAAAAATAATATGCATGAAAAGTATTTTACATTTGTCAAAAACGATTTTAAAATAAATAGATTCTTTATGTTTAAAAAAAAAAAATACTTATATAAAGTACTTATAACAAGACGTATTATAATAGGTTGTAATATTTTAATAATAGTATTGAAAACAAAATCATTTTAAATAATAACCAAATAAATATATTTTTTTAATGTATTCATATTTGATTGTATAAGATAATTTTCTTCATTATTTTCGGCAAGCAGATAATTAACACGTTATTTTATTAGGTATGTAAAAATGTTATTTTATAAGGTACTACTTTTTTTTCAAATAGATAGTTTCTGTATTAGCTCTTTAAATAACATAGTTTAAAATGTGTTGAAATAATAGGTAGGTTACTAGATTAAGCCGTGTTCCTGAAATATTATAAATTAGTCAGATCGCTACTTAGATACCATATATAGTATATTTGTATTACCAATCATTATTGTTACATTATACATTTGTTAAAGCTGTTTCATTAACTTAAATTTCTGAATTAGGTTCAGAATAAGCATGCGATTATCAGACAACTGTTTTATCAGTCTAATATTTTTATCACTGATATTTACGGTTAAAATAATAAGCAATGTTTTTCACGTGATTATTTACTGATGAATAATTTATCGGTTAATAATGCAATAATATAATAGTTAATAGTACAACCTATACCGAAAGATATGTCAAGTAAGCATTATACCCACTGTTAAATATTGGAAAAAAAAGTTTGATACCTACCTAATATTTAGTATTTGTACAACGAGTAAACACGTTTACTTTAAGTTTGAAATATTTCACTAATGTTGGCGTTACGTTCGAACGCTGAAACTAACATACTTTGTAAAATGAAGACAGTCTTGACTGCATTCATGACTGCGTCTTGTATATACAAATGAACGTTTTCACAAAAGAGTATTCTTTTCCGAACACCTTAATTCCACTCAGTGCTATTATTAAGTTATTTACTTTACCGACACCACCACGTGATACACAATGAGTTCCTCGGGCGCGCTGTCTTTTGTTGGAGGAGAGCTTAGCCCACCCTCCACCCGACCTTCCAGACAGTGTCTCACAAAATTTATGTATTCTCGAGTACACGAAAAGGTATTTATTACGTAAGCATAACACATGTCACCTGAAACCGACAGCGTTTCTAGACCTTGCCACAACCCTTTTGCATTAAAATTTCAATATTAGTTTTAATTGTTTCAATCACATTTGTACCACATTAAGTTTTCGTAATTTTCTTTTTAATTATATCTATTGCAAATTTCAGTTTTTGTTTAGTCGAGTTCCATATTATGTTACAAAAAATGTAGGAAACAATAATTTTTCAATAGTGTAAGTAAGATAAATAATAATTATTATTTAATTTATATTTATTTCAGTGTTAAAATCTTTTTGCTTTGATAATTCTAAAAATATAAACTTTATTATGCATGTGAAATTAATTTTTATTCTATTAAATTTAAAAAACATGAGATTAATTGAAAAATTGATTTATTAGATAATATATTTTATAATATTCATATAAGCTTCATTGTTTCTAAATATTTTTTTTTTTGCCTATTTTAATATATTTGTTATAAACTATTAAGTTGTTATATTAGAATATTGTGTTTATTACTCGGAAAATAATCATATTCTCTCATACATTACTGGTGAAGTTAGAAGCATAGTTGCGTGACAAATTAAAATCAAAGAAAATGTAATACACAGTTTTCATGTTATATTTACGATAAATTAGCCTCTATGGCCAATTTTCATAGTTCGATTTTATTTCTAATTTATTACCAACCTGAATATTTTTTATACTAATGCTTGCAGTTATTCTTAGTTTATGATTATTTAATTAATTATTTATAATATTTAGTAAATAACTAATGTCGACATTAAGTTAAATCTGTAAGTTAAATATCTTGTATGCAATTATTAACTAAAACTAAATAATTAAAAAATAAAAGGTAAATTATATTTAGTCTGTGTAATTTTTATTCGGAATTTGACATAAAATAAAACGCAATATTTTTATAAATATAATCACACGCGTTTCACAGTTGTTACTATTAATTTAATCCGATTTTCTTATAGTCGTATTAAACGATAATTTATAATAATAGGTATTTATATTTTTTTCCACATAAAATTATATTATGTAACTGCATTAACTTAAATAGGTATTCGGGTTTAATTAATTACAAACCTCTTCACTCATATTCAAAAATAAAAATTATAGAAGCAATGGCCATATGCTGTACAAATGAATTCGCTCCCATCTAAGAAACCTCCCAAATCCTATTAAAATAGTCACTCTTTATTCAAACATTGCTCCAGCTAATCCTCTCCGTAGACTTACGAGGTACTAAAGCGTATACTGCTTAAATCTTCATGCTCATACAAAAATAAAAATACACAACAAAATAAATAAAATAAATATAAATTTTAGATAATTGAATTATAAAGTGTCACCATTTGATGGTTGATTTCCTTCTCGTTTGTTGTAATATCCCATAGCATAAACATTTATCTCATGTATTATGCCCATATGTAAATAAATATTTCCACGCCAATTATATGTCAAATAAATAAAATAAAAAGCTATTACAAAACCATTGTGTATGTTTTATAAGTTCTAATTTGATCTTTCTTTGGCCTAAAAAGTCTCCTTCAGCTCTTTACCCAACGAAAAAAGGCGCAAGCCATACTTACTCTTTTTATACATCAAAAAGTGAACTGTGGCTCCGGGAATCGTGTAATCATAACCGTACCGGTCCGGTTCGTTGAAGATGTTCGACTGGTAGGCCTCGGCTCCTTGTTGCTGACCACCGTAACCAGCCGACTGCCACCGTTGTTGTCCAACGCCGCCGAATCCTGCACCGCCGTTATATCCGCGTTGTTGGCCTACATTACCGCCAAACCCTGGCTGCTGGCGGTAGTTACCCATTGCGCCAGCCCCCGGGTTCGACCACTGCATGTTGTCGCCGTTGTAAGGATACGCCAATACGTGACCGCATGCGATCATCATGCACAGCAAAGCCAACTGCGAAATAAGTTCATATTATTACTGAGAGATTGGTAAGAACGAGAAAAAATACACGCAATAATGCACATCGTGCAAGTGCAATATAGACATACAATTATAATGACAAGGCAAGTATGTATAAGAATAGATACAGAAGAGGTTTAAAGTACGCGGCTCTCCCTGCAATCATAACGTTTTTATTTTATAACAAAAATAAGTCATGAATTTTATTGTAGCGTTTGTAGCTGCAGAATGTGATAAGTTAATATGTGAAGCTGTTCATAGCTTATGATTGTTTATACAGATTCGCGCGTATAAGGAACATTAGTAGGTATACTCACTCTGGTTTGCATAAATAAATTTCTGAGATATATCTGCGCATTCATGTTAAGCAACAAACGCAGTAATATGATTAATTATGTTTTCACGTTACTACGGCTGTACAGATTTGATTACATAGTTTAATTATACTTTTATAATTTAATCAAACCCCCTTGTTTAATAATAATTTCGTCAATATACGACCTTTATGATCCAATGAAAGTTGCTATTATAACTCAACTTTTCTATTTAATTGTAATTGCATTAATAATAATAGTTTTCAAGAGTTAAATACATAGGTAAAACGTATAGTTTTATAGTGTCCAATATAATTAAAATAAACAATTAACCAATAAAAATATAATTATTTATTATTTATAAAATTATTTTTGATTTGAACATATTTTTTTTTTATTATTAACTTGATACCCTCTGACGAGTAAATTGGAATTTATTGTTTTACCAACTTGGCCAAATCAGTTAAAGTAAAGACATATATTTACATCTTAAATATAGTACCGATTTTTTAGTAAAGACGTAAAATTATTTTATATAATATATAATTTTAAAACTATTATAATAAACAAATTCTTTGATAATTAAAGACTTTTGTCCTAGTTTTAGATTATTGTATCTTAAAAATGAAACAGATGATAATAAATAATATTTTATTAATTCCCATGTAATTATAAAATAATATAACGTAATTAACGTGATTGATTTGAAATTAACTTTTTTGATGTTAATTCAACGTAGTGTTTATAGTACTTATTCCTAAATATTTTTATTCAGATAATTTTCCCCTCGCAAAAATATGCATACATAGAGCTGTTTAACTTTGATAAAGTATAAGAATAAGTTGTAAGCCAATGTGTTGATTTTCATTCAAAATTATTGTGGAACTAATTCGTGGGTCTATACTTCTATTGGAAAAATAATAATATTATTAAAAAAAAACAATTTCTCGGTTAATTATTAAAAAATAAAAAATAGTTTAATTTCTGGCATATACAAGAAACAGTGTAAGAAATAGTAAACATGGACTCTTAATAATAAAATATTTAGAAGTAGAATTACATTTTATTCTAACTATATCGTTCATATTTTTATGATTACGTGATTTTTTTATTCTTAATCGTTAGAATATTAGAAATAATAAATTAAATGGTGTGTATATTGTATATAGTATAATAAAAAAAAACCATTAAAATAAATAAATATTCTTTACGTTTGTTTTTGAAATTTCAATTACAATAATTATTTATAAAAAGTCACAATCGATGGTAATCTAAAGAAAAACAAAACGTACGACTCAGGCACTCGGCCTCATTGTTGATCCAAAAATCTATAATAATAAAGTGTATGCATTTAATATAATATCACGTTTATAATAACAATTCTATGAAATATCTTATTTTTTTAAAAATTAAAAATTAAAAAATTCCTTTTAATTTTTCGCGTGTTTGTTTACAATTAGTTGATGATGCGAAATATAACGAAAATATAGCCATTACCTATAACAATTAATATTAATAAATTAGCTGGAAAATCGAAAGGATAAAACTTAGAAAATGATAAGACCCACAACGAAATAATAGGTACATTTTTATACATGCCTATATAAATTAATAAAACAAAAAACAGACGTTTGGACTTACCGAACGGTTTACGGCGGTGATCATTTTGTCTTCTTCGGCGGATGAACTGAGCGAATCGACTACTGTATGTATTGAACGATTACGAACTTAAGTTTCGTACAAGACTATAAGCGTTTATATACACGGATAGAGACGATATTACCGAAAACCGTCGACCTTGGCCATCAACCAAGTCGTGCACGTCAAGTCGTACATTATTGTACCTACCTCGCATCTCCTCATACGTCGGATAAACGGACAATAAAAAATATGTCTAATATCGTTGTCAGTATTTAATTATTGTTATTATTGTATTTATTAGACGCGATGTACCACACAATTATATTTGTCAAAAACGTACACGGCACCGTCACCTTGGTCCGCCACATTCGATATCCGTCGTCGTGACTCGTCAGACCACCATTTGCAAATCAGGTGCCTTTCATGACGTTAAATAATAACGCGTTTACTGACATCAAACAAAAACGAGAAAAACCCACCGCCTCTAGACGGTTTTTGCCAGGTTTAGGAAACGTTCCGCGGTAATATAATAGCCGGTATTCGAGGTACCCTCGAAATATACTTAAAAAATAAATAAATAATGACGAGTCATGTGTGGTGAGGCCGGAGGCGAGTGTAGTTAAATTCAAAATCGATGATAAATTGGTAAATTCTGTAAATTATCCAGCAGATACCTTTGCCGAGTTCAGTGCTCTCGAAATCAGTACTTAGAGATAATTTGTGGTTATTGCTCTTGCGTTCTAGCTATTATTACATAAATTATTGTACGCCTCACGCTCACGTATATAGTCCGAATTCCGAAGCATTTCATGGTTTTATCTGAGACTACTGTAAAACTATCTAGACGTCATCGGTAAAATGCGAACTTTGTTTAGATATTTGATCAGGTGCTGTATGAAACATTTTCGATAATTTTGTTACAGCTCAAATAAAGTTTTTCGAGAAAATTAAATCACACTGAGATTTAACAACAACAGCCTTCTTTTATCGGCATCTTTGAGAATATATATCAACTAAAATCAAAATTTCAATATTCTCGACGAATACTTTCGACCAAAATCGCCCGCACGATAATACCGTGTCGCTGGCAAGTCTGCCAGTGCGGCGTCTCGTGCTTACGCCGCCAAACGTCGAACGCGCCGAAACGGCAGGCATGAGCGCATTCAGTATACCCGGAAAAGCGTGCTGTGCGGTCCCTTTCAAAAAATTACGGTGTCAATCTCGGTCGGACCGTTTTCCGAGACACGGTATATTTATTTTTTCGTACTATTTCCCATCCGATGAAATTTGTTTGCAAATTATTTTAGGATTTTTATGTCATCAAAATTGCTTCTATAGTAAAAAATATATTATTTAAAAAAAAAACACATATATTTTGTAAGTATATCTAAATATGAATTTATGTTCTGTTTTTTTCCCTCTTCAAGCAGCGTGTAAGTTATTCGGTAATTGATAGTTTTTTTTTCGTGTGTCTATTTATACGTAGATATATATAATGTTATTATCATAACAGATATGTTAAGTCAATAAAATCGTAACTATTTTTAAGTTGTATGTTTTCGTTCTTGATTTTTAAAATTCCGAAACAAAGTCGTAACGCCAATATTGAGTAAAATTAACTACCAAGTCATGTTTCAGTACCATGATATTATTATCTTTATTAAACTGTTAAATTTCTTATTAGAAAATTAACAAATAACAATAATTAGTCTTGGACACTTCCCAGTGCATAAAAGTCAACATTTTATCATAATAGTTTATTCGTTATAAACTTTTAAATAGCTCATAAAAAATGTAATTTGGTTTAACACAGTAAAAAGTACTTTCACTTTATTTTTTAAAATTAATGTATAATGATCTGTTATTAATACAGACAAAAGAAAAGGAAATAAAATATGTCCAAGGCTGTTTTAATACTTATTATTAATTTGATGGTTTTGAAAGATGAACGTTTAAATAATGTGATTATATTTATTCAATTAGTTTCATTTTTAAATACGTGTAAGTCATTAATATTAAACAAACTATTAGATTATATTATGTTAAAAGTGGTAGTTGTCTACACGTTTTAAATTTTAATAGATTTAAAATTATTTAATTATAGAACATCACGTTTAAATTTGATAATAACAATATAATAATAGCCATATAGGTAATTAATTATTTAAAATTTTACCTATATATTACGAATATATTAAAATTATTATTCTAAATATTTTGAATTTTAAATAATTGTATTATTTATAGCAATATACATTTTTAACCAAGTTTAATAAACTTTATTCGTTGATAGTCTTTGGAGTCATTATTTTACATGGAATATTTTTTAATTATACGATTTAAAATATACAACTTACAGTGTATTTACTTAATTTTTAAATAGTATATATACTCATGCCATAAATATTCCAAATTCATAAACATAAAATTATAAATTATAATATGAAGATAACATTTTATTTTTTTATGTTTTTACTTTTTATTTTTTACATTAAAAATAAATAATTAAAATGTATACAATATAATATTATTATAAGCAATTTAGATGACATTATTAGGTTACATGGGTTAGAAAAGTGCTCACAAGTATCTACCTGAAAAATATATTTACGATTTAAATAATTTATATTTAAATATAAATGTTACAAAAATAGTACAAATGTTATAGGTACACAAAATTTCTATAATGCCTTTAAATATCTAATAAATTCACGCTTTTACTGATTGTATTTAATAAATATTCCAGAATATCAAACAATATAATTCCGTCAAATATCAAATAATTGTTGTAGCTCTATGATTTTTACAAATAATACGCATGGCATAGGTACCTATCTTAGAACAAACAAGTCATCTATGGGAAGAGTTCAAAAACATAATTAAAATTACTTTTTTCTGTATTCTTATATAATAAACTACTAATTTCAATGTTTTTAATTACGAATAAAAACTAAAAATTATATGAAACAGATAACAATACATTATTATTACAACAATAAAATGTATTATTTTATAAGTGCATGCAAATATCGAGAATTGCATAACATTTTTCGATCGAAATTCATATTGTTTTTTAATACATTTTCTTTATGGGTCACGACTTAATAATCCTTGTCTACCTGTCAAAATAGTTATGATACCACTTGTTGAATATAATTTTCAATTTATTGTATTATTTCCAAATTTAAAAAAATATGAATGAAAATTTGAGTGTCTTTTCTATTGTGTACCTAAAAAAAATAAAACCCCTATCTACACTGCTTAGATATATGAGTATATGACACCACAATAAAACGTAATTTTATTGTGATAATCTTCCAAAATAAATGTTGTGAAACCATATGAAATCAAATGTATTTAAATTTTTTTGATTAACAAAATTTGTATTTATATTACTTCGACAGTATTGACTGTATTATATCATGATATTGATTATAATATATTATTTATCACACGAATTGCGTATACTATATACATTTGTATTTGAACATAATACCTTATAACAATTTTATATGTATATTTTAATGTAATTTGACATGACTTTATACGAATATATAAATATATTATTAGATACCAAATAATGTTTAAATTTTAGAAATATGCTGTGTAAAACAATGGCGTAGTCATGGGGGGGGGGGCAGTGTTCCATTCCATATTCCCATCCATCGACTGTATTAACTTAATATAAAAATAAACTGTTATTGTTTATTGTTGATTAAGTTTTTTTAGTACTTTAGGTTTGTCCACTCCCCCGCCCCATTTTAAAATCCTGGCTACACCACTAGTGTAAAGTAATCGTTTATCATTTGTGTGTGACGAAAACAGGAATATAACTAACTCGATTTAAATTGTTTGTGATACTTGTTTGAGGATATTAGTAGTATATTATTTTAGTTTTAACTTTTAACTCTGCATAAAATATATTATACTAGCTATAGCCTACAAATAATAATACATTTAAATAATTATAATATATATAACATTTATGTAAATATTTATCATTTGTTTTTAGATAAAATATTAAATAATATATTTTTTTTATTTAAATAATTAGTTTAAGCTAGAATCTCAACTCATTTCATATCACTATCTGTACATACATATTATATATTATAGATCAAAAATACAATTTAATTTTCATAATATATTATTTTTTTTTTACAATTTTTACAATTTTTTTTTCTTATTATTATAATCATAGAATTTCTTTTATAACATTAAAATATTCTAGTGGTTTTTAGATTCAGTCCCAGAACAGCATTCAAAAAGCTAGTGCCTAGTTTTCTCTTCTGCGTACTTGTGAGTTTTGACATTAAGTCATTACATGTTTGATAGTTGAAGTTATTCTACGCCTTTTGAATATTACTGGAACTCCTTTTACAATAAATTTTAATTCAAAAGTAAACTAAATTAAAAGAAGGAAAATTTTCCAAGGCGCCTATAATGTCTCCGTAAAGTTTTAAGCATTCCATTTATAATTGTATGTATTATTTCTAATCAATAAAGTATAATAATATGTATTGTATAAACAGTGATTGTGTAATATACCCATCCCACTTTTATCCCTAAATAATGTTCATATTTGTTATTTATTTTATGAAAAATTTAATCACAAATAATACTACATTTTTAGGAATAACGAATATTTATATAAATTTAATATTTTTTCTCATAGTAAGTCATATATCTTTTGAGAAAACTAAAGAAATCAACCAAACAAAAAATATTTATATCAAAAAATGTAATGTTTTTAGTGCTTTAAATTGTACAATAAGAATTCAAATTCTATGCACAGCAATAGATGAACATGCTTAAAAAACTATACGTTCACACTTTATATAATTTAATAAAGAGTCATTAAAAAAAAAAAAAAAAAATGTTTACTTTAATATTAAATAACATGAATACGTAAAAAATAAAAACTAATAAAATTTAATCTCAACGGAATTCTGAGTTATATTGATTAAGAGGACGCTACATTCGCATGTGTTGTCTGGACTAAGAGACTAACAAATTATTCGTAAAGCGTAGGTAAAGTACGCCGGAATACCCGCATGTGTTGTCTCTGTCTTACTAACGTACATTATAAAAAAGTTGTGTTCAGCAGATTATATTTTGTGATGTTAGCTTTAATATTAGAGTAAATTTATCTATTATCAAATTTAAAGGTAAAAATATTATCTAGAAAATGTCATATTATGCTTTTATTGATATTATCATTTTAAAGTGAGTTATAGCTATGTAAAATACAACAGCTTTAAAATGTTCATAATTCACTTTAGAATGATAATATCAATAAAAGCATGTGATATTATCCAAATAACATTCTTAGCTTTAAATTAGATAATAGGTAAATTTACTCTAATATTAAATCTAACATCACAAAATGCATTCTGTTAAACGCAAATTTGCTATGATGTACATTATTAAGACAGAGACAACACATGCGGGTATACCGGCGTACTTTACCTACGCTTTACGAATAATTTGTTAAAGAAGACGCTTTTTAACCACCATTAGAGATAGGAGGACTAAGTTCCCCTGTGTCCCACTCACTTTAACCCCTGCTTGTATCTATTCTAATTTCATTTCCAACTATACGTCACAAAATATGCGGGTTTATAAATAGTTTAAACGATTAGAAGTTTTCAAATTATACATTAGTATTTAGTAATGTCCAAATAATATTGAAAATAAATATAACAATGTAACTAATAAATATAATAATATTTTAATTTTATTAATACGGATGTACTACTCTTGTAAGGTCTTAGGACTTCGAACACAGTTTGAAAACCACTGCATAAAAAACTGTATGTTATTTTGGTGTGTCCGATTTTTTGTCCATTTGATATTGTTTGTTTTTCAATTTAGAATCTCGCAATTCATATATTCATGTATTATGTTTTTGATTTCCCTAACCCATTTTAGAATTGTTTTGTTTTTTGACTGTGTGCTTACCGTGCCTAAGTTAAATGTATATTTTGTGTCATATAAAATAAAATAATTTTCATGAAATATGGTAAGAAAGAATAACGTAAATTGTAGAAATATTTTATTTGTTACAGTATTTATTTATACAATCTGTAAATGTGTTTATTTTAGAAATATGAAAGAATCTAAATATCTTGGATAAACATTGAATAATAATCAAATTATTTATTTAATTGTGTATGTTTTTACAATAAAACAAGAACTAGATTATACCTAAAGGGGTTTTTTTTACAACTTATACAGCAACAAATATAATTTTAAAATTGAGTAAACGTCATATTATTAAGAAGAATGGAAAACTTTCTTTTAGTATTCCAGACAGACAACACGTTTTAGGTACATATAAAATAACGTTTGATATTCTTATTTACTTTTTAAACAAGTAGGAATAAAAAAACTTTTTATTTCTATCATATAATTTAATGATGCAAAATGTCTAGTAGTAAACAATTATACTTGGATATTAATTTCAAACAAACAAAATAACATGTTTTTTTTTATATAACTGTATATTGTACAACAATGAATATATTTTTAAATTATGATGGCGGAGAGCAACAAAGCATTTGCGAAAATATAATTGCAGATCACTGAATAATAATAATAATAATAATAATAAAATATTTGTTGTAGACAATATTCTAACATACAATTTTATCACTATCTGTCAATAGGTTATTAGATATGCGATACAGCCATCGAACGCCTAATATATTTATTGCCAGTCTGCTGTCGCCACCATCGTCGCAGTGTCGAGTGTCTTGAAGATTACAACAGTTGTGGTGTGTGTATATGATATTATAATTTGTGTGCGAATAATAACAATATATATCTAATCGATACTGTGGCCGATCGTCGTTTTAGCAGCATATGCGCTTGCCATTTACTCGTTCTCTAACAACTTAACGTCCGTTATTCACGAGCGCGTCAAATCATAAACAATTTTTTCATTAAAAACCTTTGTGCGTTTTCTTCCGGTTGTTGTCATCTGTGAGTTTTGATCTACCTTTACCGCGGTATTCGTATTTAAATTTCCACGGAACGTAGTCGAGTCCGCGGGGCGCCATGACAGGACGGCAACGCCGCAGAGCCCGCGACCAATAGCGGGCATCAGGACTGCTGACATTCCGATGTTGCCACATTTCAGCCGAAGCCGCCGTCGCCAAGTGCAATGGCCGCCGCCGAAATCGCAACCAAGATCGCGGTAAATTTTACGGAAAATCTCACGGTCAACATCACGGCAAATGTCACAGGCAACGACACTTTGCTACATGACCAACCAAGTTCCGATCTGTATAAGGTGCCAGCCCTATTGGTTGTCGTCTTATCCGTTCTTTACGGTTCAATATCAGTGATAGCTGTGGCCGGAAACGGGTTGGTGATATGGGCCATCGTCACCAGCAAGCGGATGCGGTCGGTCACCAATCACTACTTGGCAAACTTGGCGTTCGCTGACATACTCATCGCACTCTTCGCCATACCATTTGAGGTAAGTGCAGTATTTTTTAAATACACTAAGCTGAACATTATGATATCATTAAACTCTTATTCGTCGGTACATTCTATGAATAATCGTCGGTTCTTAACAATAAGTGACAAAAATTAATTTGCGCACTTCAATCTGTGTGCTCGTAGTATCACGCATTATACAATTTATATCATAATTCATAAACAATGTTTGTTGATTATTCTATCTACGTAATTTTTGGACGTAGACGATGAGCCATTTGCCAATATAATTCAAATCATACATTTAATAAAAAAAAAAAACTTAAAAGATTTTCTTAAAAATCAAAACTATACAAAATGTATTGAATTTGATTCAAAATCATTTTAAGTTAGATTAAATTAAATGTATTTACCACAGGTTCTAATGTGTTTTTGAAGTTATTGGTTTATATTGTATTATGTTTAATCCCAAAGAAGGTCATTTCCATTATTTTATAAAATTATCGGTTATACTGCAAACGACTATCAGTCCTGAAAGTTGTTGTGTAAGAATCATACACGATACACCCACTTCAACGATAACATTACTTTTCTATGTAGATACAAATAAACTACAAAATATTTTAACTTTAATTTTGAAAATTAAAGGTGCGTGTAGATATTAATTGAATTTTATTAAAAATCTTTTGAAAAAAAAAAAATGTAAAATAGAATTATCAATTCTCACGATTTTGTAATTTCATTAATCCATATAATGTGTTATAAAGTTTATCCATCAAATACTTTAATATGACTGTTTTTTTGGTAAATGTTTTATTAGATTTAAATAAATAGTTATTAATTTTGTATTTTATCTTTTTTTTTTAAATTTTTTTTGAAAATTAAAATTTTTTAATAGATTATTTAGTTTATAAATATCAAGATATATTTTTAATTTTTTTTATTATATTCTACATATTTTTTTGTTCTTACTCATATTTAATATTAAACTAATAATTTCTTATACTTCACAAATAACCTAACCTTTGGGAAGAAGAGTATTTTTATGAGTAGTTAACAAAAAGATTGTGTAGGTATATTATAAAATAATAATATAAGCGAGAATTTAATCCCTTCTTCATCTTTACTTTTTTTAACTAAACTCAACATATATTTACACATTTTAAACATAAAAATATACTGTTATTTAATATGAGATAAACAAATTGGAATTACCTATTTCATGTATGAGAAAATTAAACTTTAAACATAGAAAAAACAGTTTAAAACCACAAATGTTTACTTATTATTATTTAATACGAACAATAAAGTGTATACCTACTATCAAGGTAAAATAAATACATTTATTCAATAAAAAAAAATTGTAATTGTATTCATATTACGTTTTCAAATGAAAATTTTTAATTTTATTTCAGTTGTATTAAAATATACTTGTAAATAAATAACTCAAAATATTTTATAATACCTATTTACATCATAAAAAAGTTTTTGCCGTGCCTTTTAACGTGTTTTTATTCATAAATCTTAAAGGAATCGAAAAATACATTAACCGTTTATATTTTATAAAACGTATCCGATTTCACGAAGTAGTATTATTGTAATGCGGTAAAAATAAACTTGCGTAGTACAACACATATAAATTCAATATAATGTAATAATCACTTACGTAATATTGGATTTTGATCGATTCTATTCAAATGGAAAATGAAAGAGGAAATTTCTAAGTACAAAAATAATGTCTAAAATGCAAGCAATTATAAATTATTATTTTTTAAATATATAAAAAAAATTAATTTATGTATCAAGTAAATTTTTCTCAAAAATTAACAATACTAAAAGGTTACCAATAAATAACGTACTTAATTAATAAATAACATTTTACTTTTGATGAACTGTAATTAGTGAAAAATTGGTATAAATTATTAGTTATAACTCCTAAGTTCTAACTCACACAAGCTTAGACTTATTCAAGACCACTAAAACTAAACTGTTACAGCTAGTAGGTGTATAGGTATATCATAGCAATAGCTGAAATTTTTATTCAGACGACATTGGATATTTTCACAATAAAGGTTTTGTGTTTTTGACCCATTTTTTAATATTTTGATAAAAATGATTTTATAAATTTTTTGTGGGTGTTAAAAAAGTATAAGTTATCATTAATTGTTCATCTCTAATTATGACCAATATTTTTTAAATTATTTTTCTCAACAACAGATTCTCTACAATGTTTAAAATTTCATGTTGTAGTTTTTAATCAACCATCGTAGTTATATCTACTTATTTCATTGTATTAAAAACAAAGCAAAACAATTAATTTTAAATAACAGTAGAAGTCGAGCGATTTTTTAATTTCACAATCGTATGCAATAATTTTTGCATGTATATGAGGATCGTTTCTCTGTGTTTTAATCGCGGAGGTTAGCCTCAAAACTTTTAATTCTTTTAACTTTAATACATTATAAAAAAAATGTAAGATTACCATATAATTTTGTCGAAGCAAACTTAATATTAAAACGGAAATCCGTGTTAAGCGAACTTTTTTTTCAGGAAATACCGTATATTATAGAGATTACAAAAAACTATATTTTTTCTCATAGAATTTAAATTAGATTTAAGAAAAAGACTGACGAGTAAAACTCGTCTTAAGATATTAAATCTAGACAATACTTATATTAACTGCGGTGTCCATATCAGCTATATAATTACAGCTGACTGTATTAAACAAAACGTAAACGATTTTACGCTATAACTTTAATTAACGAATGATGGTGATTAGAAATTCGAATTAATATTCACAAAACGTGATGGTACTCGGTATATTAATATTGTATATTGATGATAATTTTCTCTTTTCAGTACAAATATATTTATAAATATATGTATATATGTTGTTTATATAATAAATTTACTAAGTTTCTCTAAAATATTAATTATTTATACACATATATTTAAATATAGAACATAAGCTATAAAAAAACTATAATAGTATAATTAAACAATAACGAGTTTTAAAACGACTTCGAAATAAATAAGTCTAACAATTAAAGTAATTATTATAAATATAAATAAATGCTCATAATATTATTGTATAACTAGTATGAAAATGTTTGTAACTTTTATTTTATTTTAAATTTAATATATTTATTAATTTACAACATATTCAAAAAGCAAAAAATTAAGCAATTTTACTTTTAAGATATATAATGAACCATCCCATACAAAACAATTATTTAAAAAAATGTAAAATATTGCTATTATTGTATCTTATATATCTTACATTTATTTCATACTTTTGAAGTTATTTTGTTTAAAAATAAGCTATTGTTTAGGTATTTTCATTACTTATATAAATGCAAAACAGCATGTATTTACTGAAATGGAGTAGCATTACCATTTAAAAAATAAGTTAATTTAATAATTGTAAATAACAGTACTTAAAAGCAAATCGTTTTCATTTTTTTAATCTACCTGAGTTTTCATTTAATATTTTATAACGAACACATACAATATTGACAAAGATATCTGATGAAAATAATTTTACTAAAACTGGGAAATATTTTAAAAGTTATTTTTAGAGCAAAATATTAATAGAAATTAGAAAGTAGTAGTGTATGTCTAAATAAAATATGACGAATAATTTTCAAAACCTACTATTAAGCCCTATCTTAAATAGTCATTGCAACACCGTGGAGACCATAATATCACGTAGGTATACCTACATATAGTACACAAATATGTACCATAATGTACGAGTATATTATTTAGTACATCAAGTGGGTGTTTCTCTTGTATATGTGAAATACCTGCAATAAAAAAATAATACAAGAGAACTTTGTTATTTAAACATAGAAGGATCATGTTGTAATATCTTATCATGGTAATTTGCATGAGCACATTATTTTAATACGATTCAACAATCTAAATAGTTTCTTCGTTAAAAGCAATTGATTTCTTACTCTGCTTAAAATCTAAAAATTACAGTCCCAAATAAAATTAAGATCACAATAAAAAAGAAAAAGATATTGGCAAAGTCTCAATTATATCAATTGATAGTCGGAAGCATACAACAAGTATAAGTTCGATAACCGTTTGTAATACTCTATATTTATACGTTTAATAGAAACGATATTAATAAGCTTAGAAATTATAATACACGGATATCAGAATAAAGTTATATTAACAAAAAAAATTACGTTTCATTTACGGAGTGGCCGAGTGGCGTCAAAAATATCAAACCATAAAAGTAGTAAAATATTTTTATAACTTTTTAACAAATGCTGATAAATTATCCTGCAGATTGGTGTAATAAATTGATATACGCTTGTGCTCAGGCACATATTACACACATAATATTATATAATATACATGAAGATTCCACGGGACTACTTTTACAGTCCTTTTACTACATAGGTTTATATAGCTGACGTTTTGTAGTTTCTCAAAAAAACCAACACGAAGACTATTTTATTAAAAAAAATACATACATATATACATCTATACTACAAAATATTATTATATTATGCGTGTATAATTTGTAATATATTGCATATTATTTTGTAACAAACCTTTGTATCGCTCGTAAACTCAATGAAAATAAACGATCACGTAAGAATACGAAAGAAAAATAACAATATAAATTATAATATTATGATATTATGATAAAATGCATTTACAATAGTCTTAAATTCTTAATATAATATAAGAATTATAACGTATTAAAAACTTTATAGGTAGATACGATTGATACGAATTATTCCTATAAAGTAACAAATTTATTTAAAAGAAAATATAGACATAATAACGTAGTTTAAAATTAAAATTCATAATTATATTTATGATCAGCTTTTTTTAGTCGGAAATTAGGTTATGTATATGATCAATTTGTATTTCTATAAAGATTGAAATAATAAAAAGCCTAATATATACAGACCATTTATTTATATAACTGATATTCAACTATACAGTTTACATATTTTATTGTAACAAATGCTAATATTTATTGCGTAATAGGTACTTATATTTAATATATTGAAAAAAAAAACGGAATTTTAATTAGATATCCAAATTCAAAATGATTCGATTTTGATAAAAGTTGTGTGAAAGTATTTTTTTAATTAAAATAAGATTTATTTATCATGACTCATTTAATAATTTTAAAATATTGTGTATAATTCCAAATAATCTGTAGTTTATGTTTTATTGTTTTAATTTATTATCCAAAATTATTTATTCTTGATAATATGGTTGTGTTTTAATATGCATAACATGAAATTAAGTATATCATCATATTTAGTTATTATTATAATTATTAATAGATACAGTTTATAAAATCACTACTGAAATACTATCTATATTTCTCTAAGTACGTATTCAACAGTGACTGGTAATTGTACACTCACTGCAATGTATATATGTAACCAGTGTCGGCCTGGCCCAGGCGGCTAGGAGGCGATCGCCTCCGAGGCCCCGACCCATATTTTTCAAGAAATAAATGAAATTATTTACCAAAATGTACCTATACTATATATAACCCAGTGGTATGCGTTTAGATATATTAAATAGTTTTAAAATAATAATTTAATATACATTTTATTATTTTAATGATAATAAAATCATAATAATATCTTAGTCCGTGGTAATAATAAAATTATATGATAATTTTGGAATCATAGATTATATTGAAATACGTACCGTGATGTTTGGTCGATATTATATTATATTGATTGACAATGTTGCTAACTCATCAAATTTATTAAAAGGTTTACTAATATAAAATGTACTATACAAAAATCTAGTTTTGTTCAATTATATATAGTTTTTAATTTTTTATACACATTACATTTTGTGGTTACATAATACATATTGTATAAATTTAGATATTTTTAATCTAAACATTTGAATTTTTTATTATTAAAATAAAATCTGTCAATAAAAACTATTTTTTTTAGATTTGGTATTTTTGATAGGCCCTTTGAATAAGTTGCCTCCTGGGCCCTTTAGATCCCAGGCCGACACTGTATGTAACTATTTATTTTAAATATCGTTCTTTTGATGTGTTTTGACGTGATACACGTTAATTATTTTGAGAGAAATCGTAGATTATCAAAAGAAAAAACATTGAACAATAAATAATAAATGATATGGAGGTAATTTGGAAAAAAGTTTGATTTAAAAACGTGTAATGGAAAATAGTCAAACATATCATCATCAAAAGGTTAATACCTATTTAAAAACAGATTTATTTTTAAATTCTAGAAATTTAATATTTGTTTATAGTTAGTTTTGTTTTATTTCCAAAATAGTTATTTAATTTTCAAATGAACGTAATAATTCTATCACAAATTGATTTTGTTTTTAACAAAAGATTTAAACAGATTACGTACGTATGGCATCATTAAACAGTAATATTATCATAGGGAGTTATTGGAGTTATTGATTGGTATTAGTACCTTAAACACTAATTGACTATATCGATGTTCATTTTATATCAACCCAAATTCATTTGAAAACCATCTGCCACTAACAAATAGCACTATTATTCATTATTTATTAAGTATACATTTATATTATACATGAAGATTTAAAATACAGAAAGTATAGTTTTTCACTAAGTTTTATTCTAATTCGATGATATTTATGCCAATTAAAATAATACAACACAATATATTACTTAACGTTTACTCGTCTTAACTTAAAATACTTCAATTTGTTTATATCTTAACCGATTAGGTAGGTACTTTAAGCAGTGAAATATTACATTCAGCTGTTTCATTATAGGTACTGCATGAATTATATAAACGTATAATTTCAAACATATTACATTTTATTTTAAAAACGTTTATCAGTGATGAGTAACGTAAATTTAATTAAACGTGACATCTACAACCGTATTTGGACATCATGTAAGTCCATGGTCATTATGCTTATTTTTTTTTAAATGGCAGGTTAGGCATATTCAAATTAACTTTACTAATACCGGGTCCAGTGCCTACTAGTTTAGTGTTAAAATACTAAACACCAGTTGTATTTAAGGTGTTAATGTTATTTATTAATTACCTATAATGAACCTTATTATATGTAGTTAAGTCTTTATACCTTACTTCACAAATAATAAAAAATTAATTATTGTTATTTAAGTTTTGCGTATAATTTGTACAGCGTAGAATTGCTCGCTAGAACTGTAGTTACTAGCGTAAGTTGTAACTCGTACTAAAATATCAGTATCTATAATGGGTGAGTCGTTTAAATAGGTTTTATAAATATACTCTCTCTATGCAATAGCAAATATATTATAATGTAAACAATTCATATAGTATCCTGGTATGTTATGTGTACCAGAACACTATTAGTATGTTTATAATATAATGTATTCATATAGTATTTTATGCATACCTTATACTTCCATAATAATAATAAAATAAAGCATGTTTCAATTTACTTTTACTATCTTTAATTTTAACTGTTACAGATCACTTTAATAGTATTGTATTTTTTTTATTTTTATTATAATTATTTAACTAACATTATTAGTGTCCGTAACCGATTATCTATTGTTTATCAATGTATAATGGGCAACCTACACTAATATGTGAGGTACTTTTAAAATTGTTCATTTTAATATTTACTTGTATAATGGCTATATCGTAACAAAAATTACATTAAATATTGTTTTGTAATAATATCATTATGTTACAAACATAATATTGAGATAGCTGACCAAACTTTTACTCTGCTTGATGATAATTGTTGTTATATTTACTTTATTTAGGTATAAACAACATTTTCACTTGAATATTTTAACTTAAGTTCAGTAGAGCACAAATAATATTCAAAAGTATAAGGCAGTCACTCGACTCTCGACATACAGCGATCAACGAGATATTACACAGTATACCCACTACTCACCTTCGTAGAAAGTTTATAAAAGTAGTCTAAATGTTGTATTATACGATTAATGTTTTACAGTATAGGGATAGGTTGTTCTAAACTTCCTCTGATTTAGTTGAGATGCTTATACTTATTATTATTATTATTATTGTTGTTGTTATACGTGTCTTGCTTTGCTAAAGTTTGACTATATGAAAAAAACATGATACCTATCAGTACCTTATCTTAGGTTAATAACATGATACCTATAACCTGTCTAAGGAATCTTAGACAATTTTACCTATATCACCGCCAAATGCTACTAAAAACATTTAAATAACGAACAGATATCGTATTCTTAGAATTAACAAATATTAATAGGTTTAAGTATATATTAGTTAAGTCTGTAGCATTTCAGTAGACTCATCTCCTATCTTGACACCACCAAATTATTATGTTAATTAATAACTATTGTGTAAAGTAAAATAGTATAGGTATGACGTAGCATGTTAATGACACCTGGCATTCGATATTCCAACATGTGCCTATATTGAGCATCACTTTGCAATTAATTAAAACGTGATGAAAATACCCAGTCAGTAAGTGAGAATATTACCAAACCAATTATCATGTCACCATAATTATGTTAATCAGTTAATTTATCGATCATGTCAAGGGAACTCATGAGTACAGTGGCGTAATTGTAAATGTAATATTATGGATTGGGTATAAAAATAACCCTTTAAAGCAAACCAAATAAAATCTTCTCCCTTCAACGCGCTCATTAAATATTTTTGATGACCAATCGCGTACCTATTATTAAAATGATGATTTCTATAAAATAATAATTATTAAAATATTATTATCATAAAATAATATATTTATCTCCCTTTTCTTAAAATATTAAATAATAAAATTAAAAATATGATATTAATGAAATATTATAAATTAGGTATGTAATAATACATATTTGTTTAAACTTTTTTTTTTTTTTTTTTATTTATTTAATTGTTTCAATACACAGGGTATTTTTACAAACTTATACAATTACAATATATATATATAACTATAATGATAATGGATAGTGTTTACAGCAGTATTTACATTACTAACAACTAAAAGTTTTAATTTTTATGGGATTATGAGTCTAGGTCGGAATCTGAGGTTGAGGTGTTATCAATGGGTTCAAGCAGGATATCCTGAGGTAGCCGAGGTTTGAGTCTTAAGTTGGCGGATCTTTTGCCGATTTTGTAGTGACGTGCCCCATCGACTTTGTGAAGATTTTCGTGAAATTTTTTGAATTGTTGCGTTATCCAGGTATTTAGGTGTGGTAGGCCCGTATCGTTGTGAAGTTGTTTATTTCTCATAAACCAAGGGGCCTTCAAGGCTATTCTTAGAAATTTGTTTTGGAGTGTTTGTAATTTTTAGATTCTGAACGGAGTGATGAATGTATTGATTTTACAATGATGTGTGTTTTTTTTTTTTTTTTGTTTTTTTTTTTGTTTTTGTGTCTGTGTACAGCATAACTTGTCGAAATAATGCTTCAATTTCAAACTTTGGGGGTGGTTTCCGATGGCAAAGTGAATATCCTTGGTGCATTATAGAGGTGAAAAGTAAACATTTTCCAACAGTTTTCAAAAAAATCGAGAAAAACAAAAAAAAAATGACAGAAAAACGGGAATTTTTACGCAAAATCAATTTTCGACAAAATCGAATTTTTTATTTTGGTAAAACTCAAAAACTAATCGATGTAAATACTTGAAATTTTCACCAAATGTTTATGTTAGTGTTCTCTATACACTGTTAAATTTTCAAAGTATTTTGACTTTTTTTGAGCAATTTATAGACAATTGAAATTTTTAATTTTTTTTAGTATTTTATTTTAAAATAACGATAAAAAAATTTTGGGTGGCCAGAAAATCTTGAAAATTTAATACAAGGTTTCTTATAAGTTGATATTAAAGTGATAAAAAAAAATCCGAAATCGTTAGTCACAATTTTTTTTTATAAGTGCTTTAAGTTCGAATTTATACGAAATATGTCAAAATTGCGAAAATTTGCAAGTAATTTTGTGGTTGAAAAATCGTAAAATTTTTTTCTTTTACAACTAAGTTTTGAAAATTTGGTACAAGGTTCTCCATACATTTTTCTTCAAATATCTGTAAAAAAAACTCTACCTGATTCAGACAAAAATTTTTTATGAGTGTTTGAAATTTAAATTTTTACAAAACCGCGTTAAATAACGGTTTAGCCTCAAACGATTTTTGATATTTGTTGTTATTCAAACAGTATAAGTCGTAAATACTTTAAAATTTTACCAGTTATTTACATTGCCATTTTCTTTACGTGATTTGATTTTCAAAACATTTTGACTTTTTTTGAGCTATTTATAGGCATTTGAAATTTTCAATTTTTTTTTATTTTTTTTTTATAAATGTTGATAAAAAAAATTTAGCTGGGACAAATTACTTGAAAATTTAATTGAAGGGTCCACATAACTTGTTCTAACTCTCATTCAAAAATTATAAAAATACATAGGCACAATTTTTTTTTATTAGCATTTGAAGTTCAAATATTGACAAAAATTCGTCAAAATCATGAAAATTTTTCACTATTTGGTAGTTAAAAATTTATAAATATTTTTCTATCAAAAGCTAAGAATTGAAAATTTAAGACTATGCTGTCCATAAGTTAAGCTTAGAATAATTATAAAAAAGTTTGAGGATTGTTCAATTTAAAAAATTTTACGTGTGTTTAAAGTTTTAATTTTAATTTGAAATCAAAAATACACGTGTAAAATAACTTTTTACTAATAAATAATTTTCGATTTTTGTTATTTTTAAAAAATTACTAAACGTAAGATCTTGAAACTTTTACTTAAATGTTTGAATTAGTTTCAAAGTAGAATATATTACAATATTTAAGTATAATATATCCTAGACTGACAAATCATCTCCGTTCAGAATCGTTTTTCGTATACAATGATACCTATCATTGCATTCAAATTTAACCTACCCTAGTCCGAGGTCCACCCCACCCCCTAATGTACAGCAGAGCGATACTCACTTACCCGCTTTTTTTTTATTTTTGTTTTTGAGGCAGCTGCCCATACTGGACATGCATAGGTAACTAATGGTCTTATTATTGCTGTGTATAGGAGTAGAGAGCATTTCATTTGTAATGTTGAGCTATGATTTAATAGGGGGTACAGTATTCGTAGCCTAGTGTACCCTTGGTTTAATTTTTTATTAATTGTTTAAACTTTAACTACTATAATGATAAATACGTTATTAGGATCAGTGTTTATTTTGTAAAAAGTTATATATTATATTTGTGGGCTCTCTTGTTTTGTAGATTAAATATTTTATAACAAGGATTAATTGTTAAAATTGTAGATTATAAAAATAAATTTATCAAGAAAACAAATGGAAAAGCGTACAATATTTTACTAATAACTTTGATTGAATTATTTAATTTGTAGTTCACATTTTAGTTATTCGAAATAGTTATGTAACAGCTATATATTATATATTATTATATAGAATTGTTTTATACTTAAATAAAATAACTACAACCAAAAAATTAACAGACATTAGAAATTAGTCTCTTAGAAATAATTCTCGCTAAGCTCACCATCATTAAAACTTCGAGGAAAGTTGATGTAATACATTTTTACAACTACGATGATACACATCGCATTTGAAAAACAATTCTGAACAAAGATCAGTTAACACCAAGGTTGCTAATCTTCCATACAAATTGTTTGATGATGATAAGTTATTTTTCTTTACTCTTAAACGAATGAAATAATAAAAAAAATAATAATTTTTTCAAAGTATTAAAGTACCATACTGTACAACCTAGTTTGGTGGTACTACTTGAAGTTGAAACCTAAAGTACTTATGTTAAAAAACTGATAAACTATTATTTGTAAAACATGACAAATATTTATGAAAATTATATAGTTCTCAAAATCTAAAATATATATCAATAAAAATCTCACATTTTTTAATGTTTAGTTTGTATTAATTGATAATTGTATTTAACCATTTGTTCAATATCTTAGCTACATTGTACGATTAAATCTGTATATAAACTAAAATGGCATGATATGTATACATATATAATATATAAATATCAATATATTATGAAGATTATTATACATTAAAATTTGAATTTGTAATTAAAAAAATAATTAATCAATAAAGTATGAGAAAAATCAATAAATTATTTTACTGTGTAGATAGTTTTATTGTTTTTATTAATATTATTCATGGACAACAAAATAGTACATACAATATTATTTTTTAAACATACAAGTTAAGATCGCTAATTTAAAATAAAAAAAATCTATCAGAGTTACAAATTATGAAATTTATAAAAATTCCATGCATGATTGAAAAAAGTTTATAATTAAGAACAACTTTTGATATTGTCATTCACTTAAAAATGTTCAATTTTATTATCTTATCTGTCACCAAACCACATATAACATTAACATTCATGCATTATTGTACCTATCAATTTACCTATCGCATGATAGTTATTCAATGTTTACTTAGCTTAATATTCTTATGAGTTTTATAATAATAAATAGCACGTGGTTAAAAAGTGTTTTGAAACATCGGTGTTAGACAATTTACAAGCAGTTTAATATAGTAAGAAAATTATAAACAAATTTAAGTTAGAGTTTAATTATTAATTATTACTATCAATAATTTAATTACTGTAATATTATAATGTTAATTGGTATCTATACAATTCGTTTATCAACACTATTAGGATATTAATTGACATTCTATTATAATGCATTTCTGATATAATTTAATATTACACAGTTAGTACTTAGTTATACTAAAAACTAACTCTATTTGCACATTCGTATTACATCGTGATTACAAAACAAAGACGTAGAAATACAAAAAACGTTATCATATTATAGCATAAATTGTAATATGTAAATGGATGGAAATAACGTTAGGCCATTTCTGTGAACATTATTTCCTCGGTATTAAAACCAATTATAAGATAAATGTAATATGCCTGTAAAAAATTATTCCTTATTTCTGATAGTAAAACTAAATATATGTAATTGATATTTCTAATCATGCATGAATATTGGATATATTTAATACAGAACTTATTAAAATTTTCTGAATTTTAATATGTATCTAATTCATGAACTAATATCTTAGAGTATATTCTGAATTTTATTATTGCTAAATTTACTTAAAAATTTGTTTTATCTCAATATTTTATTTATTTTTATATTTTATTTTTATTTTAATATTTTTAATTTACAGAAATATTATAATAATCTAATTATATCTGTTTTCGGTATTACCTATCATACTTATTTTTCACCTAGTATACAATTTTTTAGACTGGTTAAATTAAATAAACATTAACATAATAACATAAATCATAATAATTAATTATATACCAACTGTAAAAAGCTCTGTTCAAACGCACCAAACTAATTTTCTGACTACGATGATTTATCTTTTCAAACATAAAATTTATAATAGTATATTTTTAAAGACCCCCCTCCAATTTCACCAATATGAGTGAAACTAAACGAATTTATAACGTCATCATATCTTATTCATACAGTTTTTACGTATACGAATAATATGTAAATCATTTATATGCTCAAGTTTGTGAAAGACCTTTGGTTTTCATTTAGGTTATTGGTCACGACGTGTTATGGTCGGTAAGAAAGTTTATGTAAGGGAAGTGAAAATTATAAAACGGACAGTTTTCCATGTACAAAGTTATTAAGTAGAATTTTTATGGCATTTTAACGTCTCCTCTATTCCTCTTACTAGTATACTATAGGCTCTTTCAGATGTATTAGTATTATAACCCAAACTCTTAAACCCATAAAATCCCTTAAAAATCCCAAATCATGTAACGTTGTACATTACATTTTTGGTGGTTTATTTCATAAGACCGAGAATTTTTCTCAGTTTATTAATACAAAATTAAAAATACTTGGCTTTTACATGAAATTATTAAATATTAAAGTATTATAAATGAAAAATGATATTAATACTAAATACTAATACTAATAAATAATAATATATATTGTAAATAGTGTATTATTATTTCAATGAATCGTGAATTACAAGTAAATATAGTAAAAATTAAAACAGTATGTAGACAATTTAATTTAATGCTTGGTATTATAGTCACTTGATACTGAATTAAAATGTTAAGATGACAGTATAATTAATTTAATAGAAATCAAAAAATATAAATAATAACATACAATAAAATACTTATATGTATTAACCGTGTTGCACACCGTGTTTTGATATTTAACACATTTTTGCTTATTATTATATACATAATAGTATGACGTGTACTTACCGCTTACCATTTGTATTTACAATATTATTATGGTAATAATAACTGAATACATTTTTTGTTGCCCCATTACTAGTTTTGTGGCAGAAAAACTTAGCTAAAGGTAACCAAATGACAATGATGCCGATAGGTGATTGTTAAATCACCGATGAACATACTTTTCGAGAAGTATTATCGATTATCGTTTCAAGTAAATTCGTAGTATATCTTAGTTGGCGTAGTTTTAATGCAGTTTCCACTTAACTGTAAATGTTTGTGTAATTGATGCGCCACTCAATCGGCCGATAATAAACGTGATTTGTACATTTGTCCAGCTGGTTTTTACCAACTATTTAGGAATCTACGGAATCTAATTGTACTTTGAACTTGTATTTTAACTTTTCTAATGATTTGTTGACTTAAAGTTATTAGAGACGTGCAATCTGTATAGTTCTTGACGACTCGACGTTTAGCTGACTAAGATAATTTAATATTTGTCGTCTTGGACACCGTTGACCTGATTAACAAATGAACCGTTCAATCAGATCAAGTGTTAAGCTAAATATTCCGGATGAATACCACCAATTGGTTTGTTGGTGCAGACATGATTCTGAAAATATATTTGACTTTTTTGTTTTATCATCAGAGAATATTATAAAAACCTCGCTATTTATTAATTTAATTTGTATATTTAATTCTTCGGAATAATTTAAGAAATATTTTTAGAATTTTTCGTATTACTTAAATCAGAATAAAGAAAAATAAATTGAATATCAACTTATGTCTAGATTTACAAATTCCAAAAAAGATAGGATGAAAAATGTATTTCTTAAATAGTTAATTTATTAATCTGATATATATATATATATATAACTATCAAAAAATGTGCCTCAAAACCGAAAAAAACAATCAACGTAATTCAATAATATTTAAGAGGTAAAACTAAAGATTTTTACTTTGTAGTTACTAACAGTTCTTGTTGTACACTAGTTTTAAATAACTGGAAGTTATGATACATACCTTTAACCACTATTATACTCAATCACTAAGTTGCATTGAAATTTTAACACCCTAAAAAATAATTTATATGCAAGCTGTATTTTATGGAATCCTATAATTTTGAATAAATAAATTATATAATACAATTTTAAATAAACTACTTACCTTTGGCTATGCTAAAATTGCACTAATATTTTACTCCATAACGTATATATTTTAACATAGATAAGCGGGCTGGATATAACTTTGTAATCGTGATCGATTTATTTTTATTATGGTCCCGATTTTGATCCCAGTAAAAGATTATATGACCGATTTCGTGTCGTCAAAGATTAATAGCATTGTTATTTATTCTATGGTGTTGTAAATACAATACCTAAATTTTTCCTAATAGGAAAACAGCAATTGATACATACCTAGTATCATAATATTAAAGATATATCTTTGAATAATATATATTTTTCTATTTTTTTCAAATAAATAGCAATACAATATTATTATATAGGTTTTATATAAGTGTCATACAGTGTATGACATAATTCAATTAGATAGATTTCATAAAATGTTAATAAGTTCTGTATTAAATATATCCAATATTCATACGCCAATAACGACCCATCGTTTTATGATTTGATTTTTAAATTAAATTTCCAATATTTAAATTACATAGGTAAGTAGTTCAAAGTAAGTTTTAAAAACTTAAAACGAGCTTAAATGGTCTAATAATGATGAAATTTTATTGTTTTTCTAAATACTATTTTATTATTTTATGATCTGACGAGACATAAAGTTTTAGTATTTTGGTAAAATAAGGTCATGGGAAATTAAAATATCAACGGCTACGACACTGCGCACCTGTAAAAGTGAATATCAAAGCAGTAGACACATATAGGGTTCTAAAGAAGCTTGGGACTCTAACCGCCATACCACAACATAAAGTGTGGGTTTCCGGTGTGCTTCATGGCTTAATTACGAAACTTGATAGTTTCACTAGTCCGATCAAAATGAAAGGATCTCTTTTCGACCGCGTCCACCGTAACGCAAACTTTGTTCGCTACCGTCTTAGAATTTTCACTGCATCCGTGTAGCCTGACCGGCCTCTTTCGGTAGTGATTTGCATTAACATGTCATTAAACATATATAATCAATATAGGCAATACAATATTATCACATTATTATGTGTAACATGTCACACACATCATCCACTGGCTGAAATACTATGGATAAAATATATTTATCATAACGTTATCTTTTTTGGTTTTTGGTGTTTTTTCGTTGCGCGAATGACAATTTACATTAGTAAATTCATCTGTATAATATTATTATTATTTTATCTCCGCAGTAAATGGGTAAACTATATACGTTCCGTGCGTTGTCCACACAAATAAAATGTACACAGATTACATATGGAGAAAATTAATGTTAAAAAAAAAATGGGAAAGTCGCTATACATTAGAGTAGGTGTTGAGAGTACCTCATAATTGAGTAAGTCACTTATGGATGTGTTAAATTTGAATTCGATGATAAATCATTTTACACTATGAAAAATTAATCTAAGCGTATAGATCATCTGCAACAGGTTGACCTAATTTTTTCCAAAAACAAAATGCATATGTTAAAAAAAAATTATTGTATTATTTCCTATGAATATACGAGCTACGTAAATAGGTGTTATTATAACTTGAAAGAGCCGTTACTGAAGAATTTCATCAAAATGAAATAGAAATATGTATCTATAAGAAATATTAGTAGATTTTTCTTTTTTTACATTTTTTAGTTTACTTATGAACAACTTATGATGAACTTTATATAAAATTAACAAGTCTTGGTAGTTATTTTAACTAACAATAACATTAATTTTAAACTACAAAATAAGTTCAATCTTTTCGTGTTTTGGTAAAATGTATGAGAATTTGAACTTTAAACGCTTATAAAATAAATTTAAACCTATATTTTATTATTTTAAATCTCAATAGTAATAATTTATGAGAAACCTTGTTTTTAATTTTCAAGTTTTTTGGATTACTCTAAACATTTTGATCAATTATTTGTTAACAAAATAGCATATTATTAAAAATATTTCAAACAGTTATGAATAGTATAAGTTTATTATTCTAAATATTTTAAAAGTTATAGTGTGTATAAAAAAAAAAAGATAATTCAAGTTAACGTGAAATATTACAAGTTTTTACGATTAGTATTTTTTTAATAATTATAAAATATCAAAAATGATTAGAGGACAAAGGATACTTTGTTACTATACATAGTACATACACATTAGAACATACATTTTTTGTTTTAATTTAATTACTTTAATCACTAATACAAAATTATAAAATGTGTATGTATTTATCTATAATTAACTTTTAATTTCTAGTTAAATTACTTGCCAGGGTCTTTAAATTATTTTTAAATTTTTTTATTCATAAATAAAAATGTAATCATACATAAACCGAAAAAAAATATAAACTATTTTGAAAATAATATTTTGTTTTGAAAATGCTATTATAAACATTTGATGAAATTTTCAAATCTCTTGGGTTATTCATTTAAATAAAACAAAATTGGTTTTTTTTAAACCTGTTGAGATCTCCCCAATGAGCTGACTAAATCTTATTTTCTATCAGAAACTACCTTCAAAGTTGAAAATCGAATCATTTTCACTGATCCAAAAGGCTATGATAGAAAAAAAGTGGCATTATAAAACCAATATTTTTATCGCTTCACTAAGAATTTAAAATGATTTAAAATGTTTTTTTTTTTAAATTATAATAACTTCTACTATACTGACAAATATAGCTCAATTTAAATATTTATATTGTCGATCTTCATGTTAAAGATTATTAATCGAATAATAAAAATCATATTAAATAATAAGTACTCAATATTTTTTATGTTTAAGCGCTTTCGAGATATTTAATTAAATAATTATGAAATAATTTCATATGCAATTACGTAACATACAAGTATAAATGTATCAGTTTCTATTTTGACTAAATACGCGTTTGAAATAAAAATGTATAAAAATAAATTCCACTTATTATTGGTTTTTGAATATTTTCAAATACCTAATATTTACAAATAATATGTAATATATTTAAAAATTAAATCATCACATTTTATTCTAACGTCTTCACGGCGCACGTGGGGTTCTTATGTAAGATACTGACCTCATAAAAATCGGTTGTTATTTCTATAATAATATATTTATTTTACTGAATAATATGACGATCTTGAGGACTTAAACATATTCATATTTTAAATAAATTTCAAAATATTTTGCCTCGAAAGCCAAATTATTCATATTATAAATTAATTATATACGATAATAGTTTAATAAAGTTATTATAAATATTCAGATAAAACATTTTATTATTAAATTTATAATAAATTATTTTATTGATTCCTTTCACATTTGATAGTAAAAATTAAATTATACTACTTATAATTAAATATTAAATAATATAATATGGGTACCTATACATTTTAATACTTTGAAAATATTGTGCCATACTATACTTCAGATATATTTTTGTATCATAGGTATTCGTATCAAAATGTAAATTAATGAAAATTTTTTATTTTTATTTAATAATTTAATTTTCCTTTGTTAATACATCGTAAATAACTTTACAAGAATACAGTCATTCTTTCATTCATTATAATAGTAATATTTTAATTATATTGTATGATTTATTTAACTATCTACTCAGTTAGATGGGCCTGAGTTTAAAAATTACTATTTCAAATTTAAGCTAAAAATATATTTGTTTTTAATATATAATAATTCGAAATAATTATTATTACCTAAATTATATTAGTAGGTATTTATTTTATATGTACGTTTAAATTAAAAATTTAGATAAATATTAAATGGTTATTGGGGCGAAAATAATATGTATTGAATACAAATTAATACAATCTTCTATAAATTAAAATGTATTAAAAATAGATACTGACGAAATTATTGAAATACTGGAAAATTTGATTAAAATAACAGTTAACTTTAAAAAAATTTAAAAGTGGAAAATAGGTTATAGCCTATTTAGAGCCGAAAAAAACATTATTTGTGAGCTAGGTATTGGTTGATGTTTTTATTTTAACAGTTGCTCATGGTTCAATGAATTTTATGGCATTCAAATAGTATTTTCTTAAACCTTGATACTCTTAGTAATTAATTCTGAGAATCTTTTAAAAATAAACAAAATATATAAGCAAGTGAATTTTATTCGTTGAAAAAAAATGTATACTGTTAATTGTTTCCTTAATTAAGTGTAAAACTTGATCACGAATATTTTTTAATAACTAATACCTATTAGTAAATTATACGTATAAATCTTCAACTTCTGTACTATATAATGTATTTTTAAATTATGCTGTGTATAATGTATATATATATAATAAACTCAATATTTGATTGTATGTATCCACCTTCTTTACCCATACCAACCAAACACTTAAACAGTGGTCCTTGCAAGTGTATATGATATAATATATTTTGTATTTCCAGTATATTTTTACACATCGTGTTCTGTTGTATCAAATAGTGTAATGAAGTCTCATTCAGACACAAAATAAACATGTTTTATTAGTAAATTAACGTTTAAAAATATAAGATTATTATGATCCCTTTTATATGTGTTTTCGATCATGAAACACTTGTATTATCGGCGTTAGCTTGTCTAATGTGAGACCAACAACTTCCTAATCAAACACTGTCGTCCATTAGATAAATGGATGCTGTTAAAAAGGGACGGAGGCGTTAGTAAGTAACCTGTTATCCCACTCACATTTAACCGAGTAGACAAGAAAAGCAATTATAGTAGCACTTAAACATAAAAGCTGTTCTACTAAATTTCAGTGTTGAAAAAATTGTAGGTACGTAGGTAAGAGTACAATTACACATCCAATCAGGAAAAATTCACATATATTATATAGTATTATGTTTTATGTACATGAAGCTGTTAACTAATTTAGGAAATAAACAAATTAAGTACCTATAATATTATAATCAATAATAATAATTTATTTTTAAATGTTTGATTTAAAGTTTTTTAAGTGGCATAATAAATTATATTAAGTTAATATCATAGTAAATCATGAATGAAGAGTGGAGTGGATAAGGTAAACTAAACATAAATCAATTTTTAACTTACACGAGATAATCTGTTTGTATAATATTTTAGTTTTGTCTTTGTAACTTAGTCACATTAACTGTAGAATACAGTATCTATATTATTATAAATATAATCTGAAATGTCTCATCTACTCATTCTACTCGTATATTAGACTACACTTTTAGCATTTCAAAAGAATGATATTAGTTATTAATTTAAGCATTGACAGAAATCAAGTACTGAGTATTATTTTTAAGGCTAACAAGTAACATTTTAAAAGTCTAAATACAAAATAAATTTTATTATATTACGAAAAACATTGTTACAATTTAAAAATAGATCCTTTTATCTTAAAAATAATTGAGTTTATGTATTGTATTAGCCTGTGTCGTCATGATCGACCATAGATTTCTCACGTATTTTAGATTTTGATTAGATTGATAATTTAGTACAAAGTTTCTCATAGGTAGTTTTTACAGTGACATAACTAATGAGATACACTTTAAACCTACTATACTACATAAATTAAGAATTTGGATCTTTAAATGTATTTTTAAAATACTGGTAGATGATTTCCATTTACAAAAGTAGTAAATAAAAATAAAGAATTTTTATTTTCAGTTAAACATTTACCACATATACTAATATACTATAGGATATGAATATTCTACAATGGTTACAAATAGTTCTCTTCTTATAAGAAAATATTATAATTATTTTTTCATTCGTTTTAATGAGGCTTGGGAGACTTTGAGAGTTCACCCCAAATCCCTCAATTTTTACTTATGAATTTTATAAAATTCATGTATAAATACTGTGCATTCACAGTTAGGTATTTACGTAGAATAAATATACTATTAATATACTATTGTATGTATATTACAATTTTAATTAAATTTACGATTCGTTTATTATGTATTATAATTATCTAATATCGTATTAAGTTATATTAAGTTTGTAGGTACAATTATATTTATAGAATTGTATTATAAATAATCTAATTAATAGATACTATATTATAATATTTATCGTTGTATTAAAAATAAAAACCTTTTAAACTTATATAACTGATCTTTGAAATATGTTTTATAAATTAATTTGTATTGTATTATAAGAATCAATTAAATTACTCAATTTTTAATTAGGTTATAAAAACTTAACAAAATTACTGTGTTACTATGGAGTATGTTGGCAAATAATTTCAATAGTACTTACACTAGATTTTTACTTTCTTTAATTAAATTATATATTGTCGAAGAAATTTTATTAATTTTCCAACACTTTGACTTTTTGGTAAAATATAGTTTTAAGGAATCAAATGATTTCAATTAGTGTGCAGGATTGAACAAAATATTTTTTAAATACCTTATATTATTATCTATGACTTATGAATATCAGTGTATCACCCATAAATTCGTATTATTTTTTGATAGGATTTTAAATGAAATGCAGTGTATACACCTAAATTTACAGTCAAAGTCTAGAACATGCAAAAATCTGTTCTGGATTGTTTTTAGAATGCTTTGATAAATTGCTTTAAGATTTAAAAATATAAAACTTCTCGATCCCTCTGTATAATCTCTTGACCTATTATGTAATATATTATAATCCTTACTAAATATAATCCCAGAAAATACGAACTTTACGAATTGAATGAATCCCCATAACTATGTATGATTGATAACCATTACTTATCTAATAGATGAAACATGCCAAAACAAATAATACATATTTTCTAGGAAACTAGAAAATTATAAATTTATATATGCATACAATATCAAATAAACAGTCAAACACAAAGTATTAATATATCTTAAATACATTTGATAATTAATAACTTATTCATTTATTACACCGTTAAAAAATAAACAATGATATGATATATAAAATATATAATGTATAGGTACAATATAGATAGTTACATAATGATCAATTTTAATGTACGTAAATACTAATAGTTGATTCAATTTATAATATAATTATTTTCATGAATGAATAATACGTTTATATAATAGATTAGAAAATTGAATATATAACTCAATTTAAATTAAATTATATTTTATAATACTATAGTAATTTCTAATATATATAGTTGAAACCTTTCAAATACTTTTTATAACCTTTCAATCATAAAATTACGTAAAAATTAAATATCAAAATTTTCTAAAGAGCTTTGAAAATTAATGATTTATTTTATTTTACTTAAATTAGTGATTAATATTTAATTAAAAATTATATAATTGTTTTAATGTGTACGACTGAACACAAAAAGTAATATTAACTATTAAACAAATAAAACTTTCGTAATCAAATTTCCTAATTAAGATTTCAAAATATCAATGATAATCAACATCATGTCATCTCCTCGTATACTATACCTAAGAAAAAAGTCTTTAAAAATTAAAATGAACGTTCGTTCGCATGAATAATATCAGCCTGGGTCGTATGTAGTGAATTGGCGCTTTAGGGTTATAACTATTTCAGCCATAAAATGTAAATCTTTATCCGTTTTCCACATTTAAAAATATTTTTTTTTCTCGCTACGCTAGAAATGTACTTAAGTATTATTATTATTCAACACTATTTATGATAAGACTATTATTTCAAATAATAATTTTTACTAGTAAAAACTTTTTTTTTCTTAATAATTTTTTTTTTTTTTTTTTTTTTATTTAATATGAAAATATACAACTATACAATTAAGCACAACAAGTAATAGTGATGAAGAGGATTACATAACATGAAATGGCACGATGTAGGAGGGCTCCCAATGGAGCTACCTACTAGGGTATTTTATTAATTAATGGAGGAGGTCTCTTACCCATTTACGTTTAAGTCTTCGAGGAGGATTGTCAGGGATGTGTAGTGAAGCAAGAAAACTAATGTTGGGGTTACTATGGGAGCTAAATTTTTTGTGGAGTTTTTGGTAAGCAGTTTTAGTGACTTGGTTTACGTAATTTGTTCTGAGGTCGGAGTGAAGGGTTTTGTTACTTACAAACCAGGGGGATTTTGTAATAGTGCGAAGGCAGATGGATTGGAATGATTGTATTTTTTGGATGTTACTAGGGGCAGCGTTACCCCAAATTTGAATACCATAATACCATAGAGGAAAGATCAACATTTTGTAAATAAGGATTTTGAGTTTGATGTTTAAATTTGATCGTAAAAGAGGACGTAATAGATGTAATCTGGAGTTTAGTTTCTTTCTTTTGTCGAATATGTGGTCTTTCCAAGTTAACCTTTTGTCCAAAATGAGTCCTAAGTATTTAACTTGGTTGGTTTAGGGTAATAATTGGTTACAAAGTTTGACTGGTGGACAAATGTCTGGGCGAAGGGAGAAAGTAATGTGGCTGGATTTGTTTGTGTTAATTTTTATTTTCCATAGTGTGAACCAGTTTTCGAGTAAATTGAGGTGGTGTTGGAGTTTGAAGCTTGTTATTGTAGGATCAGAATCGGTGGCTAGGATACAAGTGTCGTCGGCAAAAGTATTGAGGATGGTGCAAGAGGTTGTAGGTATATCTGCAGTGTAAATTAGGTATAAAAGAGGAGAGAGGTCACTGCCTTGGGGTACACCGGCGTTAATCATAAATTGGTTAGAAATTGAGTTGTTTATATTTACTTGGAAAGAACGATGAGTAAGATAGGATTTGAGCATTAAATAATATGGGGCTGGAAAGTTTGTTTTTAGTTTGTGGAGAAGTCCGTTGTGCCATACTTTGTCGAACGCTTGAGCGACGTCTAGGAAGACACCCGAGCAGTATTTTTTTAGTTCAAGAGAAGATGAGATGGCATCGGTGAGACGGTGCAGGGGGTGGATAGTAGAATGGTGAGCTCGGAAGCCGTACTGTGAGTTAGGAATGATTTTATTTATTTCGGAGATATTTTGGAGGCGTTTTAATAGAAGTTTTTCAAATAATTTACCCAGAGATGGTAGGAGGCTGATTGGACGGTAAGAAGATGTTGTATTTTTGGGTTTGCCAGGCTTGTGTACTAGTATGATTGTTGAAATTTTCCAGAGTGGTGGGAAATAAGAAAGTCTGAGCATTGCATTGAAGATGTGGGTAATGTTGAGAATTGCTTTATTTGTAAGTTGTTTAAGTATATTGTTTGTAATGAGATCGTGTCCAGGGGCCTTTCCATTTTTTAGTTTGCTTATTGTATATTTAATTTCATTTGGAGTGAAGTGTTTGGAAGGTGTTGAAGTGGGTAGAGCGCTGTTTAATGATTGGTTGATTTTATTTAAATGGTTAATAGGCGGGTTAATATTGTTAGGTTTAGAGTAAAAACTTATATTTTTCTTTCTAAACAAAAAGTTTTATATTTCTGGATTAACATATTGAGTGGAAAATACATAAATAGAGTCTACACTCTACATAGTCAACTTGTGATCAGTATTTAGTATAGCTAGACTCTTAGGTCTATCATTATACCTTTTCAAAGTTGATAATTACTTTTCTGTAGAATAATTTAAAGCCCGTGTACAAAGTAACATGCATATCATAACATTTAATTATGTAAGGTAAAATAGAAGTAAGTTCCTTTTCCTAGAAAAACCTACTCGGGGGTCATGGCAAAAAGAGTTTTGCTCATTTAAAAAAAATTGCAAAAAAGTTTTTAACTAACTAATAAGCATTTTATTATTGAATTGTATGAGATTATTTTTCATGTTTTCATGTTTGAATATTAAATATTATTTTATTTCACAAAAATAATTGGTGATATATTATTTATAAGTTATAAAAACACAGTCGTTGTCAATATATTTCTAGGATGAACGAATATTCTTATCGATAACTTATATTATATTTTATTCATAACTGTAAATATAGAATACTAATTATGTCATTATGTAATACAGCATGTAGCTATGAAAAATATGATAATGTCTGATAATTTGAAAACTATCAGACATAAAATAAATAATAATTATGTGTTATTATTTTATATTTTTCACTATTTTTTCTGCGCCTCTAAAAAGTAAGCACCCTCTTATTTCTTACTCGAGCAACTCTCTAAATACAACCCTGCAACCAAAAACATATAAACAATTTTTAAAAAAATGTAAAATTTGGGACTGGTTGCATTTTCCAGTTATTTTCATATAATTTATACCTATGATAAATGTACCTGGCCATGAAGGATATCATGAAATAAAAAAAGTCAAATTTATTGAATAATTTATTATAGTATCAATATGTAATGACTTTATTATAAAATAATAATTGTATTAAATGGTCTACAATACTTAAATATTTTATAAAGAATAACAAGAACACTTATCACGTAATATTTGAAAGCGTTTCCACGGGAATAATGAATATTTTTTACCCTAGGCATTTTACCTAATTTTAAAATCAATTTAACATTTTCACGGACACATATGTAATTTGCTCCAAAGTGTGCTTACCCTAATTAGTATACTAGTTTATTAAAAATATATGTATAAAAATTAATCCACCTAAAAATAAATAAATATATAATATTATATTATAATATAATTAGGTACAATAATTATAGTGAAAGAAAAATATTGAAATGTAGAGTAATCATCTAAATTTTATTTATTTTATTAATCAGATAAAAAGAAAATTAAAGTCGACATTATTCTAAGCTGTTAACAGCTAAAACGTTCCAAAGGTTTTTACTCGGTTTATTTCTCTTTGGTAATTTAAAAAAAGAACTTTTAATTAAAAAGTATTTTAATTACAGTATAAAATATACGCCTAAATAATAAGGGAACCGGCCATTTACCCTATTGTAGACTGAATAATTATTTGTTGAATTAACAAAAAATAAATAAATTTGAATGCCTAAATAAATCAATTTTTCATAATATTCAAGATATTGTCAAATTAAAATTATAAAATAATTGTATCACATTAATTAAAATCTAATTTTTGTATTTAATCTATTTTAGTAATAATTTTTACGAAAGAAAAGGTGAAACACGATTAAATAAATTTTACTTTTTTGTAATAATATTTCGAACGATTGTTGAATGATCAAAGACATTTTTTAGCTGGAAAATGAATGATTTCAATTGTTCCTTAAACAATGTAACCAAATTAGTGTTTCAACATGACATTTTTATTTAATATCTTAAACGAAAATTCTGATAACATTTTAATAAAATAAGTTATTTGAGCTATTAATTTTTTTTGCATTTATTAAACAAAAAAACAAAAATATATAGCAGTCTTATTAAATAGGAGCATTTAGTACAAAATAATATTACGTTGTAAGAATTATTTAAGCATACACTCAAATATTTTTCATCCACAAATATATTTTTACAGTCCTTGTCATATAAAAAAATTGCAAATTGTTTATCGTATTAAGAATTAATTTTTTATTTTTAAATTTATGACAACTATCTTCTTGTATTTGTCATATCTAAAATATAGTATTATATAATATTTAATACATTCTAAAAAAAATTACGTGTATTTTCATATTTATTAAATAACTAAATGTTATACTTCGAAATATGTTTCAACTAAATTATTAGTTCTAATTATTTCTTATGGTCTAATTTAAATTGGGTAATTTAGCTTTACGTAAACAATTTCCATGTAAAATTTGATGTTTCATTTTATTTCATTGTATCTAATATATGATTATAGCGATTGTGCTAACTCTAAACTTTAAGTACATTAAACATTTAAACAATCACTTAAAGCTGATTGAGTATAAAAAATTATATTTATTCATAATAATTTATATAATATGTACTGTATTTTTGTTAGCTTTATAAAACAATATTTTCCTGAATTAACTAATGCCATATCTTTGCCTCATTTTGGTAAAATTTGTATTGTGTTTTTTTATATTTTAACAAAATTAGAAAGATACAAAACAAAGAAAAGAATTATTATAGTAAGAATATTATTTAGAGCATCCTTTAATATTTTTTTTTTTTTTGATATTTTAATTTCAAAACATGCTTTGATTATTTTTAAATTTGGTAATTGCAGATCCAATTACTCTAATATTAAAAAGCGGGTAAGTGAGTATCGCTCTGCTGTACATTAGGGGGTGGGGTGGACCTCGGACTAGCGTAGGTTAAATTTTAATGCAATGATAGGTATCATTGTATACGAGAAACGATTCCGAACAGAGATGATTTGTCAATCTAGGATATATTCTATTTAAATATTGTAATATATTCTATTTTGAAACAAATAGTATAGTTACTATATGTTACTATGGTTACTTTATAGTATCTGTTTATTAATAAAAAAAGTATTTGGCCAACATACGCATTATGAGCGTATGAAATTTAATTTAAATTTTGACATATTTCGTATAAATTTGAACTTTAAACACTTATGAAAAAAAATTGTGACTAACGATTTCGGATTTTTTATTATCACTTAAGAACAACTTATAAGAAACCTTGTATTAAATTTTCAAGATTTTCTGGTCACCCAAAAAATTTTTATCGGCTTTTGAAGAAAAAAAACTTAGAAAAGTCGAAAATTTCAATTGTCTATAAGTAGCTTAAAAATGGTCAAAATATTTTGAAAATTTCAAGTATTTACAATGAATCGTTTTTGAGTTACAGCAAAATCAAAAAATCGATGTTGTCGAAAAGTTGTTTTTCGTAAAATTGCCGTTTTTCTGTCACTTTTTTTTTGTTTTTCTCGATTTTTTTGAAAACTATTTGAAAATTTTACTTTTGACCCCCCCCCCCCCCCAAAGTACCAACTAGATGAATTTTCCTATTCAAAGAGGGGCTGAAGTCAAATATCGGAGCATTATTACTGCTCCAAATATTGTCGTCAGACACAAAAAAAAAAAAAATCAAAAAAAAAACACACATCATTGTAAAAGCAATCCATTCTTCACTCCGTTCAGAATCTAAAATTAAATTAAATTAATTATTTTAAACGTAAAATTGTCTATGTTAAAAGGAATTAGACAACATATTTTGGAGCAACAATGGCGTTCTTCTAAAATAATGAATAGACAATTCTAACTACGTTTTCAAACAACAAAATATAGTATAAATGTATTAAATGTAACCATTTAATTTATTATTTGTATAATTATTAATTAATATGCATACTCGTGTACTATATATACATATTAATAAACTTAATAATATTTAATCATTTATATTATATAATTTAGTACCTGTGTATTTATTAATAAAATCAGAAATAGTTGAAAAAAAAACAGAAAATTTAATCTTTTTCAACTAAGATATTTTTAAAAATCTTCCAAGTTATAAAGTGAATGAGAGACAGCCCTCTTCGTCACCTTTCGCAGTGAACACAGAACAATACCTATTATAGTATCATAATAATATAATAAGAAGTTTGCGAAGAGTGGATTTGGGTATTGATACAGGTGTAATACCATTTTAGCATGGTTTATTTTGTTTTGAAATAAACTATAAAGAAGTAAAAAAAAAACAGTAATAATCATTATTGAAAACTTATCAGAAAGTATTATAAGTGTCGAGATGTAATTTATTCTTATTTGAATAATTGATACTATGTTACTTAATTTAGTGTAATTTAGACCATTGTTGTTTTAACATTCCGGGTAGAAGAGGGGGGTTTCCGGTAAGAGAAAATAAGCTTAGATGCAATATAAGGAAAATATCATATTCGCGAAAGCAGTTATGAAATATATTGTAGAGTTATTTTGCTATGACCATTTTTAGAGAAATATTAAAGTTTTTATATAATATATATGGCATTAGAAATGTATGATAGACCATTGCATTAGTGAAAAAGTGAATTACTTTAAATTAACATTTACCAGTAATAATAAGGTATAATAAGGGTTGGCAAATTCCCATAATCCCAGGAATACTAAGGAATGAATGAAAATATCAAAAATTTCACAATAATCAGTTATTATTAAATAATCGTTCTGTTATTCTTATAATCTTATTTATAAAGCGTATTCCAAATATATATTCAAATTTTTGATCAAAATTTAAGACGCAGTTATATTATTTACCAATAAATGAAAAACAAAATAAGTTGTAAATTATACGGTAAATAGTTTATTTTTTAAATAGATAAAAAAAAAAGTTTTATTATTATTAAAAGAATAGAAAATATAATTTACTATCTGTATATAAAGGTTCTAGGTCGCTTGGTACGGTCGAGCATTAAAAGTGCGAAACGGGGACATTTTGTACGGTCGGATAAAAAGGTACATTGCAGAACGCGAACACTTTATAATATTATATATATATATATAAACTATAAAGCATTAAAGTATATACATATGTATATATTATATACAATTTTATTAAAAATGTTATTAAGTTATTATTTGGTAAGTCTAAGTATCTTATACATTCCAAATATACATATATTTCCCAAGTGCGATATCGGAGTGAATCAAATTATCGTTTGTGTTTGTTGTTGAACTGCATTTCACTAAGATGACGATTGTCACATCGTCACGACGGCAACAATAAAGTCTACTAAATTAAGACCAAAACTTTTTTAAAGCAGGTTTTGGGTACACAATATTAAGAGAAAATTTAAACGATATACGTTGGAAATGTTCTATCATTACGTGTATAGGAAAAATGTCTATAAATCGTATAGAACCAGTAAGTACCTACTATATAAATATTATATTGTGATTTCTTAATTGTATATATTTTAATAACTATAGTATATTTGTTATTGTCAAAAATATTACATTTTTTTCAACAATAACAAATTTACTCAGTAGTAGGTACATATATTTCACAAATATTATAATAAGTACTTACTACTTAGGACTTAGGTACATACTATACAAAATAAGTCTTTTTGTGAACATTTTTGTTAGGTTTTTTTAAATCTAAATAAATGAATTTATAAAATAACTAATTACACCAGCTAAAAAAAATTGTAAATTTCGATTGTATCTCAAGATAATTACATAATATTATGAGTAGATCGTCTGACGATTATAACAATATATTAGATTTATATTATTTATATTATACCTACCATATTATGTTATACATGTCGGGTTCAACATATTTTTTTATTCATGTTTATATTATACAAATTTTTAATTTTATAATTTTGACTAATAAATAATAATATACTATATTTTATAATTTTTTTAATAAATTGACCTTTTTCATATTTAATTTTTACATTTTAATAATTAACATTATTTACACTAATATATAACTATATATTATAATATATACTTTATGTGTGTAACCTACAAACTGTCCACGTTCTGCAATCTAAAGTTTTACCTGACCGTACAAAGTAACCGTTTACTCTATCATAGTGCTCTTATGTAAGTAATCCTCTTGGTATAAAATACAAAATTAAAACGAAGCACGAGAAGAAAAGATATCATTTTTGATTTATAATTGATAAATATTAAATTATAACTTCTGTGTGATATATACCGTTATAGATATTATAATAATTGTGGGGTCATACACCCTGACCCTATCGTTAAAATTAGATACGTATGAGACATTTAGAGATCAACACAGTTTAATAATTATAGTTGTTTTATTGACTAATATATATTTAATATTGATCGGTGTTCCTCTAATATAATAATATAATTTAACATAAGATTACAAAGTACCTATTATTAAAAAAAAAAATGTTGTATTAAAATATATTTTTTAATTTGTATTACAGTGTACGATCCTTGTCTTGTGACCAGGGAATCCCCGGGAATATTCCAACTTTATATAATATTATACTTGTGAATAATATGTTTTTCAAATTTAAAGTTATTTCATCTCGCATAATATTCCAAAACAACAACATTATTTTTAAAAACAATAATAATTACTCGGTTGACAAAAATAATCCCGTCCATGTCAAATTTAAAATTTTTTCAACACTTTGACGTACTCATACTATACGTACACTATTATACAACTAAAATGTGTTTGTTTAAATCTAATTTCGACTTTTGGTGCAACTGGCATGATTCTCACCGTTTACTTCCGACATCTCCTGTGTAAACACAATAATGGACGTTCGTCATTGTTGTTGCTGTTGTCTCGGAATTTCAAGCAAGAGCGATGTAGTTTGTTGTAACGACCAGTGTGATCAATTTTCTACAGACATATTTTTCATTTTGATGCTTTCAAAATCGTTGCTGTATAATATTTATATAATAATAACAATTTAATACTCATAGTATAAATATTAATTCCTATTATATCATAATATAAAACATTAAAAAAAAAAAATTGTCATTTTATGTTAAATCATCGCTTAGGTATTTTAATTTATGTTTTTTAATAACAGCGTAGTACATAAAATGCTGATAATTCAATGACAGCCTGAATTATATAAAAAAAAATCAATAAACTCGCTCTTGCTTTAGTAAATGTTGAGCGGAGTGTCAGCCTCTATATCTAAGGATATTTTATAATATAATTTTATAAATTTTATTTATTTTTCTATTAGTAATTCAATAGATAACTAAACTTATATTTTCAAGAGCTTAAAAACAGAGAATATTGGTATGGTTAAAAAATAAAATAATATACCTATATGACTTTTAGTTTTTTTTTTCATCATATTATAGTTATCAAATTACAAAACAAATTAATATACCTATTTATTGATATTTGTAGTGTTGGTGATTTATATTGTATATAGAGCAAACAAATAAAATTTAAAAATATATATAAAAAAAAAGACACAATTTATTGGATATTTGATTCTTTTTCTTGGACATTTTTTTGGCCATTACGCATTTCACGTAACTATATATATATATACTGTAAAGCCTCAGCTGTCGAGCTAGGGTGGTGTTTTGAGTTATTTCACAGTGAAGTAATATAGTTAAATCATTACAATATTTCATCCGACCATTGTGCGGGTCGTCCTAAACACCACACGTTAGCGAAAATCACCTTTCAATAATGGTTAATCATTTCTTCTATGTTATTGTTGTATACGGAAAACAATATCCGGTCCCGTACGGTCCGCATTCGGCCCCCTATTGTGCGATTACCACGGTAAGCAGCCGTTGACATTTCTTGGCCTCGTGCCAAGATCTAACTATTGCCGGCTTATAAACTTAAATTCTCATACGCGCATATATAATAATATCATGTAATACGTTTATGTGCGTGTGCATGTACACTGAAATATGTGTTTGTTCTATTAATTGTAATTAACGGCAATGACTCTGACAAAACCATAAACTAATAAATGGATTATTCTTAAATATACACCCAAAAAAAATAAAGAGAAAATTCAACCAACACGTTATACATTTTATTAGACATAATCGACGTGTACCATACCAACAATAATGTTTTATACAGTTTTTAAGGGATATATTATGCAACCAACTACGGATATTATACCCGAGGCACCTATACAACCTATTGTTTCAAAACGACAACTGAATTTAAACGATTATTGTACAAGACTTTTAATTAAGATGGGTTCTAGGTAACCATAGTGGTTTTTTTTAAATAACATTTTCTTGGACATTTAGACCGTTTAGAAAGAGTGATTTATTTATTAGACTTAAAAAGCTGTTTATGTTGCAGTCAACTCGACAAATTAAGTTTTAGAAAAAAAAATATTGCCATTTTCAAGTGAATTAAAACTGTAATAAAATTAGAAGTTATTTGATATTATAATTATGTGGTTTCTTATACCAACTAAAAGGCTAGACCAAACTATCAATAATGGGAATATCAATATAATGATATGATTTAACATAATGATTTAGTGTTTGAGTATTATGGGCAATTAAAAACAAAAAATAAATCAATCGTTAATTATAATAATAATAACAATAATAGGTATTATGTTGGTGTTGTATTATGTAATGTTTAATTTTCAACGAATAATTATTATAATATTGCAAACAATGCAGTAAAATACTATGTGTATTAACTGGTAGGTAATAACTGTGGATAAAGTCGTTATGTAACATTTAAGTTTCTAACTAAAGTTACCTGTAACGCCATTACATGGAGCATAAATCATTTTAATATTGTATACTAACCACGAAGCCTAGAAAAAATATTAAATATTGATATTTGAACACGAAAAAATATTTACATTTTCGGATGAGTGTACAGCACCCAATACACACACACGCCAACGCGATTTTGTCGTTTACGAATAGACTTGAGGCTATATTATTATATTGTATTGTATCGATTTGTACCGTAATGGATTTAGTATAAAAGCTATTCTGCCCATTCTCGGCTATTATCAAAAATTCAAATACTTTTTTTGTGATTCAGATGCATTTTGAATATGTTTAAGAATTATATAAAATATATCTATACTTGTTTTATGATTTTATAGTTAATTATTTAAAAATACTGAATACAAAAATAAGCTCAAATTTACTTGAATTTTAAGCTAAATGGCTTCATTTAACTGAAAAAAATATTTGTATTTAATTATAATAATTATTTTATAATACCTATTTATAAAACAAAAAAAACATTTACGAATATAAACAAAATACTCTAGCTGGTCCTGAAAAATTCTTATGGACATATTATAAATATTGTAAGAATTGTGGTAATATTATTATTATATATTAAATATTTATTATTGTATTTATTAAATATTTTTGGTTATTGAAAATATGTTAATATAATTTTTAATTAACGCGCCTATGTAGCTTATAGATATTATATCTATTTTAATCATATTTTGATAGTATTTTTAATAATATGTATGTGATTACAAAAATATTATAACAGCGTTTAAACGCTAAGGATTATATTTTTATAAACATTCATTTATATATTTTAGATATTGCAAATGAAATAAGTCATAAAATATAAATACAAGAAGATTCATTTATATCGAACAACCATTATTTCAAAATGTATTAATCTTTTATAGTTTTTAAAAACATTCTTTTTACATAATTCTCAGTTGAAATAAAACAACATTATTTGAAAAATAAATTATATTTTTAAAGTTTATATTTTTTAAACTTTTTACTTTTTTGAATGACAACATACATTTTTAAATTCATATTCTACAGCAAAATAATTTTCGGAGTATTTCGATTCATACAAATCTTTATTCGGAAGAGTAGTTTATGAGCTACCTATAACTATTTAAAGTTTAGGTTAGCAGAATAGAGTGGTAGGGGGATACCCAACAAACCTAGGGCCCGAAACTTTATGCATTTGTATCTTTTTATCTAATGATTATTGATAACATTCGCGATGCTCGTCTTTTCAAAAATTTGATCCGTGAAGCATAGAATATAATGGTACAATTTTTATTTTGCATTTTTAGGAAATTTTATGCTTTACGATAATTTTTTTAGTAGTTTTGGTGCATTTTATTAATTTTTGTATATTTTTTTACATATAATTGCATTTTGTTAAAAGTTACTATTTATTGTAACACTAATAACACATTCAGTTTCTATTAGCTTTTCGATTATCCATGTTTATTATTTTTATACATGTATAAATTATGCATAGTTTGTTGTGCACAAATATGTTAACATTTAATTAATAATAATTACGATTTATGAAAAATTAATTGTATAAAACGTAAATTTTTAAAAAATTTAAAGCATTATAAAGTAATTTTTTGTATTTTTGTAGTCATTTTTAAGTCATATTAATATTTTTTTTTTTTTGTTTTATTTTTTTAAAGATTTTTAGGTCATTTAGTTCCGGGCCCTACTTATAAGTTATAACTCATGAACTACTCTTCCAAATTTATATTTTATACCAAAATACGCTAAAAAGTATTCTGTTTCAGAATATGAATTTAAAAACGTAGGTACGTTGTCATTAAAAAAAAAAAAAACACTACCAAGTGAATAAAATATATATAAAAAAAAATATTGTTTTATTTCGTCTGGAAATTATGTAGAAAAAGATATTTTTAAAAACTTTAATATATTTTGAAATAACACTTGATGATAAAAGAATTACCCATTTTAATAATAATATTAATATATTATAGCTACGTATCATTGTCAATGATGAACTCGACGTCTTGCGCAGATGAAAAAATATATGGAATTATATTTCATGTATATGGAGTCGTTTTTGCACGATTTACCGTCGTCTTCATCGACAAAGTAATAATTTATTCTCACGCCCGTTGCCCACATACTATAATTGTATTTACCCATACCCGTATATCGAGTACCGACTTTGGCAGACTGTGCGATGTCGTTATTACCGATATATACACGTATATATTATATATAAGATTGTACCGGGGACATGTTAAACTTCGATAAACAGACCGGAACCGATGTTTATCGTCGCTAAATTATTATATGTCCGGCGCGAGCAATGGGACTGTCTCGGACATCCGACACACGTGACCTATGACCATTACAACAACGATATACGTAGTACCCGGAGGATGGAGCAGATATTCACGCTATTATTATTACTTACACGAGCTGACCCGATGAAAACGATGTAGTAGATATTACGTATTGTAGTGCTAGTGAAATTACAATTTATAACATAATATTTTGATTCCAGTATCTGTTATTTATTTACTAATACGGCACCAACGGTATTACATCAGGATATCGACATATACCTACCGTGTTGTGCGGAGTTGAATAATATACTCGACTTATACAGGTAACGTTTTACCGACATTATGTTACCTATACACGTCAAATAATATACGGAATATTATACATGAAATGAATATTATAAATGCGTTTGTCGGATTAAGTAGGGATGTTTGTTATACTATTGTTTCCGATTGATTTATTATTATTAAGTTCGCTGCTTGTGTGTGACGAATTAGTTTTCTTATGAACTTATTTGAATAAACATTAAGATAATGATTTGACATCTGCAAGTTCTATCGCTTTCTACTACAACGGTCCCGATTTTTAATTACCATAATAAAAATATTTGTATTTATACTAATTCACAAATGAAATAATGATAAATTAATGTGATAATATACTATATTATGCAGCGTAGATAATAACAAATATAAGTGTTAATATTCAATTATATTTTTCACCAATTTTTTTTATCTTTGAAAATGTACTGTATAGTATGGTTGAATAATAATTGTATTAAAATTAAACTGCATATATCACGTAGGTAACGACAGAAAATTAACAAACAACAAAAATTAATCTTAGAGGTTAATTTTATTAAAAAAAATAGGACATTCTTGTCTCTTCAAGACTATAGTCGGTAGAATTGGACTATATATTATAATATAAATTCGATGCCTGACCACACCAAATAGTTTGTCAATAATTTTTGAGTTAGGTTGGAGAAAAAAAAAATAATCATTGTGTTAACTTCTATTAGGAAAAAGTAGATTATATTTTAGGACGAAATATCTAATATGAGGTGTTTTTATGCAAACAAAACGTGTTATTTCCAAAAACTATTTTTTTTTCAGGAATAGTGATTTTCTGTTGCAAACGATCCAGAAAAGTTAAGAAATATATGTAACTTTGAAAAAAAAATATAAAAATATATTTATTATTGAAAAAGCAAATTTTTTGTGAAAATAAAACTATTTGATCACGTTTTAAAGGTTTTTTTTTTTGATTTGCTGCTAGACGTGATATTTCCGGAAATAATACGTCATAAAAAATATATGCGGTTAATAGTTCGCTTTGTGAATTTTTTTCTAAAAATTATTTCCTTAGTATAATAATATTGTTTCTAAAAATATTACAATACGATTTTGTTTTTGTATTTCTATTTTTTTTTTATACTTAGCATCAAGTAATATAAAATAACATTTAAAAAATATAGCATAATAATAGGTACGTGGAAAATATTTATTTATGTCTTTCCCAATAAAAAATAAAACAGCCTTGTTAAATATTATAATTGAGTATAGGAACATTCACTTCTATGAGATAATATTAAATATATAACAATGTAAATATAATAATATATAATATATATATATACCTATCAAATAATAATCGTTTAACATTAAAACAACGACAAAATATAAAAATTAAAGAGTATTTTCATTTGAAATAAAAACTCTGTTTTCATATTTTAAATCATTATTTAATTTTTCAATACTTTGTTTAAATATATCACAGCAAAATTCTTTAACATCTTTAAGAATTATGATTATTTACATATCATTTAATTGTATATATATATCATTCTGTTTTGGCTCTTTTACATAATTTAGCAGTGAAAGTTTTTATAGACATAACTTACATTTTATAAATTTGCAATTTGCTTTAGAACTTGTACTTGGGTTGGGATAGTTTCATAATATAAAGATGATATTCCTGCTATTTTTTTTTTTTGTTAGATTACCTATTGAGTAACACAGAATTAAAATAACTTAAGTAAATAATAATAATCAAATGAAGATAGGTATATTAATAGTGCTCATAAAATTATATGTTTTTTATCAGTCATAAACTTGGTTTTTCTTAGATCACGTCTCTTCTAATTGATTATAAACAATATAACTATTTAATAAATAAAAAGTACTTAGAAATTATTAGTATTATTCATAGTAAAAAATATTTAAATTTTAAAATATATTTTGTCATGCGAATATGGGTTTATAAATATTAACCTGGTAACAAAATGTTTACCTAGTATTTTCAAAAAAACTATAATCAACAATCATGAACGTTAATGGGAAACTACAATCGATTGAACATGAATAAGTAGCTTATCATAAAATTATTTTTTTGTTAAATTTTATATATTTATTGTATTTATAGTCTTTGGTTCCATGTATCATATTTTAATATGAATGAATCAAATAACTTTAATTTTAAACGATTTAGGAAAAATTTTAATTATCGCATAAGCAGAGCAAAACGTATTGTAGAAAATGCTTTTGGCATTTTGGTAAGCAGATTTCAAGTGTTTGACAAAAAAATAAATTGCAATTTAAAAACTGTGAACAAACAACATTGTCATTAACGCCTTTTGAATAAAATTTAATTTAATTACTAAAACAATTACATGGTCAATAACACATTACAAATACAATCATGGATAAACGTAGTTTTGGAAAAATGTAAGAAGTGTGATCTATAATTTACTACAGAAAATAGTATGTTTTAAATGAAAGTAGATATAGAACGGCCTGAGAAAAAAATATTCTACTGGAAATAACACTTTTTTAAAAAAAGTAATAATTTAAGCATAATTTTAGTTTAGACCTAATACGTTTTGAATAAAATTAATAGTTTCAATCGATTACTCGCCATTTTTTTTTTTTTTATAATAATCAATACATAACTCGAATTCATTGAAAATGGAGAACACCCCATTTATGATTCTTAAATGTTTGTTTTATTATTTTTTTTAGTTTCAAGCTGCTCTGCTGCAACGATGGAACTTACCATCGTTCATGTGCGCCTTTTGTCCATTCATACACGTCCTTTCTATCACGGTTAGCGTGTTCACACTGACCGCCATAGCTGTGGACCGGCGCCAAGCCATACTCAATCCGTTTGCGTGAGTATATATTAATTGCAGCTTGCGAACTTTTGAGAATTGGGTCGCATACTTTACGAGATTTAAGGGTGGAGAAAATTGCAGATGGTTCTAATTTGCGTCTGTGATGTTATCGATTACTGAGTCTCGTAGTTATGAAAAAAAGGAATACGTACGATTAATTCTCACTTGGGTAATATAATAAAGGTACTTCATTGCTGCAGATATAATATTTGAATAGTAAATATGGATTTATTTCAGTCTACTGTTACGTACTTTTGTAACATTTTAGTTGTTGAAGTGATTTTCTATGTATTTATTTTTTCATAGTAAATAATAATTAATCAACCGTAAAAAAAATTACCATCGAATTACGATGCAAATTAATCACGTTTCATCCAAATTTACAATAAACAATTCACATTATTTTTATTGTTAGCTAAACTAGTAAAAAAGCATAAAAAACACGAATTTCAATGTACAAATAAATCCGATGCTTGATTACGTATACATTAATTGAATAAATAACAATAAATTGAATTTAATGTTCGAATTTTTAAGGGATTAATAAATTTATAATCCAAACTCGTCTCGATTCGTTTATAAAGTTTAGGCATAGGGTATAGAGACGTACAGTAATGCGTTTGATGTTAATTTAAAAAGAATAAATAATATATCATTATCGTATGATCAGAAAAGATTCTGAATGGATATCAGTTAAAACCGTATTTTTTTGACATTTATTCAAAGACTATCCGCAGTTATTTTTACATTTAGATAAAAGACTATTGAAAAACCAAAAAACTCATGTTTAAAGTTCCGTATAGAGTTAACTTTTGATCTGCAAATATGTGATAATGCCATATAAAACTTTATAAACAATTCTCGAAAAAGTGTTCAAAGGAAATAACATGGTAAAAAAAAAAAAAAAACACTGTAAAAGTGTAAAACCAATCAATACATTCCTCATCTATACGCAATACGCATCCATTGTAAAATAGCTATATTTTAATATTGTTTAGTATCAAGTATTTTTGAATGATGAATAGCGTGTGGTATGTGACTTTATCGACACTTTATAATAAAAATATAACATTGTTTGTTTAGTTATATAACTGCTTAAAATTCTGACTTGATATGCCGGTTAAATAAAAATTGAATAATATAAATTTATACGTGATTTTTATGTACAGAACCATTTTATACAATGAATAATGCACATCGATATAAAAATGTTTTTTTTTTTTAATGTTAATTTTATTATTATCTTTTAACTATTTTCTATTGATTTAAAATTTAAATAAAATCATTAATCATACTTCTAATTTCGTAACTGTACTAAGTATTTACTTTTCTTTGGTCTTCAAGTTTTTATATTTTATATAAGTTATATTGTAAAAATTAGTAATAGTTTTAAGTCTACCTGCAGCTGTTCTTATAATTCCTCAAATCGCGCGTTATACAAGATTTTTTAAATTTTATAATATTATTCTGTTACCAACAATTTAATAAATATCAATATTGATCTTTTTAAATACAACTCTAATGATAACATAAATAATATTTTTTTCTTGTGAATTCTTCATATTATATTATTATTAATATGTATTAGTTTTATTATAAAATCACAGACACATATTTAATAGTGTCATAATTTTTGAAGAAATAAATAAAAGTAATTAAGTATAGATAACTAATATTACTTTAAATTTAATCAAGCCACTTTGACTATAGCTTGCAACTGGATCAATTTCTTAAGTAAATTGTATCTTTTAACTAGAAACACAATCTTACTATATAACTTATAACTAGTTACAATATTAATAGAGTGACTTGTCCATCCGGTATCCACATCCTTGTTTGCAATATAATAATAATATATTTCAGTGTAATAACGTATATACATTATAAATAATATGCTTATTGTGTATATACGCTATAGTCCACAAAATCGCAAATACTAATCCAACGAAATCCCTTGGGTATACATTTCGAATAAGAAATCCTAAGCACGTACGTTCATTATTATTTTACATAAATAATAATAGTGCGTAATATGCATGTGAATAATGGACGATGGTATTTCATTGCAGAATCTAATGAATGATGATAAACAAAATATAATACAACCAATTTGATATGATCAGTAGGGTCAGAAATAGTAACTATAATAATATGCATTATGACGTGTTTACAGTATAATATAACATCTAATTAATACTATACGTTATCTTATGGGTCTGGACAGTATGTACACAATAATATTATAGGCATTAAGAATTTTCACGTACCTACCAAAAATAAAATTGTCTGCGGCACGTGACGCTATTTAAATTATATTTACGCGAATACACATACAACACGACGTGATATTGTTAATATTTAATATACGTTCACGCGCGTCCACCCCGCAAAGAAGACCTGAAATGAAAGAGTTAGTAAATATTTATTTCCATTTAAATTTCGGGTTAGCTGATACCTACTGGTTTACACTGACGGTGGCGGTACATATCGATTGCACGTTCTACTGATTCTTCGAGTAAACCACATAACTACGTGAAACAAAAGCGGATATATTATTATATAGTTACGTCGTCATTATGATAATAATATGATATCATAATATTATTATTATATACATAGGTATAAATAGCATACTATGCCATAGAATGTCGCTTGCGAGAAAATTATTCTTACGAGATAATTGTTTTATTTTTCTTACCGCAGAAAAAGTTATTTCATCAAACTGAATCATTCAAGTGTTGTAAGACTAAAATGTCCTATCAATAATGTTTTATGAAACAAGTGTTGAGAAAAGAGTATAGCGCATTCTACACAATATATAAGTATCTATAGTCTTATTGTAATTATACATTTTAGAGTATAGAATATAAAATTATGTATTTAATGAAAATGATCATTAAAATATTCTAATGCCTAATCAACATTAATATTATTATCTATTAAAAACGAAAATTAACAAGACTAATAATCCTACATAAAAGTTAAATAATAGAATATTCAATAATGGTGACTATGTAATAAAATATAAAAGATGAACGATGTCACAGAAAATTAAAATGTATGTAAATAAATCAACAATCGTTATACCGAAAATCGTGACGGACTGCAGACACAAATATTATACAAAAGAGGTATAACCTAGGTATTCTACATAATAGAAGGTTGAAAATTTACAACTGACTATTATAATAATAGTTCAATATTTCAATAATAATAATAATAATGGTGATTAAATAGTAAATATTATGTACGACGTACGTGGTTTAAAATTCTAATCACAATAATATTTGATCATTTATATTTTATGTAAACATTTTAAACAGTATGTGTATGGATTTTTAAAGATTCATTGAGTTGTACTGCAAAATAATCATTATAATAATTTAGTAATAAGTATTATACAACTTTAAAAAACTATAGTAAGAAACCAGCGAATTCGATCTACTGTACAGTAGGTTTCAAATGTATACTATAAGTTATTGTTGAATACCTAATTCACTGTATTGGATGTACTAGATTTGAATTCAATGATTCAATGGTCATTGCATACAAATAATGATTCTGTGTGGAAAAGTGCAGATGCTTTGTATTAGAATATATCGATTAATTCAAATTTAACACATCTATACTAAAAAATCTACTCATGGATAAGTCATATTCATAAATAACTAGGTAATCAATTTCCTCAGTTTTTTTTTCACTATTGAATTGAAAAATACAAAGAACAGTTCAACAGTTGACTCCTTAAAGTACAAACTAGATTAAATTTTCTACCACTCTACCAGAAACAATCCTTAAACACTAAATTATTTTTATAATTCAGATTAATTTCACATTATTAAACTAACACTAAAAATTAAAAATTAAAATACATTATTGTAAAAACAATATATTGTTCCACCTAAAATTTAAAGTACTAAAATTATTTAAAAATGAATAAAAACCAAAAATTGTGAAACTAATACCTTTGTAATATTTAATATTTATACAAAAGCTTAGAATTTTTTACAGGAAACATAAATCAATTAATAGTTTTATTATCAGAAATAAAGGGGTTATTCCTGGTGGAAAAGTTAAAAAATTCCGTCTGCAGGACCAGTCAAACATAAAAATAAAATGCAAGTACTTTAAATTTCTGAGCAGCCGAGTCGAGCGGTTTTACAATATTATTATGTGTTTTTTGTTTTGTTTTGTCATTTTTTACAGTAGTAAAAATACTTAATTTTTAAATGTTGAGGATAGTGTGGTAAAAAATTTGTAATTAGCTGATACTTCTGCGAATCGAAGTCGAAATTATTATACTTAAAATTTAATACAAAGGTATGGTGTAAGTTATTCAACCTGAGGTAAAATTATATTATTTATAGAAAGTAAATTATTTATAGTTATATAAATAAATTATAAGATATTCTTAGAAATACAGACTGGTAACTCTGTTTTCACTGCAATTAGTTTTCGTATAAAATGATATTAAATCATTAAATTAAAATTTAACGCATATATACAGCGACCTACTGAATGAAGTACTAAAAATAATCCGAGCACTGGATCCCATCGTAACGGTGATTATAATAATCAAATTCATCGATATGGCCAATATTAATCAAAAAATAGAAAACAATAATGTATTTACGAGTACTAACTATTTTAATTTTAAGTACACTTCTGTACTTTTCTAAAATCACTTATGGCAGTAGTTATCACGGATATCGATGTACTACATTTGATAAAAAAAAAAAAATCATGATATTTATTCGGTCGTTAAAAAAATAATTGTAATTTACATTACGAAATTAGTTATCAAACAATAAAAATATTATCATAAGATTTTAAAACTGAAGACACAGTCTAATAAAAGTAGCATGGCGAATTAATTTCAGGCTTTAACTAAAAACTATTTATGACAATATGATATTTTTTTAATCATGTAAAAAGCTTTTTTATTTACAAGTTATAATATATATTATATACGTGTAGAGAGAGAAATATAATAATTTTATAAAATTAATTTAACCATCATTTTTCAATATTATATCCATAACATTAACTCCGATTCCAGTTACTGTATTTTTTTTTAAACATTTTAATCAATCAACAAATTCATCATAAAGATATAATAGGTATTATTTTCATTTTTCATCTTATTATTCACTAAAATAATATATTAATTAGGGCTGAGAAATAGGATTATTGTAAATTGGAATATTTTTTTTTGTTTTGCTTTGCCTTATATAAACTCAGTTAGTTATGTCCATAGATTGCTTCATATTGATAAAAATGATATTTTTTATTTACAAATTTTGAATCTTCTAAGTTTAATACATAATATTACTGCATAGTTCAAAAATTAACATGAAAAATTAATGTTTTGTTCAATCTTTGATCACAATTAATAGATTATACTTGTTAACTTTTGAAATTTTGAAAATCGTTTCTTAATTTACCCTTACCTCCAAAACCTATACTTAAGTTATGGTAAAATTAGTAAAATGCCACGTTATAATACGATTATTTTTTAAATTTTAAAAAACAATGGTTTTTAAAGAACAAAAAAAAATAATTTAACTAATATAACGAACCTTTGGTTTTATACTTAAATATATTTAATTATAAAATACTTACCCTCACTTAATGGTAGTTAGAAAATCATTAGTTATTTATTTTTTTAATTTTAAACATATTTAAACAAAATTAAATGTATTTTTTACTATTTTTTTCACCTTACATAAATCATATCAAATCAATTATCAATAGGCTAGATGAGGTACTGAGAAACCAAGTAACTACTAATAATACATTAGAAACTCTTAGCAATCGTATCATTGAACTAGAAAAATCATTGAAAGAAAAAGATAAAGTAATTCAAAGTCTGGAATATAAGATTAATACTTTGGAGCAAAATGAGAAATCCTGTTATGTCGAAATTAGTGGTGTTCAAAAGGAAAAAGAAGAAAATGTTGAAAACTTAGTTCATGACATTGCAGGAGTGTTAGGAATCGATCTTAACTTATTTGATATTGAAAATGCGTATCGTAAACCTTCAATCCGAAATATAGATAAGCCTTTGATAATTATTGAACTGGCTTCAAGGAGAAAACGAGATGAATTTATTAAGAAACGAGGAAAAATCGAATATAAAAGTCAACGAATCTATATAAACGAAAGTCTTACGGCATTCAATAAAAAATTATTCTGGGAATCTAGAATGAAAGGTAAAGAACTGGGCTATCGCTTCATCTGGACAAGTCATGGCAGGATATATTGCAAAAAAGATGAACAGGGCAAAAAGATACAAGTAAAATGTTTGGAAGATCTAAATTTTTTATAATATACTTTAACTACAGCATAATATTTTTTACCTTAAAATTACACATAATTTACACACTGTGGAATTATTATCATATACATTCTAAGATTCCATCAACAGGAATTTATTATAACTTTTATCTCTTATACTTTAATAATATTATTCACGGGTATACATTAATTTTTGGGTATTTTAATTATACGCAAATAATTCATATAATATCATATACACACTATAATATGAACTATTTAATCGGGTCAAGCGATTTAACTTATGTTGCAAATAATCAAAATATTGTGCTGATTAGTCAGTCATCACTTCTACTTATTGTTTTTGTTATAAACACACATTCTCCACACTGCCTCATCATCATAATCGTAAAAAATAATAATATCATTGGTATAGACTCTGATTCTATTTTCACTGCGTCAATATAATAAATGATTGAAAAAAACTTAGATTTCATAGACTCGTACATCACAATCAATGATGGAAATATAGTTAATTTAGATTTGTATGAATATTTGATGGGTATAGAAAATAACGAATTTAACGTATTACATATGAATATCAGGTCATATAATCGAAATATAGATGAGTTTTTGTGCATGATAAATGACTCAATTAATTGCTTAGACATAATTATTCTTAGTGAAACTTGGAACAGCACGGGGTTTACCCCCCAAAATATAATCGGGTTTTCAAGTTACAAAAGTGAAAATAATCTTAATCAAAACGATGGAGTACTAATATATACGAACAATAAACATAATATATCTATTAATCAACTGCAATTGTTCTCTGAAGCTAGTTGTATAAAAATAAACTTAAATGTAAATAATAAACCAATTACAATTATAGCCGCATATCGCTCACCACAATCTAATATAAACATTTTCCTATCTGAACTATCTACCTTAATGACTTCAGGTCATATTCACAATAGTTGTATATGGATTGGCGATATTAATATTGACATATTAGAAAAAAATACTTCTCTTACAACCGAAAACTATTTAAATATACTATCATCAAATGGTTTTACTTCCCAAATCTGTACGCATACTAGAGTGGACTACGATACTAGATCATGTATTGATCACATATTTAGTAGAAATATTAATCTTAATCCTGCAGTAATTAAAACCAGTATAACAGACCATTATACAATTATAGGTAGTATAAAAAACGTACAAATTAATAAAAAACACATAGATAATTACTCAAATACAATATCTTATATTGATTATAATAAGGTAGTGAAATTGTTATCTTGTATCGAATGGACTGGATTATATGAAACCAATAATGCTAATACTGCATTAGACATATTTAATAAAACTATACTAGACACTATCAACAATTGTATTGTATCAAATCATATTTCAAAAAATAAACATCGTAAAATAAAACCATGGATTACCAGTGGTCTTGTAAGATCAATAAAAAATAGAGATAAAATTAATTTGAAAATTAAAAAGGATACATCTAATCTTAAATTAATAAATTATTACAAAACATATAGAAATAAATTAACGATACTTATTCGAAAGGCAAAAGAACAATATTATACCAATAAAATAGAAACTTGTAAAGGTAATGGACGAGATATCTGGCAAGTGATCAATGAACTAACAGGGAGAAAAATTAATTCTGCAGGGCTTCCAATTAATGAAATAATAGAAGTAAAATATCCTACTATTACACCTAAAGACTACTTAAACATAGTGAATTCATATTTTGCAACAACAGGAAGTAGATTAGTAGAACACAATTTTCCCAGTAGTACAAACAGTACTCAATATCCTAATTTTAAAAAAGAAATAAATACTAATAACATATTAAACTCAAACCCCGTCTTCAATTTAAATACCATTAGTACTTATGAAGTAACCAATATCTTAAATAATTTGAATAATAATTCGGCACCTGGAGCTGATGGTTATACAGCATCATTTTTTAAACAAATAGGAGACAATGTGATATTTCCTATGACCCACATAATAAACTGTAGTATAACAAACGGTATAGTACCTGATGAACTGAAAGTAGCGAGAATTGTACCAATTCATAAAAAAGGGGATAAAACAGATTTTATTAATTATAGACCTATATCAATAGTAGGAATTTTAGCTAAAATCCTTGAAAAAATAATTAAAAATCAACTATTAAATTACTTGGAGAAAAATAAAATAATATATCATGGACAATACGGCTTTAGAAAAAAATTAGGTACAGAAGACGCATTAATTGATATAAATAACTTTCTACATAACAAAAGGGATGGTAAAAAAAAAATTCTAATTACGTTCTTGGACTTAGAAAAAGCATTCGACTCAATTAGTAGACAATTATTACTCAACAAGTTAAAAGAATTAGGCTTTAATGAAAATACATTAAAATGGTTCATCAGTTATCTTAGTAATAGACAACAACTAACCACCATCGGATCTAATCATAGTGATTTTTGCTATGTCAAAGATTATGGAGTTACTCAAGGTACATCATTAGGCCCCATATTGTTTTTACTATATATTAATTCTGTACCTGCATCATTATTAAAAGGAAAATTATTCATGTTTGCTGATGATATAGCACTAGTTAATTTCGAAGATAATTGGGAAAAATTAAAACAAACCGTCGAAATAGATTTACGGTGTATGTACGACTGGATGAAAAAAAACCTATTATCAATTAATATAAATAAATCGGTCTGCATGCCAATAGTTACAACGCGTTCACAGCTTCCTGTTGGATACAGCTTCATAATACATAGTTGTGGAACAGGCACGATAAATTGCATTTGTAAACCACTTAAAATGGTTCTATCGTTCAAATATTTAGGAATAACAATAGATTTTAATTTAAAATGGTCTGAACATATCCAAAATATAAAAAATAAAATAAGGAGCTTAACTGCTTTATTCTACAAAATTCGATTTCTTAATAAATCAATCATAAGACAAATATACATGGCACTATGTAATTCAATACTACTATACGGTATAACATGTTGGGGAGGCTCTAATAGAACAGGCATAAATACATTACATATAACCCAGAAAATGATAATAAAAGTAGCGTACTCCTTGCCATTAAAATACCCGTCAGGTGAATTATTCAAACATACAAATATATTACCTATCTATAAATTATACATTAGACAAATTTTAATAAAATCTATACAAAACAACACACTAAATGCTATAGAAATAATAGACAGAAGAACAGGTAAATACATTAAACCGTCATATATATTTTTAACAAATTCAAGAAACTCCCCCTATCACATGGGTAAAACTATATTCAACAATTTAAGTAACGATGCGAAGAGTCTAATAACAAGTTTATGTAAAAACCAACCAAATAATACCAATGATACAGTTAATAAAAATCAAATAAAAAAGGCTATAAATAAAATAGTTAATGAACTAGATGAGAATGTGTGTATAAGTGAAATTTTAAAGAGTGAATATGTATAATAATTATAATATCTTATCAGAATGTGTATATGTTAAATGTTTTACTAAAATATATTCCACTAAATTTTTTACTACTGTATAATATTGATTAATTAAGTCATATCTTTAATTGTATAAGTATCTTTCTTTTTAAATTTTTTTTTATTTTTACTATTATAAGAATTTTAATTTATATGAACTCCGTATACCAGATACGAGCTTAGCTCAGTTGGTATACGTATCAGCCATTGTTAATGTATTCTTAATGTAATAATTTACTAATAGTATCATATAATTGTAATTAAACTTGGCTGAAATAAATAAATAAATAGTTTAAACTTTGGTTTTCAAAATGAAGTTTTTTTTCTTAAGCAAAGCACTTTTACATCAGTACTATCTTAATCACAATTCATTTATACTTCAGTACTTGAGTACTTCCAAAACTTCTATTCGGTATATTTAACATTCCTTAACTACTTCGATACAAATCTATCTAGTCTGAAATTTAGGTAGTGGATGTTTAGTAGTAAAATAATATTTTTTTATAATACTATAGTATTGTGCTATATATGATAATATTTATGAAAGTAAGTACATTACAAAATATTGGATCTAATAGATTTCTTTTTTTATTTACAACGATTCTTTTTAAGCGCTTTTTATACGAGTAGCAATTATAGTAATATACACAAACGCTTTAGCTTTTATCTCCTCAACCATACGACGTGCGCACTCACCTAGATAGGAATGTACGTCGAAAAGATAAGACCCCAGTGGATCAGCGAACATTATGTGAAAGCTTTTGACACGCATTGTCGTGGATTTGAGTCCTTCACATACCATGTGTAATATGTATCGTTTAACTGTCTGTACATTTCTTATGATCATTTGACCACATGGAAGGTCCGTGAACGTGTTAAAGTAAATAAATACGTTTTCTATAGCAATATCCGAAGCTGTACATAATTTGAGGAAAAAAACATCGACTGCAGCTTTCTAACGACTATATTATTAAATTTTGCTTCTCTTCAGTTTAATTGATGATACGGTGAATAGGATGCGACTCATAATATTATATCCGAGACAACCACTAGCCCCGAGAACAAAAATAAAAAACTGTAATAATGGATACATAACTTCTTTAAAACTGTCAAATCACGAATACAGCAGCATTATGGCTATCTATAACACACAAAAAAAAATTATTACAGTACCTACATTTAGCTATTTAAGTTTTATATAATAATATACAATTTATTTTACACTCACGGGAAAAGCCCTTTTTTATTTGTATTTATCATATTATATAGTCTCCTAAATATTATATGATTATTTTCCAATGCGATGATATTAATGACAACAAATGCGATGGGTTTGTGTTTGCAGTGCAAGGACATCGAAGACCCAATGCCTGTGCGTGATTGCATTGATCTGGATCGCTGGCTTGGCGTTAAGTTCACCGATGGCATATGCACAGCGGGTAGTTTTTGTGTCCGAAGACTGGCCGTTCTGCCTGAACGTCAATCTGTCAAACAACGTGATGCTCGTGTATAGGGCACTACTAGTGGTCGTACAATACGTCATACCACTTTCTATCATGACTTGGGCCTATTCGGGGATAGGATTCGCGCTGTGGGGTTCGTCGGCTCCGGGAAACGCGCAGTCACAAAGAGACTTGAATCTGATGAGAAATAAAAAGCGGGTAAGTCGCCATTGTATTATGAGTTATGATTTATGAACATTATTATTGTGGTTTTTATTATAGTTGGTATATAATAATAGTCACTGCGGTGTAAACCAGTTATTACGTATAAATAATGATGAACATGATATGTATATATTATATTGATTGTGTATGGGAATATTATATTAAATAAAACTTCATAATTCCACAGAACCGAATGATGAGTTTCCAAAAATGCCTTTTTTCTATCAATTCATATATAACTGTCACCGTGATGAAAGTATAATATAATTTTATCATAAATTTGCCATTTTTAATTATAATTGATTTATTTCTAAATTGTAAAACGTTTACCTTCGACTAATTAGTATAATAACTGTAGATATTAGTAGATTCGGCTTTCAAACATTTAAGCCCGGATTGATAAGGATCACTTAATGTTTTCCCTTTTACTATTCTTAAGACTAACTAAATTATCTAAAAAAAATTACTGTATGACTACAATTAAAAATAAAATGAATTTTCCAATACTCTTTATATAATTTTGTTTGATCGGTAAAACATAATATTATTTTTTTATTTTTTAAGAAAAACTTTATTGTGCAACATAGAACCGTACAGATAGTTATAAGTTTTTGTTAATTTTAAATACATTATTTTTATGACAAAAATATTTAAACATATTTTTTATTTTACTGTTAAATATATTTGAGATAGACATTTAACTTTTTTTTATTATTCAATGTTTTAAATCCAAACAAATTTGAAGATTTTTTATAGTTATTTTTTAATTCTGTAAATACTCTATGGGTATTTTTGAAATTATTTAAAGTACAAAAGTATGTCTTTAAAATGTCCAATTATAATTTTTATAATATTATTTGATTTTTACAAATACATGGATACTATTTGAATTAACGTTTTAAGTTTAACCAAAGTTTGGCAAAAATGTTATTCAGGTAATTATTCAAATAGATATATTATATTTACATAAAAAATGATTGAAACAATTTGAAAATATTATTATTCGAAAAAAAAATTATTAGAATAATTTCTAATATAACGCTAATACAAAATACAAATGTATTATAGAATTATTTATATTAATTTTAATATTAGTATACCAGGTGATTATTTTATTATAAACCATTCATTATTTCTAAAAGTACCTATTAATGTTTTTGATGTATGATAAAAATTAGTCGAATAATTTTTTATTCGAATTATTATAATTGAAAATTATTCAAATAATCATAATAAAAAATTATTTGAATAAATTATTATTTCACCATTATCTAAGTAAAATTTTATTCGAATGATGCCCTACTCTGAGCAAAACTATATTGTATCAAATTGGTACTTATTTGACATTATTATAAACTTTTAAATGCGTATGACATATTTTATTATTAAGCTGCGCAGTATAAGGTATGAAAGCTGAGAGCATTTTTGCGTGATAACAGCTGGGTTGGCACTTTAAATAATATTAGTACCATTTATTATGTATAGTATACTATAACATAAATTCATAAAAGTACGTCACGTTCTTAATAATTAAATACAAGTTATCAAAAATATTAAGTTCAAAAAATTGACTTTTTGTGTGGGTGGTTAACCCAATTGTTCATTTAATATAATATTATTGAATATTATGGTTTGCATTAGGTATTTGTGAATTTCCTATAAAACCCTATTTTGTTACAACATTTGAATCTTTTCCGTTTCACGCTATTATTTTATTGGGTCAAATGAGTAACCTTGCAATTTTAATTGGCGCTAAAAAAATGATTTTTACCTTCTGACCTATACCCTGGGTAGTTTCGCATATCAAAACGGGAGACGTTTTCAATTTAAACTATCTGAGTAAGCGTTACGATGATCCAGCGATGTTTCTCTAGAGATGTTTTTTTTTCGGCCTACGTATAGTGACGCTAGCGCGGTGTCAGTGATGTGTACACTGTCACACTACTCTCATTCGGGAAATTTATGTAAAACTATTTCAAGTATGTCCCAACTCATAGGGTAAATATGATTTTTTTTTATCGAAGTTCTATAGATTCCTGATTTGATTCTTTTACATATTATATTCCTAACATGTTATAACAATTTTGTTTTCTAAGGATTATCCTATATCTACGCTTAATCTATTATTGTTCACGTATGCATTGTACATTTGTAAATATGCCAATTTACAGTTTATAATTTGGGTTCAAATGGATTTTCTTTTTTTTTAGTCATAACTCATAAATTCACTTTTTTTAAATAACTATTATAATAATATATTATACTTCTTGTCCTAATTTTTTTCTTCTTAAACTTATGGTATAATACGTTCATAACTCATTTTAAATCGTAGATAAAATTAAGTTTCCGGTTTTATCTCCCGCTTACATCGACTTTTAAACGGTGACTAGAAATTACATCCACATGACTAACAATTCTCGTGAACATCCCTTTCCGAAATTTTCCAACACGAAAACCATATAATATATCATCCACACTTACACACACACACACACACAATCAATTATAAATTATAATAACTTTATTATAATATATAAGTAATACATAATATAATTTTATATTTTATAATCACATCGTGTTAGCATTCAATGATATTAAATTTGACACGATTATTTTTTCAAGGTCATAAAAATGCTTATCATCGTCGTCGCGCTATTCACGTTATGCTGGTTACCCCTGCAAACGTACAATATATTACAACACATATTTCCTCAAATAAACGAGTGAGTATTGTATTATTATTATAATGTTATAATTTTTTTAGTAATTTAATTATTTTTTGCCAATACTGTGCATTTTATAAATAATAATAGAATATTTTACTGTCAATTTTATTTTAGGTATCCTTATATCAACATAATTTGGTTCTGTTTCGATTGGTTCGCCATGAGCAATAGCTGTTACAATCCATTTATTTATTCAATATACAACGTGAGTACAGAAAACTTAAGTTTAATAGATAAAAACTTTTTTTCCGCCTAGTAGTATAATTATAATCATATTTTATTTGTAAATCGTATCCAAAAGTGCAAATTTAAACTGTGATTATAAATTAAACATTTTCTGTCACATAATACTTTGACGATATTAAATATTGACACATATCAGATTCTTTTCTGTGTGGATTCTCGTGTGAATTAATTTTAAAAATTATCGGATTATGTATAGGTATAATACATAGAATACGTAGAATACGTATACCTCTATTATCTACAATGTAGTTTATACGTAGCCACTTAACAGTCAGTAAAAAACGTTTTATAATAATGACTGTTTTAAAGAGAACTTAAAAACAAATTTAAGAAAATTAAAATATAAATTTGTATTTTATAGTATTACCTACTTTTATTTTTTATATTTTAATGAAATCTACGGATATACCTAAAGACAAGACCACTGTTGGTTATTTTTTAATAATGGCAATTTTTCAAAAACTTATTGTTGTAAAAAACCAGCAATTTATGTTTATCTTAAAGTTAATATTCTTAACCAAAGTATTTTATGTTTATTTTAATGAAAAATTAACGTTATGATAATAATATAATGGCTATGAAAATACAATTATTATCATTCAATTAATTCTTCGCTTTAAAGGCAACTTTATACTTTATAGTTTATATAAAATAATTTCTCATGCATTATAGATGTTTTACCAACGCCATTATTCTTTGTATAAATATAACCCTTACATAAAGAGCTTGCGAAAATCATTAAAAGGTAATAAAACTTTAAATTTGTTAAGAATTTTGTACATTTTTTGTCAGTCGTTTTTCCTTATTTTTTTATTATTCACTTAATACCTAACTTTTAGTTATTATAGTAATACATCAGTATTCCAGATTAAAATTTCCATTATTTAAAATATATTCCAACTTTAAAACTTAATATAAAAATCTTTTTATAATGTATTAGAGTTTATACAGATAATAAAATCAATGGTATTCTACTCTGAAATTAAATGTTTGCCCAAGTACGAACTATTTAACAAAATAACGACTATAGATTTTTCAAATTTATCTTTCTCTGAAATATTAATAATCAGATAATATACACAGATGTCCCTGTCCCATAAATTGTATAAAAAATTACAATAAATCACTTAAAAACAAGTAAAACCGTTAATTTAATCATAAGAAAATCACATTTTTACATCATAATAGAAGAGATCTTTACTGCAGTTTACTAAAATACATTATCATGGATAATATATTATCATATAACAACTCTTATTACTACGTTTTTTTTTTATTGTAGTGCATGAAAAAATTATTTTTTCTTAACAAATATTTTGTCATTTATTAATGTATTTTAAAACTAATATTTATTTGGAATTTTAAAACTTTTTTTTAATACTTCTAGTGAATGTTTCTTAATAATTATCCTTATGGTGGTAAAATTAATATTCACTTATAAATAATTAACCTGTTTAGGTTTCCACTTATACAGATAGTAATACTTTCAGTAGAAAAAACTATGTATTAAAAAAATTAATGGATGTTAGTTTGAGTATGAGTGATGTTTAAATCGTGGTTTACTTTTATTTCAATGAATCTATCGATCAGGTTTCAGAACGTAGTTTTGAACGAAAAATATTTCGATTTGAACTCTTTAACAAAATTTTTTAGTTTAAACAGAAAATCAATAAGTTCAAACTGATGAAAGTATCAAAATTTGCATCAACAATAAAATTATATATAAAAAAAAATGTAATTGAAAAATGTCGAATTCTCCTGTTCTTGCGCGATGGAGAAATCGATTATAAATTATAGTATTCTAGGTTTTAGAAATCGGAATTATTATTGGTGACATCGTATCAATCGGTCGCGCAGGCGATAACATAATATAATATATTTTACCCTGTAAAACGATCGCAAGTAATAATAAGTTTCCGCACGAAACAGTGCAGTCGGTCGGGCATGGTAAACTGTGAACAAAAAAAAAAAAAAGAACAATTTACCTATACCGAACACAATGCTGAGCTTTACGCCGACGATAATTATTATTCACAGGAAAAGTTCAAACAAGAGTTCAAAATGCGGTTAGACTTCATGGCGGGTAAGAGGCGGCTGACCAGAGATCTGAGCGCGTTTTCCAGCGGCCGTTTCGAGTGGCGCACCAATCACGTGAATACGCACGAACGAAACCTGAAGCATAGCTCGATCGTCACCAACGACACGCCACTGATACTTACGCCCGACGCGTGATCGATCGATTGACCGATTGAAGGGCTGCGGCCTCGTGAGATGTTATCAATTTAATATTTATTTTGGTGCAATTTTTATTGTTGCGGTGTCGATATAAAATGTGTTTTTTGATTGTTTTCCCACGCAAAATAATATTATAATGAAACATAATATATCTTGGCTGGAAGAGCACCCGTTCTCGTTCTAGAAAACCAATTTATCGCCTGATTTTTTTTATCATCACTTTGTTTTCTTACTCCTACTATAATATTATATTCCTTTCTACTTGCTATAAAATTGTTTAAACGATTGTTTATAATATAAATACACATTTTATTAAAATATGTAATATAAGACTCATAAATTATGACATAATTATTGATTTATGACATCGATATTAAATCGATTCCGATTGGTTTTTTAACTGAATATTGTTCATTAAATGTATTTGTATATATTATTATTTATTATAAATTATAATATATAAGTATGTCTACTAAACCAATTCCAATCATTATTATTTGTGTTTAATATTTCATAAAATATTTTAATTTTCACGAAATAATGTTTTGTAACATATTTTCCACGACCAAAATGTTTCCCTATAATAACCAATTAATAAATAATTATGCAAACCCATACGAAATCAGTTTGCTATATCTACTTTAATACATTGTTTCTTAGTTTTCAACTAGGATTTTAGAAAAAAAATGTTCCTTAGTTCATTGGTCTTGTTACGCATGTACAATTTTGTATCAAAACTGTAACTAACAATTAAATACATAATATATATATGAATATAAAATTATTATTGGTAATAACGTGTTATACATTTGTATTATGTATTTTATGATTATTTGTTAAATAACAATATGATCAGTATACCTTACATAATTTGAATATCAAAAACTAAATAAAGAATTGTTTTTGTATAACAGCATTTACATCATATAAATTGTATTCAAAATATGAAAACATTGATAACAACAAAGAATTTATTTATGAAAATTCAAAATTCAAAATTTCAATATTGAAACTGTAAGTGGAGAGATTTTCAGCTTTGTCTATCCATTAAATAAAGTGAACAATGAACAATAAAATACCCAATGTTATGGATATAGTAAGTATTATCTTTGACAGATTAATAGATTATTCGTATCAATAATATTATAATAAATAAAATAATAATAATAATTTTATTTTTTATTCAATTAAACATTTCAAAAAAAATTAATAAGATCTTTTATAATTCTTTTATGAAGTACACAACTTTTTCAGTTTGTACTTAAGTTTTATTTTTGTAACAGGTATATATGATATTTTTTGTATTAATTATAAACATTATATTAGGCAACTTTACCGAATATTTAAATTACCCATTAGAAATTATAAAATAATAACAATAAATTAGTTTTCTATAACAAATTTGTGAACTATATTTTTTAAAAATTATATTAATAATAATAATTGCAATGGATAACATAAAATCCAATGTTGCGCTATTGTGTAAAAAATCAAATATACGGAAAAATAAAATAATTTTAATATTAATAAATTTAAAAAATGATAGGTAATCAGTAATTATAGATAGTATGACGAAAAAATATAACGTTCTGCCTTACAAAAATTAATAATATATATATTAATTAATTACCCCCTTAACAATAGTTAAAAAACTAAAATACGTCAAATTTAAACGTTAAACAATTAATTATAATATTGTATAAATAAAACAAAAAAATCGATGGATTAAATTTAAATCAATATAAACAAAATTAAAAAATAACTATTCTGATTTCTTGTACAGTGGCGCTAGGGTTTTACATTAAATAACCAAATCATATTATACAGCTTATAAATTAATAGTTTAAAAATAATTTTATGTAAATAAGACGTATACTTATCATATTTTTTTTAAGCGGGCCACTTTACTCGCCAAAGAAATTTTGAGCAGGCCATCAAGTATAAAATACTAATAATCACAATTACCTTCATGGGAAAATTATATTGGATTGGTTTTTTATCTTTTATAAACTATCAAGATTAAGATTATTAAGAATACAATTTGGATATACTTTGATAAAAATTAAGCTATAATATAGTTACTTAATTTGATCAGTATGCTTTTAATATTTCACATTAGTGAGTTGATATTAAACTGTACAATTTCTATATTGTATTTTATAAATTTGTATTGGTCTACTTGTGGGTAATCCATGAGTTGCGCATCATTGGTATTAGTATAAGTGTGAATAATATTTTTTTAACATTATTATGTTGTTATTTTAAATTTTGAATGAAAATGGTTTTCATATATTTTTTTATATCACTGAAACATTTTTGAATTATTATTTAAAATTGTCAATAAATTAAATATTTTATTGATTAAGAATTTAACATAATAAGTATTTTGATTAAAAACTATTTTAAAATTCTAACCGTTTATGTAAGAAAAAATAGTAACTGCACTCAGGAGAGAAACGTTACTCGAAATGGTGGTATGTCTACACTGATAATAAGAGAAGATGACATGGTCAAGCCGGCCAGTGTCGCAGGCGGCTCCATCAAATGCCTCCACGTCTTCTTTAGAGAAATTGGCTTTCTCCCCGACGACGGAAAGCCTCATTGCACCACCCCTTGTCTTTGACGGCATACGAAATAGATCATACACTTTGCGCCATATTGTCACAATAACGTGTGAGTTCCTACGTGACCAAAAAATGTGAATCGTTTCTTTCATCAGTGATCAATAGGGATTATTAACGACTATCTGCGTGCGACAATTTTACCGTTATTTATTTAAAAAAATAATAAGATATACAATAAATTATGATATGTGAGCATATCATTACAATATATTATCTCATCAAAGATTATTTTACCACTTATTTATATAGGTAAGTAAAGCAAATTTAATATTAATAAATTTTTTTCAAGAACCTAAAGGAAAATTTCAATACATAAACTTATTTTTGTACTAAAAACTATTATATATATATTTTGTTTTATTTTATTATAGTTTTACTTTGCTATATATCTAAGTTATAAACCTCTCTCCTAGAAACAAATCCAAGTAAATCAAGAGACGAGAGTGCTTTATCATAAGCTTTTAGTTTTAATCCTCTTATTAAGAACATAATATTTCAATATAAAATAAGAAAATCCTATTACTTTTTGAATTGTGTATGAACTCAATACCTGAAAACACCATATAATGTAGTGCATAGTAGATATTAAGTTGTTTTATTATTATAATTGTTTATTGTTTTCCTTCTATAAGTCTATCATACTTAAAGGTAAATAAACCAAAAAGATAACTTAAAAAAAAATCACAAATTTCGGAGCAAGTAAATAATATAATCACAGTAATAATATTTACATTTCTAGGTAATATAAGTAAAATAAAAATATATACATATATATTTTGATTGTATAGTTATTGAATCACAGCACTTTTACATGGCAACTCACATCATTGAGTTCACGTCTAATTGATACTTATTGCTTATCACATTATTACCGTAGCCTTTTCCATCTATAAAAAAAATAAAAGAAAAAATATTAAAAACAAATAAACACATACCTTACTTCACAAATATCTGTAGTGAATAAATAAAAATTTCAAAATTTACTTTTTATAAGAACAACATAAAAGGCATATGGAGAAAATCGATACGATTCCAATGAACATTGCAATACCCAACACCGATATCTGTACCCACGTAACAGCTGACTTGACTTGTTTTGGGGAACATCGCTAAACAGAATAACAATCCAGTAAAATATTTATTTTATTTTATCGGGAAAAAAATAGTATCCCTTACTTCGATGTTTTTAACTTCGTATTGTTTGTACACATTCTTCAACTCGTGATTGCTAGGGTCTTCGAGTAACGATATAGTATCTTTTGGATTGTAATTGTTTGGGCCCACTAGTTGAAAACACGAACCTGTGCTACTAAAATCCAAACTTCCGTCATTTTTCGAATAAAACTGAGTGTCATACAAGTTTAAGCTAGCTTGAGGTATCCCTAACGATTTTTCGACATCTTCTTTGAATTTTTTAATATAATGACCTACTATATTTGGGGGTCTTGTAAAAACAAACTTCAACAATCCATGGTCTTTTACAATAAACACCTATAAAAATAAATATATGTTGATATTAATATAGTTTTAACTGCCGTTCAAATCAACCTTTGACACTCACTTTTATTGTAGTATTGGAATGTCGTCCAGGCACATCGCTGTTGATTGCGGCTACAACTATGTTAAAATAACCTTCTGAATAGGATGTCATCGATGATGTGGTTCTAATCTGACCACTTATCTGATCCAAAAAAAATGGCCAGCTCTTAATCTCTTTTGGAATTTCTTGCCTATGAGCATAAGTGAGATTTGTGATGTGATACGTGATTTGTTCTGCCAAACTATCGACATCAGTGGCTTGTATTGTAGCCACAAGTGTGTCAAGAGGAACGCTTACCCTAACGCCTAAAAATCAATATAGTTTAAAAAAAAATAATATTTAGACAACCACTTACCGACTACTCACCTAAAGTTAAGTTTTCATCAATGAATTTTGGTAAATTATCATCGATGTCAAGTATTTTGATTACCACCTGTCTCTCACTTGGATCTTGTTTGTTATATGATTTATGCAAGTTGTATGCTTTTGTTTTATGTTTAAAACATTTTATTGTCAAAACATATTCAGATACAGATTCTCTATCGATTTCTCCACTGATTCTTATTTCGGCAACATTATTTGAAGAGTTTAAATAAAATACATTACCCTCGTTTCCATCTAAAATTAATAATATTCAACTTATATGAGAACATTGTCATTTTAAATCATTAATTAAATTAATATACCCGTTATGATATAATCAATCAGTGCATTATCTCCGATATCTGGATCATGGGCTGCCAAGGAACCAACTAAGGTACCGTGAGGTGACTCTTCTTCGACTTCCATCATTAAGGGTTTTTCTTCCTAAAATTTCAAATAGTGTTAAGTAAGTATACAAATAATCTGCTAATATCTATAGAGAAAATTTGATTAACACTTACTATGGATCTATTAAATACGGGTTTATTATCATCGACATCGGTTATAATAACGTTGAAAACTTTTGTAGACTGTTGTGGAACGCTGCCTAAATCTCTTGCAACTAATACAAGAGTATATTTGTCTTGCGTTTCTCGATCCAAAATTGACGTGGTCGTTATTAATCCCGTTTCTGAATCAATAGAAAAAACTAAAGAATCTTTTGTTTCTTCTAAAAAGCTATAATGGATCGTTCCTTCCAATGTATTGGGATCGTCTGGATCTGTAGCTAACGCTCTGAATACTAACGACCCAATAGATGCATTCTAAAATAATAAAAATATTGTTATAAGCATGTGAATTATACCGTGAATAATTGATTTAGTCATATTATATAATTTTCATTATTCATTAGTTTACCTCAGACACATACGCGATTTCGTCAGCAGTTGGATGTACAAAAGTCGGAACTCCATCATTTTCAATTATATCGCTAATGTATAGACTAAGTTTAACATCAGTAAACATTCCTGGTTCTCCATTATCTTCGGCTCTAATTTTCATTTCGTACGGATCAGATCGACCTTTACCAGTTAATCTTTTAGAAGTTTTTATTTGTCCATTCGTTGGATTTATGTAGAACAGACCTTTTTTTTAAAAGTATAAAGGATAACTTTTTAAATACCTATAATTAAATTCTAAAAATTTGAAATAAATACCCTGGAGTTGCTGCTCGTCTATGAGTTTGTAATGTACCAAGCCTGCAGATCCTTCATCCGGATCATGTGCCGATACGTTTAGCACACTTGTTTCGGGTACAACGTTCTCTAATACTACTGCAATATAGGCTGAAGAATCAAATTCAGGTGCATTGTCGTTTATATCCTTGACATCAATATGTACCTAATAATAAATTAAAACTAAAAAATTCAAGTTTATGCTCAAAGTTATAATATATTATATTTATATAGTCAATTACTGGCACTGAAGTCATTTTTTGGTGTGGGCCACCCTGTGGCGTATCTGATGCAAATACCATTAGTCTTAAAATTGTAGTTTTTTCACGATCAATTACTCCATGCCCAGAAACTTTTATCTCTCCGCTAATAGGATCAACGGTAAATAAATTTGAATTTTCACCTCCCAGGTGATACCTGACTATACCATTTTGAGACGTTGGTAAATCTTTGTCATTCGCTCTGACTGACAAAACAACAGTACCTTTTGGGCTGGATTCTACGAGAGAAGTTCTATAAATCTGAAATTTTAGATTGATCTACATTACAATAAATAATAAATATTTAATTTAAAAATAACGTGTATGATAAATAATAAAATAATCAGGTGTATATATGATTTTTATACAAATAAATAAATTATCCTACATTTAAAATACAGTACGTTCGAATTAAATTAAAATAAATTCATCGTAGTTATAGTATGAAAACATACAAAGTTACTAAAAACATTATATCATAATTATTAATATAATATAATATAAATTATTAATAAAATATAATATAAAAATGAATCAAAATATAGAAGAAATATTGAGTATTATTTTGTAATTAAAAAAAAAAAATTATAAGATATTTTACGCATTAGTTCTAATTAGGTACTTATAACTATGAATGTAAAAACTAAAATTTAAATATAACTCTAAAGATTACGACCCGTATCTTTGAATAATTATCTTATATTTTAGCTTTTACAAGTACATTTTTCCAATTACAAATTACCTACCTGCTTTAAATTTAAATCTAAATACTATATTGGATGATTATTGTAACAGTTATCTACATATTCGTTATCTAGAAAATCATTTATATCTTTGAAAATATTGTTTTACATTATTTGAACAAATTATTTTAATGATTTTTACTTGTTTTATACAGTATACATACATATTTAATTTTATATTTTAAGGTGAACCAAATTGTAGTCTATTAATAGTAAAAAAAATTAGTACTACTATGCTCTTCTAATCTTTAACCTAACTTTCTTCCAAAAATGTTGTTTTTTATAGATATAAATTATAGAAATAAAATATTTTGAAATTTTTAATACTCACTGAAAATTGAGTGATCATATTTTATTAATAACTTAGTATAATTTCTACTTTTCTTCTCCAAATAAAACTTACATAAATAATGTAAATATGTACATTATGAATCGGATAAAGAAATTCGTAAAAATGTAAAATATAAAACATTTTATGCGTGGGAAGTTGCACTTTGTGGAACAAGATGTTAGTCTCGTCATTTATATTGTATAAAAACTTTTACTAAATTACCGAAATTTATATCTCACTAAAAATACATTAAATATTCAAACGCAAACTTCTAAATAAAATGTTTTTAACTCACGGGATATTCAAATTCTGGACTATTGTCGTTAATATCTTGCACTTCGATCACAATAGTTTTGTTAGTTGACCGTTCACCGTCTTCAGTGGTGACTTTCACTTGAAACGTCAATGTCTGAAATGAATAACAATATAATATATAATACACAAATATGTACACACAAGTGTAAGCAATAACAAATTCGTAATCAAAGACATGTCTTGCAGAAGCGTTTAAAATAATTTAATAAATTTCTCAACCAGAGGGTTAATTAAAAATATAACTGTGATGGTTTCTGCTACATAGCCATTATAAAATATTATCATTCAAGTGCTAAAGTATTAAAAGTACATTGCGATGCAGCAGTGCTACTCGATATCGTATGATAAAAGGGTTCACAAGAGCGTAATGTTTATTTACTTGTAAAAAATGTCATTGTCACTTACCTTGTCTTCTAGCGTTTCGTAGTCCAGTCGTTCTGTAAGTATAACTTTACCAGCGTAGTCCATAGCAATTTGTCGCGGTACGGCCGTGACAGCCTTGAAATCGTATAGCGACTCGTTAGTAAGCACGTCAATTGCTTTGAGCTGCACCAGTTCCGTACCAATTGGCGTTTCTTCGTCTACTTCTACGATTAACGTTGATGAGTCACCATCAGTCGACCATCCAGCGTTGGTAAACACCGGGTTTTTATTCATGTACGGCTTCACGAAAAATGTGATTTCCACCTCGTCGTACTGTTCGTGGACGTTTTCGACGGCATTCATGTCTACAGCTCTTATGGTCAACACGATCACCGATGCCATTTGATAACTTAGCGCTGAATTCACTTTGATCTCACCAGTAAGTTTATTAATGCTGAAAAAGTTGTACAAAACTATAGCACTATATAAACGTCTTATAACAGACATCAGTACACTATACAGTATAATATATTATGTATGTATTTTTTTAAGCCAAGACGAAGAAAAAAACCATTTTCTACGAAAAAATATTCATAAAAAGTAATACCACGTACTAACGCACATTTGCATATTATTTAAAATATATACATGGTGGAAGCCCACCATGTTTTTCCGTTATACTCGGAATACGTATTTTATGTTTTTATTATACCAATGACGGTATGACTTTCTAACTCGTCCTGTCAACGTATCTGTATCGTGTAAATTAATATGCGAGCAAAATATGTACATCGTAACTATACATATATTTAATTGTGTTACTTTTTTAATTACTATATTATATTACCTAAATACATCTTTGAAATTGTATGAACTCGTGTTTTTTAACGGCAATCCAGTTTTGTCATTAGCCTTGATTGGTTCAACGATCGCGTACTTAATCGACGCGTTTTTATCCGGGTCGACGGCATTTACTTTGTACACGATTTCGCCTATTTTCGTGATTTCAGGTACGTATACTATGTAACTCACATTATGGTCGAACTTGGGAGGTTTATTATTTACGTCTGTGACATTGACATACACATCGGCGTGCGCAACCTCTCTGATAGGCAACCCACTGTCCATAGCCATGACGACCAAGTGATAATATGACAATCCCGTTGAGTCCAGATCGAGTATGGCGCGTTCCGATACAGATATGGCTCCTGTTTTCTTATTGATGTGAAAATTGTCGTTACTATTGACCATGCTGTACTCTATTAGATGATCTGGTCCGTCTGGATCGGTCGCTCGAACCCTCAGTATGTCCATTGTTCTCGGAGTGTTTTCCGGTATCGTGACGGAATACGTGAGATTTTTAAACATGGGCCTCTGGTTTCCTGGCACACCAACTCTGACGTAGACATTTGTGTCCGCGTGTAGAGGTGGCATTCCCAGATCCGTTGCTCTTATTACTAACTCGTATTGTCCCCGAGACGTGTGACTAGAGTTCACCGGAGAATTCAATGTCAACTCCCCACTGATAGGATTCACCAGAACGACGCCGTCGTAGTTTGAGCTGGCGACCGAATAACGAATCATGGAATTGAGACCACTGTCGGCGTCGGATGCCTAATAAATATTATGAAATATTAATAAAAATCAATAATAGTATGTTATCAGATGAAAAAAACTGATTTTACCTGAACAAAGAATTTTGGCTGAAATTCAGTACCTCCTTCTCGTATAGTTCTTTTGTATTCCAACGAATTGAATACTGGAGTATTATCATTAACGTCTACAATTTCGACTAAAATAACTACGTGGGTGGAACGATTACCTCCGTCTTTCGCCTCGAGAGTGAGTGAATATGAACTCTGCTGTTCGTAGTCGACCTCTAAAAAAAAAATAATAACAACAGTTATTTAATTTATTCAATTATTGTAAAAGAATATGTATTTTTAAATTTTATTTTTAATTATTTTGCTATAATTAAAACGTTTGAATTCAAATTATCTACATTTATTTAAAATACTTAAATATAAAACCTTCTGACGAGTAAAAATAATTAATATACTTCAATGTACTAGAAAGTGCCCACTTTTGTGTGTTTTACACTTATGTGTAACTGATGGCCAGGTAATTGTACGCGATAATTTATAATAGTACATAGTTTATTATACCAATATTACCTACTATTAAAATGTGTTTTTAATAGTACTTCAGTCCGAAGTCATTGACCAATAAATTAATAATTAATTGATGGAGACATAGTATATTTTTTATTTGCTTTGATTTACATTTATATACGTTTAAAAAAATATATTTTTTTATAATGCATCAAAATTCAAACATTATCAGTAATCATTCTTAAAATCTTTTTCAGTGGTATGATAATATTGGTTTTTACATTTTACTAGAGTTCAGGACTTGTTGCACCAAAAATAAATATGAAACTAAAAAATTAAAAAGTTGTTTAAATTTATTTTTCTAACTGCATAGATAATATGAATACTAATAATTATTGTTGTGAAATTGAAATTCAATTTTATTGACACTGCTCTGCTGTCCTGCTGATTTATGTTTTTTCCATTTTTAAATATTGGTTTCAACAAATCACCTATCAACACTTACTTCTGTTTTACATAGTTAACATAACTCACTCAGTATAAAATATATTTTCTCTACACTCAATTGAGTATTGATTTATATAACTATTAATTAATATTTTAGGAATTTTTAAACTCGCGAAATCAAATAACGCATTTAAAAACATACACTGAATTATGAGGTAAGTCGATAAACAGTAACACGACGGAAACATTAGTCAGAATACACGAACATCATACACATATTAATTTTTTCAAGATTTTATTAAGTTCCTAATCGTAATTTTGTCCAATAAAATAAATAACAATAGTCATATAATATGTCGATACCAAGACCTTCAATTACTGATGAATATAGAATATAGATAATCATACTATTTTACATAAAGATCAGGTATTTTAGACATTTCTTTTGAACATTAAATAAACACAATATTAGTCAATAAAATATTATGTTCACGAAAAGTTAAAAATTTGAAAAATGCACTAATAAGCTATAGAATGTTCAAATATGCTCTTTCTTTAAAATATGACAAAATATACAAAAATACGCAAATTAAAATGCTGTATTTAAATTATTTACTTCACGAAAATAATTTCCACCTTGTTTACGATTATTACGAAAAACATGCAAATATAATAAGGTCCAAACCCTACTATTAAAATATATGTCAAATTGTTAACACAAGATTTGTTTTAAATTGAAATTATTGTAATTTTATTAACACAAAATAACTTACTGCCAGTCAAATATATACCGCCGAATTCAGGATCACTACCAAACTTATCCATTCCAAAACCTTGTAAACTGTAAGTAATTTCACCATTTATACCACTATCAATGTCGGTAGCAGTAAGATTTGCTATGCTCGTTCCAGGTACAAGATTTTCCGGTATGGAGTATGCATATGTTGTTTGAGCAAATTTTGGCAAATTATCATTAGCATCAAGTACGTTAACTTGCACGTGAGCCGCAGAAGCTTCTTTAAACCCACCCTGAAATTTATTAAAAGTATATAAACACATATGAGTTAAAAAAAATTATTAAAATAAATATTACATACAGTTAAATTATCTTGGTACATAGCAACAATATCGAATTCAACATCAGTGACTCCTGCATCGTAATCAAACCCATCGTTGTCAACTAAACGAATAAGAACGGTTGACCTTCCCAAGGCCGTCTCGGGGATAATTTTAAACCAATTAGACACTCTAGAGTCTTGGGTCCTCATTACCAACACGTATCTTCCATTATCTCCCAAATCTTTGTCGTTAACTATAATATTTAATCCCGGTAAAGGTGTTCCGATACCTGAAAGTAATATTGAATAATTAAATAAAATTAATATTATTAAGTCATAATAAAAATAGTTTTTATCTTACTAATGTCCTCGGATACCGACGTCGAAAAACTTCTTTCGTTAAATTCGGGTTTTTCGTCGTCCACATCTTGAACTACTACGGTGACGATCTCGTAGCTGACGTCACCGGGTAATTCGTTGTTGATCAGCTCGGTAGCCTATAAAACGAAATACCGTTATACGTTGTCACGTTTCATTAAGTGATATTAGTCACCTTTAATCTGAACGTATAAATACCACCGGCATCGGAAATTATTTTGTTTTCCCGGTCAATAGGATTGTCACTAGTGAATATGTAAGCAGTCCCGTTAGACTCATTATCGATGGTGAAATATCCGAGAGAATCGTCTTCTAAACTCAACACGACTGGTCTCTTGAAACCCGCGTCACCGTCTTCAGCGGTGACCTTAAGTACTTGTACGCCTGCTGGTGTATTCTCGTCGATCACGATCGAATATGGCGAGTTAGTGAAAACCGGACGTTCGTCTTGCACGTCTTTAACGACTACCGAAATATTAGCGGTGGATGATAGGGAGTTTTTAAGCCCTCCATCAGTCGCTTTCACAGTTATTTTGTACGATGACACCGTGTCGAAATCCAGTGGTCGCGCTAATCTAATAGAACCTACGTACGTACCTATGGACACCTGTAAGCGAAATGATACGATAATGGTATAATAATTGAATAATCTAATCCAATTTTACATTTTATAAAAACGTCACAATATATGACCATAAAATTAATCTATATAAAGTTTGCACATAACTTACTTTTTCGGTAAGCAAGTTAAATGTCACGCAAGGTTCATTGTTTTGACTACACGTCATGGAAATCTCACTATTCGGTCCGATATCCTTATCGACAACGGTTATGTTGTTATATATTATGGTGCCAACTCGCGTGTCTTCGGAAACACTAAACGAATACGGTCTCCCTAGGAACTCTGGTGCATTATCGTTCACATCGATGATTGCTATTTCTCTTCTCAGAGACACCGTATTTGCTTCGGAGTCCTTGATCGGCTCGTCTGAAAACATTGAAGTTTAAAACTATTTTTCATACATTTTTGATACTGGTTTTGTTATCTAGCATCAATAGTAATGTGACATATACCAGTTACGCTGATGACGACTTCCAGTGAATCCAACGTTTCTCGGTCCAAACGCTTAGCTAGTGTGACGACACCGGTTGATCGATCGACGTTTAGATATTGGCCACTCACAGTGTACGACACCCTTGAGCCCTCGGGGTCGATTGCCGACAGTTTGTAGACTGATTTTCCAACTGGGGTATCTTCGGACAAGGAAAATCGTGCCATGTCGCCGCCTGGCAGGAATTGCGGCGGCCTGTTGTTCAACGAGCATTCTGACCAGCCGAAAACAACCAGAAACACAAATGAAATAATAAGCCGGTTATATGCCATCTGAAAACAAAATTGGAATTCTTGAACAGGTGTATTTTAAAAATATCTGATGATAGCTGGCTTAATATTTGCCCCCTTTGTATTTATTTCCTACTAAACTAGACATATGTATATAACTGTACAAATCATATAATTAATAGTAATAGTGAAATAATTGTAATTTCAATAAATAAAAAAAAAGGAATTACGTAAAATCGCATTGAATAAATGAATAAATAAGTCAACTATAATAATAAGTTGTAATAAGACGTATATGTATTCAAATGTATTTAATTTAAAATTACTATTGTTTATTAGTTGATCTTAAATTATGAATTCGTCTGTTAATGTTATCATGTATATATTGATACGGTCACAAATTCGAAGAACCACTAATATTTGCGATTTTTAAGCTGCATTTTGAAATAAATTGGATTTTTATATGCATGTATTCAAATACGCTAATCCATTTTTTACATGTATCTTTGTACTTCATACACCTATAGCTTAAGACTTTGTAGTTGAACACATTAAGTCATTGCGTATAATAAACAAATTGACCACGATTTATAATATAACGTTGTAGGTAATATGAACTAACTTTGACGCTTTATATAATAGGGTAAATAATAAGCAGTGTTTTCTTCAAACTCGGTACCTACAATATGTGTAATATTGTGGTTTACTTGGTTTAGTGATATATTTTAAATATATGATACTACAGTTTATATGGCAATACTTGAAAAAAAAGGCAAATTCTCGGGACGTTTAATGCCTCAGCTACCACGCCCTCTTAAAATCAGGCTACAGACATCGTGGTCGAAGGTGTTTTTGTGTCGTTCCTATTGTGTTTCGAGACTCTCGGTTTTGTTAACCTCCCAACATGTCGCTGCCGACGGGTCACGGCAAAAAAATAACTGCACTCGGCCGTTCTCACGCGCGTGAGCTCGCATGTATACGTAATCGGAGGACGGTTATTAAAATCCGGTTTCGCGAGGCTCGGCCAAAACCTAGGTTCGTTTAGCGTGCGACGCGGTGGGTACGTGCTACACGGTTTACATAATGATACGACACAACCACGGTTCGCATGCGGTATATCGTTAACGTCACAACTATCGTAATGCAACCACACCCTTTGGACATGACCACGACCCGTTCGTTCATATACGCAAACCGACGAGCAATGTATTGTCTTTCGTAATATTATTACACATCTATCGTCGTCTCGCCGGACGGCCCCGTGTGATCAGCATGTTCGTAAACGGTGTCTGTATAAAACGAGCTTAGAAAACTTAAGCGGCTGCAAACGTCTAGTGTAATCGTGACGACCCATATTTTGGAAGCTTAAGACGTGTAGGACGTAGGTACCTACGTTCGATGATAATAATCATAAATGATCGTCTTGTGGGTGTAAGTACGTGCCCGAGCTACTATTCTAATACCGGCGAGCCGTTTCACATATTATACTTACCGGCGGACGCATTTTTCAAGGACCTTTCGCCGACGATTTTGCCGCAAAATCAGTTTTCCAAACACAGAGCGTACACAATATCAACATGACACACACACGAACGGACGCACTCGCTATCGACGAACGGTGTTTGGAAACATGAACGCGCGCGCGCAACTCGCATGGCGAACGGAACAACCAGCGACCTCAGGAATCCAGGTAAACCGAACCACTGAGGGGTCATGCAGCCGGTGGAAGACGAGAGACAGGTAAATAATAATAATAGTAATAATAATAGTATGTACCAACTATCTTGTGGGCAACCGGTGCGCCGTCACGATACCGGGCAACTGCAGAGTGGGGCGAAACCGGTCATGCGCCACTAAGCGGCTCGGATCGGTACCACGTTACTCGCGTGAGCTCGATCCCTCTCCACTAACACCACCGACACGACTCTGCCGCTAACGTCGTCTTCGTCGACTATCCGCGCCCGATATTATCGCTTTATCACTAACATAATAATATCGTTGTTGTTTGTACTCATCTCTCGCGGACGCGAATGTTTGGCACACACTACGCGCGTTTACGACGAATATTAGAATATTTTCCTACGATGTCCACTGCATAAGGTTTATGCGCCGCCCGGCTGGACTACGACGCGCGTATCACGCCCAAACGTCGAGACGGACGACCGTCGATCACCGGGGCCGGCGGTCTGTTACTCTTTGTTATTGTCGTCGCAGACAATTATTATTATTGTTATTGTCGTATTGTCCGACGTGGGTATGCCGCCGACGGTTTGCCGTAATATTCTAATATTCTTCACGAGATAATGGCCGTGAAACCGGTTTGAGAAAAGAACTTTTTTAGTTTTTTACCAAACGACGACGGAGTTTAGAAACTCCGTAGGTCTATATTGTTTTCCGCCGATCGTGGGCGTTCAAGGAGGTCACGCGATACGGGCATATAATAGTAACTTTATATTGTTATTACTATTATTATCGTTGTTGTTGTATTCGTTGTGCGTGTGTCAATGATGATCAAACGGCATTAATCGTGGTCGATCATGTCTGACGGGAATCGTTAGGGCTCGAGGCTACCGTGTTATCGATTTAATTTTGAATTTTTACACATAATTGGCAAGAGGTTTCCCTAGGGTGTAATTGCGTCTTAAAAGAAATATAAAATGTATGGCGAGATTGCAAGAGCTAATGCACGAGATCTGTACTCTGCGTCCAATGCAAATCTCTTCTCGGTATAGTTATTAATTTCTATTATTAGAGTATTTTGCTTTGAGAAATGAAATAATAATTTATTCAGTGATCTGATCTATTATTTGAATACATATAGTTATAGTAGGTACTTGTTTATAATCCAAATACGTGGAATATTAATAATAATAATAACCTCTGTTTACGGAATAAAGTTCCAATTTCAATTTTACACATACAGTGCAGTACATATGCAGTGTAATATAATCAGGATTTTATACATAGATTTATAGTAAATAATTTTTTACTAAAACATAATATAATATTATACACAAAACTTGATTACCTATATTATCTAAGAATTAATTTTCCACATTAATATTTTATCAGGTAATCGGTCGTATCTGCAAGTAGAATAAACTTATCGACTATCGTTACAATTTTGAATTTTCAAGCCATTACAATTATGGCGAATATCTAATTAGTAATATTGAAAAAAACAAATGTATTATAAATTAATAGGTAGATAAAATAATTATTTGTATTGAAGCATAAAGGTGGTAATTAAAAAAATAGGTACCTACTATTTTTTTTCTGAATGTTTTTAGCACTAGTGTATAATATGAAATATGAATAACTTTCCGAAATAATTGATACCATAAGAGATAAATAACTGTTTACCAAAAGTTATTCTACATATTTTAATAATATGCATTTTATGAATTTTCAATTGCATATTCATTAAACTTACCCTTCAGGCATTTACGCCATTCTTGTGAGCATTGTTTAAATCTTAATTCGAATTTTATTAAATTCTGTTTATTAGGTTATATCAATTTTCTCCAATTGATATAACAGAGAAAATAAAAAACTAAAAATGCAATTTAAAAAAGATTTAATAAAATGTTTAATATCTTTAAATTTATTATTATCTAGTCGTTATATTCTCACGATATTTTAAATTTAAATCCTATTGAAATACTTTAAAAATTTCAAACTTATTGTTTATTCATAAAATTGTACTTTTATTTTATTAGTTTTAAAACAATAATACCAATCAATTTATTTTAGTTTTTACTTTATTGAATATTAAAGTTTCTTAAAAAATATTTTCTAACAAAAAAAATACATCTTATAAGGCTTAAACTTAAATAATATTGATTATATTAAAGAGAGTGACATTAAAACATACCTCACTCTGTGACTAATGAGCGGATTTAAAATAAATATTATTGTTTCATTTCAAGTGCTTAAACAACTCTTCGTTATAAATTGAGAATTATTTTTGTTCATAACATTTTTTATAGTCTAAAGTCTAACACGTTAAAAAACGTGTAAGCATTTACGGTGAATTAATAATAAAATAATTATTTTATTACCAAAAATTATAGAATTAGATTAAATTCATGTAGTATATATGTAAATTGTGTATGTAAATTGCATTTATAAAATTATATTAACAAATGCGTAGGTATCTATACACGGTATACAATACCCAAGGCTTAATATGTGTCCTTATTGTTATTTAAAATATTAACGACCTATTGTGATCACTGTCACGAGTGTCAAGGAATTCAGTAATAGGAGCAATGTGGAAAACGGAAATGGTTTAAGTAACAAAACAAATTTCTTCTCTGACAAGACGACGTGTTCGCGATTTGGTTCAAAATTCGAATATAATATAAATAAAAAAAAAAATAAAGCGCATTTATTTGTTTATGGTAAGAATCTATTTCGTATACACTGACGTGACAACGAGAAGAGAATAACGTTTTCGGAAAATACCTAATAATATAGTTTAACAAACAACAATATTATGCTGCTACGACGTGAAACGTCCCGCGACACCGTTCGGTTACGATAGATATTGAATGGGATTTCAAATTCGTTTTCACTTGATATACTATTTCGCAATTCCATTTGTGTATACACACGACCTCAGTTCAGACGACTTTTGGACAATGCCGCCGCGGTACGCCTGTTGCGCGTGAAAGTGCCGTGCGACAAAACGTCGATATATGACGATAAATAATAATAATTTAATGTATACACTGCTTCTGCAGCGACTGATGGTCCATTAGAGACCGATCACGAACCGTGTCCATCGGGCATAATCAAACGCGACCGGAGCGCCTAATACGTTATATGCACTCTGCGCATAATATTTACATGCTATACGTACAAAATATAATATACAATGATAAAAGCGGCGTAATGGTAAATGGAGTGCTGCAGTCAAACGCGTGCAAGGCGAATGTGGCACACAAAACGAATACACACAGTCATCGCGCGCACGCGGGTGAAAAGAAGTCGCACGAATTATCGTCGTCATTACGGCGGGCCGGAATAAGTCACTGAACGTTATTATGAATAAGGCGAAATTAGATTCACTATTATGTTTTTTTATTTTTTTTACCAACCGCGTTTATAGACGACGAATGATAACGTTATTTTATTATTATTATTATTTTATTTTATTTTTTCACTCGCAACGCCCGAGGTCCGAAATCTCGAATTTCATCCTCGCCTATTATAATATACATTAATATACTGCACTAGCGGACCTCATCGTGTATTTATCTTTGTGCGTATAGAAATATGCGCATATAACCATTATATACATTATTCCCGGTAATGCAATGATAATAATATAATAATATTAATTCTATATTATAATATGGCATACAATGTGTATAATAACGAATTATTATATATTATTAAAATATATTGTATTGTTGTGAACGGATATAACTGTGTGAGATTCAGCGCAATAATTCGCGGTTGACGGAAGGATAGGGAGGGGGGCAAGTCGTGTAATATTATGTAGCATATTAATATTATATTCGGTGCCGAAATCCGACGAGGATCCCCGCCGACCGACGACTGAGTATTCCGTTAGCGTTCGAAACTATATTATTACCTATATATTATTATATACATATTATACCAATCGCCACGGAACAGAATACCTGGACGTTCTGATTACGTTATACGTTATTATTGTTATGGCGGTCGGGTTACGCTCGTAATAAAAATGCATAATAATAATGATATATTATTGATATACCGCATAACGTACTTCGGCGGTCAGAATATCAACCGCGGTGGCGTTTTAAAGTAAATTGTTACCACTATAGGTACTACTTACACTTACAAACTAGTACCCATCGTCTATCGGCAGCGGCATACGCATATATGCATTTTACTTATGAAATCGATATTGTTTTCTATTTCATGAAATGAACAAACACACGATTTGTTTATGGTTTACATTGGAAATGTATAATTTACATAGAGAAACGAAAACAACAACCACGTGACCACTTATTATGAGTATTGTGAGTTTTATTGATTTCGAAAAAATAATAAATACGAGTAGCAATAAATTTGTTTATTGAAAATTTTTTTGCACGACGAACGTAACTGCATAATAATATTATGTAATATGTATAATAAACCATCGCGTATGGGCGGTTATCGAATACGATTTTACATAATATATATAGTATAAGAAGATAACATATTCGTGTTACTAAAAATTTAAAATATATTTTAGTATCCATTAAAACGCATCTTTGTGATTGATGAATAAGGAAGTAGATCCAATGTATATATTTTACGTTATAATGTAAGAAACTCAAAACAAACTAATTTTAACTTTTAATTACGTAGTTCTAAAATAAAAAGGTTTAAAGCAGTTATACAGCTTCTAAACATCATATTTTAATCATCTCTCTGATTTTGGTGTTGCTCAAAAAAGGCATTTGAATTTCCTAACCATATATTGAAAATAATTTATAATAATAATAATATTTTATCTCAACAATATGTTTTTGTAACATCATATATTATTTTTAATCTATCCTAGCTATAATGATTTATATTATAGTTAACTTAAAAGTCACATTTTATTATAATATGCTCTCCAGAACTGTTATAATTTATGTAATGGGATTTTGAAAAGATTCAAATATCAACAATCACATAAATATTTTATATGTTTTTTGATAAAATTATCAAATCTATAAATCTATAGAATCTATATAGTGTTGTCCATAGGCTTAAATTATTTTTAAGCTCAATTTAACCTCATTGTGCATACATTATTACATACAAATTATTGCAATCCCTTCCCCCCCCCCTCAAAAACAATAAAAAAAAGAGTCTTATGTAACATTTTTTCTTAAATCAAAACTTAATGTCCACTTAAAGTCTACAAACCTAAAGTAGTCTAAATAAACAGGATTAGTTACGTAACAAAAAATGAAAGAAGAATATAAATTTATTTTTTTTCTACCAGTATTCCAATTTCCAATAAAATAAGAACAAGCAAGTCTCTTTAGAATTCAAACGGAACGACATGACAAAGCTGTTACATTTTTGTCACTCAAAAATTCCATTTTTATTCGATCTAAACGTAAAAACTTTTTCGTGTAGAAGAATTCTTCCAAAAGTTTTATATAATATCTTTATATCATTTATTGTACACAAATATTTAATTCTTTATACAAGTAAGGTTTTACATTTTTCTGTTTATAATAAAAATAATAATTAAAATTCTAGCTTCTAAAAAAGTACTAATATATGATACCGGACACATTAGTTGTTTAATAACCATTAAAATGTAATAAAATAAATTTATTTATGATTGCTTTTAAATATAATTAACCGACTCCACTACGCCACATGGTTATATTGTGCTATATACAATCATGTTTATTAAACTTTTCCATTTTAATAAAATATGCCTTCATATAATAATATTTTTTTTTTTACAAAATCGTTATCACATAATTATTCGTAAAAAAAAATTAATTACTGTTAAATTCAATGAATAAAATGAGTATATTAATATTAAATAAATCAATTTTTATTTAAGAGAAAATAAACGGCTTCTTTGTACCTATATTTACAACAATACTTCCCGTACATGATGTGTTTATGAGCTACTTATGAATAAAGTAACGTATAGCATTTTACTGTTTAAGTACAACAGTACGTTATTATATATGTGCTATGGTTTCCCGTATTGGCCGTATTTATATTAATAGCTGTAATCATTACTTGATGAGTCTGAAACTTGGATTACTTGGTACATTATTATATTCTCTCAGATTTTAACGTAGACAATCGGTTCGAATAAAAATATAATAAATATATTATAACAGTATTACGTACAGCCGCTTTTTAAGTACGAAAAAAGGGTTGTCGGCGGTCGTCATCATCCGTATTGTTATTTCTGATATTTTGAGAATATCGAATTTACTTACAGCGTTGATATATTTTAAATTTAAATAATTTATATGTTATGACTTTAAAATATAATTTATTTTTTATTTGAGATATCTTAGACTTTTATATTAAATCGAATTATATATAATATTTGTAATTATACAGTATAATTTATAATTAATTTATAATATATTTTTAAGCAGTGTTTTAGACTGAGTGAACCGATAAATCATAAATATATAATATATATATATATATAATTCAACTATAGGTAATTTAATAAGTTATAGTTTTTTGTTTTAATTACGATAGATCATTACAATATTTGTTGTAAAAACAAAAACGTAAAATTTCTTTACGGATATAATAGGTGCCATATTATCTTGAGTGAACATTCAAAAAAATATTACAATATTATTTAATACAAATTTTATAATAATGTTATATTACATTGTATTCACTATACTTTGTTCAATAGCAGTAATTAATTTATATTTACAAAACAATAATAATATATGATATACATTGTATTTTAAGGGCTAGGAAGTAGGAATTATCATTAAATTTGAAGTCTTGTTTACATCTAGACTGTAAAAGTATATAGATATCATGTTCAACGTTAAACGACCGTTGGTGCAGCAATGTTATTATGTTTCGTGCTCGAAATACGGTATAATTACTGTTTCCTTTTTAATTCCGCCCTCTTCTCACAAACCACGCAATAAATAATTGTTCTCATTATCGTCAGCAAAATATTTCATTTATTACGAACACACGAACAGCAGTATCTACTGCTGCAGTTATTTGACTACAAGTTGTAAGTATATAGGTACCGTAAGTCCGTGAGCATTATGTCGAATTATTATCGTGCGACTAAAACATTCACGACGTATTTGACATAATATATAAAAAAAACCAACCAAAACTAATAAAACAACACCATAACCCTACAAATGAATTCCTATATATTACTTTACGATAATTGAGGTTGAAAAAAACGCGCGCGTGCATCATATCAATATCATATATACATGATAATATACATAGGTATCGCCCATAATATTAAATTATATTACATTGTGTCTCGACAGTGTCGTGAAACACGGTGAGTCACGGCTGCCAGTTTTGATTAGCGTCGGGGTGGCCGCGGCTCGTGGCAGCTGCTCCGATTTTTGGTTTTTAAATCGCATTATTGGCACATTTGCCCCGCGCATGCGTGTATCTATATGCGTGTGTTTGTGTGTATGTGCGCGCGTGGGCTCTTCACAAAAGCAAAGTGTGACGTCAAAATAGGGTTTTTATTTTTGTTTAATATTTTTCTGTTTTGTTCACCTAATGTTTTATCCATTAGCAACGAAAACAAACAGTCGCCTGTATTACAGACCCGGCCGCGGCATGGTAGCCGTCGTCCGTTGCGGTGTCATGAGGTCAGAATAATCGTATAACAAAGGAGGATGATCGCAATTTTATTATGCATAATCCGCTCTTTGATAAACACTGTATTGTGTGATTGTATACACTCGTCTTTGCGTTTGGAATGCGCGTCGTGCATAATTATTTTGCCCGATAGTGTTACGTATATAATGATGAAAATAACAAAATACAAAAACAGTCATTAGGTTTTTAGTTGTTATATGTAGATACTATTTTATTGACTATATAGATTTATAAAGGCCTTATTAATCCTTAATATGTAGTGTATGCCTATAATACAGCGTTTTTTGATTCAGTGATTCAGGAACATTCATCCTTCGCATTGGCACTGTGTATACGTTTCACAGAGTTGTTTAAATATTATTCTTAGCTATAATAATTTATGATACAGCACAGTGGCGGATTTACGGGGGGGGGGGGGGTCCATGGGGTCTGGACCCTCCCCCAGACACTGATATATAGTATATACATATATTCTTTTGTATTGCGATAGTGAGTTTGTCTGCGTAAAAATAAAAATAATACATTTGAAATACATATTATTTTTTAGAACCCCCCCCCCCAGAACATTTTTGAAAATCCGCCACTGATACAGCATCATGAAAACTGGCGTAATACGCGTCTGTCTGAATATAGACTTTCAACTCTTTTGTGTAAAATGATTTTGTGAATAATATTTAAGACCATTTTGCCACCTGCGATATTTCATTGTTCACACAGTTATTAATCTCATCAGCTGTCAATCTCTAGGCTATGATAAAAACCGTTCTAGTCGAACCGCACCGCGACTGCTATCCACAAAACCATTGACGTTCGGACAAATCCGAACCATTCACTTATAGTATTTAATATTTTATAAAAGTTCGTCTACACAAATCGTTTTCGTGTTTCGAAATGTACTTTGTGAGAATGTTGAGGTACGAATGACTTGTTCCGAATAATAATGTTTACAGTATTAATAAATACGTACAAAATTTACTTTTACACTTTAGTAAAGCGATTTTTGACTAAAATACTAACTTCTAAAATAATTTTCGATGAGTATTATATACAAACTGATGTGAAAATAATGTCATAAAACTTTTATAGAGCTGTCTCAAAATATTTATTTAAACATATTTTGTATAAGAGACGACATCTTATAAATGACGCTTTTATAAAGCAGACATAACTTCAATATGTATCAGCATTTCTAAAGATAATTTTTTATGATATAAAAAGAGAAATATTTTTATTTAAATAATTAGAACCTTAGGTAAATAATCTATAAAAATCTAATTATGAGTTAAAGATTTTCAATTAGTATGATTGTCCTAATCTTTACTACTGTGTATATTAACTATACTTTTTGGATATTTGTATTCCTAGTGTATCTCGATTAGGGAATTGTTTAAGAGATTTTACATTTTCTGTATTTAAGATTTTAATAAAATATAATTTATTATAGTATTTACTGGTCGATGGTTGAACTCAAGTGCAAACTCATTACTTACAACAAAGGACTCAGAGATAAATGATTGGTTTTTTTCTGCTTTTCGAAGAAACTACATACATGATATAATACAAGAAATTAATAATAATAATAATAGCCGAAATCAGTATATAATTCATATCCGGTGCAATGGGTTTCAAAGTCACAGCCGAATGGCTTTTCGAGGGCGTCAGTGTCGGAGCTATTACCGTATATTATTGTTCGGACTAGAAATCAGAGTTGTGTCGCGGGGTAGGATTTGACAGGTGCTGTTAGGTTCAACGGTCTGGAACGCCCTTTTTTCAACTTTTTATGATTATTATTATTATTATTATTACTATTATTATTATTCGTATGTGTTCAGAACACACGTGTAACGCACGTATAATATAATATACAGTCGACTCGAATATGCGATAAAAGCTTAGGACGGCAATTTCAAGCGCGGCTTTTGTTCACTTCCGAATCCATCATTCAGCAAACGACCCGCATAATATCGCGTTAGGAAACAACAACTGTTCTTATACACAATAATAAAATCGGCGGAAAAAAGCGCTGTTCTTTATGTGCATTGTGGACTTAAACGAAAACAAATAAATAACAATAATATTACTTCGACAAAAACGAATAAGTAATAACTGGTAACTGAATAATGTTGCCTATCAAGATTCTGCGAAAATAATAATACATTTATACAATTAATATTTTAAGAACGTGACATTTACTCGATACGTTTTTGTAAATTTGTGTACGATAGGTACCTACATATAGTTGCAAAAACGTTTATTTACAGCATACCTATAGCGTTGAACCTATACGTAATTATTATTTCTTGTTGTCATTTAAAATTTTTTCGCGGTTATAAATTCGCAATACCCGAGAAATTATTGTTCACTTCCATCGCTCACGAAACACGGTCGACTTGCTGTTGTAAATTATTGTAATAAACGGCGAATAAGCCGTTTGAAGTACAATTATACATTTATAACTAATAAGTTGCTCGGCCGTGGTGAACATTATTATTTATGTACATATTTTAATCGTTTGTCCGTGAAACGAAAGGAATCTCAGTAAAGCATTCGAGCTGAAGAATCAAATAAAAAACTTACGTTTTTAAATGGAACAAGAAAAAATTACAAATTAAAACGTGTACAAATCGTGTCGACCAGAAAAAAAATCGGAAATTTAGTATAATATTATATACATTAATTCGTTAGTAACGTTTGTAATTTAGGATTTTTAACATGCACGGTTACCAAAATGTAACTGGAAAGTTATTTATTCGATTTAAAACTTTAAACGACAACCGGCCCATTAGCAGTACATAAGCAATATCAATATATATTCTAATGCGTGTTACCGACGGTGTACACATAAATTATATCGAAATAATATTAAATGGAACGCGTATTGAGGTTTGTTGATAATAAACGTTTGGATGGGGTCCAGCGTAACAATATTTATTTATTTAAAAATATTTAAATAGGTATTCATAAATAGATATTCATTGGTCGTTCAATACTCGAAGCACATGACGTTTTATTGACTTGTTAGTTGTTTTATTAAAAACACGCGATCGAAGTTTTTTTTTCGAACAAACGAATATCTCTTACATAAACTATATAAACAACACAATATTATATTATTGATATTTGACGATATTACCCAATACACACTCGTCACGGTTATCAAATATCAAAATGTAACTATTACTCTTCGTGTGTATGATTGCGCACCACCGTTAATATATATACGTAATATCATGTACACGTGGCTTAATGCGGCGTAGTTAAGTTATGGAAAATTCGCTCGACTGTTTCTCGGGATAATATTAACACAAGCAATCAGGAAATGATTTTGACTATAACACACAGTAGGTACGTAGAAATTAATGCACAGGGCGACTCATATACATATAAAGGTAATTATTAACTTGTTGCAGTTCTAATAAGTAATTTTCTAAGTTTGTTTGTATCTTGAAAATCCGTAAGGAAATATTGTTGGTTATTACCGTTTTATCATAAATCAATAATCCGATTTAAAACTTTAAATTTTTCAATGTTTTTTTTTCTCAGAAATGTAAACAATTTATTTGTCACACTAATAACAGTAATAACTGTATAATAGTACTTATCTATAAATTACAGCGGTTTTTAAATTGCAAAATAAATACAACTCCTAATAACATAAAAATAATTAAGCTATTCATTATGGTTAATGTACAGTACTTGGGTCTTTTAAAATTATTTTTCAGATTAAATAAGAAAAAAAAATTAAAATACATTCCATAGTTTGCTCTGTTTGCAAAATAATAAAAATAACAAACTTTGAGTTAGTTGGTCGTTTGTTGTGCTTTTAAACTTATCCTATTTAGGGCAATTATGTGTATTCCTATTAAAAAGACCTTTTGTAGTTACTGCTGGTCCTACACAAGATTAAAACTGTTATTTCATTTAATGGAAATAAAATTAATGTTTTACAAATAAACTTGCAAATTTAGAAATACATTATCAAATAACAAATAAATTAACTATAGTTATTTACATTTATAGGTTAAAAGAATGTGCGACTTACTTTGATTATTTTCACAGAATAATAATATTGTATTAATGAACACATAAAATTATGCAAAAGTATCTGAGCTCTGAAATTCCTAAAGTTACCGTTGCATTAAATAGCTTATAATTAAATATCTTGTGTGTGTTTGACGTTTGTTTGTTTTTTGATGTTTTTTTCAAAATTATAAGTCATTTAATTATTTACTATAGCCTATACTTATTACCAATTACCATAATTCATCACTTATATGAGTGTGAACGACCAGAAAATTATTCGTGAATTCCAATTAAAATAAGATAAACTCATTAATAATGTATTATACGCATGAATAAATTAAGAAAATAAATGAATGGCTTTCGTCAACATGAAATTTGAGGTGTTCTAATAAATTGATAATTAATGTACGGTAGCTAACTATAAATAAATATTCCAAAAAAAAATAATGATGCGGGTGCAATGAGTATTTTAAACTGGAATAATTGTATGATATAAACTTATCTATGTATAATTATAAAATGAAAAAAAATTCTGCTGTGGCACTATAATATGTATATGGTATATATATATATATTACATTATAATTATTTATGTACAAATGTTATTTGTCCGCACGAAGACCGTGTATAAAAACTTTTTATAAAAAAAGAAAAAAACGTTCGTATAATATAATAATATATACTATATATTTTTGAGAAGTAATAGGTAACGTTTAGGAATGATATACGTATTAAAATAATCACGAGAGTACTTCTCCTTTTTCCACCAACTACTTTTTAAACGATAAATTAATGAACAAACCGCTGACAATTAAATATTAATATGTTTATAATACGACTTGTAGTGAAAAAAAAAGATAAAACCTTTACGGCCAAGTCATATTATATACATTTTTGATTCGACCGATAAGTAAATAAACGATAATCCGACTTGTAATGCCTTGTTGACGCACTAATAGATGGCCGGGTGCATTTTACGTGTACGTATAATGCATATAAATACATTGTCGAGGAATACACGTTTTAAAATGAACAAAAAAAAAAAAAAAGTGTATAAAGTATATACATCAAAAGAGGGAGAGTGATCTTTGAAATGAAAAACCCCTAAAGGGTCCAGTTAATAATTTACCAACCCTTTTCTTTTCAATGAAACCCGTTTTGTTCCGGTTGTTTGTGGAGCCCCAAAACCTATACACGTATAATACACAATACGAATGCAAAAAGTTTTTTTTTTTGTTTTATTATTATTATTATTTTTTTACTCGCACCCGTTCTGTGCCAGACACCACGATGGTGCAAATCGGTAATTCGGCCGAAATTGTTGATAGTTTATCACCACAAAAAGGATCATCACTGTACTTCAGAGTCTAACGCATGTATGTCCGATAAACGATAATGTATCTGAAAAATTATCTGGTATAGATAAATATAATATAAAATATACATTTAAGCAGCTTAACAGTTTTTACGGTAAAACGCGTGACGTCCGTTAGATTGTGCAGATGATGATGTGATGTACGTCTGTCGAATCAAAAATCATTCATCGTTTATTGTATAAAACTGTAAAAATATAAAAAAAATATATGTTAAATATCTATAAACATACACATTCTAGTAGCACGTATAAACATTAAACAAATAATAAGTATTGACTATTGAGTATACTTACCTGTATAGACTAAAAACAATAATAGTCGAAGCAAAGAATATAGTTTTTATGGTTATTGAAATATAATAAAAAAACACGTCTGTTATTTTGTGTAAAAACAAAGCTAATAATTAATAATTAATTAAATTTTCGCTGTATAGTATGCGTTTGAAACATTTGTTTTTCAGAGTTTATTAATAACTGATTCAATAGAAAATACATTATTAAAATACCTTGATTAAATACCTCTTTAGTTTTTGTATTTATTTTTCAGTTAATTTACTTCATAAGTATTATAAGTGTAACAGTTTCTTAATAAAACAGAAGCCGCCAGGAAAGTAATCATAAAAACTACGAAAGCAGTTTAGTAATATCATTATTCATTTGCCATTGGTAATTATTTATTTTTGTTACTTGAACAAACACTCCATTGAAACAGTTTCTTTACATGACCACATCCTGGAAAGAAGGTATACTGTGTTCATATAACGGTAATTTTAGACGGATGAGTGTTTTTTTTCACATCGTAACAATGCCATCCGAAGTAAAAATATGTTCACATGTTATACAAATAACATATTTCATTGAAACTATCATAATGTAAGAGGCATATTGTAAATTTTAATGTGCGTCGTTTACTCGTTCATCATCGCAGGTGAATAAAATGAATGTTACGTATTGCATTGAGCATTAATGCGTCGGATACGGAGCTACGAGTATGTATAACATTACATTTATTAAGTAGGTACCTACTTATTCTACAAATAGTGTTTTGCCTAGTGCGATTGCCCGCGTGCGCTAGTTTGATAAATTTAATCATTCGATCATAACAGTTGACTTTGACGTGTATGCATAAATATTAGATCGTAAGACCTGAGCTCACTTGTCGAGAATATGTCTAGCATAATCATTTATGCATAAATATGGCGCTATTCGAGTGTGATATGTGGTAAGGTAACGAATACGCGATTAAAATCCGTGTTCCGCAAACATGTTCCACGGGTCACGTCTCGTACGACACAGGATTTTTTCTGGATCAATGACGCCGCTAGGATTCACGTCGCTAATATAGTTTTTGGTTAAAAAAAAAAAAAAAAAAAAAAAATGAAAAATAACGTCATCCGGAACATTTTAATAACGGGCATCATATAACACGGGCCGTAGAGCTTAAAAACTGTGCGCGTACATTAATAGTATATGATAATAATAATTATCATCATCTTTGTAGCGTGTGCCCGTTCTCATTTAAATTTATGCCCTAATGGACATCGTCATGGCTTCCCGAGCAACGCAATTGAATGCGTCTGTCAGCGTCACAGTGGCTTTTATGTCGATGTTCAAAATCAGACTGTTTGTGCGCACACACTACGGTCGGTGAATCTTCGTGTATTATTGTCGGTACCTACACATAATTTAATATGTGCGGAGATGGCCAGCTGTTTGGAAATATTCGCAACGAAAATAATATAATCTACTCTTTACCCCGTTACATAATATTATGCTATAATTTGATTTACGGGCGTTTTCGGTTTCGGACGCCTTGTCTCGAGTTCACAATAACGCTCTACTCCACTTATTGCTATTTATTTTATATGTACACAGAGTGCCAATAATAATAATAATTTACAATTCGTTACGGGCTAAATGACTATTATTTGATTTATCGTTTACGCTTCCACATAAAAAAAAGTACCTTGTAAAAAACATGTGTTAACCCTTTCCGATTTTCTTTGGAAAGTGTCAGCGCCACGTATACATCTGCTAAAAAGTGGTTTATGTATCGAAACGAATTCCCGATGAAAAAGCGAGTATAAAATTTGCGATTTACAAAAAAATGATCACGGACCCGAAAACGGCCACTGCAAAATATACCCCCACCCTAAACTCGACGGCAATGATGAGGGTGTTGCACTTGTCCAATAGTAAAACGGCTGGTCCGCCCACCCCCGACCGGGTGCCTGCGAGGGTTGCGATGATCTAACGCTCAGTGTTTGTGTATAACCAGTCTCTTGGCGACCATGGATCCGAAGTGTTTGTACGGTCTTGATGGTTCTGATTCAGGTTTTGAAATGAGCTTTGACTCGGAAAATGAAGCTACGTTTTCATTGGACGACACTATGGGCTCAGAAGGTTTCGCTTCATCCGTAAGTTTAGCTGACGATGATTTACAAGTGAAACCGAAAAAACGCCGTCAAAGAAGAACGCGAGAACGAAGTCCAATGCAGGTAAGATAGTGTAACACAATGGTATTAATTAAAAATTAAAAAAAAAAATCGCAAAATATTTACGTGATTAAATTTTGTTTTTCGTTTTAGCTGATTAAAATTAAAAAACACCGTCGCATGAAGGCTAATGATAGAGAACGAAACCGTATGCACATGTTAAACGAAGCTTTGGACCGACTTCGATGTGTTTTACCAACATACCCAGATGATGCAAAATTAACAAAAATTGAAACTCTCAGGTTTGCACACAACTACATTTGGGCACTATCTCATACACTACAAGTCGTCGAGACTACCGAACAATCACCAATAGACCAAGACCAACCACTAATGCTTACCATGGGTGACGTAACGGTCAGCATAAGCCAACAAGGCAACAAAGTGAGTCAAACATATTTACTTTTAAATTTTTACACGCGGCGAAAAATTAAATTCAAAAATTGTAATTATTTTTAATTAAATGAAATAAATATTTTCATCAATTTTTTTATTAAGTGAAATTTTGAGTATTATACAAAAAATTTTTATTTAGGGTGATTTTTTTTTCAAACAGCACACATAACTTCAAAATGTATTAACATTTTAAAAATAGTTTTATTAAATTTCAATGGAAATAAAACATTTTTAAAATACATAATATTATACATTATGTTTTAATATGTTTTATCGTTATAATTTTTCAAGTGTTTACTTTTTTGAATTCCAACCTAGTTAATTAATATACTAAAGCAGAATATTTTTTTTAAGTAATTTGACACACATAAATCGATATTCGAACGAGTAATTTATGAGATATAAGTATTTAAAGTTTTGTTGAACGGAGTGGAGTGTTATACGCGGGATATCCCGCCAAATGCTGGTCACTACTCCGATCCTCTAAACTTTAAATTTAAATATTTTTAACTAATGTGTAATATTATACTACTAGTCCGATTTTTTATTTTTATGTATCGAAATAATCTGAAAAATATTCTGCTTTATAATATCAAAACCAATATAATATTTAATATCTATGTTGTCATACAAAAAAGTGATATTTAAAAATTATTACGATAAAAAAATATGATTTTTTTTTAAAAATATTTTGAATAATAATATAAAACATATATTTTGTTTTTTATATTTTATTCAATTAGAAATTATGAAAGAAAAATATTTAGTCTGATATTCTATTTTAGACAGAAGTTTATGTTAAAAAAATAAAAAATATTGTTTATTTTAATTGTTGTAAATACTTTCAATGTGTGTTTTAAGATTACTGCCAAAAATGACTAGAGTTATTTTTTAATACTATGTCTTATGACTTTTACATTTCTTAAAAATGTACAAAAATGTTCATATTTTCTTTAATTTAGTGAAAATGACCGCTATATAATAAAAATTATTACTTAAATACTAAATAGTATAAATAACGAAAATTACAAATTTTAGAATAAAAAATAAATTTCCAAAATTTTTTGATTTTGTCATTATGAAGATAGAGGACGTAAATATACAACATTATACAATATAATACTATTCTTGATTTTATATGAAAAAAAAAATGATGCAATTTACATTTTGCGCCTGTATTTACTGTTATCGTCGTTTATTGAGCATTATTATAAACGGAAAAATGTGAACATTTTCAGATCACTTCTTCAACGGGAACATGTGCTTTGGCACAGCAGAAGAAACCGTGCTCACCAATTTCCGAGCCAATGGCGACTTCGACGCCTATAAAGGATTCATCCAAGCACCACCAACATCCGTCGACAAGCCACTGTCTCAATGATTCTGGCTTCTTCGAGCCACAGCGTCTCGACCACCTCTTTGGTACAACCACCGAGCATACCGAACATGACCACAGTTACCAGCCGGACAGATGGCTTCAGAAACCGAGTTACATGCAGCCCCAGCAGCCACAGCCTATCGATAAGACGTGGCCCGAAACGGCGTACTGCAGTGATTACCAACCGACTTGGCCGCTGCAGACATCGTGGCATAATCACGGACCATTGACGTATCCGTCATCAAACATAGACCAAAGGTGCCACGAACCGATGATGTTCTACTCTTGAGATCGGTGAGAAATAAAACAAAGCACTTCCGCACTAATACCGGAAGAATTATTTAACGCCATCCGGCTATCGTTTTTTGTCGGTCACCATCGTTCACCCGTATCCTACTCTTATCCGGTGCTCTTATCGTTTGTCTGCCTAGATGATACGAAAACGCGTTCTACCTATATGATTGTAATAGTAATTATCGGATCTTAACTGAAGTCTGAAATGTTTGTATACATATATATACTATAATATGTTATTTTACTTTTGTTTGCGCGCACTCGTCGTCGCGGCGAACGATAAACAATATTATATTTTTGTAACTATATATTATTATTTAATGATTAAAAATAAATATACGCATTATAATATTAAAGCAGTTATATATGAATACATAATTTGTCTTCCGATGTGGCATGTCCATTCTAGTTCAATGTGAAACCGCCCCGCAGAGTACATCCCCGCCAACCCTCGGATCTAGTATCTTCGCGAGGGTGAGCACAGTATTAGTGGTTAGAGGTGCCTGTTTCGTTCTGGTGTAACACCTCTACGAGAACTTGTAATCCGCCATCATAAGCCGATTATCCGTCACAACACGACACAACACCGTGCTCGGTGCACCCCCCACCGACTATTGGGTTCCTAAAGTCCTACAAACATTTTTAAAGCCCCGACAAGGAAATAGCACTTTTCCGCGCGACCAAATTCAAAATATAATACGAGTACATCACTACTAACTAATTTCAAATCAATTTTTGGAATTTTCCAATTAATAATTTAATGAAAAAGAAAAAATCACTGAAAAATGTCTCAATAATTTTGGTTAGCAAATCATTGAATTAGGTTCAGACCTTCACCACGTGGTAATAACCAATATAAAATAGTGTCGTCACCGGTCACCGTCTGCGGAAGACGTGTAAGTAGTCGTCGCGAGTCGGGTGAACTAATAATGCGCGTCGACGTACATAATATAATATACTATACCTATACGTATTATATATACGTTGGCCGGCTGCCCACAACAGATGATGTCAGGCGCACGACGACAGTGTAAACCACTATATACGAGTACCTACTATTATATGGGTAGTACCTACGTCGCTACGTATAGTACGCATGTTGGACGAGAAGTGCTGTCAAATAACGTATAATATTTCAGGATTGTGGAGTTAAGGTAGTATAAACACTTAATTTGTTGTTCGCACTACGCTAATAACAGCGTGCAAATACAATGTTGCAGTCGTCTTCTGCACTCGAAACGTCCACACAAACGCGATATTATATCGTCCTTGTACATAATGATTATACTTACACATATTATTTATATTATTATTAACTTATATTTGTATGAGAATATAACACCGACAAAATTGGATTTCAAATGAAATTGCCAACCTGAAACGCTATGTATATAATAACATAATATACCATCTATAGTATAATGTTGTAAACTGGATTTACTTATCTATTATTTTTTATACGTAATTTGAATATTTTTTTACGATTTAAATAAATCCATGTCTCGTGCGTCGATGGTTATATTTATCAAATTTAAGAGAATTTATATCACTTTAAATTTTAGTGTCTTTCTTTTTTCCCATACTATTATCTTTTTTTACTAACAGAACAATAGATTAAGTGTTAAGTGTAATAGCACCTATTTTTTTTTTTTTAGATTATCTACATAATCTACAAAAATATGACACAGACATTAAGCTCTAACAGCTACCAATAACTATAGATATTTTAACTTATACTTCACAATTTTAATTAGAATAATTTAACAATAATACAATTCAACTTTATTTTTATAATAGCATAATATTAATTGAGATTCAAATTTGATGGAGAGAAAATAATGTTGTGTAAAGTATCTACTGATGTATATTAAATCATAAACGTGCAACGGTGTTTATCGCTAAAAAATAAGCAAAATGTAATAATTAATGTAAAATAAATATTAAGAGCTACTTATAAGTTACTGATTTAAGTGCCTATTATAGGGCTATAGCAAGTTTAAAATAAAAATAAAATAAATGAAGTGGAAGAAAATAGTTAATTATACATTTTCAGAAGACTTTGATGAAAGCTAATATTGAAAAATATAACAGTAACATATTAAACATTTTGTTTCCACGATTAACAACCTTATCTACTCGTATATAGGTATGTAGGACAAAACAAATGGCAAAATAATTTATTTAAGTATATTTATATGAAAAAGATTACTTTTAAAATGTATCTACAGTCATATCAGTTACCTGAGTTGTTAAAATTATACTGTGTTGATTTATCTCATTGATATGGTTATCACGATTTACAATAAAATATTGCAAAAGAAAAACATTTAGTAAAAATATACTTAATATTACGGTGATCATAGTTTGTATAAAAAAAACTTCATCGAGCAAAATACAAATAAATATTATCCATAATCTTAATATTAGGTATATTATTTTTAATTGACTGTGTTCAGAAAATAGAAATTTAATTTGTCATTTATAAAAATAAATAATAATTATTACTTAAATGTTTAAACACTATATTCTTTACAAGATTAATAAATCAAAATCAAATATAGGTCACATATTTTTTTTTCAGATTTCCTTTTTGTTTTAATGGTATGTATACTCATTGTATAGTTAACACATTAATGGAATTTTACAAAATTATTACTTACAGATTTAGCGAAATTAATGGTTTTAAGTTTTCAAGCTTTTTAAATTTGAAAAAAAAAAATGTTATCAAGATTAATCGAAAAAAAGTTGTTGATTTATAATGTTTATATTACATGTTACAGCTCGATAGAGCTCAAATAATGTATTATATCTATAAATTGGTGTTATAAATATTTGGTAAAAATGTCAAGTACCTGCACAGTTGACGTCGGATACACAAAAAAACACACTCATCATTGTAAAATCAATACATTCCACTCAGAACATCGCATTAATTCAATTAATAAATTCAAATATAATAATATATAAACGCAAATAGCTGAAAGTAACTCGGTAAGTTTAAAAGTTTCTTCTAATTTAGCCTTTATTCATCACCTACTTAAATATATAAACTATGTCTGACATAATAAGGATGATTATCCTTGACAATAATACGTTTATCGATAGTAAATATTTTATTATGCTATATTCCATAACATTTTATGTGTGAATAATACATAACAAATCAGTGGAACGTATTAAGGTCATTTAGTGTTAAATATATAATTATATTTTGTAAATAAACAATCCCGTATCCTATTTTCTGCTAAATTTCAAATACTTTACATAAACGACTGGTGTTGAATGCACGCAATAATAATAATAATAATAGATGACCGTTATCGTACCTATTCATCTCTACTTTTTTTTTAACGCGATTACAACGTTTTTAATGTAAAAATCTACTTCCCATCGAGTAGATTATGTTAACCTTATAAAATATAACCGTTACTGCATTATTAGAATAATAGAATTTTGAGGTTCAACACGTCATTTGATCATCGAATGTTCAACTTGATACAGTTGTCCGATGTTTGAAGATAATTGACTGACATATATATTTTTGATTTTTATTAAAAATAAAGAGAAAGAGAAAAGAACTTAATCTTTGATATTATTTTAAATATCCGTATAGGTAATATAATACACTGAATAGGAATGTTATACAATATTAAAATAATAATAATATTAAGTAATTATCTACCTCGTAAAACGCTAAAAAAAACATAGTACAAATAATGTTGTTCTCATTATTACAGATGTCGATGGTGAACATGTGCCTATACCAAAAACGAAAATTTTATTTAATAGCTTATTATTTTTTATAAACCACGAATCTGTGTTAAAATATCTAAAAAAATAAAATGTAACTGGAAAAATTAAGGAATTAAACCGTTCAAACGTTTTCTTGTGGTTTTGGCCTTTAAACTTTCAAGCCGGTAAATTTTTTTTTTTCAATATTTTTATACCCACTGTATCAAATATTGATTACTATTTGGTTTTGGATATTTTTTTTCCGGATGTTTATTTTTTGGATTTTTTTACCCGGTTTACCCAAGACACGTGCCCGACGCACATTTTTTTATTTTTTTTTAGCATTCCTATTTGTACAACACGAACATTATATTAGTATTATTATATTATTATGCAATGTAAATGTGTGCATGTGCGCATATTGTATAGATCGCAACATTCACGACAATGTGCAAGCTGCTCCTCACTCGATCACTCGCGCGCCGTGTCGTTGTGGATATTAGACGCGTATACGTATAGGCTATACATATATAGGCTTCCGTCGCAGGTATAATATTATGCGATGTGACACACGATGATATTATGTGAAATAGTATTATATATTATATATAATATAGGCAGGTACAATAATACGAGCGCACAAGGAAACGCATATACACGGAAATCGCGTATAGGACACGGCAGCATTACGTTATTGTTGTTCACGGTATCGCGTTTATCTGGGACGTGATCTGCCGGGCAAACATGTGACCGTCGTTAAAATAATCTCGCGATGCTGCCGTCGATCCGCGACGCTTATATTCTTTTGTCGACGTCCCGACGACGACAACAACAACGATGAGGCACGGCCCTCCGCGCCGCGGAGATCGATGCGAAATCGGAAACCGAGAAGGAAAAAGCATCGCGTTTAATGTTATTATGATAGGTAGGTAGGTACACGTAGGCATTATTGTCGCCGTCCATTGTCGTCGGAGTCGAGTGTGTTTGCACAAACATATCATTGCCCGGCATTCAAGTCTCCGCCGCCGACGTACGACACGTACCACACTATACGCTCCGCAGGTAATGTAGTAGAAGATTATATTATTATACATCATGTCTACCCGTGTCTATACTTATCATATTATTGTAATACCCATCTCCCGCGTGTAATATATGCATTATTATACATTGTACGGGGAGACGGACTGTCAGTTTAACCGTTTGTACATATATATATATATATATATATATATGCCGTCGGGATTCACCGACGTTAACTCGACTATGTATATAATATATACACATATTAAATTGTATATATATATATATATAATATAATATTATTATTATTACTATCCGCGAGTTGTACGTATATATATAGTGTACACGGCTAAAATCGCGGTCTCAATCGTCGTCACGGTCCATTTGACACGGCGCACTTACAATAATATTGTATGTACGTATAATATAATAACAACGCGATCCATCCGACGAGGAAGGATGAAGAGCTGCTCCGATGCGCATAATATAATATTATAATAAATAATACTATTATTTAAAGTGTTTTCGTGTGTTTCGGTTCCGTTTTTATTTTCCAGACCAGATGTATTATAGTGATGTATTATATATGAACACACCGCAGCGACGTTGCAGGTAGGTAGGTTATTTAATAACCATAATGCGCTACATAATATATATAATATTGTATATAGACACATTATGTTTGATTTTCCGATAACTAGACGCGCACGCATTGTATAACGCGCATTAAGTGTTTGTGTAGATATATCAGTGGTGTGTATGCGTTCTATCTATACCTGGATCCGGTGCAGGATCCACTCGAACGGCTGCCAAACTCTTCGGTCTGCCGGTCCATCATTGTTGCGAGTTTTTGCGGTCTTTCGCTCGGCAATCTCTCGACGACCGCCATAACGTCTGATACGCGCATCCGACCGCAGATCGGCACTATATAATACATAATAACATGATATATATATATATATTATGTGTGTAGCATTATATATATTATATTGCGTTTCCTCTTGTGAAAAACACAAAGTTCTCGCGAAGGGTATAATATAATTATATAATTTATATTATATACCTATCCTTTGAACAGGTTGAGACGGTTGAGGCCGTTCACGGTCTGGCGGTGCGGGGCATGGTTCATTTACTATATTGTGTTGATGATTTCGAGTTTAATAGATTATAAACACATCGGCAAATTATCCGCAGACGTTTTCTTCGCCGCTGCCGTACGCGTCGAAATGCTGTAAGATAGGTATAACTCTGTAAACATGCACGTTTCGATATACGTTTATAAATTGTATGCTTTCGTGTCGTATTTTACCTAAGTGAAAAAGTTTCAAGATCAATATACACGCCGTTTAATCTCGAGTCTCGACGATTACCCACTGATACCTACGTTATTCTAAATATTTGATTATTCGATTTCGAACTCGATCGAATCAATTGTAAAATAAATATATACGCGTATATTATTTGTTAGAATCAACAATCGATATTGAATATAGCCGAGTGATAAACAAAATAAAAATAATTGGAAATTCATAAGAATAGATAAATATTTAATTTGCCATGTCGGCGAGAGTGTACAAATTGAAATCAAAACACTTATGTAATTTATTTAATATTATTTTTTTCGCTGTGCTTGGGGTGCAAATGTAGAGTGATGCACAGTTGCGCTTGTTTTTGCTCTATTTCCATTTATTATTATTCGGGGGGACAACCGCAAGCCACAGTCAAGAGCCAGTTTTTAAATAATACGCACGAAATCGATGACGAGAACATCTGTCCTCGTATATGTACCTATACTGCTCAACTTCCCCCCCCCCAAAAAAAAAAAACGAGATAGATTTAGCTATTTAGTATATGTATCCTACTTGTATATTTTTACTGTATTACCGCACAGCCGAATTGCAACTTTTATTGCACATCACCCGTGAAAAACGCAGTGAAGAGACCGCGTGTATTCAAGAGCAACTATTTATGTTACAATATTATGCATATTATATATAGTATATTATATAGTTCTTCCGACTACGGAAGCTTTTTAAATCGTCCTGCCAAGCTAGAACGCACATTTTATTGTATACTTCACAATAATGTATATAACCTTTATTTTTTAGACGATATTATTCTCTTTTCATTTTTGCTTCCATCGCTCGGTCAATACAAGCCAGCTAGGGGTGGAAATTGTTAATTGCCGTTAGCTATCGGCTTTTAGCCAACAGTTGGTGATGGAGAGGGCCTTGGGGGACTCCTACGCTAACAATGGGTGGTCTTCCCCACATGGATATACAATATTCGTTGTGTGTTTTTGCCGGTGCAGAGAAGAGAAAGAGTGCAGTCTAGGGGCACACACATACACACGCGCGCGCACACTCGTTCGCATACACACTGACACGCCACTTGAAACGAAACCGTTCCGGGGCGCTGGGTTTGAATAATAATCGCGCGGTAGCTCGTCCAATGTTTTGGCCCGAGGGCGAAAATCGGTTTTTCTGAAACGAACGGAATAATATTATAGACAAGAGCGCGTGTATATACGCACACACACACACACACACACACTCACGCAGCATAGAAACGACGATGATGGACACGACACATGAATCACGTGTGTGGGTTGAAAGAATGAAAAATCCAATCCCCGCGAAACGTTAAACAGCAGGTGTCCTGCCCCCCAACGCCTTCCCCCCGATGCCGGCGACAACCCGCAGGACACGACGCGCGGTAATTATAACTTCATTGTGTGTGTGTGTGTTTGTCGTGGTGTATATGTTAGGTGGTTTAGGTGTTCGTTTCCCGATTCGATGTCGGCACGCGACGTTTACACGGCGTTAAAAAATGGTCTTTTTATTACATTTCAATTTCACCTAATAATAATATAATATGTAATACTCGCACACTCCTAACTCACTGTACGACCACGCACGCGCCTCCGAGTACAATAATAATATTATACTGTTCACCCCTGTAATAGATCGGACGTGATCGTCGGCACGCGTCGTTTGTTTTGATTATAGTTTAGGCGACTGCAGTTAGCCATCATAGATTATAGGTACCGCACCGCTGTAGTTATTTGCCTTCGAAATTGCCTGAAATTAAATATTATTGTTATAGTATACACATCTAAATGTTATTGATTATTATACAGTACAATTATTATGATTTCTAAGTTATTACTTATAATAGCCGTTGAATTAGTTTATTGATTTGACATATTAAATAGGTGGATCATAATAATTATGTGAATGTAGTTTTAAAAAAAGTTCACTTTGATTGTAATTACCCAAAGTAAAAACTACTAGTAAACACAAAATTGGGATTTTTAGATTCTGAACGGAGTGATGAATGTATTGATTTTACAATGATGTGTGTTTTTTTTTTTTTTTTTTTTTTTTTTGTTTTTTTTTGTGTCTGTGTACAGCATAACTAGTCGAAATAATGCTTCGATTTCAAACTTTGGGGGTGGTTTCCGATGGCAAAGTGGATATCCTTGGTGCATTATAGAGGTGAAAAGTAAACATTTTCCAACAGTTTTCAAAAAAATCGAGAAAAACAAAAAAAAAATGACAGAAAAACGGGAATTTTTACGCAAAACCAGTTTTCGACAAAATCGAATTATTTATTTTGTTATAACTCAAAAACTAATCAATGTATTCACTTGAAATTTTCATCAAGTGTTTAAATTAGCGTTCTCCATACACAGTTAAATTTTCAAAGAATTTTAAGTATTTTTTTTTAAAATAACGATAAAAATTTTTTGGCCGGCCAGAAAATCTTGAAAATTTAATACAAGGTTTCTTATAAGTTGTTCTTAAAGTTATAAAAAAAAATCCGAAATCGTTAGTCACAATTTTTTTTTATGAGTGCTTAAAGTTCGAATTTATACGAAATATGTCAAAATTGCGAAAATTGGCAAGTAATTTTGTGGTTAAAAAATCGTAAAAATTTTTTCTTTTATAACTAAGATTTGAAAATTTGGTACAAGGTTCTCCATAAAATTTTCTTCAACTATCTGCAAAAAAACTCTACCGGACTAAAACAAAAAATTTTTATGAGTGATTGAAATTTAAATTTTTACAAAACCGCGTTAAATAACGGTTTAGCTTCGAACGATTTTTAATATTTGTTGTTATTCAAATAGTATAAGTCGTAAAAACTTGAAAATTTTTCCAGTTATTTAGATTGCCATTTTCTTTATGTGATTTGATTTTCAAAATATTTTGACTTTTTTTGAGCTATTTATAGACAATTGAAATTTTCAATTTTTTTTTATTTTTTTTTTTATAAATGTTGATAAAAAAATTTAGCTGGGACAAATTACTTGAAAATTTAATTGAAGGGTCTACATAACTTGGTCTAACTCTCATTCAAAAATTATAAAAATACATAGGCACAATTTTTTTTTATTAGCATTTGAAGTTCAAATATTGACAAAAATTCGTCAAAATCATGAATATTTTTCACTATTTGGTAGTTAAAAATTTATAAATATTTTTCTATCAAAAACTAAGAATTGAAAATTTAATACTATGCTGTCCATAAGTTAAGCTTAGAATAATTATAAAAAAGTTTGATGTTCATTAAATTTAAAAAATTTTACGAGTGTTTAAAGTTTTAATTTTAATTTGAAATCAAAAATACACGTGTAAAATTACGTTTTACTAATTAATAATTTTCGATTTTTATATAATATATCCTAGACTGACAAATCATCTCCGTTCAGAATCGTTTTTCGTATACAATGATACCTATCATTGCATTCAAATTTAACCTACCCTAGTCCGAGGTCCACCCCACCCCCTGATGTACAGCAGAGCGATACTCACTTACCCGCTTTTTAAAGTTTTAATTTTAATTTGAAATCAAAAATACACGTGTAAAATTACGTTTTACTAATTAATAATTTTCGATTTTTATATAATATATCCTAGACTGACAAATCATCTCCGTTCAGAATCGTTTTTCGTATACAATGATACCTATCATTGCATTCAAATTTAACCTACCCTAGTCCGAGGTCCACCCCACCCCCTGATGTACAGCAGAGCGATACTCACTTACCCGCTTTTTTTTATTTATGAATTATTGGTATATAGTTTATGTTATTCAAACATTCAGATTTTTATTTTATTTTAAAATTAACAGATATGTTATTCTACTATTTACTATACTGTATACTATATAAAACTAATATATAGTTAATTAAATTAATTTTAAGTAAGTCATTCTTAAGAGTTAAGATTAATTAAATAAATAAAAAATACAAAGAGACTAAGATATATCTACATATAAAAAAAGTGTCTGACCATTAGAGATTAGACAAAACTATGAAAAATACATAGTTTTCATATAGTTTATATTATTCATAATACTAAATTCTACGTTACAAGTGTATTTATAATGAATATTGAGCATAAAACAGCGTTTTATACTTATTTCCAGATACTATTAGGAAAATAAACAAGTAGCTAATATTATAATTTAAAAAAAAGCGGGTAAGTGAGTATCGCTCTGCTGTACATTAGGGGGTGGGATGGACCTCGGACTAGGGAAGGTTAAATTTGAATGCAATGATAGGTATCATTGTATACGAAAAACGATTCTGAACGGAGATGATTTTTCAGTCTAGGATATATAATACTTAAATATTGTAATATATTCTACTTTGAAACTAATTCAAACATTTAAGTAAAAGTTTCAAGATCTTACGTTTAGTAATTTTTTAAAAATAACAAAAATCGAAAATTATTTATTAGTAAAAAGTTATTTTACACGTGTATTTTTAATTTCAAATTAAAATTAAAACTTTAAACACTCGTAAAATTTTTTAAATTGAACAATCCTCAAACTTTTTTATAATTATTCTAAGCTTAACTTATGGACAGCATAGTATTAAATTTTCAATTCTTAGCTTTTGATAGTAAAATATTTATAAATTTTTAACTACCAAATAGTGAAAAATATTCATGATTTTGACGAATTTTTGTCAATATTTGAACTTCAAATGCTAATAAAAAAAAATTGTGCCTATGTATTTTTATAATTTTTGAATGAGAGTTAGAACAAGTTATGTGGACCCTTCAATTAAATTTTCAAGTAATTTGTCCCAGCTAATTTTTTTTTATCAACATTTATAAAAAATAAATTAAAAAAAATTGAAAATTTCAATTGTCTTTAAATAGCTCAAAAAAAGTCAAAATGTTTTGAAAATCAAATCACGTAAAGAAAATGGCAATCTAAATAACTGGTAAAATTTTCAAGTATTTACGACATATACTGTTTGAATAACAACAAATATCAAAAATCGTTTGAGGCTAAACCGTTATTTAACGCGGTATTGTAAAAATTTAAATTTCAAACACTCATAAAAATTTTTTGTCTGAATCCGGTTGAGTTTTTTTTACAGATAATTGAAGAAAAATGTATGGAGAACCTTGTATCAAATTTTCAAAACTTAGTTATAAAAGAAAAAAATTTTACGAATTTTCAACCACAAAATTACTTGCCAATTTTCGCAATTTTGACGTATTTCGTATAAATTCGAACTTTAAGCACTTATAAAAAAAAATTGTGACTAACGATTTCTGATTTTTTTTTATAACTTTAAGAACAACTTATAAGAAACCTTGTATTAAATTTTCAAGATTTTCTGGCCGGCCAAAAAATTTTTATCGTTATTTAAAAAAAAAATACTAAAAAAAATTAAAAATTTCAATTGTCTATAAATAGCTCAAAAAAAGTCAAAATTCTTTAAAAATTGAACTGTGTATTGAGAACGCTAATATAAACATTTTGTGAAAATTTCAAGTATTTTCATCTATTAGTTTTTGAGTTATAGCAAAATAAAAAATTCGATTTTGTCGAAAACTGGTTTTGCGTAAAAAATCCCGTTTTTCCGTCATTTTTTTTATGTTTTTCCCGACTCATTTAAAAAATATTGAAAAATTTTAACTTTTGACCCCCCAAAGTACCAACTAGATTCGATTTCCTTTTCAAAGAGGGGCTGAAGTCCAAAATCGAAGCATTTTTACTGCTCCAAATGTTGTCGTCAGACACAAAAAAAAAAAAATAAAAAAAAATAAAAAAATAAAAAAATAAAAAAATAAAAAAAAAAACACACATCATTGTAAAATCAATACATTCATCACTCCGTTCAGAATCTAAAATTATAAAAATACTACTTATGATCACCATTTGGTTGTTTAGAAGTTTTTTAAATATGAATTTTCTGGAACACGTGGATCAGTTTTCATATATTTATTAATTTATTATACTTACTTGAATTAAATTCAAAATGTTAGTATTGTGTTAGATTATCTACTAATAACTTCGACATAGCGACTATGTGTAGATCACGGTTATCTACTTAGTAGATTTAATCAAGTTAATTAATATAAATTATATTTTATTAGTTCTATTAATTTTATTCTGTACAAAACATATTGGATACGTATAATTATTTGATATGCAGATAACTGATAAATACAATTAAAATGTTTATGTAAATATAATATATTTGTCATGCATTTCCTCAATCCTGTACTGCAGACGGTATCTATATTTTTTATACCTAATAAATTACAATTCTATAGTCCAAAACAATTAATATATTATTATAATTATATTCATTGCGAGTTTAGTATTATCTTTATTATTGTCTTCATTTTCGCCATACTATGTTAAGGGAAAGATAGGTTAGTAACATACATATATTGCACATATAAATTATACATAATCAAAAATAGACACAGTTGTAATATATTTTAATATTTGAAAATCATATAATTTTTGTCTACATAAGTCCAATTAATTATTCCAATCCTACGTTTTAGTAATTTAATAATTTATATTTTATACAATAAATGTTTGTCCATAGCGTAATAATTTAAATAGCCAAGAAAATACCTGTTTTTTATTTAAATTATCTTACATTTTGGCTAGAATTGTTCATTTACTTTTATAATTATTATTTATTATATTATATTATTAGTTCAATATTATCAAGGCAGTTAAAAAATGTATAATTGTATTTATATTCGCAAGCGTGTATATTTTATATTTATCTACACAAGTGATTATTTATATTTAAAATTTTTGTATTAGTATTTTGTGAATAATTTAGGTAATTGCTATTTCTCTCTAGAAGACTGCATGCTGAGTGTAGACTATGTTTTTGAATATCTACCTACGTGTAGTGATCGCTGGGTCCTGATCACTGGGCCCTTTGCTCCTCGTATACATTTACTGAGTATAACCCTCAAATACTTCCTACCTATTTGACAGTATAAGATAATAAAAATAACTTACACTTTCGACATCTTCGTTGCGGTAGGTGAAAAACTTGCGCCCCTGTATCTGCTCTGCTGGCTAGGTTGCGCTGCTCCGTGAACTTGGTTCCTTGAGCTGCCTTGCTGGCTGGATAGACCGTGTCCTTGAACTGTACTGTTCTGACTACTGATCCGTTACTCGTTCTGCCTTGCTGGCTGGACAGACCGCCCCTTGAACTAAACTGTTCTGGCTGCTGATCCGGTTGACAACTCTTGCTGTCCGTGGAACGTGGTTCGTCGGTGGGTCTCAGGTTACTTAAAATTGTTGGTATAATTTTATTTCACCTGATTGAAATGACCCCACACCTGACACCAAATTTGTGTAGTGATCGCTGTGCAGGACACTGTGATCACGTTACAATTATTATTTAAACGACGTAGCACGTTCCTGGTTGGCTTGAGTTGGTGTTTGAGAAAGGTAGGTAGAATAATTATAACACTTGATGTATTAATTAAAATAAAATACTATTACTTTATTACGTTAACAACACAATACTAAATAAAAATAGAACAAAGTTACAAATAATAGCTTACTGCTATGTATAGTTCTAAGTACTGGGGAATGGACCGTAAACTCGCGGCGATGTGGCTGTGACGAAGTCCACGACGAGCAATAGTCTTACATTGGGAGTTAACTACCTTCTGCCTTCTGAATAATACTAGGTCCTCTACTCGTATTTATATGAGTTCTCAATGACATATAGGGGACTAGTATTATTAATAATTATAATCGGGCTTGATTCGGAATGGCGTGAGCCTATTACATAATCTACATATTTATGAAAATATAACACGTTGTTTCCGCTGAATGTGTTAAAAAAACACCTATTCACGAAAACAACGTATTTTTCTGGACTTTGGCCTATGTAAATTTAACATAGTGTTTCCGCTGAGTGTAGTAAAAACTATCATTCGGCGGAAAGCCGTATCTTTCTGGCCTATGGCCTATTGCTTACAATGTAGAAATAATAAGTAGGTAAAAATGTTTAATTAATGTGTTTTCTACACTAAATAATAAGTTAACACAATACCAGTGTCTTGGGTTTACTACATCCCTCCCCTCTAAAATGAAAGTCCCTCGACTTTCTAAAAAAAAAAATAATAATAAAATGAAATATATTTTACCTATATACTATTATTTATTCTCCCTTTTTATTAATTTACGTTAAGTTTTTAATTTAGGGTATAATGTAAAAGTTGTCTCAATCACTTCCTCTGGGATGGTTGTTAAAATTTTTTCACTAGGTGCTGTGGCTTCATGAAAATCGATAGTATCGACTTGTGTCCACTGTTCTTTTGTTTGACTTGTTTCTTCGCATGGTTTTTGAGACGATCGTTTTGTTACAAATTTAAATAAGAATGACATTATCCATGTAATTATTGCAATAACAATAATTGTTGATATTCCAACAACGGCGACTATATATATTTTCGACTCTATTTGTTGGTATAGTAATTTTTGTTGTATTTGTTCCTCGACTTGTTCATGTGTGACTGTAATGTCATTTAAGTCACTCATTTGGTTTGTTTTTACATGGTGGAACTTCATTGTTTTTGTAAAATGACTATTTTCCACGTCGTTGTCGGGCTCCTTGAGTAGAGATGTTGGAATAAAATCGGTATATTGTGTTTTTCCTGCTATACGTCCGGGTATAAGGACGTCTCTGTTAGCGTAACCGCGGCATGTTTCGTTTAATGCGATAATGCCTGCTCCCTCTAATATGTGGTTCTTCGATTCCTTGTCTTCGTCGCAAGTGACAAACACAGAATCGTTATTTGTGACATATAACCACTCGTTTTTGTGCTTCAATTTGTGAAAAACTGTCGTAGCCATTTCCACGTAACGTATCTCACAACTTTCCGGGACCTCCCTAGGTTCCTGCATCAGGAGTATTTCACACACAGGTCTCATACTCCTGGGGTGCAATGGATGCGTTTCGGGACATATCAGAAACTCGTGAGCAGTTCTACAAATTGTAGGGTTAAAATTATCATAAGTCGAGTAGAGTTCCTTAGATTTAGTTACAGCTAAAAAATCATGCTTAGGCTTAATATACATACATTTTTTCTTATCATTAGTAACACATACCGGTAATGGTATTAATTTATATAAACTTAAATCGTGCTGGTATACTAAAGGAATATTTAAAATAAATACAAGGTTATTTTTATTATAATATACTGTCAAATCTGCTAATTTTACTAAATCGTAGACATTGTTAAACTCTACCTCAAGTGGCATATTGGTCCCACTAGGTAGAACCAATTTAATGTCTTTAAACTGTTCAAATAAAGCTTTCGTATTTATTAAGCTTGGGTGTACTTGACCTAACCTTGCACTTTGTATAATTTCTACTAACGTGTTTACTCTCATCATTTGTATAATCATAATTTGATTAACAATTAAAAATTGTTTATTAACTTCTATCCTAGGAAATAAAGTATTAGTCATATTTACTAATTGTCGAACGTTATCATTTAAATACATAATCCTCTGTTCGTCTACCTCGTGCTTAACATTTATTACTCGTAAATTTTCTTTAACTAAGTTTATTTGATCATTTTTAGATTCTTTTAATTTATGAATAGAAAAATCGAATTTTTTCATACAATCTATATTACATAATCCATATAGTACTTGGGCCGCCTGTGCCACATGTTGCCAAAGGCCCCGACGTGCTCGTGTTTCTACAGATTCTAATAAAATATCCTTACGTTCGAGTATTTTCCTTCTCATTAGTGCCATGTGCGTTAGCATTGGTTCACAATTTGGTAATTCCTCCCATTTCGTGATTTCAGTGCACATACGCTTAATTTTCTCTATACGATCCTCAAGAACGTTCCATTGTTCTCCGTAACAAGTCGTATCTAAATAAATCGCTAAATCCCATGTATTAGTTACAATTTTAATAGGTCCTAAATTTTCATAATATATTCCTGATCCTTGACGTATTTGGTTGTCTTGGTAATGTACTTGTGCCATTGCCAGTTGTATTCCAAAAAATAACCATATCATACTGTAATACAATAAAGTATAACATATAATCATATAACCCCTTTTTATTTATTTATTTAAATTTTAATTTATTGATTAGCGAATTAATTATAATTAATAAATTTATATTAAATAATTAGAAATTAAAGTACACATTTTTTTTTTCATATATATATTTTATAGTAATAAATTTCTGACTACTGTTTTCAAATACTACGATTAATATTAAAATTATTTAAAGTTCCGTTTCATTGAATATTTTTACATTATTCTTATGAATACGGTAACCCTTATGACCTTTATTAACAGTTATGTTTTCGTTATCATGTACCTCAATTACTTCGTACGGCCTCGTCCAATTCCTACTCGATGTATTGCGTTTATTATGTTCTTTTATTAGAACTTTGTCTCCCATTTTTATGTTAATCGCGTGCGTGTTTTTATCGTAATAATTTTTATTGCTTTCTTTTTCCGATATTAGATTTATACGCGCGATCTCATGTGCCCCCTGCATCATACGTTTTAGGTCCAACAGTTTGCATATATTTTTGAAAACGTCCCATAGGAAATTTGTACCACAATCGGGAAGTATTGAACTAGGTATCCCGTAAATGCATACTACGTTTTCCACGAATGCTTGTGCAACCGTAGATACGTCTGTTCTGGCTAGTGCAATTGCTAAAGCATAATGAGACAACTCGTTTTGCAATATCAACCTGTAAACGTTCCCCCTTACTATAGGTTGCAGTGGCTCTACTATATCCAAACATATGCGCTCACATGTTTTTGTGACCGTTGACGTAATCGGCATTGACTGTTTTGTTTTTAAGTGTGATTTCTTTTTTTGACAAATATCACCTTTCTCAATATAACGCTTAACATCCTTTTTCAAATTTTTCCACTTATAATTCATTTGTAACCTTTTTATGGTCTGATACGCCCACGGATTTCGATAAGGTCTTATATTTAGTAGTTTAATAACACGCGGCGTATTAGTTTTATGTGACACGACGTTCGTTGCCGTTAAACAGTTCCCCTCTAAATAGAATGCGTCGGAGTACTCATTGCTTATACTAATTATATTTTGTTTTTCCTCCGTGTTTAAGTGTTCGGTTTTAATTGTTTCATTTGACAACCGGATCCTACCAGGTTGCCCTTTGCCACCTGCCTGTTCATTATTCGGTTGATTAATCATAAATACTTTATCTGTATACAATTCCCGTTTTAAATGGCTCGTGGTTAATTCATCGCTAATAAATGATTGTTCCGATATGTTAATTATATTATTTATAACCATATTATCATTTTTTAAACTGTTCGTTATTATTATATCTTTATTTAACTCATGTTTTTTAATCGCTACTAAGTCGGCGCTAATTAATTCGTTTGCTTCCATTCGCAAAACACAATTTCTACGCGCGGGTATGATTATCGATTCGACTTTGTTATGTGCGATCGGTTCAGGTATAATTAGTACGTCTTTATCCATGTCAATAATTGCTTTGTTAGTTTTTAGAAAAGCTATTCCTAATATTCCTGCCTCAGGTATTAGAAAATCGTCACAGACGATGTCGAATTTTACATCGAACGTCTTATCTTTAATAAATAATTCTATCATGACAGTTCCTACTGTACGTATAGTGGTCGCGCTTACTCCCTTAATATTACGTCGTTCGGTTTCGTTAACCATTACATGGTTTTTAAGTGTTGACAGTTTTATTACATTCATGTCCGCGCCACTATCGATTAAAAACTTGTGTTCATTTCTTACGAAATCTTTTGATCTACACAGAATATGCTCCGCATGAATCGGTGTAGTTACGCGTACATTATTTTTGATATCACCGACGGAACGGTTCTCTGACCCTGAACTATCGCCAGAACTACCGGAAGGATCCCCCTCGGTTAGTTTTTTCAGTTTTCGACATTCGCTTATGTCATGATTTTTTAATTTACAATATTTGCAAAATTTAACCTGCCCTGAGTACTCTTTTTTAATTTCGGGCTTTTTCGCAATATACTGCTCGGGCGTTCTACATTCGTTCGCGTAATGACCCATCTTATCGCAGCGATAACATTTAATTGTACTCTTATCTTTATTTAATTTATCTCCGGTTCTCTCGAAATTATAATTATAATTTTTAAAGTTCGATTTAAAATTATTTTTATCAGTTTTCTTATTATTCGCGTCCGCTGGGCGGAAAAATTTCTCTTGCTCCATGGCAATTAAAACGGCTTCTTCGAAATTATTTATATTTCGTGCCAACAAAATTATTTGTATTGATTGATTAACACCTGACGTAAATACACTTAATGCATGTGATTGTACGGTTTGCGCAATTATTTTTGCCTCCGCTGAGGTCTTACCTACTGTTAGCGCGTGTGTTAATTCATGGTACGTTTTCTCTATACGTTGCGCGAAATTTTTAATGTCCTCGGTCGGACCCTGTTTCATTGCGCTTAGTTCCCCCTGTAAATACTGTACTGAATGCGAGGTACCAAATATGGTCCTAAGATGTAATTTTAATTCATCCCATGTCGTTATTTCCCTATATCTAACCGCGTCAAAAGCTTTCCCCTTTAACTGAGTAAGCACCGCTGCTAGTATATCTGATTTAAATAACTCTGGAATTTTTGAAAATACAAAATCGCATTTTGAAATGAATGATGCTAGATCTGTTTCACTTCCTCCTGTAAATTCGGGAATAAAGCGTAATGCCGTAACAAAATCTAACTGGTTTGCCATAGTTACTACCTCACCTCTAATTGTTCGGTTAAGGTCTATTAAATCACCGACTGAATTTTCCTCACTCGTGGTATTTAATGTATCGGTAAGTGCGGAATCTTCCGGTTCGGGAATATTTAAAGCTGGGTCCTGATCACTGGGCCCTTTGCTCCTCGTATACATTTACTGAGTATAACCCTCAAATACTTCCTACCTATTTGACAGTATAAGATAATAAAAATAACTTACACTTTCGACATCTTCGTTGCGGTAGGTGAAAAACTTGCGCCCCTGTATCTGCTCTGCTGGCTAGGTTGCGCTGCTCCGTGAACTTGGTTCCTTGAGCTGCCTTGCTGGCTGGATAGACCGTGTCCTTGAACTGTACTGTTCTGACTACTGATCCGTTACTCGTTCTGCCTTGCTGGCTGGACAGACCGCCCCTTGAACTAAACTGTTCTGGCTGCTGATCCGGTTGACAACTCTTGCTGTCCGTGGAACGTGGTTCGTCGGTGGGTCTCAGGTTACTTAAAATTGTTGGTATAATTTTATTTCACCTGATTGAAATGACCCCACACCTGACACCAAATTTGTGTAGTGATCGCTGTGCAGGACACTGTGATCACGTTACAATTATTATTTAAACGACGTAGCACGTTCCTGGTTGGCTTGAGTTGGTGTTTGAGAAAGGTAGGTAGAATAATTATAACACTTGATGTATTAATTAAAATAAAATACTATTACTTTATTACGTTAACAACACAATACTAAATAAAAATAGAACAAAGTTACAAATAATAGCTTACTGCTATGTATAGTTCTAAGTACTGGGGAATGGACCGTAAACTCGCGGCGATGTGGCTGTGACGAAGTCCACGACGAGCAATAGTCTTACATTGGGAGTTAACTACCTTCTGCCTTCTGAATAATACTAGGTCCTCTACTCGTATTTATATGAGTTCTCAATGACATATAGGGGACTAGTATTATTAATAATTATAATCGGGCTTGATTCGGAATGGCGTGAGCCTATTACATAATCTACATATTTATGAAAATATAACACGTTGTTTCCGCTGAATGTGTTAAAAAAACACCTATTCACGAAAACAACGTATTTTTCTGGACTTTGGCCTATGTAAATTTAACATAGTGTTTCCGCTGAGTGTAGTAAAAACTATCATTCGGCGGAAAGCCGTATCTTTCTGGCCTATGGCCTATTGCTTACAATGTAGAAATAATAAGTAGGTAAAAATGTTTAATTAATGTGTTTTCTACACTAAATAATAAGTTAACACAATACCAGTGTCTTGGGTTTACTACATACGTATCATAGGTTACTAATTTTTCATATTTTATTATCTATATAACAATTTATTGCACTGGTGGGCTTTCTAGGAAGGTCTGTAGTATTTTTATCGTCGAGCCTTATGGATCATTTTAATATTATCGTGGAGCCACCTAAATATTATCAAGAGCTAGTTAAAGTAATCGTTAATATTTTAATATTTAATATATATTTGTAAATTATTATTAAACAATTCACCCACGCAGCTCACCAATATATTTTACTCACATCGTGATTAGTGTAAACATTGTATCAGGTATACTAATAAACACCACTCATGCGCAACACACACCATGCACAGTCGTTGTGAGTTAGCACTCGCAAAGTAATTATTTGGTGACCGCAATGTGTGTACAATTATTATTATTATTATTATTATTATTTATTATACACTCACAGCCCGTAAATGTTTGTTTAATAGAAGTTGATAAAATGTTTATAATGATTACCTTATCAGTAAAGAATATATAGACGAATTTTATTTTTTCGCGTAATCATATAACTTAAATGTATTGTAAAAATAAACCTTCAGATTATAATTATATAAATCAATTATTTTATTATTTTTACTATGTAATAATAATAAATCGCTATCGAATACAAATCGTTACCGAACTAAAATGTACTAGTCACATTTTGTATCTAAACACATTTATTGTATCATAAATAATAAATTGTCAAATGAAGAAAAATACTTTAAAGGTAAAAATCATTCTAGAATCCGAAAGAATTGAAGGAAATCGATTACATAATATATGTCTTCTAACATTCACAATAATTACAAATACACAGGAGTGTTATATTCACTATAATTTATAATACGTAATACTTTATAATATATGTATATAACGTAATAACTTTTGGATAACAAAAACCCATTTGTTATAACAGTGCTGAAATTATTGCTGCAAGACAAAGCATAGAAATTAATTAAAATATTTAAACACTAGCTAACCATTTTCACGGCGACAACAAAAATAAACTGTGCCAATGAATAAAAAATCAGATTATGTAACTTAAAATATATAAAATCATAATATGAATATGTGTTTTTTGTTTTTTCATCAACCGGTAGAAATCCTCCAGTTAACACGCGTGAAGACGCGTCGTGATAATGATCACGACACGTCGACACTAACAGGTACAACGGTAGTGATACGACTTCTGCCAGCTACATTATAATATATAAATTATAAACGATTAACTTCAGAGCGTAAGTAGACAAGTTAATAGGTCTATATGAGCACGATACGCAATGACGAACGACCGTATTGTATAATAATATATTTGTTGTGTATCGTGTATAGTTGGTGTAAGTACAACTCAAATTATAAGCAGCTACAGTGGTTTATATTGCCAAGGCAATAATATTGATGATGTTCAACGAGAGATTTGTATATATATGTGTGTATATGTGTGTATGTGTATAGGGTATATAATATGACGTGTTCGTATGTATATACATTTTGAATAATATCATCATGTATTGCTGTAAAAGTGTATAACAATTAATAATATATAGGTACATCGCTGTATTGCGCAGTTATAAATAATTAGCAAAAAAAAAAAATATGTATATATAATAACAACCTTAGGCTTAGCTCTAGACAAAAATAATTAGTCTCGAGAATGATAATAAAACGGTCCATCTGCCTCAAAAATAAAAAAAACTCCAGTAAAATATAATTTTAGGTAGATATATGTACAAATATAATAAAATATATAAAATCAGTAACCTAAGTATGGGGCGTAGGTAGATATTTAGAAACAAAGTATGCACTCAACACTCTGACTTCTATAAATAAATAATAATTAAATTATTCACAAATTACTAATACAAAATTGAAAATTATCAAGTAAAAAAAAAGCGGGTAAGTGAGTATCGCTCTTCTGTACATTAGGGCCTCCCCCTAGGTGGACCTCGTACTAGGGTAGGTTAAATTTGAATGCAATGATAGGTATCATTGTATACGAAAAACGATTCTGAACGGAGATGATTTGTTAGTCTAGGATATATTATTATATTTAAATATTGTCATACATTCTATTTTGAAATAAATTCAAAAATTTAAGTAAAAGTTTCAAGATCTTACGTTTAGTAATTTTTTAAAAATAACAAAAATCGAAAATTATTTAGTAGTAAAACGTTATTTTACACATTTATTTTTGATTTCAAATTAAAATTAAAATTTTAAACACTCGTAAAATTTTTTAAATTGAATAATCCTCAAACTTTTTTATAATTATTCTAAGCTTAACATATGGACAGCATAGTATTAAATTTTCAATTCTTAGCTTTTGATAGTAAAATATTTATAAATTTTTAACTACCAAATAGTTAAAAATATTCATGATTTTGACGAATTTTTGTCAATATTTGAACTTCAAATGCTAATAAAAAAAATTGTGCCTATGTATTTTTATAATTTTTGAATGAGAGTTAGAACAAGTTATGTGGACCCTTCAATTACATTTTCAAGTAATTTGTCCCAGCTAACTTTTTTTTATCAACATTTATAAAAAAAAAAATAAAAAAAAATTGATTATTTCAAATGCCTATAAATAGCTCAAAAAAGTCAAAATATTTTGAAAATCAAATCACGTAAAGAAAATGACAAACTAAATAACTGGTAAAATTTTCAAGTATTTACGACTTATACTATTTGAATAACAACAAATATCAAAAATCGTTTGAGGCTAAACCGTTATTTAACGCGGTTTTGTAAAAATTTAAATTTCAAACACTCCTATAATTTTTTTGTCTTAGTCCGGTAGAGTTTTTATTACAGATACTTGAAGAAAAATTTATGGAGAACGTTGTACCAAATTTTCAAAACTTAGTTATAAAAGAAAAAATTTTTACGATTTTTCAACCACAAAATTACTTGCAAATTTTCGCAATTTTTACATATTTCGTATAAATTCGAATTTTAAGCACTTATAAAAAAATTTTTTGACGATTTCGGATTTTTTTTATCACTTTAAGAAAAACTTATAAGAAACCTTATATTAAATTTTCAAGATTTTCTGGTCGGCCAAAAAATTTTAATCGTTATTTAAAAAAAAATACTTCGAAAAATTGAAAATCTCAATTATCTATAAATAGTTAAAAAAAATTCAAAATCCTTTGAAAATTTAACTGTGTATGAAGAACGCTAATATAAACATTTGGTGAAAACTTAAAGTATTTACATCGATTATTTTTTAGTTATAGCAAAATAAAAAATTCGATTTTGACGAAAACTGGTTTTGCGTAAATAATCCCATTTTTCCCTCATTTTTTTAGGATTTTTCCCGACTCATTTAAAAATATTGAAAATTTTTAACTTTTGACCTCCCCCCAAAGTGCTAACTAAATGAATTTTTCTTTTCAAAGAGGGGTTGAAGTCCAAAATCGAAGCATTATTATTACTCCAAAAAGTGATGACAAACACAAAAATTATAAAATTAAAAAAAATTAAAAAAAAAAAACACACATCATTGTAAAATCACTCCGTTCAGAATCTAAAATGTAATTAATAGTCTTTTAACATGATTTTTTTATCTATTTGTTTTTCATATAATTAATGTGTCCGTATAGTATAAGGCACTTTTTTTTAGTTATTCATATTTAATTTTAAATTATAGTCAACTAGATATGACCTATGTGATAGGATGCTAGTCGCAAGTAGTTATATTATGACCTACACTCGTAATATTATCTACATGACATTTTACAAAAAATATTTTATATAATATTGTACCTAAATATTTACAATAAACATTTTAAAGTGCATAGTACATATTATATCATAATAACTAATGAAGAAGTGCGTGGTTGAATTGCCTATTTAAATAATAAAGATTATACGGAAAAGTATATTATTATTATTTACTCCTTAAACAAACAAAATTAAACTACTTATTTCAGTGATTCAGATCATTTTGATGGCATTGTTTTTTAAATCGCGTGGAATTATCTAAAATAGCTATTTAAAGTGCTTTGTTGGAAAAACCGTAGATATATTTCATACAAATTATGTTTACATAGTGAAAGACTTAAAAAATAAAAATAAATACCTAACTTAATTACCATTATCTAAAAAAAAAAAAGTACAATAAGTATAATTTATTGTATAAAGGTAGATGTGTGTTATGGTATACTAACACCCATATAACAAAGGATAATTTATTTAACAAAACAAAGGCTGTTTTCCCATCCTCTAATATTCTTTTCAACGCCTAAACATTTTGTGTTTTACTTATAAATTATAATTATAATTTTGTTTTTGTGTTTCCTACAATTTATCGAATACCTAACAATGTTCTAATGAAAGTCTATTAGTTTTCATTTACGCATTACAATTCTGCAAACCACGAAATACGTCATTGTCCTCTTTATATTGGCTTAAATTAATTACAAAATTATATTTTAAAAACAGAAAAGGTAAATGAAAAACTGGAAATACTTTATAAAGAATTAAATGTTAAATTATTTAAATTTTACTAACTACGAATATAAACAGTCTATAAACTGTATTTATAACTTTAGAGACGACGCGCGATGTCAAGTTTAATGCTTACCTACTATTCATGTTCAAAACTTTTTAATTTGTATACGAAAATCACGCCGTTTGATTTTCTACAGACTTTGGCCCTATATCAACCTTTTAAATTATTTTCCACTAGTTAATGATCGCAAGTTTTCATGTTTCGATTAAACCTATTAAACCGGAAATAGAAAAAAACCCATCGATCAGATTGAAAAAAAAATATATGTATACCTACCTAAATATAAACATGTTATTGATTAGGGATGATAAAGTTATAGGATTGAGATATTTTTCGTGTATCGTTTATTTGGATCTAGATGAGCTAAAATGTTAAATATAATATTTCAAAGCTAGAGTTTTTAAAGCGTATGTGAATAATTATTAGTAGGTAAATTATATATAATATTGTATACAACTTTACAACGAGTATCTATTGACTAATGGTGCCACGAGAACAAAATACAATATACAGGTAATAATAATATGTTTAATTTGTCATAAATCTAATAAAACCGTATAACTCATGATTGCAATTAAAATGTATAATAATATTTAAGTACATAATACTAAACATTTATAAAACTTAAATGCTTGATTATTGAGATATGAACAAAAAAAAAAATTAATTATAACAATAAAGAAATAAATTAAAAAATAGTTAACTTATTTATTTTCACATGACCTTATGTCATTAAGAAATTCATAAAATGCCAGCCAATTTATATTTGTGCCTCATTATTACGATTATTGGATGGATATGTTTTTAATCTTAATAGGCTAAAATCATCAGAAAGTTTCTTTTACAACATAAATTTATCTCCATTTATATAATGATAGTCCAACTGTAAAAAAAAAAACAATGTTTAACTATATACTGCTCTTTTTTGACGCAGCTAGCACTATTTCATTCATACATTTAAAATACGAGTATTAAAATATATAATATTATAATTGTTTCTCTTGTTACGCTTTTATATTTATAATTTACTCATGTTCTATTATTTTATAGCCAACTGCATAGTTCTTCATCGTGCACTTAATATTTAATTTGGTTGCCTTATAATATTGTAATCACATTGCTACAACAAGTCTTTCCACATTACTTCTAAAGTATTATTACATTTTTGTTTAAATTTAATATAAATTAATTTGATTTATTAGCTTTAATAATATTATTTCAACGATCAATATGAACATATTTTCCATATTTACTATAATAAACCACATTCACTCACTTAATAGAATGAAAAACAAATAAACCCAAATAAATAATGACTTGATAACATAGTCACAATTTGACAGTATGGGCACGATAATACAGTATAAAATGACTTATAGTTTAATATCAGAGTTCACATTGCTTGTATTACTATAAGCATTGTTTACAAATAATAATTTCCGCAGGACGCAGACTGTATATTATAATAACTAGTCTACAAACAATATAACATTATATTGTATGATAAATAAATATTATAATTTATAATAATAAATTAACTTTGTCAAATTATGGTATAAATATTATTGTACACTTGACTTAGAACTTCTTTTACGATGATCGATTTATATACTTGGACGATAACATATTATGTAATGTATTTATCAAAATACAAGTACGTGAATAATATAATTTTTAACTGATTTTAATAGATAATACACCCGTAGAAATGTGATGAAATGAGATGAAATGAGACTTACCTGTTCTCATGTAGATATTACCTAATATTTATCGAAACCCAATAAGGAATTTTTATTAATTTTAATTCACTGTTTTAAAGTACGCTACTCTTATACAAGTTCATCGGATATAGAAAGAAATTTTTAACATAAAAAAATAATATATTGTTTCTATAAATAAGTCGTAAAAATATTAAAATTATTTATGGTTATCCAATACAACATAATTATGATTATTCTATTTATTGCAGTTTTTAAAAATATTATTTTCCAGATTAAATTATTTAATTCAATCGTTTCATTTACGTGCAATCAAAACATTTTAGAATTACAATATTTTTTATTTGTAATATATTTTAACAATTTTTATCGATGATAACAGTTATTATATTTGTGATTCGAATATTTTTTTCATATTTAATGAAAATTGTGTATTTAGCTTTATTCCTATAAACAGATACATACCTAATATTTACACTATGCATATTATTATACATAATATATTATATTTTTGATATGATTGATTATCCAATGATTTGATTAACATACATAAAATTGTCTGGCCGAAATTTGATCCATGTCTGATTATTACGTTACAACCGATCAGCTGGTTTATCCGGGACTCGTGTGTCAGCGGGTAATAAATCAAATTTCAGTATTTCAGTAGTTCGGATAATAGGTCGGATGACCACGCGCTCACATCGTTATTATGTCGACGATAAACGTCTGCGGAAAATATATTGTTCCGAAATACCTACCGTCCGGTGTTTTTCATTAATCTCGTCGACCCGTAACCTGGTTACCTGTCTATACCTGCCGACGTGCACTGCTGTAGTACGCATCGCAACGGAACGACAGCAGCAACCGACTATAGGTTTGATTGACAACCGTACGCGGAAATCCGAAACGATGAAACCAATATTTCGGTTTTGTTCTTTTCTATCGTTATTCCTACAAAACGTATGTGTACTCGTATACCTATAATATAATAATGTAACGCATTTGGGTAACATCGAGACGGTAAACGAATTCATCGACGTGTAAATAATTATGGACTTGCCAGTGTTTTCTTTGGGTTATTATGTTATTCTTCACGTGTCCGCCAGATATGTAGACCGTATAAAATCCAGAGAATGTTATTATATTTTATATTGTTATTATTATGTTGCGCGCACACCGCAGGAGCAAATAACACACACACACACACACACACACACATATATTATATACGCAACCCGGCCAATCAATATATTATATAACTTGCTCGGATAACTCGTGCCCTCATATTATTGCTTTTCCGCACAGAAGCATAATTTGATATTTTTTTATATTTATTTATATATTTTTTTATTTTTTATTTTTTTATTTTTTTTTTACTGTAATCCGATCCATGTACGCGTTTACCAGTCCACAGGACAGTCAAACAAGGCCGCAGGACAAATGTAATCCCTCATATTTAGGGCCCATTGAACGCGGTCGCCGCGGCTTTCATTCCTCTCTCCCTCCCCCCCTCCCCCTGTCGTTCACCGGTTTTTATGACGTGCCGTGTAATGCGTGCGTGTAGCTGCCCTGCACTGTCGTCGTGTCCGTATCACGATGCCAGTAGGACGTTTGATTGGCGTCCGCCACCAATCCCCCAGCACCGATAATCCGGTTAATTTCCATTTTTCGCGATGCCATTTATGCCGAAATCCTTTGCTAAACTCTAACGGCGACGTTTTTCTCTATTTACTGCGGCGATATTGCAGGGTATTGTTTCCCTATAAAACACACGCGCGGCGGTGTAAACGACAACGAATCCGCTCTATAGGCACTAACCCCGCAGTATAATACAATTATATAATTCAACGATATGATTTATGAAATTCATAATGTTTGACCAAAAACAAATTATACGAGTATGGTGTTTTTATTTTATCCGTTTTTTCCGTTAAAAAAATTATCAACAAAATAAGTTTACAAAATACCGTAATACTTTGATCGCGTACGACGCATTAGTTGTACATTTTTTTGAAAAATATTAGATTCTTTTTATTTACCTATAAAAGTACCTACTTATTTCGTTGGAATTGTATTGTAAAAACCAATACTACCTATAATTTAATAAACACAAAAACAATCATCGTATATTATATGTAATATGATTTAATAAGTAAAATAAAATTACTTTTAAAAACAAAAGACAAAGATTAAATTTCGCGAAATTGGTAATTAACCAAAAGTTCTACTACATCAATATCATTCGTGGAAAAACTAAAATGGTACAGCGAGAGTAGATACAAGAAACTTCTAATAAAAATAACTGTCGTGATAAAAGCTATCGCCAGAGAATATATAGAAACATTTTAAAACTTTAGTTACAAACACGGTACCTGGTTTAATTAAAAATATACTTGTTTTACTGGGTTAATCTTTTCATTATTCAATTATTGGCTGTTACAACTATTATAGAGCTTAACTTTTGCGGGAAAAACTTTTTGATAACCATTAACAAACATGAATCCGCAACGAACTTGACAAATTTAATGTTCTACATAAATCGCTAAATAGATAATATTATACTAAACATATTGCATATTTATTATAAATAAAAATAAACTCAGCAGCTGATAAATTTAATATACAATTTTATTATGTACAGTTTTCTTATATTCACAGTACATATACGATGATAATAATAATATTAACACATCAAAGTTAACACTCAAATCAAAAAATATGAAAACAAATTGTAATATTATTTGTTTTTATTAAATAATATACTATTACATATTAGTTATTTTCAAAATCGAAAAATAGGCTAGTAAAAATGTTTTTCCAAATATTACTAATGGGTAATTTGTTTGAAGATTTCTCATGTAACTTGCAGAGTCATAGTGTTTTAATATTTAACTTAAAAATAGAAAATTACTTTTCACTTAAAGTAAATTTGTTATTCCGCTTCAAAATAACATATTAATATATTATTGTGAATTTCCTTCGTCTATTTTTTTGTAAAGAAAATATAAAATTTAATATAAAAAAAACAAATAGAACTGGATGTGGCTGATTACGAGCAAATGCGTATTTTTTCCTATTTGTTGGAAATAAATCATAAGAATAGTACCTATATAGGCCACAGAACAATATTGGGTTTTATTCTTTAAACCTTTAAGATTTTAAACTTTATTGCTTTTAAAAAAATACAGTATATATAAGTATAATGTGTATTATCATTGGAGTTTATGACAATCATATATAAGTAGATTGCTAAGCAACTTTTAGTATTCTTTTTTTTTTTAATTTTATGAAAATTAAATTTTTTAATCAGATATTTAAAGTTTTTAATTTCCATTATTTATATAAACTTTTGTCTTCCACTTTATTTAAATATTGGATAAGTACTAAGTATAAATTAATTAATAACTATATAATATATAATTAGGTAGTTATTTTTATTTTATGTAGTTGAAAGTACCTACTACTAAATATTGTATGATGTTATTGTCATAACTTCGTAATTTGAGAGATACAATTAAATTAAAAAGTATTTTTTGCTTTATAGGTTGTTATCAATTTATATTGACTAAATATACTGCTTTTATCTATGTTTAATTTCATAAAATTAAATTTTCCAATTATAGTTTAAAAAAGCTATTTCGCAATTATAATATAATTATTAAACCGAATGAAATTTAAAAAAAAAAACGAAGGCATTAATTGATATCAAATAATCAAAAAATATCATAACTGTGCATTAATACCATAATATCAATACCCTTCAAATATTTTCATACAACCTTATATGTATTATACGGTATTCAAATTGGTATAGACAATGAATTATGATGATACAGCTGATACAAGTAAATATAATAAATTTATAATATCCCACGTTGTGTGTAACTTAACAGTTGCCAAATAATATTGACAAAAAGTGTGATGTTCGTCTATACATTTCATCATTTTAACTAAACATATAGTTTTAATAATGTTTTATTAATGTACCGTATTGTTTAATAATTAATTATTTTAAACCGATTAATATTAGCCATTGTATTCAAAGAAAAGTTCAACGATATGCCGTGTAAAAGTTATTTTAAGCTCTTTAATGCTTTTTTCTTCGTACAAAGTATTTTCTGAAAATATATCACAGCATCGTAAAATCAATAGCTCCTTCTGTTCCACTTGAGACCTAAAATATCACTATAAAACCGTTATTAGTAAGGATGATAAGAGAAATACGGTTTTTTGTGAACATGGTATTATTAATTGTGCTATTAAACTCAATTAAAGTGCTATAATATAAAAGGGGAAACGGGTGACTTAAAATAGATTAATTGTTTCAGTAGCTCTATACCTCGATCTATTATAATATCGTATTCGTAGATCACGCCACAGCTGTGTTTTCCGATCTCTTCTGTTTCAACGCCTTTATTATTATTAATGCTTTTTGTGCAAAAAACACGAAAACAAGCACCCCCGTTCACGTGCACGGACGCTGCCAACCCTCGGGACGAGTTTTTTAAAATCACGTAAAAAAAAAAAAAAAAAACGGTAAAAATCTTCCAGTACATCGATTCTTGTGTGTGTGCGCGCGCGCGCTTGTATGAGACGCCGATCAATTTTTCGCAATCGTTGACAAGGGATGTTTTTCGAACGTTAAATAAAATAAAAATAGGGTAAAAAAAAACCACCATAATACACAATATGTAGGTGTCCGCGCGTAATACTAAACTGCGCTATATGGTCTTATTCTTTACTACGCGCGCACCGGCGGCGAATACACACCGTGTGTATAACTATAGGTCTTTTGTAAATCGATACGAGCGTATAATATGTATATATTATATATACGATGAGAAGGGACGGCGTTTATATAAAAAATATATGTAAAAAAAACATGTCACCAGAAAAACGGTTCAATAGGTTCGTCGAAATCCTGTGATTTTTTTTCCTCTCGCTCGCGCACAATATAATATTATAATATTATATCATATGATTATCATAATGAACACGGCCGGTGATGCTGGCCGTGTTTTTGTTCGCGGCAGATGGGACCGACTGCGGGAGGCGATGCGTACGCGCGGAGGCACTTAGGTACGCAAAGTCGTAGGTATATATACGCTCACACGCACACACACACACACAGACCGTCGTCCGTCTGAGATTACCGCGCGAAAATCGTGCGTTTGACAGAGACTGTCGAGAGACGAAAAAAAAAAAATCGGAACGTCATTTTCTTTTTTTATCACTAAACAATAATTATCGTCGTGTTATTATTTTATTCTATCGGCGGGACACGCGTTTCCGCGACACCTAATTGATATAATATCATAGTATTGTATTGTCGCGTGCGGCTCCACGAGGCTTTTCGGAAGAGCTTCTACGCCATCGCGTTCGTGACGCGTACAACAATATCATAATACTATACGCGTCTGCCGTGTACCTATTTTTTTATGATATCACATGATGTAGTGTGTATTACGCGCTCGTAAGTACCGCGATGGCGATTAAATGACGTGCGTATTGTCGGCGGCGCGGCGTCGGTTTTTTAACCGTAGGCACGTGCACGTACCGCGGCAGCGACCACTTCCGGTCGACACCCGACGACGAGACAATAATTTTATTAAACGGCGTTTATACGCGTCGACTGACGGGGTCGGCGCGAGCGCGTGTCTCGGTCACGTGTCCGCCCGCGTAAACAATCCGTTAACAAGTGGCCCGTGCGCCTATATATTATGCTAATCTCATAATATATAATAATAATATAATATTGATTGTGTAATACGCGTATTAGTGACAGCGGTATGGAATATGGTATGGTGTACATGCATAACACTTTATATATATATTTTATATTTACAGTATATCATTATACGACTACATCGCATTGTATTATTGCGACGCGACAGTCGTATAGGTACTCGAGTCGTAGTGGCCCCGACACTTTGGCACGCGTCTTTTACGCGGCGGCGGCGGCGGTTTTTTAAACGATTTTCCCGATACCGTTTTTTTATTCGGTTTTTTTTTTTTACGCATTTGCCCGACGTACTCACGCCACGATAATCTGTATAGGTTCCCGTCCATCACACGCGTATAATCGTAATGATAATAAATTATAATATATGATATTTCGTATATTATACGGCATCACGCGCGCGCCGGTCGAGTACGCGATCCGAACAATGACGGTCCACGCGGCGTCCTTATGCATTCGTGGACGAGCGATATCGATAATATAATACCAGTGTGTGTAATTCGTATAAACTATATTATGATATTATTAAGTTCATACATTTTACACGCTGTGCATTATGTGTGTGTGTGTGTGTGTGTGTGTAACAAAATCGTTTTCCGCGACGACAGCGTTCGGAATGGATTAATGAAATAATTATAAACGGTTACCACCTATAACCACCTACTCAACAGTATTAATTTTAATCCGCGTAAAGTTTCTTAATTCATTTCACGTTTCCAAATAATTGTTCCGAAGTGCTTTTTCAAAGTTAGAGATAAAATATTTCTCAGTTTGTCAGCCAAAATCGTTTTTGCTAACTGCAGTACACCTATAGGTAAACCGATGAAGTAACGAATGCGGACTATTGCGCAGCGTGTTATAATATTATTTTACCACACGATTCCGTCGGGACTTCGATTCCATACAAGCGTAGACAATTTTAATTGAAAAATTGCGCACGAAATGTTAATAAAATAAAAATAATAGTTATTAAACTGTTCACATACAGCAGAAAAAAGACGAATCTTTCTGTTTCAACACGTCGTGTTGACATTAACGATATTTGCAACGTTTTTGTAATGTTATGTTTAGTTCCAAAGGTCTCGAATATTAAATCTACCTATATCGATTTAGATTTAAACTTATTGCAAGTACTATTGTCAATTATAACAACGCGAGAATGATATAATTTGTTTGTAAATTTCTTATTTTGACACACCGCTCTCAGAAAACAACGGGTGACACGGACCGGAAGTGGTGAAGCTTTTTAATGTACAAATATATTTCTATGTAGACTTGTTGATAGTTATGGCGTCACGAAAACGGTTCGACGAAGAATGAATATCAACGCAGACACAGGACTGCAGAGGAAATTACCAGAGACTGCAAACTAATCGACGACGGGAAATTCATCGCAGTTACCCTCTCGCAAATAATAAACCGCAATAATTTCCGCCATCCATCCGCGAGTCTGATGAAAACGCGTCCGTCATCCCGTACGATCACTTCGTCGTCGTCCGTGAGTGCGTGTCAATAGTTTAGTGTCTGACGTGTCGCTCGATATGTGGACTACGGAGTTTCTATATATGCATAGAATACTATAATAATAATAATGAATTTAGTATTTTATATGGTACCGACAATTTATTTCAAACAACATGCCCGTCAGCAGTCGTTATTACGTAAAACAGCATGACATACGATACATTTACTTCGATTCGTACTACATAGCGACATCGAGACCAGTGTTGAATTCAGATAAATTTTCGGGGCAGCATATTTGTTTTTCATCAGTTATAGATTTTTATTAATATCAATTTTTGTAATTATTATTTATTACAATTAAATCAGAACATTTTAAAACATAGCGTCATATCGTAGGTACTAGTATTTTGTTTTAAAATGTTATTTATTTATTTTTTAATACCATAAATCTAATAATCTAATAAATCTAACTTTTTTTCTCGCATTGCGATTGCCATTTCGATAAACCACCTTCAAATGAGTCTACTTCGTTCTAGACACTTGTTTTCGTACAATAATATCAATAATAATCCAACTTGTTTTGCACCAAATTTGGTAGTTAGTAGGAATACTATATTGAAACATTGAGAAAAATGAATTACCTACGTTTATATTTTATTGAAGACAATTAATCATGAGTTTTATGCATTTAGCTCATTGCTAGTATTAATAAAATATTTTAAAAAATCTAACGAGTATTATACATTATAAATATATATATATATTTTTTTTTACAGTTGTATTTGCCAGGGGTGATGAATGAAATACAAGGGAGCCTTTTATACCCCTCGCCAATGGAGTATATCAAGATTCAACACTAAATTCGAGACGGGTTACTCCGTCACCAAAAACACGTCATATCGGTTTCCGTGTTTCACTTCGTGCCGTCACTGATTAATTTTTATTACACACAGCGCGTCGTTCGAATTCTATTTCACGATTTCTGGAACCCTCGTGCTACATCTCGCATCAGTTATCACTTATCAGTGAATAAAGATGAAACATATAATCTAAAAGTGGAAAAAATATGATTATAGAACTATAATAACCGAGCCTATATAATATTATCACAATATTATGTAAAAACATAAACCATCTAATGGCAATACACAGATAGTTTTATAGAATAATTATATATATTTATAAACCAATATTATTATCAAATCAAGATGAATAAATATTATGTTTTTGGCACGATTTATACGTAAAATATTGTAGACAATAATTCAAATATAACATCTTAAAAAATTGATGGTAAGCTTCATGTTACATAATATTATATTTATTAGCCGAAAACTTTATTTTAAATTATTATTCTAGCACCCCATTAAATTTCTAATTACCTATATCAAAACATTTTGTAAAAATTATTCACCGATAAACATTTATTTTTGTACGGTAATGATGTCGTTACCTATTATCATAATGAATGTAATTTTAAAATGTATGCGATATAATAGTAATAATATTGATGTTAATTCCTAGGTATTTTTTTTTTCTATCTGGGTTACGACGTGCCACGAATAATCGTTCGCTGATGCTGCAGGTCTCAGCCGAGCTATTTCTTCCGCGCGACGAAACGGTCTCTCTTTGCACAATATTGACGGGCAATATATTTTTATTTCTATTGTTGTATACCATATTATTATTGTACACATACAATATGACACAAGGCAGCTACCTTTTTATGTTTACCGACTAGATAGGCACATAGATATAGTACGCATAAAATGGGTGGGGATACCTCTATTCCTTGTTTAATACTACAGCGATTCCATCGAAATGATTAACGAGCAACACCGTGCGTTCTACATTGTGCATATGAACGTTTATATTAGACAGTTTTATAAATTACGAATATGTGTGTTATAACGTGGGATTTACGTCATTGCCAGGACGCCAATAACAATAATAATAAAATACGAAATATGAATATTAATTTCTCGGAAAATAACTCGCTTAGAAATCGTCTACCTTCCCAAAGCCGCAGTGACGTTTTTGATTCCAAGCCCGGCGTGTGAAAAGCATGTTGTGTGAAGGAAAAACCACGTTTGCCGCGATAATTAATGTTTCGCCCCATCGAGAATGGTATTATTAAAAGTATTTTTCTGAGCTTGGTTTCTTGTAACACCACCGTTCTACATCAATCAAATATCAAATATACCTATGTAATAATAATTATGCATTTCCGTCTTTATTCAATTCACACAATAGTAAAAGTACAATATAGTCTTGCGTACGCTCTAGACATAGGGTACGATAATTCGGTTTAATACTCGCACGCATTGTTTTTGTTAACTTTAGACTTTTGTGCTTCGATAGACTAATAGGTATGTAGTCTGCGTCTCTGCGAAGAGACAGCGTATAATTCAATAACGTATTATTGTTTTAATGTTAAATAAAATATTAATTAAAACATTCGCAGACATCACTTTGACTCGACGATTGATCACCAGTAATTTATGTACTCGTACGTCTACTTATATCTCCTCTTCGTAATATCATAACGTCATAACCATAATCAGAGCCGTCCCTATAATGTCTAAGCACCGAGATAAACTATTACGAGGGCCCTATAATCGTCGCAACACGATATGATAAAAAAAATTGACATAGATTTATAAATTGTTAACAAATTTGACCAGTCAAAGTCATTCAAGTTAATTATATCGATGGTAATGTACCTTATAGTCTTCGGAATTGAAATAATAACATTCTGTCAACTATAATATGAATTCAATACTAAACAATGAAAAAATAATCATGAAAACGTAACATTCAATAATATAATATGGAAGATTTATATGGAAAATAACTAATAGCGAATAACAGAAGTCACCGCCCGATTTTGTTGTGCTACGCCAATAACGCATTTCAACGAGGAAATGTAGGTATTTTATCATTAATCTCCGCAGTTCGACACCATAAGAATAATAAATGACGATTGTTATCATTTTAAGATAGCCGAAAACTTGGCCTGTTTAATGTTTAATATGTATATAATCTTAATTAAAAGCTACAAAAACGAAATAAAATAATTTATTAAAATTTCATAAAGAAAAAAGGTTTTAGAAATAGTAGGCCCTAGGTTAGGTTATGATGGGTAACGCCGAATCGACTTAATTATATATCTTTTATTATTATCTGAGTCACAAGTCGACAAGTTAATCAAGAATTTTTCAACGAGCCTTTAGAAATTTTCAAAAAATGAGGCCTCGAATAAAATAGTCCCGTCGTCACCCCTCTGAACGGCCCTACCAAAGCGCGTTCGTAGTAACGGACGTAATATAACCGTTTTATAGGAACATGTATCACAGTCTTATGGAGCGTTCAAAATAATATTTTATCAATTTATTATGTTTGTATCAGGTGTGTTGAAGTTAAGTGCTTATACGGTATACGAGTATAATATTATTGTTATTATAACGTTTATAACCTGCATCATCCCGTTCGGCTGAGACATAATTTACCGAAGTCGGTGAAAGCATATAATATAATATATATTTTAAATTATTTTCGCTGACCTTCGTGCAGTACGAATTTAGTGACTCGCGGTTTATTTTATCATCTTCCTCTCTCTATTTAGATCATCGATCGCGGTGCTGCATGGAACGATGCTCCACAATCGCGTCCGCCGTAAAACTGCAACACGCTCAAACGGCATCACACATAACAATCGCAACGTGAATACTATTATAATATTATACGACGTGATTATTACTCTTGCTGTCTCTCTGTTCACGCATAATAAATATATATATATATATATATGGTATACATGTATACATAATATAATATATAAGGGGCAAATAATAAACCGGCATCGAATAAAACAAAATGTATTGTACGGGGGAGGTCGGCGGTGGCAGTGGCCAGACACAACGCGATACGTCATGGTGTTAAGTACACAAGGGGTGTGGGGGGAGACACACAAAAAAGCAGTCCACCCCTTACATATTTCACGATAATAATAATAATAATAATAATAATCGTAATAATAATAATAGAAATAATAAATGTGCAGGTCCCGCAAACTCGTGATTTGCTCGCGGGGCCGCGATATGCGTATACATAATATATACGTATTCGTATATTATTATTATTATTATATGTATATATAAACGAGGACGCAAGCTGTGCCGAATGCGTCGGACAAAACAAATAAACCGCGTCCGCCAATCCGTTGAATTCGGTTCGGATTCGGACGCAGTCGATAACATCGTATTATTATTATTATTATTATTATTCTAAGTATACATAATAAACGATATTGTACTATGCACACAAATATTATATTATATTAAATTAATGTTATTACCTACCTATCGTTTATGCTATCGCGAACGAACGGTAAACTCTGGCCAAAATCTATAAAGATCATCCTCTTCGCAGCATCATCGCTGTATGTCTTATGATAAACTATTATACGGTTCGGAACGCACTCCTCTGCCGTTTAGATTAAAATGGCACATTTTACACGGTGTAGCACACTTTGATACGTATAATCATCCGTCTTGAATTCAGATAATTCATTATATTCACTTGCGTTGGCTGTCTGCGAGGTATGTTCAAAGTGTAGGTATATTCTGTGCGTATATAAATATTATAGTATAATATTATTAATATTATATCATTAGATGGCCGCGTTTTAAGACCTGAGGCTATTACGAGTGGCTATTATTACGGTCCAGAGCGGAAAACAATTTATTCTCTTTCGGCCTGTTGTATGCATAATAATAATAATATCATACAATGCTATTATAAAATATGCAAAATTATTTTATTTCTATGGCACGCGTTTGAATAACACACAATATTGTACTCTTCGCCTTAACGTATATGATTAACATCATAATATACGTATATAATAACTGTTTTCGTGTATTTCGAACGCTTATTGGCTAATTAAAGACATCATTTACGTACAGAAACTTTTAACAAATGGAAATACATTGAGTATCTGTAGCATTGAAACGTTTAAAAATTTAAACAAACAATTTGGGCAGGTGAATCGAACGAAATGTCATGGTGGTTATTCAATAGCTTTTTTCGTACTTAGATTTACGCCGATATAAAATAATATGAGTAAAATATTATCATGTAAGAATTATAGTAAGACAATATCTTCGGCATGATGGTATAGATACAGACAATACAATCAGGTACATCGCTAAATGCTTGTGAATTTGTAGGTATCTATATATCAATGCACTGTCGTTGAATGAGGTGTTAAAACACAATAATTTGACAATAGAAATCTACATGTTAATGTAATTTTAATATTGTTTTATGAACAGCAGTTAACGAGAAAACAAAAACGGTCGGTTTTCTATAATTATGACACGCTCGTCTGACGATTAATTACTGCCAAACTTTATTCTTAAATTAAATTACTACTCCGCGTAACTTGGATTTAATTTCTAGTTCGTGTATATATAGTATGTTCTTCAAGCAACCCTTAATAATTATTCTCGAAACATACAACAAAAGAAACAGTGCACTTGGGTCGTTTTAAATACGGGTGTCCCGGGCGACTGAACTCGCTTTTATAATACTATGCCGAATGCTTGGCGAAAAATACGAACTCGATATTCGCTTTCGTCGAACCCTCCGATATTAGATATAATGGCTAACGGAGTAAAAATCGAATAACTTGGATGAACTTCTGTGCATCGATAAGTTCATCGATTACTCAATTATTTTTATTATAGTATGAAAAAATATAAAAATGTATTTAATGGTGTTCCACTCTTTTCAATGGAATACTTAACCAATACCCACGTAAATAATAAAAGTGTTAAGGAGAAAAAAATCATTGAAGTATCGTAGGTTTAATGAAACTCAAATTATCGAGAAACGTGTTTGGAATGTATACCAACGTAATAATCGTGGTTTTAACTTATTCATACCTAATTAAAAACTGTGACCAACGAAAAGATGTAATTTTCAAGAATACTGTTATACTGTTCCTGATATGGTATTTCAAAAATACTCAGTTGACGAGTTTACAAAGCGATGTCACCCAGAAAGTCAACAGTGTCGAATATTAAATATTGAAATAATTGACTCATAGTTTTTAATACGATGCGACCACACAAATAATTGAAGTGCCTTACACAAATTATAACGACATAATAATTGCACCGATTCCCCTAAATTATGCACAAAACTAATTTTATCACCAAAAATGATTAGGTCATCGTCCAAACAAGTTTTCCTCAGTATAGTCAACAAACAGTTATTAACTACAAAGACGATGTATTAATTATTTATATAATGCATAACAATTGTTATGGAAATTGCTTAACATGATCGAAGTATAAGCTGTATAGTTATAGTCTACTCTAATAAATATAATAATATATAATAGCGTTATAGAGAATTGAAATATGTCCGAGGCGTGATAATTTATGAAATTTTTTTTGTTCAAGGTCAATGATATCTTTACAATAAGAACAATAGTTACGGTCATCTTCAAAAATTACAATAGAATATACAATAGAATATATTTTTTCTTGGAAACAAAATATTATTATAGGTAATATTATTAATGTTTTTTTTTTTTTTTAATATTGTTATGTTTTAGTACACGAGCAATATATTTTGAATAGGTTTCATTTTAATAAAATAACTGTAATGCAATAAGAGATATTTTTAGAAGACTTAGGTACCAGAACCTGGTAAAATCATTATATAGTATATTAACTGTTTGCCTTAAATTGATTTACGACGGTTACATTTTAATATGTATATATATATAATATATATATCTTAAAATTTAAAGGAATATACAAAAATAATATGACATCATTATGTCATGATTCATATCTTGAAACCAATTAATGATTATATTATGCATTATTTTGACCAAAGTATTATTCGTCTTAGATATTTATTATTAAAATTTATATATCCGTCGTGATCAGTAACGACACGTTGTTGATTGCATAACACCTGTAAAAATAAACAATTTTTCACTTTTTATCGATTATTTTTACTGACGTAATCTATGAGTAAAACTATTTAGAACTTATAACTACCAACGAACAATTTTTAATGATCTATTAAATTATTTTTAAGTAATAAGTATATATAGGTGCCTACTTGAACAATTTATAAATTATTTTTTTTTCTTTTTAAAACATTTTAAATGTTTATAAAATAACAATAAACATTTTTATTCGTCAGATTCATAAAAAAAAACTTGGTTATTATACCAAATAAGTTTTGTTGGAAATTACTTTTTAATACAGGTATAGGAACAGAAAAGTACATAATGGTATATTTTTTTTATTAATTGTAATACAATTACTTTTTACCGCTATTTCTTGAATCGCATCACGTTTTGGTTTCATATAAGCTGTTTAGCTGTATAATGTGAAAATTGACCATTCCTCGATATAATTAAAGGTAATGATAGATGGCCGTCCCGAACAATGAAGGATCATAAATAACGTTGTGTGAGCACTATTATCGGCGTACACTGATATGTAATGATTATAAAAAAATAACCGTTACATTCACAAAACAAATTTAAACAAATATTTCATATCATATACTTATATTAAATCCTTTTAGATTATATTTTACGAATAATTTGTTTATATCTGTTTTATTATGTATATTAGTAAGTTTAAAACTCAGTTTAGTATACTTCTAATAATTCTATATCTGAAAATTGTCGTTGTACCGTCAAATTATTTATTAAAATATCATAAAATAATTATTGTATGCATGCCAAACAAAAAATCGATATAATACCTAAACTTCATTTTAAGTATAGTACCATATTTTAATAATGGTAAATCTCTCAAAATATGTAATTTAAGTTTACATTTTATGATAATTATTGCTTAATGATAAAAACTAAACACACAAGATGTGTGGTACGTCGAATGAGGCAGTAAAAACTGTTACATGAATACATGTTAGTAAATGTTCATGTAGTAGAAAATAGCTAAAACTTGTGGAAACTGCCACAGTAAAAAGTAGACATTAAAACTTAACCATAATTTCAAAATTCTAAAGTACGCACGTAAATTACACGAAAATACTAAACCAAATATTTTAATTTAATACCATATAAATAGCGTATTATTTAGAATATTGTACTATAATCTTCTAGAAAGCTTACCTTTTACTTCTTTATATGGGAAAAAAAAGTTGAAAATTATTATATAATATTATAATATTTTAATGGTTGTAATAACTACTTCTATTTACTTAAATAGTAAGAAATCTATCCACAAAATCAGTGTTATGATACAATATTATATATATATATTATATATAATATATTATGTACTCGCGAAACCGTATCCTGAAAACTCCGGAAACGGAAACGAACGGCTGCGTGATAATCCGACCTGTCTGTACGTATAGCATAATAATATATCGTCGTGGTCTTTACGGCTTTTGGGGTGTCTAGGTCGACGGAAAAGGCGTCACGATTTTCAGGACGGAGCAAAAAAAAATTCTAAATAATATATTCCTCTGGCAGATACGTTATTATATTATTATCGCAAAACGTACGTGCGGTGCGGAAAAAAAATACCCGAAAATATTGAATGCGACGTGTTTGGAAACGATTTACGCGTATTCTCGAGCGATTCTCTGTTACCGCGCGCGATTGTCGGCGCCGCCGCACCGGTCCATGCCCATTTCACGGCCCATTATGCCGGATGCTACATTTTTGTTTTAAAAATCCGAAGCGAATCTCCCTCTCGCCGATACGCCGACGGACATCCGAAATTTACGTCTACCTCAGAACGCGGTCAGATGCCCGCCACATCTCGCGTAAATTATTATAATTTGTATCCGTGGTACGACCGTTGCAGTGTATTATTTACGGTATTCTGTTGTACATACGTACAGACTTGGGTAAAATGCTTTTTAAAAATATTTCAAATACATATTTTGAATAATTTATAATAATAGTATTCCCAAGTATTTGGAATACTTCATGAAAAGTATTCAAAATATTTTTTAAATACTTTTTTTAATAGATTTAGATTTCAATAACAAAAATATATTATTTTTTTCAATTCAGTGTTTATAAGTGAACATTATCCAATCTATTCATTATAAATTATAATCAAATTATAATATTATGTGTTTCATTTAAATAATAAAGTGGGTAACTTTTTTAGTAAAACCTAATAAAGGAAGATTATACTCACAAAAAAAAAAAATTATTAATTAATACTTAGTTATAATATAATTAATATTATGATAAAAAGTAGTACAATAATCAACTACTTTAAGCCAATGGCCAAGTTGCTGTGGCTTAAATAATAATAATAATTACAAATTCGACGTTTCAAATTGGAAATAATATTACTCATTAAAAATAGTTTAAAATAAAATAATATATTACTATATACACAAATTATAGGTGCTTATATGGTTATATATTACAAGTGAAAAAGCAATTTCTATGACAGAAGAAGTGATGAAATTATTTTTAGCGTGATTGGACGGTAAAAAAGTATTCCAAATACTGTATTAAGAATATTTGTAAAAAGTATTCAAAATACCGAATTGAATATTTTCAAAAAAAAAGTATTCAAAAAGTATTCGGAATACACTGTTTTTAAATATTGTACCTATTCCGAACACTACCCAAGTCTGCATACGTATTATGTTATAATTTCGTACGGGCCCATACCTCTACGCGGCTCTCCCTCCACAACCGTTTGCCGTTTGGTACATATATTTTTTTCCTTGGGGGTCGTAACTCGTTGGTTTTTTACGATTATCGCGTTATCGTATTGTATATTAATATATTATGTATTACGTATATATTGTTACACCGTTATTACTGCGCGTCTTTTTGTCGGGTTCGCCGCTTCCTCTTTCGCTTTCATATAGGCCGGACTCGCATTCGCATACGCGTATAATATTACCAGGGCGCAAAGGGTTGCGGGGCGCGATCTAAACGATAACGAAAAAAAAAATCCCGGCGTATATGTAATCCCCCGGTAAAGGCTTTTAATCTTTTAAAAGGCCGAAATCCCCATTGTGTCAAAACGGTGACAAGATCGCGTTTCATGCATCAGTAAAACATCATTAGACGTGCGCGTGATGATGTTACGCGCGTGGTATTGTTACTGTTAAAACGACGCCGCGATAGATTTTTAATGGATTCTCCGAGGTAACCGTTTGAGCGCGGCGACTGCTTGTGGAGCGTACGTGTATTATACTTTAATCGCGTAATGTAACGTCCATGTATGCAGATCCGACTTAATTTTTTTTCAACTCAAGTTTATATTCAACAGATGCAACGACGAGAAGAATAATTACTGCTGGGTTATATAATTCTTTGTTTTAACGATTTGATTAATTTTCGTTCATCTTGCTCGGCGTATTATTAAGCTTTAGTTTTATACTTATTTTGTCCAGATTAGCCCAAATTTCGCAACATATAATAAAAATGTAATGTATTTTACATTTTTAAAATAAACTCAGCCGCGTACTAAATGCAAATCGGCGTATTCATAGAAAATCGTTTTGGTGGAATTTTCCGCATTATATACTATCCCTCTATAGCCGGTACAATAACGTATTACTACGTTTATAACGATATTAATTCCTACCCGAAAAAATATTATATGAAACACGTCGTCGACAATTAGCGCATCTATTGTTATAGTGTTTTTTTTTTAAATTTTTTACGCTATTGTTGTTAGTGCGTAACCGTAGATCATTATAATATGCGGATTCGATTACACGCTATTTAACAATATTAATATTAAAAACGAACGGGCGTATAATAAATTAGGGTATACATAGACATACATAATATAGCACGGTATACATACGTATGAACATTATACTTTTCAACTCGACGAGTCCGACTGCCGCTGATAATATATAACAGTCGCTATTTTCGTTCTGTTCGCAACGAACATCCGACCGCAGACGGCTCTTTCCGAAAGCCTCTTCGACGACGGAGCTGCATCATGTTAATATTAACGATAGCAATAATAATTATTATTAGTAGTAGTATTATTGTTACTATTATTGCTGTCAGCATTACGCGGCGAATCCATTAGAGAGCTACACCGGATCTTTCCCCTCGTAGATTATTAAAATCGCATCGATCGTCTGGTTTTCGGAAAAACGGCATAATCGAACGGGCCAATCTCGTTGATTTTATCGAATTTCCAACCCTCCGGCGATTTATTATAAACGGTCGTAATTTTTTTCCCCCTTCCCCACCGTTGGCGACGGCTAAGCGGCGGGCCGCGGATCGTGCATATTATATATTATACAGTATATGTATGTATGGAGTGTACAATCGTCACGCGGGACCGGTGCACCAGCGTCAGTGTGTATATATACGTACGCATTATAATAGTCGTATTCGGTGCGGCGCGTATTTACCATTTCGATTATGACGAACATTATTACAATATATTATATTATCATGTGTACAGGCGTATATTATTATATTTTTCCGTCACCGGTGTTTCCGCGGAACCCCACAAAATTCGGATTTCTCCCCGAACCCGCGACGTACTGCACGACGTGTTATTATCCTCCGTCCGCGTTTGTCGCTAAACACTGCGCGGGGGCTGTGGCGAAAAAAAATATTTGAAAATACGCGTATACACATAAATAATATCAATAATAATCACACTCTCTCTCTCTCTCTCTCTCTCTCTCTCTCTCTCTTCGCCGACACGACGGTTACTAATCATATATATATATATATCGCAAATGCAACGCATACGCTCGCCGAATAGAGACGACAACGAGCGTATATAATACCGTCATAATGCAGTGCAGTGCAGTCGGACTGCGATTTCAAGCACATTTTACACGGTAATCGGAAAAACGAATATTCCGCGTGTGTGTGTGCCGATATTTTGTCGTAGTCGTGTGACTTCGATCGCTCACGCCCGCGTCTGTGCGTGTGTGTGTGTACGCCTAATTCGAATTTTACAAGCGTGGAAATTCGCGTGACGACTCCGAACACATGATTCGGATTCACCACGCGTGCTCGTGTGTGTACGACTTTATTTGCTCCGGACCGTTAATAACGATATAAATAATACATCAAAATAATAATATAATATATCACTGATATTTGGCCGGACGAGGATGTGGATACAATAATCGTATGCACAATATTATATAACATATAACGTCGGCGGGAATGAAATGTGTACAGACAGTATTGTATCGCACATTTGTATTCATAAAATGTCATAATAACGACTGTAATTAAGTACTCTCGTGAGTTATCGCGATGTGATGCTGTTTATGAAAATATTAAACGATCGTTTTACGTCCAGAAAAAGCGACTTTTAGCAGCCGATCGTTCGATATACGGCTGCAGAGATTCATCGAGCGTGATCGCCCCTATTTCTCCTTGAATGATGAATATGATTTTTCAAATATTCAATATATGCTACACATGCGCGATCATACTATTTTTTCTAACTAACAATCACGACTGTCTGACATAACACAATATATTGTGGTCTTATGAAATGGACGGTTTTCTAGTTGTCATACTTGTACGAGTGAAAACTGGGCACGGGCGATGGTATAACGAATCAAATAGTTTCGTGTTTCATATATTTCTATAGTTCACCCTCCAACAAATTAGATAGGGAGATTAAAATGAGTAGCACAAGTATGCATCATTTGTTGATATTTGTGCGTGCAAGATACGAACGGTTTTCAATGCCATATATTTATTTACTTATATTATTTGCATTGGTGATAATAATATGGTTTGGGTTTAAACCACTCGCACGATTACCCTCGATTCAATTGTACTAAATGTAAGTAATTAAATTATGCTAATTTTAAATCTAGTTCAAATTTCTATTCAAACATTTCCACATTCACTGTTCAATAATGTATTTAAAATGTAATAGAAAAACAAATACCAATTAAATGTTGTGACATCTAATAGATTTCATATTGTACTGATTTGGTATAACTATGCACTGTGATAATACAACTAAATGATTTAAAATTTTTTTAATTATACCAACTTGCTACTGAAAATGTTATACAAATAATTAATGCAAGAACTAAGAAGAGGATACCGACCCCTTAAATGGAAAGCCATGACAATACGGATAGACAAGTTTCATAAGCAAACATTTGTGAAAGTGAAATTTAAAACAATGTACTGCAGATCAAAAGTTTTACTAAAAATAAAAATATTATTGTAAGAATTTATTATTTGTGTCTATATTATTATAATTCATTTTAAGAAAAACTTCGATTTTCAAAAAAGTAATATAATATATAGAATACACAATATTATAATTATTAATAAAACTTTTAAAAATCTATTTTATAAAATACTTATTTATTTTTATATCATAATGTAATATGATTGTTTTAAACTTTTATACTATAATAATGTACATAATATAGATGATATAGTTATGTAGGTAGATAGCATACTATATTACCGTATGCTTCACTGAAAAATCAAATTTATAATGCATTTATAATATGTAATAAGGTTAAAGTCAATATTATAAATTTATTAAAAATAAATAAATCTTGTATAAGTAAATTTATAAAATAATACTTTTTATATTCATCATTATTAGTAATTTATTTAATATTATTTTAACGCAATCATTCTGATAAAAGAAATTATAAAAAAGCGGGTAAGTAGGTATCGCTCTGCTGTATATTAGGGGGTGGGGTGGACCTCAGACTATGGTAGGTTAAATTTGAATGCAATGATAGGTATCATTGTATACAAAAAACGATTCTGAACGAAGATGATTTGTCAGTTTAGGATATATTATATTTAAATATTGTCAAATATTCTATTTTGAAACAAATAGTATAGTTTTTATATTATGTTACTATGGTTACTATGGCCAACATTCGCATTATGAGCGTATGAAATTTAATTTAAATTTTGACATATTTCGTATAAATTCGAACTTTAAACACTTATAAAAAAAAATTGTGACTAACGATTTCGGATTTTTTTTTATCACTTTAAGAACAACTTATAAGAAACCTTGTATTAAATTTTCAAGATTTTCTGGCCACCCAAAAAATTTTTATCGGCATTTGAAGAAAAAAAAACTTAGAAAAGTCGAAAATTTCAATTGTCTATTAGTAGCTTAAAAATGGTCAAAATATTTTGAAAATTTAACTGTAAAGAGATAACCATAATATAAACATTTGGTGAAAATTTCAAGTATTTACAATAATTCGTTTTTGAGTTACAGCAAAATCAAAAAATCGATTTTGTCGAAAAGTGGTTTTTCCGTAAAATTTCCATTTTTCTGTCATTTTTTTTTGTTTTTCTCGATTTTTTTGAAAACTATTAGAAAATTTTAATTTTGACCCCCCTAAAGTACCAACTAGATTCAATTCCCTATTCAAAGAGGGGCTGAAGTCAAAAATCGGAGCATTATTACTGCTCCAAATGTTGGAGTCAGACAAAAAAAAAAATAAAAAAAAAAAAAAAAAAACACACATCATAGTAAATGCAATACATTCATCACTTCGTTCAGAATCTAAAATATAAATAACTTGATTCTCATAAATTTCTAAGAAATTAGACAATTGCTGCGGCATGATGTAGGTTTTATTATGGAAGGCAATTCTTATAAATTCCCAAAATCGAATAATTTATAATTATTTAGGTAATTGAAGTTTAAAAAAAATATTGGTGCAGAGATCTTCTTAATGATTAATCATAATAACCAATAACAGCGACAAAAATAGAAAAAATTAAAATATTATATATAACTATTTATGCTTGAGCAAAAAGTAATGATATCAGTGGATTGCTTTTTCCCTCACATTTTTTTTCATAGTTATTTTTTCTTGTAGCACATATTCTTATTGTGGCCCATGGGACAGGACTACACAATATTCTAATAAAAAAAAAAATAATAATAATTAGGAATTAAAGTTATGTTGAACATATTTTATAAAATGTCGTATGATAATGAAATTCCATAAAACTTGGTCACTTTATTCTGCCAGACTTAAAAATAATAATATGGTTTCATTATTTTTAATAAATAACCTTATCATAATATTACATTATATTTTGGCGGAGAATAATATTTTTCAACTAGGTAACCTAAAATAAAAAAAAAAATTAATAAGATCTTCTAAGTTTTTCAATAATATCAAGCTTTCCTATTTGTTCCTATTTTAATGTAATGAAAACGTCAAACATAAAAATCATTTTACATGAAAAATAATTACAAAAAATTTTATAAAATAATTATAGATTAGAAACTATATTTATATATGATACGTGCAATAATATTTTCCGTTTCATAACGTTAGGTATAATTGTTTTGATATAATAAACACAAAAAAGTTATTATTACTGTTTTAAATTAGTTAGTTTTATGTTTTTTCTTTATTTTTAAATTACTTTTATAGCATAATATAAACTAGTGATTACATAACAATCAATAATAACACTGACAAGATATCTAATATTATTTATAATATTTGAATATTATATTGAAAATTTAATATGTCTTTAATATTGCCTATACAAAATCCCTGAAAATCTGAAGTGTGGCGTTTGTATCATACTAGCTTTTTTTGTAGTATAAGCCTGAACGCCGTGCTGGTTAGATTATTAATATGACACCTATTATGATTGTTGCGTCACGTTCTCCTTAATTTTAATATAGTTACTAGTAACAGTAACCTAGTAATTACTATTATTACACAATATTATATTTCAACTAAACGAAATATTTATATGTTTATTTTATCATCGATTTTTTTTTTATCTTACTATTTATTATCTATTTTTGTAAAATCAAATAAATAAAAAATTATATAAATAAAAAATATAAAACCACAATATTATGATAAAATTGATTAAATTTTTAGAGAGTATAATATTAAGGCTAATAAGAAAAAATGCAACTCGCATGTACAAAATTCAATTCTACGTATTATTTTTCATTCAAAATTTATTAACGTTTATTTAATAATTTAAACCTAATTAATTATACTAGATATTTATTTTGTAAACAATATTTTTGATTATTCAGGAATAACAATATTATAGATTATTAAAATAATAAAGGGCAATATACTGTGAAATCAAACAAATATTAAAGTGTATTATAATAATATAATGCAAAATAATATAACGTTAAATTTTCAAAATTAAACAAAGTCAATTTAAATATATTTTGTGTCTAATTTTATTAAATCTTTAACAATTTCAAAATTTTATTAAAATGTCGACGAAAGAAGATAATAATTAATAATTTTATCCTCTATGTTTTATAAGTACTTAAAGTAGGTAATTATATCTATAATACTTGTATTTTAAGTAGGTATTTTATTTTTAATTGCAATTTAAGAACCAAATTGTTTTGAGTTTGAACTGTGTACAAGAAAGTAACAAATGCAACAATATATTGCTATATGAGTGAAGAATGTGCCCATCATATTTGGCCGCCAAAAAACTAAAACAGTGCACAGCTGACATCGAGTATTAATATTGTTATACTCATTCGACTGAAATAACAATAATTATACATTTATGACAATAATAATTATAGAGTGGTAGTGGTCGTTGTGGTATCACTAGTATTTATAAGAACGCTCACATGGAAGCGAAGTACCTCATTCGTTTAAAATCGTTTGTTAACTCGTTTGTATAAAATATTTTATATATATGAACCGCCAACGGGATGATACCACGGTAACGATGATAATATTATACGGTAACATGTGACACATTATCAATTCGTTCGTTTTGATCACCGATGTTCACCATATTCTTAGGTATAGTACATGTGAGAGAGTGTCATGTGGTCGTCAATGTATTTTCTGTTTAGCGGGCGGCTAATGATATTACTATGTCTACTACTGCAACTGGCGTATCACGGTAAGTGCGGCACCAGAAAAGAACATCGTTATGTGGCGACAATAATTCGACAAAAAATGATGGTGAAGTGTATTGGTCATATTTGATGTACTAAATATTATGCTCGACTTGATTTATAAATAACGTTAAAAATGTTAAAACCTTGTTTTTCATAAAAAAAATTTTAAGAGTTCTCGTACGAAATTAAAATCGATACTATCGATAGATGTTACTTATATACATTTCTTCCGACATGCGTTATGTGTTTTGAATAATTTTTTTAGACCTTTTTCTAACAAATATATTTTCAAAAAAAAAAAATCTTATGTCCTATACAACGAGCCACAACCGTCTCGTGGTCATTCATCAAATTCAATAGTTAGTAATAATATATTTTATGATACATATTTTAAAATCAAAAGTTTAAAAAACGTATTTAAATGTAAAATATTTTTAAACAAACCTACCACTTATTCATATCGATGCAATGCATCATTTTTTATTATTATTTTTTTTTTTCTATATCCCGTCATATTCCAGAATTCAGTTGATTGATGAACAACTACAATTATTAAAAATAGTTTAATAATATAAAATAAAAATGTCACGAAAATAAGAATTTATTATAAATAACTTATTGTCTTTTTGATGTGATAATCCAGGCCTAGCTCACGTTCGATCAATGCACTACGTCTCGTACCCACAGAAAAATGCATTCACTGACATTACAGGTAAACAAATATACATTATATTATACTTCGCAGTATAACATAAATTAGTTGCAATATTTCAAAACGATTATCTTTGGTTTTGTTTATAATAATCGATTCAGCGATGGGACCATATTATACAGAATATTTTTGTAATAACGAGATAGTGACGGATTCGAGAAAAATTCAACGGCTACGCCATCATAAGGAGTTCGTGCATAGAGTGCAAAAAAAATGTGAGTACTATCAATAATAATAATAATATTATGATGGTCGATTTCGGTAAATTTTTTATACTAATAATCTAAATTTAATTTAAACTATAACGTTTATTTTTTTCTAAAAGCTACCAACTACACTCATTGACACTATTCTAATAATATTATCTACTACGTACACTCACATATAATATTATTTTAATGTTTTAATGTAAAATGTGTTTTTTAAAATTATTTTATCATATAACACTATCGCGCTAAACATATACAAAAATTAATTTACTCAATAACAATAACAATGGTATAATTTATTGTTAACTGAACTCGTTACATTTATATGTAGGGTTTTTTTTTTCTATTTATTATTTTAAAATGTTTCAGCACTTTAGGTGCTATTACAAGTACGGTACATTACATTACATTAACAGTTAAAATGTAATATTTTACATGTATGCAGGGTTTTAAAATTTCATGAAATTTTCATGAAATATTTCATTGCAATGAAAAATAAAATATAAATTATTACAATATCTTAAAGTTTATAATCACGTCAAAATGCAGATAAAATTTTTCAAAAGTTGGTTTATTGTGTGAAACAAAGAAAATATGTATAATAAATAATAATAATAATAACCAATAAGGACCCAATTAATAATACAAGTGATATATTATATCAAAAATTTATAGTGCATATTTTTGCATATTTATTATCAATATTTTCTGTATGTAATCAATATATTATTTCTATTCAACTATAACCAAATACATTTAAAAAAAGAAAAAATATTTCAAAAAGAGTGAAATATTTCAAATTTAGAACCCTATTTGTATGTGTTAAGTATTTATTAATTTAATTTCGTACGTTTAGTGAAAACTAACCTAATACGGCTCAAACGGTGTACCTATAATATAATATAAGAATATGCACGTGGGCTTAAAGCATTCTGTTGCTATTGAATACGGGCTCTTCACATAAGACTCTTTCACTCGTAGCAGCGCCACTTTCAGACGTAGCGATATGGGAGCGAAGCCAACCACCGTCATCGTTTTTAGCGCATCCGATTTATGGTTGTGGTCGAGTGTAAGACCATCAATAATATATTCGCGGCTTTTTCCATTAGAAGCACTTCTTGTGTAAAAGATCCAATTTACTACAAACTAATTATTATTTCAAATAATACTAGACCCACCTTTACCCGTATTTATTTCAAATTCCATTAGTCATTAGTGGTTCATCAGCACGAATGTTCAGAAGAAGATTTAGGAAATCACAGCAACGAATGATAATTTGAAAAGGCTTACGAATTAAACTCGTAGGTCGCAAAGGTGAACCCGGTATCACTAAATTTAGACGTTATTAGATTATTATTAATCGAGTTAGGATATTTGCGGACGAGTAAACTGTGCAGATATAATCATACAATTTTGAGGGTCCTTTTCGAGAATACCACATAGGTACCTACTAAATATAATATATTTAATTTTGTTGCCGTATTATAATGGCAATCCAGTGGTTCACCATCATATATACTAATGTATAATATGCATATATTATTATAGCTTATTAAAAGTATAAAGAGAAGATATGACTAACGCTTGACAAAGACTAAAAATACATTTTGAGAAAACGTAGAATAAATCGATTGAAACACATTTAAATGAAAAGACCGATCGACGATAATATCTTGGCTTAGCGTTAATTTATTTTTTTTTATAGTAGGTATACACTGTCCATTAACTATTTCGTTCGTTCTTGGCACGTAAAAATGTACAATATTATGTACATAATATATTTTAGTACCCACTTCAATACGAGATAAAACGATGCGTATACGAGTTTCTCGTGCGAGCTCTCTGAAATATTATTTAGTATGTGTTTTTTTTTTTTGCACTTTTTACATATAAAAATAATAAATACATAATTACTCATGCCCTAAACGCGAATACGCATTAAGATATACATGATATTTATTCTATTAAATTATAGCCCTTCGGAACCCGGTGTCGAGCAACCGCTCGAGCGTGCGTACAGTGACCGCCATCGCATAAAAATATATTTTATTTTAATTACACGATGCCGTTTTCGTAATAATAATTATAGCGCGTGGCATTCGTTTTTGACGTGTTAATAACACTACGCGGCCCGAGCGGGTTCGACATGCCTCTCGATCTAAGCGCACGCAGTACGCACTGTATATACGCGTGCATAATAATGATATTTACTGTGTAGTTACGATTAGGATTAGGCTGGTCGTTACACGCAGAATCCGAAAAACGTTCGTAATATATATGACCGCATAGCTGTTCGCAAAGGTACGCTTCTCACGGCTGTTTTCGCGTGTCGAAACTGTTGACGAACGCACGAACACGGCGTTCGTGTGGCAATACGTATAATGATCATTAATTTTTTTGTTTTTTTCGTTGTTTTTGTTTTTGTTTTTGTGACGAGCGAATTAAAAATATAATTATTATTTTGACCATCGCAGGACTTTTACCTAAAATATCTATTTATTACACGACGATTAAATAGCCAATTTTTTATTATAAGTAATGATTATAGAATAGTGAATTTTCAATGATTTACTATAAATTATGTACCTGTTATATTATAGTTATTATAGTCACTTCTTCTTATCTTAATAATCCAACCGTCAGATAAGAACATAACAAGAGATGGCTTAAGGGGATTGAAAGCGTTGATTTTCTGTCTTTGTCTTACACACGTGGAATATAGGAAAAATAGCTAAACGCGCCTGACAACAATTAAGGTACTTCTAGATGTTCGATTTAAAATATGTAAAGATGATTAAATTGGTATACAAGTTTACTTTGCATCAGTCGAAGTATATTTTTAATATTTTCAATATATATTTAATAATAAAAATTGACAAATTTATTAAATTTAAAATATTTATTCTCATAAAAATATTTATTTTAAACAATAAAACAATTGAAAAAGTGCTTCGACCAATGCAAAGTAAACTTGTATACCAATTCAATCATCTTTACATATTTTAAATCGAACAACTAGAAGTACCTTAATTTTTGTCAGGCGCGTAAAGCTATTTTTCCTATATTCCACGTGTGTAAGACAAAAACAGAAAATCAACGCTTCCGATCCCCTTAAAGTAAATGTGCGTCTTGTATAGTTTTATTTACAGTTCATTGGCGTGATTAGGTATTACGCTCCTCGTAAAGTAGATTTACTTAAAAAATAATACAAAATAATATCACTTATAAATTAATAACTACTTTTAACCGATAATTATAAAAAATTCCTATTATAAATTGCAGTATATATTTTATATAGTTGCATTCTGTAACTAATTATTACCATTATCGTGTAATGCAGTAATACAATATTTTCATCCGTCACTTATATTATATAAAAACCTATAAATCTTGATGATAAATGATTGTAATACTATAAATATATTTGTTTTTTGATATTTGATTTTGCACATTAACAATAACTGTGAGGTAAATATTTTCCTTTAGTGCGGTGTTTCCCAACCGTCGGTCCGCGGATCACCTGTGGTCCGTGGACCAGTCATAGGTGGTCTCAGTCCCATAGATTTTATTCTCGATTTCTATTAGAAATTAATAATAATTATTATTTTTTTTAAATAGTAAAAAAATTACGACTTATTGAGGAACCGTATAATATTATTATCGTTGTTAATGTAACGTAAAGTAAAGTAATAAAAATTAACATTTTTTGATTAATTGTGTGTATTCTAGTTAATAAGCCTTGTCTTCCTAGTTTTCGTAAAATTAAGGCGGTCCGTGACCTATAAAATATTATGGAAGTGGTCCGTGGTAGTAAAAAGGTTGTGAAACACTGCTTTAGTGTATGAAATGAAAAGTGCTGACTGCTGATGTAAATTTAAAATAATTTAACTGTATACAAGAAATATTAAAAATATAACTTTTTCTCGAAATAATGGCTTATGATATAATAATTTAAAAAAAAATGTATATATTAAAACTAACTGAGAAAATGACTGTTAAAGTATTATTATAAACGAATCGCCTCGCACGAGAGTAGTATAATACATCCGCTGCAGTATCGCCAGCACAACATCTGACTGGCCGCTATGCAGTCTTCGGTCGATTTCATGTTATACGCGCCGTACCTATTTTATGTGTATATATATACGTATATATCGTCCATACAAGACGTATATACCTATTATAATATACAGTCCGGACAGGAATTATTATTAATACAACATTGTCATTATTAATATAATATTATTATATGGGTACTCGTGCCGTTTTGTGTCGGGTCGGCCTGCACGCGGTACAGAGCCATTTACGAAACGATGCCAACGAAACAGGAAGATCTCGACCGTAGAGTTTTTCGTTCTCTTTTCTTTTGCTCCGTACGGCCGTGGTAATAATATCATTAAATTCTATGCCCACGCCCGTCCATTCAGCGTGCGTGTGCATTACGGTGCACATTTCGTATTATTATGCTCCGATCGACCGATCCGCTGCAGCTCGCGCGCAAACGTATATTATACTCGTAATGTTATAGTCTCGGGGAACGACGTGTGATGATAATATTATTATATTCGATCGATTCCGTTTCGGTCCAGATCGACTGACTGATTGGGCGCGCCCAATACGACGCGCGTTAACACGATACCGGCTAAATAATATTTATTATTATTGAAATTCCATATAATATGATATAAAGCGGTCTTATAATATATAGTTGAGTGCTCGAATTCTGAATATACTTTAATTTTAAATTCAGTGATGTCTTACAGTTTTCGATATTATTTCATTTTGTTTTTGACCGTCCCGCATTATATGAATGACATGACTATATGTTAGATATTGGCTGCACACTTAACACTATATAATATATACGAGCAAGCCATATTCATGTTTGTACTTAACACATATTTTATACTGCAACGCAAAACATTTTTCAAAATTTAGAATAATACAGCGACGACGGGATATAAATTTACAAGCTGAATTAAAAAATAAAAAACTTATTTAATATTAACACTACAGTATACGTACCTACTTGAAATGGAATATTTAACAGCAGCGGAAAATAAAATAATAACACCAATTTAATATATTTATTTTTAGGTATCATAACCTTTGTTATTCTGCAAATTTAATGCATACACGTGTTTTTCTTCTTCTTTGAATAGATACAAAATTCTAGCATGCATATTATTTTTGAATATTTGAAGTTCCCACAGTATAGAACTGCATACATTCTTCTACAATTCTAATTTACGTATAAACATATATTTTTCTTATTTTAAGAGTTTATACTGGTTAAATCCATAAAATGTATATTATTTGATTTTAAAAGATGTATTTTTTTTATTTATAAATTCAAACTAATTGAAATTTTTTTTTATAATAATTTAATATTATTTTTAAATATTTCCTAAAAAAATTAATTCAGCTTTTAAAATTACATTTGTAGTGGATGTTTGGTTTAGCAGTTCTTTAGATCATTAAATTCATAGACCTGATGTTCGTGAAGTCATAAATAATATACTCTCACTCTCCAGTACATGTACTAACTTCTCTATAGTGCATGAATTTCACACATCATTCTTCCATGTTAACCCAGAAATAAATCAACAATATTCATAATAAATTTGATATTGATTATAAGTATTATTTATTTTTTATCAGTTTGTGAACAAATCTTCAATACCATCAAGATACGACTGCGTATTAAGAAGCTCAACATAGATAATCCATGCAACAACTAAAATCGAACCAGTCAAGAAATACATGTTTAGGTTTTAGGTACCCATACGTAAAAAATATTTTAAAGCACTGCAAAGCTTTAAGTATAATATATTTCACGTTAATTTAACGTCTTTAAAATATGCATTTTAATTTTTAATTATATACTCACAAAAGTTATGTACAAAAACAATAATATTATTTAAATGTATTATATTTCTTTAAATTCTTGATTTACAAAATAAAGGTAAAATGTGAACTATTATATATATTATAAGGTATATTGTGTCAACTTTGCGCACACCTTTTCACAAAGTCTTACAGTGTGGTAACCATCGCACTTTTGTTCAAATCAACGTGTTGTAATGTATATAATAGTATGTATTATAGGTATAAAATACCTACACACTGAAATTAGTTATTCTGTTACAGAGTTTGAAACTCGTTACACACAGTGCATAATACCACCACGTTAGAGCATACAAATCAATATACTTAATGAAGTACCAGATACGTGCGAACAAAACATACATTTTAAAGAGTGAAAAAGTTCTTGTAATCACTGTATTACTGTAATATTCACCAAGACACGTTAATTTAAAGTTTTGTAGACTATTGAACTTAATTACATTTTTTTACCATAAAATTCTCATTACACCAATTACGCGCTTTTCTGAATAAAAATTAAGCTCGGTGAAACGTACAGAAATCAAATGAAAAGCCTAATACGCATTCAAAACAGTCAAGGTAGTGATGTAAATGTACTGATTAGAAAACATAAACAATTATATCGAGCAGTGCTGTTTATTAATATTCATATTATTATAGACAGTGATTGTTTATATTTATTAATCCATTTGAATGATATTTATTTCTATTTAGAAAACACAAATGCATAAAATATAATTATTATTATTTATTTATTTATGTTAACGGAAATAAAAATTTACAGGGGTGGACATAATAAATGGTTTTCGTGTTCAATGCAATAACAAAAAAATATAACTATTAATTATCAGCTGACTTATATTTTTATACAATTTTTATAATGTTAAAAAACTAAAACAGTTTTATGTGTTACACGACGAATTGAATGAGAAAAATTTGGTAAGGTCTAACCTATCGATACAAGCACGTACAACGCACAATGTATATTATACTGTATCGTAAAAACAAATTTGTTTATAAAATAAATAATAATAACATAATAATATTTACATATATTATGTATATATGATGTGTGAAAAAAAGTTGGAAACCTTGACTTAACCAACAAACAATCTGATAACCAAACGCTTAACTATATATTATATTTTCTATCGTTTCGATATTTTATAATTAATAACAATAATTAAAAAAGCGAATGTCAATAATAACGTCTCAAAAGTCATGGAAATCAAATTCAAAATGCTAAACACTCATTTTAATAACGCCGTGTACATACAATTAAAACAGCGTTAATTACGAAGAAAATGTGTATGTGTTTTATTCGATATATATTATACATATATTTAAAATATCTAATCAAAGAATAGATAAAACCACTAAACGATGTTTATCATAATATTATACCCCAAATCGGAACGTGGCCATGGAATGAAATATTTACTTTTCAACCGAATCCATATAGTCAGCATATTATTTATTTATGCAAAATTATACCTTTCCCTAATTTGCACTACGAGACTGACTGCGAGGTAGTATTTACCTATAAGGGAATAGGGAATGCACTGCAGCGTGCATATCGTATGGTACAATGTATAATTATAATCATAAATATTAATAATCCATTTGCACCGGGCATTTTACTTTTTAGCCGTGAGTTATTGAATACACCAAAAAAACACGGCCATATTTTACATTATTCAGCTGGTACAACTCGCTGCAATTATACGGATAAGTGATCAACAATTCGCGGGATTCAAATAAATGACAGTCATAATTCCGGTCATCAAAAACTAAATAAAGGTAATAATATTTTTTTTTCGATGACTATTTGTACGTGTAATACAGCAACGACCTGCAAATTCCACAGAGATGATTAAGTATAAGGTACATGTAACTTACAAGTTAGTGATATAGATATGTTGTTTGGCTTATAGTTGAAAAAAATTACTTATGAGCTAAGCCGATTGGCAATCATAATTCACGAGAGGTTTTAATTTTTGTTAGCTGACGAATAGTAATAATAATATATGAACGTGAAAACAGTTTATTAAAAAAAAAAAAAAAGTGTTCTGCTTGAGAAACTTTCTCATTTTAAGTGGAATGTGTGAAACCACTGAAACCTAATGATAATTTTGTACGATAAACCTCGTAATTCGTATATGTATATGTAATATGAGCGATTGACCATGTACGGGTAAACCGACCAAAATGACTATTATTTAACCTAAACTGAAAAAAAAATTGGTACAGCTTATAACAATATCGATCATGTTTTACGGTTTGTAGACGAAAATATTTAAGCGATCAACTAAACAGCGCTACCTAATTATAACTTAATTATGAATAGATGATGTCTAGTTTAAGTATATTATAGAAAATACAAAAATACCAAATAACAAAAAAATTCTATTGAATTTTACACGTCCTAAATGTTGACTTTATGAGAGTTCTGCAAAATATTAAAGATGTGTACAAAATAATAATATGATACTTTTAAAATTCATAAAGTATAAAAAAAAAAGTTATAAAATGGTATAATACTACTCTGTTGTACATTCAATATCAAGTGGAACACCCTAATGGATGTGTTAAATTTGAATTCAATGTACACGAAAAACGATTTAACGTGGAGACAGTCTGTCAGCCTAGGATATTTTATTGCTAAAACTATAATTTATTCAGACGAGTTCTGAAAAAAATATAATAACAATATTGTTTTGGTATAATGCGATTTTAAGTTGCATTTGAAATAAGAATTCTGGCTCATATATTCATATATGTACATATTAATATATATTTTAACACACTGTAAACAATAAGGTATCGATAATATTATAACTATTAACTTACTACGTTCAAAAATATATTATATATTTATTATTAGGTAATAAATAATAAAACATCCACTCTAATCTTTATATATATGCGCATAATATTGATTGATTAATAATATATTTTATAAAAGTATCGTTGGCCAATTGCCATTTTATAATGTTTTAAATACCACAGATAAGTATATATTTTAAGTAATTTTGCTTATTTAATAACTACATTAAATTATTGGTCAACATGCCTATATTATATTATTATTATAAGAATTCAGTCATTAAATAAGCATAATTTCAATATGAGAGCAAGAATATTAAAATAAAATCCTTTATACAACTATGCAATTTAATTATAATATATTGTTGTATAATTATAAACGACAAAAATCGTTTCACTTCAAAGGTATTTAGTATACTTTAAAAAGTCGAATTTAATTGGTCGGCGCATGGCTAAAGAGGAATAAGTCAAAATCATTATTTTTCAGGAAACAGAAAATGTCTCATTTCCGTACTAACTTTAATAAGTTTTTAATTTCTCAGAGATAATTTGATAACGTAAACTGCTTAAAACATTTTTTCTACCAGATAGTATCGTAATCGAATTAATTTTCCAACTTCCTTTTTACACCCACCCTGCACCGTCCTATATAGGTGCATACTTGAGTGTAAATCAAAATGCCCGTTTTGAAATGTATTGAACATTGATCATTAAACGAAATCGAAATAAAACATTTTTATATTTTAGAATTATTGTAATAACAAAAAAGATAACTTAAGAAAAAAACTAGTCTTTTTTTTGTTTATACATGATCTGTGTATTGTAGACTTGAATAAAGAGCACTTCAATATGACATTACAATTTACACTGTGTATAATGACGATGAGATTATTCCAGACGAAAGTTCAAAAATCATCTTGTTTGTCGACACCCGTGAGTCGCAGCAGCATTTACTATTCTCTAGCTGCCACATTGCATCTATCGTCGCGTGGCTTATCATCTGTTTACACATTCGATGACCGACAGAACGAATTGTACACGATTCAATACCTATTTGCGGGTAAAACAACCACCAAACATTAACCGATTGACGTGTGAATCCAGAGATTTTATTTTTTATCGGAATAGTAAAAAATATTCCTATTTCCGCCGATCGGATTATATTCGACGGACGAAAGCCCGGAAAAACTAAACGCCCCGACCCTCCTACGCGCTAGCTTCACGGATTGCCGACGCGGAAGACGTTGCTCGCGCGATGCGTCGAGTCTATGACTGCGATAGTCCAGTGACTCTCTCGGGATAAGTCCGATATTATAATAATATTATTTATGTTACTGTGGGACTTAACTGTGCTGGAAAACGTATTCACCTCACGCGTTATTATTATCGTTATCGTCGCACACTCCGCCGCCCGGGCACAATGCCCGTTATGCTATCAATGTCTGCGGATGGCTGTGGATTCATGACGTGCGAGCGGTATCACAATAACAATACAACATATACCGCGTTCACCTATTCTTTCCTTTGTACTTATTTGCACTTCGCCCGAATATAATAACGTAATCCTCCGCGGGTATAAGTGCTTGTTTACTGTTATAACGTTGTACACACGCGAGATCGCTGCAATGCCGCCACTCCGTGTCTCTTCCGTCACATAATATATACAAATACAAAATAAATATAAACTATACTATACTATACGTCATGATATTATAACGCGATCCGTTGTGACGACTCGTGACCATTGTCGGTACCTACGCGTATTTGACTGTCGACATTTCGTTCGGCAAATAAGATTGAACGCCGTTACAGTATGGAAACAATGTAAAGGCAAGTGTATTAGCGTATTATTGTTATACGCACACGCTGCAGAAACAATAATAAACTGCGACACGGACACGGTTTGATTGGGCCGACCGTAATTGATTTTCTATTATACTCATCATCACTGCACGATGATTATTGATATCGCGTGGTGTGGTGTGTGTGTGCGTAGACACGCCGGTTGTATAATATTATGCGTTGTTTGTCGACTAATGAGATATTATTGTTGATCGGTCGTTGTTCGTTCTTATCGAAATGTAATCCGTTCCAAAAGGATTTGTTGAAGAAAAAAAAAATAGAAATCCCACAATACGGAATGGGTATACAGTATTATAAGAATGTAATACGAAAAAGCTTTTTAGATGCTAAAGTAGTGCACTATTATTGTTTTCTTCAATCCTGACGTCTGTTTAACTTTATTCTTCCGTTCTATTTGCGTATTTACTGTCACGGAAAAGCGTCGAGAATTATTTACACATCTCGTGCATATAATAACATTTATAGACGTGTCAAGTTTATAGACGTATGGAAGTTTTTTTTTTTTGTTTTTCTACAAGTACGTGTACGCGAGTTAGAAGTGTGGCATATTTTTTCTGAACATAGCTAAGAAGTAATTGGTTTTACACAATATAAAAATGTGTATTTTTTTCCGTTTATAACAATTTTAGTACTTATTTTGCATATACGTGATAACTATATTAAATTATTTATACGGATATAAGGAGTGTTCAAGTTTCATAATTATTTCTTCTTTGGTTGAAATTTTTTAACTTGACAGTACAGATAGATAGTATATAGTGATAGTATCTACTTAATTATTTCAAATTTACACAAAAAATTTCACTACAAAATCAATAAAAAAAATTAAACTCTTGACATATATAAATATGTTATTTATTACATAATTGTGTTATTCTTCAAGCCTTTCAATTTGAACAAAATGTGACGAATTTCGATTTAAAAATTTTTTCTTGTCATTTCAACGTCTTAATCACATACAGCTTAATTAGAGAAAGCCATCGACCAGGTTGACAATAAGAATAATTAAAACAAAACTTGTACGGTAGTCTCGCCTCGTTCGACGGCCCCTCTAAACATGCACGCGCAGAACTTTTTTCATTATTGTGTATTATCGTTGAAAAACACGTAACTTGTTTTGTTGAATTCGCATCGTGCCTATACGTCAATTATTTAACATTTTATATAAATATCATACATATTATTGAATAATATTATATTGTAGACAATCGTATACAATACGATTGTTATAAATATTATATAATTTATTTTCCAGAGCACATTACATAATTCATTATGTTGTATAATATATTGTACTAGGTATAAAAATATTATATATTAATATTTTTATGACGAAAGTTCTAAGACATTTTTACTATTCATAATGATTGCTTGCATGTTGTATAAATTGACGAACATGAGAATAATATGAGAATATTATGACATAGACGACGTATTGTCTACGTTATCGATTCGAATGAGAAAAATTTCGAGTTGATTGCTCTTTCATTTCTTTCGTCATAAATCACAAATTATAAAATATACAATAAGGTTCGAATTTAATATAATACTTTAATGGCTTAGCTGTGTACAGTCATTAGCCAAGATTAGGTGCCGGTATTTTTATACAGACACATTTTCTCGGGTTGTATATTAAAGTCTGTGCCGTCGAAAACTCAATTATGTGAGCTATGGGCTATACACACAAAAAAGAAACAGTATGAAAATAGAGCAGTTGATAAACCTCTTATTTGTATTACGAGTTCCATTTTCAAGTAATAATTATTTTTTCTTTACGTCATACTTAACATATTGTTATGCATTGTTTGGTTTATCATTAACAACGAAATACACATATATAGGTAAGTACTCTAAAACCATTTCAGTAATAAAATGTAAATTCGAAAAAAAATTAATATATTTTACTAAATATTTCGACAGAAGTCTTCTAAACGGTTTTGGCTATGATAATAATAGTTCAGTAATACATAAATACAACAATAAATTACGATCACACGGCGTTATAGATAGGCAAATTAAATAATTCATTAGGTATCATATTTTCAGTATTACCTCAGGGTGATCAGACGTCTAGTTTAAAACGTGATTGTTCCTTTTTTGATTATCGTGTCCCATTGTCCCGACAAACTTCGAAGGGGACACTTTTTATCCCGTTTTTACATATTAATACATTATATTTTTAAAATAAATCGATCGATGAAACAAATCTAAAATAGTTTTATAACCAAATTTATAAATAACAGATAACAGTTTTCGTAAAACAAGAATCAAGGACCGATGCTAATGAACAATTAAATTAACGGTAGTGTTTAATAATAAAAAGAAAATTTTCCTAATTATTTGAAAAAATTGTATAAGTTTTGAAATGCAACATTATTGTGTTGATTAATGATAGTAAAAAAATAAATACTCCTAAGCTATAGAACACTTTTATTTAGGTTAAGTTAATTAACTCAAAAGGGTAAAGTAACAATAATAATTTTTTTAGGGGGAAGGGTGTAACAACTGTCCCGTTTTTTATTTTTTTTAAATGTTCACCCTATCCTAGGTGAATACCATAAAATAATATTATTGTACACTGTTCGGTTTGATTTTCGTTTCGATTATTGGTGATTTATAAGAATTTTTCCAACGACAGATATGATTAATTCTGTTGATAATAAAAAAAATGGGAAGGTATCAAAGACGCGCGCTATACTTCAACGTATATAAACGGAACGGCGATACAGCAGATTACCACTGTTACAGCTCACTGAAGTAGTTATGTCAAATCACCGACCCACCGCTATTGCCCTTTTAAGGTTTTATACCTATACAGTATACAACGCCGTGGACCTAAGTATTTCGGCAAAAGGTTGTATTTCCAACCGTCGACATCGGCCAAAATCAAATCCCCGTCGATGGAAACAATAACAACGATCGTCTTCTCGAGCCGTTCGCGGTTTATCCTCACGTGTATCCAGCTATATCGATATCACGTTATTACACCTATAATACACGACGCCGACTTTTCGTCAACACGGTTTTACCTCTCTGCGGGGCAGAGTTGGCGTTATCGCCGCACCATTGGATTCATTAAATCAGCGCGTCGTCTGTGCACGGTTCCGATGTTATTATGTTTGTTTGGCTGCTGTAATCATATTATTATTTGATAGATACACCGCCGATCGCCCCTTTGGTGAATATACGGATTTATCCGCCGACGTCCACCGGTGGTTATAAGGTTACGTTTCACGATACCCGGCGGCGGGTCAATCGTCTATATAGATTGCCGATCAATCACAAAGACGGCTATATTTTATCTTATATCAATTAGGGGGTTCAGACGTTTTTCTTTCAATACTCAAAGGAGACGAAATTCCACGCCTGGTTTATTAAACTATTACGACTTTCTTATTCCGTTTATAATAACGACACAAAAAATGTAGTTGAAACAAACTTCTAAAAATTAAATTTTCAAAGCTTGTAGACATATCAGCGTTTGAGTTTGAAGAACACCACGACTCAACAATTTCAAATAAATAAACAAAAACAAATAAATAAAAATCCACATTTTTATTAAATACCCTTTATTGGCCAGTATTTATTAAACGAGTTAGAATTGTTATTCAATGAAATCTATGTTGTTTATGCCTTATTATTTCGTAAAATCATAAAAAAATTAAAATGTACCTTAATATTATAATGTATTTTTAGTATTTCCATATCAATCCCCGTATTGAGCCATTCAAAACGCTCACATCGTATCATTCATTTTTTAGAATTTTCCTTACTATTTGAATAAAGGTTATACAGTTATATTATTATTACCCTATTTTATTATTACTTATATTATTCATTTACATAAAACTTTCGGAAAGTACTACTGCTAAATTAATTTTTTAATAAAGTCAACATTTTTTTTAATACGAAATTAAAATGTATAATTCATTAAACTTATTTATATTTTTAATTACTTTAAATTTAACATCACCAAGCATAAGTTTAAACGCTATTGACTTTTTTTCGAATGAAAATTATTTATAAAAAATATAGACATCAACTAAAGGCCTAAATATTTGGTCTATCATAACATAAACTTATAAGCCATGAAAACTCGAAATCATTCATTGTAAGCAATGATTAATTATTGAATTTAAATCTAACATTTACATTATAGTGACTTACTCAATAACGAAGACACGAGCTACACTTAATACGTAATGTATACGGCAGGCTAGTTACATACTTTTCTTTTTTTTTTTTTAAATTTATCATTCAATATAGAAGTTTTATTTTTGCTTATACTTTTGAGAAGAACAAAATATGTCAAATTGTTATATCTTTTGAGTATGTGTGTGTATGTATGTGTGCATAAGACTGAACATTATATTATATTACTATTACAGTATTAATTTTAATTTTATTGAATTATGTTATTTTTTTATCGTTTATGCAATGAGTTTTACAATGATGTGATTTTTTTTTTTTTTTATGAGTACATACACGGTATAAATTATTGATGGTTAAATTGGATGGTTTCTGATTTAAAAATTGGATCTATGTACTTTAGAGAAGTCAAACTTAAAAATTCACAGTACTTATTTTTATAATCTGAAAAATAAACAGAAAATTAATAAGTAATATCATTTTTACGCAAATCCAACTTTTGACAAAATTGGTTTTATTTTTTCGGTTGTAACTTGAAAACAAATAACTTTAGGAATTTGAAATATTCACAAAATATTTAAATATTATATTATTACAAAATATTTCGACTATTTTTTAAGTATCAATATTGGCATAATAAATGTTCAGTTTCTTTAGTTTTTCAAAAATTTTAAATTTAATAACCTTTAACTTTTCGAAATTTTAATTTTTTTTTAATTAACTCAGCGTCTTGCCCTCTGAAATACTGTCATCTTTTAATTTTATAATAAGTATATTTACTTAAGAACCAAGATTAAATGAGTTCTACTTAGACTGCGAAAACCCGTTTTGTTTATGTCGTACGTGTACAAGACGAAACCAACACACGTCATGCGAGTACGACGTCCTCTTTCTAGTAGATTTTAACACATTACATGTCTTAATATGGCGCATGGTGGAAAAACTGCATTAAGTTTGGTCAAATGATAAAACATCTTATTTTTGTATAAAAATTACATTTTTAAAATAAGCGGCATCACAAATGTTGGTATGGGCAGCTGCCCACCCTGCACATACGCTAGAACCACCACTGCTTGCCTACCTTTAGTAAGTAGAACTAAATATATCAAGTTATGTAGAATTATTAAAAAAAAGTATACGTTTTTCAGTCGCACGGAAAAACAATGAATCGTAGTTTTGTTTAACCCATAATATGTCTATGAAACCGTTTTTTTTTTTAGATGTTGATATACGGTAACGTAATTATATTATGTATTGGTTAATTATTGCCAGGATTAACCTAGGTATAGTGAAGAAAAATTTATGACGCGAAACCGGTAATGTAGCTAGGAGCGATCTAAGAACTCTAAGAAATATTAGGTCAGAAATAAATGCCCTAAAACATATCTATGACAACATTGTTACATTATTAGAAACATTATTGCAAGTTAAACATTATTCAGCATTACAAACGTTATTATTATGTGAATGACAAATTGACTTTCTAATGGTAATACTACAGATCAATACACTAACTGAATCGCACAGCTTATAATAAATGTGTTCACATTATTATTTTTAAACCGAGTCCACTCTAAGACGAACATTGTTATGGAACATGTTTGTTCAAAATGTTTATACTAATAGGTATAGGAGCACATTTGGTTTGTACATATCGATAATTGGTTGTAAACTTGTAAAATTACAAAATGTCTGTTTTTTGTTTGCTATTTGTAGAAAGTACCCGACTGTTATCAATGTAGTATAAAATTCAATGCAAAAACAAGATTCTCGTGAGACTAAATCCATACATTTACTTGTTTATCTATTAATTATTATAGAGTATACAACGGTTATATTATAATATCATGTACCTATTAACTATTAATATTAGGTATGGATATTCGATGCCAATTAATAAATTAATATTGCCAGTTTAAGATTCAATGGTCAATGAACATCGTATCATTATTTCAATTAAAAACAAACGTTTAAAAGTTTCAGTAATAATATATACATTGTCATATTCACATTGATTGTTTAAATGTTGGATTATGAGTATGAATTCAATATTATTATGTGTAATTGAATTTATTTGTTGTTTAATATATTCACATAACTTTAAATTATCAGTAACCCATATATATATAATATATATATTATATTCTATATACATAGAATAATTATATTTTATTCGAATAAAACAATATTACTTAATTAATAATGAATTTAAATCGCAAAATTAATTACTTAGTATGATCTTTTTCTAGACAACCGCTTGAAAGAATCGTTAGTATTTCAAAGTACTTTTTCCTTGTTGAAATCTAAAAAGGAATTAATTTTATTTATCATAAGTAAAATAAATATAAGGTTGGTATTAAGATTGTTGAAGTATTTTAATAAAGTAATATTTTAGATAAAAATCAATTCATCCATTAATTTTTAAATAAGGATATTATAATATGATTCATTAATATATTGTAAGACTTTTTTTAGATTCTGAACGGAGTGATGAATGTATTGATTTTACAATGATGTGTGTTTTTTTTTGTGTCTGTCATCACGTTTTGGAGAAGTAATAATGCTTCGATTTTTGACTTTAGCCCCTCTTCGAATAGGAAAATTCATCTAGTTGGTACTTTGGGGAGGGGGGGGGTCAAAAGTTGTTCAGTAGTTTTCAAAAGCGTCGGGAAAACCCCTCAAAAATAAAGAAAAAACGAGAATTATTACGCATAACCACTTTTCGACAAAATCGATTTTTTGATTTTGCTGTAACTCAAAAACGAATAATTTTAAATACTTGAAATTTTCACCAAATGTTTATATTATAGTTATCTATTTACGGATAAATTTTCAAAATATTTTGACCTTTTTTAAGCTATTTATAGACAATTGAAATTTTCGACTTTTCTAAATATTTTTTCTTAAAATTAAATTCAGTAATAATTTTTTTTTTTTTTTTTTTTTTTTTTTTAATACTAGTACATAAAGTATACTAAATAAACATTTTAAAACATTATGGTTTAGCTACCTTCTTTAAGCATAGCTTGAGTTGAAGGTAGCGAGTTATTACAAAGTTATTTCCTTAGAGATTAAAATATATCATATACAGTTTAGTATTTACAAATATGACAAAAATAAACAATAAATACAATAAAGAAGAAGTTATAAACCAGATACTTGAATTTACAAATTATTTATAAAAACATTAGTTAAATATTTATTAATATTATTATCATTACTTAATCTAAGATACCTTTTGACATTAAATTCTAGGGAATTGAAATAAGTTGGCCCTAAATAGTCTACAAATTTCTGACCAATACATTTATTTGAAAAATTAACATTTAGATTGTATTTTAAAGTTTCACGTTTATTTATATTCGGATCGAATTTAGAATGTTTTTTTAAAATAAAAGATATAGAATATTTTTTATATAACAGGTTTAGAGGAAGTACACCCAGTTCTTTGTAATTTTCATTAGAAGAACCAACTCGATCTGTTTTATTTAGAGAGATACGAACAGGGGGCCAATTCTTGAAATCATACGACTAATTCTCGCATTCGACATAAGTCATACATTTTATCGACTGTGACTAATTTTTATCGCATGCGACATACAATTGGTATTCTTGAACTAAATCGATAAGATTTTATCACTTATCGAATGCGATAAAGTAAATCGAATGAACCACTATGGTAACAACACAAAATCTAGATTTTAACCTCAAACAATTTATCAAATCTATTAATAAATATTATTTTTATTAATAATAAATTAAATTTGTACAATTGCAGTGTATAAGCATTCATATTATTTTTTCCTTCATTTTATAATTCATATTTTTATTAAATCGTGTGTACATCAAAGTCATAAAATAATGTCGAAGTCAAGGCCCACTCAATTTCAAATGAAGTCTTTGGTTGAATGTATGACTAAAGATCCATTATTGTGTGCCGGAAAGTTCAATCAAAATTTTACCCACAAAACGGCTCAAAAGAAATGGGAAATGATTGCAGCGGAACTGAATGCGTTACCAGGGGCAGAGAAAAGCTGGGATAAGTGGAAAAAAGTAAGAATGTTTGTTTATTGTAAATACCTATAGCACCTTTGATTATAAACACTTTTAAAACTGTACTAATAGATGTCCAAATAGCACTATAAGTTACATTCATACTAAGAAATATAGTCAATATAGATAAACAAACAAGTATTTATTTATAAGTTTTTAAAATACTTATTAGTGGGTGCTAGGAGTCAATTATTAATTTAATCATTCAAGTCCAATGTTTTGATTGCCTCTATTGTAAATCTCCAAATATTTATGTTTATTCTCCATATCCTTACTATAGTATTACACAGTTTTACATATATATACATAAATTAATTTTTCTCATTGTAATAATTTAGACATGGCACGATACTAGGTCAACAACTAAAACAAAAGCAGCAGCCATTAAAAGGCATATAGGAGGTACTGGCGGTGGACCATCTTGTTCTATCGAACTCAATGAAGTCCAGCAGGACGCATTATCTTTAATTTGTCCAGCATCAGTGAGTGGTCATGTGAATTCAACTGAATCAAATGTTGAATTTATTTTTGAAGTTCCTAATAATGTGACAATTGGTAAATCTATAATATATCAATTTTATTAAGTACCTAGTGATAATTTTTTTTTATGTTTCCAGATACAAATGAACTATGTGTAGAAGAATTTGATGAATCATACGGTAGTTATAACATTTCTTGGTTACTTTTGATTCTTTAAAAATGTTAAATATGTACTTAAAAATTTAAAATACTTAAATAAATTGTGAAATAGGTTTATAATTTGCTTTTATCTGTTGTAGTAGTTGATAACCAAGAACATAATGCACAGCCATCAATCAATGCTTCTGAATTAGGTAATATCTTATCTTCCAAAATCATCTTCATAAAATTTTTATACTATAGATTCCAAAAAAAAAAATGTAAAAAAAATAAACAGTTTTAGTGTTTCTATTAAAATCTTTGTCTGATGGCATAATTTTACAACACTAATGGGTGCTATAGATACAATTCTTGTACATTTACCTATATATTTTATATTATAATTAACATTGTACCTACAATTGGACTAATGTTAATAAGATTTGTATGACAAAGTAATTTTTTGATTTTTGAAAGACATTTCTTGGTTCTTTAAAAATATTTAGTAAACATACTTAAATAAATTGTGAAAAATAGATATTAATTTACTTTTATATGTTATATTATAACAGTTGATAACCAAGACAATTATGCACAATCATCAAGCACTACTCCAGCTAAATTAGGTAATATTTTATCAACCATTCATCATTATACATACATCACTTACCCAACATTTTTCTATCATAGGTTCAAAAAAAAAATCAACTGCAATCTCTAGATTAAGTGAAAGTAGTGCAGCTGCAATTCGATTGGGTGACATAGCTGAAAGAAAGTTGGATCTAGCAGAACGAAAATTAACTTTAAAAAACGCATATTACCAAAAAAAAATTAAACTGAAAGAAGAAAATAATGCATTATTAAGAACATTGATTTCTACATTGAGTGATAAATTACCAATACCTTAAGTATTCAATAGTTAAAAAAAAAAGGTTATAGGTATTGTTTCTTTCTTTATTATGTTTTGTTATTTTTAAAAAAAGTTTATTATTTTATTTGTTCTTTTATATCTATAAAAATGTGTTAAATGTTCAAGTTTAATTTATGAGTTAATATACCAAGAAATAAGACTGGCAAATAACATAAATATTATAATTTAAGACTGACAATTTATGTACGTATTAGGTATGTAACTAAAGATCAATTAAAAAGGGTATACTGTTTTTGTTTAATTATTAGTTGTTAAAAAATAAGTTTATCAACATTCAAGATTTATTTAAAATGTGTTGTATGTGATTTTATATTATTCATTGAGTTTATTAGTTGTTAAAAAATATGTTTATCAACATTCAACATTTATTTAAAATGTGTTGTATGTGATATTATATTATTCATTGAGTTTAATAAAAAAAAGTTTTCATATTCTGTTTTTATTTTATTTTAATAACAAATAATACTTAAATATAATACAATTTTGCACAATTTAAAATAAAAATATATTTATCTATATTATATAATTTATAATACATTATTTCTATTAAATAAATATCTAACGATTTTGTCCCTCTGTTGTTTTCCAAGAGTTAAATCTCTGTTACGATTGTCGTCAGCTAATAATGCTTGGTCTTCTATCATTCCCAAATTATCAATTTCTTCAACATCATCTGCAGGCATAGGAACATTGTTTTGAATACACATATTATGCAACACTATACATGCATTTATAATAGCAGTTGATTTTTCAGGTTTATAATGCAATGTCCTGTCTTTTAATAAGCATCTATAACAAAATTATTTGGTGTCAAAACTATGTAAAACAAAATAAAAATATAAAAAAAATGTTACCTAAATCGCATTTTTAACACCCCGTTACACCGTTCAATAATGCTTCTAGTTGCCATTTGTTTTCTGTTATAATATTCCTCTGCACTTGTGGTAGGATTTGCTATAGGTGTTAACAGCCACTGGCGTAAAGGGTAACCCGAATCTCCTATTAATATTTTTTTTTTTTATCAAAAAACAACGATTTCATTTATAATTTAATTATGAAGTTAGAAGAGTAGTAATATTATTTACCTAATAAATAGAAATTATTATAATTTTGTCTATATAACTCTTGAAGTATAGGTAAAATATTGCTATTGTTCCATACATGTACGTCGTGAGTACTCCCCGGGAATAGTGCGTTCACATTAAGTATTTTTAGTTTTGAATCGCAAATCTAAAGTTGAAAATAAATATTTGATAATTATGCAACTACCAAAATTATATACATGGAATATATAAAACACAAAAAAGATTTGAAATTTTACCAATTGGACATTGATTGAATGGTAACCTTTACGGTTTACATAAATGTACTCAGGATTTTGGTTCTCATTCAAATTTAGATTTGTTGAAGGAGGTACAATTGAAACATGTGTACAGTCAATTAAACCAATAACCCCAGGAAATCCTGTTTCTCTATAAAACCTAGATTATTAAGAAATATCATATGTTTAATTTGTTATTCATATTTCAAGAATAAACATAAACATTAATATTACTCATTACGGACTTCGGTGAGCTCATTCATGTCTTTGGGAAACTTAACCCAAACATGAAATATTTCAGGATGGTTAATTGCAGCAACAACCTCGCTTATACAGCGAGATACCGTTGGTTGGGATACAGAAGTAAATCTACTGTTACCAATAGGTGACTGGTATGATCCAGTAGCCAAAAAGTTCAATGTGACTAAAACCTAAATAACAGTATAATCATCTTGTATAATATAATATATATTATATATTTTTTGGTACATAAGTAAAGGTGTTAGGTTCTCAATGACACAAAAATTAATATCTAACATCTCAAATAGGAAAAATAGTAAAGATTTAGTGTAGGTACTTACTTTTGTTTTCAAATCAATTGCAGACGAACGTCTCTTTGATACAATATGAGGTCTTATGAGTTCAATTAAATTAGTAACAAGTTCTTTAGTTAGTCTATAGTTTTTAATAAATAGTCTATCTGAATATGTGAATGGATCTGTAATAGTTTCTTGATTTCGACTTTGTCTTACGTGAATGTATCGTTCATGTTGTTCAATATTTTCAATAGCAAACAGCATTGCCATTTCATCATTATTAGCCATTGTAGAAACTATAGGAATGTAGAATTGTAGAATGAATTAAAATTTCAAACTTTTTCAAACATAAAACAAAATCACGAGCATAAATTATTTCGTTACGATTTCAAAAAATGATATCACATTTCTTAAATGTTTGATAAAGTATCATAATCATGCGACTAAAATTTGTCACCAACGTTATACCCAGTCGACAAATAGTCGAATGTTTTTCGTTCGACTACAGTCTTACCTTTTTTCAAGAATACCAAATATTTATTTTCATGCGATAAAATTTTTATCGCGTGCGACAAAGTTTATCACATTTTCAAGAATTGGCCCCCAGCTCTATTCTGTAAAGATATTATTGGTTTTAGTGTTTTATCAGAGGCACCACCCCATATAGTTATACCATATTGTAAGATAGATTGATAGAGTGACAAGTAAACAATTTTCATGGTATCTGAGGAGAGAGTTTTATTCAAACAATATAACTTATATATAACAGTTCGTAAGCGCATATTAATATTTTGTACATGGATATTCCATCTAAAATTGCAGTCTAGCATTAATCCTAAGTATCTGACCTTTGTTACCCTCTTAATTTTAAAGTCGTTTGAACCGCGAGTTTTATGACTATCATTATAGATTATTAGCTCCTGATTTGAAAATTGAGTACAATTATAAATAGAAAACGCAATAAAAACAGTTTTATCATAATTGACAGAAATCTTTTTTAAATTTAGGTACTGAATGAATTTATTTAATTCTGTTTCTGCTTTATTGTACACCAGATCCCATGTAGCATCAGTAAATAATAAGCAGGTATCGTCAGCATAGGTAACAATAGATCCATTAAATTTCATGTTACATAAACTGTTAATATACATAATAAACAATATTGGACCAAGCACGCTGCCTTGTGGTACACCACAGTTAATATAAAATTCATCACTCATATAGTCATTTAGAGAAACATATTGAACTCTACTTTTTAGATAGCTGGTAAACCATTTTAGACTTTCATTGACAATACCAAAACCTGGCAAAGCAATTAATAGTTGTCTATGGTCGACAGTATCGAAGGCTTTTGCAAAATCCAAAAAAACAGCTATCGCTTTTTGATTGTTGTCGAGTGCATTATAGATATATTTTGATACATTATAAAGTGCATCAATAGTTCCTAGACCTTTTCTAAAGCCAAATTGATTTTTAGATAACAGGTTATTTTCTTCTAGAAATGTAATGAGTCTATTTTTTACTATTTTTTCCAAAATTTTAGCAAAAATACTGATTATTGAAATGGGTCTATAATTTCCCAGAGATTGTCTATCACCTTTTTTAAAAATGGGTTTTACGATTGCTACTTTAAACTGAGTGGGAAAAATACCTTCTTTTAGACTTTTATTATAAATAGTAATTAATGGGTCAATTATAAGTGGTAAAATTATTTTAATAAGCTTTACTGATATTTTATCAAATCCTGCAGCGGACTCCTCTTTTTGTGAATTAAACAAATGAAGGACCTCTTTTTTATCCACATCTTTGGTAAAAATATTATCAAAGTGCTTATCAAGAGGTAGTGGAACTTCCATATTTACTGTATTAAATGTTTTACTCAAATTGACACCCACCTCAGAGAAAAACTTATTAAAGGCATTACATGCTTTGATTGGCTCAGATCTACAGTTTATTTGTTCTTCATTTACTTTTATTAATTTAATATTATCATTGTTTGTCAACTTTTTACCGGTTATTTCATTAATTAATTTCCATGTAGCTTTTGGATTTTTTGAAACTGAAATGAATTTATTTTTATAAAAATTTATTTTTGCTATTTTAATTAAAGAGTTGAGTTTGTTTCTATAGGATTTATAATAAGTTACAAGGGATTGATTTAATGGATGTTTTTTAACTTTGATAGAGAGTTCGTTTTTTCTACGAGTGGAGCGAAGTAGACCTGCTGTCATCCATTCTTTGATTCTTTTGTTTTTAGAGTGAATAAATTTTTTATTTGTACAGGAGCTTATAGTATTTAAGATTATGTCATAAAAATTTTTTACCGATTTATTGATATCGTGATCATTAACTGAGGTCCATGTTACATTTTTTAATTTACTCTTCACTAACTTATAATCTACAAGATTTTTATAATTATTGTCATTATGACTTTTATATTTCAGTAGAGGGACCGATGTTATAACTGGGCAGTGATCTGTGATATACATTTGTAGTACGCCTGCTTGAATATTGTTTAGTATATTATCGTCATTAGATTTAACAAATACGTGATCAATACAAGAGTGAGTATGGGTAGTAGGGAGTCTCGTATAAATGTTTACAAAAGAGTGAAACCCATATGACGATAACAAGTCTAGATATTCATTATCTATATTGTTGGTGCCAATTATATTAATGTTCGTATCTCCGATAATAAGTGTACGGTCAATCAGAGATTTATCAGTTTTTATGATGTTAGATAGACAGGTCAGAAATTCATCGCTATTCGAAGACGGGGACCTATATATACATAAAATATTAAATCGTTCGTTGTATGACATATCAGATAACGTTAAGTTAACAATATTACATTCATTACAGCCGTATTCTTTAAAATCAACCGAGAAATTATTCTTAATAAATATAATGATACCATCATTCTGGTTTCTCTTAACTTTAGTGTGAAATAATTGAAAACCATTAATATTAAAGTTACAATTATTCGCATCATGCCAAGTTTCAGTTAATATAATCACATCTAAATATTTGAACATAACATCATTTTCAAAAGATAAGAGTAAATGATCGAAATTAGCATTAGCGCTTCTTATATTAACACATATTACATTAAGAAAATCTTTTTTGGACAGGTTTAATTCGTTAAAATATTCCGAAATGGATTCATAGTATTTAGTTTTGTAGTTTAAATATGGATTAACCGAATTAATAATATCCATGTTTGTAGTTTAAAGTAAATAAGGAAATTAAAAAAAGAAAAATTATATAAAAATAAAAAATGAAAGTAGGTAAGTAAATTATTATGACGGACAATCTTTACTAAACTATTTTAGATAGTGAATTATTGTCATCAATAATAAAAATGTTAGACATTTCAGTTTTTTTTGCAAAAATTTTCGAATTTTTAAACCATATAAATTTAAAACCAACCTCTCGTGCAATATTTTTCGCCTTGTAAAAGAGATTTCTGTTAACTTGTGTCATTTGTTCATTAATGTAAATGTTGTTGTTTTCCCAGTCCTGGTGAAGTTGATTAGCCTTAATTTTCATTTTTTTTGATTGAGTTAGAAGTTGATGTCTAGATTCTTTCGAATTAATGCTGGCAACAATTTTTCTAGGATTTTTATTTTTACCTGAGAATACTCTGTATGCGTTATGGACTACAATTTCAACGTTTAGGTTTGATGCAATTTTATTAACGATATCAACACACGATTCATCAGCAGATTCTGGGACACCAACAATTTCAATATTATTTTCAATGAACCTTTGTTCCAGTGAGTTTATTTTTTTGTTAAGTTGTAAAACTTCTTCGGATAATTTAATGTTCTGATCCTTAATCAATTTATTTTCTGATTGAATTTGTTTTAAAGAGGAAAACATTTCTTTAACTTGGTTTTTAAAAATATCAAATTGTTCGCTCATAAATTCAACAGACTTAACTAAGGCTTCAATTGTGTCGTCAGAGAATGTGGAAACGTTATTTTTTAGAACATTTTGAGCCAGAAGTTTTGTTGAAGACTTATCCTTAGGTTTACATGAGCTGCATACCCATGCTTTTTTCGATAACTCCGATGTTTTCTTAAAAACAGACTCTCTGAAGCCCGCACATACAAAATGTAAGTATTCATTACATAATTTGCATTTAATATGTTCTCCAGTGGTAATTTCATCATTACAAATTGAACAGATCATTTTAAAATATCAAATTAGTAACAAAAAGTACGTTTGATTAGAAGGGAGAGCACGAACAACTACGGACAACAGTAATAAGACAAGAATAAAATACGCGATAAGCGAGCAGATACGACGTCGGATTACGTCCAATCTCGACGGAAACAGATCGATAACTGCCGATAAAAAAAATTTGGCTACCCAAAAAATCTTTAAAATTTAATACAAGGTTTATTATAAGTTGTACTTATCGTAGTAAAAAATAATCAAAAATCGTTAGTCACAATTTATGTTTATAAGCATTTATTTAAAGTTCGAATGTTTACGAAATATATCAAAATCGCGAAAATTTACAAGGAATTTTAAAGTTGAAAATTCATAAAAAGATTGTGATTTATACTTAAGGTTCAAAAATCTAATACAAGGTTATCCATAAGTTTTCCTTCAAGTAACTGTAAAAAAAAATTCCAGCATCAATATAGAAAAAATTTCATGAACGTATGAAATTTATTTTTTTACGAAATCGCATAAAATAACGATATAATAAATTACAATTATAATAAATTACTTATGTTGTGATTTAATTATACAAAAATTATGCAAATTGATCTTATAAGTTATAACCTTCTTAATTTAGTAAATGTCATATTTATATATATTTTGAGTACAATTGCTTTGACCTCATAGTAATTATAACTAAATATTCATTAAAATATAAAAATTGATTAATTAACTATAAATTATAAATATTAAAACCGCTACCTATATGAGACAAAAAGTAACAAAATCATAGGTACCAAAATATATTCATCAACACCAATTATTGTGTATAAACATTTTCTAAAGTACCCATATAATTTAAATGCATTAAAAAAAATATTTTTTACCTTCAATATTATTATTACTGAGTAGATAGGTACCTACTGATATAATTGTATACATACATACATAAAACATAAATATGTATATTTAACTAATTATACATAAACTATCTATACACTATAAATACATTTTACTATTTGATTACCATTTTCAAAAAAAAATATTTTCAACGAAACTAATAATTATGATTATGAAATACTTAATATTTATATTCTGTGTATATATTATTATACATTTATTTTGTTTTCTTGAACTAAATAATATCAAATCAATTTGTGTCAAAATGTCTGATATAATATAGTCATCAACATTTGCTTAATATTATTTTGTACTGTACATAAAAACATATGATTATTTATACATATTTTAAATTTTAATGGAGTTATAAATTTTGTTTACAAATGAATTTAAAATAACTAATCCTTGAATCTATGGATCCATAATAACTTTATTTAAATTTAAATTTGTTAAAAATATGCATATTATCTAAAATATAATATCAAGGAATTATCCATTATTTAGATAATTGGTTGATTAAAAAAATGCAGGTGTGTCGATATAATTTTTTCCGTCATTTTTAAAGATGTAATATTAATTATAATATAGAGATGTTTATGTTCTGAACATATTTTTGATGTATTTAAGTTAATAAAATATATTAGTTAACAAATATTGTTATGTTACAGGGGTGGCCACACAATGAATCGATAAATGCAATGATATTAAAAGTCAAAATGTTTATAATTACATTTTATATAATTTATTGTTATATTTTTATAAATAATTAATAAAAAAATTAATATTCATAAAAATAATAAGTATACTTAAATTTTTTTTAAAAGAATTTATTTGAAATTTCTTTATAATCTAATTTTGTTAGACTTAATTCTACTGATAGAGCTTTTTAAAGTTTTACGATGCTGATTATACTTAGTACTCATACAGCACACACTGTGAGTACATTTTTTTCAAATAAAAAATATAAAGCTCGTTTTGCTGTTCTAATTGAAGTATTCCCGAATTTTATTTTCACTATGAAATATTTTTTTTAATTTTTGCGCAACTATAATATCAATACTTTAAAAAATTATAAATTTTTCTCAAGTAAAATTATGTACACTTCTTTACTCTATACCATTTAGATTTATTCGCAGTTTTTATTTTATACAAATTTGAAAATAACTAGCAAAGATAAAATTATATTTACCGTTCAAAATTATGCTCTTATGTAGAATATTTATTATAATATGTATCTAGCTATTTCAGTGCCCAGACACATTTGTCAATGGCACATCCACAGGCCCAGGTTTTTTTAAAAATTTTTATCTTCATCTCGCCTTTATCTTTTTATACTAACTGAATAAATTATTTCTATACCAAAAAAATATATATTTATTAATTAGTTACTAAATAATTAGCTAATATAAATCAGTCAGCCAGGGTTTCCCATGGTTGTATTACTAACTTTATGATACTCAAATATTCCACGTTTAGATGATAAATAAAATATTTAAATATAAAAAAACAAACTGCAACAAAAATAATATTTATGGTTGCAATTCTGATACACCGATTGAATTCGATACAATATAATATATATTTTCAGTCAGATTCAATGAACAATACAATTAAGTTATAGTGGAAACACAAAGTAATAAGGGCAAATGTTATCTTAAAGTTTTCTTATATATTCAAACTCAATATTCCTTAAAATATGAAAACCTCGACATCCGCTATTTCTTTAAACTCAAAATCAAATGTTATTTTTTAAAGTGAACAACCAATTTTATAACTGTAGATGCATAAAATCAATACATTCTTTCATATTTATAATAAATTGTGAATATTTAAACTAATATTTAATATTTTAGTCTATAAATGATATATATATATTTAATGGTATATATAAAACGTTTATTACTGAATGTTTACCAACTTATTTATTATATAAATACGAAAAATACAAAGAAGGTGTATCTGTATCCAAAGTATGAATTGTATGCAAATACCAAAGTATCGGTTCAATTGTGACCGTGATAGTTCTTTTAAGTAATTACGATCTAGTTATTTCTAGTTCTGATTATATGGATTTGAACATGATTCATTAATAAATATATCTATATAATTTAGTGAAATCAATTTTGACTTGATCGTTTGTGAAATGAACACAGTTTATGTTTTAGAAATTTTAAAAAGTAAAGAGGACATAATATGACGTTATAACATAAAAGTAAATAAATTGTAAATCTATATACATGTATACATTATTGATAGTTATTTTTACCTGACAAATTAATTTCGAACAAAATGTTTTGACCAGACGTTACATGGTGAAGTACTTACTTAGAACAAGTTATCGCAATATCACTTATACCTACGTCAAATTTAAATTCAAATATTTGTATACAAATATACAGTATACCTTAATACACCTCCAAGGTTATTATAAAATAAGAGCTGAAGACTACGACGTAGTTTAAATTTTGGGAACTTTTAATATTAATTTAATATAACAGTGTGTTATTAAACGTCATAAAAATTACTTTGCATTCATGTCTAATGAAAATATTCAAAATAATAATCCGTTAAAAATATACATTAATAAAATCTGTATATAATACTTAACTATCTAACAAGAAAATCTTAATTATCATTAACCATGATCTTGTAAAAACATTTTATAACTACATCAGTTAGTTAGATTAAAGAAATCAAATTTAAATCCTAAATTAAACAATTATTTCATATAATAACAGGAATCTAAGTACCTATTTACTAGTTTTGAGACAAATATTTAATTTGAATATTTCTTTCAAAGAAACTACTACTTGAAAATTAGGCCAGACACGTTCGTGAAAAACACTATAAAAATGAAATTAAAATTCATTTCAACTTTAAATAAATAAAGAACTCAGTTTCAGTATATATATATATATATTTATCTAATACACTTAGTTCACAAGTCACAATTTCTCTTGTATGAAATAGGCAAATACAATTTATATGTATTATCATACCTCTATAATAGGTATAAGGTATATGTATATCGTTACGCACCCACTAATCACTATATATATATATATATATATATAAATACAGTTAATCGTGTTTTGTCTATTTATTAATTATTACTATTTTTTAGCCTATTGAAGGTTTTTGCCTTCCATCTATGCTCGGGTAATATCATAAAACTCAATGATCTGCCTTAGGGTTAAACGTTTTAAGACGCGATAATATTAGTTTGTATTGCTAGAACAAACGTATGATTATTTTAAGCGTATAATCAAAACTTAATAGCCACATGCAGAATACATTGTACCTATGCATATTAAATTATATTGTAAATGAGAAAAATACTCTAAAAATTAGGTCCAGTCATGTTACCTATTAGTGACCGTAACATAGTTATCATATTATAGTATCTTCTATAATGCCTGTAATACACTAAGTCGTTTTCTAAAAGCACGACACTCAAAACTTTCCGTGAGTCTGAAAAATATTTACACTTCATTTTTATAAATTTTATTCATAACCAACTAATAAAATATACTCTTGGACCGAATTCGATTCAGTGTCCAAGATATATTTAAATAATTATTATTCAATGTGGAGTAATGGTAGGTACACGCACTTAATGCACATTTGTTTGTAAATTTTTCATTTCAGCTGCGCTAGAACAACAATAATATTGTTCTATGTATGTGTATATGTTGTATATGTACAAACATATAGTCACTTTAAGTGTTACAATATGTTAATCAAATAGAGAAACGGTAATTTCGGATGCATTGAGATAATACCAGAGTGGTTCTCAAGACCTCAACGAATTTAAATATATATGTCCGTAATATTTCCAAACAAAAAAATAAATAGAGGTGCTTAAGTAAATATTTAGTTATTTGAATGGCCCTTTCACACGATATACTAAATTACTATTTGACGCAAACATTTCCTTTTATTATTATATTGTATTACTGGTAGGTATTAATTTAAGTATAATATTCAATTATAATTAACTGCGGTAACAGCGTAATTAACGGTCGATAATTAAATATTAAAAAACATTATTCATTGAATGCTTCTAATTATTATCTTTTACTATTGTTTGTTGCAATAACATCAAGTATAATCATATACGTATTTATTATTCATAATAATCATTTATATTTAACTTTGAATAACTTAAATAGTGCTTACAGCGTTCCGTTTAAACATTTTTAATAAATTACACGTTATTTTTATGCCTATAAAATTAAGTAATCAATGACTAACTTAATCCTTATTCTTTATTCTTTCCTGGTACTTGATAACTTATTCATATACTTTATTTGCATACATTATCAGTATAAAATATAAATATAGATAAATAAATAGCAATTTAGTTTACATTGTGGAGTTCAATAAAATTTGAATTTTTTTCAAAGTCAAAATTATTGATTTTTACGTATGGATAATAATAAGTATATATATTATTCATAATATCCTATTTATAATTAAATCAAATTTTGAAATTTTACGCGAAAAACATAAACACTGTATGGTAAAATTAGTAAAAGTTAGAAATTTGATATTATTTTTAATACAAACGTCTTTTGGTACTGTAAACTCGTAAAACATTAAACTATCGATTTCCATTATATAAATTTATGTTTTAGTATATTGAATGTATATTATGCACTAGTTTTTATAAATTATTATTGATTATTACATAACGTCTACAATTTTGAACGAATACTATAAATAACATCCTGTTTCGAAGTGCATGCGATACAATATTATTGTATCAATCTAGTTTGGCCCGGTCGTTTAATTTTACGACCATGCATGGTACGAGTATCTTGATAATATAGATAGGTGCAACCTAAGAATTTTTTTTTTATTCAAATTGCTTTACAATATAATATTATGTATAGGTTATAAAAGATGATTGATTTCAGTTAAATTATTAGCTACAACAATAATATTTTAAAATATCTTTGTCTCAAGTAAAGCCGACATTAATTTTAATAGCATAGAATTAATTTTTTTTTTTGATTAATATATATAAATATAAATAACGTTTAAAATGTAAGTTTTTAAACTGACATCAACAAATATACCATATATTAGTCTGGAAATAATTTAATATTTTCCTAATAGTTAAAATTTGAAAATTATGCCAATAATGAATTTATTGATGAAACTAATACCAGAAAGCCAGATTATCAGACTTGCAAAGTGACATTTCCAACTAACTGATTTATCACATCACTTCTATAGTATTTTTCTAAAAATTACATAGTAAGTATATAAAACAAAAAATGTTTTGTCATACAATAAATATATTCCACAAATTTTGCTAATAATTCACATAGCTGACGTGAAAAATGTAATTTAAAATGTATTTTTATAATATGTACATCTAGGTATGTAATACAGGCATTACTATAGTAATATTATTACTATTATATTATTTTATGTCCAATGGTAAAACTAGACGATAGCTGTTGTTTATCGAATTAGATTAATTTAAGGACAAAATCATGTAAATAACGGTAACATTTCCAACAATCACATGATCTAAAATGCAAGTATATAATATTTGACAAAATCTAGCAACGCGATCTTTCCCCAGTGTATCGAATGTGATAGTATAGTAATGATCATCCATTACACCAAATGATTTGTCATAATACTATGTTTTAAGTGACATGCTTGCTTTTTTTATTAACAAATTTTCCATCTTCCTAACTACTATATTAACTCAATAGAATGTTTTTCAAACTCAACTAACATTGTTTCAAATATTTTCAAGTCCCATTGGACAATACTGCAATAATACTAGAGTAATACATACATCATTACTACACCCTTTTTAACCAAACATATAAATAATATGTACCTGATACTTAACTCTTTTGGCCAAAATTAAACCATAAAATATGTATTATCATTTTTCGTTATTCAAATTTATTATTAATAATAATATTAATCACAAATGTATGTATCTCCAAAAAAATATTATATTATAAATAATAATTTAAGTTCTTATCTTTAAAATGAAAATGGAAACTCTAAAATTCAATTTTAATTTTTACAAGTATTAAGATAATAAATTCGATTTTTTTATTGAAACCAACGCATATGCAAGACTAAAAATACGAAATGAAATATATTAAAAACATATTATTGATCTTATTGTTTGTAAAGATTAAAATTCTATAAGTAAATACTCAAGTATTTTTTTTATATAAAATAAAATAATTATTACAACAAAATGTAATTTCAAAAGTATACATAGTCAAATACATTCAAGTCCTGAAATAAACGGGTACGATACCTTTACTGTAATTTTATTTACGTTATAATTACATTTATTTATTTATTAGCTAATAAACTTATAAATCAAACACTACGCGATTGTCTATATAATTTTGATTGCACCATAATTTAAGCAACAGTTCCATAAAAAAAAGTTAGAAAAATGAGTACTCCATGAAGTACATTAGTTTCCATTATATTTGTTAGCACAACATCCTGTTTTTTCTCTTTTATTTTTTATTATTTGTCAGATAAATAATTTTTATATTTATTAAAGAATTTATGTGTTGCAGATTGCAATAACTTATTGTTAAAAACACAATAAAAAAATGAACTTGAGATCGTTCCAAGTAAAATACTGTTACTATAAAATAGAAGTAAATAGAATACTTACAATTATTTTTAATGAACACTTATTGTCATATGAAAATATTTTGAACAAATACACGAAACAATGTAGGTAAAACACACCCTTGTTATAATATTTTATACTTCTTTATTAACACAACCTTATACAACTAAATATTCTTATCGTTATTTTTTTTTCAAAGGACATATTTTAACTAATCAATGTTGTATTAGATTTAATTCTGCAGTAATAACAGTTAAACATTTGTAAGGAAATATTTCGATAATTATTTCTGCTAAATCTAAAAACAAAAGGGCATTACAAAACCTTGATACGATATTATAGTAATTAGTAATTAAATTATTTCAATGCGTTGCGCAATGTTCAAAATAACATTCATGTGAAATAATATATTTTTAACATAAACAGAACAAATATATAATATCATAACCACATATTATATAATAATTTTCAATCTGTAGGTAACATAAAAATATTACATTTATGTGTTTTAGATATCATTAAAAATTACGTTTCTAAATAAAAATGTTTACATTTTTTACGTAGTTAGTAATATTTATTATTTTAATATAAATGATTTACAAAATAATTTTATACATACCAGATGGAACAATAATACGATAGCATATCAGTTTTGTTGACTTTAATATCTTTTTGTATACGTTGTCATTTTTGTAGAACTTATAAATAATACCATTATACCAGTATATCAAGCAAAATTATTAATAATCATGAACAGAAGCATGTGTTTTTTTTTTTTTTGGACTTGACGTCACCTTTAGAAGCAGTAAATAATCAGCAGAGAGGATTTTTTCTCTTGAAAATCTAAATTGGATTTAGATATTTATTATTTTAGGTTCAAAAGTAAAATAAAACTGTGTTTTAAAAATAATAAATTGCCAAAAAAACCAAAAAAAAAATCAAATAATTGTTTAATACAATTCTCATTTAAAAATTGTTACTAATGTTTTATTTTTATCAAAATATATGAAGCTTTATTCTAGAATAACTTAATTGTTGATGTTTTGTTCCCTTTGTTTATTATAAGTTTAAATGGACATTTAGTAATTTTAATAAATAAATATAAATTTTCATCCAATTAAAAGTTAATAAATACGATGTAAAACTTACTTTTCTTTTCGTATAGTCGGTAGTCTTACAATAATATTATGATAACAATTTTGAGAACCACGCCCAATAGGCTGCGTTAAACAGGTTTCGATTGCTTTAGTTTTACATAAGTTCATTGATTTTATCGAACACATTATTTATAGTTCAGCAAAATTATAAAATGATTTAAATTAATATTCCCCAAAAACCGGATTAGACCATCATTTGACCAAATATCGTATTTGTATTTAACTATTTTTGTGTATGTACACGTACATATTTCTAAATGTTTTAATCTATATTGAAAAAAAATCAGTTTAATACAAAAAACAGAATCATGTTATGTGCGCAGGGTTGGCCTGCTGTCTCCAATTAGTCAATTCTATAATACCCAGAGTATTATCTTAACTGTCATTTAAAATTTCAGACATATTGTAATACTTTACCCATCACAAAACCTATCCTGCATTGATGTATTATTATTAAATGCAAGTGATCCTGTTATATATGTATACAATTTTAAACTGACAGGCCGCGGTGTATTCAACTATTCCGAACTTATTTAAACGTTTGTGAGCATAAACAACTCGCTTCTTGTTCTATTACATTCACGGTATTGAAATTCATTACATATTAGAGAATTATACACGTACTTGTGAAGATGCACCTCAAAGACAAAATTTTAAATTTTGCATATTTTTAAAAATGGCTCAAACGGGGATTTGTTGTCCCACGAAAATCTAGTATTTTGTGCTTATATAGGGTTTCTATTAGTCACAGAAAATAAAATAATTATTATAATTGAATAGAATGATTTTAGACTTATACTTTATATTTTCTCAAATCCGCCCACATTAATGCGTTAAAAATACGATCTTATACATCAAACCGAGTTAAAGAAAGGGTAAATCCACTGGCATTATTTAATTTGTCACGAGCAACGTCGAGCAAGATCAGCAGGCTAGTATATTATGATAATATACCGACGTTATATATGTTTATAGTCTATATACATACAGGGTGTCTTTTGAGGATTTACCCATTACGATATCACCTGAAATAATGGAGATATCAAAGCTCTAGTTTTTTAATAAGATTCACAGAGACAAGAACAACAAATATTTCATGTTTTAATTTACGTTTATTTTTTTATTTAATTATTTTCAAAAAAATTGAAGATAGCCATTTTGTAGAATTCATTTTTCTGAAAATATTAAAGTTTCAACATTTTAATTTTATTAATCTCTTGATTTTTAATATTTTTTCTAGTTTCAAGAATCCAGCCGGTTAGTTCACCGACCGTACCTTCTAGCACACAGGCTACATGTTTAATACAATGATACCACAATGATATCGTATTAAATAATGCGCAGTTTTTTTTTTCAAAACGAGGAAAAATATTAAAAACTAGGAAATTAATTAAATTAAAATGTTGAAACATCAATATTTTTAGAAAAATGAACTCTACGAAATGGCTATCTTCAATTTTTTTGAAAATAATTAAATAAAAAAATATTTTTTTTAACTTTTTTACCAAAACATAAATTAAAACATGGAATATTTGTGTGTCTCGTCTCTGTAAATCTCATTAAAAAACTAGAACTATGATATCTCCATTATTTCAGGAGATATCGCAATTGGTAAATCCTCACGGGACACCCTGTATATATAATTTAGTATAATATATTATACGGAGAAAGGAGGATTTTTGTGCCGAGAGGTAAGATTAAATAATAAATAGACCATAACAAAAATCAGACATCTATCTATTATCGAATATTTGCGTTTGACAATATTATAAATCATCATTGTAAATAGAAAGTTTTGGATTGTTTTTTTTTTCTTTTGTGGGAGGGAATTATATTATGCACTATATAAACTTAGAGGTATCGTTAAAGTTATAACTACTGAAGCCACTCGTATTCATTACACACAATACTCGTACGTAATAATATAGTTCCTTACCTACAAATGCACAAATACAATATGGCATTAGGTATGTTTAAAACATATTCCTAACGTTCATGTTTTTCGTGTTCAATAAACAAAATAAGAAAAATATTATAAAAGTGAAAAAGTTTTGGTTAAGAGCTATATTATTTCTGTATTGATTTCAAAATTAAATTTTCGTACATTTTACCTATATAATATGTATATATCACTATGGATTAAACTAAAATTGTATCATTAAAATATTTTATGTCATGTAAAATAAATACATTATATTTTAACGCAATAAAAATATATTTAGAACATTTAACGAAAACATGTACTGACATATCGGTATAATGGTGTTATTATTTTTGAAAGATTAATATAATCTGTGACAGAAAATGTAAACGGAATTCACTCAGTGGTGACACTTGTTTCCTTGTATTTTTATATTATTATTATTTCTTATTAGTTTAATAAGTAACCATTAAATAAATCTTGAAATGCATATTTATATATAAATTTATAAAACGTTCAACATATGTATTAAATTATTTTTTAATAATTTTTAAACATAATATACGTATATAACCGCACATTATTTATAGTATTTTATTATTTTATGAATTTATACTTGCACAATATTTTTAATCACCGTCGATCGTGTATTAAACAAAACTATAATATTGCATATATCTCTTTCGTGTTTCTGTTTAAAAATCCTCTTTGGATATTTTGAAATTTATGTTATTTATTTCAATAACTATAGTTTTATTTTGAGAAAATACGATTAAGTAAAAAGAATTTCACTTAATTCAAACTTTGAAATGGTATATTTTTTATGACCACAGTTGAATTGCATTGGATTGCAGAGATCGTTTAATATTTTTTTTTTATCAAATCTCGAAAGGATAAATTATGCGACGGGCGTGCACACTTTTGAACAAAAATAGTGAAATACGCTTAAGGAGAAGACGTTACACGCTCATAAATCTAATATACTCGTAGTGTAAGACTCGAAACCATATGAGGGCTACAACACTCCGATAGTATACAATAAGCGTCAAAACTAAATGTGAACTAAAAAAGGAAATGAATTGTGTCGTATAAAAGCATCAATATCCTGAGTACCTATAGGGCCTGCAGTAAATTTCACGCTAGATTTATGACTGTTCAATACATTGTATAAAAAATAAAAATTCTAAACGTGTCAAAAAATATATTATTTGATTACGACAGAGTGGTGGGTTTCAAGAATAATTATAACATAGGATGGTCATTGTTAATATGCACGAGTAGCTATATTAATTACGACTAAACATATTTTACCAGTAGAGTGTTCACGATGGGTTTAAACTTTTAAATGAGCTACGTTATGCTGTACTGTAGTGAAAGTATCTCAACAAAAACTCTATTTTCGAACGAACTTGTATTGCGAATTTGGTTCAATTAGTAAAAATATAGTTTTTATGCGAAGAATGGCAAATGCTATGATGTTGTTGTGTCGTATTTATCTGTACAAAAAAAAACCATTCTGCTATGTTGTATAATATGAATAATTCATAGGCTTAACAATTTGTTTTTTATGAGAAGCATATTTTACACGTTATTTCAAACGACTGAATGGTATCGATATTAGGACATACCATTAATAAGTTAAAGCTAGCAAATAATCTGTATTTTATGCATTTTTTCATTTAAATTAAATTAAAAGTTAAATACTTTAGTCACATGGATAAAATTTGTTTTTATTTTTTTCAATAATATCTAAATTAAAACATAATTATTTATTTTATATCGGTGCTTGTTGCTCGTATATGCAAAATAACTATTTAACCTTTAGACTAAACATCCAATACAGTTAAACCTCTGAATAGGCGAAAATTTTTGGTAACCGAAATTTCGTGAGCTATTCACAGATAGGTATCTGCTATTCTGAAAGGTACATTTTTAAAATTTATAAAGGTTACACAATGTTTTAATAAAATAATAATTATTATATATTTAAATAAGTATAAAAAAAAATATAAAAAGGAGTGCATACAAATGCATAGGTAAATAAAACTCAATTTCGTGTGAAAAATCGGTTTTTAAACGAGTTTATTATCGTACACTAGCATAAGCACTTTATTCTGTCGTTGTCTTATCATTATTTTTAAATTATGATAAAAATAGATGTCCGCTAATCGGAGAATTTTCTATTTAAAGATTTATCCATTGAAAGATAATGAAAATGCCCTCGCTGCCAAAAAAAAAAATATCTGGTATTGGGTGGTATCCTTTAGGGGAGGTTTCAATGTATCAACCCATATAATTATATTATAATATATGGTTGACATTGTTGTTGCTTCAAAAGTTTATGGCCGTGTATTATTTAATTAAAAATAATTGTATACAACAGTCCGTACGTATTAGGTTACACAGTGTAATGATACGCTCACACATCACAATTTATTGTATATTTTATTATTTTTTTAAATAAATAACGGTAAAATTGTTACTCGCCGATAGCCGTTAATAAAAACCAATAATCCCTATTGATCGCTGGTGATTGATGAAAGAAACGATTCACGTTGTTTGGTCACGTAGGAACTCACACGTTATTGCGACAATATGGCGCAAAGCTTGTGCTGCCAAAGACAAGGGATGAGGCTCTCCGTCGTCGGGGAGAAAGCCGATTTCTCTAAGGACGCGGAGACCTTTGTTGGAGCCACCTGCGACACTGACAGGCTTGATCACAAAGTCTTCTCTCATCAGTGTAGACGCACCATTAGAATTAGTAACATCTCTTAAGAGTGCATGAGAACCACGCCGGATACTGCGAGCGACAACTGGACCATTTTCACCATTTTGTGTAATTCTGTTTTTCTACATTTAATTACTACAGTGTATTTGATCATATTCTCGAATCACGATCTCGAAAGTCCTCCGATCATCATTAGGAAGGTAATAGCGTAAATTTAAATAATTTTAATAATTTCATCTGATAGGTAATAATATTTTGCAGTACTTATAAGTGTAGGTAAAACGTTTCACAGATCCGACATTTATTCAAGTTTTGGGTCCCTTGTGTTTGTCACTTTTGAATTAATATAACTCATACTATAGCTGTTTATTTTATTATTTTTTAATTTATTTTATTTTTGGGTGATTACACTCGAATCATTATTATTAAACAAAAAAAACTATAGAGTTGACTAGTGACTATGTTGAACTAAACTGAACTGACATGATGTCTAATCAATTTGGTCGGGACGGTGGTGGTTGGTGAGGTTTTGAATGTGTATGTAACTAACGAAAGTAATTAAAAATAAATTCCAAGCAAAGTTTACTAGCCTTAAACTTTTATGGTGAAACTTTACTCGTATATTATATCATGTTATAGTGATGACGACGATTTTTAAATAATTATCAATTATTATTATTACTGCGTTACTTTGATCATTATAATATTATTATTAGAGCTGACATTTTGATTTAATGTATTACTTATTCTGACGTTCAGCAGTAGTTGCATAAGTGGAAAATGTTTTTAATGTTTTATTTATTTTATAAATGTATGCCTGATGACTTTTGTAAGTTAAATAGTACAGTTACATATTAAGAATATAATAATAAAATTGAAGAATTCGATAATATAATGTAAATGTAAAAATGATACAGATTAAAAATTAATAGTATAGGTTATTGTTAATAATAAATATTATAAATACGAGAGTGTAGTAATGATTAGAAGACATTAATAATATAATAATGTGGTAATGCTATTTTTATTTTTTTTTTTCACAACTTTTTAAGACATTTTCAAGTTTTTTTATAATTCATATTTTTGTAATGAACGCACATTATAGTACATTAGTACATTAGTACATTAGCGCGCAATCTTGATAATTATTATTTGCTCCATTACTATTCATAAAGGTATCTATACTGTTATTAGGTGGTACGCTCGCGCGCCGCGCAACCACCACGTCGTCATAGTAGACGTCGCATTTAATTGGCAATTCTTTTTTTTTTCTTCTCCCCGTCGGTCGCGATCCACCGCCGGAGAAGGCCGATTTTTCTTTTTCTGGAATCAGCCGCTCGACAACCGGTTGACAACCCATAACTAACGAGTCGCGATCTCCCGCCAATAACGACGAAAAACCGCTCACGATATATAAACTCGCTAATAGTCTCCCGGGAATGTGCTCCGAATGTTAAAAAGTTTTTTTTTCCACCCCGCCGTGTTATTATTTATTTATTTACTTTTGTCGTTTTTATTTTTTTCGAATAACCTTTAGGCGCGCGAATGGTTTGATCCGCCTCTTTTTGCGTTGTGGCCGACCGCTAATGAGCCGCTTCGCATAGGATATAGAATTCATAATTAATTTCCGACAATTCGTGACGATCGCCCCGCAATAATACGACCGTCGTACACGCTGGAACCGCTGCGGCAGACCACAACGGCGGAGACGTCCGCGCGCTATCACTAATTGGATAGACATTCGCCTCCGCCGATATTCGCGCACACACGCACGCGCGCGCCACACGGTAATTGGGTGGAAATAATTCAGCTATATGTTATTTATTATATTTTTTCAAACTTTTTTTCCGCGCACAGCCCATCTGAAGTACGCCGTATTGTCGTCGTCGTCGTCGTCGAATGCCGTACACAACCACATATTATTATGTACGGCTATATAGCGTATAATATACGGAGACGACGATGTTCCGCCGAATAACCGCTTAATAACGACCTCTCTATATAATATGGGTAATACGACGAAGTATGTTTAAGCAACAGTATACGAGGTGCCCGCGTGAGATGTACCTATCTATTAAATATTCGAATTTCTGTGCACATACTCACACCGACGGTAGCTATAATATATATACGTATATGTTATTATGATATTACGGTAGTCGATACATTATTATTATCGTATACTCGTATGCGATATATGCCGACACCGAATTTTTCGAATTACGAAAACGAATATTACACTGCAGGTGACCCTTTAGTATGCACGCACTCGTACGACTGACGACACGGAAAAACGGGAAAACACGATGGATCGTTCTGTATATTGTTATCCTGCAGCCGAATATTGCCGAGACAGTCATTCAGTACTTCACAGCTGTAATAATCGCTCGATAATGCAAGTCTCTTCGGGCTGACTCGGTCCAATGATTTATTATACCCGTGTGTACTATTATATAACATAAATCTGCATCTGTGGCACATTGGTGCGCGCGATGTCTGGCCGCGAGATGAATGACTGCATTAACGAGGAAATACAAACAATATCTATATATATACGATATATTTTAAAACAAGTAAGTTAATACGGTACACGCGTATTATTCAAATCGTCTCGAGGCGTAAGTATTCGAGTGATGGCTAAAAAATTAACCTTACCGAATCGGTGGTGAAGCTACGACTTGAATTGTATATTATTTAAAACATTTAGATTTTATACATAAATCATAATACGACGGAACAGTTATCTTCAAAACGCTATTCAATATAGGTGTTTTAAAGGTTAAATGTCATAAAAATGTGTAAAATATATTGGAATATTGGAGGTTTTCTCGAAAACAAAGATCATTAAACAACAATCGTGTACCAACATGATCTATGTCATATGTAATTTTACACGAGGTGCCGTATATGTTAAATTTTTTGTTTTATAGTCTTCCCAAATAATAGGCCTAATATACTAATATACAAAGAGCAGAATGGGTGAACGTGAACTTCTAACCTAACATAATACGTGGAAAGCTATAGGCATTTATATCATATTATACATTGTTTAAGCTTTAATTATAGTTATTTAAGTTAAGCTTTAATTTAAAGTGTATAATTTAGCTGAGCCTAATTCGTTAATTCATTATTCTCTGTACTATATATAAGTACTATGGTTTAATTCAAGAGTGACCCGATATGATAGAATCTAAGGTGTTTAACTCAAATACAAGAAATCAATTAAGAACAAATAAAAATTTAAAATTTTTAATTTTTACGCAAACATTAATAAATAATAATACGAATAATCTATATGATATAATTTTAATAATTTCATAGTAAAATTTCAAGCAATATATTTTTGAGAAATTTTTAATTTAATAGTTTGTCATCACTTAAAGTAGCTTTACAATACCATGATCATTATAATAGATTTCAATTCAGCTATATTTGCATTAGACTATAATATTTTAATGTTGAGTTTTACTACGACTCGGTTCTCGATACTTGCAGCATTCGATGCAATGTGTATTATACTTAACTAATTGAATACGGAATTCGTATACAATATCTAATACAATGATGAATTGATATAATTAAAGTGAACCTGGTGGATAGAGAACAATGCACGCACATCCATTGTTTTTTTATCGAATAGCTAAGAAGAAAAATTATTCATGTATGAAAAAAAAATAGTAACTATACTTAATGTAAAAGTTGTTTTTACTTAGTGAACATACGATATTTTTGAGTGGGTATGTCGATATACTATATATTTGCAATTATTATGAAAGTATTTTAAAATATTCGTATACCTATATTATGTCCTATAAATATATTTAAAAATAAATGTAAATTTCAAATAAATGAATATAATTCTGCGTGTAGTAATTATCGTTACTCGCAAATCGCAATATAATGTATTATTTATAAGTAGGTATACATTTAAATAATGTTTTATTTAACATAAAGTGATAATCTTATATAATAAAAAAAGTGATTAGGTTTTGTGATTAGAATATTTGCTAATCTATTTAAATTTAACGACATAGTTTATACTGCGTTTTACAAAATCGTTTCATTTAGACTAAATTAGCAATTAATAGTTCCAGTAAAGTGAATCTTCGATTTTAATATACCATACTGTTTGATAATACAAAAGAGAAATAGTTTTTACGATTTAATAATAGGCAGATATAAAGAAAAACCTAATCATATAGTCTAAGGAAAAAATATATATTTTTAATAATTCGATATATCTTATCGGTAGTATGAAAAAAAAAAACAATTACAATGTCACTGAACTCTTAAAGAGTGTAAAGCTCCTGAAATTAAACTTTCTTTTATTAAAAAATTGAACGTTCGAATTGTATCTTGAACACGTCTATTAGATTTGATAAATTATAGTAACAGTTCAAACTGCTCCAAACAAAATAATTATACACCAAACGGCCTGATCGAAAATCGATAGATTATAATAATATTTAATACGTAATAGGCGTAACAACGATCGAATCTATAAAGATGATCCGTTGTCCAATGTTCTGCTGTTGACTGGAAATCTATAGCTACGTCATATTACATGTGTGTTATTAATCATTAATCGTATGGCACGCAGACGTATATAAATCATATCTATTTCGTCGCGTGTCCATTATTCACGTCCAAAAAGTTTTTATTTAATTTTAATCATTGAATTCATTACGATATATATATATATATATATAAATAATGTATATACATCACCTTGTGTACATATATACTGACCAATGTAGGTTGCGATTTTTCACCGATCGTTGTTGTGGACCCGCCCATACGAACCGGTTGCATCTCCGGGGCGAGAGGGGATCCTAGTGCACCAGACCTAAGCCCATGTGCAGCTTTTCGCACACGCTCAGTCCACACGAACCGCGTCCGTTCGCTGTCGATTTACACGCATTCGGGTAGATGTGGTCCGATGACGACAACGACAACGACGACGACGAAGAAAACGACAACAAAAACAATAATGAACAATGTCGACGGGGTGCGCGTATAATAAAAATATTATATCATAGTGTTGTGTGCGATCCGCTCGTGTCCGGTATTAAACTTCGATTATGTTTATTGTACTAAACTATAATCTATAATCTAAAATCTATATCGAAACAGCATAAAACGTTTTTATAGTGTTCTGTAGATACTGTTTACAGCGCCCGTCGACGTTGAGAGCCGTGCGAGGAGGAATTAGTGCGCTTCAAAGGACCTGAGGTGAGTCCGGCGGGCGTTTAAGTCTCTTGAACACGAAAATCATTATTTCATTATTCTATTATATTCATTATTCTTTACGATGTTACACAGTACCTATTTGAAACGTGCCACGTACGTTTCGTTAACATTCGCGTGTCTCGTCCACAAACCAAAATATCGTTAAATCCCACAATCAGAACAATGGCGACCTCGTTAAACCAAAATATTCCAATAATTTAATAAACATAAACTCCGTTTTTGAAACGACCATAAAAAAAATACTTCATGAAAACGTATATTATATATAATATATATATATATATATATATATATATGCGTGTGTATGTGTGTGTAGTACATACTACACGTGCGAAATCATTCTCGTTTTAGTTCGCATAGTAATAAAATTGTGGTTATTTATAGTATACACTCCCTATAACATTAATTGATAGCATAATATTAATGGGAGAAATTTTTTTGTCTTAAAACATTGGTATTTTTGTACATTTAATTCCTTATAAAAAACATTATTTTATTTTAATGTATAACCGAACACATCGTTTAAGAAAAATCCTTTTAAAATCATATACTTCACTTATTTTTAGTTCAATCGGACTAATTACATATATATATAGCTCACGCTACATGTTTCAATAACAATAATTATCTAATTATTAGATCATATATACGAACTATAATAAATATAGATTTTCTGGCCGCTCTAATTTTCTAAATCCGACGGCGATTAATGATATTGAACTGACGGGTCACAAAATCATTACACATTCAATTATAATTATTACTATACAATTATAATAAGTCCAAAGTTATATTTTAACAACTACCATTTTAATCTACGTTTATTTTAATTATATACCATAATTTGATAAATGCTGTCTTAGCGAAGTTCTTAGTTATTATCGCTGAACCATTCTTAAGTGTCTTTATAAATAACACTTGTATTTAAACAAACTTACTCATGGTGTGGTTCACGGCGTAGCGTTAAAATCTCCATACAGGTTTTATTGACTACGATACATTCCAAGTATTCGCGTATCCTAGAATTTACAAAAACCTTAAATTTGAAATTATGCATTATTTAAAATAAAACTTATGCAGTAAAAAATAAATTATTATCAAATCGTACATTGGGATTAAGTGCATCATTTTTGATTTTTGATTTCGTGATCGATTTGTTATAATATGTTTTATACTGTCCGGTAGTTTTAAATGTCAATGAGATATACATAGAAGTGTTTATTTCTTTATATTAACTTGATAATGTAGTTTGAGATGAGCTTAGTCCTGGATAAAAAAAACTATCACTCATTTATAGTGACAAGAATTGTATTCTTTAACGGCCGTTAATATAGCACATACATTAATAAATCACACGTGATTTAAAATATTGTACTACACTTCATATCGTATATGATGAAAGGATCAGCAAATATTGAATTCTAATAGCTATACTGTTTCAAACTGAAGAGTCTAAAGAGTGCGCATGCTAATAGCTTGGATTAAAAATTAAAATAAACTACGAATAGAAGCCTAAATAATATAAAACCATTTTCATTTAAATTATAGTTAGTGTAATTTGAAAAGCGTCGAAAAATTAGAAATAATTAATTTATAAATGTTTACAGATACCTACAGGTAATGGATACAAACATCGATCTTTATAGAAAGTTTATGAGTCAATTTATATCTTATAGTTGCGTCAATGTTATTATTATTTATCACTAGAATACATAGTTTTACGCTAAAATTAATTTCTAATAACGCGATAATAATATTTTAGATGTATATTTCTAAATATACATTTTATCTAGTGCGCATCAGTCATTTGTTTCGTTTTTCTCAGTCTTCAATTTCCGCGTGTCATACTTGTAAGACACTTTGCAATAATATTATAACTCAAAATAATTACCATGATATTACATAAAACAAAAAAACAACAAACCTAAGGTGTGGTTAGGGCCGAGATCATATGCAGTAATAGAGTGTAGACCGTAGGGCACCGATCAATACATATTGTTAACGGTGGACAAGCAAAACGCTTACATAATAAGCAATAATCGTACACTGTACACAACTGCAAACCGTTATTGGTATTTATTCGAACGGAATTTCGTTTGACTAACAAACTCATTCAAAACGTTCTTCCTACACGCGAGCATATTATGCACATCGAACTCGACCGTCGCCGTATACAAATTATGGCACACGTTGCGGTGTCTGTATAAATATTATTATCATATTATTATTATTATACACAGTGGCCCCCGCTTGAATGGAACATAAAACCAGTTTACACGATGACGTTATTTAAAAAAATAAACTACACGTAAAATACGACACAAAATTAAATGTGTATATTATATATTATTATACACATATTATACTGTATATAGCACACGTCGAGCCTATAATATAGAAAGGCGATTTTATTTTCTTACCAATTTCGTGCTGCATAGTTCACTATTTGGCTGCGATTAAGGCGAATACGGTTAACCGTATATGTATGTAAATTTTACCGCAACCAGCCGGTCCGTATAGTTTATATATAAAATATGAGTTATAGTAGTTATACACGTATTTATTATATCGGGTGATTTTTTTCTTTATAAGAATTCAATTATTAATTATATAGATAACCTATTCGAATTTTGTTTATGTTTTTTTAGAAACTTCTTACTATTTATTTTACTAATGTACATTTTTTAAAACTATTATAATATTAATATATTGTGAAGAAAATTAAGCTTATATCCTGTGTTTTCTAAACTTAAAATAAAAAAATAAAAAAACTTACTAAGCTTTAATTGTATACTCTATTAGCTTTAGTAATCAAATTAATTCAATATACAACATATCAACCAAATGGTATAACCAAATATTTTAATTTTAAATTTTCGAAATAATATATTTTAGTACTATAAAAAGCTTTTGATGTGTATTTGTCCGTTATATAGACGAATATATTGTATTATAACAAGTCTAACAAATAATCGATTAATTGTAATTAATAATTATATATTGAATATTAGCTATACACGAATATAAAAGGATTAATTACACTTCATTCCATTCCTCTGGCCAAAATTTTAAATAGCTATACAATGAATACAAAATTAAATCAGATATAAGATCTACACACACGTTATTGCTACATAATAGCATATAATATTATCAACATTTTATAAAAAATATCTTAATGAATAAATATGAGCAATAAGCATATACCTGAATACTAATTATGGGTTTTTTTTTAATAGCATCGATAGTTGTTACAGCTCTAATCAGCTAATGAGATGGCGTGGGGGGATACGATTTATTGTGAAAAGCAATAATTAAAAGCAAGGAAAAAAATTAATAATAGTGTTATTTCCGTACGCGCGTATACTACGACCTGGCCAACTTTCAAAAGAATCACCCTGTATAATACGATACACGACTGAGGCAAGTCGACATCACGAGTGAAACACCGGCTCTTTGGTGTCGGTGAGCTTGACGGGTGGTTCGTGGAGAGGGAGTGGAGGTATCGTCGTGGGAATACGTGACAGGGGAAAGTGCACGTGATCTAGTGAAGTTTTTAGATTTTTTTTTATGTTTTTATGCCCATACGGATTCCCACATCTGGGAAGAAGCGAACCAACTATACGCCGGATAGGGGAAAATCCGCATCGGCAACCGGTTCAGACAACACGACGACAACTACTACGCGAAACGAGTGTCGCAACGTTTCCCTCGTTCGGCTCGGCAATGATAATAATAATATAGCCACGATGTCGTATAATATTGAAACGCGAGCGCGCCGTGCAAAATATATTATATTATTATATACACTTTAGACGTGAAATCAGCGTCGTGCGACGACCATATATATACAACGTCGTCTATACAGCAAGTACCTATCTCGAAAATAAAACTTACCGTCTATTATTGCGTCAGTAGATGATAAAAATAATATGCCTCGACATGCTTATCTGTTTTGTGATCACATAGTATGGACAGTATGGTGTACATAATAATAATAAAAAAACAATAATATACAGAGTGAATCATCAAGCATGTTGGCTCTCCGTGTTTTCCTTCAATAATACATTTATTCAAATTCTGATTTATTTTTTTTTCTAATTTTTAATATCAGCGTATTTTCAATTATTTAGATTTTTATGCCATCTAAGGAGTAAACTGTGGGGGTCTTTTTTCAAATGAGAACCACCTCTTTCTAGTAAATTGTTAATCAAATAATTTTGTTTTTTAAATGTTAATCGTATCAAAATCGAAATTCGAACAAATAGTGCCTAAGATAATATTATAATTATTATTATTTTATTATATTATTATTTTTATTATGATGCCATTTATACAGCCTCAAGATCTTCTACATAAATTACCTATTAAAAAAAGTCATTCTATTAACAATGTTTTCTAAAAAAATAATATTTTTCATTTGAAAAAAAGGTAATATCGCCTCAAGGCACTTCTCAAAAGCAAATTAAAAATAAAGTTCTTAACTGTACTTGAGTGTTCTAAAAATCAGAAATAGAATATATATTTAAAAAGGAATAACTAGAGGTGAGCGTAATTGACGAATCACCCTGACGCGCAGACAATACCGAAATGACGAAAAATCGAAGATTTACAACAACGTCCATAATATACTCGCAGATCTGTTGTACGCGTATGAGCTTATAGACAAAATAATACATACCCGAAAGTCGCTGTGATGATATGCCGATTTTAAAAACGAAAAATAAATAACAAATAAGAAAAATTGAGTATATACAATAATAGTAATAATATCATAAAAAAAGTCATTAATAATACATCTATTAGGTAACGGATGACTTAAAAATTAAATTTCTATGGATATATTTAATATAATATTATATAGTATCTAAGTACTACAACTGTTTATAGTACGTGCTCGATTGGTTCCAATTTTGGTTTTTCGGGCATTAAGTATAGGAATTTTTTTTCTTTTTACGTATTTGACAATGGAGAATAGGTATTAAGGCTTTTTGGTTTCTTTTGAAAATATAGTTTTTGATTATTTATATAAGTGGTCTAATTAATTCAGCATCCGGCAGTTGGTTTTAAGAGGCCCTGGATGAAGTGATTCCGTGAGTCTCTGATATGATATCACAATAATATGAAAATTTTAATCCTAGAATTTCTTGTGAGTCATGATACAGGGAAAGCCAAATCCATCAAAAAAACGCTTTCGTGGCATACCAAATCATTATAGATTATGAGCGTATAAGATGACATATTAATAGTGATTAGTGATATAAATTAAAATTATTTTCATAAGCCTATGAAACAATCAAACAAATGAGCTGAGATATAAAAACTATAATGATTGTAAAACACCACAGTCATGACGAAAGGAGGTGTGTCTCTAGAACACTAAGAGTGTATGTGTGAGTGTAGTTTTATTGAATGTAATTATTATACACACTAATAATATTGTATTGTTCTACTTTTTGGATTCCCGATATTGCCCTTACATTTATTTTGAATGTGTACAAATTTATAATATTATCTGTAATGTTTATCGTGATGATTCAGATTAAAGAAACCAACAAGTAAAGTATACCAGCCAAACATATTTTGTGATAGTCTGGCTTACTGTAAACTTTGTTACCAATATCATAGTTTGGCTATTAATTGTACCTAGTGATGTTTTCTTAACTGGTTAGAAATTATCAAATTTTGGTTTCATAGATATTCTTCCGAACTGTATATTTTACAAGTGTCATGTACAATATTACAATATGTACTTTTATAACTAATTTTAGGAAATAGAATGTATTGAAATAAAATATAAATTCACATTAAGAATAAAATCATTTTTTTTTTTTTTGTATTTTTTTTATATATTTTAATTTTTAAATGTATATTTAATTTACAGGTCATTATTATTATTATTCGGAATTAATTTATTTTAAATGAATTTTTAGTGTACTTTTAAGATATTCTTATAATAGTTATACAATCAATTTTAATCACTTTATAATACTATTAAGTTTGAGTCTTAGTAATTACTGTCAAACGATAGTTTATTTCTTAAATTATGAAGTGAATAACATTATTATTAATAGCTATTTTGTACGTGCCTAAATATATGAGTAATAATTTTAAATCGGTATTAAAATACATCCTCCTAAATTAAACCCCCCGGCCCCCACTTATACAGAATACGTGTAGCCAAGTAAGTAATACTTGTTTTTCGATTTATTTTAGTGAGTGATAGGTATACATACAAACATAAATCCGTCATCTAAAAGTATAATTTATAAATGACGTTACGCAGACTATTTTACAGATAAAATTAAACGTTAATTTCTACGTTTTGCATCATATATATGATAGCAGTAAATCTATCTTTTATTTCAAATCGAAAACAACTTGCTAATTTAAACTTTAAAAGGAATTTTCTGGCAGACGAGGTTAATTATCTTGCATTGCATTCCCATATTAATTTTATAGTTCCCCATCGCCAAACGAGAGCCAATTTTCTTTTCCATGCTCCCTTTATCTAAACCTACTATTTATTGCACTCTCCCGAAACTCGTCTTACGTGACTTGCAAATGAGAACCCCATTTTTCTTTTTGAGTTTTAAATTCTATTTCAACTTTCAAGTTTACATTTTAAGGTATATTATTCACTTCTTAAATTATGTAACATAATATGATTTCATTGCGCGATGATTTCTACATTGTTATAAAATAAAAATAAAACAGAAATACGAACAATGATAAAATACCCTATATAATTTCAATTAAAACAGAATATGAGCCATTTTTCATTAATTAATTTATCTGTCTTGTAAAGTGTTTATACTTTTCAACTCGTATTTATTAAAATAAACAACTGTCGGTAACCTATTATAATATAATAACAAATTCTTAAATGTGTAATGTATTAAAAATATGATAATATAATATTTAGATCGATTTTTAAATTAGACCCGTTCATTTAAGGTACAAACATACGGAATAAAATTTATACAATATGTAATACATATATATATATATATACACAAGGTGATTCTTTTAAGTGGGTACACTAATTATCTCGAAAAGTATTCATGTTTTTGAAAATATTTTTTTACATAGTTTCAAATTTTTAAAAAAACAACGTTTTTATTAAAAAAATATATTTTTAAATATTTTTCTATCCTTATAATTTTTTAAGTTTTTTACTTTTTTGAATGACAACATAGATTTTTAATTTCATATTCCAAAGCAGAATAATTTTCTGAGTATTTTGAAACAAAAAATTCGAATTTAGGGTGAGTAGTTTATGAGTTATACTTATTTAAAGTTTAGATAAGCGGAGTAGTGGACAAACATTTTGCGGGGTAACCCCTTACCACTCCACTCCGCTTGTCTAAACTTTAAATACATATAACTCATAAACTACTAGCCCTAAATTCAATATTTATGTATCAAAATACTCAAAAAATTATTTTGCTTTGGAATATGAAATTAAAATTCTATGTTGTCATTCAAAAAAGTAAAAAACTTAAAAAATTATAATGATAAAAAATATTTAAAAATATAATTTTTTAATAAAAACGTTGCTTTTTTAACAATTTTGAACTATGTAAAAAAATATTTTCAAAAACATGAATACTTTTCGAGATAATTAGTGTACCCACTTAAAAGAATCACTCTGTATATTAATATATTACATATTTATTTTATTATTTATTGGTAATAACAATAACTAACACACTACACAAATCCTTGTCTATGCATAATATTACTTATTTTCATTAATGTGGACGTAAAAATCGAAGGCGTATAATATTCGAATTCTGACCCTAAATTAAAATTAAATGTATAATAAGTTATGTATATTGTATATGATTAAAAACTTGCGTGGTTTTGATGTTGGCCAAAATTAGATTTAAAGGTAAAACTAAGAAATTAATTCAATTTATTCGATATTTTGAAACAACAAAGTGTAGGAAAAAATTACCATAGTAATGTACATACTTTATTTTATCTATATGAATATTTCATGACATTAGTTAAAAAAAAAATATTATTCTTATCTAAAGACACCTAGACCTAGAGATTTTGCCATATGAATATTTAACATAGTTCGTGTATAATAATCATGGTTGATACGTAGGTAAATCACACATCAACTACACTGTAGAAATAGATGGATTTTTCGAAAACTGTTATGTTAAATATATTTTTATAAATATAAAAAATAACTATTTTTGTTAGTTTGTTTTGGTTTTTAATGTGCTAAAATATTTTTTTATATTATATAAAATGAAAAAAAACTCATCTAATGCCGATTTCGCTTGTCCCAACTTGCGATTGAAGGAAATAACCAATATTGACATAATTATGAAACTATATGATCGTAAATTATCACGCACTAAAATAATATAAAAGGTAATGTCATCTTGTTGCAAGCAGCTGCGAAATATAATCGATCGGAGCGACGCAAACATCGCGTGTGGATTTGCATGTTAAGTTATAATTCTCAAGTCAGGCGGTGGATCACAAAGACAACGAGATCGATCGACAAACAAAACTGTTGTTGTTCACTTCGACTATATTGGTAATATCAGTAGCGTCATTTCAGTTTTTGTTTGACTAGGGCAACTACACACTGATTTGCTGACTCAAAATTTTTTCCATGTATAGATTCACATAATATAGTGCCATAGTAAGCGAGGGGGGATAAATTTTCAGGTATATGAATATTATACACAGGATTTTGAAGTATTAAATATAAACCATTTTGTCAAATATTTATTAGACTTAGAAAGTAAAATAGAATTATTGAGTAATGTGTAAATAAATAATAAATATGTATAATATAGGTACCTTATAATACTGATTTACAAGTAGTTAGCAGTATTTACAGTCACATAATGTAAATACTAAACATCTTGATTAATATTTAATAATGTATATAATGTACTTGTTTAAAAAATACAACAAAAAAATTATAACAATAAATAAAATAACAATGTTCAATATTATGATTTATAATAATGGCTTTAGTAATTAAAAATAATACTTCTTACAATTTTTAAATGTGCCGACTTAAGGTTGATGTAAATGTTGGACTAGGGCAAATGCCCAAGTTTCCCCCCCCCTCAAATAAAGCCACTGGTAATAGTAAATTGCGACGACGAAATCAGTTTTCCGTTTTTTTTTTACGTAAAAAAATCTGTTTTCGAAACAAGTCACTCTTCCATAAGTTTAGAAAGTCGACCGGTGTAAAATATGAGGTAAAAATAAACAACTATGATTGAATTTTTTCTTTTCCCGTTTCGCGTATACACAGAACTTGTGCGTTTGGTGCGGCGTGGTTGTGTGTTAATTGCATTAACGTACAACCGATAATAGCACTATAGACCGGTTTTTCGAGCAAACGGTTCGCGTGTGTCCCATAACAAGTAATCGTATAACGTAAGATATACACCATTTTTATAATATATTATAACGAACCTATACGCGTAATATAGGTAGAACGTTATATATCCTGACTGTAGTGAGTTAGCACACATAATATTATTATTATTATTGTTATCTCGTGTTGAAAACTGTCGAGAGACTCGAGAATTCTTTGGGATTTCTTTGTGCGAACGAATGGTGCACTTCACGACCAATTTATTATAATTTTCCGTTCGTGTTTTCGATAAGTACACACGCATATTATCATGTTTTTTGTCAGTTGTAAATTTTCCTATAATTTACATTATTAAATTAATTATAAAATTTAATTACAGAGGTAATTTTATTTTTTATGAGATTTGGTGATTTACGATTTTCGATTTGAGTAGAATACCCTGAAAAATCGCTTAAATTTAACATAAAAACTTTCGGCTGTCTACAATACTTTCAAAATATCAAGTATTAAAATATGGATGTAGTCATTTAAAACACTTAAGTCAAAAAGTATAGCACTATTGATTATAAAATATATGGATTAGCTTGTATTCTATTCTATAATCGATGACAATACCTGAGAAAGTATCTCAAATCATTAAAATGTATTTAATATTTTATTAAAAAAAAAAACTCTTGACTGAGAAAATTATTGATCAGAAAGTATTATAAAATATTATGCAGTGTTTTCACTACGCATTATAATATTATATTCTATTTACATTCTGTCCGTTTGTTTATAAGCTATAAAATACACAATGTCAGCATTTAGCTTATAGGCTAATAGGGATTAATCTGTTTAAATATTTGATTTTAATATTACAAAGGTATAAACAATATAAAGAAAGTAAGTTGTTTTGATAATGTTAATTCAAACCACCGGCCTTGGTGGTGGTTTGTATTATATTAGTTATTATTTAATACAAAATTCAATATATTATTAAAATCGTTTTAAGACTATATTCATAATAAATCATACCTGGCTCATACGCAATAGATATATTATAGTGTTTAAAATATGTATGATGGAAAAAAAATTTACGAGATTGTAAAATTATTTTTTTTAGATACACCGATAAGCCAATCATCACGGTTTTTATTTATCATTTATAGATTTAATTAGGTAAATTATCAACGAAAAAAATGAAAAAATTACTGAAAATGTGTACCGTTTCCTAATGTTTTTATTAAAATTATTTAATTATGTGTTAATATTTTCATAATACATAATATTATATATCATATTATTAGCTATGGGAATATTCTAAGTAAACATTAAAATAACCAGAAGTAATTAGTAAAAGTTTAAAAACTTATGAATCATAGCGTAATAAGTATACCATTAATTTATTATTATGATTTAAAAATAATTTAATACATTTTCCTGGATATCCTGAGTATAATTTATAATTTAAAAAATGTATAAAGTGATACCTATAAAGTCATTATAATATGCATGCTAAGGTCTTATAAATATTTAAATATTTTAAAACTATGTAATTCGTGAAATGTTCAATCATAATCTCAGATATATTTGAGGTAATTATAAAATTATTATTATACGATTAAAAAATAAGAAAGTTACAATTCCGATGTTTGTATATTTTATTATAATATTTTTCGATATTTTGTCCAAGTAAAATATCGTTAATCAATTCATAAATACACATAAAAAACCTTCAGGAAAACACTCAAAGCAGTCGTAGGAACAAAATATATACTTATAAAAGCGTAATTAAATCACAGTGGAATAGTATCAACAAATTTATGTAGGTATTTATATAAATATATATACTCATATACTAAATATATCGTATAAATAAGAAACAAATTTTAATAAATTATTCTAAAATCAATTAAAATCCAACTATGGCATACACCTTGACTTGAGCTTAATTTTATATTTCAACTAATTATGTGGTTGTATCAAATTATTCATGATAATAATATTATAATGAAATAAAGTTTACTAATTACGCATATGTATATCTGTTATGTATTTGTTATTTATATGTAATATTAATTGGATGTTACATAGGTTTCTAAATATTGAACTACCAAATGTTTATTGGCATTAGATGAAAAAAACGTTATGTATGTGTGTACTACTACTACAACACGTAAAATATTATACATCGATGTTAGCATTTAGCAATAAGCACGTCACCATTTAACAAGACATAAAAAACAAATTATTTTAACAAATTTTCTCTTACTATATAACCTAAAACTAATATATAACCAATTAAATAATTATCTTTGGTAAATTAACGTGATTTAATCAAAAATTTTGCAATTCTTGATCTGTACATTTCAAAACTATTCAACACTTAATGTCTTATATAATTTAAATAATTTATTTTTCACTGTATCAAAAGAAACTTTAGTAAATCTGAATCATTTTTTTTATTTAATGTTTTGACATAATACCTACCTACATTATATCTAACCTATATATCATTACCTACTTATATCTATTATATCTGGCTACTCATAACTTGGAAAATGCATCAGGTATGTTTGACATATAAAATCAATTATTTTATATATTTTTTAATATTAGTGAGTTCTGCGTGCAGGGGACAGTTCGCTTCTGCGACCGCTACTTTCACTGTGAATTTCGTCCCCTGCAGAATATTGATTTTTTCTTAGATATTGCCTTCTTTTGATACGACTATTGTGACATATTCATCACCAGCTAGTTTGTTATAAATAATTGAATAATTCGTACTGCTCATCCACATTTAGAATAAATCTCTATCAGAGTTATCTTAAGGCATGTGTTTTACAAATTCTCAAACAGGACTGCATATAAATTTTGATTCAGTATGCCAATAATGGTAATTTTTAAACTACGATACTATGTTTAAAGAAAAAGTTGTTTAAGTTTGTAGCTTAAACTAAATAATGGTTTGATGTATTAAGTCAAAACTTGTAAAAACGTTATTTTAAATAGGATTTACTTATAGGTGTACTATATTATATTGTCTCAAATTTAATTCCGTATTTTAGATACTATTAGTTTTATTGAAAACAATCTGTTTAATATAACTGTAGATCAATTACCCGATCAATTAAAGACATTAAAACGTTTTACATACATTTATTTAGATAAATAAAAATAAATAAAAAATATATAATATATATATATATATATATATGTATATTAATACCTATAAAAAATATTATAGTGTAAATATTATTGCTTTTTTATTTTTAAGATATTTTTTTTATATAATTATTATATGTGTACCTATATAAACTATACATATACCTACTATACGGAATACAAATAAAATAAAATTATTTGTTCAAATACTCATTTGTTCAGAATCCTAAGACATTCCTATATATTTCAGTTAATGAACTGTGTGTCTGTGTCTATATTTTAAAACATTCAAACGTGATAACATTGTAAAACAAATTTGAACTATAATATTACATGAAATGTATAATCATTCAGTATACCTAGTCTGTTCGGTAGAATAATCTTTGATAAAGCCTTATTCTTTTTTTAAAATTGATATGTGATACAAATTTTAATATATAACTAAAAAAAATAATCAACCACGTGATTTATTCCAATTTCTCAACATTTAAATTTTAGTTTATATTATAACAATACCGTATTTGAGTAAATATTGGTAGGTACTTATAAAATAATTAATAGAAGTGTATTAATATTTATATTTTTAACAATAAACGTTTATATCAAACTTTTGGTTTTCCATTGTTACATTTCTAAGCTTATTGTGAATTATACCTAATAAAAACAAATGTCTCAGCGATAACAGTAATAATAAAACATTGATTGCAAAACGTCTAATGGCTTTTTTCACGAAATGGCAACAAATTATTTACAATCTTCGGGTTTCGCCTCCATCATTTATCAGTTCTACCTACGAATTTAACATTTAGTTACAGTAATTAATTAGATATTTTTTTCAAGCTCCCTTAAGCTTGGCTTCTCTCAAGTACATCCGTCTGTTTCCAAAATATAATAATAGAAAAATACTGTAATTGCCTATTATCGATTTTCACATTATACAGAAATGCATACTTCGTCAATCTATGTCACTTTTAGTACTTCCGAAGCTTTTGAATGCTTGATATATTTTTCTGAGTATAATTTCAAAATAAGCATAGCAATTTAAAACACGAAGTAATTATTAAATAATTAAACGGTTTGTTAAAATTCAATAGAACCGTTATTTTATTTTACTTTTATTTTTTTTTTTGGTTCATTATAACAACTAGGCTACAAGGCCCATTATTGGCCATTAGTTATAATTACTAAATACTTAGATAAGAAATCACGATTATTTACAGTACCTATTACATTAGATACATTTTATTTTATTAATTATATTGTTAGTTATAAAAAATTAAGTTAAGAATTTTCTTGTTTTTCTTGATTTTGACCGAGTGTCGTAGTATTATTAATAGTTTCGGTTATACCGTAGTTCAAATCGATCATGTTCATATCATTGGCAATTCGTTAGTTAATATTTTATCGTGAATATATTACCACACGCTTCTTATCAAGGTTATTCTTCTTTGGCCATGAAAAATCCATGGGTTAGTCTGGTGTGTCCAATTTTTAATAGATTTAAAAAATAATTTCTAAGTTACTTCAAAAATTAGGGTTTTCCCATCTAAATTATGGCTTCTTAATTTTATTCAGTTCTATATTTTAATTATCCCAGAAAAATTATTCAATTCAAATGTAATGCTATATTTATTCATTTCTCTAGAAACACGTGATAGAATTTTTTCTTTTCTTTTTTTGTAACTTAAACCCATTCGACAGAACACGAATAACGTCGGTGTTTAAATAACTCGTTTCTAATTAAGATGACTCCTATGAGATTATACCTTTTGTTTTGGTTAATATTTAAATTATTCAACATGCAAATTTTCTAATAATGTTCAACTATAAACTTAAATTAAATTTTCTGTCGTATTATTGTTAAAGCGCAGATATAATATGTTTATTACTTGTATGCTAAATTCATAAACATACAATAATATTCATATATATTCCTCTAGCCATGTTATCTATAATTAAAGAGACAAGTACAGGTACAATATTATATTCGTGCCCTATAATATTAATTGTTCTTGCCATGAATAGTCATCGTTTAATACGCTCGTACACTTACTATAGTAACTTATATTATACTGACTCATGATTATATTTAGGTGTATAGTATATAATTTGACTGTGATTATAATATGGTAATTTATTTTCATTCTTAGTGATGTTGACTAAGGGGCTACGTACCTACAAATTTGTTATTCAAATTTTGAACAATTCGTATTATTTTTTTTAAATATAAATATTTTTATTGTAAATTCGCTTAATGTGTTCATATTTTTTTTTTCAAAATCATCATTCAGATACTTAATAATTTCGTCTATATTACTTTTAGCGTCAAATTAAAAAATACGTACCAATTATGTTAATAAACATGAAATTTAATTATCTTATTAAGCATTAAACCAATCATAATAAAAATCATAATTTCGGACATTCATTTGACTCATGGCTAATTAATTGATCACTAATTAAATTTGATAATATATTTAATTAGTTTATACACAAACATATACCATTTTTTTTTTACAGTGAATTAAAGCAAACAAAAAATATCATAGTTAAAAAAGACAGGATCGTTTATATCCTTACAAAAATGTCAGGTGTTTAGTTGTATCGAGTTTTATATTCTTACCTTGTTACGATTTAGATTTAGTAGATTTGTACACTATTAAATACATTTGAATGAACCAAAACATTTAATTTTGTATATTAAGTTCTAATCTTTATTGCTGCACTTAATGTCTCCATTCGATAGATACATAATAATAAATAATACAATATTACAATTTAAAATAAACTTTTCTGTATCTGTAAAAATAATAATCTAGGACCAATTAATTTTAATGGCAATTATTTGTTTTAATTATAATTATTACTATCTGTATATTTTTATAATATACTACTATGCAATTTAATTTTTCCAGATGGGAGACGCCAAGTACGATAATCACGAAAACAGACTGATGTTCAGTTTACAGCAAATGATGAATTCTGAACATTTTGCAGACGTCGTTATATGCTGCGCCGACGGATACAAATTAAGAGCCCACAAAGTCGTACTAGCGTACTGCAGTTCATATTTGCAAGTAAGTTAAAAAAAATACTTAGTTTTTTAATTAAATGTTTAATATAAATATTTAATTATTAGTGTATTTAACACCGACCTTTGTGGTTCCATTACTAATTATTATGGTGTATAAATGACACTACCTATACGTACAGCCTACCCACCCATTTTTATCGTTGAGGTCAGATACACATATACTTACTATGGTGTAAAGTCGACTATTTTTTAGTCAGCAACAGTTTTGATTTTCACCAGAGTAAACTAGTACAAGTTTACTGGGCACAGCTTACTGATCGCATACATAGAAATTAAACTATTATAAGGTTATCGCTGTAATGGATAACGACTATGTACACGTGTATACAAATTGATACGATATTACAATATATTATTATTATTTAATAACAGTGCACCTAGAGATAAAATCATTTGCCGATGTTTAATATTATGTAAGCCATTATTATTATAACAGCTAAAATTACTAAAGAAATTTAATTAACCATAAAATAAAATATTCACAATGTACTATGTAGTAATATTTCGTAAGACATTGAATCTAATCAATGTAGATATTATACGATATGAAGTCCACGAACTTAAAGCTGTTACCGCACAGAACAACTACTGATACTGCCAATACTGATAATGTTATTGCACGTGGCGTTCGTATATATAATCATAGCTCCACTAAGTATTTTTTTTCTTTTTTTTTTATGGCGTTAAACGAACAGTGGACACGTGGAAATATAATAAAACACTAATTAAATTATTATAATAATATACGACATAATATTATTATTGTACCACTCGTTAATGTTTGTTTAAATACCCATCGTAATCGTAAAACATTATTTGGCGCGTAGTGCGTTCGGTTACCGATGTTTCATCCGATTGTCAGTCACCGACTGGTCAAAAACCACCAGTGAATAAATTAACCCCCACAGTGACGTACCGTTCGAGACTCGATGCCTTAAAACAGCTGGTATACGTCATGAACTCGGAAAGCATCATATACATGTGCCTGTGCCGTGCCTATCGGATTAATTGCTACCATAGCGCGTGTATCGCGAGTTTAGAGGTCATTTTCCGATTCGACGGTGGACTTAGATTTATATACTGAACCCATAACACTGTACGCGTAATCGACACCATTGAAAGGCGCTGCAGCCAAGAAGTATACTATAAATGAGCGAAAACGAATTTGGGGGAGGGAGGAGAACGGATTTCACCACACGGAGTGTATTATTATCTATCGACAATCGCGCACGCGTATCATCCCACTCCTCTGACATCCCGCCCCACTGACCCATTCCATTTTAAAGCACCGGAGACGAATCTGATGTCAATACATACGGACGCGATAGATAAAACTGAAAAATAACCATATAGATCGTGGGACATAACCAGCGTAAGCCCGTACTATACTATATACACGACGTGTATTAAAATACCTACAAAATAATATTTATAATATTAGATTATTGATTGATGTAGGTACGTACCCGCAGTCATAATATTATATAAATCGCTACGAATGGCTTATTCGCAGGCTCTCGGTCGACATAACGTAACGCTAATATTATAATGTTTAGTTAATATATTATAATATAGGTGTTATATCGTATAATCATTTAAGTAATCGTTGTAATGTGTCTCCGTTGCAGACACTGTTCCTCGGCCATCCTGGACCGGACGACTGCGTTACGATCATCCTACAGGACATTGAGCACGAGGACGTGGGCCGCGTCCTGGAGTTCGTGTACACAGGTGCAGCTGTCGTCCCGGGACACAGGATGGACGGTTTCGTTACGGCCGCTGGAGTCCTGGGAATCGGGCCGCTCTTGGACCCGCGACGGCATTTGGAAATGTCCTCGGTTCAGCCACCGGTTTCCCATTGTCACCCGTGTTCTCCAGCCACAGTTATGAACGATCCTACGCCGCTGACGACGACGCCGCCACAGCAGCAGCATCCTTATTGCAGGGTCCGTCAGCCACCAAGGACCACGGGCATTCTGACGCCATCGCCATGGGCTCAGAATTCCCGTCCACCATGCGCCACTCCCAGATACTCGGCTCCAAAGACCGTGCAACCTGACTCCCTAGTGATTTCGGTGCACCCTCCGACAGCAAACCCGATTCAGGTAAGTTGTAATATTACATGTTATCATTTTTGGGCATTTCTTAATACCGCTGCTTTAAAATACTATAACAGTTATTACAGGTTTCAAAATTTCACTTATGTCAGTAATATGCTATTTATTTTTCATTATGAAATTTTCATGGATCCCCGATTAAAAAAAATGTAAACAAAAAAAAACCTAAATATTATAAATATTTGTGAAGTTTGTATGTCATACCTATTAATGTTTAATTATTCTTAAATAAAAACTTAGTTTAGAAGGGAGAAAACCCCTTATCTGTTCGGTGTACACAAAATATTTAATTTCAGCATAAAGAGAGAAATTGAATAACTAGATAATAATCTGTATATTGTGTAAGTGTGTGTGTATGTATGTTAAGGAATAAAAAAAACTATAAATAAAAAAAACACTTTTTAAAATTTACGAATTCGTTTAGCAGAGTATCTAAATACGAAAGTACAGTGTATAGTGCAAAAACATTTTATTTGATATCATTAATCAAATGTAAAAGTTAAAGTAACAAAAAATTTATACAGAATATATTTTCTATATTTATCACAGAGTTAAACTTTATCTACTCAATACTTACAGTTTTTAAGCTGGAACTTTTTTAAATTTAGTATGTGGTTTCATAGTTGGAAATGAAATGATAAAAACATCGTTTCTCACTTTTTTTGAATTGTATAGTTCTAAAAATATTTAAAACTAAAATGTGTACCAAAACTATGATCTATCTTATTGTAAATGTGTAAAGGTATACAAAATATAATATAATTATAATAATTATTATAGAATTTAATTGTTATGATTAAAGTTATTAATTTATTATGAAAATAAAATAAAATAAAAATATATCGATTTATGGTGTATCCGGTATCGTGTACACATAGGTACAATTATTTCTTTGTAATCGTATTTTAGTGTCAAAACTCGTTTAAGGATCAACAGAAATTATTAATTTCAATTTGTATAGTTTATAACGTAACATGTTAAACGTATATTTTTTTAAATTAATTCACTAAATATAATATATATAATTTCACCACTCAAAATAATCACCCGATGACATGAGACGTTGTCAGTGCAATCTTTTTTAGTATTAGTTATTACAGATTTCGTTTGAATCTCTATAATTTATAGTCTCTCTAATACAGCGATTATTACCTACGACCGGTCGTTTAGGTCGTTATGTACAGAATACAGATACGCGTCTGCGGTCGATAATACTAGATTTCTATTTTCTATACTGTCCGACGTATATGCGATAATATAATTTAGAAAACTCGCATTTACATTGATGAGTATACGTTTTTACTTATGTCGTGTACCTAAATATCACGGGTTTGAATGTATGTTTTATAATTGTTTTGAAAAGTTTAAATTATGAAACATACGAAATAAACATGAGTGATGGTAAAAACAAAAAATTACATCGACCCATTTCATCGAACCCGTATCTAAATTAATTGTTGTGTAAATTGGACGGCCAGACGGCTAATTATATAAAACATATTATCTGAGTTTTTTCCGTTATTAAAACAAGTACAACAACCGATGAATTTAAATAAAAAAACTGAACTAAATACGATCATGTTTATTATATATTTTAATGTTTGGTTCGGAAAAATATTTACATATTTATGACCCAAATATAAATTTAGGGCCTCAAGTGATTTAAATGTAAACGTATTCAAAATTCTCAAAACAACATGTCCATAAGACAAAAATGTTAACTAAAAGAGGCATATATACGATGTGCTACAGAAGCTGTATTACATATTCTGCAGTATTCATGCAATATGTGGTTCACTAGTATACCTATATTATATTATTATTTGGACGACGACCGATTTTATGAAAATATGTATGGCCTGTTATAAATTCAAGTCCCGGAAAAGTAATCATTTTTTCATATGATAAATCGACAAACGCGAAATGTGTTACGAAAATGGTCTTGAAATATACGTAGCAAGAAAAATGGCTGTAGTAGGAATCTACAGCTATGAAATATTTTGTGGTTACTATTTTACTATATACTTTTCAACTACTTATATTTCAGTGTGATGCAAGACGTTCGTATAATATTAGTGACTTTATTGTACAAGTGTTTATTATATAGGTGTACGCACGCGCAGCGGCAGCGATGACAACATGACTGTTAATGTTTTGAAAGACGTAATTGTAGAAAGCTCGGTAAACTAATAAATTAGATATAATAATGTGTACTACACTTTCAAAAACAACAAGCCCGTTGAGAGATTCCAGATTCTACCTCTTAACGTAATTACTGCACAGTAATAACAGTTTAGAGATATATTCCAATTAAAAATTCACAATAATATAACATAATACTATAATAGGTAATACCAAATAATAAAACAATAAGCAAATAACGCTTAGTATTTTTTTTTTTTTCTACTTACCAAAGATTTTTGATAAAATAATATGAGACTACTTGACTATGCATAATTTGGCAACGTTGATACAAAATCTACAGTCTAAGCTTTATATCTTTCGATCATCGAATGAATATCTGATCTAATTAAACTGTAAAAGTTAATGGTTAATAATTATAAATAATTTTAGTCTTATATTTTAAAGTGATAACTAAAGTACATAATATTATAAAAATGGTTTTCACATATTTTTATTAGTTGGAAAAAAATAATTAGTTTAAACTGAAAACATTGTTTAACAAAGTAATACCTAATTTAAAAACAAGCATTTGTCACAAATAATTTGTCAGCGTATTATATTTATGTACTGGTACCAATTTTTCGAAATTTCCACAATTCTGTAAAATTTGAAAATTATACTATTTATTTTAGTAACCATTTTAATTATAATACTTTTCACTAAACTACATGCCATGATATCTATTTTGGGTTTGTTTATAATATTAAAAATGTTCACAGGAAAAACACTTAAAGCTCGTAGGATTACCGTATTTTGATAACTGCTCTATAATCTGAATAAAAAAAGCTTTCTACAGTACACGTTGAACTCCGATTATTATTTAATTTGTAAAAAAAGGTGAAAAAAATGTCTTTTTTTAAGACTTATTATAATTATTATGAATTATAATAGAATATTGAAAAACGAAGTTCAATATGAGTTTTATAATATTCTCATTTATTAATTTAATAAAATAATTAAATTTAGTTTATTTTATAGGACTTGGTCGTAATAATTCCCATATATATTTTTAAAGACAAAACAACATTAGGACCAGGCACCAAGTCGACGTATAATATGCATATTGCATAATTATTTGTATTTTAGTTATTTAATTATTTGACAAACCAATGAAAACTACTGGCATGTGACGACATATAAATTGTCTGATAAATTAATTGATTTAATGAATTTTAATTTTTATTAAACAAAAAAAAATTGGAAAACCGGAAAAACCTGAAAATTTTACTCAAATCTATAGTGCTACACTTCAACAAAATTGATTTGCTTATTTTGTTGTAATAAAAAAACAAATAACCAGATATTTTGAATTTTTAACATATTTTTAGATTACCATTATCTATACAGGTATAATAGTATAATTTCAAACTATTTAAGTTTTTTTTATGCTATTTATAGACATGTTTTTTTAGTATATATTCAATAATATCAAAAATAATTTCTTAGTAGGTCAATACACTTGAAAATTTAATACGAGGTTTTTCATAAGTTGTTCTATAGCTATATTTAAAAATACCAAAGATAAAATATTATACATTATTTTTTTTATATATATTATGAGCGTTTGAAGTTCAGATTTGAACAAAATTAGATATTAAAACGAAGAATAAAAATTTAAATTATTTTTATGCGATATTATTAGTGGAAACTTGAAACTCTTGCATACATATATTATTTTATTGTATATACATAATTATATTCATTTTTAAAACATTTAGATTAATTAATAATTATAATATGCCTATTCATACTTACCATGAACCTATTCACATCGTACTACTAAACACTGTATTAAGAAAAAAGTTAATATCAATAATAATAATTTTATAAATGCAATTTTTTCGAAATTTAAAAATTAAATTAAATTAACTTACCATATTACTAATTGTAAAATAAATTTGTAAAAATAAAATTCAATTGCAATATCAAAAAAACATAATAAAATATATACAGTTGTGGACTGACAGATCGCCTTCGCTCATAATCGTTTTTCTAATTTAATGATTTATCATTGAATTTAAATTTGACACACGCATTACAATCGTTTATTCAATGACGACTGACGAAGTACACTTGACACCTACTGTGTAACAGAGTGGTTATCTACCTATACTTTTCACCTTTTTCATTTTTCTTTATTGATTGGTAGCTGTCGATATTGTTATTATTTAATATTTAATAATTAATTATCGATTTAAAATTACACATCATATTAGTACGTCTGCAATAAATAACCATAAATAACCGTAGATAAGTGACAACGATGGTACGGTTTGAAATGTGTGATGTCGCAGAGAAACGAGCACAACCGTCAACGGATATCGAACATGGCAACGTCGCTTTAAATATATTACGCTCAATGGTATAACAAAAAAATTATATTCTCAATCGTACCCACATCAAATTTAACTTGCAATATAGTAATATTATACAATTTTAATTTAGTATTATTTGTTTTTAGTTGCAGTAGAATTAAAACAATATATCAATTTTGTTTAATGGCATTTATAATTTATTTTTCCTTATACTTATGAAAACTTTTGAAAAATAAATAAAATCTTTTCTTACAGTTAATACAATAATTCATATTTATACATACTCATATTATATTCTTACGAACTAAATTTATGTTAAACATTATACGTATAATACCTACTATATACCTACCTAATACATACAACTATTCAAATTATTTTAGACTACCAATGTATGTAATTAAGTATCTCTTTTCGTTGATAATACTAATAATTATTATTATTTATTATTATTATTATTTTAATATTTTATAATTATTAAATAGACCAATATTTTTAATACCTAATCTAGACTGAGTCTCTAACGCCTAAACATTTATGTTGTATGAAGTAATTACTACTATTAATTTATCTGATCTTTAATACTATTCACACTACACAAGTGTATCCCGATTGCCATACACGAAGATTTATTAATATGCTAAAGTATACATTAACTAGATAACATTTAGTAACAAAATGTAAAACATACTCTTTACTAAATTTAAACTAGTTAATATACAATTTTAAAATCAACAACATTAAATTATTATTATTTTTAAATTATAAAGTATATATATATAGGCACTGAAGTATAAATTAATGCACATATAAATATATAACACAATCGCATTTTGAAAATTCTACAATACAAACCTCTCTTTTTTTACCTAACGTTAACGTAATTATTTTAAGCATAAAATCATTCAATAAATGTTTTTTATTTTACGTCCAAGAACCGAGTGAAATTGAATTTCATTTATATCTACATTCTATAAACGCACAATTTAAATATATGTAAATATAATATGGGACAAGCGTGCAATTAACATTTGATAATCGACGTTTGTCCTGTGTAATAATAATAAGTGATGTAAAATGCAAATCAATGAATAGAGGCATCTAACATATTTTGTACGTGTGTTCACGATGATTTATTGTTTTGTGGTTATCAAACCATAAACATTAAACACACACACGCATAACATGGGTGATTTTGCGTAATGCCACCGTCGCGCACTGTCGAGTTAAATCGAGAGTTGTCTTTAGAAATTTTAACTAATTCTGTAATGAAAATAATTATTATCGAATTACCCGATTAACAACATAAGTGTACATAATTATATACTATACTCGCATCACAGCGTCAATGTGCAAATGGCATAATATTATATCCTAATGCAGCGTTTTGCGAATCAATAATAATATATACATATGTATATAGGTATATGTATGTGTATGTGTGTACGAGATTGGACTTAAGATAGTACATTAGGAAATAAAAAATTCAAAACTGGCCTTTCTCTCTGCATACTTATCTTCCGACTCCGGTACCATCGTCGTAGGTATATAAATTACAAATGTATGATTTCGTTTAAGATATTTGGATAAACTCCGATCGTGACTGGTCTCCGACGTCCGTGGGCGATATTCCATATCTACGACTTAAACAAAAGCGCGTTGATACTTTCACAGTGTTTGTATTTTATTTTCATAATTGTTATTTTTATTTTTTTTAAATACATTAAATTAAATAAAACGTGGCTAGAAAAAGTTAAAAACAATCAGCGTAGCGTATTGTATAGTATACAGTGGATAAATACAAATCGTATTGATACAATATCTGTACAAGTATATACATTTTGTGATACATTTTTTTTTACGAATTTCGGATAATACAATCATGGGTGTAACGTTAAAGCACTTAAAATAGCTTCGATGTTACAACTACTTTACGTATACTTATCACATAAAAACCTGTATGACTTATATATGTATATAATATAATGATAGTGTTCGCCATTATACGTAATTTCTATAGCCCATGAATCATTTCACCCAATTCATACACATAATTGATACGTTACCGCCTCAGCTATTAATCTTGTCAATCTTATATAAACTCCAAAAATTAGTTTTAATGATATTTACTACAATGTTCTATTGCTTTCTATGTGTTAATTTTAAATAATTCTAAAACCCGTTTTCTTTTTAGGTTACGGAAATCCAAAGAGGACCGCTTCCTATTCCGTTGCCACCGACGCCACCAGAAGAGCCTACGATTGTTTCGATACCACCGTCACCGTCAACCGACAGTGACAGGGACACGAACCAAAAACTAAAAGTTACCAGTGATGCTAACAATAATGGGATCCCGGAAAAAGACCGAAATGCGAATCAAACAAAAAGTCATGTTTGTCAAGAATGTGGAAAAACTTTCGTAACCAAAGCATCTCTTAAGGTATAATTTACATCATTTAACTTATCCAACTATGTGTGGAATTACACACTAACATTTAAATCTAAAAACATTAAAACTTTCAAATGATTAATAGACCCGTATTCTTTCTAAAAGTTAAACATCTAAAAAATGCGAGTCGGTAACCGTCACACCATTTATTGGCTAATTTACGAGGTAATCAGGTAATCTATTATTATCTATTGCCAAACACTGAATTAATAATTAAATATAATTTTAGAAATATTTGAACATTTCTATATTGTTTACGATTGTATACATATCCCATAGAGTATCGTCATGTGATGTTGGCCAAGTATAATATTTTGTTTCTTCCGAATCACTATTATGATGCTTAAAAAATAATTAATATGTTATTTATACGGGAGAGAAACCAAAAACTGTCATGGCTAAAAATCAAAATATTTACTAGGGATAGAAATACTACCAAAATATTTCGTGATACAATTTTCTAAAATTCTACAGATGGCGTGTTAATAAAAATATAAAAATATTATACGCAGTGAAAAGTATTTAACTATTTTTTTTTTTTTTTAAACAAACCCAGTCAATTGAAAATTAGAACGTAAAAATAAACTTCTGTTTCAAATCGTAATAATAACATGTAAACACAGTAGTTATAGTAAGAACACACGATTAGTCATAAATGTTATAAATTTAATAAAATAATACAAAACGTATGACTATAATGACTGTGCGAAATGTACAAAGCTTACTCCTTTTCGTCGACCGTATACAAAAACAATTACCCACGTGTCTTATAAGGTGTCTTTTCTGCCGGTACAGATCCACCAGAGGACCCACACGGGCGAAAAACCGTTTGTGTGCGAGTCGTGCGGCAAGCAGTTCAGCCAACTGCGCAACTATAAGTATCACAGGTCCGTACACGAGGGCACCAGAGAGTTCTCTGGCAGTTGCCCGGAGTGCGGTAAGCTATTCAACGACCGCGGTTACCTGAGCTCGCACATGAAGATCCACCGGAACCGAAAGGAGTACGAGTGCGAGTACTGCACGAAGAGCTTTAACCAGCGGGTGGCGTACAACATGCACGTGCGCATACACACGGGCGAGAAGCCGCACAGTTGCCACCACTGCGGCAAATCGTTCACCAGGAAGATGTTGCTCAAACAGCACCTGCGCATACACACCGGCGAGAAGCCGTTCTCGTGCGCCGTTTGCCACAAGCCGTTCGCCGACCGGTCCAACATGACGCTGCACATGCGCCTGCACTCGGGCGTCAAGCCGTACGCGTGCGCCGTGTGCGCCAAGTCGTTCACCAAAAAGCACCACTTGAAGACGCACATGAACTACCACACGGGTGTCAAGCCGTACTCGTGCGACAAGTGCGGGCTGAGCTTCAGCCAGAGCAGCAACATGAGGACACACCTGAAAAAGTGCAGTGCTGTAGCGACACCACAGCCGACGCCACCCCCACCCCCCACCACCACCACTGCAAGCCGCCGTCGCAGTGGTATCACCGGCCGCACAACCCGTCTGAACGAGTATGGCCACTGCTGCGTCTCGTCCGGAACGCGTGACCATAAAACGACGTCGCCACTCGCGTTGTTCAAACAAATCGAAACGGTTTTCATCGCACACTTTATTTCGATTCGGCCTTCTTCCTCTTACTACGCTCGCGGCGGATTTTCGACCACAAACTCCGTCGCTCTGTAGCTATTATAAACGTTATTATAATTTATGATTTTGTGTAATATATTGTATGTATACATTTTATATTTTGTTCTATCGGATCGATATGCAGAAACGGTCAAAATCGATTTAAGTTTTAGCCATATCGTTTATCGAAACGTGTCATCACTATCGTTCACACCTTGGGACGACCCTGTCGAAGAATTAAAAACGCGTAACCCATACAGTGGCGTTGATAATGCACAGCTACAATGTTATGAAATAAAATATTATTATAGCGATTATGGTGAATATTACTCACGTATGATTACGACCGGGTACCTATAATTGTACGTTAATTATTGTTAATACGCGCCTTGCGATTTCCACGAGTTAGGTATACTCAGCCCATAAACTTTCTACGAAGACGAACGATCGATGACTGGTTGACACGGTCGCGTGAAATATTATAAGTATAATGTGATAATAGTAACGGTCAGTCTCAAAATGATCCGAAATTAAGAAGTGCCCATCAACGAAGGGGGGGGGTGGTTTAAAATATTATAACTTTATAGTGTATATGAATAATAATTATTAATTTAAACAATTAGGACGTATATATATATATATATACGAATATAAGTATATATATATATACATAATATACTATATACTATAGCTAAAACATACGTAATATAAATAATTATCAATACTATAATTACAAAATACAAATTATATGCATTTGAACAACTCTATACAATGAATGCGTAATTACATATTATTTTAATATCTATCAAGATTAATAAAATACTAAAACCGTTTAGTACAATCGATGACTTGCAAAATCTGCCGGCGTATCGACTTCACGGGCGAGATTTATTTCTTGATGTGCGACATGATGACGTTTTCTAATCACTTAAGCAATTTGACCGGATACGTTTTGCTTGGCGAACGACCAGTGCGTATCCGTTCGCTCTCAGTACCAGTGCCAAGTTGGTGATTAATCGTCACGCACGAGTAATACCTAGTAATCAATAATGGTATCTAGCTGGACAATTATTATTTGTCGACCGGGTATTATTAACTTTTAGCCTCGCGTATCGAAATTAAATTATTTTATTTTATACATAATACGGTACGAATGTATGATAATAATAATATTCTAAAAAGTTATACAATAGTATTTGTTATCAAAACGTACAACATTTAAATCGGGCCATCTGGTTTACGCCAAATCAGAACTGGTTTTGTAAATACCCCAATGTTATTATCCTGTGTTGGTATGTTATGCGCAAACAGTAAAAATCTGTGTTATATTTAAGTAAGTATAATATAAATTAATAATATATAATAGTATAGTACAATAGTGTTTAAGTAAAGTATGATTATTGATTAGTATGAACACTAAATCTAGGTTTGCCTAAATTGAGTTACTAATGTATTTTAGGCTCGAATATTTATGGTATTATAATAATTATTATTATATGAACTTATTTTTATGTAAGTATGATCGTATGATTTAAATAAATGAAACAGTTTATTAAATTGTATTATAACTGATATCAAGACTTTTATGTTAAAAAAATTAAAATACAATGCACTAATGCAATATTTTTAAATATTAAACTTAAGGGACGTTATACCCGCATGTGTTGTGTCTGTCTTATTAATGTAGATCATAGCAAATTTAAGTTCAGCAGAATAGATTTTATGATGATAGCTTTAACATTAAGTCAATTGATCTATTATCAAACTTAAAGGTAATAATATTACCTAGAGCATCTCATAGGCTTTTATTGATATTTTAATTTTTAAGCGAATTACGAATATTTTAAAGTTTTAATATTTTACATAACTATTTCTCATTTAAAAATTAAGATATCAATAAAAACCTATGAGAAGCTCTAGATAATATTATTACCTTTAAGTTTGATAATAGGTAAATTTACTCTAATATTAAAGTTAACATCACAAAATCTGTTCTGCTGAATGCAAATTTGCTATGATCTACATTAATAAGACAAAGACAACACATGCGGGTATAACGTCCTTTTATTAAAGTGAATTCTTAAAATAAGAAAAAAAATACCAATGACCATAAATTAATGGCAAGTATTTTTTACTTTTTCAGTTAAATACTACACTTTCAATATTTTTATTCTAAATTAATTATAAGTTTATAACCAATTATGAACTATCAACGTTTCTCTGCCGCAATTATTTTCATAACATTGGTTACAAAAAAAGTTGTTTTTTAAATTGTCTTCTTAAATCATGATTATTATTATTTCATTATTTTTTATTTTAATATTTTTATTAAATTATTTTACTTTACCAATTGTGGTACAGTAAATTGAATTGTTTTTTATCGAAAACAAAGCGTTTTTTGGATATTAAAACAAAAATAAATTAAAGGAAAAACTGGCTTTTCAAATATAACTAATATTGTAATAGAACAGTATATAATATAAAAATAATAATGTCTACCTGACTTTTAACTATGTATATAATATGTATAGTGAATAAAAATATTATTGCAAAGCACGCTTCGCCGAGGAGGAAGACAGCGCGCCATTTCGGCAAACCGATTCTATAAACGAAATCGAAAGCGACTAATCACTATGGTGTCTATTATCATTTAATACTATATGTAAAGTGTAACATTTTACAAGTGCATATAACATATATTTGTTTAGTATGTTGTTTCAATCGCATGCCGATCGTGATACGATTATAATCAAGATAGTCTTATGAATTTTATGCCGCCGGAGTCAGCGGTCGTCTGAAAAGCTGTAGATACGCGCACCGGACTGTCATTCTTTTTTTAACCGATTTTCGATTCCGCGGCGGCGGCATCCCAATAAATCATTAACACGGCGGTTTGTCAAACGCGATTTCGGCGGGGCCGTTCCTCGTGCCCGAGGTCGTAAATACGTCACCGTTTTAGTACGTCTCTATTTACAAATCAGCGGCCCGCAACAACCGGGGTACACAGGTCGTATCTCGTACCAGGGAACGAGTTATTACCATAACGCAAATTCAATAACCCGTAATTATTATTTTCAGCTGGAAACCGCTCGCTGGTACAAACCATTACGCGGACGTGACGCGATCGTAAATCTATATACGGAACGTATGCATACAGGCGCGTATATACATTATACATATCATACGTATGCTACAAGCCTACAAGGTACGACGACGAGCCTCAGGAAACTGCGTAGGATTTACGAGCTGCGTGAGTGCCGCCGGAACGAGATTTTTCGTTGTTTATTACCGTCGACAATTATTATTATTAAATGGGCACGTAACTATAGGTATACACAGCAGAGATCGGACCGTGTATTATACCGACCGGTTTTCGCGTGAATAACACAGTGAACTATATAATATTATAATACACGTCGAGTTTGTATAACCTATTATACGCGCTTAATATGAGGAGCTGCAGGTATGTGAAACAGTAATTTGTCTATGTTTCGGCTGCGGTTACTGAAAGTCTACCGAATGACCGAATCGTTCACGAACTAATCGAACGTTATATTATTATTATACTATTCCCTGAACTCTCGGGTCCATTTTAATCGTGAACGGCCGCAGACACTATCGTCATGATATCACTATAATATAACATAATTAATCACGTTCAAACTTAATTTTAACTTAAATCAAAATAAACGATTGGCAAAATGAAAATACGTAACACTAGTATTGCTCTCCGAATCTTTTGAATATTTTAATAAATATTACTTCTACTTCGACGACTCCGAGCAATTACGTTCGGCTTGAAACTATCGAGTCTCGATTCGGTTATCTCAGCGGATTCTTAAATCCGAACACGCCCTTTGTCAACCATAGAATCTCTGAGCAAAAACCATTTTTTCTGTTTAGAAGTAATTTACAAATGTCGAGATATAAAACAACTCTATAATCGAATTCAGACATCAAACATCTCTATCGACTTGGGAATTAAAGCTATTCAGCTTGTTAGGTTAAGTTTAGAGTCAGTGAAAGACGATATACGAGATACGTTATACGAGAAGCGGAGAAGATATAAATCGATTAGTGTTAGTCTCGAAATAAAATACAAATAAGTACATCAAGATCATTAACACTAAAAATATAAAGTGGCAAGGTACATAACATTATGCACATTTTTTGAATCTATATACATTTTAACATTTTTTTTAGGGTTTAGGAGTATTTTAAAACTAAATAACTAATTATACATTGTCTAATTTCTCTATTAGTAAAACATGTTCCACCGACTTCTCCTGTATAATTAGCATATTAATTAAAGTACTCATATGTAAATATAGTAGAAACTTAAAACTTACAACAGATAGTATATATCTACTGTATAATAAATTAAATAAACAAAAACTTTTTTATCAACAAAATAAGTATTTGAAATAATTTTCTATTCAAAAGTGTTTAAAAAATATTTTTTTAGCAGAAATTTAAATGTTTAAATCTATATTACCAGGTCTTATCTAAACTTTGATTGAGAGGGAAAATACTTTTAACATATAAAAATGTGTTCACGTCATGGGCGCAGGGTCGTCTCGAAGGGGGCTTATACATTAAGTATTTGAGTAAGCACTTGTCAAATTATAATTTTTTTTATACAATTTATAAATAATTTTGTAAATACTACAAAGTACAAATATGACGGCATAATAATTTATTAATATATTGTACTTTATAGTAAAGCAAACATTATACTATGTTACCAAATGGCAAATTATAATAGTTTTATAAATATACAATAGTGTTATACATTTTGTTATCGTATTCTTGTGAAGATATTATCAAAATATATATATATAAGATAGTAAAATGGAGAATATTGTAAAATATTTAAGAATTTGTAATATTGTGTAAAACATGTTTACTGACAACTATATGTGTGTAATCTGTAGGTAGGTTATATAGTAGTCGAACGAAACGAGAAAAATTTTTTACGTTGGCAAATTAATGCATCTCACACCTCCTCCCCCTTATTATTTTATTCGGGACGGCCCTGCATAGACGTGTCTATGACCTGCAAAATTCAAAACACTAAATACAATTTTATATATTAGTTATTTATTTATCTAAAATTAATTTAATTATTATTAGATAATAAAGCTTATTTCGAAATTTGAAGGTCATATCCCCGAACTCTAACCTTTTTTGGGGGGGAGGTCTGTAACCTCTTCAGTCACTTCTTAGGATAAGCACTGTTATGCATGACCTGATAATGAGGTCTGGACGCATCTATGGTTCATTTTATGATAATATATATTATCATAAAAATCGTGTTTGATAAAATTGAATTTTCAAATGTAAGTGAATTATATTTCAATATAAAAGACTATTTCAAATATTATTATAAATTTTAAAAAATTGAAAAAAAAACAAAATAATAATTTATATTAAACAAAGTTCCAATTAATGGATATTGGATTGAGAAAGGCTCATCAATCTTGCAACTATCTTCTTATAAAAAAAAAACTTAAGCTATCTATATAAATATTTTATGGTAATTAAAATTATTAAAAGCTTATAACTAGTATGTACTATTATTTTAGGATGTTATATTTAGTTGAATACATAGTAGAACTGATTTAAATTCAATTCAAGCCTATTATGTCAGTACAAGCATTTCATCATCAAACCAATAAATTATAATATTCATTGCAACAGATATTAGTGTAATTTATCAATTTAAGAAAATAAATATAAAGTAATTGCAATTATACGATCGTCCCTCAATTCATATATTATCTATATTATCTATATGAAGGTATACTTGTATTTTATATGTTTATTAAGAACCGTAAAATTAATAAATACTAATAATTAATGTAAGTTATTAAGTTTAATTTGTTAACATTTACTTATATAAGAACGTATTATATAAAAATGTCCTAATTCTAATAAAATTTATAATAGCCATACAATACAATGATTCTATTGTTTAAAATATTTTACAGGAGATTTGACTTTTCAAAGTAAAGTAATACTTACTAAGAACAATTTGTTATTATAGCTGAATATTATAATTCATTAACTATTCAAATTTAGAACAAAACAAAGAATCAATGGATTTACAATGATTTATTTTTTTCGTCCTATACACTGCATTTTTATTGATAAAAGTGTCATTCTAAAATGTGTATTGAATAACAACTGGTATGTGAGCATCTACATTCAATACACAGTTTATTACATTTTTCAAATATAACTTTTTTTTTATTTTCTGCACCCTTTTTAGTTTTTAAGGAATGTGTGAAGCAATGTTAATAAAACAGCTATAATAATAATCAAAATAGCATAAGTTTTAATAGAACATTTTTGCTAATAATTTTGTTTATCAAATGCATTATTATTCAAATTATTAAAAATATAAATGCGCACACATCATATTCATGCTTATAAACGTTCTTAAGTATATTGCAGTAAATGTGTATAATACGTTTTATATGAATTATAATTCTATTTTTAATAAAATATAAATTAATATTATTATGGGTAATACGTACCGATTACGATTTGTCCAGGATCCATACTTAAATTTCTACTGAACAATTTAATCTTCAAGTTGAAGCTTTTTTATTTAAAACCTATAATTATTAATATTGTTTAAATGCATAGCAGTATAGTTATTTTATCCACGAGCCGCCACTTACATATTACCGCTTAAACCAAAGCCAACGTATGATTATAACGTAATATAAAAGCTGTTATTATTTCACAAATTCACTATTATAAACCAAACCTTATGATTAGAGTTATGACAGTAATAATTTTTATTTTTATTTTTTTTATTTTTAAGATACGCTTCCGAACTATGCTATAGAGTATCATATTATACAATGATAATTCCATTATTTGTTGCATAAAAATGCAATGATAATTTAACATAATAATAGTAAATCCGTCACAAGATTATACTATTATAAATCATAATAATTAAATCAAACTAAAGAATATAATTATAAAACCACATTATACGTGGCATTTATATAACTACCTTGATTTTAGTAATACTTAAATAAAACATTAAAAATGTAATAAGGTTAAATTGTTGAAATTTTTAATATGCACCAATAACTAGTGTAGTAGAAGTAGAACGTATTATTTCTTTGTACAAATATATTTTAAGTAATAAAAGATTTAATTATAATGAATATAATTTGGAAATATATTTAATTATTAATTTTAATTCAAAAAATTAATACATTCATCATTTTTTTTAAAATTAATTTAATTATAATTAAGAATTTAAAGTCTTTTTATATGACTTTTGAAATTTTACAGTGCAATTTATTATATATTTTGTTGGTATAGTTATACTATTTTTCTGTATTTTTATGCAATTAAATCCGATCTATTTTTATAACATATATCCCCCAATCGAAACCTGGAGACGCCAATGTATAAAACTATCAAATAAAATTATTTTACAAAAATGGTCATTCGCATAAATTTAATATCCAGTTACTTTCACTATATATGTGTGAAAGTATCATTCCACAACCACTCTGAGAAGGATTTTATGAAAATAATAAAAATCGTTTAATGATATTTTATATGATTAAGTAGTAGGTACTATGATTAGTCGTATTATCTCGTCATTTTGTCATTAAATAAAATTTATAGCATATTTAATATAGTCAATTTTTGATGTTCTCTAGTCTATGGCTGACAAATCCATGGCAAGCAAAAAATAAAAATATTAAATTTTATTTTATTTTATAATTTCATATTTTAATTTAATATAATAATAAGACCACAATATAAATACTTTTTCTTTATCGTTTATATCTTACAAAAATTAAATTGAAGGGTTTTTCTTCAACTTATTCATACAAATCAATCTTTTAAGAAATAAATTTCATAAAATCTGATCTAATAAACTAATTAACGGATGAAAAGTTACGAATTATAAACCAAATATAAAATAACTAGCATCAAGTGTACACAAAAAAATCACTTCTAACAAATTAATAAATACTTAAGTATAATACTATAATATTATATAATGTTAAACACTAGTATAACTTATAAGTTATAACCTATTTATTATTTATTAAAAAAAAAAAAAAATGAGAATTTATTACAATTTATATACAATTAAATACAATAAGTAATAATAAGTATAAAATGTTATATAACTTTACAACTTGATGAAGGGGGTCTAGTGATACTACTTCAATTTGAATGGGTTTTTATTTGTTCATTTTTTTAGGTATTGTTTAAATCACTAATGATAACTAATTATACTTTAAGTGGCGAAGAAGGATTATTTGGAAGAGTAATAGAATTTACTATATCGGCAAAGCTGTACTGTACTTTTGGGAGTACTTTTTTCGGAGACTCTGTCTAACTAAGACTATGGATATAAATGATATAATGGGAAAGTTGAATCAAAAGTATTATAACTCGAATAAGATTACATCATAAAATCTTCAGTTCAATATATTTTATATTCGTATATTATTACAAGGCATATAGATGAAAAGTTGTGTAATGCCCAGACTGCTGGAGTAAAATTATCGCAAATACACCTTGACAGTGGCGTAGTTACGAGGCGGGCAAAAGGGGCGCTTGCCCCCCCCAACCTCTTCTGAAAATTAACTTTGAATAAAACAAAATTTTGTAATTAAAAAAAAAAATGTATATTGGAAAAAAAAATTTTAGATTCTGAACGGAGTTATGAATGTATTGATTTTACAAAGATATGTGTTTTTTTATTTTTTTATTTTTGTGTCTGTCATCACATTTTGGAGTAGTAATAATGCTTCGATTTTTGACTTCAGCCCCTCTTTGAATAGGAAAATTAATCTAGTTGGTACTTTGAGGAGCCAAAAGTAAATATTTTCCTATACCTACCGTTTTCAAAAAAATCGAGAAAAACAAAAAAAAAGTAACAGAAAAACGGCAATTTTACGCATAACCACTTTGTGACAAAATCGATTTTTTGATTTTGCTGCATGTAACTCAAAAACGAATTATTGTAAATATTTGAAATTTTCACCAAATGTTTATATTACGGTTATCTATTTACGGTTAAAGTATTTTGACCTTTTTTTAAGCTACTTATAGACAATTTAAATTTTCGATATTTCTAAGTTTTTTTCCTTAAAATGCCGATAAAAAAAAATTTGGCTATCCAAAAAATCTTTAAAATTTAATACAAGGGTTTATTATAAGTTGTACTTATCGTAGTAAAAAAAAATCAAAAATCGTTTGTCACAATTTTTATTTCTAAGCATTTAAAGTTCAAATGTTTACGAAATAATATATATTGTTTTATTTCTTTTATTATTTTCATTTACTAAAATTAATTACTAATTATTACCTATGTACTCGTGTATTTGACTTAATATAATTCATGATTATTATGAACAATTTTGAAATTATGCCCCCCCAACTAAAATTCCTAGCTACGCCACTGCACCTTGATGTCACAGTGGGTAATTTTATGGAAATAATTCAAAATAATAAAAGAGGAAAACTTATTACTTGAAAAAATTATTCTTCAGTAGAAGATAAATCAGACGGGTAGAAGGTAATCAAAATCATTAAAATATCCAGTATTGTTGATGTATTAAACAAGAAACTTAAACATATTAATATGGAAAAATATAAGAGAACTAATAAATGTTTTGTTATTATTTTCAGTTGCACCACTATGATATGAATATCACATAAAAAGTTTGACACAATCATTTAGTGACCTGGGTACTCAAGCACTGACACTAGAGAAAACCCTGAAACTTTAAGATAAAGTTAAAAGTTGTCTACTGATGAAATATTCGAAGTAAATAGAAATTGGAGCGGTGAATTATAAAATCATCTAAATCAAATTTGAAAACAGTTAAAACCTACTACATACTTTTTATAAACATATATTTCTGTACAATACTCGTATATTGGATGAATATTGAATATTTATAAAAACTTTAGTAAAGATGGCGAACCTGTCACACGTGTATTCTTTTTTAGTCACATGCGTAACTATAAAAAAAAAAGATCATTTGTATTTTGTAGGAATTTTTTAACAAGTTTAACAAGAAAAAAGGTCATCAAATTAGTTGACACGCAAGTAAAATAAAATTCAACTAAAATTTTTTATTTGACACTTGGGTACAAAAAAGGTTAGCCATCCCTGCACTTTAGCTACATAGGCGATCCAGGCACACACTACTATTACTTATTCATTTATTTTACTGGTGGAGTTACTAAACAGCAGAGCACGAAAAAGGTATCTAGTTTTCACAAAGAACTTTAAAACGATTTTAACAATTTCAAAAAAATACCAGCTATGAAATCATATATTTTTAGTATTTTTGTTATTTCATTTTTAGAGTTATAAATAGTTTCGTTCGCATAATCCAATTTTGCTTTATATTCCGTACATTATGTAAAAACTAATATTCAAGGTACAAAATGTTTGTTATTGAATAAAATATACTTATTAGTTATTATAGAAATAATTGAACTAAATTTATTTGTATAAATATCAAATAAAACAATCGACATCGTTGATGCCGTAACAAAAATATGTAGATATTATTGAATCCAGTCAATCAGAATCAATCTCAAATATACCTATGTGATTGACAACTGTAGTTTTATTTTTATAACATAATACAGTAGAGTCCCGCTAATCCGGTCATCGCTAATCCGGACATCCGGATAATACGGACAATTTATGTTTCGTATTTAGTATGTACTCATGTATAATATATAATATATTCGGGCATAAAAATAATAATGTGTACCTAATATAAAATTATAAATCAATAAAATTTGAATTCGTATAAATACACGAGATGTTTTTTGACAGTATATTTATTGTGTTATTATTTATAGTGTTTATTAATTAGTAAGTTAAAAAAAACGACATTTCGTTTAATTCGGATTTTCGATAATCCGGAGAGTGTCCGGTCCCATCTAGTCCGGATTAGCGGGACTCTACTGTATTATATTTATTATGTACATTAACAATGAGTTTCAATCATTTTTTTCAAATTTTAGTTTACATTATTATTATTTTAAACTGTGTGCTGAAAAGATGTGTCTCATTGGTTCACAAAATCGATTTCAAACAATACACTTTGCCGTTGCTTGATGAATTCAAACTAAATTAAATAATAATATATGAGGTATACTCAACGTAAAACACGAAAACTGGTACCACGAACGTATGCAAACAAGCTTATTAGCAAAGGCGCAAAACCGTTTGAAATCAATGATCAGCGCAGAAACACTCTACGCTGTTTCGCATTTATATTGTACTATCTCTAGATCCTGTACGAAGTTTCATGCGTGAAAAATTAAATAATTAATAATGTCACTTAAATGTAATCTTCACATATTTTTAACACTTTCATTTGCGCGGTTTTGACCAAATATAAAATACAGGTTTAAATTTGAATACAATTATAAGAAATATTTTATTTTATTGAACCTGCAATGGTAACTCTATACAAACCAAAAAAATATTTATTTTTCGTAAACCAACAAATCCCAATGCAAGCCCCTATTTAAAATTCAAAATTTAAAAAATTATGTTCGATGTACCAACACAATATACACATCCTTAGGTACTCTGATGTACGATTTTTAAGAGCCATGAATACCAACTATAGGCTTCACCTAAAATTCTGATAGTAGCAATCATTTTCTGGTAATCATTATAAATTTTTTTTTAAGTGTGGCGGCTTTGAGTCACTCTCACACACACACATATATGTATATACATGTTGCCTTTTATTAATATGGATATATTACCTTAGCGAGCACTAACGATCTCATCGACACGTCGTTTGAAACCGTCGATACTTTATGGACATTGTAATTACATAGCATCATTGATATAGCACTGAAGTTCTTATATTTTGTATAATATGATATGTAGATAGAAACATTAAAAACTTCTTTGACGGAACCTCGTCAGCCGTATGTGCACGATAGACGCATCAGACACCATTGTTACACGCATTCGTGGAAAACGACAGTTGTATAATTATTATTACGGAACGGGACGGCGTGACAGACACGGGTCGCGGATAGAAACGACGTAGATGACCGCGTTTTCCTTATTTTGACAGACCGACCAACGGTAATCATCGTGGTTACTCGCTCACGAGTATTATATACCATGTTCATTGTTCATACGACGTTTATGTACCGTGGTCACCGAAAATAATTTATAAGCTCACTGACCATATTGTACGGATTATTAAGTCATTCGCCGTCGTCAGTTGGAAAGGGGTACTACAGGTAACCGCCGACCGTTTTTCTGCGTCCGACGCGTCGCACAAATGACTATGGGCCAGTTGAAAATATTAAATTTAATACGGATTACGTTTGATTGCAAGCGGATAACCGAGATAATTTCTACGTAGTCAATCCGAGCAAAACGCAATCACCGCAATTCTTTTTTGGCGTAGACCAAAAATATCAGTTGATACATGTTATACTGTAGTTTAAACATTAAAGTGGTATGCAAGTTCTAAAGTTTTCACGCCACTTATCAATCAATGTTTGACTTCACTTTAGTAAAAAACCATTAAGATTTTCTAAATTTTATTAATATGTAAGTAACTAAAAAAAGAATTTTAATAATCCCTAAATACTATTTACAAAATATAATTCGAATTTCTGTATTTGCGAGAAAGCATCAAATTATAAGTGGGTACAGAGTACATTAAAATTATCATTATGTTTTCTCCGACTATGGGTGCACAAATCTTGTTTTATTCGTATTTCTATATTAAAAAGTAAAGCCTGTTGTACCAAGCTACGGCTGTACCTTCGTTTAAACTACCTTCCTCTATCAGCAATAAACATTTGTTTTATACGTCGTAACTCGTTTCACGTTTGAAAACCTTTTTAGGGTTAAATGATACTATGCCAGTTATCGATAGTAAACAGCACAACTCTCTTCTGTAACTGCCATAATAATAATTACGAGGTTTCAATTTTTCTCTTTATACTGAAATACTGTAACATGGGTACAAAAATACATTAATGAACTTATTCAATTAAAAACTTATCATATTCATAAATGTTTTAATAATTAAACTTATAAAAAATAAACAATACTCATTTAAAATCTATCTGTTAATTTCATAATTTATTCATCCAATATGCTGTTCAATGTAATTTAGCATATTTTACTATTATTTAAAATTTTTAAAACAATAAAAATGCTATTACTCAGTAGTAAGTTATAACTTATAAACATGGAGTTAATCGAATAAATCATAACCTTTAAACTATTTATATTAATAAAGATCATATACATGCAATTACGCAAGTACCACTTACATTTTTTATAAACCCTAAATTTATGTGTAAGTAGGACAATATTATTGAACATAATTAATTTTTCTAAATTATGCTAAAATCAATCTCTTTTATGATTATTTTATAAACTCTAATTACATCATGAATTTGAATAATCTTATTTATTCTTTTCAAGCCGCATACATATTTCAATTATATATGTATTTAAATACTTCTAGTTAAACTCTGAAACACAAAAATATATTATAATATACATGTTTAATTAAAATTTAATATAATAATAAGAACTATAAATTAAAAATATTAAGTAATAGTAAGCTCCTCATCAAATCTTTATAGTGTCTTGCGTTTAATTGCGTATCAATATTTTCAATATCTACGGTCTTATGTTACACTCTTAACTTATAAATTATACAATTCCATTGTATAATAAAATTAAATTACCGTTGATATATCATAAAAATAAAATGTATAAGACAATCGATGCTTTAATAAATTAATCTAATTCCCATTTGGACCACCATTTCAGTATAAGTATTTAGTAATAAAGTAAATAAATACGATCATAATGTGTATAGCTGAGCGTTTCGACTAACTAATCTAAGAATAAACATATTTTGTTACAAAAAATAACATTTATTATATTATTATAATCGTATAATACTTTCAACTGGCCAAATTGTTTTTTTTTTTAAACTTATTGCACACATAATGTTCGGCCGGTTGCAAGGTATATCTTATCGATATAATATTATATCTAAGGCTGTTGCCCAGAAACGCGAAATATGACCTAAACGCGACCCAAAAGCACATAAAAAAATATCACATAAACGCAAAAAAAATTACCTTTTTCAATAACTCATAAGCGCAAATAAATTTTACAAAATTAAAATATATTTTATTAAAATCATAGTCATTATTAATTGAGTTTTTTACAGTGGTTTTAAAATTTAAAATGAGTTAAAAAATAAAATTAGAATGTTTTATTAAATTTAGAAGTATAATGACTAATGAGTATTTTAAAATTAAGTTTGACATTTGAATCCCACAGTTTTTAAGCAGTCCAAACTGAAAAAATTATAAAATTCTTCAAATACCTACAATACACTAAACTGACTTTATCAATGTTGTATTTTATATATAAACATACTATGTACTTAAGAACTATAAATAAAATGAATGTCAAATTTTCAACTAAAATGTATAGTACAATGACCAACGAGTACAATATTGTATCAGCCATTTAGCCCACTATTAAGGTACAAAAGCGCAAAAGGAATTTATGAATTTATCGATTTTTTACTAGAAAATAGACGATTTGCGCTTTTGGACAACACCAATATCTAATAGTAAGTTATCTATACTAATTAAAAATTGGGTGTTATTTAGGCTTATTTTATCTTATTTTAAAACTATAAAAATTCTATTATAACGTTTTGAAAACAAATTTAAATGTCTTATAAAGTTGAGTAAAATGTATTAATCAAATTTTATAAATAAATAATATTTCAAAGTAATTTGAATCAATCCGAACTTGATTAAACTAATGCGAAATTTCATAGTAAAAAAAATAGTTATGAATATTAATTAATTAGATAAGGTATAATATTTAATGAAATATAATAATAATTTTCAAGAATACAAATAAATGATACTATAATACAGTATTGTAATAATAAATCCCGAGAATATTTGCAGAACCATTGCTGTAGATTAAATAAATCATTCGTTACGTCATGGAATGCACGATAGTACCCATCGTGGCGGGTAGGCACATAGTATCGCTTACGAGTGACGTGTTAACATAATATGTGACTTTCAAGGGGTGTGGAGAGCCACATGGATAAGCAAAGAATCGCATACACTATAATGAATAATGATAATTTACTTCGCGCACACTCGCACGACAACACGTACGCGCGTTTAATATTATCTGGTGTCTGTATTGAAGTCCTTAAAAACGGTCGGTTGGCAATCCCCTTAACTTTGAGTTACACGTATACATAAATCATGAATGAACATATGGGAGTATATTATAAGGTACCTTACTTCACGGTGATTAATAGTTCCGTTTAGTATGATGTTTTGACATTCGGTAAATATTTTTGATCTTCGAGTTGAAAGAATATTATTTTATGAGTTACGACAAGCATATAACTCGTTATTGTCGTGATAACACGCCAGTGCATCTTTCTGTTGTTTGAAAACTTTATTCCGAGCAGGTATCATAACCATATCATAAATTACATTTATTTCGGAAAGGTGTTTCTGCTACATGCCATCTCTATTGCATTTTGTAGTAAATATTAAGAACGTCCGCACGTAGGTATAACAAAAACTTTGTAGATGTGTTTCAAAGTTACAATACCTACTAACGGCTAACGAGTGATAATAATTTTCTTACGCACTAGTTCTCTTTAAGTGGCAATTGGTGTCTATGTAATGTCGAAGCTGCAATAATCTATACTGTAAACTCGTGTACTGAACTTCCCCAAGTTAGTTACTTTTACAAACACAAATTAAATGGAATCGAATTTGATTTTTTTAATTCTACATTAATAATTCTGATATCGATGTCGACTTGTGAAAGTTAGTAAGTGTTTACAATTAATCGATAGGACGATAGCAATGTAGTAGATAAAAAAAAAATGTCGGCCTCTAGGTAGAAGACTCGTGGGAGTTAAGCTCTCCTTTAGTAATAATTTTAGTCCTAGGAGTGTGTTCCATCTATATTTATAATTTATATAAACTGTGAAACCCTCCAAAACAACATATTAAAAATTTATGGTGACATTTATACTACAATCAGTGGCGGACTGGACGACCGGGATACCGGGAAATTTCCCGGTGGGCCGCTGCTCGTATAAAATATATATTTATTAATATTATTATTGTGAAATTATAAATTAAAATATTATCTAATAAGTAATAACTAATAAGTATGTTAAAAACCCAGATTTCTGATTATTGCGGGACTGGCTCGTGTTCGGCCGGTCCGGGCTTGTAGTTGACAACTTATTGTTACAAGTTTAAAAATAGAATCGATAATAGTTATTACATGGGCCGTTATAACTTATAGGCGAATAGGCGATGGATAGGCGATAACAAATAAAATAATAATTGTTATCATCGCGCTGTCGCAACTCGCAATGACATTACATTACACATTTTCTATTAGATTCTGAACGAAGTGATGAATGTATTGATTTTACTATGATATGTTTTTTTTTTGTGTCTGACGACAACATTTGGGACAGTAATAATGCTCCGATTTTTGACTTCAGCCCCTCTTTAAATAGGAAAATTCATCTAGTTGGTACTTTGGGGGAGTCAAAAGTAAAATTTTCAAATAGTTTTCAAAAAAATCGAGAAAAACAAAAAAAAAATCGCAATTTTACGAAAAACCACTTTTCGACAAAATCGATTTTTTGATTTTGCTGTAACTCAAAAACGAATTATTGGAAATACTTGAAATTTTCACCAAATGTTTATATTATGGTTATCTCTTTACAGTTAAATTTTCAAAATATTTTGACCATTTTTAAGCTACTTATAGACAATTGAAATTTTCGACTTTTCTAAGTTTTTTTTCTTCAAATGCCGATAAAAATTTTTTGGGTGGCCAGAAAATCTTGAAAATTTAATACAAGGTTTCTTATAAGTTGTTCTTAAAGTGATAAAAAAAAATCCGAAATCGTTAGTCACAATTTTTTTTTATAAGTGCTTAAAGTTCGAATTTATACGAAATATGTCAAAATTTAAATTAAATTGCATACGCTCATAATGCGTATGTTGGCCAAATACTTTTTTTATTAATAAACAGATACTATAAAGTGACTATAGTAACATATAGTAACTATACTATTTGTTTTAAAATAGAATATATGACAATATTTAAATATAATATTTATTAATATATCCTAAACTGACAAATCATCTTCGTTCAGAATCGTTTTTCGTATACAATGATACCTATATATTATATATTATATTATTTTATTATTATTATTTATTTTTATATACATAACAATTACTTGAGATATACTCTAACAAATTTTAAATGTATAATAGTACTGTTATTTTATTTTGTTTTATATCAATTAATTAAAATATTTAAAAAAATGTATAGTAAAATTGTTTTTACATAAAAAAATATATATATTATATATATAGGGCCGTTAGTATACTGAGGGCCTCTAAAATGATGATTTTCCCGGGCTGTTTTTTTCTCCCAGTCCGCCACTGACTACAATTATTAAAATTTATAACGACTGCGGAGGTAATTGCTAATAGAATCCAATGAGCTATTTAATACACCAGCACAAAAAACTATATATCTTGATCGGGAAATTTAAATTGATAAAAAAAAATAATAAACAGTGAAAGAAAATCGACCGTAACATGTTATTACGCTTGTGGCTACTTAGAAACCAATAGTAACGCAAAAACGAGGTGTGTGGCACACGCATAAGATCGATTCAATGCGTATTCCGTCGCTCGGGGAGTCGTCTCTGGAGAAATATGGTATGTGTTTTATTTCTAAACCATTACGATAAAGGAACCTGTAGTAACACGATTAATAAAATTAAAAAAAATAATAATAATAAAAAAAACGATAAATATTAACAACCAATTAACAGTGTCAGTGTAAAATGTTTATTTCGGCGGATACTAAATTATATGGATGCCTACGTTGCTCAGTAGACTGGTGGTCATCATTAAGTTTTTTTTTATTTTATACCAATCTAACAACTTATCTACTACAACTATACACTCCAATGTGGGAATCAAATACGTTAATAGTAAATACTTTATATTACTTTTACACTAATCTATTTTACTTTTACTGTAATATTTGCAATACTAAATTAATTAATTATTTACAGAATCACAAAACGCCAATCAAATCGACCAAAACCACTGTGAGAGTTATTGTTGTAAACAAGTTTTTTTAAATGTACAATAAACCAAATGCACGCATGCTAGTGACCATGTTTTTATTTTCTCTTTTTGTATAGACGTATAATATTAAAATTCAAAAACAAATTCAACGAATTTACTACACTAGTTGTGCACTCGAATAAAGACTATTTTTCAATAAAATGTTTGTCTAGAATCATATTTTTCTAAATTTTCTGATAACTATATATTAATAATATTTTATTTTAATAATTGTTTTTTGAGGCCAAAGGCAGTAAAAAATAAAACCTTGAGTAACCATTTTTTGCCGCACTAAACACTACACTTGATGCATGCTTTATAATATTATTTTATAATTATATATACCTAGTTATAACATATTGATTGCAGATGTTTTCAACATAAAAAAAACAAAATAGATCTGAAGCCACACCAAATCATTAACTAACTATGCATATTACATAATAAGATTTAAATTTGAAATATTAGATTATATTTTTAAACGAATATAACCTGTATTTTTTATAATAACGAAAATATATTTATTGAAACTATTTCGAACAATCTTAATTACTAAATATTTATATGGAGCTATCAAAAATAAATGTTCAAAAAATACATGAAATGTTATAAGACTCATACAAGAATAAGACCGTAAAGATTCTACCATTTTCTTTAATACGAATTTCTGACCGTCATTTATATTTTGTAAGTACCAATAACTAATAACTTATTAGTAATAAGTATAAATTTGATGTTTGATTAACGATGAGGATTATATTCAAATAATTATATTATTTAACATTCAAATCTGAACAACTAAAACGTAAAATTCCAATGTCAATTCAATTTTGTCAATATTCTTTAATATTGTTTGTTATGAATCATTTCTAGTATATTGTAGTACTAAATTAAGAATAAATCTACTAGAATTATTTCTTACCTATAACCATTGATTAAATATACAATATATTATTTTTAATATATTTAATCAATGCTATAACTTTATTATACCTATATGAATACATATTACATATATATAATACATTATATATCTACTTATAAAGTGAATGAAATTTAATATAAAACTATTATTTACGAATAATCGTGTAATAATATATTATTATAACTCGCTTAATAATATTGGTAACTGAAACATATTATTGAACATAATGTTTAGTAAGATGCGACTGATATTTAAAATAATAACTCTTTTTTTCTTTTCTTTTTATGACATTTGTAAGACCAAATTACATGTTACGTGATTTCTAGAAAGTAATTAGCGCACTATACTATGTTTATATCACTATTATTCGAAAATACGAACTATTTATTATTTAATCTACCTTCTTCTTAGGTATATTATACTTTTTTATATATTAGATTTTTCGTTTCTTGTCACAGCAAACATATAATTATTAACCAATTCAATTTTTTTTAAGAACTTAGCCTTCAATTCATACTCATCCGTTTAAAATCATAGTACCCATGTTAATTAGTAATAAATATTAATTATTATACTTATAGTTTTTATAATCTACATATTTGATATAATTGGCAAGCTATTATTTAATTAAAAATCATTACTTGTTAAATTAATATCACTACGTTATAGATATCGAGCTCGAGTTCCAAGACAATTGCAGAATACTGTGTTAAATGCAATAACAATATATTATCGGATACAAAATAATTAATTCAACTAATATTTTATCATAAAACGTATAAGGTTTTAAATTCAAATAAGGTAACTTTCTATTTAAGCAATTATTTACTGGCTACTTTTAAATTGGAACTTTGACGATTATTCAAAAATACTCCTCTAATATATAATAAAATTTAAGCTACTTGATTGGTATGATGAGAAAGTGTATTTTGACAAGTTAACAGTAAAAAATCAATCAATTTTTAACTGTCATAAAATACAAAATAACATTCAATAACTACTATTTATAACTCTATAAATTCAATGCCCTCTCGCTAAAAAAACTCGAAAATCATGTTTAAAAAACAGGACGTAGGTACTGTATAGTACTATTAATAATATGTAGCAGGTACATTAGTACCTATATATTACTCGATATAGGAAAGACTCAATAAAATATTATGTGCAATATACAAAGGCATATTAATTTAATTTAAAAATTATAATTTTCGTTTAGTTTGTTTTAAAAACAACGAAATGGAAACTGATATTATATTCTTATTAGGCTTTAATTTAAATGTAAGTTGTGTTCTATTATTGGTTTTGTTAATTATTATTTCTAAGTTGTTACAGGATAAAAAATAACTGTGTTAAAATGTGGACTATGAGCTGCTCATTTCAGTTTATGTGATACATGAATGTCATTCAAATTATTGTTTATCACTATAATAAATTTAAAATAGTAAAAATAATTACTATGTTAACAACACTAAAAATTTTAATAAATAATTATTTTTTTGATGATTTTTTCAATTGTTATTCAAAAAAATATAAATCCTACTAATCTTTTACTAAATTACATTTTAAATAAATCGTTGTACAGTAATAAAAAATGTCTATATACTAACCATTTTTAATAAATAAGAATAATGATAATCATTTTACTTGTTATTTTATTAAAATGATTCAATCTATGTGATGACATTTTTTAAAAACAATAATGTATTTTATGTATTAATTAACTGTCGTACATCAAGGTAAATTAAATGAGACAAGTTCTCTGCAAAAATAATCTAGTTTATTTATCCACTTTATCCTATCAAGCATATTTTTAAATTTATTTTGATAAAAAAAGATTCATCGGTATATTGTACATATAGGAATAATTATGTAAGTGGGGTATTCAGAATAAAAATTTTAAATAAATAAAAAGATAAATATGATTGGAATTAAAGATATCTGAAAATCCTAGAAAATACTCATAAATATGTTTTATATAAAACTGGAATTATTGTACATTATTTTTAAAGATACTCATATAATTTTTATAAAACAATAATTTTAATACAACTTGGTTTTAGCTTATATGAATAATTCACATTTTGTTATAAAGTTACCTATCATTTTAATTAATAATTTATATTGTACCAATCGCTCATTGACTATTTTATTTATTTATTTATTTATTTTTTTATAATAAAATACTGCAAAATATAAATCTCAGTAGGTAAATACTGTTTAAACTGAGCTCTAAATCAAACCTGTTTTTTGTCAGAAATGATTTATCATTCCATAAAATTAATAATAAATCATAAACTTCTATGCAGAGCTGGTTAGTCCCAACACAGAATTTCAATATATGTATATCATGTATTTATTTTTATTTAAATAAAATGATATACCTTTTATATTCTAACACTTATAAAATTTGTCTCATATATTATACTACTACCAGCACTTTAGAACCAACAATTAAAGAGATTAAAAATTAAAAAGTTTTATCATCGATTTTTTGGAACATTTCTCGCTGGAATCTGAAGAATAAAAAGTACACTCAGTTTGTAAACATACTCATAAAGTCATAATAATATTGTACACAGCACATGCATTAGGTCCCTACAGTGGCGTGCCCAGGGGGGGGAGGTTAGGGGTTATGTCCCCCCCCATTGACTTTTTTTTGCTGACTTTCGGAAAACAAATTATTAGATATTAAAGTTGTTACTTTTTAGAAAGTCATTGCTTTTGATTATTAGTAATAAGTTATTGTTTATAAATCATATTTATTATAATATATATTATATTTTATTATAATTATATTATACTCTATATCCTCTCATTCTCTGCCTATTTAATTTTATGATGCAAGTTTTTGCAATTTCTCACGTTTTTGGATTTTTTTTTAATATGGTGTTTTAATGAACAAAATACTTAACTAAACTAAATTCATTATTACATAAATAGATTATTTTACAATAGTAATTAATTTAAAATATATAAAATCTAAGTAAATAATATGTAATTTATTTCGTTTATTTTAGGAAAAAAAAAGCTTTCTAAAAAGTAATACCATCGAGAATAAATAAATACAGAAAAGAAATGCCGGGTATACCTTTACCTACCGATTCTCAAACCTATTATTACAAGGTCGGAAACATGGTTATTGCTGTAATTTTCTATGCAAATAATTTTGAAAATTTTTTAATTGTGATTAAAAGTTTAAAAAACGATGTTAATCCCCACCAGTATGAAAAATCTGAAACAACTTGTACAATATAAATATATATTATATAATGTAATCAAATGTGGTTTATAGTATTCATACAATTACACTTATCAGAGTTACCCATTAGTCTGAAAAACTTGGAAGAATCGAATAGTAAGCTATTTAAACAGTATGAATACTGAATAGGTTTAGAAAAGCTAAAGATATTTTAACAAATATTCCTGGTCCAAACGAAAAAAAAACTATAGATAAATGTATGAATATATAATTGAAAAAAAAATAAAGGATATAACATATAAAACTATTAAATCTTACTATGTCATGTTGGGTAAAGCAGATGTTTATTTAGATATAACACCTATAAATTATTGAGTTTTTTTTTAATATACACTAATATCTAGTGTAGTAGAAGTAGAAAGTATTTTTTCTTTGTAGGTACAAACATAATTCAAGTAATAAAAGATTTAATTTTAATGAACATAATTTAGAAATATATTTAATTATTAATTTTAATTCAAAAAAATAATACATTCATCAATTTTTATATGACTTGTATTTTTACAGTGCAATTTATTATGCAATTTTTATGTATTTTTTGGTATAATTATACAGTTCTTGTGTGTTTTTAATGGAATTAAATCCGGTCTTTTCTTATAACATATATCCCCCCCCATAGAAAATTCCTGGGCACGCCACTGGGTCCCTATAATTGACATTCGCCAATGTTAGTCAGCTGTTGCTATGAGCTATTCTTATTTAAATATTGAACAATATACCAATGAGGAAACTGAACCAGAAACCGCGTTAATCGATAATGGGACTATATCTTACCATCAGAGATATAGAAGGAGTTTTGGACTAGATAATTTAAACATAGATTCGTAGTATATTAACAGCAATACGCGATATCTATGAGAGGCGTAAGGAAATATTGCTGCTAACGGGACGTGTTTATGCATTCGAGCAATTTAGTGCCACACCGGAAGAATATGAATGGATCGAATGTAATATTATACGCCAACTGGTGACGACTGCTATTGAAGTTAAAATACGAATCGACTACTGTACAAAGTACAACTGTAATAACTCCACATAAAGTTTATTCTAATAAAATGTCCTATACTCCCATCTGCAAACATGTATAATGGTATTATGATGGATGATGTGAGTTTAGAAACTGAAATGTTGTCCTTACAATAACCGCCCACAACTTCAAATACTATGAGTGATATAGATTTTTGCTTTCAGTGCTATTTGAGTCATTAAAAATAAATATTTTTCTTTTAAATTTCAATTCAACAAAACTTCATTAGTCTTTTAAAATTCAGAAAATAATAATATAAATCAGTCAATTTTTGACAAATGTAATTTATAGAAACTATATATTTTTATATTTTTTACACAACCTAAGCCACTTGATTTTTGTTTTGTTTTAATTTATTACTTTTTGTAGTCTTTATTATATAACATATCGTAAATTAAATATTAAATACTAAATAGATATTCAGTCAAGAATTTTTATAGCTAAACTGGTAGTTTTCATATTATTAATGTCACGTGCATTACTTATAGAAAACGCATACCCTACTACTGTCTACTACATACATAGATTTTTGACAGTTTTCATGTCTTGATAATTATATAGATACCTATTCAGAGGGTCATAATAATATATCTAACATTGACCGGATATTTGTACATTGGATATTATTGAAAAGAAAACTGGTATCAATAGTTAGAGTTCTATTATGAAGAGTTTTTGGTAGAAGTGATAAAAATAAACTACGATATCAATAAAAACTGCCATTTGAAAAAAAATATTTATCTTTATACTATAGTCCTATAGACATTGTTTACGAGTTCAAATCACGCGTAACTTCTATGCCCTATAAAGAACGTTCATAAGTTCCACATGATCGATCAGATTCGATAGATTACCAGTGACATTTAATCATCAATGGAGTAGAAATAATTGTACATTCTTTTAAAATAACAATAATTTCTTTGTATAAATCATTTTTTCAAATGAATTATAATTTTTCAATAAACGTTTATTTCTACTGGTCCAAAGGAATCTTGCCCGTTAGGTATATCAATTTCTTTATTTAATATGAATCAAAGTCGATGTGACGAATTTTATAATTTAACTTTTACACTTTTATTAACGCAATTAGATGTAATTCCTAATTACATTATCTAGATTCCTTAAATACATATTTATTTTAAAATAAACGTATTTTCCGTATATAATCATAGAATATAAATATTAAATAAATCTAGTTATATGATTATATTCCATATTCGTATGAAAATAAGTATAATTAAAAATGCAACGCTTTAAATTATGTTAAAGTAAGTACCAACCTGTATTAATATCTATGGCATTATATTAATACGCACTAAAATAATTATAGTTCTCAAATTGAAAATTGTGTAAACCGTTACTTCATTTTGCAGGTGATCATGATTACATACAATTAAGTATTCTAAAACATATAACTTTAAACAACTATTACCCAACAGAATATTTACTACCAAATACATAATTATTGATATTTTGTTTTATGTAGGTATATACGTTTGGTTAAGGCTTGTAAAACATTTTATTTTTTATTTTTTAAGTAATAAAACAGTTAAATAAATTATTTTTTAAACAAATATCTATTTATTAAACACCTGTGCGAAATTCAGTATAATAGTAATTAGTAATTGCTTAATAATCGATTGATATTCAATAAATATTAAGTATTATAGTCTATAAAATATAAATGATTCGTTTCAACAGAACTAACAAACTCTCTTGCCCTATTTATTGTTTTAAGAATATATTATGTATACTGTATACGACATTCCTCAATGCTCATTTTTAACATTTTAACAAACTAAAACCGATAATAATCAGTTATGAATTATATATTAGAATATTATAAGTTTAGGTAATATAAATATATAATATACATTTATAATATAATAAATTGTAATAAAAAATATTACGTGTAGCTAATGAATTTGTCAACAATTAAATTTTAATTTAATGTGTACAACTTCCAATTAAAGATTGTTTATTTTTAATTATTAAAATTTGGAATATGTTAAATGTGTTAATTGAATAAAAAAATCATCGAAATCATAAATATATTATTGACCAAGTAAAAACTTTATACCATTTTATTAACTTAAAAATTGTATTATATAGTCATAACATAAATAAAAATTATATAAAGTGAATAAAATACAACTAAAAATAGATCAGTAATTTATATTTTACGTGAAGCCATAATTTCGGTAATTTTTTATCTCTTTAAAAGCAAAATCCACAAAACTATTTAATGAAATTTTAGTAGGTAAGTCGCGTGTGCGAGTAAATCGTGAAGTAGGTAGTCAAAATATTATTATCATCAGTTCTCTAGTGAGGAAAAAATTGTTAATTCATTTTTAATGAAATGTTCTATGTAAATGCATTATTATGAGATCACCACATCTTTATGGTTATCATAAATCCCAATGATACGATATTTTAAGCTAATCCAGTGCTTCATGTTGCATGTGATTGTTTTATTAAAAAAAAAAAAAAAGATTTGGTTATTTAAAGTTAAAAAATATTGTAACCTTTCGACCAGAAATCTAATCGAAATCAATGTCGTCAATATAGAATACAAATTATTGAACAAAGACGTACTATGTCTTTTAAGAAAAATACCAAATCATTAGTAGATTACAATTTATTAGAAAAAAAAACATCAACCTATAAATAATGAACAGAAATGCATTCAAAAGAATTCTCAGCGTTTCTTTAAAATTAAATCGAATAATTCTCTGTAAGCTATAGCCCCACAGGGATTTCTACTCAAATGGCACTATATACATATTGTTCACGTGAGTAAGACCAAATACACATACTTATATGCCTAATACCGTTATAGTTGTTATACCGATAACATTTTCCAAGATAACAGGATAAAAAAAATTCGATTAACCTAATTGGCTTAAATTTCTAAATATGTTGTATTTTTAATTAATACAGATTAACGGCTAGTGTAACGCATTTAAACTATATTCAAAATATCATAGTTTTTATGTAAATTCTTAATTAAAATAAAAAATTAACTATTTTAAATAATTATTAATAATAATATTATTTGGATCAAGTATATTTCCTGATTTACATACAATCTTCATTTTTATGTGATCTTATAATTTATAATATGTTATATAATATTTAATGTCATTTTTTTTAATGCATTGCTCAATAAAATAAAAACTAACCAGCGCGTAATGTGTGCATTATAACAAAGTAACCTACCTTTTTCTTTTTTATTCTTAGCTGAATTAAACTGTGATGTTATACAACAACCTACAAAAAATTGAATATTATATATTTTTTTTTATAAAAATATAGTCATCAAAAAATATACAAATATTTAAATATAATATATAATATATAAAAATGTATTATAATACTTGAAAAATGTTTATCTTTAAGAATTCTAATTTGCTTTAATAATATATATTTTTATAGAGTGTGATCCGTCAAGCGTGTTCACCCCCATTTTTTCTTTAAAATGAATTTATTCAAATTTTGATACATGGAAATCTAAATATATTCAAAGGCTATAATTTCAAAAATTTTTCTTCATCAAAAACATAATACCTAAATTTTATATTAAATCATTGTTCATTGTTTTTAAATATATTATATTGTTTATAAAATAAATTAAAGATTCTGACAGAATAATATTATTATTTAATAACCTACCTATTTATTTCGTATAAATTCGAAATTAATAAAATAAAAAATCATCATTATTATTATTTATATGTACATAACTTTATATCGATCAATAGATTATAATATATACATAATCTTAATGTTAGGGTCTTAATCAACAAATATTACTTTCTTTTCTCAAAACAATAATATAAAAATTAATTAATAATTATCATATAATATTTGATTAATTTATAATAGATTTAAAAATCGTAAAGCTTGAAAGTTAAAAATAATTTGGAATACAACGTTTTTACCATATCAACATAATTATTTTCGCCATTTGATTTTACAATGTTTAAATAAAATAAATAAAATATTGTAAAAAAAAGTTTATGTTAGGTATTTATATATGTTTAAGAAAAATAAATATGTATTTTTCTAATGGATTGTGAATGTGTCACTATACAATGTATATAATATATAGGCAACACATTGTACAAATTGCATAGTATCCTATAAAAATATAAATACAATGTATCTACGTATTTTTCCATTCTTTTGCTGATTGTAAACCGTTTATTTGGGACAAACAGGCATGTATTCATTCACACTTCAAACCAACTTTGAACTAACGATGTGATAAGAACTCAGTAATCAGATTTGAATTCTTCTATATGTATTCTTGACAACGACTTTCCTATTTTACACAAATTTGGGTTTATATAATATGTCAATATTCAAAAATTCACAAAACTATTAACTATTTACACATTGTTTACTTAACACTCGTAATTTACACAAACAAAATATGTCAAAACTGTCAGAGCGGAAAATTAATTAAAGGGCGAAAATTCAGAAAATTTCAGTTACAACATGAGGCAAAAGACCTACAATATTATACCGCACAAAATCAAACCATTACAATGATTAAAAATGACTACGGAAAAACAACCGTGCCTTATAGTAATAGAGTTGTTGCATTTTGGTAATTTTTGATTATTTGAAGGAGAAAACTTATAATTCAAATCACGTCGAACACTAATTTGGGACATATATAGGTGTTGTTAAATTTAATTTTATAATTTAGTTAACTTAAGAGATATTATTATTTTTTTTTTTTGCAATGCTGTCCGAATCGGGACCAAGTGCTTCATGGGGATAGTCGGCTATTTTGAGGTTGGTTCGGGTTTCACTGTGTTCATGACAGAAACAAATTATAAAACGTACATTTTGTAACACGAAAATAATTTTAGTTGCGTTCTACAACTGGTAGGTAAAACGCATACAAATACGTAATAGGGTCAGTTATATAGTATTACACTATGAATAAATGAATAAAAAAAACTTTCCAAGTTAATTATCGACTGAAGATAATACAAACTATATGTGATAATTTTCCATTTCAATAATTTCTCTCAATTTTTAGAAATGTTGGTAATAATATTTATTGAATATGAATAAATTATTATAAAGTTAACAAAAGTTCAAAAGGATTACATAGTTATAACTTGAAAAATAAAATACAGTATAGGTGTTGTAGAATTTAGGTAATTACCAACGAATTACGAGTAAATTCTAAAAATATTAATATTTATATTATTTTATAATTACCCAATATTTACTATGGTGCAGTTGTAAAATACATTTTAAATAGCTCGCGTGTTTTGAAATCATTTTTAATAAACATTTAAATAATAAATACAATTATATAAATAATTTTATAACTTTCATTACCTATAATTAAAATTAGATGATACTTTCATTTTTACACATTTGGATAATATTGAACTAGCTTACTACCCTAGTTGTAAATAAAAATTAAACTAGTATAATCGCAAAATCACTTTTTAATGATTTACCAATTAATTTTTTTATGAACATACCTATACGGTTATTGTCATTCATTCGATATTATTATTTCTCACACTCGCAGATTGATAAAATATTTTTTATATACATATTTTAATTCGTTTTACTCCATAATTAAAGAATTTCGGTTAGTTGTTACAATCAATTTTAATTTTTACTTTTATTAAATATATTAATTTATATTAGTAAGTTATTTTATTTTAAATAATTCAATGAACTGTAAAATAAATCAAATTACCTACTACATTCTATTTTAGATCAAAATGAAGTAAATAGAGAATTACATAGGAATATTTAAACATGGATGCGAAGATACTTTAAGTTCTCAACACTCTATAGTAGTCAATATTACGCTTTGTTTAGTTGTATAAATATTATATGTATAAGACACAAACATTTTTATGTTTTAATGGTATGTAAGACTTATGTACCGTAAAAACGTCATAAGTACATAAATATATTATATAAATACAACAACTTAAACAATGAAAATTGCCTCAATAAGTTTTTCAGTGAATTCAAAATTATAATTCCATTTTTCACCGTCCAAAGAATAAGGACAATCGTTTTGATGGAATTTATTATAAAATATGAGTAAATTATGTCAGGAAACTTTTTCTAAAACTTTCAACTGCTATTAAAATTTTTAATTGGAAAAAAATGATTTTTAAAATATAAATTATAAAATTATAAAAAAACAATAATAATTGTTAAAATAATTTTAAAATTCGTAAGTCATCTTCTCTGTCCTGAAAATTTTACCGTTAATTATTTTATTTTTAAAATCCACTCGATACAAATAGTTGGCTTGTAATAATGTATATTATAATTTATCATTGCAATCATGAAATCAATATTTACAAACGAATACGTATAGATCGTTGTTGTAAATTCTAGATAAGTTTGGAAAACTATTTTGGCAACGTCATTTGCTCCGACGCTACCAATATCGGTTCGTTATCAAATGTTTGGCGTTCACCGATAGGATTGTTAGGATGTTAGACACCGATATTGGAAAGGATTACATGGAACTTTAAAAACAGCGATAACTTAACTATATCGAATAAACGTTATGATCGGTTCATATAATTACTGTTTCCAAAACTAACTCATCTAAAGAAAAGCTGAAAAGTATCGCAATATTCACACTTGTATACTTTGTATCTATTTAATTTTATAGTATGTGTAATGTGTATGTTATTTATGAATTACAACTTATAACGGGTACGAAATGGATAATAATTTCGGGATTGATTAAAAAAAAAAAAAAATACAAAACAATTAAGCGTTTCGTATAACGAAAACAAAATCAAGGTTTTCAATTTACATAACTACAGAAAAATTCAAAAATTACAGAAAAACAAATAATAACAATAATCAAATAAATAATGTGGTGTACTTATAAGAATCCTGTTTACCGTCTTTAAACTAACCCTAAGGTGCAGTAGGTACGCCAGTACCGCAATACTCACTAATGGAAGAACGGTGTAAATATGTTTATGATAAAAATAGGCTTAAATAGTTAGAAATAGTTTAAAATTAATCAAAATCTTTTGAAAATTGTTTTGTGTATAGAAAAAAAAATATATATACCATACCTAAAACTTATGTAAGTACATTAAATATTAATACACATAGTGACAAAAAATTTCAAATCCCCATGAACAATATTTTTGAATAACAAAAAAATAACCATTTAATTTTATCAAAATTTTAAATTCACATACTACGTACACATATTATAAATAATTAATAATTATTAAATACAAAATCGTGCATAATAATACTATTAATATTTTAATAATATTATATTCATTTTATAAATTATTAATGTTTTAAAATTGCTATGAGAACAAATAATGTGGTATATTCTATATATTATATTCCAAATATTATATTGACCAAACCTTAAAAAAAAACAATTGTCAAATTTTAAATAATTTTAAATCAAACTTAAAAATAATCTCAATATTTAGAAAATTTCATTGGTTATATTAAATCAGAGAAAAATTTCAGATTTAATTGTAAATGTAAAACATTTATATAATTCTGTTCTGAACACTAATTTTTGGGCATACATATTATTATATATTAATAAAATGATAATTCAAGTAACAGTGAAATGTTTAAGGTTAAAACCATTTGAATCTAATCAACAAAATAAAACTTTTACGAGTAAGTATAAAATGTTTACATTTAAACTTCAAATGCTCATAAAAAATATTAGTGGAATAAAACTCAAATTGATATTATATAATTATAGTTTTCGTAAGCGAGTATGAAACCTTGTATTAAATTTTCAAGCTTTTTTGTGAGCATACATTTGTTTTATGAAAAAGCAAAAATATTAAGCATTTAAAATTTTAAAATATCTATAAATAGCTAAAAAAGAGTCAAAATATTATGAACATTATCCCATCAGCCTACACAGAAAATATAAATAAAACGTTTGATGAAAATTCGAATATCAACATATTAAATAGTTTACTACTAAAAAAAAAAACTTTAAATATCAATTAGATTCACTATAGTATCAGCAAAAGCAATTGGAGACAAATGTCAAAGCATTCCATTAAAAACGGTAAGATAAAAAAAAAATGAATAAAAATAAAAAACGCATTGATACTATTTAATAATGTATTATTTATTACGCTCAGAATCGCAGCGGTAACGAACGCGTAGTCGGATCGGATCGCCGCGCCGCCGACCACGGGAACGTACCACGCACGGTAAACACTAAACAGCGTATCGTAGTCTAGCTGATGGTGTACACACCAACGGAGCCGGTGACCACGGTCGCGTTTACGATTTCCATTGAACAGGGTCGCATGCAGTTTACCGTGTTGGTTACCGTCGGCACAGGCCGCGCGGTTTTTTCCGGCCGCGAACAAAGCGCGTTCGCGTTTCCGACGTACCAGGACAGCATGGGGCCGGGCGCGGCGACGCCGATGTCGTGGGTCCGTGGCGCGTGCGCCACGCGATTTGTGCTGACGCCCGCCGGCTCTCGCACCAGGGCGCCATCCGACGGGCCGTCGAGGTATTGACGACACGACGAATTCGTGTCGGCGGCCGACGCGTGGGTGGACGTCCGAGAACAATGAAAGCGGCCCGTTCCGCGTCCTGCTGTACCAGGACCTCATGCGTATTGCGCGTCCGTCACCGATTCCATCCGTTCGGACGCACTTGAGCCCGTGGCTGCGGCGAGCGGCGGTTTTATCGTAGGCGTGGCGTGGATAATGATATTATGCTGAGCTATATTATTATACTACGCGCGTGTACCAACTATATAACGTCATAATACATAATAATAATGATAATATTATAGACCAGATTTTTACGTGTTTACATAATTTTATTCAGACAACGCCGGTATAATCGACAGAGATAAAGTTTCATGTTATTATCAGTGCTTGAATTGTGGATGGACGTGGGGAGACGAAGTCCGCCTTCTTTTTTTTTTTTTAGCATACCCCTTCTATTTATTTGAAACGGAACGCTGGAAACGCAACATTTGCTGAAGTGAATTTGTAAGTCATCAGTTTTTTCTGATGCAAAATATACCTATAACCTATAGCCATAATATTTGCATATTCGTATCGACTATGAAAAAAAAAATTGGTTAACAATAATGGGCAATTAATATAATCAATCGTTAGGCTGCGGCGACCACACCTAAACCTATTTTTCATTGCGATCGCTGCGATTCTAGATATTGTGAACGTGACTATTTTCCACTTTTATTAGAATAATAATATTATATAAAAGAAGAAGATGTCAAATCTATGAGTGTTTGTTCAACAAATTTTACACTAATTTACTTTTAACATCGATTGGCCAAAGTTGAGTTAATTGTTCATATGTTATAGAAAATATATATAAAAAAAATATTCATAACTAGGTGTTTATAAATAATAAACTTAACTAAATGAACATGGATATATATATATATATATTACTAAAAAAGATCTTGTATAGTTGTATAATAGACATATAGCATAGGATCGCGGACGCCGATCGATGTACGGGATATTTATTCTATTTTTATTGTTTAAATATACATGTATATCGATGGCTTAAAAGCCAAATATGATATGTCACAAATACCAAATTTTTCAGGAGAGGTATTTAAAGTTTTATTATTTTTCAAATACCTATAGTTTTTTTTAAATGTAAGTTTTAACTTATGTATAAACTCGATATGGTGCTTAATTTACTGTACAACATTAATTTGCTAGTTTAACTCTACTAAAACTCTATATTTTTTTTTAATTGATGTTTATTTGGAACTAGAATGGACTTACTATAAATGGCAATTGTTATTACACGTTACTACGGACATACAAGTATTTTATGGACATATTTATTAATTAAATTATTTCAATTATTTCAATCTTAGTCATTATTATTAAAAAGTAAACATTAAAAATCAAATATTATATATTATTATACAATTCAAATTATTAAAAATTAAAAAAATATTATAAATATTATAATATACGTTTGATTCGAAGCCCATTTGTCGATGTACAATATTGTTTTATTTTTATTCAATAAATTGCATTATATATTATATTTATATTATTTTTGTTATTCTCAGTAGCTAAACTTTTACGTCATACTTATATCTTGAACGCTGTATACCATAAAAGCGTTTCTTGGCGACGTTTGTGTCGTACAATATACTGTATTCATGTACATGGGCCAATGTATTGGTGTATATATGTAATGATACATGATTAGTTTTTGTAGGTGTATTGATGAGTTATTAATAACATGTTTTATATCTTTATAAATCGTAATTTAAATTATAATTTCATTGGATGATGTGTAATAAATAAATGAGTGCTTTTTTTATTTTAAAATATTTTTATATAATAAATTTAATGGTTTTTGGGGATTATAAGTGACTGAAGTCTGAAGGTGATGTGGGGGGCGGCTTTACTCTACAGTCCGCACAGTAATGTGATATTATTGAATTTTGTGTGGAACGCTCGTTCATCCAACATCCACTGAGTCCCTCTTCTAGTTTTTTTCCAAATCAAATACTAGTTATTATTATGACATTTTAAGAAGGTATTTTTTCGTGCGGATAAAACACATTTTTTATATACGATAGTATAAACCTATTTTAATTCTAATCGTATAAATTTATTTATCTATTTTACTATTATAGTATCAGGGGATTCACTCGCTGTCACGTTACAGGCTTAAAAGGAGGGGTTAAAAGGATGTCATACCCGCATGTGTTGTCTCCATCTTACGAACATAAGGCATACCAAATTTGCGTTCAGCAAATTCAATTTTATGCTGTTTGCTGTTAGCTATAATATTAGCTATTATTAGTATATATATATATATTTATAGCATATATATTATATATTATTAGCAATTTACCTATTATCAAACTTAAAGGTAATAATATTATCTATAGGGCATCTCGCATCTCATAGGCTTTTATTGATATCTTCATTTTAAAGTGAGTTATAGTTATGTAAAATATTAAAACTTTAAAATACTCGTAATTGACGTAATTTGCTTAAAAATTAAAATATCAATAAAAGCCTATGAAATTCCATAGATAATATTATTACCTTTAAGTTTGATAATAGGTAAATTGACTCTAGTATTAAAGTTAACAGTATAAAATTGAATCTGTTGATCGCAAATTTGCTGTCTTACGTTCATAAGACACACAACATATGCGGGTATGACGTACTCTTAAGAGTAATTATTCTTAGTTTTCAACTTTTCGCAAGTTATGAATATAATTTTGTAAATTATGAATCAAATTTTAGTATTAAAGAATACTAGTAAAAAAAAATATTAGTTTATACGTATCATTATATTGAATTATTCTGTTCGTAAAAATTTTCCTCGGTAAACAAATGACATATTAAAAAAAATTATATTGTTTACGTTTTTGTAAACCCTCTTCCATTTATCGACAGAGCCATCAGTATTAGACGCATCACGCATGCCATACTTGGCAGTTAGAACTGACATGTGGATAACGTCTGCAAAATCGTTAAATTTCCGCTGCGCATTCGGTAAATAGATCGAAAATACAATTTTCCATTAATCAACTATCTAAAAAGTTGTTGATTGTTTCAATATACGTGCTTCCAAGCAGTCGTAGACAATAGACATGAAACTGAAAACGTACCTAATGCTTTAAATATAATGTATACAAATTAAAAATATTTATTTATAAGGTAATTATAATAATATAATTATATTGTCTGAGTGTCTGCAGACTCACAAAATATTCAGTCACAATATACTACTACTAAATTATTTATGTTGTTATAAAATAATAGTCGTTTAGTTGTTCAAAAGTAATAGGCATTAGTCCAATTTCATTCGCATCTCTTTCCCATCTCCATATTATTTTGAAAAGTACCTAATAGAAATATTTTGACCCTCCCAAAATACAAACTAGACCCAATTTGTAACTAAAAGCCTCAAATTGAAGAAAAGCGGGTAAGTGGGTATCGCTCTGCTGTATATTAGGGGGTGGGGTGGACCTTAGACTATGGTAGGTTAAATTTGAATGCAATGATAGGCAGCGGCGTAGATACGATTTTTTTCTGGGGGGGGGGGGTTTTAAAATATATTTATAATAATAATAATAATAATAATAATAATAATATTTTATTAACGGAATAAAATTATGATCAAATTTACAAGTTATTAGTTAAACTAAACGTCATTTTTATTTTGTTTCAAATTGGTTTTAGTTATAAATAGTTTTAACAGTGTTATATTAGTTTATTATAATAAGAAATTCATAAAATAAAGTCCACCCGTCGTTTGTTTGTAGATAATTCGTCCAACACTTCCTTTGCATCCACTGATATTGAACGATGAATGGACAGCATTGCCAATCCATTTAATCTTTTCTAAAAATTTAAAATATCATTCATATTTTTATTTAATTAAATACAGTTCCTATAATATAATATGTTATATAAATACCTCTGACATTGTATTCCTTAGGTACGTTTTAATTCTCTTCAATGATGAAAAAGACCTTTCGGATGAAGCTGTTGAAACAGGTAGTGTTGCTAATATTTGTAGCAATTTGTATATATTTGGATACATGTCATTGCAAATAATTAAAGCATCCATAGCATTTTTAGGTTGTTTATCTAATGCAAGTATTTTACGTTGCCAAAGTTTTAACTCAGATATCAAAATATCTTTATTGTTATCTACCAAATCATCATTATAAAAATCTATCAAACTAATAAATTCATCTTTTTCAAGTGTTGACATTTCTAACGTTTTTGGAAATAAGTTTTGAAATCCTTTTAATATTTTCTGATGTTCAATAAATCTTGATTCAATTTCGTTAATAAATAAGTCTAAATAGGGTATGAATATTGTTATTTTAAAATATTCTTCAGGTGTATTCACTGAATAGTTATCTCTGTTTTTTTGTTTACGTGCAATTCGAGGTAATGTTATTGAAAAACACAACTCCTGAGCTAGAGCAAATGCTTTTGTGTAGATATCATGAAAATATTCATCAACGTTACTTCGAATTGTTTTTAATTCAGACAGTGTCGCATTAGCTAAAACCATAGCTTCTCTTAAATCAATAGCAACGCTTTGGAATTGTTTAGACAGTGGCAATCCAATGGCAAATATTTTAGATAAAACCAAAAGTGATATGATAAACTCTCCTTGTAAGATTGAATTTTTTAAATTATTTGCTTGACTTGAGGTATCACCATCGGCCCAACTACTAATAGTGTCTAAGGAATCAATGACACATTCTAAAAGTTCGATAAAATCATGAACTGAATGAAAGCGTTCGATCCATCTTGTAGCACAGTTGCGTTTTAATGTTTTTGCATTAATTGTTCCATTAAATTCTTCGATCGCTTGTGAAAGTATATTTTTTCGTTTAGGGTATACAAAAAAATCTCGTGTTTTTCCAATCGTACCCAAGCAGTTTCTAATTGGTTGTATTGTACAGGATTTAGATACTGCTAGGTTTAAGGTGTGTGCTGTACAGTGTACATAAGTTGCCATCGGATATAATTGAGAAATATGTGATCTAACACCATTAAATTGTCCAGACATAGCTGCAGCCCCATCGTACCCCTGTCCACGTAAATACTCAAGTTCTATCCCGAACGCCTTCAAATTTTCAATAATTAGGGTTGCTAAGCCTTTGCCAGTTAAATCGTTTGTGGGAACAAATTGCAAAAAATCTTCTCTGACAACTTTTTCATCTACATCAACATATTTAGCACATAAAGACACTTGCTCTATACCAGATATATCGGCAGTTTCATCAGCGAGGACAGTGAAACATTTTGCTTTATTTATTTTAGCTACAATTTTATTAAGTATTACCGTGTTGCAACAATCAATAATAGCATTTTGGCTAGTAGGACTAATATATTTATTTCGTTCGCCCGGACCTTCAAGAAATGTTTTAAGCTTTAGATCACCACGAGCTCTATACCGCAATAGTTCCCTAAAGTTTCCTTCATTTGAAGTTTGTATTGTATCTACACTAATTTTACCAAAATCTCTATGTCCTCGTATTGCAAGCTCTTGACGACCACATAAAATAATAACTTCAATTATAGGTAAAATATTTATTCTGTTTTCATTTACTTGTTTACTACGTGCTGTATCTAATTGATTTTCAATGGATATGCTTGGATTATTCCTCGTTTTTAAAAAATTATCGGTATCTATTACACTTTTAATATGATAATTTAGTTTATCATGTTTAGTAAACGTTTCTATAGCGTGTTTCCAATTATCAAATTTATTTATAACCAAAGCACCAAGTTTCTGGCCATTTATCCCACCTTCAGATTTGGAAAAAGCAACACAAAGTTTACAAAATGCACCGTCTTCTTTTTCAGAGTATGCTAACCATCGCCATCTTAATAACCAATTAAATTGAAATTTGCTCGTTTGCCCTTTTTTATTTTTATCGAAGTTTTTATGTATGGGAAAATTAAACGTTATATCTGGTGTCCATATATTATTTATAACTGTATAAATTTCACTATCAGATAACACACGGTTAACAAAATATATTATGTCATTAATTCTTATATTAACTGAAGTAAAAGATGAAGAAGGTATACAGGTTTCAGGAGTCTTAATATTTAGATCATTTTTAGGTTCTAAAGAATTTTCTATGGTAGAATCTTTAGGTTTCGATTTCTAAAATACAAAATTAATATTTTGATCGATTATTTGTATTCGTTAAGTAATATTATAAAATTTTTAAATATTCAAATATACTTATTAATAGAAGCTAGTATTTTATACTATGTAGTATAAAATAAACATTAAATACTAAACAGTAATATCAACAAAAATAAATAATAAATACTAAAACTGTTAATTACGCAACAATTGAATTATTATTTTATTAGAATAAATAAAATAATAATGTTTTCAAAGTTTAAGCTATGCGCAATTTATTGTATTAATGTATTAAACTATTAACATTGTATAAAAATAATGCAATATTGTTTAATATGCTTACCTTTATAACAAATTTATCCATAGTTGATATGCGTATCGTGTAGTGTAATTTTAAAAAATTTTGAATTTAAAAAAACTAATGTTTCAAAGTTTCAAACTCTAACAATCAAATGAAATATTATGTCGGTCGACAGATCGTAATATCGTAGATAATATCGACCAGCGTCGGCGTGCTGAACGTTGGAGGCCGTTATCGCTGTTTTCGTCGATTTTATACCTAATTGGTTTTCTTAAAATAGAAGTGTAAACACTCGGATAATTTCTACAACTATATTATTATAAATAGTAATAATAATATACATGTTAATTTATACTAGTATTATTTAGTATAACTATTATTTAAAATTATAACCAATATAAAAAAAAACATTTTGTTTTAATGATGGGGGGGGTGGAAACCCCTTACACCCCCCCCCCCCGTAACTACGCCACTGATGATAGGTATCATTGTATACGAAAAACGATTCTGAACGAAGATGATTTGTCAGTTTAGGATATATTATATTTAAATATTGTCATATATTCTATTTTCAAACAAATAGTATAGTTACTATATGTTACTATACCTAGTTACTTTATAGTATCTGTTTATTAATAAAAAAAGTATTTGGCAACATACGCATAATGAGAGTATGAAATTTAATTTAAATTTTGACATATTTCGTGTAAATTTGAACTTTAAGCACTTATAAAAAAAAAATTGTGACTAACGATTTCGGATTTTTTTTTATCACTTAAGGAACAACTTATAAGAAACCTTGTATTAAATTTTCAAGATTTTCTGGCCACCCAAAATATTTTTATCGGCATTTGAAGAAAAAAAACTTAGAAAAGTCGAAAATTTCAATTGTCTATAAGTAGCTTCAAAATATTTTGAAAATTTAACTGTAAAGAGATAACCATAATATAAACATTTGGTGAAAGTTTCAAGTATTTACAATAATTCGTTTTTGAGTTACAGCAAAATCAAAAAATCGATTTTGTCGAAAAGTGGTTTTTCGTAAAATTGCCGTTTTAGATTCTAAACGGAGTGATGAATGTATTGATTTTACAATGATGTGTGTTTTTTTTTTTTTTTTTTTTGTTTTTTCTTGTGTCTGTGTACAGCATAACTAGTCGAAATAATGCTTCGATTTCAAACTTTGGGGGTGGTTTCCGATGGCAAAGTGGATATCCTTGGTGCATTATAGAGGTGAAAAGTAAACATTTTCCAACAGTTTTCAAAAAAAATCGAAAAAAACAAAAAAAAAATGACAGAAAAACGGGAATTATTACGCAAAACCAGTTTTCGACAAAATCGAATTATTTATTTTGCTATAACTCAAAAACTAATCGATGTATTCACTTGAAATTTTGATCAAGTGTTTAAATTAGCGTTCTCCATACACAGATAAATTTTCAAAGAATTTTGACTTTTTTTGAGCTATTTATAGACAGTTGAAATTTTCAATTTTATTAAGTATTTTTTTTTAAAATAACGATAAAAATTTTTTGGCCGGCCAGAAAATCTTGTAAATTTAATACAAGGTTTCTTATAAGTTGTTCTTAAAGTTATAAAAAAAAATCCGAAATCGTTAGTCACAATTTTTTTTTATGAGTGCTTAAAGTTCGAATTTATACGAAATATGTCAAAATTGCGAAAATTGGCAAGTAATTTTGTGGTTAAAAAATCGTAAAAATTTTTTCTTTTATAACTAAGATTTGAAAATTTGGTACAAGGTTCTCCATAAAATTTTCTTCAAGTATCTGCAAAAAAAACTCTACCGGACTAAAACAAAAAATTTTTATGAGTGATTGAAATTTAAATTTTTACAAAACCGCGTTAAATAACGGTTTAGCCTCGAACGATTTTTAATATTTGTTGTTATTCAAATAGTATAAGTCATAAATACTTGAAAATATTACCAGTTATTTAGATTGCCATTTTCTTTACGTGATTTGATTTTCAAAACATTTTGACTTTTTTAGAGCTATTTATAGACAATTGAAATTTTCAATTTTTTTTTATTTTTTATTTATAAATGTTGATAAAAAAAAATTTAGCTGGGACAAATTACTTGAAAATTTAATTGAAGGGTCCACATAACTTGTTCTAACTCTCATTCAAAAATTATAAAAATACATAGGCACAATTTTTTTTTATTAGCATTTGAAGTTCAAATATTGACAAAAATTCGTCAAAATCATGAATATTTTTCACTATTTGGTAGTTAAAAATTTATAAATATTTTTCTATCAAAAGCTAAGAATTGAAAATTTAATACTATGCTGTCCATAAGTTAAGCTTTGAATAATTATAAAAAAGTTTGATGTTCATTAAATTTAAAAAATTTTACGAGTGTTTAAAGTTTTAATTTTAATTTGAAATCAAAAATACACGTGTAAAATAACGTTTTACTAATAAATAATTTTCGATTTTTGTTATTTTTAAAACATTATCAAACGTAAGATCTTAAAACTTTTACTTAAATGTTTGAATTTGTTTCAAAATAGAATATATGACAATATTTTAATATAATATATTAACATATCCTAGACTGACAAATCATCTCCGTTCAGAATCGTTTTTCGTATACAATGATACCTATCATTGCATTCAAACTTAACCTACCCTAGTCCGAGGTCCATCCCACCCCCTAATGTACAGCAGAGCGATACTCACTTACCCGCTTTTTTACTTTTTTTATCACTTTTTTTTTGTTTTTCTCGATTTTTTTGAAAACTATTTGAAAATGTTTACTTTTGACCCCCCAAAGTACCAACTATAAAGATGAATTCATTAGTACTGCTCCAAATGTTGTCGTCAGACACACAAAAAAAAAAAAACACACATCATTGTAAAATCAATAAATTCCTCACTTCGTTCAGAATCTAATAAGTAGCTATAGTGACATACAAATTAACAGTTTTATCCTTCAATAAAATATCCACTTTCATGTTATTATTATTATTACTATCTAATAGGTACGTACTTTTATTTAAAATGGTCATTTAAATATTATATTTTGCACTAAATTATGAGAAACGTGATAGACAGTGCGCTCTAGTGGTCAAATTGCATAAAATATTTTAGTTTATAAATAAAAATAAATAAGAAAAAAGCGGGTAAGTGAGTATCGCTCTGATGTACATTAGGGGGTGGGATGGACCTCGGACTAGGGAAGGTTAAATTTGAATGCAATGATAGGTATCATTGTATACGAAAAACGATTCTGAACGGAGATGATTTGTCAGTCTAGGATATATTATACTTAAATATTATAATATATTCAACTTTGAAACTAATTCAAACATTTAAGTAAAAGTTTCAAGATCTTACGTTTAGTAATTTTTTAAAAATAACATAAATCGAAAATTATTTATTAGTAAAAAGTTATTTTATACGTGTATTTTTGATTTCAAGTTAAATTTAAAACTTTAAACACACGTAAAATTTTTTAAATTGAACAATCCTCAAACTTTTTTATAATTATTCTAAGCTTAACTTATGGACAGCATAGTATTAAATTTTCAATTCTTAGCTTTTAATAGTAAAATATTTATAAATTTTTAACTGCCAAATAGTGAAAAATATTCATGATTTTGACGAATTTTTGTCAATATTTGAACTTCAAATGCTAATAAAAAAAAAATTGTGCCTATGTATTTTTATAATTTTTAAACTAGAGTCAGAACAAGTTATGTGGACCCTTTAATTAAATTTTCAAGTAATTTGTCCTAGCTAAATTTTTTTTATCAACATTTATAAAAAAAAAATAAAAAAAATTTGAAAATTTCAATTGTCTATAAATAGCTCAAAAAAAGTCAAAATGTTTTGAAAATCAAATCACGTAAAGAAAATGGCAATCTAAATAACTGGTAATATTTTCAAGTATTTATGACTTATACTATTTGAATAACAACAAATATCAAAAATCGTTTGATGCTAAACCGTTATTTAATGCGGTTTTGTAAAAACTTAAATTTCAAACACTCATAAAAATTTTTTATCTGAATCCGGTAGAGTTTTTTTTACAGATAATTGAAGAAAAATGTATGGAGAACCTTGTATCAAATTTTAAAAACTTAGTTATAAAAGAAAAAATTTTACGATTTTTCAACCACAAAATTACTTGCCAATTTTCGCAATTTTGACATATTTCATATAAATTCGAACTTTAAGCACTTATAAAAAAAAATTGTGACTAACGATTTCGGATTTTTTTTTATCACTTTAAGAACAACTCATAAGAAACCTTGTAAAAATTTTTATCGTTATTTAAAAAAAAATACTAAAAAAAATTTAAAATTTCAATTGTCTATAAATAGCTTTAAAAAAGTCAAAATTCTTTGAAAATTGAACTGTGTATGGAGAACGCTAATATTAACATTTAGTGAAAATTTCAAGTACTTATTTACATCTATTAGTTTTTGAGTTATAGCAAAATAAAAAATTCGATTTTGTCGAAAACTGGTTTTGCTGGTTTTCCCCGTTTTTCCATCATTTTTTTAGGGTTTTTCCCGACTCATTTAAAAAATATTGAAAATTTTTAACTTTTGACCCCCCCCCCCCCCCCCCCAAAGTACCAAATAGATTCGATTTCCTTTTCAAAGAGGTGCTGAAGTCCAAAATCGAAGCACTTTTACTGCTCCAAAAGTTGTCGTCAGACACAAAAAAAAAAAAAAATAATAAAAAAAAAAACACACATCATTGTAAAATCAATACATTCATCACTCCGTTCAGAATCTAATGTGTAGAAGTATTGAGTATTTTTAAATATTCAAAATAATTTTATCAATATTAGATTCTGAATGGAGTGAAGAATGTATTGCTTTTATAATGATGTGTGAGTGTTTTTTTTTTAGATTCTGAACGAAGTGATGAATGTATTGCTTTTACTATGATGTGTGTTTTTTTTTTTTTTTTTTTTGTGTTTTTGACTTCAGCCCCTCTTTGAATAGGAAATTGAATCTAGTTGGTACTTTGGGGGGTCAAAAGTAAACATTTTCAAATAGTTTTCAAAAAAATCGAGAAAAACAAAAAAAAAGTGATAAAAAAACGGCAATTTTACGAAAAACCACTTTTCGACAAAATCGATTTTTTGATTTTGCTGTAACTCAAAAACGAATTATTGTAAATACTTGAAACTTTTACCAAATGTTTATATTATGGTTATCTCTTTACAGTTAAATTTTCAAAATATTTTGACCATTTTTAAGCTACTTATAGACAATTGAAATTTTCGACTTTTCTAAGTTTTTTTTCTTCAAATGCCGATAAAAATATTTTGGGTGGCCAGAAAATCTTGAAAATTTAATACAAGGTTTCTTATAAGTTGTTCCTTAAGTGATAAAAAAAAATCCGAAATCGTTAGTCACAATTTTTTTTTATAAGTGCTTAAAGTTCAAATTTACATGAAATATGTCAAAATTTAAATTAAATTTCATACTCTCATTATGCGTATGTTGCCAAATACTTTTTTTATTAATAAACAGATACTATAAAGTAACTAGGTATAGTAACATATAGTAACTATACTATTTGTTTGAAAATAGAATATATGACAATATTTAAATATAATATATCCTAAACTGACAAATCATCTTCGTTCAGAATCGTTTTTCGTATACAATGATACCTATCATTGCATTCAAATTTAACCTACCATAGTCCGAGGTCCACCCCACCCCCTAATATACAGCAGAGCGATACAATTTAGATAATATACATAAGGTTCATAGATACAATTATATTTTGTTAATTAAATTAGTTAGTTTAAGAAATTTAAGCGTTTTTTCGTTCTGATCAAGTTGTGGTCCGAGAGTTGAGTCGAGGATTTCGGTCAAGTTGAGGTCCGTTCGCTCCTGGTCGTAAACATGACATTCAGTCAAGATGTGTTTGACGGTGAGATGTTGGCCGCAGGCTTCACAGAAGGGAGGCATGAGATATCCGTGGGTAAGTCTAGTATGTCCCATTCTTAAACGATTTAAAGTGGTTTCTTCTTTTCAGTTGAAAATACTTTTAAGATAGCTCATAATTTTTATTTTTTAGTAATATAATTAAAAATGTCACAAACTTTTAATCTAGATTTATATTAAGTACAGAAATTCTAGAATAACTATAATAAAGCTCTTTCACGATTTTTTTAAAATTAACAATTTAAAACATCAACAAATGGCAAAGAAGCAAAACTAAAATGTAACTATATGGGTATAAATGTATATTATATTATAGGTATATAATATAGTAATTAGTAATTGAAAAATACGAGTAATTTAATATTTACTTTTTAAATCTCAATCACTATGCCGATTATCGAATAGAAACTTGACGAATAGGTAACTATTTATTTTTCGTCACTATTATTAACCTTGTTGTTGATTTTAATGTTAAATGTCCTAACGTTTTTGAATCTGATTTTGTTAAAACATAAAGCTACCTACATTTTAGTCAATGTGTTCTTTTATTGGTACTTACAGATGGAATTTTATTTATTCAATCATGCCATATTGAACGATTTCAAAGTACAAACGTAAATTGGTTATCAGTTTTTTTTTTCAAGAATGAAAGATATTTATTATTTTAGCGTTGATTTTGCACGTTTCAGAGAACTTAAGAAAAATAAATAAATAAATTTAAACGTAAAATTTTTTTAATTTACGCTTCGTAGAACCAATTTTTGTATTGTTAGTTTTACTGCTTTACTGCTTTAGTATTAGAATATTAGAGTGAATTTAGTAATTCACATAAAATCAAACTTATAAAAAAGTATCTGTGTTTTTACCTTAGTTTTTTTACTATAATTTAATTTTGATCAGAGTAATTTATCCATAAGATATTACGATTATGTCTTGCTTTAAAATATTGTAAAATACTAACGTAAGAACATAGTTGATGTTATAACTCTAAGTTTTATAATTGGACAGTTCATAGTAGCTAAAAACACTAGGTTGGTTCTGCTGAACGCAAATATGCTCTGCTGCGTATGAGCCTGCAAAGAGAGAAAATAAATATAAAATACGGAACCAAACGACAAAACGAGTGAGATAAAAACCCTATGCATTGCTGCCGCGGCTGTGGTAGTTGTATACCAATCAGCTGGCAGTCTAGTCCGCCGTCCGGTATCAGAACGGCGTAACCGACATCATGGTATCCTGTTGTGCGTGGTTATTGTCGGTCGCGTTTCCCCCGCAAACGGTGTCCGACTGACGCGACACGACACGCGGCGTTCGTCCACTGAGGCCCTGGTACCCGAAAATCAAAGCCGTGCAATAACAAGCAGAACACCAATCGAACACATATTTTCCCATATTATTCATGTCAATAACATTGATGTCCGCGGTCACCGGAATTGAAAACCCAACCGGAACGCGGAACGAGATACTCGCTCTGCTGGTCATTTATTTCACTGTCCGACGCGCAACCTCTCGACCATTTCTCGGCCGACCGACCGCCTGATCGAAACCTGATTGCCAGTAATCACAATAATAATCTAATTTTTTTCAATTCGTTTACCTAATGATATTATGTTTATAATATAAGAACATTTTTAATTAAATTTTAACTTGTTCATTGTCTGCGACGATTAATTTTGCCCAAAAACAACTATAATATATCAATGTATTAAATTAATACTATTAATATATGTTTTAAACGATTAACGTCTAAGTAATAAATCAATAAATCATAATAATCACCTCAGGAATTTTTGTCTAAAATAATAATTTTTATAATACTTAAAAATGAAAATTAATTATTTTTAAAATTTCGAAAAAGACACTTGACATGTTTAAGTTAGATAATATAACGAATAAAATTAATCAGCTGATAATAAATTATCAATAATAAAATGAAGTATTATTACTTATTAATAGAAGTACTTAGTATATTCATTTTGTTACAAGCATTTTTTCGAATATAATATATGCATTACTATTATTATCATTATTATTATTTATGTTGTTAAATGTTGGGTATATTTCTACTTTATGGGGCACCCAAAATTTCGGATTTTTTCTTATGGAATTTTATGTATTTTTTAACGCTGAAATCGATGGTGCAAACGAAAATTGGGGCAGATTATTAGTTTAGAAGTTATAGCCTATTGAAGTTTGATAGTTTTGCTTAAATAGTGATTGTTTTGATCCAAATTTAAAAGCTTGTACCGTGGTGCAGTTGGCATCGCGGCATTGGTGTTGTACAGGGGAACCCAGGTTCAATCAAAACCCGTGCAGCCGCTAAAAGTTTTTGCATTTTTTCTCACTTTTTTTGTAATCAGTCTAATGCGTTATTATATTACAACGAACAGCAGCAAGCTGCTAACCAGTGGTAACTTCAGATTAACCAACCTAGTATCGACAATAATGATTGTACTAGCTGTGATTGTGGCCGTTATTACAGTAATGATAACTATCAATTACTTTAAATCAAATGTACTTTTGTCAATAATTGTCACGTGTTAGTGTAATGCGTTTAAATAATTAATTGTTTTTATTTATTTTTATTTTAAAAATATTAAATGTTTAATTAATTAAAAAAAAGCATATCCCGGAGCGTTGTCATCGTCACTGTCGTTGTCGCGGTTTTCATCGTTATCGTCGTCCTCGTCGTCCTCGTCGTCCTCGTCGCCGTCCACGTCGCCTGTACCACTGTATAAAATGCCTGCATTTTTAAAAAATTCAGCTGTAGCATCTAATTTAAAGGCTCGACATTTTTTTATGAAAATGTTGTTAAATGTATCATACAATTATTTGTATTACTAATAATAACAATGATTAATCTAAAATCGTAACGTACTTATGTTTGTAATAAAATTACAATAAAAATAAAGTATTGTTCCATGACCATACAATTATAATTGTGTCGATCAAAATTATTAATAAATCTCAAAGATATTATTAAGATGAGAAAAATATGATCACAAATCGCACATTTATATATTTCCTATCTTATTAAATATGCAAAAACATGCAAAACAAGAATTCATACATTTTATACATAAACGACACCAAACAAATTTTGATTAAATCCATTTTCATATTTGATGTAGCTGAAAAAACTTAAAAAAAAAACACAGCTAGCCATATTTATTACCAATTTATTGAAGCACTCTTGAGCAAATCTCCGACCAAATCAATAAACATTTTATAATATTTATTATAATTATTTTAAACGTTTTGTTTGCACAGGTAAGCCGTTACGGTAGGTAATGTATATAATATAATAATATTATTGTTATTATTATATCACACTATATTTGAAAAAAAAATAGTTGCAACTAAAACTTAGAACGCCAAGTACAATATTAGTACCACGGCGATAACGGCGTTCTGGCCGGATCGTTCGTCATGCGGCCCTAATGAGCGTGCGGCGCACAAAAGCGTGCCCGACCGCAGGCAACTCGGCGCGGCACGTGTCTCGGCGCGCGACACAGAACGCTAACCACCGGGGCCTCCGAGTTGCATGGCCCCCTGGTCGGTACTCACGGAAATGTACAGCTAAGGCGAAAACGGTTAACTCGCAAAAAGTTGCGTACGTGTCGAAAAGTCCCGAGAAAACGATGGCACGGCAATGACGCTGTGGTGGTGCCGTGGTGGTGGTAGTGCGAATGACGTATACCGTGTTATTTGTTACTCGAGTACCACTCGAACTCGACCACCGCCCGTGGTTGGTTTCCAAAACGTCACGTCGTTTCCTTTTATTCCTTTTTTATAGAAATTAATCGAAAACAATATCGCTTTTAATGACGACTATCATAGAATCAAATATTTTTGCATTCGGATAGGTTGAAATAATCGTGTTCGATTCAATTCTATAGACGCTAATTTGTTTTGCCTCTCCTCATTTATGAACATTAATAACGATGATAAAATTTTAATATAAATAATATAAACAATCAAATAGAAACAGGAAATTCAAATTTAAATTTAACACAGAAAAATAAACACAGGTAATAATATTATATCAATTTATTATCAATAAACACAGTGGCGTAGCCAGGATTTTTTTTCGGGGGTGGGGGGGGGGGGCTAATCAATTTTTTACACAGCAGTGGTTTATTAATATATACAATAAATTATTTTACCTGTTAATTTTTAAATTTTCTTAACTTTTCGGGGGGGGCTGCAGCCCCCTCAGCCCCCCCCCCCTGGCTACGCCACTGAATAAACATAATCACAGCCTGAAAGGTTAAGATTAACTGTGTTTTTCAATTTGTCATTATAATTTACAGACATAAAATAAAAAAAATAATAAAAATATAAAAATAATAAAAATAAAAATAATAAAATAATAATAATAATAAAAATTTAATTACTATAAGTTACAATATTATTCATTAATCAATAATCATTAATAAACATTTTAATGAAAAACAGTTTACGACATGATTTTCAATATTTAGTAATTTTTTAATTAAAACTATACATTGATTCAAATTGAGATTTCTGTAAATTTGTAATTAATAGTCTAGATCAGTGTTTCCCAAAGTGTGTTCCGCAGAACCTTTGGGTTCCGTGGGACAATTACAAGGGTTCCGCCAAATCTATGTGATTATTGAGGAAATTATTTTATATTATATTTAGATTATTTATATTATTAAAAATTATTATTTTAAATAATTATTTAAAGAAGGGGGTTCCGCAAAACACAAATTATTTCTCAAGGGTGCCGTGGTCGTAAAAGTTTGGGAACCGCTGGTCTAGATACATAATTATTTTTAAATATTTATTTAATAGAAATCATTAATCAAGCACAACTGCATTAATAAATAATAAAATAATAATTACAAACCTCTACGGTGAAATTGGCATTTCATTTTTATTTTTAAATGTTTGTAAACTATAGGTTAACGCTGGCGGTATTTTCGGTATACCGGTAATTACCGGTACTTAAAAAACACCGGTATCCGATATTTTCGGTATTTCAGAATACCGGTATACCGTCATTCGGTAATTACCAAAAATACCATATAGTTTGTATAGGTCCCTAAAATTTAGTCATTCTAATATTACATAATTATAATTTATAATATTCAATATTTTTATGAGTAAATTATATGCTGCTCCACTATTTTACTTAAAGGCTTGAGAATCACTGATCTAATATTCTTGATCTGATTGTAAAGATGTAGCACCTTTAGGCTTAATTGTTTGATTGGAAGAAACTTCCTCTTCCCATTTTGCAATATTATAAAATATTTTGAGACTTAAACGATTTAAACAATAATGAATAATAACAAACATGATTTTTAAAATAGATGTTCAAATTAAATTTTCCTAGACTAGAACTCCAAAACATTTATAAATTCAACAAGATCCGGTAATTACCGAAGTTTGGTATTTTCGGTAATTACCGAAAATACCGTATAACCGGTAATACCGTAAATACCGGTGGTATCCAAATACCGGATACCGGTATCAAAATTTGAAATACCGCCAGCCCTACTATAGGTCTATAGCATATTGTGCTCACAGTCGTTCGTTAATCGTTGTACAAAAAAACGCGACTAACACAGTAAAATAATTAATTTTCAATCAATAAATAATATTGTTTGCTAATGTCGTCACAAACTGATTGAAGTGTTCGTCAGCGTCTTGCAACAACTGCCGGATAACGAGTTCCGTCCACGACGAAATAATAATAACAATACGGGATTATGAATCTGTGAGGAATTCACAAAATATAATAATACCTATTATTATAAATTATAATAGGTGCACCGACTGTATGTCTGTATTATGAAAAATGATGATAGCCGTTGTGCCGTATCGCGCGGTTTGCCTGGCGGACGACGACCACTCGTTCATGGGACACTGGTATCGCGAGCCGTCCGAATTTATGCCTTGCCGTACGGTTCTGCGCAACACACACTGACGTGTCGTCCGTCCGTCCGACACCGTCGGTTGCTGCGAGCGGGTCGTGTCATGCACGTTGCACACTCCGACGAACGCTCGCGAGCTGCTCGGATGCATGAAACCCTGGTACTTGTGTGTCCATAACGCGAGTACTAAGACGTTTTACACACGTGTAACTCGTGTGTTGACTCGCACACACAATAATAATACTACAATATATTGGTATGTCCGTTGCCGTGTTTTAAACGTACATGTGGCGGCGACTGTACGCCGTACGGCTGACGGATTATATTATAAATGCCGATGACGCGCATTGTAGTTTTATTGTTTTCGGCATTTAATGAATCAAAAGAGACGTCGTTTATGTTATTATAAAATATTAAATTATTTAGTGTTACGTGCTTTATTATTACGGAAAAATTTAAGTACGCCACGCTACAAGACATTATTATATTTTTATGACGGTAAGATTAAAGTCTGTGCCCTCCTTTGTAATAAAATAAATAAAACACTGGAAGAGATTAGGGACTAAAATATTTATAGATAATATTAAAATTTTATCCACGGTTCTAGAAAATGACGATGATAATCATAATAAATTAAATATTTATATACGAGTTAAATAAAAGAATATATATTATATATTATCATTACTATAGATTAATAACGGACCTCTTTTTAGGTTATTATAAGGATCAATATTTATTATTTTGATTAAAATTAAATCCTATTTCAGTATCACAAATTCCTTCAATTTCGAGTATTTAACTTGTGTTTTATTTTTATAAGAAAATTAAATATACATAACATTCCTTCAACAATTTTTCAACTATATAAATCGTAAATAATAACTTAACCTAGAAAAAGGCTGACGAGATCAAATATATTTGTACAGAATTAAAATCCTATCATTCTAAATAGAGAATTTGATCAGGTTTTATTCATTTTATTAATCTTTTTATTAATTTCTGGCGCGGCAACAATTTTTTTATTTTATTGAATGAAAACGAATATTATATACATTATTTATTTGTGCATTCGTGTGTTATTAACGTTCTTTATATATGGTAGGTCCCGATTATTTAATAAATAAATATATGAATAAATATTGGATTATTTATTTATACAATATAAATTATTAATTTAAATATTTCTTTTAAAAAAATTGGAATTATGTTTGTGTGGTGTGTGTTCTTTGGAGGAGAGCTCAGCCCCTTATTTACCCCCTGGAGTCCCTCTTTGATACTCATAATCTTTTCCAAAGCCTTTTTAACCTACACATATATAAACAAAATAATAATGATAATTATGGAAAAGATCCAAATACGAGTAGGTACATATTAAAAAGTTTTGAAGTATTGTTAATCGGCATAGTGATGCATTTGACAATACAATAATATTCCATGTTAAACTAAGAAGTATTATTTTAGAACGAAATAGAAAATCGAATTCATCACAAACAATGATGTATTATACTTATACGGCTATACATGTGAATATTTTTCATTTTGTTAACAATAATCAGAAATAAATACATTTTTTTGTGCATTCCATGAATGGCATGAGCCTATTGTTTTATTTATTATTATAATCAATTATTCGCTTCTAACTTCTAAGCCCTATTAACATTTAGAACGTATGCATTTATGTATTTTTTAGTTGTATTGATAATATTCGTAATTATAATAAATATCCGAATAATTAAGAGGGCGCAATATAAGTATGAACAAGCCCGGATTAAGACATTTTGAGGCCCAGGGGCCAATGTTTTAAATGAGGCCCCTGTACGAAATAAAAAAAGCGGGTAAGTGAGTATCGCTCTGCTATACATTAGGGGGTGGGATGGACCTCGGACTAGGGAAGGTTAAATTTGAATGCAATGATAGGTATCATTGTATACGAAAAACGATTCTGAACGGAGATGATTTGTCAGTCTAGGATATATTATACTTAAATATTGTAATATATTCTACTTTGAAACTAATTCAAACATTTAAGTAAAAGTTTTAAGATCTTACGTTTAGTAATTTTTTAAAAATAACAAAAATCGAAAATTATTTATTAGTAAAAAGTTATTTTATACGTGTATTTTTTTATTTCAAATTAAAATTAAAACTTTAAACACACGTGAAATTTTTTAAATTGAATACTTATCAAACTTTTTTATAATTATTCTAAGCTTAACTTATGGACAGCATAGTATTAAATTTTCAATTCTTAGCTTTTGGTAGAAAAATATTTATAAATTTTTAACTACCAAATAGTGAAAAGTATTCATGAATTTGACGAATTTATGTCAATATTTGAACTTCAAATGCTTATAAAAAAAAATTGTGACTAACGATTTCGGATTTTTTTTATAACTTTAAGAACAACTTATAAGAAACCTTGTATTAAATTTTCAAGATTTTCTGGTCGGCCAAAAAATGTTTATCGTTATTTAAAAAAAATACTTACAAAAATTAAAAATTTTAATTGTCTATAAATAGTTCAAAAAAAGTCAAAATTCTTTGAAAATTTAACTGTTTATGGAGAACGCTAATATAAACATTTGGTGATAATTTCAAGTATTTACATCGATTAGTTTTTGAGTTTTAGCAAAATAAAAATTTGATTTTGACGAAAACTGGTTTTGCGTAAAAAATCCCGTTTTTGCGTCATTTTTTTAAGGTTTTTCCCGACTCACTTAAAAAATTTTAAAAATTTTTTACTTTTGACCCCCCAAAGTACCAACTAGATTCGATTTCCTTTTCAAAGAGGGGCTGAAGTCAAAAATCGAAGCATTTTTACTGCCTCAAATGTTGTCGACAGACACAAAAAAAAAAAAAAAAACACACACATCATTGTAAAATCAATACATTCATCACTCCGTTCAGAATCTAAAATAATGTTTATATTATTATTATACGTGATGTGTATTGTTGTAGTCGTAGTGACTAGTGGTGTATAAAAATAGCTTTTCCCGTTCGATCAATGGGTGACGGCATGCGATTACTGATAATGACGTGTAGCAATATGCGAGTAGGTATTATACACATAATATACTTTAGACACTTTGGCCGTTTAGCCTTTATCATACGCGTCACTGTAATACTGTATATTATTATGAATTATTATATGATTTCTAACTTATAAGTGGTTAATTTGACATAATTGACAATATTATTTATGTCATAATTTTTTTTTTTTAGTTGATTTATGCAATGTTATAGCCTATAACGAAAAAAGTATTAGACAAATCTGAGGCCCCTAAATAAATTCCAATTATCGAGGCCCGGGGGCCATGGCCCCTCCTGGCCCCCCCCTTAATCCGGGCTTGAGTATGAATAAATGCGAAAATTGTTCTTTGTAAATATTTTTGCACGCCAGGAATATGGGTTACTTAGCGGTATTATCTTTTATTGTAAAAACCCCTATGAACAAGTTGTAGAAGAGATTTATGAAGTTTGATTTTTGATATTTAAAATACCTATAACTACTGAAAAAAGTATAAAACTGGCATTATTCGTTATAATATACTCGTATCTTACAAAGTTTTACAAATATAAAAATAGGACTTCATACAGAATCAGATATAAATTTTCTCTTCGATTTCATAGGTGTTGTTGCAATAAACCACTCAGTAACCCACATTCTTGGAACACGTAAATATATTTTTAAAGAAAATTTGTCGAGTATGGTTTTAGTGTTTTTACTACGGCACCTTTTTAACGTATAAAATAGTTTCATGGTCACTTACGTATATTCACAATTTTGTTGTGTTTAACATAATCATACATTTCTGGGACCCTAGTATTTATATTGAAAAACGATCGTCAACAAGTGCAATCGACTTCGATTTGAAGGTCATTTCAATAAATTAAAATTAAATTATATATATATAAATATATAATATAAATTAATACTTTTAAAATATCTTTTAATATTTTTTTAGGAGAAAAGTTAATAAATCTGTATTGACAATAATGTCAGACTACTCAGACTTAATTAAACAAAATAATTGGATAAAATACGATGAAAAAAACTGGCAATTTATAGTTTATTTCAAATGAAAATACAATATATTTTACAGTTGTAACATAGCAATAAAATGTAATTATATAATATCGAATTATCGAAGTAAAATTGTATATAACGGGTTGTCAATTTGTCATTTTAATTTTTGTTTAAGTTATTTTGTTCATTATATTTTAAGAATAAGAATTTATTTAATTTTCGTTGATTAAAGGTTTTTTATTTTTATTTGCTTGTGACTTACTGTGCTCTAAGCTATTTTAGTTTGTTTAGCTTTAGTTGCTTTGAATAATTAAAAAATAGAACTATGATATAGTTTATAATAAATATAACTGATTTAAGTAGATATCTTACGTTTACTTAATAAGATAAAATACATATATTTAATTTTTAATATATGGTATAGGTATTATAGTACTTTAAAAAAATAATGTACAAAATTTTTGGTTATTCTTGATTATTTTATCAACAATTATCAATATACAATATGGTATTTACTCTTATCATATTTACATTAAAACATTAGATAATAAAATATAATTTCTTAAGAAGTTCTTTTTATAATAAAATATGGCGTAGCTCATTGCTATTAAATTATAATATTTATTATAACAAGTGATAATATAAACCATTAATATTCATAATAGAGAATAGTATTACATATAGTTGCATTAAATTAGTACGAAATTAATATTTAATAGTATAAAAATTGAACTATTAAATAGCACTATTTATAATCAATGGTAAATTGGTAAAATATAAATGCGTTTGTGCAGATATTTTATATCAAATTATTAGATTGTATTAGACTGTAAACTAGCAAAAAGATTGTAATTACAAATTATTATGTCCTGAGTTTTAAAGACTGATTAAATTATTAAAAAGTTAAAAAAAAATTGAATGTAATAATAATAATAATTATTTTATTTATTTGCAAATAAATTTCTCTTTGTACATAGAACTTATCTTGCAGAATATAAAAGATTACGATGAATAAAAAATATAAAACATATATGATAATATGAGTTAGTAAATATTTGCTAATTGCAATCCTCCAATAAACTATACTAGTTTGTGTCGCTTGTGTCGCTTGTGGTGGGGTGTTATTTTTAAAGAGTTCACAAAAATATAATGATATAATTTTTCATAAAATATTTTATCGATTTTCTGAAAAATGTTTAAAGAATTGTCCTAATCTGTCGACAGTAGTAGGTAATACCAGAAAAATACAATTTATACTTGTATAAAAAAAAATTATACTTAATACATAAAATCTCCTTTATTTATTCGTAGAATATAATAAAATAAAATTCGTAGAATATAATAAAATAAAATAATTTAATATTTTAGATTTTTGTTATTTTTAAAAAATTACTTGAAGTAAGATCTTGAAGCTTTTACTTAAATGTTTGAATTTTTGAATTTGTTTCAAAATAGAATATATGATAATATTTAAATATAATATATCCCAGACTAACAAATCATCTCCGTTCAGAATCGTTTTTCGTATACAATGATACCTATCATTGCATTCAAATTTAACCTAGCCTAGTCCGAGGTCCACCCCACCCCCTAATGCAAGGCCGGATCGGTTAGACATGCTATAAAGAAAATGTATGTGTACTGTTGTATACCGGTGTATGAATGTGATTGAAAATAAATACATGTTTAAAATACTATTAGCCACCACCTATATAAACTCAGAATTATGGTACCTATCCATCGTTTTTCAAAAATTATTGGTACTTTGTTTGTGAAAAGCCTACTGTAGTTACAATTATTTGCAATAATCGATCTTTTATTCATAAACTAACATTAAAAAGTTCTGGTACATTATTTCTAAAAGCTGGGTGTCAAGCTCACAGGGCCGTCCCGAAAAAAAAACTATGGGAGGGTGTAGACCAACTAATTGCCAACTCACTGAGTAAAAAAAATTTTCTCGCTTCGCTCGAAGAATATTATCTTATAATGTTATTTTATCATTTTTATTTGCTTTGTGTTTAAAAAAAAACATACTTTTTTTAGTTTTATAAATTTAAATAAAAGAAAATATTGTTATTATTCTCTTTGATATCAAATACAATTAATAGTAGTATAAATACCAAAATATTATTTTTTATTATGTTGATAATTGATATTATAAATCATTATATAGTAGGTATATTGTATATAGTACAAAATAATAAATCTACATTTTTACCAAACATTTTATTATAAAACAATAGAATATAATTTTGATGAACAAGTATTCAAATAAAAATATTATAATACATGTTAAACATACAAATATAATATATAACAAATATAAAAAACATAAACAAATTTTTTTTTATTAAAAATTAAACTTGTAAAATATTAACAGTTAAATTTCTATTCTGCGTTCTTTCAATTTTGACCACTGTTGTGCTAATTTATTAATGTCCAATTGGTCCACAATATCTTTTTCTATTCCTAATATTACTAAGGAATTTAATCGGTCATCCTTCATTGTCGATCTGAGAAATGTCTTAACTAATTTCAATTTACTGAATGTCCTTTCATTCGATGCTACAGTCACTGGAGAAGTTATCGAGCAGTAAGCACTTTCGCGGAACGACAGTATTTCATTGTCATTTTATTATTATTTTTATTTTTATTTATCAGTTATAATATTAATATTAACCATAGTTATTGTATGATATTCTTATTTCTTATCTCTACAATATTATAAATAAAGTAGATATTTTTTTTTTCATAGAAAAATACTTAAACTATGAATTTTATTGTATAATATAAATACAATTTATAGTTAAATATTATAATAAAATACTTAAAATATTATTAAATTGCCGACTCAATGACCTATCGATGAGCCATTGTGCCAACTGGGCCCAACTATAACTGTCATGGGGGGGGTGGCCCACCCCCTACACCCCCCCCCCCATCAGGACGGCCCTGCAAGCTCATACAACTAAAGGTGTATTATTAACAGAACAAACGGTAGAATCGTCATGTTCAACACTTCCTTTAGAATTAAATATTTTAAAAGAAATAATAAAATGTAATAATATTACACTTAATCAACGCTATCCGAAACCCATTCATTTAGACGAAATTAAAAATTAAAAATTCGACAAAGAAGCTTTTAATAAAGTTTTATCAAAGTTAAATACTCAAGATGAATTATTAAATTCAATATTATTAAATAAAACGTTTGAATTTGTATATACGAACAAATATTTAATTATTATAATAATTTTTATAATAGTATACCCCTGCATAAAAATCTGTATAAAAAGAAAAAAAAAGAAAAATATTGCTTTAGAAAATATAAGAATATATATTTTATTGTATACACGTTTATACGCGCATTTATTAAAATTTTTAAGTCTTAGAAATTTAAATTATGATTTATGTATTATGTGTATTTATTTTTTAATGTATTTCATATTTTAATATTCATTTAATAATTTATAATTATTTGTACAATTATTTAATAATTTAAACGATTATAATATGACATTTCATTCGTAATAATTAAGTACCTATACCTATGTAATTGTGTACAATATATTACTATAATGATATAACTTATTAACTTATAACATTTGATTTGATTTTTTTTTTTATTTAATTATTCTGATATCGTAATTAGTATATTTTTTTCATAATAATTGTCAAATAGTTTAATATAAATATTGTATTTACTGTTATAACTTATAATATTATTATCTGCAATTTGCTAATATGACCAACCAATAGGTATTACGTTATGATCAAATAAGTTCATCTGAAAGCTCAATATTCTATAATATTTCAGATTTGAATGTGGTCGTATGTATATTCGCATGCACTTCAGCTGTTTCAACAACTTAACAATAAGAGGTTTTAAATTAAAAATGTGTGTAAAATACGGTAGTCAATAGTCATTTCATTATATGACGAGTTCTATAATTGAAATTTGTAAAACAATATTCATCATTAATTATTTTATTATTCCTTTTAGATTTTTCCATTTATGTATTAAGAAAAATAATTTTGATGCTAGAAATTACTTAATACTTTTTAATGAAATTGTTGGCTATTTTTTATAGTAACGTTTGCATAGGTTTTAGAAGATTTAAATCTGAGTTTTATAGTGACACTAAGAGAACGCAATAATCAACAAAATATGTAATAAAAGCATGATTTCGTATTTCCAGAAATACGGCTTATTGAAGCGATTTACAGTAAAAACACCTTTTATAAAAATTGTAGAGGAGAATTTTATCTATAATAGTAAAACGGCCGATTTTCGATATTTTTATTAATTAGTTAAGAAATTAATCGATGAAAAGTAAAAAAAATTATTAATTTACCATGCAATATTGGACGATTGGAGTACGATATCAAAAATCGGCCTTCTTACGATTATAAAAAAAATTCTCCTTTCCAATTTTTATAATAGGTAATTTTACTGTAAATCGCTTTAATGAGCCGTATTACTTGAAATACAAAACCACGGTTTTTATTAGGTAGTATAAAATTCGGTTACGAATATGAACTACGAAATAAAATCGAACAAAACCAAATAATATAATATAATAATACAAATAATAAAATCGCATATTATTTCCTTATCTGGCTATTTATAAACTATGCACGGCTGGCGGTGTGATTAAAAACCCGTTCCGACTATGGTGCGGTACTGTCGTTATCGCGCGGGGTGTGGTGGTATGAACACTTGAGTATCAAAAACGGCCACTATTCACGGGAGCAGCACATGCCCGACGTAATTAAAAATTTTTTACCGTAAAACATGGTTTCGTAATTCCAGAAATACGGCTTATTGAAACGGTTTACAGTAAAAATACCTATCATAAAAATTGTAGAAGAGAACTTTATCTACAAATGTAAGAAGCCCGATTTTTGATATTGTATTCCAAACGTCTAATATTGCATGTTAAATAAACAGGTTTTTTTTACTTTTTATTGATTAATTATTTAGCTAATGAATAAAAATATCGAAAATCGGGCTTCTTACGTTTGTAGATAAAGTTCTCCTCTACAATTTTCATAATAGGTATTTTTACTGTAAACCGCTTCAATAAGCCGTATTTCTGGAAATACGAAACCATGTTTTTATTGCCTATTTTTTTCACTGTTGCGCCCTCTTAAGGAAAAATGTCATTAGTACAATATGTAAGGTCGTTGTTCCATAACATTATTAATTTTATTATTATCCAAAGAACAGGGACGCTCACACGCGTGCGCATAGTGGAAGTACAAATAATATTACAGCAAATGTAGACACATGCCCACATGTAGTTGTTGTCGAGTCGCTTATTTTCATTTCCCCACCACATGTATGGCTTTAATTGAAAGGACATTATTAAGGCTTTGTTTCATTTTTACTGTGAATTTAATGATTCGAACATTTCAACTGGAACAGTTGAATTATTTAAGTCTTATAGGAATGACATATTGTACTGATGATACCACGTTTGTTACAGTTCAGTGTTTTAGTTTCGTATGTCTTAGAAGTTACTTCCGGCTCAACATACGAGCAACTTCAGCCCATCGATGTGGTTCGAACGTCGACAGTCGGAAATATAAGTTACAACTGTTTCGAAGACCAATATGATATGCCACTGGTGTTTTGGCATAAAGCCAATTTAGAATCGAAATTAGCGTTGATCCGTTCTTTGGACGAACAAGATGTGAGCATTAAGCGTGGTAAGTTAAAACTTATACAATGTACATAATATAAGTACACTTTATTAGTGTAATTAATAATTATCATGTTTAAATATGAAATACGTAATGTTCACAATCAAATTATTTTCGTTCACGTTGTTTAGAGCTACTAATAGCTGGTTGCAAGTGGCTCTGGAATTCGGTACCAGGGCTGATATTACTTGAAGTGTATTCGGGAGACCAACAAATTAAGTCTTTCAAAAAGCGAGGAAATTTATACTCATCAATCTTAACTAAAGTCAACAGTACGCATTGGAGGTGTGACGATAACAGTTTTGTAGAACATGTAGAAGTCAATTTTGAAAATGAAATCACGTGGGTTACTAACGCTATTCAACAATATTATAATTATAAATAATAATTGAGTTTGAATATTTATAATTATTATTTTGGTTACATATTATTCTATAATAATTATAAATTATAAATTATAATATATCGTAAGCAGGTAAACATCTAAATATCTAATATTATTATTGATTATTTTAAAAATGATACCTATGTTTAGACCAAAATTATTATAAAAAGTAAAGTTAGAAAATTTAAAACACAAACTTAGCTAAATTTTAATTTGAACGTATTACCTATAATTTGCTTTAATGTATTTTTAAATATTGAAACAATTTAAGTAAAATACACCTATGTGATGTACTGATATATGACATGAAAGTCATTTTAATTGCAATAATGTACAAAAATTTGACAAGTATATCGTTATACAAAATTAAAATCATTCATTGACGTCATTATTCATTGTCGTACCTACAACTAAACATTATAAAGCTACAGTGGCGTAATTACGGGGGGGGATTTGGGTGTCGTATCCCCCCCCATGACCTTTTTTTAAAAAAAACTAAAGACTGGTTAACTGCATTTACCTTTGTTTTTCTTTATCTAATAATATTATTATAAATAGTCTATATTTTATATTTCATAGAAATAATACAAAAAACACAAATACTTTATGGTAGTTGTACGTAATACCATTGATTATATATTTTATAATCAATGATAATACTTCGTAGTTCGTTATAAACGCAGCCACGTATGTGTATACTGTAGTGCCGGATCACACTATGCGTTTTGTCGGTTGCCGATAAAATGTATCCCGATTAACCGCAATCGGCAAGACCGATCACACTACGCGTTTTATCGGTTGCCGATTTAAAAAGCGCGGGAAATACTTTAATTTAAAATATTATGTTATTGCAAATATTTAGCCTAGACTAGTTTATGTTTGATTTAGGTATCACTGTTGCAAAACATGTTGTGTATATTTTGACTTTTTGAGTATTGTGTTTGATTATACATTGTGGAGTGGTACAAAAATAAACCACCGAGCGGTAAAATATTATTTTATCGTGGATCGACGACGCTTGATGATTATCACCTTATTATATCTAGATTAAAGATTATCGTTCTATTGAACTAAAAATAACTCATCGAATTATACATTTAATCGGAATTTTCGTAATGACTTTCGTAGTTTCGTAGTTACGTTGTCATTCGGTAATCGGACAATCGGTTTCAATTTACAGTTATAACTGTTATAAGTATAATACCTATTCAGTATATTTTGTAAATGTGAATATTTTGTAATTATTTATTCCATGTCTCATGCGTACATAAATATATTGCACTGAAAAGTGCTTATGATAAATACTTTTTATTTTTTTTGGGGGGGGAGGGGTATAAGTAAAATGTTAAAACATTAATTCATCCCCCCCACAAACATGACCAAATTACGCCACTGTAAAGCTAATATAGCAGTACTATGACAAGAAATTAGTACTAAATTAGAAGTTATAACTTTTTTTTATTTAAATTTGTAAAATAATCATTTTTATTTATACGAGTTTACACAATCCTATATTTTTTTACTCGATTCTATAAAATTCTATTAAGTTGTTTGTTTTATCACAGACTCTATAATAAAGCGCATGTTTATATTATTACATAGTCAAATTACATTAAAATTGAAGCATAGCTTTGAAATCAGTAGAAACATAAAAGTCAGTAGTAAATATTGAACGTATTGTAATAATTTTACGTGAAAATGTTTATATTATTAATTATTATAATTACAATTTCAAAACTTTCTCGATCATTAAAAACGAGTGGTACTATATTATAATATATATTATATATGTATTTATAGAATACAGTCTAGCGAATTTTGATACGTTTCGCACAGTGTTATAGTTGAAGCCAATTTGTCGGCAGTGACGATCGATCAGTGTGAGAAATCGGAAGAACCAAATGCATTCAACGGTACAAACAGGTGTCACCATACTACCTATTGTACTTACAGGCCTGGCAATCGGCCGTTCGCAGCTGGAAATTACTGGTGCGTGTGCAGACCGGGATATTATTCGGCACTCTCCAAGTTTGACGGGGCACTAGTTGAAAGTGAGTATTGCCATAATACAATAACAATTATGATCATGATTATTCAAAACGATAATAGAACAATGCGCAACGACGAGTATCACGTGTAATATGTAACTGTTAAACTGTACGTTATTATTCAGTGGCTTCGCCGGAAGAAATCAATTACAAATATTCGTGTCATAAGTGCTGGGAAGGATGCGACGTTTGCGATGGACCCGAGAGCTGTATGGCCAAATTCATGTGGACTCAAAGGTGAGTGATTAGAGAGAAGAGACAACAAATATAATATGCGTACAATACGGAGTACCTATTAGCTATTGCCTATTATACAGTGTAAGCTATATGTAGCATATTGTACATTTGTACGAGTACACATACATTGTCATTGAAAGACTTGACAAACGTAAACTAAATTTTTAGTTTTTTATTCAAATCAATATTTTCAGTATAATTTATTATCAATTATTAAATCTTAGTAAAGAAAAAAAAATAGACATACCAAGAAAAAAAAGCGGGTAAGTGAGTATCGCTCTGCTGTACATTAGGGGGTGGGATGGACCTCGGACTAGGGTAGGTTAAATTTGAATGCAATGATAGGTATCATTGTATACGAAAAAACGATTCTGAACGGAGATGATTTGTCAGTCTAGGATATATTATAAAAAAATCGAAAATTATTTATTAGTAAAACGTTATTTTACACGTGTATTTTTGATTTCAAATTAAAATTAAAACTTTGAACACTCGTAAAATTTTTTTAATTGAATAATCCTCAAACTTTTTTATAATTATTCTAAGCTTAACTTATGGACAGCATAGTATTAAATTTTCAATTCTTAGCTTTTGATAGAAAAATATTTATAAATTTTTAACTACCAAATAGTGAAAATATTCATGATTTTGACGAATTTTTGTCAATATTTGAACTTCAAATGCTAATAAAAAAAAATTGTGCCTATGTATTTTTATAATTTTTGAATGAGAGTTAGAACAAGTTATGTGGACCCTTCAATTAAATTTTCAAGTAATTTGTCCCAGCTAAATTTTTTTTATCAACATTTAAAAAAAAAAAATAAAAAAAAATTGAAAATTTCAAATGCCTATAAATAGCTCAAAAAAAGTCAAAATGTTTTGAAAATCAAATCACGTAAAGAAAATGGCAATGTAAATAACTGGTAAAATTTTCAAGTATTTACGACTTATACTGTTTGAATAACAACAAATATCAAAAATCGTTTGAGGCTAAACCGTTATTTAACGCGGTTTTGTAAAAATTTAAATTTCAAACACTCATAAAAAATTTTTGTCTGAATCCGGTAGAGTTTTTTTTACAGATATTTGAAGAAAATTGTATGGAGAACCTTGTACCAAATTTTCAAAACTTAGTTGTAAAAGAAAAAAATTTTACGATTTTTCAACCACAAAATTACTTGCAAATTTTCGCAATTTTGACATATTTCGTATAAATTCGAACTTTAAGCACTTATAAAAAAAAATTGTGACTAACGATTTCGGATTTTTTTTTATCACTTTAAGAACAACTCATAAGAAACCTCGCATTAAATTTTTAAGATTTTCTGGCCGGCCAAAAAATTTTTATCGTTATTTTAAAATAAAATACTAAAAAAAATTAAAAATTTCAATTGTCTATAAATAGCTCAAAAAAAGTCTAAATTCTTTGAAAATTTAACTGTGTATGGAGAACGCTAATATAAACATTTGGTGAAAATTTCAAGTGTTTACATCGATTATTTTTTGAGTTATAGCAAAATAAAAAATTCGATTTTTTTGAAAACTGTTGGAAAATGTTTACTTTTCACCTCTATAATGCACCAAGGATATCCAATTTGCCATCGGAAACCACCCCCAAAGTTTGAAATTGAAGCATTATTTCGACTAGTTATGCTGTACACAGACACAAAAACAAAAAAAAAAAAAAAACAAAAAAAAAACACACATCATTGTAAAATCAATACATTCATCACTCCGTTCAGAATCTAAAAGTAATCACTATAATATTATATTATATATAGTTTATTAATTACATTTGTCAGTTTTTCTTACACTGCATATCATTATATTTGATAGTATAAAATAAAAACTGGCAATATTTATGTCATTCGATGTGTTTCAGAAGCACGTTTCTCGGCATTACGGTTGTCTGTATAATATCTACCGTAATATTGATATGGTTCGTCCACAAGAACCGGAGAATTAAAGTGTTCCGAATAGCAAGTCCGACGTTTCTGATAATCACGTTGATCGGTTGCATTATTATGTATTCAGAAGTAAATATAATAAAAAATATAAGGTTCAAATATATTTTGATCTCAGATATAGGTATACCATGATTTTATTGAAATATGAGAGAAGTTTTAGAATTACTTGCTGTAAAATCAATTTAATTTTTCTGTATTAATTTAAAATGAAATAATCGATACTTGAATCTTTTATCAACGACTAAATTTTCAAAACATTTAGACTATAATTTTAAGTTATTCATACAACAATTACGTATAATTTATAGGCATATTACATTTTTAAACTTATTTTGGTCTTTCGATGTATATTTGATAACATTTCTAATTCTCGATTAAGATTTGGAACATTCTTATTGTGTCACATTAATACAATATTTTTCATAAGTTTTTTTTGTAGAAATGTAGTAAAAATATTAAAAGTACATGGACATTAATGTTATTATATATTTATACTCATTGTATAAAACGGCATAATGTACAGAAAAAAATTAAAGAAATCTCATTTCTGTAAGTTGCTTAGTTCTTTTTTAATAGACTTGAAAGTCTATAGTAATATTGAAATATTACACTGTTTATTTTGCCGCACTCTGTATAAGCGTCTGAAGTTCAAATATTTGATAAACTTCGTTAAAAATATTAAAAATTGCATATTATTCTATAGCTTGGTAGTTAGTCATTCATAAAATTTTCAAATTAACAATTTAAAGCTAAAAAATTCAGCACAATTTATGATTTACCTATAATTATTATTACCTATATGTTATAAAAATATAAAAATTGGTTACCATAATTTTGTTTTTCAAATGTTTTAAGTTCCTGCAGCAGTGCAGCTATGGCATAATAATTTATGATGAACGGTGAAAATGGTATATTACTATAATATTATAGGCTTACGTTTAAAATCAGTTCTATTTATTGTATTAAGGAAATGACTCGTGATCATATAAGTATAATATAATTTAAATCATTAGAAACAACGATTAATTTTTGTATATGATTTATCATTTTTTTTCCACGTTATTTTTTCTTCTTTAAAATAATAATATCATTAAAAGCATATGTCATTGTCTAGATAATATTCTTACCTTTAAATTTTATAATAGGTAAATTTACTCTATAATATTAAAGCTAACATCACAAAATGTGTTCTGCTAAACGAAAATTTGCCATGATATACATTAGTAAGACAAAGACAATAACACATGTGGGTATAACGTCCTCTTAACACAATATCAGTATGGTTCTACATGCGTTGTTCTCAAAGGTCCTTAGATTTTATTAAAAATTAAAGTAAATACATCACAAATATTTTTATTTTTATGAATAAATAGCTTGTATAATTGTACATAAATTATAAAATAATATAATATGGCGTTTCTTTAATGTATTAAGTTATTAATATTCTAATTATTTAATTCAAAACAAAACACAAATTAAAGTAATTGAATAAAATAAAATAAAATTTTGTTCATTTTTGCAAATCTATTAAATATTATGTATACCTATATCATATATGTATTATGTATATATTAATATATTATAATATAATTAATTGATATAGCTATTGATTATTTCCTTATTATAATATGTTAATAATATGTAATAGGCAACAACGTTAGTACACACAAACGTTCAGAATCCATTTTCGAGCGTAAGCACATTTTCAATCTTTAATATAGGTACCTAATATCATAGATGCATAAGAAAACTGTAAAAAAAATATATTAAATTAATATAAGGCGTATACGCTTTAATAAAAACCGTAAATTTTTTTAAATTTTAATTATCCAGAAAATATGATAAAACACCGTATTAAAATTAAAACATAGAAATTATGTCCAGACTCTAAAAGTAATTAATATTTAGTTAGGTACTTTCAAAATATAATAATGAGTTTTTAAAACATATTTATAAATATACACTTTATAATGTAATAAAAAAATGTATACCCAATGCTAGGAAAATATGAAAAAGATAAAAAAAATTACAAAAACAAATTGTCCTCAATTATCATGTATAATTTATAATTTAAATATTTATTATACTGACCACCGGGGGTAAGCGTAAGCCAGAGGTACGCCAATTTACTAAATATTACAATTTTTGTATGTATAATGTATATTATGTATGTATATCAATATTCAATAATAATATTATTATTTTGTTGTATAGATGGGAATCATGTTTCCTGAATGCACCCAACAGTTATGTGTGGCTACAAAGTGGACACGACATTTTGGATTTTGTATAACGTATTCGGCGTTGTTAATGAAGACTTGGAGGGTGTCGCTGACATACAGGGTAAAATCAGCACACAAATTGAAGCTCACTGATAAACAGTTGCTGCAGTGGATGACCCCGATATTGGTGATAATATTGGTATATATGGGAGCTTGGACTCTCAGTGACCCACCCCAAGCAGTATTGGAAAAGGAAACGGAAACGAACCTGAGGTTTTGGAGGTGTTCGAACGATTGGTGGGACTATTGTCTAGCGGCTGGTGCGCTAAATTTTGCTTATTAATATTAAAAATAAATAATGTGAGTACCCGGAAATTAGGACATTTTTCTCCAGAGTGATATTTTTGCTATAATCAAATTTATCCTATCCAAACAACGGACCGAAAAGTAAACTCCGATTTAGTTAATCATAGACTTACTGACCAATAACTATACTTGTCTGAAATAGTGGGAGAAAAATGTCCATTTTCCAGATTCAGTGAAATATACGCAATCGCACATATAAAATTACAATGATGACAACAGTTTAACTGAAATGTGATGTCGATATGATGACTAATATAGGAGAAGTGCTGTTCTTGGCGTGGGGAGTTCGGGTATGTTACGTCGTGCGAAACGCAGAGTCATTTTACAATGAAGCGCAGTCCATCAACTTTGCTATCTACAACATATTCATAGTGAACATCATAATGATGACGATACAGTAAGATTAACCAATAACGATTAATGCTTATCAGTGTAAAAAATTGTTTTTTTGCCATATTATAATTAATATTAATATTATAATGCTCATTGTTTTCTCCAGAGTCCAACTTGAAAAATATTTGACCAACGATCAATTTAATTTTATAAAATAACCAAATTACCAAATAACATATAAAATAAGTTGTAGCGTCCCAAAAACAATAAGTTCTATAAATGAAATATATTTCCATTTTTTCTCGCATTATTTATTTTGTTAGTCTCTAGACCAGTGGTTTTCCATCTTTTTAGTTCCGCGGTCCAAATTTACCATAAAAAATCTTTCGCAGCCCACAATGGTTTCACTTTTCAAAAAGTAGTTATAAAAAACAAAATTTGTAAAATATATTTAGTATTTTATAGGTTTATAACCAATTTATTTTTATAAATGTACTTTTAATAATGAGGTGTATGCGAAATTGCGAAATATATGCTTGTTTTCTGTTATGGTTAATAACAGCATTGACATTATAATTCAAAAAATTATTCACGACCCACCAGTGGGCCGCGATCTACACTTTGAGAAACGCTGCTCTAGACTAACTTTTAATACCTCAAAAAGAAATTTGCACAAAAATTAAGTTTATACATACCTACTAAATAGGTAACATGTCTATTACAATGCGTAATTGATTCATGCATATGAATATAATGTATTATTTATTACTGTTGTTTGGTGCATATTTTATTTTATTGCTCTCATAATATTAAATTAAAGAAATTGATTTGAATTGTTTATAAACAAAATGCATAAACATTATATTAGTAGTTAATGGTATTAGTTATTAATTATTAGTGTTATTACATACCAATACATCAATACACTTATATTTTATCGAGTACCTACCTATTACAAATGATATTTTAAAACTTTAATATTTCAATACTATTCATTATAAATTGAACCATGTATTGTGGTTTGTTCATTAGTAGGTACCTATTTTAATGTATTGTTGTTTAAGCCATAAGTGCCATACTATGTAATTACTAACTTGTAGGGCTCTGGAAATTGAATTAATCGTTGTAAATCTGTTTTAGGTAGGTGCTAAATAGTAATTTGTAATTTAATTTTGTTATTTATTTAGCTTTTTTCTGTTTCCCGACATTGGTCCCAATTTCAAATACACATTAGGATTCATCCGAACTCAATTGAGCACTTCAGTGACTATAGCTTTGGTGTTCGGTTCAAAAGTGGTAAGAGTATTGAACGGACAAGGTGACCATTGGGATAACAAACATCAGGCAAAAGGCCTAGTATCATATGAAATGAATGATATTTGTGAAGAAACTAGCGATTTACAAACAGAAAATGAAGAACTCAAAGAAGAAATATTCAAATTAGCAACACAAATAGGTTTATTGAAGAATTCACTAATGCATGTGAATAACAGACACCTGAGGAAGAATGGTTGCCAGAGTTGCAATCCAATTACTTTAAATCAACAGAGCCCTACAAGTAAAACTGGTAGTTTTTTCAAAAGTCTGGGATCTAATAGCTGTTTAGCCCCTTCAACAAGCTCTTAAAACTATATACAAGATGTTAAAGGACATACAGAACTTTAATTATTAATAAAATATTTACTTTACAATTATATAAAAAAAAAATACTTAAACAATTTGTGTAGGTACATACACACATATAGGTAATACAATTCAATTTATAAATATGTTTAAAATTAAAATATTTTAATACATAACGATCTAATACAATTAATCGCTAATTTTTGTTGAAAAAAAAAATAATAATAAATAAACATCAATGGTTCTGGTAAGTTTGATTCTATTGCATACAAATAGTTATATTATTTTACATTTCTGTTTTTATCAGTCTTATGTAGAAATTATTTTTAATAAAAAAAATATTTATCCCAAATGTTAGTTTATCATTATGTAATATACAACTAACAATAAAAATAATCCGAATTCAAAGAATGGAGACAAACAATACCAGATTATGTGTAGTTTTGATTGTGATTTATAATTATATAATTAATTTGGAGTAACAATATTGTGATATACTATAGTCATTAGCAAGAGAAATATGTATGTTTTTTAGAACTAAATACTTAATATAAAATACAAAATTGTCAATAAGAAATTCAAACAGTAAAATTACACAATTATTTTTTGACACAATGATACTACAACTACATCATGGTAAATAAAAAATCTATAATACAATACGTATAAGTTTTTGTAATTACAGTAAAAGTGTTTTATGTGATCCACAATATTCATTAAAACTTAATTGCTCAGGATCTCTCTCTATCGTGTCCTGTTGATAGTTGATAGATTTATACCCCAAATACATCAATTAAATGAAATATTAACAGAACACGATAGGGACAGATCCAGAAAAAAACTCTCTGAGGGGTGGCATTCATTTGAATGTAAGACACACAAATATTTATTTTGTATATTTTTAAATAAAATATAAGTATCAACTTAATCGCTCACATTTATTCTTAAATTATCATTTAGAAATAATGTAATATATAATTTAGTTAATTACTTGTATAGGTAATTAAATAATTATGGAAATGTGTATATATGTATGTATTGTGTGAGTTTAAACCCTTGGATCCATCCGTGAAAAGCCTACATTTAATACTGTATAATATGATATACTTATATAATATTTATTCTTCATAATAGCATTACATTTTAAAACCCAAATTTACAAGTAGACAATTTTTAAAATCAATAAAATAGATTCGCTAAATGGTGTCATCTATCTTTAGTTTATACAATCTATAATTTAACTCATTAATTATTTACATGAGAATTAAACCAAACACTCTAATAATAAATTATAAGTTAAGAACACAATAATTTGAACAAAAAATTTACAAAAAAAGAAAAAAACATTTCAAAGATGTTTAGAGATCTAATGAGCCAAATTCAATGGCTCTTGTAATTCCTGCACAGGTGCTGGAACACATTGCTCTTCAAAATTTTGAATATTTGCCACCATTGTCACATCCACGTTGCTGGGCGGCGAATCAAACTATAACACACACAGACATATAAACTATTATTAATAAAAAACAGAAATTTGTGCATACGATTAAAAATTGTTTGCACAAGACACTGGTGTTCATTATTCGACCAGTGTCCCAGTATACAGTTTTCAGTATGCTGACCTTTTTTGGTCTACCTCTCTGCTTAGGTCCAGGAAGGTGAGCCATGGTGGCGTGCTGCTGCATAATGTGATATCTTAACTTGTCTGACCTTGAGAAACTCTTTGGACACTCTGTGCACATGAATGGTCGTTCTCCAGTATGTGTCCTGTGGTGACGTTGCAAATGTGATAATCTCAAAAACGACAAATTGCAGAATGAACATTGATGTGGTTTTAGTCCGGAATGGGTTTGCATATGACGCCTCAGGTTTTGTTTATTCAGGAACGTTCGTTGGCACGTTGGGCACTCGACAGAGCCGGTTAGGTTAACTTTGTTTTGGGCCTCCAAAAAGGCTTGAAAATCTACATGGGTCGGCTGGTACTTGGGTTGCGACAATATTGTGGGTTTGTTTTCATCCGTATGCTCATCCATCATAACTTGTGGGCTTAACATAGCTGTATGCTCGAAAGACGTATTATTATCTGACGAATCATCTTCACATGGTACTTGGAATGTCCTGGAATCGGTTTCAATTGAGCTGGTACTACCATTTGTCTACACAAAAAAAACAAAATATATTTTATTTTATTGCGTATTCATTTAAATACTGTAACCAATATTATATCATTAAATAATTTACCATTTCAAACTTATTACTGGCATCTTGGTCGTTAGTTTCAGATTTAATTGGTGTATAATTGAATGTTGGCTTGTGTTTCGGTTGATCGTTGGATACGGTTTTTTCTGACAAACCTAAAAATAAATTATTATGTTAAATAATTTTTTTTTTTTTAATTTAAAATGAAATATTTTTTAATTAACCTTTGATTTGTAACTCTCTAGCGACTTTTAAAAGAGAACTTAAACTGTTTTCTTGTACTTCAACAGAACCTACGTACATATACTGGCACAAACTCTGCATCTCGTGTAAAGTAACACCTCTCATTATAACTGTAGGATGTTTACACGGATTTTCTTGAAAAATTGTCTCGAAGTATGGACTACATGCAGACAAGATTAGCTTATGCGCCTAAACATAAAAAAAAATCATAAAATATTGCGGTCAAGGATTATTAGGATCACTTAAATTATTAATTTGAAATTATTATGAATTATATACCCTTAATAGGCCATCTTGACAAGCAATTGTTACATCGACAAGAATTTGTTCGTTAAATAGACATTCGAACAAGGCGCGTAAATTTTCCAAATGATTATTCCACCGGAGATGAAATGATTTATTGCCGACTTCCATATCGTTAGTCATCTAAAAAAAAATATTACAAAGTTTTCGTTAATTCATTTGATTTTTTTTAAAGAAATTGTTCATTGTTTATTGGAAACTTTTTTTTTTAATTCTCACACTACTTATTTCAATTATTAAAGTGCAGAGATAATAAGAATTTGATATAAATTATTTTTCGAAGATTGTTTTTCAATTACCTAAATTATATTGTATACAAGTGTATTATTTCTAATTCTATCCAAGTAATTAAATGTAAACATTTTGATACAAAATACGAATTGGATATAATATGAAATTCCCGTTATGAATTTCACGATTATACCAAACAAAATGTTTTTAATTTTATATAAATAATTAGTGTTGTTTCGTTGTTATATTATACGCTTAACAAAATGAAACATTGACTAGAATTTTGGTCACCCCTGCGAAGTATACCCGAGCATCATGCCGGGGGGCCTTGGATTTAGTATATGTATATATCTGTGTATATATTCACTCATACATACACACGTACACAAGCGCGACGCACATATACATCGTGTGCTGGCGGAAAGGGACGGGTGTATGGTTGGGGGCGGGCACGCTACAGGCGGGGGAGCCGGACCTTTTTGGATAGACCTGCTGCATACACGTCCTGACTATGGGGCAACATTATAAAACCTTAGCGAGGGTCCCGCATGTGCGCACTATAACGCAGTATAGCTACAGTTTAAAAACGTTCACGGAAATATACAGCTGAATGAATATAGAAAATCAACCGTTTCCCCCGAAGTTAGTTTTAAAACCTAAAACCAAAGAAATGGAGCTTCATATAATTAGCAATTTTTGTCGGACCGTCAATGTAGGAAAAAAAATTAAGATCGATGCTAAATCTTGATTTTTACCAAATGTTTAATAGAATAATATTACAATAATTAGTTATTAATTATGTTATTATTGTATTAAAATATTAATTTTAATGTTCATGATTTTATATTGATAAAATATTTTGTAAAAATTAGCTATTTATTTACATTATGATTTATATTTGATCAATTGATTGAGATAATATTAACAAACATTTTCTGATTTTGAAACAAACGTTTTATTTTATCTATTATCATTGTATAATACGTCAACACTCAATAACATATAAATAAAAAGATTCTACATTCTGTATTTTAAAACTGTTGAATAATCAATATAATAAGGTAGGTATGATATTTTTATGTTGAATGAATCAACTATTAAAAATGAAATTGATTACAAATATGTATATGAATGTAAAATAAAATTACAACATAAGATATTACAGAGCGTTAAAGCTTAAAGTATAATACCACGTAGTCTTCTGTTGTTCATTGAGTTACATGACGTTTGATTATCGTAATTTTACTAACAAGTGATACTGAACTTGGCTCTTCAATCTAGCAGTTCAGCAACCCTTTTTTAGCTTGATATAATTTTTTTTTGTTCATGTGTGTGTAGGGGGTAGAAAGTGGGGGAGAACTGCCACGAGGGAACCATCGTAGCGATCGTTAAAAGCGCGGACCCCGTATATATATATACGCGAGCGCGCGCGCGTGTGCATGTGCGCGCGCGTTGTGGGGAGGGGCAGCGTGAAAGGGGGATTAAAACAAGGGGGACAGACCCTTTGCTTGGTGACTCAGTGGGGGTATAGGGGGAATCCACAGTCGATAATATTACATGAAATAATGCAGGGAGAGCCTACGCTACGGAGGGTGAATTGGAGGGGCGAAAAGGACGCGGACCAAAAGCTATGATGGAAAAGTATGATTCTTTTTTTTAGAAAACATTCGATGAAGAATTCTTGGATTTAGTCTTTTGATGGCCAAAACTATTGTGGAGAGTCAGAAAAAATTTGACCCATTAATCAATTTCTACATTTCTGTTAAATCGAGAAAAAAAAATAAATAAAAACGTCCTACCTCAGTAGGTGGTGTCCATTGAAGGCAAATCGTGTGGTAGATATCCCGTGTCAAAAAAAAACATGTATATAGTTACATACCTACGTATTTAATTCATGACCTGCGTCCTGCAATTGTTATTTTTGTTATGTCTAGGTATGGGTATCATTAGTGAACAGCGTGCTGTCCCTTGCCGGATGTTTAGACAAGCAAAGCAGACAAGTAGACAAAAAGTAAGGAAGAAGAAATACAATTTAAAGACCGTTTAGAAAATATATTGGAAGTGTTTTACGTCTTAATATATAAATATATTTAATTATTTATACACTATTAATGTACAAATAAAAATATTTATACTTATTTTATACGTTACAAGTGCTTTAAAGTTTAAACGAAGTTCTCTTACAATTAGTTTGTACTTTTTTCTAGATTAAATAGTCTATCTAGTGTATTAAAGCAAGTGCAATTATATAAAACATATTATTGAGACAGTAACCAACGCACAATTCATTTGCATATTGATAATGATAAATGATAATCTATCTAATCATATTTTAATATAAATTTAATTAAAAACTTGATGGTAACATTTTAAACGAAAATTATATCTCAAAAATAGTATGTCCACAATTTTTACGTTGCCTTGGTAACGTCTGGAGTGAAAAAAATAAAAGCTCGAGCATTTTTTTACATTAGTGCAGCCGAAGGCCATGTATTTTTAGACCCAGCGTTCGCAGCAGTATTTCGGGGCGGAACAGTTATACGACGTCGCCTGGGGTCGGGCACCACGATGGGGGGTTCCTGCTAGTGGATGGGGTTACCGGGCTTGTAAGAGAGTGATGGAGTGGCAGGAGGGGGGTTGAATAAGGGACTTCCCTCTAGGGGTCTTGTTTTGTCCGTACCGGCACCCCTGAATGCGTATATATCTCCCCCACGATGTTGTGAAACACAATATCGACCCGGCGACCAAAACGCTCTCGCAGCTCATATATATAGTGCTGAGCGAGAAATAGAAGGGGAGGAGAGAGAAAAACCCTCGAAGGAAGCCCCTATACGCGAGATTCCAGGTATTAAGTTTGCGAGCCGTAAGGAAAGTGCGTGTAGGACGCTCCCTTCGAAGCTATATATAAAGCGGTTTTAGAGCTTCATATATTATCATCAAAGACTTTTAGGATTTCAGAAGAGAAAAAAAATCCAAGATTAAATTTGAATTATAAACAGTAAATATTAATTTATTCAGACGATTATTTTTAGATCAACTAGAATATCTTTAAACATAAATACTTTTATTTATAATAAATAGCAACTTTATAGATTTTTAGAATATCCATTTAAATTTGAAATTAGGACAGTATTCAGCAGAGTAAATTTTTGATTATGTAAATCATGTACGTTAAATTATACTTGGCGCTCGTATATGTATAACAAAAATATAGCTCACAATAAGTTATTCTATTATGAAATAAATGAATTCAATTTATACATATTATTTATAATTATTTATTTAAAAAAAAATGAATTCAAAAGATTATTTTAAAAATTATATTATTTTGAATTATTTGATATTAGTATATTACTAATATCATATTATTATCTAACAATTTCAATAATGATACTTGAATGTTAAAGTAAAAAATGATATGATGTTTAAAAGTTTGTAATATTAAATATATAAGGTTTTTACCGACAATAATCTAATATATAATTTATTAATATGATTATTATAATTTTGGACAAATAATTATGTAGGCATCTATACTGTGTACAATTATTTGGAACAATCTAATTTTATATTTTTATTTAATAAAATCGGACAATAAAGCTTGCTATTGATGTATTGTTAGAAAAAATTTGTTATTAATATATTAAACCAATATTAATGTTGTAATTTATTGTTTAATAATAATTAACCAATAAATTTAAAGTTTATTAAATGCTGTAGTTAGTATATTACGCAATAATAATAAACGATGTTTAGCTTATGTTTATCATATTAATTAACATAGATCACAAATTGACAGTGACTCAAAAATAAAAATTGAATGTGTGATCAAATTCCTAATATATTTAGTCCTAACTTCCATTACTCTAATGAAATATTTTTTACTAACAAAAAAATAAGATATTTTTTAATTATACTTATAATTTTAAAAACATTTAACATAATATAAAACCAAAAATCGAAAAAAAAAATAATAAATGAATGGTTATTGTGCAATATTTACCTTAAATCGAATTATTTTTATATTTTAATTTATGTTTTGTTTATTCGTATAATATATTTGAATATGATGTATTTTTATATATTTTTTTTTCTTCTTCTTTTTATCATGTACCTACAATTTCATGAAAATATTGCATATCTGTTTATTTACTGTTATATGTATTTATAATCTTACATTGAATCTTTAAAATTTTAAATTACATCAAATTTCTTTCTTTTTATTATTGATCATATAATATAATTCAATAACTCTCTATCTCCAATACAAGCTCTGCTTAAAGGAGATATAGATAATCGAAAATGTTATCTTTAAAAATAATTTATTGTATACCTATTCTTTCTTTTCGATCTAATAAAAATAAATAAAAAAAAAATATATTTAATCATGTGATCCTAAACGATAGAACCGTGCATATTAGACACACACATAAATGACCTAGACGAATTTTACATGTATGTTATATTATATAAAAAGTGTGCTTAATGAAACGCATACGTGAAAGGGTTATTTCCAAAGTCTCTGAAGGTTAGGATTTATTTTTCCATTTAAACATCTATGCAGGATGTAAGCTTCCATTTCTTTTATTTCCTATTCATATATTATACATTTTTATGTTGACCAGACTTTTTCACAGGCATTAACCAACAACTTACCCAAACCCAACTATGTATTTACATTTTTTTGCGTTCGTATATCATACAACATTAAATTATAATAACACCCGGAGAACTAAATATATCAATATAATATTATTATATTATAAGAAGACACATTGTTTTAATTAGGATTAATAGTTTATATAAGAAGATATTTTAAAATAAAAATAATTAATATAATTAGCTTATACTATGTAGTATGAATATTTGATAACGGAGATTGAAAACAGTGATATTACACTGTATCTATAAAATAGTTATATACCTAATATATTTAGTACTAACTACTAAGTATATAATAATATTTAGATGCCTATAGTTTCATGTATTTTATTACACATTACATAGAAAAAGTATTCTTATTATATTATTCTTTTCTAAGGTACTAGTTAATCTGGTGATACGATAAAAGATTCTAAAAGTAGAATAAGTTCACCGCAAGGATATTAATATAAAAGTTTGACTTTTATACTTAGTACGTATTTTAGCTTAACAGTTTTTCAAAAAGTGGGACTTGTGATATATACAGAACTTTTGATAGTTTAGTAGAAGTTTGCTGTCTTAAATAATATGTCATGAAAGTTTATTACAAATAAAATTTAAATTATAAGTATTCCTTATGATATATTTAAAATTCCTTACAATATTTCAACATTTATATATTAGGCAATAGCTATATTATGTAAACACTATAACATTGTTATTAGTTATTATAGTTTATTACTTATTATTATTTATTACCATTAACGGTAATACAATATTAATCCGTTCATACGTTTATACCTATTATGTTATTATTGATAAATTAGATTATAATAAATACGAATGAGGTGAATATCACAAACGTATAACATACGAGTATCATTAGGTACTGTAGACGTGTAAAACCAGTTATGTATAATATAGAATGTAAAAAAATAAAATTAATGAAAAAAAAAAATTTGCTCCATTTTTTAATTTTTGATAATAACTATACGCGTAGGTTTTAGTGCTCTGGACACGACTTCAAGGTCTTCGATAAATTATACCCATTTTACCTTGGGTGTCGACTGCAGTGGATATCGAACACAGCAGTGCAATACGAATGTCGCGTAGATATACTACTAGGTAGATAGTACGAATTCCAATAACACGTCAAATAGTACGTCGTATAATCGAACCAAATCCAAGAGAACAAGCGCTACTGCCTACTACTCGTAGTGTCAATCGTCCAATTTCGTTGGAAATTTCAGTGCTCGAACAATATACTTTAATAGTGACATTTATACGTATTTATTGTATTAATATTATTTCGTAATGAACGAAACAAGTGACCTACTCGTATAAATGGAAATTTGTTACGATGACAAATGGGTCAGCGACCGTGGATTTTGGTGGCGAAACAGCGCACGTCTAAGGCCAACAACAGTATAGTAGTTTAGCATATTATATCCCTCTCGCTATCCCCCTTTACTCATAACGAGGATGACACTTATAATATGGTAAATGTATAAAGTGGGAGGCGAGTGCATGTCGTTATCATATGACTGTACAATATAATATATACACGCGTACTCGGCAATTAACGAAGGGAAGAGAGACAGCGATGATATTATGATCATAATAAGACGCATTAGATGGATACACGATGTTGAACTGATGATGGGTCTTAGATGTCGGAGCTCGCTCGGACAGAAAATTCGCGCGCAAATTTTCACGTCGACGATAGCGGTGCGTTGTGTAACAGCTAAATCCGAACGTCCTTGTCACGTGACTTAACATTATATTATTGTTATTATAGTAACCCGTGGACATCTCAAAACCACCTCATATACATAATACGTGCGATTATATTATTATTATTATTATGATTACGGTCTGGGTTCCCCGTCGTCACTGACGGACGATGCGGTAAAAAAAAATAAAATCGAAACCAGTTTCGGGGGGACCGGTCCACTGATGGGCATGCCGCCGTTACCTAGTGATGTTAATACCATGCTATCCTAATTCCTAGGATAACCACCACGGTGCCACTGTCCGTGCGCGAGTCTTCGCATCCAAACCGTAGTGGAGATAAAATATAGTTTTATAACATTATAATAATGAATCGTGCGGTGATAACACGCACACGTGCTGCCGCTAGCCGGGGTTCACCTGTTGTATAATAGCCGTCCGTCGGATGCAATGATCCGCGAACACCGGAATATGCGCAGTCTACGCCGGAAATAGCCGGTCTGCCGATTCCGTGGTTAAATAATATTATGCCGAGCGTTGGTATTCTTGGTCTATACCATGCATGCGTATCTATATTATACCTAAGCTGTGCCCGCAATACTTCGCGCTGTATATATTAACATTATTATTACAGCAGGATATTTCCGGACTAGTATTCAACGAAGATACCCACATGATAACCTACCACTGTGTATTGTATTGCGCGTTATTATCATTTAGAGTAGGTAGGTACATACAATGTCGAATAATAAAACGTTTTAAATATAATATAAACTATTATAATAATAATATATTGAACAGTATTACCTCTACTTGCAGTTCCTCTGGCGACGATAATATGGTAGTATAGTGACGATTATTATTACTGTACTACGATATTCAATATTGTGATAACAGTGTTATTATTATAATATCGCGAACCGATCAAATTTAACTGGTGCGAGTCGTTTGCGGCGGCAGACAGGCTGGTGGGCGGGCGGACGTCGGCGGAACGCGCGTGACACGATTCGCACACGTCGAGAACGTTACTGAATTTCACCACCGCCGCCGCCGCCGCCGAACGTACGTGCCCACTGTGGTTCGGCCGCCGGCAACCCCCTCTAGGGTACGGGTCGGCGGCCGTGACGTCATGTGACGCACGCGGCTCTATACGCCGTCCCCTCCACCGCCCGCGCTGACGCTCACACGCACGCACACCCACCGGAGATCCCCCTCCCACACCCTTCACCGGCAACCGTGGCGGAGGGGGCCCCCTCAAATGGACTGCGGAGACTTGGCGCCTGTACACAACACACACAAACGCGCGCGCGCCCGCGCTCAAACACACGCGCACACACACACGTCACACACACACACACACGCAATATACCCAAACACCCACACACACGCACACACACACAAACACGTACACGTACACTCGGACGGTGGCAGGTGCACGCGGCGGCGGCGGCAACGGGTACAAAGGGTCCGGACTCGCCCGAACCCCTCCGACGACGATGACGACGACGACCCTAAACGCCCACGCCCCTCCGGCCGGTGTCAGAAAGTCGGCGACGGCGATTTTCGGGGAGGCGCACTTATAACCGGTTTTCCAGTCCGCCGGATCGACGAGGGGGCAAACATTTTCCCCGGGGTCGTACTTGCAGCACGGACGTGATGGTCATGGGGGGGTGATCGCCATCACGGTCGACTACAACAAAACCATACTCGGTATAAGGTATAACAACCGCGTTCTGCGCTGTTGTGTTGCGTACTTGTATAATTATTATATTATGGTGTTGGTGATAAATAATAATAACAGTATTACATGTTATCTATATTATATGCTGCATATTATAGGCGACTGACCGATATTGCACGCTGCAGGCTAACGGTATCGCGTACAATACGTCTTATCGATTCGCAGGCAGTAAATAATTAACAAGATAAGGATGTGATGAATGTTTATGAAATATCGCGCAGGCGACTTGTAATCTGCGCGTATGCCGATGTTAGTTAACCCCAGCCATAGGTTATTACATCGCAGATCGACTATACCGCGTAGAAAGTGTATTAAGCCTGAGCGCTCAGATATTTGTATATTATAGAGTTCGGCCGTTTCGTTATGTTCAAATTAAAACACCCATAACACGTTAAGCATAATATAATGTTAAAATGTAAAATGCAAGAATAATAGGTACAATGTGAGAAATTAGATTTGTAAAAACAATTTACACGCTATATATGAGCCGTTATAAATAAATTAATTTTTCTAAAATTTAATATCGAACCTATAATAATTGTATTTGACGTAAAGCCAGTATGTAGATGAAATCCATTAATAATATTACTTTTTGTGTCTATATTATGTAATTTACATTTGAACATATTTTATTAAGATATTTGTATGTCTCAGTATTGAAAAACACTTCTCGATAGTAATATAATTATATTATTTTAATGATTCGATCTCTATCTGCGTTATTCTGAGTCATGTGTGTACGTGTACCCATGAGAGATGAGACGGACAATTTTCTAACTATCAGGAGCTTACTTATTCCAGTCATGTGATAAGGTTAGGTTAATTCAAAAACCTTCATAATTCGAATTTTGTTTCACCACTTGGAGTGTTTATAAATTATACTCGACATATACCTTAAAACATTTTATTTGATTCATTACTATCAATGTACTTATCTATTAAAAAATTATTGTTTGTCGTACGAGACTATTGCAAGTTGCAAAGGGATGATTACTCAGTTCAGCTTCGTGGCACACTAGTACATAGACCTAAAATCTCATCAAAGCGTATTTCTAAAGTGTAATGAGGTGTGACCATATGTATGTGTAGTGAATCCAGTGTCAACATTCCACTGCAATAAATGCAATGTATTGTTATTATATATACATAATAATATTGTTAACACATAAGACATAACCATGATTCGATTTTACTATGAGGACAAGGTACTCGCTACCTTATAACCGTCAAAGGTACAACATTGTAGATATGTGATCAGCAGAACCAAGTTGATGTTGATAATAATATAAACTTTAAATATTAGAATGAATGTACTTATTATTAAATTTAAAGTTTAAAATGTTATCTAGGAAACATCTTTGACTATTATCGATAGTTAAATTTTAAAACGAGTTATGATGAGTGTTTTAAAATTTATATTATTTTACATAGTTAAGACTTACTTTTAGTCTAATAAAGACATTCAAACTGAAATCTAATTAATCGTGAAAAAAATGGAAAGTCGATAGGTACTTACTTTATTGTATAGTAAGTTTTGAGGGTGCTTTTTATTGAGAATACCTGAGGTTACTGTAATATAGTGTAATGTGTGTGTTAAATTTTAATTTAACATTCAAACTTATTATGATTTATGGACAAACTTGAATTACATTTTTAGGCCTAAGCTATTAAAATTAAAGATTTTTATACATTTTTAACAACCCAATAATTTGCGTATTTTAACAAATTGAACTTAAAAATACTCATAAGCTTCATAAATGGCTTTATAATAAACTTTTTTTTTAATTTCCAGTAAATAACTTATTATAAGTTTTGTTTTAAATTTTTAAACTTAAGGTATTACAATTAAAATTGTATTTGCAACTCTAAGCTTCAAAGTAATTTGCAAATTTTCGCGATTTTAATTAATTACCTATTTACTTATATGAATGCATTATACAAATACAATTTTTTACGCTTGATATTTTTTAATTGCAGGGAAGTAAATAACTTTTTAGGAACCTACACCTTTCCGTATTTAATTTTTAAGCTGTAATAACGCAAAATAAAAGAAATAAGAAAATAAAATAAAATAAAAGGGTAATAAGGTAATGATAAGAATTTAGAATTTGTGTTGGTTTTAAAGCGACAGATACAAGGAACACAAACCTTGAATAAATGTCGGATCTGTGGGACCTTTTTCCCTACACAGCGGCTACACTTATAAGTACTGGAGAATAAAGTCACCAATCAGATTTAAATATTAAAATTATTTAAAATTACGCTATTACCTTCCTCCTGGTGGTCGGAGGGCTCTCGAGATCGTGATTCGAGAATATGATCAAATACACTGTAGTGATTAAGTGTAGAGAAGCAGAAGGCGGCTCCATCATAGGCCTCCGCGTCTTTAGAGAAATCGGCTTTCTCCCCGACGATGGAGAGCCTCATTGGACCATCCCTTGTCTTTGGTGGCACACGAAATAGATCACAATTCACACGCTTTGCGCCACATTGTCACAATAACGTGTGAGTTCCTACGCGACCAAACAATGTGAATCGTATCTTTCATCAGTGATCAATAGGGATTATTGGTTTTTATTAACGGCTATCTGCGTGCGACAATTTTACCGTTATTTATTTAATAAAATGATAAAATATACAATAAATTATGATATGTGAGCATATCATTACAAAGCTTTGTATTTGAAAATAAAATATATGATCTTATACAAATTAAAACAAACTAAAAATGCAATTATTCCCAATGTTTTGTAATTATTTTTATTGTTTTTCTCAATTGTTTTGAAAAGTATTGTTAAGTTTTGTTTTTTGACCTTCCCAAAACGACCAATTATAGACATATTTTGCGACCCGATACCAACCTCGTAGTTGAAGATCGAAATATTTTTATTTTTAATGTTTCATTATAAGTTATTTACGAAAACACAAAACAAAAATGACCAATTCAATATACACATCGTTGTGAAACCCAATACCCATCTAACTCTAATTTTATTTCTTATCAAACAGTTAATTATATTATTGAATTTATTCTCGTAGAGTCGTTTAAACTGCGTTACTGCGTATTTCTTAATGTCACTGCTATATAATATTTGAAAATTATCTTGGTTTAATGTTGTGCTCATATTTACAAAATAAAATAAATTATAGTTGTACCTTTACAAACCTAGGGTAAAATAAATAAGTTTTATTCGAAATTCGAATGTTTGGAAATCTATTAGTACTTAGTAGTAGGCATTTCATTATAAAGTATTTTCTGGAGGAAGCTTACGGGTAAAAGTGCATGCGCCTTCCAGTGTTTTAATAAAATAATGCCAATCAAATTTAAAATATCAAATACAAAATTGAAAAAATTATCAAAGAATTAAACAAATTAAACTTCAAGCAGCTCAAGTTATTCGGTTTATTTCCTATGGGCTACGATAAAAATTTAATAGAAAGTTATTTTAATTTTTTTTTCTGGTTTCTTATAAGTATAGATATAAAATTATTTATAAATAGTAATAAGTAATTGTTTTCTTTGATTTAGCTAAAAAAAAAAATCAAACAGGTTTATCTGTATTTGAAATAACAATTGTTACCGATTATTATTGTAACGTTTAGTTTAATACCTATACTGGCTACTACCAAGTAACAATCATAATACTATCATGTACCTAATATTGTCATATTATTTTTGGTAAACTAAAATAGATATTACATATTTTATGATATTAACCATAGGCGCAATTTTAGGGGGCTTGGGTGTACTTAGCACCCCCAATTTTGAAATTAGCATCAGCAAATTGTTTCATATTAATTTAGATTTTAATATTAACAGGTGTCTATAACCTAAAGATAACATTATAAAAAAAAAATAGAGGAGTTTCAGCACCCTCAGTTTTTCATTGTAATTGCGCCCCTGATATTAAATTAGCTATACATTAGTGATAAGCGTTCGAATTAAATAATATAATATAAATATTTGAATTTTATTTATATAGATTTATAAACGTTTGGTATATTACTATATATTACCCTTGTAAAATGCATCTGTCCTTGTAGCCACATTATTATACAAGATATTATTTAATACAACCAATCGTAGGATTTGATTTGGCATTCAACGTATCTGTTTGAAAAAACAAATAACAAACATTTTGTCGATGACACTAATAGTTTTGTACTGATTATTTTTATCTATCATCTTATTGCTATCAGTAAATTAGTTGGTTATTGACCCACGACCTAAGAAATACACGTAAAATATTGCTCAAAATTATAACCTATTTTATACTTTCTATATTTGCCAATTTGATTTATGGTAAGTAATATTAAGTACAAATATTAAGTAATATTATTAAGGGTAGTATTCTAAGGTTTAAAAATATACGTATAACGTATAAGGGAATATTAAATTATAGATAATATATTTTAAATAAACATGTACAATTACTAAAAATAATTTATTTTATTGTATATTTATCGATTTAGCAAACGGAAGCAACAGAGGGAAACAAATAAGGTAAGAGGTTTTGGGTTAAAAATATTTATCATAAATATTCAAATACATTATAAATAACGCCTAACTTTAAAATAGTCAAATCCATGTTCTGTGATTATTAAGACGTTTATTACAACTTCTGAATATAAAGTTTTTAAAGTCGTGTTTTAATGTGATTTACTGATCTGTATAAAATCTAAATCTTCTATATAAAAACAGTTATTAAAATTTGAATATTTTAAAAGGTGTGATAGTTTTTCCTGTGAATCAAGTTTTTATAGAAAAAATCACCATTAAAATAATTACAATTTAGTATTATATTTAATGATTATTGTGTAATGTTTATTGCTTAAGAAAATGTATTTATATAATATAATATAATATGATAACATTTGAATCAACTAGATAAGCTATCTTAAAACTGGCTAATTACTGTAAGACGTTCTCATATGGCTTTTACGAAATAAAAAAATAATATAATGTTTAGAATTCTGCATGACTACGGTTTATGGATAGTGTTATAATTTTTAGAACATTCTCGATGAATATTTATTATTATTAGACATAATAATTGTTGTAAATATTTTAAATACACTACAAATATTTATATTGCTACGAAATAGTTAATTTAGTCATTATTTTCTAAATAATTTTTAAATTAAAAAAAAAATTTTATTTAGCAACTTTTCCGTTTTCATATTATGTTATAAGATTATTATTTAACATAGAAGTAGGTATAGTCTTGTGAGCAATAATTGTATTACTATTATTTTATTTTTATACTAAAAAAGGAGTGTACAATTTACATTTTTACAATCGGCATACATTAAATACTACAATTGGTGCATACTACGTACAAAAACCAGATATATGAATAGGATGGCTTGATTGAAATATCCGTTATTGACGCTATAATATTACAATAACACAATATTATACATAATACTTTAAGTTAGTTATAACATAACACCTAACTTAAATAATAATAAAAAAAACAACATTATTACTATACAATATACATAAAAAAAATTATAATAAGCTATGAAATACATAAAACATTTTTAAAAGTGAGAATACATTTTTTTAATTTACATTATATTTTGTTTTCAATCCTATACTTTTAAGCAAATAATGTAAGGACGAATCCTTGTTACGTGTCGCCGCATTAGCTACTAACCAGTTATTATATAGGAGCCGCTTATGATATATAAATTATATATAATATATAGATACATTTTTTATGTCTTAAAACCACTTTATAATGTTAATGTTTTGAAATCTTTTACGAGAAAAACTATGCATATAATATGCGTATATAAATAGTTAAGCGCATTTTGAATACAAATCTAATAATATTATTGTACATGGTTTCTAATACATTTCGTCTACTTTTTATAAACAGTATCGATTTTTGAATTGTTTAATTTATAAATTTTATTTGATGTATAATAAAATAAACTTCCTTATGTTTATAAATTATTACGAAGTTTGATTTGTGAATACATTATTATATTAAATAGTATTGGAATTTCGATCTATAATTCGTTATGTTTTATATTTGTATGAAATATTTCTGTTTTAAATTAATTTTCGTATGAAAGAAGTTTGAAATACATTTATTAATTTCCGAAATAATAATAAATATCTACATCATTATTCATTTAAATTATTTTTCTAATAACTATTTTCAGTGTGTTTAAAAATTCAATTCTTAAGAAATTGTATCTCTCTACGAATCTCCTTGTATTTTTTTTTTACATTCAAATTTTGTTTGTGTTTATCAAAGTTTACCATACATGCCTAGCCGCGTTATTTATTAGACATATTATAGACTTATTGACTATTGATTATCTACATCAAATTATATTAATATTGTCGGATAAAATAAATTGACTGTGTAAAACGATTTTGCGTATTTAATGTAATATATTGATTGTGTTTTGTCAAGATCGTGTGTAGGTACCTACTAAAAGAATTGAACAATGGTGGTTGTAAAACGGTAAATTTCGCTTAAAAAAACTCAACGGGATATCCATGATATAAGCCCCGAGAGTTTGTTTCTCGTTTACAAACAAAATTTGGTTCTGCGTACGTTTAAGAAGTTTTTTTTGACATGGAACGAAATAGAAACCTACGTAATTTCGTAGAATTGAACGTGACAAAGGTAGCCCGGGGATTCTTCTGTAGGATGGAATAAGAGAAAAAAAATACCGCCCCCTTCGGAGTCAAGACGTGGGTACGGACCGTACAGGTCTATTTGTGTGAGCGTGTATTGTAACCAGCGTGTGTGTGTGTAAATCTTTTTTCATCGCATATAGTTTTACCCTAGGGTTTTTTCTCTATACGCAGACCCCTCGTTATTATAACAAATCGCGTCAATACTTATTTTTCTTATTTTTTTTTTTCATTCTTACCGGTGGGTGTAGAAATGTATGTTGTTAATACAGCCGAGTAGGCATAGAGGATGGAGAATCACTCGGTCAGTGAGCTAATTCGATATTTCCAAATTAATTTAATCGATTTTTACGTATTTTGTCAAAATTCGAACTTTAAATGCTTATCAAAAAAAAATTGTGACTATTTATTTTAGACAATATTTTTCAACTACTACTGAACAGTGTATTAGGAGCCTCTTATTAATATTTCAAGCTTTTTTACCCAACTAATATAATTTTATTGACATTCATAAAAAATAAAACTAAAAAAATTGGAAACTGAAAATGTCCGTAAACAGCTTAAAATAAGTCAAAATATTTTGAAAATGTTATGGTGTAGGTATAGAAAATGCTAATATAAACATTCAGTCAACATTTCATTAATTTACGGTAATTTCTTTTAGAGTTACACTAAAAATCAAAATCGATTTTGTCCAAAATCGATGTTGCGTAAAATTCCCGTTTTTTCCTTAATTTTTCATTTGTTTTTTACAGCGCTTTTGAAAACTACTGAAAAATGTTTAGTTTTGACCACCTCAAAATACCAACTAGATTCACTTTCCTATCAGAAAAGGTACTATTGAAGAAAATCTAAGCATTTTTGCTGTCCTTGTGATGATAGACACAAAAAAAAAAAAAAACATACATCATTGTAACTTGTAAGAACAATACATTCATCACTTCGCTCAGAATTTAAAAATGGATTGTTAGGATTTTCAGCATGATATTATGCTATAGTTAATTAATATAATAAATATGTAATATTTATACTTACTTTTTTTAATCTATTGAGAGTATCAATATTTCCTTTGTTTTTATTTTTTTTAGATAAAAGAGTTTTAGTTTTTTTTTCCATAATGCCAGTCTTTCTTAGTGTCCATAGTATCAAAGATGACAAATATTGAAAAATATATTGTACAAAAAAATGGTTCTCTAGAAACTGCACATTGGTTTCAAACAACAGCAGATGTCAGACTAATAGTAATATCGAAAATCAAAATTTGAATATTACTTATACTAGTTATACTCGCTGTAGAATAATGACGTACCGGTGGACCAAACCTGCAGGTAGATCGGACGTTAATTAATAATAATTATTATAATAATGTGCCCACCGAAGGCGCGCGTTTTCTCATCTTATAAATTCCAGGAACAGACTATTGGCAGTTTATTTTCAATTAGGACCGCCGACTCGCCGCGCCGATACGTTTCTTCACGCACAGGCACGTCATGTCAATAATTTCAATTTTGTCAAATATACGTCATGCTATTTACATGACAAAAATGCTAAAAAGCTAGACAAAATTGTGGAGTTGGATTTGACGGATTTTAATTTTGAAAATTAATATTAATTAATCATTATGTTAGTTAGGGAATGGTCGAGGGGATTTTGTTTATAAAAATTCTTCAATAAAATATCGAAAATTTAAAAAATAAGAATTTTGATATTTTATATATTTAAGTAGGTACGTCATTATTTTTTGTAATAATGATAAATTTCCACGGCCATGCTTTAGAAGAGTTGTTGAAGATTTTCAATTAGTTTTCAAAATTGAAATCCGTCTAACCCAAGTCCAACAGTTTTGTTTAGCTTTTGGCCTGTTTTACGTGATAATTTGTACCTGGTCCAGCCCCCTTAATGGCTATCGTTTACTACTAAATCATTATAAAATAAGTAAATGATGGTCGCAAAACGAATGGAAAATAAACAACAATATTATTTGCATGATACAAATTTAACACTTTTATTTGAAAAAATATTAAAAAATAAATATAATCTATAGAGATTTTTAAGATAAAAATGTTGTTATGCCTGTAATATAATATATTAATGTGATAAGATTTCATAACTTTACTATATTACTTATTGGTCAATTGATTATATTTTATTTTATGATTTGTTATACTTGAATCTGAATACTTGCAATTATAAACGAAGCATAAAAAGGTTTCATGTATTAGTGATTTATATAAATCAAAAACGAGTTAATTATTTTCGCACTAATCATATTTTTGTCCAACGAATTACGCATATAATATAGCATTTAAAAAAAAACCCAATACTCGCGTTGACGGAAACAATTAATAGTTTTAGGGTAATAAGTGTGTAAATCTATCGGTGTATAGATTTGTATATCCATAATCCATTTGTTGCAAACAATTTTTTCAACAAGTATTAGCGGTAAATTCAATCCAACCGTTTGTCGTTTGTATACTGCGGGCGACATTAGCATATATTTTGTATTGCAAAATAAGTTTAGCTGATAGAAAAAAAAACCGACGACAGAAAATCAATAGGTCACATCACTCCTCTCCTAATCTACAGAAAAACGAACTTGCAATGTAACGAGATTAGATTGGCCGCAATTAGCCATTTAAATCTGAAACGAACAATATTATACAATAATGCTATGCGCACGGCCGACAGCTATATACACAGTGTACACCCCTTCTCCAGACGTGACACACGTTAAGCGCCGATAGCACGTCTCGTCACCGTCCGTCGTTCGTTCACATATTATACTCAGTTGTCACATACGGTCGGATGTTTTGTATCTACTGCACTGAGATCGTGACGCTATAGGTTATGTCTCGTGTCGTAAAGGATTCAGACTTCCGCACCGGCCTAAAAATAATAGTTATAGACAACTCAGTGGCGCCGCAGCGTGCGATATCGCTCCGTATTCTTTACATAATAATATTATGATACAACACAGTTCAGAAGTTCGGTTGTACACCGCGAACGCGCGTACGACTTGCACGTGATTTTTGCGTATATTTTGTAAATCTCAATCAGCCGACCGCACTCCGACGTATCGCCTCTCATCCTATTGCAGCCCAAACACGTCCGGCGACGTATATACCAATAATACTCTAAATTATAGAGCGTATAGACGTTTTATTTTCATATGCCAGTGAATGTTTTTTGTTATATTTTATACGTGTATTTAGTTTTAAAATAATATTATATCATGTACAAAACAGTATCGAGTATAATTATACTGTGAGTTTTTTTTAAATATTGTATTTATAAAAATAATTATTGATTGTAAATTAAACCGATATATTTTGACTTAAAGGCGATGAATAACGGTAATCATTAACACAAGTTTTTTGATTTTTACACGCTAACAGTTTTACAATGACATATAGATTATAATGTCATATTCATTCCACATTGTTTAGGTACTTAATATTTTGTAACGCTTAAAAGGATTCTTTTACAACGAAAAAAAAACACAATCTTAAACCATTTTGATAATGATATTATATCTATACTATAGATATTCTATACGTTATACAAACAGTAATATGAATTGGTTATAAATTACGTATGAATACGTATGTATATTTTTACATTAATATATTTTGAATGTAATAATAATGTTATCGGTTAAGGATATTTCAAATGACTACTTTTCTTAATCGATTTAAGAGATTATTATAAAATGCATTGTCATATTAACCAATTATAATATAAAAAGGATTTATTTTTTGTAAATGCTTTCTTTTGTAAACGAGTAGAACATTTATTTAACTATGTTTTCTGTCAAATTCCATTGTATTTTTTCTAAACCTTAACCGTCATACTACTCGTTTATAAAACATTGTAAATATTTTAATACTATTTAGTTATTTACACGTCTGTAGTATTGTTTTAGTATTGTATATTGGTATTTGCAGCGCGTGATCGCGTTATGGAAAACTGAATTTGTCGTCGTGTGTATTTATTGTACCTAAATGGACGACAACAGAAAAAGGAAACGCGAGTTCTTCGAAGTTAATGTTCGTACTGTAACGGACACTTTAGATCTATCTATTCAGCCATTTATAGCGATAAAACGCCGTTCATTATGTCGGATGCAAGCTCCCTGGGCGTTTTGGTCGGTACCGCGAAATCATATGAACTCGCCGTACAACATAACTACTTATAAACAATTGGTGATGTATGGATCTTCGAAAGCATGGCCGTCATTTCTAATAGAGAGCGCCGGTGAAATAGTCGTCAGACCCCGGCGGTCCAGGGGACATAAATCACTTTGGAGACGGTCCAAAAAGTTCGTAAGAAACTGCGTCGTGAGCGTCGGATGCCAAGTTTGTTTCTGCCTATGAATTTGTAATATTTATTTTTCAAATTCTTAGTTGTTTTAATGTTCCGTTTCTAATGTTCGCTCACGTTAGGCGACCCGTGCCGCACGCATTATAATTTATAACTATCTTTATAGTCGCTTTATTGGTTGGTCGGATGACGAGAATGCGCGCAGCCGCTGAGCCGGTCTTGCTGCCGAAACGCACGCGCGTGTATAGCGTGTAACTCAGTCGCGATCTCGTTAATGACATCTTAATCCATCACGAGTATGTAGAGATACAGCGGGTTAAAAATGTTTGTCAATTAGCTATATTAATTTTTTTTTAAAATTATTTTTTATTGTTATAACTATTTTTTAATAATTGTTTTGCAAATCATTGTGTACAATAAAACTTGAGTTCAATTAATAAATACCTACGCACGTTTTGTACTTAATTTGTTTAGTTTATACGTAGATAAAAAGTTTTTAAACGATAGAGATTACCAGAAATCTTATCTGTATTAATTACTATGGAATTTTTTTGGTGAATATCATTAAAATATAAAATATAATTAATATTATTATTATAATTTGTCATATTAATATCATTCTGCTACTGCTCTAGTCAGATAATGTTATCTATAGGTTCTACAATAATTTAGGCTTACATGGAAAATTCCCCCAGGGATGATTACTGTATGGAGGGAATATACTAATATAGTAATGATGAAATAATGAGAATTTTTTTGTTATGCCATTTTACAATCAGTAAAATTGAAACAATAAATTAATTTTCGGACGGTTGCTCATCGTTAAAAATTTTACGAGTGTTTTAAAATGATTGACCAGCTATACAACGTTTAATTCACATAAGTGGCATGACGTACGGATATCTATCCGATAACGGATAATGGAATCTTAATAAATGATCAATTAATAATACATTGAAATTTTGTTGTCTACGTATTTTTATGAGTGACTTCTCTATATTTTAAGCAAGCAAAGAAATCGGTTTGATGTGGAAAATGCACATTGCATGATATTAAAAACAACATTTATTTTACTTATAATATTTAATATAAAAATATTTACAAAGTATAAAAATAATATTATGAATTATTAGGTTGATTTATTATATTTAATTTTTAAAATGATGAAAATAAGAAATAATTAATTTTTTTTGTTACATATAGTTATTTTGTATCATTAAAACAAAAAAAGAGGTCTCCTTAACTCTAATTATTAAGGAAAAAGGAGGGGGTGTGAGATTTTTGAAAATTTATAAGAGGACGAGAAATAAAAAAAGGTTGGGAAACACTGACTTTGATAGATGGTAAGGTGAACCATATGTGTTCTAAATAATATAATATTTACTTATTTAAATTTCTAGTTAAATTTAAATAAGAAATTACTCACAAGGTTGAAGTGTAAATAACAACAATACAATAGCCATGTCAACTACTAAATGAGTAATGAGTATTGACAATAAGTTTTGATCATAAAAATTATTATAAGATCAGAATATAACAGTCTAACTATTATTTATTATTGCTTATATAGTTATACGTATTATATACCTTCACATTTAGACCGGAATGACATAATATTAAGTGAATTACGCAATAAAATACCATTTTTTACACATCTGCATATTTTAAATTAACTCAAACAATTTTATTCCATGTGATATTACATACATTATATATCTGTATTAATTTATCTTTACTATACAATGTACAGTGTTGTGTTTTAATTATTTAAACTTGTTAAAACAAACACATAGAAACAATGAAAGATTCAACGTAATATGTGGGTCTTAAAAAATGTGAAATTCGTAAATTATTTGAGTTTAAACTTTAAATTAAATTATACATATTATTAGATAAGTATTAATAACATTAGTTGTATTGTATTTGGTGTGTGTTTCTTTCCTGGAGTTTGAAATGTTGTAGTAGTTCAGATTATGTACTATAGTGAATTCCTTTAACGATGTGTTTGGCATTTCTATGAGTAATATTATTATTTGTCATATGGAAATGAAATGTCATACCATTTATTGATGTATATTATACGTAATAATATACAATTTGTAGGTACCTATCTATTATATAAAAATATTGTTTTTCGGTTTGTTATTGAACGAAATATTATAATATTATTGATGTCATTATATTAGGTTTTTTCTTATAAAAATAAATCTTATCTTTTAACAATTATAATATAATATTTTATTATATTATTGACTTACGTCGTGTCATAACTTCTGTTATGAATATTAACACCAATGTGACATACAATTGAAAATCAAATATGAAATTATGTATCAATGCAATTTAAATATTTTATTATTGTATTGAATATAATATCTAATAAATAGTTTAATAGACACCATATAGGTACTCATTACTCAATACAGGTTTATTAGTCTTTTATTATAATATTTACTTTTTTAAAAAAATATTTGAATTATTTTATTTTAAGTCTGCTGTAATATAAAAAATTGAATATTAAAGTTGGATTACTTAAGACGTATAGACTGTATAGTTATGTATGTAATATAGCCCTAACTACTATAGCAGTTACGTTTTTCAGAATTTATATATTATGTATTGAGTAATATTTTATCGAAATATTTAGTATTAATTTCACGTCTAGAAAGAAGTAATGTTTTAAAACTTTAATTGTATATATTTATTTATTTTAATAGTAAAAAAAGTACTTTTTATAATTTAAATATTATGTGTTTATGAAAGTTTTGTATAAAATAGAACTACGAATTATTTTATACATTTTTATTTGTGAAATTAATTGAAATAAAAATCAGTAAAATTATTGTTATGTGCCGCCATCTCGTGACTTATTAATGAAGTAATAGGTTCACGATACTTGGATAGGTGGTTGAAATAATCGCAAGTCTTGTAAAAATAATAAATAACAATAATAAATACATTCATCAGTAGTAAGTATACTGTAGTTACTTAATAAAAAAAAATCGTATATAATGCGAACCGAAATGTAACCATTTTTTTGATAATGAATATAACAATTTTAAGCTGAAAAAGTTTAATGATAAACAAACAGATAAACTTAAAATTGAAAAACGAAATCAAAATTAAAGTTTTTACGGTTATATAACCGTGTTTTAAACTAAAACAATAAACAAATAGAAAAAAATGAGAATTGACAAAATCCCGTTCTTCTTTATTCAGATTTTTGGATCAAGTTTCAAATCCAAATGTATCAATGCCTTTTTAATACAAGCAATATTATTATGTGTATGTCAGGTTAGGACTAAAAGTTTAATTTCAATATTTTAATATAATATTTTTAAATAAAATTTTAAAATGTCTAAACAAATCATATTTTATGTACCTAGTCATACAAATATGAGCGTCTATAGTTAAAAATGTTTGTTTATCTTCTATTTTTTAAGTTAATTTTGGATTCTTAGTCAAAATATTCAAATATTACTTTAACATAATGATATCAGTCATTTTTATCATAAATAGTTATTACAAAAATTAAAAAAAATTAAAAATATCGAAATGCATGAATACATTTTTTTAATATTATTATTATTATTTAAAAATAACTTGATGAAATTCGTAAAATTCATAAAATAGAAATCTTTTAATTTTTATATTTAGATCAACGCTTCATATACATTGTTTAATAGCTCATAATAATTAAAAATTTTAGACAATTATTGTGAACATTTTCACGACAATATTATGTTACAATAATTTTAGTAATGAAGTTTGGTGAGTTTTATATATATGCTTACTGTGAGGTTTTGAGGAAGTTTATAACTCTTGATTTTTGTCCCGAATTGAATGCTTCATTGGGTGAGATGGTGTTAATGTTTGAATTTGTTCAAACGTGTTGGTAGGCGGAATAGGTATTTTATTTTAATACTTATTACATAAAAATGTAATACAAAATTCTTCATGAGTTGTTTTTTTCTGAAATTAAAAAACCAAATTTGACTATATACATTATCATTTTATACGTTTACAAAGAAGTTTTAGTTCAAATTTTGATAGAAATGGATAGATCATAAAAAAATTACGATTTTCCATTTTTTTTTTCAATTAAAAATATTAATTTAGAATTTAGATATTTGAAACATTCTTCTATTTCTAAAATTATCAATTTCTATTCATCATGAATATTTTGTAATTTTAAGCTATATTGACACATTTAAAATGTTTTAATTTTACTTCAATTCTTAGATTATATTAATTAAATAACGCCTGAGAACGCACGCATAGGCAACACAATGATAGGTTATTGCTGTGGCACAAGTCAGATCCCATCTAAATTTCAGAATACCCACTTATTCTTGGTTCGAAAAAGAATACCGATAAATAACTAATTTTTGAATTTTTCATATAGGAGTATAATATTATTTACTATTATACAGTTGAATGGTACTATGTAGTATGTAATCATTTTGTTCATTATTCTACAATCCATATTAGACATTAGTGCAATGTATTGACTATGAAATTATGGCTATCCATTTGTTTAATGATAACTTGATTGCATCCATTAATGTCAGTTATTAGTATATATTTTTACATGTATCTTCTTAAATTACTAATTCATAACAATATTATATTATTATTTTTAATATAATTTTTTCAAAAACAGAACTAACATTTTTTCGTGAATTAATTTATTATACTGTACATAAGAAGCTGAAAAACACAATGGACGGAGTCTTAGAATGATACAGATAATAAAAATTAGATGTCAGGTTATAGGCATGTAGTCAAAAAATTAAATTTTTATGCAATTTCACTATCCACTTTGACATTTAGTCATAGAACCTTTAAAACATTTTTTTTTTAAACTAAATGTTTCAGCAAATGTCACCAAATAACCAAATGTAAGAACAAGTAATAACTAAAAATTAACAAAAATTTGTAATTATAAAGTATAATTTTTATTCATTTTTTATACTCGTACTATCACATATATAATTAATAATTACTTATAAAATATAGTTATATATTATATTAGATTCTTTGACTTTATGCCTAGGCATTTAGTAAAATGCCTGATTTTACTATATGCCTACGACATATACATTAGAACCATTATAGATACATAAATAAATCATACTATTATATTATTTAAAAGGTATTATAATATGTATTTAACTGTAACGCTTTATTAAAATATATTAGTTTGAATTTGCAAACGCTCACCTTTGGTAAAATTAGTAAAATATCTTATTGTCTTATTAAGTAAAATATGTAAATGACGTACTGTTTGTTGTTTTTTTTAGGAATCTCAATTAAATATTAATTTGAAATATATTTTATAAGAATCATTTAAAAATATATAAAAGTTTATAATTTTATCACATTAAGTTTGGCTGGTAAAGTATATTTTTATTTTGTTTCCTAGTTCGGTTAAAAATCTAATTTGTGGACAATTTTGGCACAGCTCGATAAATATTTTTAATTACCCACCATTTGGTCTGATAGCTTTGACGTGCCGGCATTGAATCTGGTCCGTTTAGGTCTTTAATATTTGCATATGCATAGGAAAAATCTTTTGAGATTCTATTTAAAATAAAATATATAAAAATAGTAGGATACTGATGCCTTTTTTTGCTCCATTGGTCGTATTTTAACTGTAATCACTAAAAAAAAAATATATATCATATTATAAACAAAATAGTTATCAGGGTGCTTTAGGAAAATACAATAAAACATTTAAAAATGTGTACATAATACAATATTATATATCATTACACTGTTCAAGTGTTCAAAATGTTTGCAGTCCATAAAGCAATGAAATAGAAAATTAAAATTGAATTAATATGATAATGATTGTTAAATAATAACAAAATAACTATTCTATTATGTTATTACAAGTAATAAATGTGGTAAGTTAATTAATCGTAAACATAAAAGAATTAAATCATGGTTAAAAATCAAAATAATATAAAATCTAATTAAACGTGATTTAATTAGATAAAAGATTAAAAAAATAACAATAACTTAACAACATTTGGTTACTTTTAGTAGTGTAATTAAGTTTGTGCATATAAACATAAAATATAATTACACGCATATATGCTGTAGAATATCTATAGTCGCATAGTCAAATTAAAACGAAAAAAGAATTATAAAAATAAAGAATAATGCTGGGTTCACAACTACGTTTTTGGTCACCTTGTATCGTATTCTTATTGGCCGCTGTAATCATGGTATCATTCACTAACCATCATTTACCGTAAGTTAGGCTGACTTTTAGACATGACACGCAGACAGCATAATTGTAAAACCCGGCTTAATGTTTACTTAGATACTTGTATTGGTATGTACCTATATGAAATAATAGTGTTCTATTATATTATAAAATATTTCTAACATTTGTTCAACTATTCAAATTTTTTTCAAAATATTTTCTACTTTTAGAAAGTTCATAATATTTATTTATTTGATGATCAGTCACAATGAAACAATAAAGTATTCAGATAAGAATAAATAAATTATATAAGATACTTAATCATTAAGATATATAAGTTATTATATTAATATTGAAAGGTCTTGTGTGGTTTATGTACTGTTACATTATATATGGTTGGTAGGCACTATTAAAAACGTATAACAAGTACTAAAAATCATTTTCACTGTACAGATTTTCAGATGAAAATTACGGATTAAGTTTTGAAAAGATGTCGGATGCTTTATAATTGTGGCGATTAAGGAAAATTACGCTTTATGTCACTACTGCTTTGATGGAATATCACACTTGATGTGAACAAATAGACGCGATTTTCACGACTGGAAATACAATATAATATTGTCAGAACAGCTGATAATATATTTTTTAGTTGATTGTAACATATTTTTTAAGTTTATAGTTTCTATACTACACATTTATTTTAACAGACATGAGTTCTCACAAAAACGTTTTAATATAATATTATTATCTATTTCACTTGTAATAAAAGTGTTGGAACGGAGTGTTGTGGTGTGATATAGAAATAATTATTTAGTGCAGTTGCGGTCACGTGTTTATACTCTATACGCATATTGTATGATTTTGATTAATTATTATTAATTATTATTGGATTATAATGGTGAAATGGGATCGTAAACTAATTTGTTTAATATATATATAGTACAAATAGAAAAAGACAAACAAAACATGGGTTTAATTGTTTTTGGTGTATTTATTTTATTATCTAATCCAACGTATAAAAAATGTCGTAGGTATTCCAATTATCCAATTATTTTTTTTATACAATACATACTCGCATAACATTACAAATTTTTCAGGGAAAGCAGAACGTCTATTTTTGAAGTTAAACATTGATTAAAAAAAAATGAAAATAATGTACAACTACGTATACTTTTAAAATTAGTAAAATGCTAAATAACTAGTGCGAAATAGTCTTTAAGAAGTATCGGGAATATCATAAAAAAATCTTAGTTTTGTCATTACGTCTTTTATATTAGAAACACAATTCTTTTTTATTTTCCTGAATAATTAATAAACCATTTAAGTAAATGTTCGCCGATCGGACGTCAAAAGTTTTGGACTCACATTTTTGGGTGCTATTTATAATATAAACTATAAAGGTTTGACCGTGTTGAATCTTCAAGAAAAAATGGTTTTAAATTATTTGTTTTTAATATAATAATTCTTACAAAATAAATTTAATTGAAATCAATATTATAACTCTAAATAATTTCTAGTTACGTTACCGTAGTGTCGATGAATAACTTAATTCACCGTACACGTGAATCATTGAACAGTAAAGTTGTAGTTATAAAACAATCACGAATGTATAAACAAACAGTTATGGTGATTGAGAACGCGTGGAATACGTCTTATTATATTTATAATTAGTAAGCTCTACCACAAATGTATATAAAAACGGATGAATCCAGTTTTCAAGTAGAAATGAAAAGACAGTAATTATACTTCTGAATTCTGATAAGGCTTAAATATTCCATAAGATAGGAAGGTATAATAAGTTATGTACAATTATTATTTCATTGATTTATGGCGACGGTTAGTGGAACATAATTAGAAGGAGGAGAAGTGTCGTTTAACAAATTAAAGTAGCATTGTACGGTTGCCAGGTCAGTCAATAACCTAACCGTCGACCCGAGGGTGAATTGGACTTATTGAAGTAGTTTGAAATGAATTGGTTTAACCGTATGATGTCATAAAGTTCAATTACATGTATAGTGGGGTAATCACGAGGTTTTGTTGGTGTAGCGGCAGCGCTAATGCCGATAGCCTTCTACTTGTTACCTCCCGGCTCCCTCCACAAATTGTCAATTTGTGCAAGTATCAAGATTCAGTACTAAGTAAGTGTGTAGTGTGCACGGTGACTAATGACATTTTGATTAATATATGATCACGCCAAGATCAAAGATACTAAACTAATTGATATTTTATAAAACGAGACAGCAAAAAATGTTATTATTCTTATGAATAAAGTAATTGATACAAAAAATACTGCAATAATTAGTTACAAGCATAATTTATCATAACAATTTCAAAGGATGACAGAAAATATATACTTTAAACAAATAAATTAAAATTTTTCAAGTTTTTTGAAAAAAATTTCATAGCAGGTACATATTTTTATCCTTTAAAATTTTTTTTAAAATTTTAAACACGATTAAAAACGATGCGGATATATGATTATATTTATTTTTTCCAATAAAATAGTCATAAGCCCAACGTCGTCTATACTCGATATTGTATAGTTGATGCTAAATAGTAATAGTATATAATTACACGATGTGTAGGTTAAATTGAGTACACTTAATGTTTAAGAATTTCATATTATATTTTGCTCAAACTGTTTTATTTATTTATACATTTTTAATGAATTTACTATTTTAACATGAAAATTTCGATAAAAGCTAATTACTCGTATCTCATTTACCTGTGGTAACATTTAGTCGTTACTCATTATAAACAGAAGATACGATATAAATGTATAATAAACTAATTTCACCATTCTAGAATATTAATTATTCACTGATAAGTGATAATAACATATTATAACTTCCTACCTATTAATAAAATACAATTAAAAATCTCCATAAGATACTGAGAACATGGGGCTGCGACATAGTTATATGAATGGTAAATCTAAACGCTTCGTTAAATCATAATTGTGTTATAAAATGTATATTATACATATACTATTATAGTCTCGCGGAATACCAAAAAAAGGTTCACAGTAGTGATACCAAAAAGGTCAATATCGTGCATGGAGTAAAATTTACGTATAAGTGTAAAACGTACAAAATGGGACAAAATCTCCCTCTCCCAACAAAAAAAAAAATATATTATCAGTATATTTTTTATAATCATTTCAGTTATATAAAGTTGAATAAACTTGTTTTTTAATTTTTATTATGAGTTATTTCAAATGTATGGACCCTTTCCATTTCTTTATGTGTTATACATTATTTGAGCGGTTAAAGCTTATTCAGTCATTTTAGCACAAAAAAATATGCAAAATTTGAAAAATGTATATGTTATGCTTGTTAGCTCTATAACGATTTGTCGGTTCAAAGCATTCACAATACTTTAAATAAATATATTATTTACTTATTATTTACCATGCTTTTTTAAAAGTTTGAAGTAGGTATATGGATTTAATTTATTATATATATTTTGCCTCTGTGGGTTTCTGAAAATGTAAAAATACAATTAATCGAATATTTGAAAGACGTTTCTGCATGGAATCATAATTAATAGTTTAACAGCCTATGGACTATTATTGCTGAATATATCTCATTTTGAGTTAAGAAGTTTCATTATTTTATTATGAAATTATTATTGGATATTGTTTTAAGGGGTACAAACTATACAGAACTAAGTAATGCAAAAAAAACTGTTTGGTATATATTAACATACGAATATAAGATGTTTTATTTATGAAAAAACAATGGACTTACGACCAGAATAATATATAATTATAAATAATAATAAAGTTTACTAATCTCGTACATAAGGAATTTTTTTTAAATTTAATTTTGTTTACAAATTATAAAGTTTTTTTTTCTAAACACAATGGAAACTATGAGCATAACATGATAATTATTAATAATCAAGAGCTCGAGAAAATAAATAAATATGAACAATTTTGAAAAAATAGTCACCTTAGTACCCACTGATAACACTAAAAGGAAAGTCCAAACATTTTTGCTAATATTTAGCATATTAATTAATAATTACAGACGAATTACCTCTTAGCAATATGCTAAAATTAAATTTGTATATTATTGATAATTGATATATCATGTAAACAACTTTAATAATTGAATCATTCTCAATTTATTATAGTTTTAGTTTTTCTATACAAGTTAATAAAAAATTAACGTTCGGCCAAAACTATGAAAACATAAGGAACACTTCGTAAATATAAGGCATATTATAATATTATAAATATTAAATATAGTATAAAGAGATAACATCTTAAAATAAATGAAAAATATCATTGCGTATAATAAATTAATTCATAATAATGTAATATATGTAAAATTCCCCACAATTCTAGATAACGGGTGATAGTATAATATTAATATATAGGTTAACCTAACCTATATAGTTGGGGGTTAAGCAATGTGAAAACAGTTCGGCCTCCATGTAGTGATTTAAACGGGGGAAAAAAAAAAGGTACCTATATAGTATATATAGTCAGTGGCGTATCTAAAGTTTTTTTTAGGGGGGAAGGGCACACACTGTCTTAAATTTTATAAGATATATTGTAGTATGCGCTCATGTATACAAATAAATATAAATCTTTAAAACAAAAAAATAGTGAATACAGCCAACGAGAGGGGCATGGCTTCCGTGCCCCGCTGGATTCGCCACTGAATATAGTTACCGCTTATTCCGGACAAATTCCTAATAGTTTTGTACACAACATATTGAATACTATAGTATTTTTATTCTAGCTAAAAGTTCTCATTATTCCACATTGCGTGTTCTATCAATAAAAAATGATAAGCTTATTTGGTATTTTTGTTTTTTAATTAATTGGCTTATAAAAAAATGCTTTTTATTGTTGAATAAATTGAAAAAAAATATTTACCTATATTAAATGTTTGATTAAATTAACAATTTAACCTTAATTTCATATTATTCGTTTTTTTATTATTAATAATCATTAATGTTAAAATACTTATTAAGATTTGTTTCATGGGAAATCAAACTATTTGTTATATTTATGGCTGACATTGATTTAATTTACATTGCTTTCCCATGTACACTTTTATAATAACAATAATTTCAAAAATATTCACAGTTCACATGGAAAATACAGCTCGAAGGATAAAGAGTAAATATTTCAATTAATATTTATCATTAATTAAATATGGTTTAAAAACTATATTATACTTACGTATACATCATACCTGTATATTTTTTTAAAACTTTTAATCGTATTTAAACAATGTGTAAATACTAAATATATATCTTTACAATGAGTAAAAGTGATGTATCGGATAAAAAGTGACAGTTGAGTTGATTGAAGAATCCATCTAGCGTAGAAACTTCATGCAGTGTGAAGTGGTTTTTTGGGGTTTTTTTTTTTTAATCAGTCAGATAGTTGTGACACTATCTGCGTTTTAGACGTTTGTTGGGGTCGCTTGGTATACAAATTGGGGAATTAAGATAAATGAGTCAAAATATGCTCGTTGTATATTGACACTTAGACCGAAGAATTGCCCAATAATAACCCATCAATAACCTACCTATTCTACCCACATAAAACGTTCGGTACGTAGGCCTCCACATGGATCGTTATCTGAACTGGGCCCATCAGCCACTTTTTTGAAAACAACGCATAATAAGTACTAAGTTCTCGCGGTAAAAGATTTATTTTGGAACTCTTATACTTTAAACGCGCTTTTAGATGTATTACCGAAACAGCTTAAGTACGAAATAATGCGAAATGTTCGATATTTTTTTTATTTTATTGGCCTTCGTCACTTTTTGACGATTTCGACGTAAAAAACTAGTTTAACGTCTTTTATGTGTTTAGATCGTACGAAAAGCTTCCGCAAATGTGCTAGCTTGAATAAGGGACCGTCGGAATTTATTTTTATATTAATAAAATCACGAAAATCGAAATATTTAGTACATAAGGGCATAAGGCCATCAACAATCACTTTTTTGAAAAAAAAAACGCGTACCTACGTAAGTTTTTGCATTGAAGGATTTATGTGGTTATAACAATTGTAATACTGTTCAAATTCATATCTAGACCCAAAGTGTTTCCCAAGTACTCTGTTATACAATTGTTCAGATTATAATACAATAATGGAAGACAAATTTAGAAAATATCGTATCATGTTACCTCCGAAACGCTTTCAAAATATATTTATATTTATTTTATTTTTCGACATAGTTATGTAAAATACAATATTGAATTTGTTTAATTAATTATATTCCTTAAGATTTGACTAACAAGTAATGATATTCATGTACCACATAACATATATATTTACAACTCATATACCTAGTTTATATACCTATCCTAAAACAGTATTGTACATCGACAAATGGGCTTCGAATCAAATGTATATTATATGAGTGAAAATTTAAGCAATAATGATAGAATAAATATCTCGTACGTCGATCGGCGTCCGCGATCTTATGTGCGAAAATATAAAAAACGAAGAAAAACGTCCGGGGGACTGTCGCCAGCGGTCGTCCTCGTTACCGCGATCGCAACCGCTACGAACGCAAACGGCGAAGAAATCGTATATACGCACTGCTTTCAAAAGACGCAAACTACGCGAATACGAAAAGAACGGGTTGGAAGAAACTCTGGAAAAGTCTTAAAATCTCGTGAAAAGTTTGTAGGTACATAATAAATAATTGTTTAATATTTTGACTTTTAATTTTTTATTCGAGAGTGGGGATTTTTCCGTTCGTTGTGGCAGGATGCATGGATAAGGTTCTAGAAATTCTTCTTTTCCTTTTTATTATTCTTATTCTTAATCTTATTATTATTATTATTATTATTTTTATTATTATTATAATTATTTGATTCTTATATAATAACTTTTATTTAAATTATGCGTTTATCGGCGATTGTAGGTACTATTGGGGTTTCTACGGTTTCTTGTTATCTGTCACAGAACACCGGGTATAAAAGGCTCCGCGAAACGACCAGCATTGACATTCACTGCCTGTCCTCCGTCGTAGCAAGACCCACCCCGGGCAGACTTGCGCGATTAGGGAAGGCATCTGATGGTATCTATATTTTTTGATCTTTAACATATTATGATGCCCGCACATTACATTTCCAGTACTCGTATTATTAAATAGTGATTTTATTCATATCTATATTCTAAATACTAGCTATTCGCAGCTCTAACATTTCGTTAGCTCAAGGTCTGCTATGCACAAACAAAATTCGGCCTAGGCCTTGTTCCACGGCCAATATATTAGTCTTATTAAGTCTGGCCCTTTTGGCCAGTGTTAGGCGTGTTGCGTTTACGCGAACACTGATCGTTAAATTTGTATAAAATATTTGCGCCAATGCATATTTTATTTTTTCTGTTTCCGTGTCATGCGATAAACAGTCATTCATAGGAATATGTTATTCGTAAGTGTTCAAGTTGGTTTCCCAAACAGAACGTATATTCGTAAAACCTCGTTTCCCTGTGTATCGTCGTCATTGTCGATGTGCGCAGAGCTACGACGGGGTACGTTCCGCAGAAATGACGAGTCGTGCGTACGTCGGATCTAGTGAGCAGATGGCAAAGTTCCAGTGACTCGTAAGAGTTCCGCGTTACGGGTGTATCGCTCTCGTTTGAGCTGCCCGTCTCGTGTGCCACTGTAATGATCTGACAACGCGTGCAATTCGATTCTGATCCGATTATTCGGTGGCTGCGACGTCGTTGAATGACATACGAAGCTGTTCGAAACATTGTACACATTACGAAAACGTAATTTATTTTTTTTTTTGTAGTGTTTATAAAATTGTAACGTATAATAATTGTCTATTATACAAGATCTTTTTTAGTATTACATATTTCCACGTTCATTTAGTTAAGTTTATAATTTATAAATACCTAGTTATGGATATTTTTTCTTATGCTTGTTATTACAGAGGTACTACCTAAACATTTATCATGAAAAAATTGCACATTTTCAAAGTTTTTTGCAATCCAAATTAATACAGGTACATTATATACAGAGTGATTCTTTTAAGTGGGTACACTAATTATCTCGTAAAGTATTCAAGTTTTTGAAAATATTTTTTTACATAGTTCAAAATTGTTAAAAAAGCAACGTTTTTATTAAAAAATTATATTTTTTATCATTATAATTTTTTAAGTTTTTTACTTTTTTGAATGACAACATAGAATTTTAATTTCATATTCCAAAGCAAAATAATTTTTTGAGTATTTTGATACATAAAAATTGAATTTAGGGCGAGTAGTTTATGAGTTATACGTATTTAAAGTTTAGACAAGCGGAGTGGAGTGGTACGGGGTTACCCCGCACAAAATGTTTGTCCACTACTCCGCTTGTCAAAACTTTAAATAAGTATAACTCATAAACTACTCACCCTAAATTAGAATTTTTTGTTTCTAAATACTCAGAAAATTATTCTGATTTGTAATATGAAATTAAAAATCTATGTTGTCATTCAAAAAAGTAAAAAACTTAAAAAATTATAAGGATAAAAAATATTTAAAAATATAATTTTTTAATAAAACGTTGTTTTTTAAGAATTTGAAACTATGTAAAAAAATATTTTCAAAAACATGAATACTTTTCGAGATAATTAGTGTACCCACTTAAAAAAATCACCCTGTTTACCTTACACTCTACAGTCTATACTCTTTCAGTCTGAAATGTACTGCCATATTATGACTATTGGTATTGTGATATGTCATATCTATATTGTATAATGTATATAGTATTAGGATAAATTATTATAAATACCAATATAACATCATCAGATTTTTTTCTTATTGAAATCACCCAATGTACTTGTTTGTTTTAATTTTAAAAATTGTAAATTTTTAATAAAAAAAAAATACCAATTGGCAAAGACCGATCACTCTAACTAGATAATATACAGGGTGATTCTTTTATCATAAAACACTCATTATTTCAAAAAGTATTCATATTTTTGAAAACATTTTTTTACATAGTTTCAATTTATTAAAAAGACTACGTTTTTATTAAAAAATTATATTTTTAAATATTTTTTATCCTTATTTTATTTTAAGTTTTTACTTTTTTGAATGACAGCATAGAGTTTTAATTTCATGTTCCGAAGTAGAATAATTTTCTGAGTATTTTGGTACATACAAATCGAATTTAGGGCGAGTAGTTTATAAGTTATACGTATTTAAAGTTTAGTCAAGCGGAGTAGAGTGGGTACGGGGTTACCCCGCAAAATATTTGTCCACTACTCCGCTTGTCTAATGTTAAAAATAGTGCGGCCGATGACGGGCACACCCTTGAGGGATAATGTAGAATTTAGTGGCCCTGAAAAGGGCGATTTTATGTCTTCCCCACGAGAGAGCACCGGGTCGGGATTAACCGCCCGGCAGGGAAGAGAGAGTTGTCGTTGATCGACCGCATTCATTCGTGTGGCGTGATGTCACGGACGTCTGCAGCGTACACCTAACCCTACGCGACGGCACTTCGAGAACGTTCGTCGGACGTCATAGGTATGACGATCCCGATACCTAATCGATTAGCTTTGAGCGGTGCACGTCGATATGACCGCCGTCAGTCGTGCAGTGTAGATACACCGGCAACACGTCGCTACTGAAATCCGCTGTGATAGGTTATCGGCTAATTCTGTACTAGTTCACGAAGTTTAGTCGACAATTCTGTCGTTAATATTTTGACGGAGCGCATAAAAAGATTTGACCGGCCGAGGTCTGTGAGGACATTGGTGTGGTGTGCGACGCTGGGTCGGCACTTCCGCCACTACCCGAGCCAGCTGAGGCGAACAACCAGATAGTGCCCTGCGCCCGTGCGCAGTCTTATGTGGCCCACCACATTACACCCCCTCAGCCTCAACGTGCCATGGACCGTGCTTATCGAGCTGGCGGGTAGAACACGATTGAGAACGTTCTTACCTGCTAACTTTTATGCAACGTTGCCACATTAATTAAAAATAAAAATAATAAAAATACAATATACAATATTAGAATTTTCCCTCAAAATCTGTCTTTCAATTTTTGGGTTGTTATTACATGCATGATTTCCATGTTCACCATTTGACGAATGAAAAGTTTTGTCTATTTTTGTTAATAAACTGGCACTACAGCATCTTTACATGTTTTTACATATGAATATTTATCATTATCAAGATCTTTTCCGCGTTCAGACGTTATAATTTTAAGGTTTTCCATTATACACCACTATATTATACACTATTGCACTAAATTACGTTGTTACCACACTGTCCACACTGTCAACTGGGTGAGTCTTATGTGATCTACCACAGTATCTTCTGGTCTGAGCGTACTGCTACGATTCGGCGTAGTCGATGGTATTAATCCGGTGATTGGTATCTGTTGACTGTGAGCTTCTTTCGGTTATTGTTCTCTTCTCTTCTCTCACTGAGTTCGCCGCCGATCGTCTGGGTCTTGTTTCTCCTTATTATTCCGCTGTTTTTCTTAGCTCTTGACAAGTTGAGAGTAGACTGACGATATTCGGAAACGCATCCGTATTCATACCCGTTAGCGTCAGTTATTAGGACGTTGATTAATCTATATAGCGTCGTTACCGTGACGACGAATTACTGGCTAGCTATTACATTATTCTCATTAAATACGTAATATTTTTCTTATTATACTTTTGAATCTCTTTAGTGTAGAATCGTATGTTTTTATTAGTTCTTATACAACTATAATTATGTGTACAATTAATAAAACAATAATATGTATAATATATAAATCCTTCTCAAAATTTGAAATAATCAACATTATTTAAATATCACAGGTAAATTTGTTAATTAAACATCAATTTAGAGCAACAATTAATTAATGATACTCGAGTTATAAATTTTTTTTTAAATACTTATCTCTGTTGTTATCTCTTATAGTTAATTATATTAAATGTTGGTATTAAAGTATAATATAAATATTAAATAAGATAAATCGCGAGCGCACTGAGCTACTTTGTAATACAAATACATAGTTGGTGAAACCTTCTATACAGTGACGCAGAGCCACAGTATTAAAATCCTGGGTTAGCCATTGCCAATTGCATGTAGTATTTAGAAACAATTTACAATTATATAAACAAAGGTTTTATCGATGCACATATTATACAGGTACAGCCGGTACAGGGGCCCCATAACATTTTAGCACCAGGTCCCTACAAAACCTAGTTGCAACACTGCTTGTTTTTCGAACAGATTATTATATTTTATCTATACATTAACTAGAATTTGTAATTGTTTATTAATTTCAAGTGATATTTATTATGATCTATGTTTTGATGCTAAAATATGTATAATACAAATAATAATAATAATAGTGAACTTGGACTAAAATACTTTAATAATCCATTTAACATCAACTTTCAATCAAGTTCAGTTCTGTGATATAAGATACACATATACAATAAAATACAACATGTCCAATTTGTTCCAAAAACTACTATCCATTTCATATAATAGGTATTATTCAGATATAATCATAATAATAATTTATTAGTCATATCAAAATAAAATAAAATGCATTTTAATAATTATATATATTGTCATATTGCATATATTACAGTGGCAGTAGTGTAAGTTTGAGTTTTATAATTTAAAAAATTGACATTATGTTAAAATATATTGAATAAATTAAAAACAGAAGGTCATTTCAATACATTTTTGGCAATTGATATGGTTCTCTTATTAAAATGGTAATAGACAATAGTATCATTGATTATAAATACTAGTATTTAGGTTAGGTTAGTATGTTAATCAAATAGATCGGAGAAGACCAAGGGGACGTCTCAGACAAAAGTGGCTTGATGTTGTTAGAAAATACACGGAGAAGCTTAGAGCGGACCGGAATGGAAACCTGAATTTGACTTACGCATGACAGATATGGAATAAATTGGTTTTAGGAGCAATGAGCCTGGATGAGTCGTAAAAGCTGATACATAATATCATTATTATCGTACGTATAGTGATATCGGTACGCTTCGTACGCCGCGATGTGGTCCGCCCCGACTGTCGTTCGACTCTGGTCCGCACTCACCACGTTTCCGGATGTGATATTATTGTTTGCGAGGAGCGGCGGACAACACGTGTCGACAGCCAGTCACAACATTGGTATACGGCGAGGCGCCGTCGTAATGGTCCGTCGGCGGCTCATCCGGTACAGTGATGATATCATTACGAAATTTTAATGTTGTACGCGATATTTGACGAGTTTTAAATTAAGACTATCGTAGATATTGTGATACGTCACTAGCACAGTTCCGTTCAAAGACATGCGTCGCTCTTGCAGTGATGGTGACGCGTGACCGCCGGGTTGATACGATATACCAGGGGTGGCTAAACTTTTTTTGGCCGCGATCTACTAACATTATACTTGACCTTTGAGGATCGAATTCCATAAAAAATCTAACCACCATGATTAATTTTCGTGTGAGTAGCCTAAAAATAAATTCTAACACAATCGACTTTAAAATTGTTTGCGATCGACCGGTAGATCGCGATCGACCGTTTGGCCGCCCCTGCGATATATCATCGTATTATTATGTGAACGCTGTATGGTCGCCGATCGGCAGTAGATTTTTGCATGGTGTCAGGAGCGTCTCGTGAGTTTTAAAAACAAAACTGGCACTTTTGCACGAACATGGCGTGCATTATATAGGTAAAAAATAAACTTAACGTGATTTTTATTTGTCAAGGGAAAACGAGCTTCGTGTGAACATCGAAATTAGGTTTGAACGTTCGCTGGAATAACGTCAACAGTGATACTTTATTCAGAAAAATACTTTTCGAAAAAGCCAATTTTCACTTTCGTAGTTTGTCGGGGAGACATAGTTGATTGACATTTCCACAAATTTTAATTTTACGTCATTTGACGGGTTAACATGAACAGTGTTATGTACATTTTATAAATAATCGTAAGTTCGGATATTCACGCATAGAGAATGCAATGAAATAGATGAATTCTATGCGTAAAAACTAGAAAGGAATTTCAAATATTTTTACTGAAAAATTGCTAGAATAATATTTTTTCGGCCACTTGATATCGTTTTAATTGGTGAGAGAAAGAGTTTCCAGTGCATTTTCAAAACTAGGTTTGCATAATCATATGAAAATTGAATCATTTTTCAACCATTTATCATGTATACATTTATCATTGATTTTATTATAATATAGTATTTATCAATGATACTTCTATACAAAAAAAAAACACACATCGTTTTAAAATCAATACATTCATGATTTCGTTCAAGTTCTCAAAAAGTTACCTTATTAAATGCGAAAAACTTAAAAATAACATATTATTATAGGTATCAGTATAAATATCATTTTAAATTGTGATAATACTGAATATGGAACTATAGTATTTTTTAATGTAGTTTATAATGTGAGGAACAATTTTCAAAGATTTAGATCAAGTATTACATTTGAAGAGGCATGTTTTTTAACTTGTACTCAACGTTTTATATAAATAAATAATCATAAGAGTACTTACACAATTTATTCAATATCTTATACACAGCTGTTTTGTTAAAAAGGCACTAAAGCAGAATATATATGTGAAAAGTAAAAACAAAATTGTATTGTAAAAAATAGCATTTAGTCTAAATCATACAAATTAACAACGTTGCAACCATAAAATTATATTTTATAATGTTTACATAATATTATTATGTATTCATTATTATACATAAATTCATAGATTCAATAAATTACAAATAAACTTGTCAAATTATTTCTAAACTAATATTATGATTAACGATTCGACACATCAGTAACAATTTGTCTATGTTAAACAATGAAATTGATTTTATATTTTACATATTATTATAATTGCATAATACATATTAATGACTTATTTAAATAAGGCATATTATTATACTGAAGTGTTTCCTTAAATTATTATACCAATTACAGTGATACAGGTAACGCGATGTGAATATAGTTAGGCAGATAATTAATAAAACATGTTAAGTTGGTATAATATAATAAAAACCAATAATTTATAATAGGTATAAACAAACACCTCCTAATTATTGAGCGAAAAAAGTGTAACAAATCAATCTAAAAAGTTATAAATGTATATGCTGTCTAATTTAATTTGGTCACACAAAGAAATTGAATTGATTTTATGTATGACGAATTTGAATACAATGAAATTCAAAATCAATTATGAACAGTATAGTCGTTTAAAATGAAAATAATACTTCAAAGAAACGTAGCTTTTAATTTGATAAATTTAATTTTTATATTAAAAAATATTTAATATGATTTTAAGATATTTCATATTAATACAATGGAAGTTTTTTTTTTTTATTATTGTGTATTTAATAACTTGCAACTATATCAATTTGAAAATATTATACATTTTATTTTTTAAAAGTAATTATAAGTTCTTAGTTTCATTAACTATTAGTTATTGATTTATACTTTTTATTATTAATCGTTATTCCTTGTAGTATTTTTTAGATTTTAGATTTTATTACTTGTAATAAAACAATGACTGAAAGTTAATATTGCTTGTTAAATTCATTAGAAATAGCTTGCGCTATGAATTGTTTTTATAAACATTTTTTTTTAAAATTGCTTTATCTATTTAAATTTATAGACCATATTAAATATCTTTTAAAATAGAAAATTATGTATAACAATGAAATTTAAAAAAATTGTATAATAATAAATAAATCAAATGACGAAAAAGTATATAATTTGATTTAATTTCGGTTGTCGACTAATATTACAGGGTTTTGTTTTTGTTTATTATGTAATGTTAAAAATGATAATTAATGGAAAATGGGTTCGCTCACTTTTATATTTTGAAATAATTTTTATACAGTAAAAATAGCTCTTCTAAAAATAATACATGTATACATTGTCTTACTCTTAATTTTTAATATAAAATCTGAACATGAAAATGTATTTTGACACAATTTTTGATATAAATCAAAATAACACTTAAACAATTACTGTACACGCGAGTAACTCAGAAAACCCGTTTGCAGTCATGAGTGTCTTCTCGTTTTTAATCTAATTCAGACTTTTTTCTAACATTTTTTGAAATGTAATCTAATTTAATTTATGGGGAATTCGTGTCCACAACGTTTGGGTATATCCGATCGTTTCGCATGACGGTCGTATAATGATGGCGCGCGTTGTCGAAACAATAAAAACAGTAGCTAACAAAAAAAAAAAAAAAAACACGTTAAAAAAAGAAAGAAAAAAAAAACGACAAAATTTATTCGTTTTTGTGTCGGACGGTCGTTACACGATAGTACTGATGGTTGACACAAAATAATATCATCATTCATCACTATATCACAACCGTCGTCGCCGCGATCGTATCCGAAAAACAGGACTCGAGGTCGTGTGCCGTCGCCGCGCTAACAGGATCTGACCAACAGGCTGGGACCGGGCGTGAGCCGATGGCCGACGGACGACGATTGTGGGTCGGGCGTGAACGTCGTCATGCTGATGGTCACGGAGCTGCTGGTCGTCGGCCGGGACATCATCGGTGCCTCGGCCGGACGATGTCCCGTGTACAGCTCTTGTCAGTCTGGGTCGTGACGGCAGTCCAGCCAAGCGATCGCGCCCACCGCGAACAGGACGAGAGACGTCAACGTTAAATGAACGATGGCCATCCAAAACAGCGTCGGGTTAGAGCTGAAAAATTAACATCGACATAATATTATAATATCGTTTGTTAATAATTGTGATCGTGAGGGCAGCATCCGCGAAATGCGAGCGAGTAAATCGTATATTATGACACATTATTATGTCACTCACGCTGTGGATCGAGCGAACAAAAACGGTGTCTATACACCGAAAAAAAACACGATATCGATAAATTCTGTATTGTTAAAAAATATTTGATATTAATTATTACTAATAAATTGAAATTAGCAAAATATTGCGCGAAAGGTGTGATGCGCACGATTTTTATTGTTTGCAAATAATTTGTAAATATCTACTGCTTTTGTGTTTGAAACAGCTTTTGAAGTACCAAAATATTACAATTCTCGATGAATAGGTTAAAATAATATAGTGGTTATACAACTTCAAAAATAGATTTATTTATTTTATAATAAATATTATATATGTTTCTACTTTTCTATTGTTTGATATAATTATTTCATCCCTTTTGACTTTATACCTATATCCGTTATTCTGTGCGTTACTAATTTATTTATAATTTTTAAGCGTCAAAATGTAGCGTATCATTTCGGTAAATTTGGTTTGTGAGTTAAATTACTTCAATAGTATTATTATTTACTTTATATTATTGTTGAGCCAAAATTGTTTTAATATTGTTATTTTTAAATATTACTGATATTATTAATAATATAAAAAACCGGTTTAAAATGTTTAAATTTTACTGATATATAACTACTACGGCTTAAGTGGAAAAGATTTTTAAATAGTATAGTTGGCTGGTAGGTACTTTTACAAGGTTTTATCCTGGGACGTATCTCCAATGGTATTACGTGTATTAAATGAGTGAGGTGATTAATGTATAACAGCAGAAATATTAAATTTTAGAGAATGGTAAAATTTAATTTAATGCTCTTTTTGTGCCTTGTAGTCAATGGATTCGATTATAAATTGTTTAAAGAAAAACACCGACATATAATGAGTAATGACATTATAAAAAAAAGCGTGAATGATTTGAAACGGAAACGTTTACAATTGTATGGGTATAATATCAAACGTTGTCCAAAGAGATGATAAAGTATATTAGACTTATACGAATACAAATCGATAGAAAATATAAATAAAATCATTCTATGTATTTCAGATATTAATATATATTTGTCAGCGATTGACTAAGTTTCAGCCTTTAACACTTTCATAATATTATACGTGTATTATAGTGTTATTGAAAAATGTTAACGTCAAAAAAAAACTTGAACATCCGTATAAGTATTTGTGAGAATGAAATATTGCAACATAACAAAAAAATGTGTATTTATATGTATACCAACACGCACCCACACAAACAAAACATTTATAGTCCCGGAAGTGTAATAGATAAATCAGAAAAATCATGTATAGAGCGATATTTTCATTAACACTTGCTGGACAAAATCAAAATAAATAGATAAATGTCATCTTTTTTTTTACTATATAGGTATTTAAACATCTACTGTTTATTTTATATCAATAATAATGTTATTATATACATATATCTTGTTGTTTATTACTATAAATATGTGTAAATAATTTTATTTTGAAAGTATATTTATTTTTATGTATATAACAAAATATTACAACTATTAAAATTCAATTTATTATTGTATTTACTTTACAACATGCAAGAGGACGCCATCAATCTATAGGCTAAGTTTTTGTAAAAACCATTTGACCTCAAAAAGGAACTATCATTCAAGCTTCAGTATAGTTAAAAATCGAATGCATAAACGATAAATAAAAAAATATTGATTGTATTGTTGTAAAGATTTTATATATATCATTTACACTAAACAGTTATTAATATCTGAAAATCAGTATTTACTATTATGTTTTATGAGTTTAAGTAAGTTAATTTTTTTAACGATATAAAATAAATTAAAACTACGAAACAGAAAATATTAACTTTTATATCATTTATTAATTAGTTTCTTATTTATGACTGCCCCTTCTCCTAATGCGAAATTTGAAAAATTATTTTGCAAGTATTTATTTTATTATTAAAAAAGGTTTTTAACGATCGAGCGAATTAACTCAGGTGTTTAAATTGTTTTTTGAATACTGACCATAAATAATAATTTAAACTATAATAATGTATATCAGTGCGTGTGTGCGTACTAGTCGAGTTACAAATTATTACACAGGCCACTGACCCATCTCATATCTTCCACACAAATGATTGGCGTTACGTAGGTGATGTCGCGGCGTTCAGTGAATCGATAAAGTATAGTATGTGATAAATTTCTACCTTAATGGTTCATAATTAATGTTTAAAAGTTTTATAAACTATAAAATTGTGAAATATTATTTATATCAATATTTTGGTTTTATAATTTTTTTTTTATCGATTTAATTTTACGCGTACATTTGTCATTTTATTATTTTAGTAACTGTTTTCTTTAATATCATAAAAGTATTAATATAAACATTTTTGTATCGATAAAATATTATATAATGTTTTAATGATACACCAACATAAAAATAATAATTTTAAAATCAAACTATCGCGGGAAATCAGAGTCCGCCTGGTCAGGGCGGAAGGGCCGGGATTCCTGCCGTGGGCCCTTGCCGTATAGTTCCTGGTCCCTTGTATTGTGTTACCCCAAAATACAGTATAAAATGATTGGGTCCCAGAAAATAATTCCTGTCTGGGCTCTCAGGTACCCAGGCTAACCCTGACAACGCCATACGATGTTTTGTAATGATATCGTGTCATTGTGGGTAAGTCGGCCATTGACCGTCCACGTGGTTTGACCATTCCACGATGTCACATTCGATCGGCCAGCGGAGTGGCCATCGCGTAGTCGTGCGACGGCCGCCTTTTCCACGTCATCTCGCTGCTGACGTACTAAATTTGTTGCGAGTGGATTTAGAGGCGGACTGGCAGATCGGTTCATCGGGAAATTTCAAAAATGATAGCCAATAGCGCATCCAGCAACCGTATGGGTTTTTATCACTAATTGTTGTTTATATACGATAGTTCAATTTAATATTAAAATTATATATAATATAATAGGTAATAGTTGAGTTTAAGTCCTATAAATTATGATCTGTTTACAATTATCAGTATAAATTGGTTAAATGGTTTATATAATATAATAGAAAACATAGTTTAAGAGCCCTATTAGTTATTTGTATCCCATCATGTTGTCTTTATAAATAAATTTTCCTAGATAATGTATTGAAATCAAATTTTTCTCAATTCATATTGTTTAGTTGTTACGTTTTTGTATGACCACGTCATATTTTATACTTTTCTATAGTACTTGAATAAAAATGTTGATAAAAATTGACAAAAATAATAATAAAAGTCCAAAATTTATGAGATATTGGGTTTAAAAATTCATATAACTTTCAGTTTTAATAATTAAGGCTCGACAATTGAGTAGAGGTTTTATTGTATTTTATTAATCCTTATTTTACCATTTGTCACATCAAACATCCTTAAATGTTATATTTTGTAAAATTTTTAGAACCAAAAATCTACACTGCAGATTAAAAAATTCAAAAAAATTGTACTTCATAAATTATTAATTCTTTGAGCCAATAAATAAATAAATAACAATAAATAATCATTACCGTATATATCTAAAACGTGTCGTGCATCTACTGTTATTATTTATATTTTGAATATTCAACTGAGAAAATGTGTGATATTTTAAAACATAAATCCTGTAATTATGTATTAGATTAGATAATGGTTTTTAGGTCGCTCTGAAGGAGCCAGTCCGCCCCTGGATGTGGATTACTAATATTATATACATCTCGTATAATATCGATTGTTGCGACACAGCCGCGCCGTTTCGCATCAAGTAATCACGCGCGGCCGTGCTTAGTCCCGTACAATATTATTTTATAATTTATTATTACAATAATAATTTAACAATATCGTAGTAATATTTCGTTATTATCGTACTATCTCATATTTTCATTATAATAATATAATTGTGTATCATATCATAATAATATTATAATATGTCTTATGCGTAGGCAGTGTATCGTTTTATTTCATCGAACGCGTCCACTTACGTATAGGTTAGGTATACGTTTACATTTATTTTATCTCGTTGTAGGTGCTATAGTCGTATACGCAGATCATACTTTGGTCGGACGCTTATAAACTATAAAGCAAGTGCACACACAAGCACAATATTATATGAGCTTTTTATTATGACAATAATCCAGCGGCTTAGACCATCGTAAACCCACCCTGCAGGACACGACACACGTATATAATCTACACGGTCATCTGATGTCAAGGGAGGTGCTTCCTTCGTGTAACACCTGCAGCTGCGGCACTCGATCTGCAAACATCTACTCAACCGAATGCCGTAAGCTCCGACTGGAAAGGGAAGAATTACTATCCTCTCCACTGCCCACCCTCGCGAAATTCTTAGTCGCGACCCATCTACTTCAATCGAATAATTAAAACGTTTAATTAGTACTCAATCAGTTATATAATATGCACTATATAATTTAAAACCGTTTTGTTTAATGTCTATGCGTATTATTTAGTTCAAGAGCTTAAAATTCATTTTTTGTTAATCCTGCAATGGCCATCATTGCATTCGAGGATGTTCCCTAAAAAAAATCATAAGTTCATTCTTTTAAAGTGATCGTATATCACGATTGCAGCAATGGAGAATCCTTCAAATTGTTCATGTGTATACTCTTGTCCATGTGATAGGTACCTTTAGCGTAGGTCAATTTTCAGACGTTATTTGGATACGTTTCCGGGAAAGCTTGAAAATAGTCACGAACATCGAGCGATTCGCGAAAATTAATTAAACTATTTGTTAATAAATAACATATTTCAACTTAATAAATATTCAAATTTTATTTTTCAATCAAATATAGAATACCTGCATGTATATATATTTTTGTTTGTGCACAGAGCAATTTCGTTAGAACGTACACTTAATATTATGTCAATATTTATATTTAATGATAAAATTATTTAAATTATTAAATTCAAATTGAATAATGTTAAATCAAATACCTATTATCAACTATAGATCCTTCACTTCCTCGCTACCTCCGTTCCCTGCAATACTAATGACAATAAGACTACCTCTTGTCGAACATTGTAGACGTATTCACGTATTCGCGCATCATTAATCCATATCCACGACATAAACACACCTGGTCTTTTTGTAGGGTTTATTTATTCCGACAAAATATAACGTTTTAAAAAAAAGGTATATTATATTGATTCTATCGCGTTTCATTAATGTCAAAACAGTTAAAAGTTAATAGGTATTAGTCAGAGCTTTAAGCTGCATTAAATGCTAATAAAAAAAACCTACTAATAATCAATCTGATGTTATTGATTAATATTTTTTATGCATTTACCAATATATATATATACATATATTATAAATTTATGCGTATACCTGTAAGGTATTTTAATACTTATTTATTCGAATAAAATAATTGATACAATATCGTAGAAATTGATATAGATAGTCACTTTTTTTTTTGTAATGAATATACCTAATAATTATAAGTTTTAATGGAACAGTCATCAGTAAAATTAAATTTCAAATAAATTATAGCTATGTAGTGTCTACAGCAAAGTCAATTTAATTTTTTTTTATAGTGTTATTTTGTTTAATCGGGTTTGGTGCCTACTACATAGCGTTTTATTTTTTTTTTGTTTTTTAATATTGATTGTAGAATAAATAATTTTTATTCACTGCTTTATAAAGTAAATTAAATTGTAATCGTATGAAATCACTCATTAATAAAACATTCTTGTTTACCGTTTTATCGACAATGCATCGTAGGTACTTACAGGGCGAAAACAAATAACGACATTTTCAACATAAAATAAAAATACAAGTATTGGTTTTAGATAATATTATTTACAGTATTCTAATATTACGAAACGTAATTTTAATTTCGGTGATCGTTTTTTATTACTTAATACTTAGTATAGCCCCCATCTCTCAAATTATTTTGTCACGCTGACGAGATAATAAATAACGTCAAACGTCTGCTGCAACTTCTATGGTTGAAGATGATATTATTTTAATATTCTGATGACGGTTTTTGCGTGTTAATCTGTGACGTGCAATGTACCTACCTCGATGTACCATTATAATAATACTCGTATATTATTTATAAGTCGACTAACGTCTGACGGGGTTTATCGTTATGTTATATTATTTCCCATCGTCGGGCGAAGCCGTTTTCAAAACGTTTCATTGGAGTTACAATATTATAAAATTATTATATCGCTGAATTTTCGTCACGAAAAATCGACAGTCGCTTAATTGTATTATAATAATATTATATATGTAAAATCGAAAATCGTGATTATTTTCGAAATATTTCACTGTTATCTAACACTGTTGCATCATACACGAAACAATTCGTATTTTTTTAATATACAATAATATATCGTTTCGTTTACGCCGTGTCGTTGATATTACATATTTTTGTTATTTCATATCTGTCAGCCGAGAAAAATAATACATGTAGATAAATACACACCGAATGACTTCTCATCTTTGATTCCCAAGCGATTGATGGAAGCTGTTGACTTTTTTTTTTTTTTTAACATGCCCTACACGAATATCAGTTGTATTTTATTGCGCGACTCGCGCAATATAAGTTATAAGTATACCTATGTTTAGAGCAATATATTTTGAAATAACTCTTGGCTGACATGTAAAATGTGCGTATGACACATTATTACTAATGCGAAAGTTGGAGGGTTTTTTTTTTAATGTTTGTGCTCGCAGTATCCTATATGGCTTGTTTATGTGAATAATAGGTCTACTATGTCCATATTATGTAGGTTGGATTACAGCATGTTAGCGTTTTTATTGTAAAATATAGTGGTGAAATTGTATATAATTGTATATTTTTTTACATCATAATAACTCGTGCATACGACTGGGTTCACGAAGGATTTCAACGATTTCCTTTTTGTGTAACCGTTGAACTTAATATTGACAATATATTAATTATTTAATATTATAATTAGTATCTGCCCAATATGAAAATGCTTTCAATTTAATGCGCTAATAAAAATGAAAGATTAAAAAGTGACAGAAAAAAAGGCTAATTCGATATTTCTTCAAAATGTAATTAAAATTACTGACTAGATTATGAAAAAAATCTTCGACTAATTTAATCTATACTTTTTTATTACATTTTAAGGTATTATTATTTTATGTAAAGATAATCATATCCCAAAAAAATCAATCGATGTACAATTTTTTTTATGAATAATACGTTTGAATTTCGGTCGATAGGTTACTCAATATTAGTATGTCATATAGTATGGTGGATAGGTAACCTAACGTGGATATCGGTTAGCTGATAAGAACGTAAATACAGCCGAGTAAAATATTATACATAATAATATATTTAATATTGAGTTCATTTAAATCATTATGGTTGACTCAAACATTTACGTATTCGACTATTTAACACTTCCAGAAGGATATGTATTAGAATTTTTCATAAAAATCATATAATAATTAAATAATATAATATTCACTAAAAATTAAACTTGACACATAGCTAGAAGCCTAATAGAAATAAAATACACGCAATTTCCGTGGCTATCCCAGTTATCGATGGATACAACTATAACTATTTAGAAGTTTTACAAAAACAATAATTGTTGAACCGTATCGATTGATTGAATTTCAAAATATTTTATAAATTATAGACATTATAGTGTTAATATTGCGCTATAAAATTTCATACTTTTATATCTTCGTTGGTGGTAATAGTATATTCATTGATCAACTGAATGTATGGCTTATCATTGAAATCATATTTTAGTAATCATACAATTTTTGTAATTTTATTTCGAAGAACAAAGATTTTGGATAAATATGGCAAGGTATATAATTAATGTATTTACTATTTAGGTTTTTGATTATCATAGTTCAGTATTCGCGTCTTACGTGGTTGTTTACTACACATTACATATTACTAATAAAATATTACCTTTCTGTGTTATTTTTTAAAGATTCTATTATTTCATTGAGTAATTTACTTTGAACCATATTACCTATGTATTTTATTTTTATAGCTGTCCACACTATAAATTTATTTTTGAACCATTTAAACCACTTCGTAAACTGTAGTATATTTTATTTTTTTTATGTTTTGGATGGTAAATATAAATAAAATAAAAAATTAATAAAAGTTTATATTATATGAATCATATTATTTATAATGTTCTTAGAAATTACGATGTTATTTATTTGTTGCTACTTTTGTTATTTATTATTATATATTTTATGTTTTGTTTTTGAGTGTGTTTGAGTTGGGAAACACTATACATTATTAAAAAAAAAACCGTTATTTATTCATCTTGATTTGGCCAGTATATTGTTTGCCAAATTTTAATGAAATATAAATTTTCAGAAAGCTGGAGTCACAGTGTTTGCTGTATATTATGAATTATAACATACTCGTAACATTATAATAACTTAAAGGTAAGTTATTTAGAAATTAGAATCTTCGATTTCGATCAGAGGTAGGAATATGTCGACTTTAAAATGATAATAATATGTGTATTTTTATTAGTTACGAGTATATGATAAGAGACAGTAATATTTTTGAGTAAGAAGATACTTGAAAAAATATATAGTATTAAGACAAGAAAAGTAGAGAGTAGGTAACAATTTTGCTATAAAAAAGTGTCGAGTATACCTATCTTCGTCACTGAAGAGTAAGCCACAGTGTATATATTAAATTTAAATTCAATTAAATAAAATATATAAACCAAAATGTATATGTATTATGTATCATTGTTTTTAAAAGGTTATTATAATATTTAATGGTAACGAAAAAATAAAGTAAGAACTAGGAATTTTTTACTCCCCTCCTCCTAAGTATCAACTAGATCGTCTAGATCCAATAAATTAAGTACTACCAATAAAGTTGAAAACCAAAGCGTTTTTTCTCTCACAAAAGGTGATGATAGAAACAAAATATCTCATTGTATGATCAATATTCATCGCTCTGCTCATATTCAAAATATCCAATCATTGATACTTTAAATTATAAGGTTATTTTATTACATTTAAAAACAAATGTAAACTAGATGAAAATATAAGATGTAATTAATAAATATTAGAGACAATTTCGCGTAAAACGATAGAAATTGAATAGATACCTATTTACTTTTTTTTCATTAGTACTTTGAAACGCGCGCAATCAATAATAAAAAAAAATGTCTGTCTCGTTTAAAAAAAAAAACTGTGGTAACCAATTCACGTTTGTACTTTGATATCATTCAGTGTAGCGTGAACGCATAAATAAAATTCCACTTTTGAATATCAATATTATTAAAATAAATTAAAAATTTCAGTTGATTACCAATACCAATTTATGATACAGTTTTTAACTTAGAATATTTTAGTGAATATGTTCTTTGAATCTATTATACAAAAATATTTAGATAGCTTTATGTTTTAACAAAATCAGATTAAAAAAAATTAAGGATATTTAACATGAAAATAAACGCATGAGATTAATAATGACGATAAAAAAAAAATTAATTTGTTAAGTTTCTAGTCGGTGTAGTGACTGAGATTAAAACGTAAAGCTACTCGATTTTTGTAACCACTATGTATATACCTATAGTCACATTTTAGCTTATAATCTTTACCATTTGTTGTTATTTTAAATTGTTAACCTAAGAAAATCGTGGGATGAGCTTTAGTTATTCTACAACCACCGTATTGAACATAGCTCTAGATTAAAATTTCATGACATTTTCATGCATATTAAAAAAATGATTTAAAGTTATAAACTATCTTAAAAACATTTTAACGGTAATAAATAAATAACTCATCTTTATAAATAATAAAAATAAAACTTTGCTCTTTCAGAAATCATGTAACGATTATTTTGCGTTTTAAATTATTTTATTATTCTGTTTATTTAAATAAATACATTATTATTTACTATATTGATTTTACGCTTATTTAAATTATCATTATTATTTTTTTTTAGAATGTAATTTATTGAATCTATTTGTAATTTTGTTATTTGAATCACTTGCAATGTATTATCTAATCAACATAAATGTCTAAACATTTTTAGACATTTTTAGGAAGTTACAAAGTTTTACACAATTTATGATTATATAAAACTTTCATGAACAGTTGTTTTATTAAAAAAAAAAAAACTATTAAATATATTTTTGATTCCTTAAACCATTAGTTCTAGTCATTGAAATTTTAATTTATAATTGTATTATTTAAAAGATAATAAGTATATTCTGTAATTTTCTTTAGTATTCTATTTATTATATGTACATAATAAATTAGTTACAGTAATAATTAATATTAATTTATTTAATATAAAAATCGTATTAAAATTTATTTCTAAAAATTTTAAATTCTAATGTAAATCTATTTTTAACATTTAGTTTACATTTTTATATACTCATCATACTCGTATTATAATATGCATTATACATTTACGTATACATATACTAGCTGTGATTTATGGATCATTTTTTTTTTTTTACTTAAATGTAGGTATATAGATTTTAAATTTTAATACATTTGTCTATTTTATACCCAATATAACAGAATTATTAAAAATTGACTAGAATTATAAATTTTTTATGAAGCATGAACAAAATAGTCACATTAATCATATTGTGATTAAAATATATTAGAATGTTTATTAATCCTTTTAAGTTATCATTCAATTATTTTATTCGTATCAATAAACAATTATTAAGTTTAAATATTAATCAAATTAAATATTTACTTTTAAAAATACATATAAAAGACAAGGTAATCATAATTTTAAAAAAGTTTTATTTTTTACAGAACAATAATAATTGTTTTTTTCATTTTTATTTGTATCTACATAGCTTAGGTACTTACATACCTAAATCACGAGTATAAATATTTAGTTTTAATACTAAAAAAAAGATTGTTTCTGTAATGTCTTTTTCATTTCAGTATTTTAAGTATTTCAACAAATAGTTTTTCACATAATATGATGTATTAAATGGTCGTTGAGGTTGAAAACATCGAAAAATTGTGCTTAATATGTTATAAGCTGTTGTTTAAGAGTTATGTATTTATATAGTTTGATAGAATTATTTACTCGTAATATGAAATTAATATTTTATTAAAACGATTATAACGTCAAAATACTATATTTGGATAGAAAAAAACGAGTCATTTAACTTATAGCCAATCATACAGTTTAAAGTTTAACTTAAGCTTAACTACTTATATGTATTCATATTGTATGTATTATTCAGTTGTTACCTACAGTGCAATAGTAACATAACCATAAGAATATAATATGCTATGAGAAATCATACTTGGTATGAACAGGGCCATTTACTGTAAATAAACAGTTTAATTTTAGTATCGTTATTATCGAGTTTATTATTAGTTTAATTAATCGGGGTCCGTATATTGTGCGCATTTTACAAAATACGAAAATTAAATTTGGTAATAATAACCTGTAATCTGTATGACTATAAGTATATAGACTATAGGTTGAAACGATAGATTACCATACGTATTTTTCATTATGGACGTAATTTCAGATCTGCATAGTTAAAATATTTATTTTCTGCGTTGTTCAAAGTTTTGAAATTAAAGACACCGCGTGTTTATGGATAAAATAGTTTATTAAAATAATTTATAAAAAATAAAAAATTGATAAAAACGATTAGAAACCAAAATGTAGTCTGATTTCAACATTAAAAATCTTAGTATTTTCTATTTCAGTGGTTTTTATAAGGCTTCGGGACTAAACGCAAAATATATTAAATTATTGATAAAATCTCAGTAAGTGTGATTTTAAATATGAGCTCCACCCTTAATCTTTTTTGAAATGTGAAAATTATTCAATGATTGCTTTTCCAATTCATAAGAATAAAACTCTACTACTTTGAGCCCGGGTTTTATAATATAAAATTGGAAATGTTTTAATGTTTGTTTTTAAAATATAAATAATAAAGAATGACGTTCGGCATATAGAAATATCAAATATACAAGAGTACTACCAACAAATTATGGTTTTTATTAAGAAAAAAGTTATCGTGTACACAATTGGTTATTCTTATAAGTCATTATTACTGAAATATAAAAATGTATTTATGAACAAATTGTATGTGAAGGTGTATGCACAATAATAAAATAATATATTTTAATATTTATGTATTAACTATAAAAAACTAGATTTTTTTTAATATAATATTGATAACGATTTGAAATTAATTAAATACATTTGAAAATACAGTGCTTTTATCACCAAAATCGGGGACATTCATTTTTAATTACTACAATATACCTATAACTACGTATAATGAAATAAAGTTATTACATATTATAATATATTGGTACATGTACATTAGGTATATTTTATGTCATTGAAATTTAGATTATATTTAAACAAAAGTATAATAATATTTCAGACTTTAGTTAGAATTTTTGTATTTATTTTATCATACATAATACATAGAAATTTAAGAAGAATATATATTATTATTATTACTGTACCTTATTGCGAAACCAATTAACGTATAGATAGTTACTATGTTTTATGTAAATATATGAATGTAATATCAAATATATGAATGTAATATCAAATTAAATGAATTTAATATAAAAATGATTTTTATTTTTATATTTCATAATAATATCTTCATAATATTTAAATCATACTATTCTTTTTTGTAACAATTATTTTTATTATATTTCATTTCAACGTACAAAGAGATAGTGATTTGAGTATTTGATTATGAACCATAACGTCAAGTTGTAAAAACGTACACATTTTTTATTAGGTACCTATTTTATATTGTGTTTGTATTTAATAATTATACTACATACATAAAATAAAATTGCGAAATTTTCACATTAAAATAAAAGTCGTTCTCTACAAAATTATTTCAATATTAAATTTGTAAACATCTGCAGCTAACTTTTATATCTGCAGAGTAGGTTAATAAGCTTATATTACCAAACAACTTTATGAAGTTCATAATTTCGCATAAAGCCTACTAAGATTTTATTTCCGTTAATAGGTTTGTAATACAATTGGACGTGTAAGTTGGTGATAGTATATATAAAAAGTGTCTCTCTTCTCTACCAGTTTGAAACACATGTAATTTAAGTTCTAATTTTAATATTTTGCATAACATATTGTAATAAAACAGATTATATTACAAAACTATAATATGTATACTGTATAGACTGTAGATACACTATATTTTATAGAATAGATACTATAAAAAATATATAATTATATCAATTATCTCTTTTTATCAGATGAACATTGCGCGTGTTTCACTATCACATTTTGTTGCATAACAAATGCTAAAAAACAAAAAGTATAACCATGTTTATAGTCGTTTAGAAAATATTTTATTTCGAGTAGTACTTCAACAGACCAAAGCAATGTCGAATAGTTTTAATGTTTAAGACTCTAAGTTATTGCTTTTCGAAACTACGTAACAAGTCAACTTGAAAAATATACCAGCCGTGTGATGTTCTCGAAAGTATGTGAGTTAAACTCTTATCAAGTATTCACAACGAATAAAGGCTGTACAGTAGTGACGAGATAAACAACTGTTCGTATAATTATGGTTATGATGGCGTTTTAACACTTATTTTTGGAACACCGTCCAGACATTTAATAATTGTTCTGAGGTGAAAATGCACTGATTTGTAAATAGAAATACCATTTTTTTTTTTGTGGCGATTTCTATGTGTAATTTATTATAATGAGTTGGACGACGACCGGATGCGAAATGTTCGACAATAGCACATGCGAGTCCGGCATGCGTGAAATACGGCAATTGGTAAATGGCCGTGAAGGGACTCTCTTCGATCGTTAGTCATCCGGTGGTTGCGTGGGCGAGGTAGCACGAATTGTAAAATCTAGGGGTAAAGTGAGAAAAGTCGGTGATGGTGGCATTGAATTTATCGTGCGCGATTAAAGATGGTCCGGATGGCTGTTTGATCGGAGCGGACGGGGTGAAGGGTTATCGGTCGAGTGTATAGTCCGTTCGGAGAAAAACGCAAGCGTATTCAACGGAGAAATTAAAAGCTCTCTCGATGTCAGACGATTACTCCGAATAGACAAACACAGTGAAACAGCGAAGATTAACTCTACTCAAAAACCCGTGCCGTGGCGGTTGCCTGACGTCGCTCGTTTCTGGACGACGACGATGACGGGATGTAAAGTCGGTTAGGGTTTTGGGATCGCGATTAGAATACCGAACACAGAGGGCGAGCGCTCGCAAGAAAATAAATGACAAAAATAAATATATATATAAATAAAAACCTAGTCTCGTGCGTATAACTACGTACATTCAGTGACTGTATATACCACAGGGATTTAACAGAATTTGGCTAGCCCGTAGGCTAAATGCGACTTTTATCGCATGCACGTCATACGGACGCCACCAAAAAGTGACCCGATGTCAGAGATATATTATGTGGACGGGAGGGAAGAACCGTTTTGTGTTATGTTAAGGGGCATATAGCGGACGGACCTTTTTTTTAACGAGTTCAATAGAGCAACAATATTATAATATAAATGTGAGCGTTGTACAAGTTGAGCGCAGTTTTACCGTTTTACGTTATACCTATTATATAAAGGTATGCAAAACTTGAATACCTAAATCGACGGACTTTCTCAAAGGAATAAAAACATGTATATTAAATCGAAAAATAATAAGTTTAAAATCCTTTAAATTGTGATTACACCATTTTTCAATGTTTCCGAGCATAAATCGTGTTTTCGACGAATGCTTGCATGCATAGTATTTCGTTTTACCCGTTTGTTTATTTCTACCGACACGTTTTTTTTTTATTTCATAACTTTTTCTTTGCACCCGATTTTCATCACGCGATAATTACAAACACATTTAAGAACTGTGGACTATGTCAAAGGGGTTTTTTCAACGAACCCGATTAAAGATAATAACATGCCCGTGTTATTCTAGATTATGTTTTTTTCGTACTTGTGCATGGAAAACTGTTATGGGTTGCCCACCTAAATAAAAACATCGCTTGAGTAGGTAAAAAACATATAAATTGACATAATTTCAGCGTACACGAACTCAAATGGCACCTTGCAAAAATAATATACATAAATCAACGCCACTATATACCCATTACTCGTGTATCAGTTATGTCTATACATATGTATAGAAATATAATAATGTAATTGACTTCCTTTCCGTACAAAAAACTTTATTTGTTATATTATATTTTCTTATATCTTTAAATTTGTATTCTCTTAGTCATAAGACGTCAGGAGAAATAAATGTCTCATAATGATTATTTTTAATGAACAATTCAAATTCAGAGACAGTGTGCATCGTTAAATTTTGGTAATATTTGGTGTTTTGCACGTTGGAGTAATAAAAGAGCTATCTTTTACTGTAAAAGTATAGAAATATTACAATCCTTAATTCGTAACTAAATTTACATTTGAATGTTTTTTTATACGGTTTCATTGTATTTATTTATATATTACAATTTTTTTTTAATTTTAATGAAAAAGGGATGAAATAATGAATTATAAAAAGGTTTTAAGAAATAAATCGAAAAAACTATATGTGATTTTTCATTGCATGTACCTAATCATATGTGGATAAAAATAAAATGTAAAATAATTGATCATCTAAGTCAGGAGTCCCCAAACTACGGCCCGCTAACAAGTTTTAACTGGCCCGTAGCACCAATAGGACGGTAAATAAAATATAGATATCAAAAGGTACTTATGTGTAATTTAAAAAGTTATATGTGTTAATAAACTTTTGGCCCGCTAAGAGCATTTGATATTTTCTGTGGCCCTTGAATAAAAAAATTTGGAGACCCCTGATCTAAGTTATTTTTTGATGTTCATTTGTGATAAATCGTTAATACTGTCAAGTAATTTGATACTATTATATAAAACACATATTTTCGTAATAAATAAATATAATATTATAATTAATATTTTTTAATTAATTTTAATTATCTATGAATCATAAATTAAATTTGTAATTGAGCTCGATTATAGTGTTCATAATATAAAAAAAAAATTAATATATTTTTTAATAAAGATAAGTATTTAAATTCTTATTTAATAATAACACTAAAAATGTTTTGAACTTTAAGTTTTCTGTAATGAAATAAAGATATAAGATTAAACTTTTTTTTTTACATGTTTTTAATTTTTATAAGTTGAATTTTAAACAATGCTCTATAATTACTATGATAAATAATTATTATCGATGCTTAATTTTTTATGGCATATATTATTTTGTGAATATTTTTCCTAAATATTATGTATTATCATAATATATTAAATCTTCATATGCAATTTCTTACATTTTAGTTTTTATTTTAATAATGATAAAGACCAAAAGTAGTAGTTATAGAAATAATTTATTAATTTTAATTAACCGACTGAGATTTTAGGCTAACCTTGTTTTAAAAAAACTATTGTAGTGGTGTATTCATTTAATAACATCTAAATTATGGAAATATACTGATGTTTCTTTATTATTTTTAAGGAGTTTTGAGATATTTTGTTCAAGAATTTTAAGTCTTGAGTATTTAGGACTTTTAAATCGTAGTGTAGAATATATAATTCTTTTGTATAGTTTTAAAAGATATTCTTAATTAACTAAGAGTCATTTAATTTGTTATAAATAAAAAACTTAGGTTTGGAATATTTTTTATTTTATTTATGTTGTTAAGCATTTAGGCAAGTTATAAAGCAAATAAAAACAAACATAGAAGATATTATTTACTTGAAAGTTACAATAAATAGCTTGTTATTGGATACTTCACTACTTGCATTATTATTAATGATGTAAAATCCTCATAAAAATACTATTTCATAATAACTGAAGTCTGAAATATTGTATATTAAACAATATTATAGCACCATAGCACTTATATATGGTATGCTAAGCATCATAATATTATATTGAAATATATTATTTAGCAATTAAAAACCTTGAATGACCATAATTAATAAATAATATTTACTGTTCATTAAAAGTACATAAAAATATGTATTTTTGTACTTAATACTATCGTTGTAAAATTATTGAAATTTTAATTATTTTACTAAATATATTTTAATTCGTTAGTTTCTATAAATCATACTTAGAGTCAGAAAATTATTTGCTTATTGATTAATTCTAATAATATTATTATCCAATTTGTTTCTTGACACGATTCATGAAAATCATGAAAAAATATATTTTATTGTTTCTAGTCGTATAATAATAAATAGTTAAATATGATGCTTAATTTAAAACCTTATTTTATTTTTTGTTTTATAATGAGATCTTTTGTATTTATTTATTTAGACTAGAAATACATCTTAATAAAAACTATCAATATCTAAATATATTATTTATAAATTTAGATCATACATAATCAATTAATAATGTTTTTAAATAAAAGCAGAGGTACTTATCTACTTTATTTTATACACAGGCCATAGTACCTAAAAAATACTTAAGGTTATTAAAAAATCTATATTGTAATAATAAGTTTAAAAAAAGGTTTCATTGGTTCAAACCCGTAAAATCGCTTTTAATATACAATGGTCAGATTATAACACAGGTTGCTGACTATAGGGCATAATTAATAAGAAAATTTAAATACAACTTTGATTAATTAGTTTTGTGCTGTCTGAGATAATATCAAGTATATTTTATATACGCTTATCTTGGAGGAGAAACAATATGCTGCAGGTCTAATACATAATCCGTATTGACCACTGTGTGCTCAACTCTCACTGGTACGCCACTGTACTTTTTTACACATATGTTTATTATTGATTATACGACATAATATAATAACTGTAGTGACATGTAATAATTTTTTAATATTGACACAAATCTTTGACATAAATATTATCGCATTTTAGATTGGAAGTCTTGTCCCACGTCGTGAGCTAGAGATTGTTGATTAAGTTAATTGCTTTTTAGTTTAGGACGAGTTACCACGAATTCTATCGTAAAATTTTTATAAAGTTCATTTATCGATATTATATACTATGTTGCATTCATCGGTATTATGTTTGATTGCACTTTATAAGATTTATAGTTCCGTTCACATATGTATCTATACCGTAAAGGTTGTTGTCTCTGCTATACTGCAGGGTATTAAAAATGTTGTGACTTTTTGTTTTATTATTTTGTTTTATAACTTTGTTGTACTTTGTAGTTCAAACAACCTTTATTATCTGAAAACAATATACATACTAAAACTTTTTAACCGATAAATATATTCGATTTATCAAGATTTTTGCTATTATTTTTATAATTATTAGATACGTTCTAGTTAATTATCACTTTTTTTATGTCTAAGAAAATTTCCATTAAAAGTTTTTCGATTTGTTTTATCAACGTTTGTTTTTTAGGTAAAGGGTAGTATCTTATCGAATTTTCTATACCATTTTAACTTAACATGTGAATGGTAACAAAGTCATCGTAAAATATACTCTTCCAAGGTGATTTAATGCAATTTTATATTGTACTCGAATGCTTATTTCATTTGAAAAGAGTGTGCTTTTCATTCAATAAAGTGATTTGTTCGGAATTGGAAAAAGGAACAATTTGGACGTTAAATTACTCTTGAAATGGATGGTGATTTTATTTTAAAAAATTGAACAATGATCCAATAGATTGCATCTGATTTCCGTGACATATTTTATTAGTATAATGTCAGTTCGAAATTGACTATTTTACTGCTTAAAGTGAAATTAAAATTATATTTAGTGGTTAAATAATATACATATAGTAAAATCAAATTGTCTATAAATTATTTTAAACCATAGTACTATGTCTGGTATTATTTATATTAAAAAAAAATATATATATTTTAAATTAGTTCAATATCGTAATTATACATAACATAAAGTGGGTATTATCAACATCCAATAATTATTATACTTTTACTACACCTTTATAATACTTATCGGAATCGCGTATATTTAGATTGAATTATTAAAAAAAATTTCATAAAATGTTTATAAATATGTAATTGATAAATAACTGATAAAGTCTGTTCGTTTTGCTGAGAAAAAAAATACCGTTAGTATTTGTATAGGATGCAACAATGATTAAAATATTTTTAGACACATAAATTAATAATGTGCTTAACCACTAATCATAATGAATTAAAAAAATAGAAGAAATATAAATTAAATATTAGCATGTGTGTAAATTATAATTATAATTTCTATCGTTTGTGTAGTTTTACGTACTTTCGTGTTCCACGGTATATAATGTCTTATTGCGGTTTATAAATTTGCTAGAATTATAATGTATTGTTTGAAATATTTAAAATATTAAATGAGAAAATTATACAAATCTTAAAAACGAATGTTTATCTTTATAGGGATAAAACTAAAAATGCATATCTTAACCGGCTGTGTAAAAAAATATTTGTAAATAACATAAGTTAAATAAATTTACATAATTATGTTTAATATTATATAATATATTACATTCAATTTAATAATGCATAATTACTTGTAAATTTAATTTCATGAATAGTACTTTAAATTTAAACTATGTATTTTTTTTATTTTAGAAAAAGTGGTTTATCTCTTTTATACTCAATAATTGCAGAATTCCTCATATGTTTATATAATATATTAATTATATAAAAATATTATATTAAATTATATTAATTTATACATTAAATGTATCTATTCGTAATTTTTGTATTCATTAAATTTTTACCACTACGTATATTATTATATCATGTAGTATTATAGTAATTATTTTATGATATTTGATATACGTGTTTCACAATCCTTTTTCGTGTGGAATGAGTTATCATTAAATTCAAACTTAACACAACCATTCCAATGACTAACTCAATAACGATCTACTCATAACACAGACCACAGTTTAGGTAAATGATTTTCTTTATTATATTATTATTACTAATAATTTCAAATATCTACGAGTAGATTAACGATAATGAAATATTTTTAAGAAAACGTCTATTAATATTATAAGTGACTCTCTGGAATCAAAATATAAAAATAAATTTCATCTATTACTAATCAAAATATAACGTAGCCCATTTAACAATTATTTTTAGCGATATCATTAAAACTGGTAGAATAAATATTATCTACAATCTGAATGTTAAATATTTTAATATTAAAAATAACTAACAATATAAATTACGAATCTTAAACTAAAACATTTTAAAACAATATATAAGTACGAAAGTATTAAAAAGTTTGTATTACATTATTAATAATAAAATGTTATCAATATACTATAATTATAAGTCGATATTATTAGTTCGATTACATATTAATAATAAATAAATTAAACTGTAGTAGTTAATGCACCTACATTTTTTTTCGAAACTAAAACCAATTTTTTCAAATAAATCGAAATTAATTTGATATATATTTCTTTATTTTATGTCTGTTCAATAAAAAAATAAAAAAATAAGATTAAAACATAAGAACGATGTATATTATTTTTAGTTGTTCTTACAATTATTATAAGATTTATTGAAATAAAAATTACAATGGTACTTTTTTTTGTATACATAAAAGAGTAATAAATATTTAAAAAATAACAAATATTGTAAGTCAGGTAAACTTCATAATATAAATAATTTATATTTTATAAATATTTTATTTAATATTAAACATATTTGGGAGATTAGTAAAGTCCAAAAAAAATCAAAATTTATAGTACCGAAATTTAACAAATAACAAAATATTAGGTACCTATATACTTCTTTAAAAACACATTTCAATTTATTTGTACCATTTATAACTCGTAATTTGTCATTGTTTGCAATTACTTTAATGAATTCTTAAATCACTTTGTAGACGAAAACAACTCAAAAACCTGTCCGAAAACAAAATTATTCTACGTCGTGCGACCTGCTGTAAAGTTTTAATAGGAAGTGTATGTGGTCGCGTGGTGTAGTTTGAGTGTGAGGTGCTTTACATTATCGATGCGAGGCCGCGAGCCAAGTTTCACGTAAAATATTCCAAGTACACAGGGTCGAAGGATAATATATATAACCATACTGTTAGTGGTTTAAAAAAAAAAATGTATAATACGTTGTGTGTTCGACAGACGGCTGAACGGTTAACACTAATCAGTACCTAATCATTTATCACTAACTGTAGTGCGGATAGCCCATAATAGTGAACTGATGTTATACGCATAAAACATATTGTTCCTTACAGTTATTTGTTCATTTGGGAAAATGGGTGGTAGAAAAAAAATAACAAGTAATTACCAACAAATAAACAAATCATTTTTTTATTGGTACATGTCACTGACAGTATATAGATGTGTTGCGGGGGATGCCAAACTTTTAAATTTTAAATTCAATAACAACGCAATACGCAGCTATAACAAACAACCAATGTGACAAAAGTTTTATCGACACATTAAACAGTGTGTATGGCTATGAACAGTTTGATAGATCTGAATCACTGTTTTTTTCCCTCAGCAATAGATAGTATACGATAATATGTGATTTGACCGAAGCATGTCGATAAAAATTATTCATTGAAAAAAAAAAATGTATTTTCTAATACGAGTAACTTTTAATTTAATTTGATTAATGTGCAAGTTTATCGCGTATAAAATAAAATTGTAAATGATATTTCGTTAATAAATTTAAGTAGGTTTTTATTTTTTAACTCGCTTCTAAGGTTAAGAAAAGTAATAACAATTTTTTTCAAAAATACTGACTTCAATACTTTTGAACACATTTTTTTTCGTATAATTATTTATCATACACAATAAAACATGTTAAACACGTCATATTATTTTTTTATGCATTAATATTGAAAAGTTATACTTGTTTGTATATATATATTATATGCGTTATTATTATATTATACCGTACAGCGGTAGTATTAATATTTTGATATTAAATGGCCTTGACTTTTAAATTAATTAAACCACGAATAAATTAAATCTAAAGCATATTATTATATTATATGTTTTAGTTTAAACATTGCACGGTTTTTGAATCGTTTGTTTTGTATATTTTTCGTTTACATTCTTTTAACCGCCGGTGAACAGCATGTTACTTTAAGGTTTTCGATAATTTTTTTACACATTAATGATATGGTATTAAAACATAGCTATGCGTGCTGGAAACTTATTTACAATGTTATAATAGATAAATATTAAATAATTATAAATTTAGAAACAGTTGTATGTTACATGACGTTATGTAGTACTACAACTTTTCTATACGATTGTTCCCAATAGGAGTTAATAATAAACATTACATGATAATAATAATATAATAATCTAAATACTTTTTTTTTCACAATAAAATTTCTTGAAATATTTTAAGCCGATGTCTTGGAATCCTATACTTTTAATAATTTGGATTGTTGAACACGATACGAATAATACAATTAGAAACCGTCAGCGTAAGTTTACGATTTGGCGTTCCGGTCACGTTTTACAATCTTAGAGCATCGGCACCGAGACATGTACATCTTCAGTGTTTGCCTTCGTGCTTTACGCAAAATTGCAAATGAAAAACTACGACAAGTAGTTATAGTTGGGGCCTAACCTCTCGTGACGTTTTTGTTTTGGCATGGAATTCATCGCTGTGGCGACGTTGCGGTCGTCGTTAGTGCGTATGGAATCAAATTGTCGGGGAACGCGTAATATACATTAATACATTATATCCCGAAGTGCATTGCTCACGCTGTCCTGCACCACGTCGATACTGTCTAAGCGGCTCGAAATCATTTCCGAACAACGCTAATCTCACTTAAGATTCAATTTGCCATAGAATTACGAAACTTTATAGCGTTCTGTACTTCTGTGCCGATATCGGAAAGCCTCAAAATAACAAACGTATTGATACAAATATGCTGCTGTTTCATCGATTTGGCATACTCGAATAAAATTTTCGGTGAAACTTATACGCCAAAATATGGTTTTTAATATAAATTATAAATTTAATTTTAGGTTTTTTCGGATTCTTTATGCTCATTTTAATCACATTACGTTTATAAAATATAAATAAACAAATTTAGGTATTTTATTTAATATCGAATAAAAAGTTCATAGCCATCTTATTCAAACATAATTTTTTACCAGTTTCGTAATTTCGGAGAAGTTTTCAAATTATTAATACGTTAAATGTTCATTTTTATTGTCAAAATACAAGATATAAACGTTAATTATTCATTATCCTGTGTAGTTTCGTATAATTTATAATAAAATTACGCTATGATTTACCAAAACGCTTTTAGTATAATTTTTTATTTAAGTTTATATTTTTACTCGTGTTTAAAAAATATTAAAATATTATAATTCAACACCCGTTTCACATAAATCACGTCATCCGACCTTTTTTTCTGTAAGTTTATTATTTCATAATATGACCAACTTGATCGATGAGTCACAAAATAATTTGTTACTTTGTTTTAGAATTTTATGGGGAAAACTATTATGCCAAGACACATCGTTAAACTTGTCATTATTTTAATGTATCAAATTTTAAAGATTTTCTCATACTCCCATGAATTTAATTTATTGTTGCTTATGAATTTAGATTCAGTTTGAGTTAGTGAACGAAGAATAAAATCATTCATCACAAATTTGCACGCTTAAGTCTCATCGTTTGAAATGTCGAATAAAACACAATATTAGTGTATATATTTTAAGCCAACGGTTATTATAAGTATGTATGTTGATTTTAAAAATAAATGTATGTATCTGAGTGCAACGAATTATTTAACGGCGGATGGCGGCGATTGTAAATTTGTAACTTTATAAGCCACGACGACAAGTCGGTTTGTAAACTTATTTGTAATAAATTTAAAAGTTGATAGCTGTTTAATAATACAATATATGTATGAAATATTGACCGAAAAATAGTCGTGTCTGAAAATGAAATCGGAGAACATAATTACAAAAACCATAACACGACTCAAACTTTCAGTCGGCGTTTGTGCAGTAGTTTATAACCGTAATATGTATACTATACATTACCCGCAGCGCCGCAGTTAGGCGCAGCAGCAGTGCAAACATTTATGGAGACAGCAGGTCGAGTATATTTTAACGACCATTTTTATACAGGAATGGTTTCGAGTGTTGTATAAGTAACGGCGAGTATGTGACGCGCACTGTATATCAAACAGGTAAGTGTGTGTCTATATCACCGAGAAAACAGACCGTGTTGGCGAGAAATAAAATATGGAAAAACAGCGGCCGATTTTGAGCGCAGTCGCATACGACAATCATATTATTATTATAATAACATGGGCAACAACGAAATTATATTGTATATGTTAGGGGCGGCCAAACGGTCGCGATCGCAAACGATTTCAAAGTCCGCGATCGTGTTAGAATTTATTTTTAGACTACGCACACGAAAATTAATCATGGTGGTTAGGTTTTTTTATGGAAGTCGATCATCAAAGGTGAAGTGTATTTTTAGTAGATCGCGGCCAAAAAAAAGTTTGGCCGCCCCTGTTGTATATAATATATTATAGTGTTGTCGCCGTTGCGCGCCCACGCAATTACGTCGTCGCGTCCAATTATACAATAAACATTATAATAATATAAATGTCCATCGTCTGACCTGGTCGAACCATCGTAGTTGAAAAGCGTACGTCCGGCCCGCGCGAACATGATGGCGTTCAGCGCGAGGGCGAGCAGCCAGAAAATGCCGACGGCGATCGCCGATTGCGTGGTGGGCCCCAAAAGCCGGAGAACGGACACTCTCGGACGGCCGGACGACGACGACATCAGCGTGTCCCGGTACCCGCTGAACAGACGGCTGGTGTGGATGCTGGACGCTGTGGAAATACAACGATATTAATACGATAAATTACGTATAACCATAACGCGGATGGGGGGGGGGTGTTGTTTTAAGAAAAATAATTATATTTTGTATATAATATAGTTACTCGACAATGAGTATTATTATTATTATATTATTATAAGGTATTGGGTATAATAATAATAATATAATATTATAATATTATTAATATAATATTGTGCCGCGGGGTGGGTTAGCGTATAATCTGTAGTTCGCGGCGACCGTCGCAGTCGGACCGGAAATTAATATTAACGCGATGGACGTCCGAAACGTTTGTACGGGATGATGGGTATTCCGACGCGGACGGACGACTCGATAAATATGTTTTATTTGAACCGAACGTTTTAAATAAATAATATGATGATTTAATTTCCAAAGTGCACTCTGTAAAACAAACATTATTTCATATCGAAATATTTATTTTGTACGAACAAAAAATGCAATTCTTATTATAATATTATAATACGCGTAGATCTACGCTTCGTATGTTATGCAAAGACAAACATTTTGCTTTTTGAAATAAGTAATAATATTGCATCGTTTATTTACCCGCTTTAAATATTGATACCCCCCCCCCCCAATAAAATTGCTACACATGGTTATATAATACAGAATACATTACACGTTTAGAGTTTGAAAAATGCAATAGCTAATAGATATGCGTTATAAATTAAATATAATATGCATTTTTTATATTTGTAGATAATATAGGAACTTCAGTGTACAAAGTATTATGATATAACGATGTTTTGTATACATTTAAACATTAAAGGCTTGAGAGGATATTAATATGATATTATGTTTTAAGTGCTGCAGTGTATAATATTACTTGTAGTTCCATTTGCTACAAAATACTTAAATATGTACACCGGGTCTCGACACCGCGAATGTAGAAAATAATGTCAAGTTACAAAAACAATAATATTATAATATTATGTTCGACTAGGAATCAAGCTGTCGACAGTAAGTTTTATCGCGTCATAACAATACGGTATAATATTTGAAATTATTTTACCCCTTTCCCTCGTCATTGGACAAACAAATAAGGCAATATCGCGTATCGATATAAAGTATTGAGTTGGGAAATTCCTGGGAACGTATGACTTGGCGAGATTCCCGGGAATTGTCGGGAATGACTGGTAATATAGTAAAATGTACCATAACCAATGACTATTTATTGATAATTATATTTATAAATAGTTTATATTTTCAATCATATTATATTCACACTTTTTAATTAAATACCATCATATATAGTCACATTATAGGTGAAAAATAAACTAAGTTGTTATGCAGTGACGCTGTAAATTATAGAAGAATTGAAATTTCACCATGCACATAATTTTTATACAAAAGTATAAAATATTAAGTTTAAATAAAACAAAAATTTGAAGATAATTTATTTTTTATTGGTAAATATTAACATCCACGCGAAACTCATCTTATAATATAGGTTAGGTATACAATATACATATCTTACATCTTATAACAAAAAATAAATAAAAATATACATAAATTCTAATACCCAATAAATATCGTACAATTTTTTTTTGCCTTTTTTAACAAGTTAAATATTTGGTCGAAAATTCATAATTAAATTATATAATATTGGAATTATTTATATTTTATTTCATCCATAGAGTTCTAATACGAGTATTTATTTCGGTATGGGTACCGTTGCTCTATTTTAGCGTAAATAATACTTATATTAAATTTATTTTTTATTTTTAATGTCATAATTATAATTTAAAACTATGAAGTACCATCCCTCAAAAACCCATTAATTATATTATAATACACACGTAAAATATAGATTAAAATAAGTGATATATGATATATGCACGTGCTCGATCGGTGACGGAATGTATAGAGATTTACGAGAAAAAAAACTTTAAATATCCTAGGTGTCAAACGACGCATGAGCATGGTTTTTTTTATAAGGGTAGAGGTGGTGGTAGAAGTTTATACTCATAATTGAAATAATTTGCTTTATGAATATTGCCACCAATAAAAAAATACCCACTTAGAATATTTTCTTCGTGGAAGTGAGTAGTTTGACTGAAAAAAATCCTTCGTTTTCTATAAACTGGAAGCTTGAACGGAAACCACTTACTATTTTTTTTTTTAAATAAATTATGAAAATATTATGTTGGAAAAACCACTGTCGATTTTCACGATATACACGTCTGACTGTACAATACACCTAACAAACACTGAACATTCAATGAACATTCTATATATATTTCGATTGTTCTACGAATAATCGAATTAACAATGTGCTATCTCCGTAAGAGGTTTTCTAAGCTTATTTTAAATATAATAATTCTTTTCATATTTATTTTTCTTATTCCATAACTCTTTTGAAAATAATTTGCCCTTCTTCTTAGAACAATACTTTACGTTTATTATTCGTCATAAATTATTAAGATCGGATTATCTTGCAAATATTTTATGCGCATTTTTACTCAGATAATATATAACATAACATAATATTCTTTGTGACATATTCTATTGAAATTCTAACTCATGTCTTACTGCATAAAATATCTTATAGTTTTAATGGTAGAATAAACAATACAATATTATTCGTTATACCGTTTATTAATAATATATTATTTTAAAACATAATATCATTATTATACTTAAAAAACTGTACGAAATAATCTTTGTAAATATGTCCAAGTTGTAATATACGTTAATTAAACATATTAAGACTTTTATATCATAATAACAAAAATAAATATTATCATTGTGTATATTTAATTAATTGCATTTGATATTATTAAAACTGCTGAGAACCGTTTAAAAAATACCATTAAAAATCAACTATATCCTTTGTTGTATTTAATACTACTATTTTATTGCAATAATTATAATTGTAAAAATAATGTACAGATAAAATAAAATAACTTGAGCTATCATATTGAAAAATGTGCAGTTCTTTGTTTATAAAGTATTTTAAAATATATAGTAAGACCTTTTTAAGGCATCATATAGTTGAAGTCGGGTGGGATCTCATGCAAATTCCGCGTGCGTAATAACACAGTTTTCCAGTTTATCGAATAAACCGAAAAATGACGGTTCTTTCGATACATTTTTTTTTCTGTCTTATTAGGTTTTAGTTTTCAACTCAGTAATTTCAATTACTTTATTCGCATTGCTATTCCAGATACCACTTTGAAATGCGTCATGTAATTTATTCTTTTAATGAATGACCGATTTTATACCCGTAAAATCGATATGAGCTGATTTTTTACTCCGCTGAACGCTATCTCCGAAACATGTTCATAAATTTATTTCTGAACCAAACGGTTTTCGCCGGCGGGTGCGCGAGGTATGAACGGGACGACAGAAGCAATAACAATGAGTCAAGACAACCGTCGTCGTCGTCGTCGGCCGAATGTGATTTCGCGGCGCAGAGACGTCGCTGAAAAATTACGCGATCCCTTTAGGATTACGGCACACGGATATATCAATTCCGACGTTCGCCATCGATGCGACGGGCCGCGCGCGCGGTACACTGTAATGGAACAGTTTCGGAGGCTGCGCGCGCAGTTGTATAATATGTAAATCCGTTCGACCCAATATAACGGTCAGGATAAGCGGCCGAAATCGTACCGGAGAACCGCTATTTTATCATATATATGTATATACACACTATAGAAAATAGGTTCTTTGATTCCGTTTGTCCGTGAGCAGCGCACGCAGGCGAAATACCAATCATTTTACGATCGGCGATTATATGTATTATATTGTTGTTGTTTCGTCGTCGTACCAGACGATCGTGATATCGACCGAATGTATGGGAGACGGGGCGACGGTTAATTGCGATTCATCGATGGCGGTTTTGTATGTACTGAACAGAATAAGGAACAATTATTAAAACCGAATAAACCGATACCGCCGCAATATTATAAACGTAGGTATATATCGTCACGCGTTGTTCGTTCCCATATACGATACCGCGGATAACACTGTTGATTTATAAGAGTTAACGAGACGTGACGATTGTTTTATCCTTGTCGCCGCCGCACTGCTAATCTGAGCGAAAATTAACGTAAATTTATAGCGATTTGAACAATTATTTTGTAATTTTATTTACTGTTCTTGGCCTATTCTCCGTTAGATTATTCATATTTTAATAATTTAATACAATTCCACTGCGGTTTGTGACACACGTGTTTTTTTCGTTTCGAACCGTCAACACGAAGATATAACTGCGTCTGTATTACTTCCCCCGAAGCATTACGTATTGTGGCACAACTTTGTGTAGTTAATACTCGTAATATTTCAGTTGACTATTCTGCGTGGTTTCATAACTAAAAGTTTCAAATTATTTTTACGCGGTAGCTGAATAAATACAATATTATATTATACAATTATTATTATGTTAAAAACGTTTATAATATGTTGATAATTTATCAACATCGGTTTAAATTTTTTTGTCAATATTTTACCAAACAGGGAAAATAAAATTGAATGTGAATGCGTGTTTTGATGATCTGTAGTTTACAAGATTATTCATTGAAATTTCAAACTGGCTATCAGTTGAACTGATTCAGTTCATATATAATATTATATTTAAATCCGAGTAATAATTACGCGCACACACACACACTCACACACACACATATATGTATATAAAATTATAAATATATGTTAAGGAACCCAAAGTTTATATTGGAAAGAATCTTTAGATATCAAATATTCATGATGCGTCATAGAATTACAATAACTAAATATTTTTTATATTGATAATTCAAAATCCCTGTTGGAGTACCAAAACCCTAAATCATAACCAATATTATGTACTTACATGATACATACAAAAAAGAAATCAACACAATAAGCCCAAAAACACCATTATGAAACAGCTGTGTTATCTTACAAGAAACTAGTCACAAGACTTGCTATTGTAGCAAACGTATCGTAAAAAAGAAGTGTTGTCCATGTACAGACTATATATATATATATATATATATATATATACATCGTAATATGATATCCTGTCATGTTAAATTTCGCGTTGTGTTGCAAAATGTTGTTTAGTATTTTGGGTTTATCTATAGGACTAGAGCATTTTATTGTTTCAATGTATATCATTTTCAGAACAAAATTAAGAAGCGAAATAAATCTAAAACTTTCTACTTAAGATTTTTAAACAGGATCGTATTGTTTTGTTACAGTTAAGAATGAAAAACAATACTGAGTATGATTTCTGTTGTCAAATGAAATAAAAAATGAAATAAATCAGAAACTTTACACAAAACATTTTTACCAAGAAACAGTTTATACTATTCTTGTTATAAAACAAAATCAAAAAAGAGGAGTTAAATATTAAATACAGAACAAAAAATAATAACGTCTATAAATTAATTATTTTATTATACAAGATACCATAATAATATATTATAATATGTATTGGTATTTCAGATTATATTTTACATTTTTACAAATAAATAGTATTGCGATACCTATATTGATCTTTTGTAAATAAATATATAGAATATTTGAAACATACAGATTTGTTTATATAAACAACTATTTTTAATAGGACTCTAGATTGAAATTATTTTCAAAGCCTTTGTATTATTATTTATTATAAACAAATAATTTGCTTAGTTAAACTAAACTAGCAGAATAAAAAAATAAATAAAACCACGTAATATTATATTATAATACCTACCTACTGGTTTGAAAACTATATTTTTTATTATTTTATAGTGGAAGTTTAATTGTAAGCACAACAGTTTTATTATAACTACTACATATTATATTTACGAAAAAAAAAATAAATAAAAAAAAAATTTATAAATTGCATCCTATAAACTTTTAAAAGTTATTCAATTGTGTGTTGTTCCAGTTTTTTTTTATTATACAATTTACCATTGCCTACCTCTGTATTGTGTAGTGTGGTCTGTACGTTATTTTACTGTGAACTCTCATTTTAAAATATAAACCTATAATAAATCTTTATGAATAATTATTTAAAAAATCATAACTACAGATAACTCATGATTATTAATCGTTCTTTCAAATATTTTACTTAGTCTTAAAATCTAAGAGTGAATAATTTAAAATGCGCGATTATTAATTGATTTACAAATGAACTTAAAAGTTAATTATTTATCATTTTTATCTGGTATAATTTTTTTTTAGTAAAATTATTGCTCAAAAAGTTGCATCATTTTTCGATTAAAAAATGTATATGACTGTCGGTACTAAGGGAAAGCTATTTTTTCTTATTATTTTTTTTAAAAGTGTTATAATAATTTATTACATATTATTTATAATTTAAAAATATTTTTAATTTTATGCAAAAAGGTTGATGGCCGAATAGAGGAAAAATAATGTTGAAATTGAAATGTTAATAGAGTTCTATGAAAGTATGAAATAATTTAATTTAAATTTATATCTTAAGATTGCCATTTCTATAATAGTTATTATGCGTGTAAGCAATGTACAAATGTTAGTGGCATGTGTAAAAGGCCATTAAATATAATTTTGTTACATACTACGTCTTGTATATCGATTTTGTGCTATTTTAATTTATGCATGGGAAAAAATTCAAAAAATATTTATTAAAAAAAAAATTGACAAAGTTGCTCTGCTGCATGAGGTACACGTTGGTGTAGGTCATTGTAATGGATATTATGTTATTTATATTCAATGATAAAATGATAAATCCATCCATACGAAAAACGATTTTAAATAATGGATAAGGAGTATCATTATAGTAGCATCATCAATTTGTAATGTATTATCATTGTTTGTAATCTATTTTTACAGTAAGTTGAACTAATTGTTTTCAAAAATAAACTTAATTATAATAATATATTATTATATTGTTCTTACTTAATAATGTATATCTACCGACGAATTGCATGTCTCAATAGAGCACTAGAAATGTGTTTATAGGTTCGTAGACTTTATAGTATAAATACTTATCTTAAAAATAGTCTTTATATTTTTTAAATATTATTATTGTGCATGAAAAATATTAATTTAAGTTATAAAAAAGTTTTAAGTTTATATGATTAATATTTTTTTAATCACAACAAAAAGGTAAAAATTATTATTTTACGTGTGTTGTGGTCAATTTAACTTCCAATGACTATAAAAAAAAAAAAATAGTGCAAATAATATTTTTAAATTGCTATAAAAATCAATTACGAGGAATTTTGTATTATTTTTTAAAGTTTTTTCAACTTACAAAATAAAATTTATTACTTTTGATCCATCTAAAGTACCAATAAATATCCAATTTTCAATCAGAAAATACTGCGCTTTAAAACTTTAAAAGGTGATAACAGACATAAAAAAAAAATCACATCATTGTAAATCCATGCACTAAATACAATGATAGATTCATCTTTCCACTTGAAATCTAAAATATGTATTATGTTATAAACTTATAATTTAAAAAAAAATGTTGTCACCGTAATCTTTTTTTTTATTTGTAAGATTATAATTTTATTTTGTACTCTTATTGATTCTTATCAACTTAATTATCATTATTTATTCTTAAAAATTCGACTTAAAATTAAAGCGAATAACTGACTTTCGATTTATTGTTGAGAAACTACTTGAAATAGTAAAAGGGTAAGCTGAATAGTGAGCATTGCTCAAAAATAAAGATCATCAAATATCAAATTTTATGAAGTGAAAATGCATCACTCAAATTCAAGTATAATTCATTGCTACATTTAGTACAATTAAGTTGTTATGTCCTTAGATTATAATGATAAATTATTCAAGTCGTCTATCTACGTTTAGTTTACATTATTCACTAGTAGCGATCTTAACTCATATTAATTGTTCACTAAATAAGACTAATTTAGATTTGAAGTTCAGTGTAAATTGTATTTTTATTTTATTACAAAATTAGTGAAATAATACAATTAGTGTGATTTATAATATAGATTTGTATTGCTTATTCAAATTTGTATTGGTATTTTGAAGTATTACCATTTTTTTTTTACATATTATATAAAAGTTTTAAGAGAATTAATTGAAAATTTACTGAATATTCATTTCGAAATTAAATAATGCAGGAATCACGTTATTTATTCTTGAAAAATATAGATTGAATCGAACCATAACTTTGCCGTTAACTGCTTTTTAAACAAAGTTATGGGAGGGGAGAGGTTTCGAATAAATCATAACGACATAAAAGTTTTTAAATCCAAGAATAAAATCCATCGTAGAGAAAAGTTAATATTAAGTTATAATTAGGAAATTGGCCGCTATTCGCATTATCATTTTCTTTAGCGGTTGCTTGTATTGTATGAGAAGAAAATACATTTATATAATATGTAGATTATAGATATAGCGTAAAAAGATTATTCATGTGATTATCAATATTGAATTTTGGAAATCCATCAACGATACCAAATATAATATTTACTATAGAACAAGAAGTATTATGAAAAAATTATTTGTGTTTATACATACTGTGAAGTTTTCAAATTATTAATTTTATTAAATTGAAATAAATATAAACTAAATAGGTTCTTAATAACATTACAATAAATAAAATTAAATAATATTAAAACGAAATTGTACACGATATAGTAAGACTTATTATTTAGTGTTACATAACGATATCGATAGATATCGAATATAATATAATCGCAATATCTTTACAGTGGCATACAACGCATAGGCGTCACTAAGGGGTATCAAGGGGTGTCAAGGGGTATCTTGCTACCCCAGCATTTTTTATGGGGGGTAACAAGGGTATCGTTTTGCCTCCCCCAAAAAAATCTTAGATTTAGAAAATATATTCGATGTTTATTATTCAAGTGTATACTGTATACTGTATTATTAAAATAATAATAATCATATTATATAATAGTAATTGTTCATTTTCTAAAAATAAATGCAATGTAAATTTGTTGTATCTATAATAATATAATCTTTTTTTTTTTGCTACCCCAGAATTTGGACTCTAGTGACGCCTATGATAAAACGTAGATACGTGCAGGGCCGGCGCTAGCTTTTGCGAGGCCCTGGGCGAAATCATATATGCTATGGTTGTATATATTATTATATACAAGTTTTGATCCGCGAGGCCCTCATAAAAGCGCGAGGCCCCGGGCAAGTGCCCTGCTCGCCCCCCCCCCCATTGCGCCGGCCCTGGATACGTGAATGCGCTATCGAAAACGTTAATAATTATTACCTATATATTCGATCAATAAATATATTATATAGTATTAATATATTAGTATATTATAGATACAAACTGGTGCCTATGTAATAAATTATTAAGTAATAAATATAATTTTTTTCCATATACCAAAAAATTAATTTTAAAACAATCAATACTAAATAGACGATGAAACATTTAGGTGATCAGTTATTTTATCATAATGATCAAAGTAGTTTGTCTGTTAGTTTTTGAATACAATAACTGAGCGATAAATCGGTATATTTTAGGTAAGAGTTATGATACATAAAAGTTTTAATATTGATAAACTATCGATATCATACGACATCATTACATCAATATAGATTTTAGTCTTCAATATTTGGATACAAACGATATATACCCGATATCGAAAAATTTAAGACGATATCGTTGTTAAGAAAATAAATAAACACTAAAATTCATTACAAATATAAATTTAAAATTTTATCAGATTGTTGACAAAGTGTTTAAATAACTTATAGACAGTAAATTCCGTTGGTTACAAGTTACAAATTATAATTTCATAACGTATTCATTGCATCTTAATTTGTGCATAATACACATAATATTTTATTTTTATCATCACGACCGTATCGCGGTATATTATTACGATATAGATTACCTACACTATACATATAGACATCGTAACCGGGTAAATATATTATACGTTAGACGGCGTCCGGAAAGACGGATTTATTATTCCATTTGTAGACGTCGACTAACATAAATTATACCGACGTACAAAACACATAGGCCAACACATAAAGACCGGAACACTATCGAAACGCGTATTATAATAATATATGTACAGCCGCGTCGACAGCGATCGTCATAATACAAAATAATCGTGCGGATAAATTATTGTTACTTACAACACCGTTCGAATAATTTTCCAGTTAATGATATAAACGCGTTGTTTGGACAATCAATATTTTACGGCCGTCGATGGTATGCGTATATTATACGCTACACACGATTATATTAAATTGATATTGTGTCCAGTGGACGATTAAAGCTCGGCGCCCACCACCACATCGATATAGTATGATATGGCATATGTCCAAACCACACTTTGTTTTGCTCCAACAGTTTATGGCTGTCGTAAATTATTAGACATCGTGTGATCCGAATATCCGATACGAGGACCCGAGGGGGGGGTTTTATTTTTCTAAAGCGTCACAACTATAATATGAGGAATATTATAGGCATATATCGACCCTCCCCTTCGCTACTCCTATATATTATAAACGGACGCGACGAGCGGTGCCCGTTATAGTATAGTATAGGTACCTACACTTACGCACGCGGCGTGTTTGCGCAAAAATAATAATAATAGTAATGATAGAAAAAAATACAGCACTTTGCCCGGACTAATGAAATAACGTTGTCCGAGGACGGTGTTAAAACGCAGTTGATCAAACACCGAAAATTAATTTATTACGGTCGGCCAAATAGATTTTCACATTTTAGCTGTGTAATAATATATGTTTAATGTGTGTACATACACACGAATTTCGTTCGTTTAACGGCCACATAGTTCTACGGCGTATTGAAATATTCAAAATAATTTGAGTTATTTTTTTTTTTTTTACAACTACAGCGTGAAGACATAATTGATTTTAGCGTATAGGTAATATAGTTTTATAACACGACAAAACGGCGGTTTTTAAGCTGGAAAACGCAACACTATATAAATATAATATTTTGTGCTGTTAACGGATACGCTGTTTTCGGACATAAAATATAATTTATTATACGCACAAAAAGCTTGAAAAGTTCAGTGTTATCGTGGACATTGGCGTGGTGATTACGGCGAGTGTGGGTGGTTTTCTCGCCACACTTATATATATATATATCTTATATATAGACTTATATATCTTTCCGTTCTGATTGATGGTGATTATTGTTATTATTGGCGACTATTGTCTCTCGTTCGAGATGTTCTAGGCGAGCATTCTGCACTTAATAGTTTGATGTCGATGACGGTGCGTATTATTCTCCGTGAAATAACGATTTCATTATTGTATTGACAAACATTTAAGTCGGCACACGAATACGCGCCGTTTTTCTAAAACGTTGAATTTTAATTTTTAAAGCGATGATTTCGTTGAACGTAATAATAATCTTTGTTGAATATATTTAAAATTAATGTTTATCTTGAAAATCGTCTGTGATGATTCATAATTTACTATAGGTATGTATATCCTATTTTAATATTATTTGTTTATCAAAACATGTTAATGTGAAATCATATCGTCTTAATTATAATCGATTAGAATATTTAAGTACTTGCTATTTGAAATATGATTATCAGTACACTGAATAAATTGAATAAGTTTTCAGTAGAATATCGTAAGCCACAGTTTTTTAAACAATTATGAATGATATCGAAAAGTTTAAATAAATAGGCACTTATGAAAAAAAAATAAGAATCAAATATCAATACACGAGTCAATTTAATACTTCTACTATTAGCACATAATTATATTATTTTTAGAATAAAACAGATAAAAAAACTATTGTATTTAGCATTCAATATTATTCATAATTTATAAATACAAAAATGAACAATAAAATAATTAACGCTTGGAGAGTTTAAACACAACATATTATTATAATATGTTTAAATCAATTAGTACATAAGTGTACACCAGCACACAACACACGTCAGCAGTAATTTAAAATTTAAGTTAAAATAAAAAAAAATATTTTTAGTCATATATTTTGTATTGATTTACATTAATTATTATCAGTACTAAAATTAATAAAGTCTTATAATTTTATGCTACACGCCATAATTTCGTTAGGAATTATGGTTAAATATTGTCTTAGGAGTTATGTATAAATGTTTCATCTTAAATCATGATATAGACAATTATGATGATACATAAAAAAACTTAAAATTAACATATTATCCAGCATACAAATATTTATAAACTCTACATACATATTTTATCGTTGCGATATCAAAGTGACAAGTATTTTAACCTAAATCAGAGTTCTATTACTCATCTTATCGATTAAAATATATACATCAAATCTATATAAACTTTCAGGTGTTGATAAATATACATGAATTAGTTACATAACATTACTTAATACGGATGCTACACATTTATATGAAAATTAAAATTATACATACTTATATAATACTATAATTTGTGTCAAGTAGGTAGGTACAAAAGCTAAAATATTTTATGTTTAGTAGCAATTATAAAGTATTGTCGTGAAACATATTATTTTTTTTCACAAATTAAGAACTATATATTAAAATAAAGGTGATTTCGTGTGTTGCGTGATCTACACTCAAAAAATGTTATTTACCTATATATAATAAATTTCTTTGATTAAATCGAATTAATTTATTTTAATGTGACGTTGGAATATTTTTTAACTTAATTGAGATAAGTAACATACTATAATAATTTAACGACTTTAAACTAATTAAATTGGCGATTACTTCAATTTTAATTTGTATTTAGCCTCCGGATCTTGACATTTTTTCTGTAGAATAATTAATGTATATACTATATTAATATTCTAAATCATAATAAAAATATATAAAATATTCCCATAGCTATAACGAGAGAAAAGTTGTTTTATTAATTTTTCATACGAGATGAAGTAATAAACATGTTTAAGTCAGATGAGTTATTTATCGTATCTTAGAATACTTTTTTTTTTATTAAAAATTTTATAAACGCTGTTTCAAGAAAATTTAAATGACTAATATTATAATGAACAATTTTAAAATTATTTTTTATTAAAATTTAAGTTTTTTAAATTCTTGACAATTATAAATAATTTTGAAAGAGTTGTTAATCAATACAAAATATACAATATAATGTATAATAGTTTATAGATAATATGTTAGATAAATATTTTAAATTATAAGAAACAAATGTCAGAAACTCAGAAATTATTTTGTTATTTATTTGTTATGACAGATATGATACTATAAATTCGAAAATTATTACATCATAATTAAACATGATAATAAGTAACTTATACTAATACTAAATATATTTTAAATAATAAACATAAAATGTTAAACGGTTAACATACCACTTATTAATCTAGATAATATCAATACGTATATACAACATAATATTATATTATAGTAATTCATGTATATTTTTTGACTTCAGTATTTTAAATTTTTATATTAGAAAATTTAAAATTTATGCGTTTATACAAAATAAAAATAAAATAAATAAGAACACATTTATATTTCTTATGGTAAAATCACATTCAAAATACAGTGGATTCCGCTTAATGTGGGCACGTTGGGACCAGCCCTGTTTGCCCACATTAAGTGATTTCCTATAAAAACCGAAATTAGTTGTATTTATTATTTTTATTGGGGCCAGACCATTTTGCCAATATTAGGCGGATACCCATATTCACGGGTGCCCACATTAGGCGGAATCCACTACAGCAAAAGGTGTTACTTATGTAGTCATGTAGTTGTGTGAATGGTATTTAATCTGTACAATTAATTTATAAATAATGAATACCTAAATAGATTATGTAATTTGCGTAATATTCTTTTTCAAGAATGATTTTTTTATAAAAATTTAAAATTGCTTAACTAAATAGTTGTACCAGTAATAAATATAACTTTAATTGTTAATAGTAACATTATTAAAATTAATTCACTGCTTTATTAACTATAGCCCTTTAATGTTAAATTAACTAAATTAAACTTTCAAATTTTAAACTGAAATAACAATTGATGATTAGACCATCAATGATCAACATCTTCAGAAAAAAAAACACAAAACACTTAAAGAATTCATAAAAATAAATAAATAAATAACTGTCAACGCTTAAAATATTAATACTTATAATTTTTAAATTTTCATAAGAAAAATATCTTTTTTTTAAATATAATTTTACCAATTCGCAAACATTAAAAATCCAAGTGTGTAACAAATTAAAATACGTCCTAATTCTTATATATATAATATATTACATTAGTAAAGTATTTTATTTAAGCAATTTATTTTCTTAGAACTCGTTTATTTCATATTACAATGCATTTGATTCATACTTTTTGTGAAAATTTAAATGAATTAAGTTAATAATCATTTAAATGCTTAAATTCTGTGTTTAAGACTAACGCTCGTGTAGAACTAAAATTAACTATATAAAATAAAATAATAATATCGGATACAAAATAAAATATATATTATGTAATATTATATCCCTGTCTAATTCAAAATAAGAGACAAATTATTTACGTAAAATGTGTAAAATAATTCCTATTAGGCTCAATACGATTAGTAACAATATGTTAACGCCAGATATTGGCTAATAGTATATCAAAATTTAGTAGGTATAATAAGTCTTAACTGAGTATTTATTGTGAAAATTGTAACACCAAATTTATCTAAAATGTTTCATTGTTATTTGATACCTAACTATGACAGGTCTTTTTTATAAATATATTTTCATCCTATAATATAAAAAAATAAATTCAAGTATAATTCGGTGTCATTAAATAAATTTAAGAGCTTTTTTATGAACCTGTAAGATATTTTGAACTTGACATTTTTTTTTCATATTTAGTTAATGGTGAATTACATTATACTTTCATATTTTTTTGTTAATTAGACAAAGAAAAGTGTATTAAGATAAACTAAAATGAAAATGATTTTTAGTGAAATTATTATTCAAACAGTTACGAGTATTGGTCTGTATATTAATTAAATATTAATGGACTCAGAGATTAAAATACATTTAGTACCTATTGATACTAATAAAATAGAGAATTGGCAACAGTTTGAGTTTGCGTACTCAAGTGCCAACACATGATTTATTCAACCCAATGCCGTAAGTATATCGTTCATTATTACTAAATACCATTCTTCAGATAAATAATAAACTTATATGTGCAATTCATTAAAATGAACAAATATGTATATGTGTTATATGAAATTTTCGAATTTAATAATATTTTAAACTTAATATTCCTTTAAACGTTTTTATTTAAATATAAATACCCAACTGAATTAATATATTTTTAGACCTTAGTTGACAATAGCTGCTCCATAACAAAAGAATTTCAAAAGTATTTATGCAGAGTTTAATTTCGGAATATTGAACCTATTATATTTGTTTAATAGCGCAATTAGCTCGATCAACGATAGCTTAAGCTTTACGTTTAATATGATTATTCTAATAATTAACTAGACCTTAACATCTAATGATAATTTAATATTTTTATAGTTAAAAAGGGTTTAAAATATATTATAGTTTTATTTTAGATTCTGGGCGCTCTGCCCAATGAATGTATTTTTTTTAATTTATATTTATTTTGATTTGATGATTTAGTCACTAACGTTACATACAGAATTTTTATTATTTTGTAATTATTAATTAAGCCATGTTATTATTGTTGATGTGTTGTATCCGCATATGAACAATCAATAAAAAAAATTTAAAAATAAATAATTATTTTTGAATAAAATTACGTGTATAAAGTTACGAGTATGATATTCGAAAGTCAGAATGGGCAAGAATATCACCATTTTCATAAATATATATATGTTACGGTGAAAGACGAAAATTGGTAAATGTCGTCATTCCCCGGTCAATGACGTCATTAACCAAAATGATTCAATTATGTAGGTAAATGTTGTAAAAACACATTTTTAAAATTCAATTGTACATCTTTCACCGGTCATTGACATAATTTACCAAAACTTGTGGTAAATGAAGATAAATTTCAAATAATACACTGATTGTTTTAATATATCAGACTTGGGTAGTATTCTGAATACTTTTTGAATACTTTTTTTTGAAAGTATTCAATACAATATTTTGAATACTTTTTACAAATATTCTTAATACAGTATTTGGAATACTTTTTTTCCGTCCAATCACACTAAAAATAATTTCATTACTTCTTCTGTCATAGAAATTGCTTTCGCATTTATACATAACCATATAAGCACCTATAATCTATATATATTTTTATTCAAAATATTTTATAGTAAATAGTAATATATTATTTTGTTTTATACTATTTTTAGTGGGTAATATTATTTCCAATTTGAAACGTTGAATTCGTAATTATTATTATTATTATTTAAACCACAGTAACTTGGCTATTGGCTTAAAGTAGTTGATTAATGTACTAATTTTTATAATAATATTAATTTTATTATAATTAAGTATTAATTAATAGTTTTTTTTTTTTGTGAGTATAATGTTCCTTTATTAGGTTTTACTAAAAAAGTTATCCATTTTATTACTTAAATAAATCACATAATATTTATAATAAATTAAATATTTAATTTATAATGAATAGATTGGACAATGTTCACTTATAAACACTGAATTGAAAAAAAAATATATTTTTGTTATTGAAATCTATTTAACATTATTTTTTAAGTCAAAACTATTTTTTAAAATTCGATACAATTCTTTCAATAAATGTATTGAACATCATTCTCCAATTAAACTGGGGATTGACGTCAATAACTGGGGAATGTCTACATTTACAACATTTACCAATTTTTAGGTAAATGATGTCATTTACCGGAGAATGACGACATTTACCACGTTAACATCATTAACCGTAACATATATATCAGTCTGGTATGTCCTGTTATGTATGTTTATAATCTGATAATACTTTTTTTATTTATACTAGGGTTTCTTTTCCGTCTTATTTCCAATTGTTTTATTTTGTTTAATATAGTCGATTGATATTATTTCAGATTTTTTACCATGATAAGTATTTTTTTTAATTGGGTTTGGTGCATCAACATATGTTTAAAAAAGTGTATCATGTGCTCAGGTGATAGGATTGATAATTTAGTCTGTTATTTCATACCATTTATTTCAAACATACGAAGTTTCACCTTCCACAAAACTAACCAAACTAATTTATTTGAAAATTCAGTAGCCATTAGAAATTTAACAATGCACTTGAGTTTTATTATACCAATAATTAATCAGTAATTACTATTTTTATATGTTTTCTATCCTTTATTCACATTTTGAGGCATCTGTATATAATTCACCAACATTCGTTTGAGACTGTAATATGTATTTTATTAGATATCTATGTCTAAAAAAGAAAAAAAACAAGAGAAAAATTGGTCATTGTAAACACTGACCGAGAGTTATAAATAATGCTAGTAATATTTGGGCAATGTAAATTATAAATATTTATTTTACCACTTAGATTGATCAGTCTATTACGATGCCTATTCATTAATACCAGTCTAAGACTGTTGCAGTCATTGTATATAACACATAGGTACTAAACGTACAAGTTTAGTTCAGTACCTACCTTATAATTACGAAACAATTACTATAAATTTGAATTGAGAGGAGTTTAATTTGATAATCAAGTAATCTGGTCAGTAGTCACGTGATCGAAATTCATATCTTTGGTAAGAAATTGATTTAAATTATGATTGATTTTAGAATTAATGATATCAAGTATTATAAGCAATATATATTAATTTATCGTTGTTAACATAATTTTTCACTAATGTTTAATTATTAACGTAAAGTAGTAGTCCATTTTTTTCGATTTTTATTTTGTACTTGTGGTAAAAAAATGTGAAATAAGGAGATGTAAGAGTAAAGCTACTAGAATTTTATGCATCTTCAATTTTTTCAAATGCCACGATGATGACTAAGCGTACCAAAATAAATAAGTATAAACAAATGTATTTCAATTTTTTTTTATTTAATTTAATAATTAAAAATTGTTCAATGTTAATTCAATAATATGTAGTGTAAAATAAAATAAATATTACATTTAAACCAAATATTTGTATTATTAATTAAGCTTTTTATTAATTATTCTACTTGGTACCATCAGTACTGGCCATTGTATATAATTTCTAGTCTATGTATATAATTATCTATATATGACTTGAAAAATTCGAGCATTGTATACAACTCCTGGTCAGTGTTCATAATGACCATTTTTCAACTTGGAACGTAATATATATTATATATTATTATAGCCTGAAGTGTATATTCTTTTAACAGTGAGTTTAGTAAGTGTTTATATTAAATGTTCTTGTCCACAGAGATATAATTTTTTTTATTACCTTTTTATTTTTTTATTATTTTACTTTTTCAGTATTCCTCAAAATGTATTATTTAAAGATGCGGGGTTGTTTATGGGTAGATTATTCTTGCAGTATATAATACTAAAATATTAGAAATATTTCGTTATTTTTAAACTCACGGTGGGTAACTCATCGTGTTAACAGGCTTTTTTCTATTACAAAAAAAAAGTATTGGTTAAACATACTAGTATTTAAATAAATACAGTGTTTTATGACATCATCTTAACTTTTTGTAAATTATATTTTTTATATTGCTTTTATTAAAATACAATTTTTTTACATAACACGTTCTATAGTAAATTATACATTAATAGACTTTTTATGTTTGTTTAATCTTATTAAATTTTATAATAAATAATGAACAACGTGAAACATTTTATTGTGGTAACTCGAGCAAAAACATTATTATCGTCAACGTTAGGTAGGTACCTAATCCCTGGAGTATAAATTAAATATTTTTCATTAATATAATACGGGAATAACGTAGAAAATAATGTTTTAAAACGACTAAAAATAATTTTTATAACAATAGTTAAACTTTAATATTAGTTAATTATATTTAATTGTAACACGTAACACGACGAATAAAGATTTAAAGGTTAAAAGATAAAGGTTAGTGATAATACTTATTGTTATGTCCGAGTACAATTTACATACCTACTGTTTTATTTATCGCTTTAAATTTTCTTGAGTGTTTTTCAACTTAACCCTATTTACTATTGTAGTATTACATAGGAAAAATAATTTAAAACTTGAAGGAAAATTAACAGTTTATACAATCGATAATAATTGAAGATGAAATGTATTTATATTTCATAATGTCAATGAGTTGTAAAATAAATATTAAAATATAGTTTCTTTGAAAGAATTGTCATCAAACTTTTATACTTATTGTAGTATATTTTTTATATATTAATTATGAAAAATACAACAAAGCATAAAAAGAAATTTTATCAATACACAGGATAAGTTTTTTTGTAAGTTTAATTGTGTCATTTTTATATTGTGTTTCGTTTCGTCTTTGTTTCAAAATGTGATTTCTACACATTTATTTTTGTTTACTAAATATATTCCAAATCTTTCGAATTTTAATTATATCATTATCGTAATAGTTCTATCAAATTAAATGTTTTATGTAAAATCAAAAATACCTTACATTATTTTAAAGATAAAAAGAATTTGTTTTTATTTTATTCAATACACAATCATTTTTACCCTATTTTACATATTTTACATTATTGATGTCTACAAATTACATCATATTGAAAACGTAAATAGGTAGTTATTGAAATACGGTAAGCAATTATATATGTTAATTAATAATATATCGATTAAGATTCTCAAATTGAAACTTGGTAATTCAAATGAAAATATCGTCATGATTGGTTATAGTTTCAAATGAAATTATACTAAAGAAATGTGTTATTTTTTAACTTTTAAAATTACAAATACCTATATTAAAGAATTTAATGATTTAAATTTAAAATTTTTCAAATATTTTACCAAAAACATCTGAATACAAATTATAAAATAATGTATAGGTTCAAGAGGCTATACGTGAAAAAGATAAAATAAGTATAATATGGTAATTGGTATAAACATCTAATAAAGTCAATACCGCAAAAACACCGATTATAAAAGACCATAAAAATTTCTCTAGACACAATGGAACCTAACCGAATTGATAACATATACACATAATTTTATCAATACTATTTGATTCCGTCATTGTTGATCATAATTTTTAATTTACTTGAAATAATATAAATTACAGAATATAATATCATTCATATAATTTCCGTGATATTTAAAAAAAAAGTTAATTTAATATTTCATCAACATAGTAATTTAAATGTTATTTTTGTATATTATTCAAGGAATGTAATATAAATAAAATAGTACAAAAAATCGAATATTAAAAACGTAGGTATATCTAATTCAGCTTAAGTATTACTTGATATTTAATTTTGTATAATTAAAGACAATATTAAAGATCTTTGGTTTGGTTATATAAAAAAAAGTATATCAATGTTTCAACTTATTATTATAATAATTTATCATATACACCGATATTCAAAAATAGTTAATTTATTAAAAACATATTAACAATATTGTATTTATATAATTAAAATATAAAAATGTATGCTGCACTAATGACCAGGTTATCGAAAAGAAATAAAGATCAATTAGTTTAATGAGTTTAAACATGAAAGTATGAATCTGTATAGTAGCTAAATATAATAGTGTGTTCCAAATGTTTCATAATGGGTATCATAATTATTATCATAGCAAACCGATATGATATCTTGATGTGATTTTATTCAAAAATGTAGGTATATGAGTTATAATTTTTACAGTAGAACTTTTCAAAATTATTAAAACTATAATTCAACCAAAATAATTAACAACAATTTAATAGTACACGTATCGATATACAATACCATGAGATAATAATGATTGGCTAGTCGAGAATTCCAGGTACAGACTCGTTGATCCGATCTGCTTCAGGACATTAACGTGGTTGATTGGCATAAAATTAAAATTTAAAACTGCAATATATATATATACGTATAAACACTTATATGTATATGGAAATTCAATAGAAAAAAATGTATTTTTAGAATGAATAACTTTTCTGAAAATTACTCAATCGAGAAATATTTTGATTACGTGATTTATGACAACACTGTAAAAAAAGTTTTTAAATTGCAGATATAGGTACAAAATAAATGTTGTGTAAATATGACACGGTTGGTGTTTACACATACCTCCACAAATCACAATACTCGTACGTCATTTACTTTCACATAAGAATATATTTACATTTTTTATGATTATTATACATATTCACTCTATAGGGTACCTGTGAATTATGATTGTACAAATATAATACGTGTAAATACATTTCAATTAACTATGCTGCATCCACATACATTTACAGAATAGAATACCAATACGATTATTTTATTAAATATGCTTACGTAAAAAAATAAGTGAATTTTCTGACTTATTGCAATAAATGCTTGAATTATATTGTATAAACGAACATTGAACGTTAGGTAATTTAATTCTTTCAAAGGTAATTAATTTATAAATCTCGGATTCGTAAAATTTCATAGATCATATAATATTGTATACTCATAATACAAGTATATATTTAATTCCAAGTTACGCAATAATATTGTAAATTATAATAAATTTAAAATTAACTTATTTTTTTTATTTTTCATTAAAAAAACAATACTCGTAAAATACCTATAATTATTATAATTTTTACTTTAAAACAATTATTTTCATATAAACTAAATCTGTAACATTTAGGTACGTCGAATCACATAAAACAGATAATAATAATTTACAATTATTTTACATTTAAGTTTTTCTTAATTTATAAATTATAGTTGTTATTACAACTGACATGTTGTTTGTTTGGATTTTCAGTACCGCGAACAATAGTGAATATTTTGAATTTTTCTCGGCATAATGTCGTTTCTATTAAATTTTTTTTTTTTTGTTTTTTTGGTTGAATATAAAACAAAATTCGTCGTCAATAAAATAAAAATAAAAGACACTCAAGGACGGTAGTTGGCGATGTTTTTTTTTTTTTTTATCTCGTTATACGTGCACGAAAATTGCCATTTTGTCAACACCCGTGTCCCGTGGTTGTTATTATTTAGTTTACATCTTACGATCGGCATTTCATCGCAAATGTACTGTCGCTTCTTGTACGGGCGGCAGAGGTAGAGGAACCACGTCTTTGCGTCCGAGTTGCAATCGCTTCGGAAACTCAGATAACCGTATGCGGGCGGGCCTAACGAGCCGTACGGATATCGACAACCCCCCCGCTGCGTATAATAGACGTCTTTATATATTACGCCTAACCTAGTTGCTAGATCCTCACACAAACCGTTGTCGTAAACCGAATGCCGATCGCCACTTTAGATTACATTTCGGTAAATGGTTTACATAACTCGAAAGATATACTAGCTATACATAGCTGTTTAGTGGTTCAGCGTAGAAGACAAATGCCGAGTGTGCTTCGGACGAGTTTTTTTTTTTTTTAAAGATGAAATTCTCTAAAGACAGTTTTGTGTAATCGATAACCCGATAATCTCGATTGCCTGCGGGTCGGGTCCATATCACCGTAGCTAAAATAGGAGCAGTATAATATATCAAAAATGAAACCGTTAAACAAACAAATAGGAACAATATAAACGAATAAGGATTATAATTTTTTTTTTTTAATATTGTCAGTAAATGTCACCCAAGAATTAAATAGCTTTTATTTTGTAAAATATTTCACCTTTAATTTCAAAATAAAAATGGCAATAAGTGTTTTGGATTTAGAAACTACGGGCCGGGATGAATTCCACTATATTGTTGAACACCAATAAATGATTATCTTTAAATACTTACTTTGACATAATATCATTTATAATGATATAATATTAAAAATTACCCCATGTTATTATTTTTTTTTTCTCTTTAATCATAATTTTAAAAACGATTTAATATAGAAATAACAACATTTACAGTAACCAATACAATTTAAAATTATATTTCTGTTTGATAGCTTCTTTTACTTTTATATTGAGTTATAAACATCAGGTATATTACATGTTACTATTTCTAAATGCTGTCAGTTTTCAAAATCAAATTAAACAATTTGAAACTTCCATTAAGACTTCAATAACTGAAAGTGGAAACCTAGTAAATAACAATAACAACAACATGTCTATTGTCTACCTAATACTTCAAAAATAAATGTTAACCAACGTTGTTATATATATATGAAACGAGGTGTGAGGTATATTTTTAATCCGTATAACAAAAACAAAACATTATATTAAAAATAAAACTAATGGACAATGGTAATATGAATATTATATTATTAGAAGAATCAGTTACAGATAACATTTGTATAAAATCAAAGATAAGTTGTTGAATAGCATTGAATACCTATCAGTCCGACAAAAATCAATATAACATAAACATTTTGATTAAATATTTTAATTCGTTTTTTTTTTCAGGTTGGTGTTTAAGATTCTGCGAGGAGTGATGATTACACCTTTTGACTTTATAACAATGATTATTTTTTGTCTATCCTCGCTTTTTAGGGCAGTTAAAATTTGATTATAAATTTTGAGAGTGATTTCTGATAGGAAATTAGATCTACGGGGAAATTTACCCCTCATTAGCGTCAGAAATAAAAAATCACATTACTTTTCAAAAATTCAGAGAAAAAAAATAAGGGAAATGGGAATTTTTACGCAAAATCAATGTTCAAAAAACTTTTAACTTAACTCAAAATTGAATAACCTTAGGTATCTTAAATTATTACCAAATGACAAATATTTGACTTTGAATTTTCTATACATAATACAATTTTCAAACTATTTAATTTTTTTTTGAGCTATTTATAGACATTTAATATTATCATTTTTTCTTTTAAATTTTAGATTTTTTCCCATAAACACTTATGACAAATTTTTCACTGGATCAAAAGACTTTAAAATTTAATCTAATCCTCATACATTTTTATTATACCTAGTTATTTAAAAATATTAAATATACATATAGACATGATTTCGTATAAGTTTTAAAGCTTAAAGCTTTAGAGCTTTAAGTTTTTAAAGTTTCAATTTTGTAAAATAATGAAAATTTGCAAATAATTTTGTAACCCTGAAATTTTATAAATATATAATTATTATCGCTGTTATTTTATTGACATTTAAAGTTAAAATTTGGGAAAAATTAGTTATTTAAACATTTTAAACGTAGAATAATGGTTTTAGCTATTTTATTGTAACTTTAAAATGTTATGTATAGGTACTTGAAACATTTAATGTATATTATTATATTTTATACGTATAATAATCTTTTTGTATGCAATATTATTGTTAAAAATTAAACTTAAATCTACTGTATTGTTAATAGTAAAATAAATAACTTAAATAGTTACATTGATTTATCATAAAATATATTTATTAGTAAAATACGAGTAAGCAGACAGACCATCTCTTAAATTTTTGTTCTTATACAAAAATGTATTATTAAAATCAAATTTTGCACATTAAATATATTACAGTGACTTACTCAATGATGAAGTACACTTGACATCTACTGATTCTGCTGTATAGTAGAACCGTTACCTATTTTCATTCTTTTTTTTATCTATCAGTAGTTAAAACATCTAAAAATTAGGTTGACCGCATTGATTTTGTAATAAAAATAAAAATAGCTATAATTAATTGTATTATTTTATATTTTTATTTATGCATTGATCATATTAAAAATCATATTCAAATGATTTTATTTCAAAACCTTGCAATGGAATAAAAATAATTACGAAATATTAAATTTGTTATTTTTTTGGCGTAATAGTTTACGACCTTAGACGGAATATTTTAATAACACATAAATATTATATTTTCTAAATACCTAAACTATTAAATTAATTTAGATTATTTAATATTTCAAGTAAATTTTTGTATGATATATCATAATATCAAATGTTTGATATGAAATTTAGTTGGGTATAATAACTATAGCAATTGATGGTTTCAATTACTAATTTGTCATTAACTTCGAGTGGATCTGATGTAAACGAAATAGTTATGTAGAAACGCATATAAGTAATTTTCAACATTAAAAATAATTTTACTTAGAATGACAAATTATAAGTGAAACAAATATGAATATGAATGTATTATGAATGATGTGTCCTTAAAATATGAAAAAAAAAATCGTTATAACCTTAAATTACATAATATTCCTCACATCTCGCGTCCGTCATGTTTTTGTCGTTTAAATCCACAGACTCGATAATCAAAATTAATCCTTATGTGTACTGTTTAACATCGAAACAGGAACATTCCATTGTTTCAGATGTCAGCATTTAATCCACGAAGTAAAAATTGTTAATTTTAATCTTGGTTTGATTATTTGTAACAAAACAAAAAATAATACGTACCTGTTTCCTATGTGTATGATATAGCACACAAATAGTAGTACAATGATCGTACAGGTTAATATGCGCAATTGACATCATTGATTATTTCACTGATATAAATCTTACATTATACCGCCTCAAACCTTCTCGCTTCAAGCTAATAACTGGAAATTCTGATGTATACGTAGTCGGTGTACTAACTGTGGTAGTGTGGTATGACAGTTATTAAAAAGTCTTGCTTGCGCCAAACTATTAGGAATGTAATGAAATATGTGACGTGATTGTGTAAATAGTTATGTATTCTTTAACGGCATAGAGAAAATCTTTAATTATTCGATATCATACAAGTATATTACTCGAACAAAGAAAATATCGTAATAACTTATAAAAAACTAACTACTAGATTGTTCTTACGACTGAATTCTATGGTGGGTGGAAGTAGTTAACCATCAGGCTATTTTTTCCTTAGGCTGAAATCACATTTAAGTTGATAACTAACACAGTAGCACTGAACACATTTTAACAAATCAACTATACTTTATAATATAACTTTGAGTTAAACTAACGACACATAGTTTGATAACTGTCCGGTCCGTTTATAAACATAATACTAAACTAAATATAATAGATTTTAATAAAAATTAAATAAAGCGTATAATATTATATCACACAAATTATATTAAACTACAATCATGTAAGAAACGTATTTTTTCAAAACATACTTTTAAAATTGTATTAGTCACATTCACATGCGTATTACATAGCTAAACTTACATCTCACACAGACAGATTAAAACACTAATATTTATCGTGGTTATTAAAACAGACAAATCTACATAAAATCTAATCTAATAATATATTATAATAACAAAAAAAAAAATTAAAAGAGAATAAAATATTATATCAGTACCATATTCAAGAGGGTCATTAAGAGCACGTGCCTAATCTCCCATAAATCTTTTTTAAGATATCAGTATGGACCATAAAATAAACGCATAGTATACAAAAATACCTGCCTAATGTTATTAATATAATACAAGGTGAATATATGATAAATATGTATATATTTTCAGTTTTGTAATTTTGTACATTATCGCTTATAATAAAAAACCTATACGACCGAATAATTTATCGTGTTAAGCATATAAGACATGTAGATATTATTTATGTATTATTATCTAAAATTCTAGCACGGTATAATCGTATTTTTATTAATTCGTGTAGATTATATTATAACCGTTAATTATAGTCACAGATGTCTACGTATAATATAATAAAGATATAATATATAGTTAAGTTTAGTGTTATCACTTATTGTGAGATGTACCCACTATCAAAAGAAAAAATGCATGTATATGTTTTCAAACAAGTGTGTCATAAAGTAATTTATAATAAATAGAAATATTTTAAATAACTACAACTTTAAATATCTCTAGTGCCCTCTCATTAAAAAATGGTACTGTAATGAATTTTATTAAATTAAAATCGTTAAAAATGCACCCGAATACGGAATAACCAGAAAACTGATGCCATTAAAATATCTGAAATAATAATAATACCCGTTACCCAATAAAACCTGAAATTAAAATACTTTCAAAAACATGTATTCGTAAAAATCTGAAATTAACGACCAAATATTAAAAAAATGAACTTCGATTTTTAATTTGAACTTTATTTTTCGCCGAAATATCTTAAAAATGAATCCACAAATTTAAAGATTGTAATATTAATATAATTTTTATTTTAATTAAATTCGAATCAATGTCTTGTTATTTGTAATAAAATGTAATAAATAGATTAACTTTGGTTTAATTAGTTATTTATTACTATTATGTACTTATTTATATAATATTGGGGTATAATACAAAATGTAACAATTGAATAAACAATTTATATATATATATATATATAATATTACAACTAACACGATGAAACTAACAAATTTATGGATTTATATTATTATAAATTTTAGTATAAAATAATGTACCGGCACGGTTTCAAAATACTCAATACCCGAGTTCAAATTTAGGTAGGTTGATACCCAAAATATTAAAAAGGGTATTGTTGTCGGTTTTCAAAACGATTTTGGAAAACCCGAAACTAATTCGTAATTCATTCTGGATTCATCATTTTGGGTGCAAATCCCTGATTAAAATAAACTAAAGTGGGACAATAGCATCGCGGGAATAGCATTTATATTTATTTATTATTATTATTTTACGTATGAATATGTCTGTGTATAAGCTCATCAATTGTGACCGTGAATCTATACGAGCTTATGAAAATGTAATACGTGCTGTTTTGTTATATTTATTATTTGAAAGTAGGGTATGTTTATGTATTAGGTTTCAACACAACATAAATATATTATATACTATACCGATGATACTACGTTTTATTATTCATGACTTTGATAAAGATATTTTATTTAATTCAATCGTTGAAAATATTTGACTTTCAATAGAGTATTTATATAGTATGTAATGAAAACAATATCACTAGTTATTACTATAACCTGCTTAATATTACCATAATATTTATATAGTCAGAAATATTATGTAGATACACAATGCTTAATGGAGGATTTCTTTCTCAAAAGCATTATATCTGCGTATATTAAATTACTGAACTATGTTTTACTTGAAAATAACCGTGCACAGTACGATGAACTAAACACAATTATTTAAAAAAAACTCTAGACTGCAAAAATAGTTTAAAATTGCAGTTTGTTTATCTTATGCTTGGCTTAATAATTGTATTATCTTTTCCGTGAGATTTAACGTACAGATCTTGAATAATTATTTTTTTATGAATATGTAATTCAAAAGACTCGGCGAGACACACTCAGAAGCATAATTTTAATTGGTATCAGGTATCCATAATCCACCGAGCTTCGTTCATTTTATACAGTTATAAAAATAATTAATGACCTAATTTAAGACGCGTACTGAGTTTGGCATAGCCGAGCTATTGCTTTTGTTGCCTACAATAAGGAACTCCCAACTCCTGTCAATATACTGGAAGCAATTTAACGATTTATCAATGAGATGGTTGCTCTTGAAATAGTGTAAAACCGATAATGGCATAGCGTTTGTGTCAGTGACACGGAATAAGTTGTTTAGTACAGTTGCAACATGCGAGTACATTAATAGCAATACTACATCCACTAGGGAATATTGTTGAAAGAGTGTTAACTGCAGAGTAGTGATCACGTATATTTGAAAAAATATATATACATGACTAAGACTCTGTTAGGATTAAATATAACATACTAGTGCAATCGAACTATGGAAGAAAATAAATAAATACATTTGAAATACTACGCGTCCACCACTCGCAGTGATTGAAATCACTATTATACTGATACATAATATGACATTACGTACAAAAATATTGAGTTTCAATAAGAACATTTTTTCTAATTCTATTTTTTTATACCATTATATTAAAATTATCGTTTGTATTTAAATTAAATGATATTCCGATAAGAAAAATCAACCAGTATAAATATCAAATATAGAATAATTAAAAAAAAAAAATTAAATAATAAATAATATTAAATAATTATTATTTGTAATAATTGTTATACGATATACATTAAACTGATGTATGATAACTATTGAAATTGAGATTCTTTTCACATTTAGCGTTAATATAACTAATAAATAACAAATTATTAATACATTAACTTTAAATAAAAATTATTTTTAATGAACAAGATTAAATTTTCATTTAGAGAGTTTATGAATTATGTAAACGAATGCAATTATACCGATACATTTGTATATTATACAATTGTACAATCAATAAATAATAAAATATTATATTATTCTCTAATAAAAGAATGTATATTGCACGTGAACTACATAAATCAAATGAAATATATATTTTATTTTACAATAATATTAAAACTATATGAACCCGTAATATTTATATTATGCGGTTAAATGTATGTAAATAATAATTGTACACTGCAGTTTTTTTTTACCAAATATTAACTGTATTAATAACTGAACATTGCTATACAATTCAGTGCCGTATCCAGGGGGAAGCTTTTGGGCTTAAATCCACCCCAAAATCTTTTGTTTTAAATAGTATGTGTGTATATATATATATATATATGTTTTTAAATTATTTTCTATTTTCGTTTAGAGTTAAGTGTGAATGTTTAAGCCCACCCCGAAAACAAATCCTGGGTACGGCACTGATATGATTGATTAAAAAATAAACTTCAAAATCAATATTATATTATACTTAATATTTATTGTAGTCAATAATTATTCCACTTTAATTTTTTCCATCCCTTATGAATATTTTAGAACTCATATTCTTAAGTTTCTGAGTTCTGATTGTAATAAAAATATAATATGCTATAATAATGTAGTAAAAAAAATAAACCCGTGTACCTCTTTTGCCTATACAATGCGCCGGTGAATTATTATTTCTTAGTTATAACTATTAAATAATATTATTGTAAAATAATACCGAGGTTGAATAATAATAATATAGTACTTATCACTTTTGCATAATATGCAATGTGCTGGTATACAAATTGTCTTTTCCTCAGTATAAACATCAAAGATTATTCTCGGCTTCGTTATTTGGTTTAGAGTTCTAAGTGTATTTACCATATCGTATAATTGTATAGAATAAGTATATTTTATTACTGTATGCATAATAATACGTTATTATTAATAAGAAACAAAAACGTGAACAACTAATTCATACAAAAGTTTTTCATGTTTAATTATAAGTGTTATTATTACACTTATAATATTTTCCACACACAATTACTGGTGCGAACGAGTAGAATTTTAATCATTTATACAACAGTTGTTGTTTTTCTTTTTTTCTATGTTAAACTTTTCAACATGAAGTAATTATTAAAAAAAAAATATTTTTGTCTATTGTTTTTTTTTTCGTGTTTTTAATGTTCCACATTAGTTGACATACGCATTTATCTCTTATACAATAAAATAGTACTTATATAATAAATTATATTATGTATTAATGTATATTTATTAATTTTTCCATACAAATATGATTTTTTTTAAAGTATTATATAAATAATAGAATTGCTTATATTAACTTGAAAACTAAAATTTATATTTAAAATTGTAACGAATATTATAACTTTATAATATTAAGTTTTGCAATAAAATGTGATTAAAAATGCAATTATTATATTTTGTAACTTTTTATTATGAATTACGCACAAACATGATGTTTTAAAGTTAATTGCAAATTTAATATTTTTTTGTTCTTTGTGATTTGTAAATTTGTCCAAACAGATAATATGTACTCAATTATTTTTCAGTTTATTGTGATTATCCGTTTCTTGTGTCATATTCTATCAATGGTTTACTGAACTGGATAGATTGACAGCGATAATGGCGTTAAAATAAAATACATTTTTTTTTGTGTTTTTGTAATCTATACAATTTGTATAGTTTTAATAAATCATATGATATCCAAGTCAATTTAAATACAATTTTTAAAACCTCCTATACATAATAATATCTTAATCAACATATAAATTTTTTTTAGTTTGAATAATTAAAAAAAGTATGAAACAAAACTTCTTCACATTTTAAATGTTTTAATAAAATGTTTTTAATAATTTTAAGTACTTTAACATTCATACCGTAGGTATGACAAATAAACAGAAAAAAAAATTAAATTTACATTATAAAAATATGTAATCATACATAGTCAGCGCATGTATTAAATACATGTCTATATTTAATAGTTGTCGTAAGGCAAAAGAAAATACGATTATATTCTGCTCATCTTATTTTCAGGTATAATGTACATTTACACCTTGTTGAATGCAAAAATAAATTAAATTCTCTCGTCAAACGAAAAGAAAATATTTTTACATAAAATAATCTTCCACGATACAGACTGATATAGTTTAAAATGTCAGTCGGTATTTAGAGTAAACTTTAATACCCACATTCAGTTAAGAGTTGGTGAATATTTCAACGACTTTACGTTTTAAGATAAAAAAAAAACTAAAAAGTATTCTATGTAGAATTCATTTTTCAGACCTACCTAGAACGATTTATCATCCAATATTTTTTTCGCATACAACCACAAAACTATGTTACGTGATACTATATTTTTTTTTATACATGACAAACATATATTTTTTGATAGTTTTGACTGTTATATGAATTGTTTATCCCCTCATTTATCTGGTTCATGGACAGATCACCGTAAGACATTTTCCCATTGTCATTTCCTTATCCAGTTGTTTTCCCCATCATATATGACGTTTAACCGTATAAAAAATTAATATTGGATACATTTTTTATATACTTCATTTTGTATATTAGTATACCGTTTAAATAATTATTAGATACACCCTTAGGTATATATGTTCAAACTATTCAATATTGTCGTTTAATATATAAAGTATTGAATATGTTTTTGCAGCTTTAATAAAATAATCTTATAAAGACAATAATAAGATTCGTATCACAAGATTTATTAATAGCGTGGTATATATAAGTGTATAATAATACTATAAAAATTAACGATATTTTTAACTATACAAATTCAAACGCTTTAGAATCTTTTGATTACAATGAACTACAAACATGCTAAATTATAATTAAATCAACTATAAAATAATTATTAAAGAAAAATATTTTGGAATTATTTATTATTATTTTTTATAATTTATAAAATTTAATTATTCGTGGAAAATATATAAATAAAACATTATAACTCTGTATATTTCATGTAACCTTTGTATTTGCAGTATTGAATACAATACTTTGTTTGCTCTGTTGTTTTTATTTGAAATTATAATATCGAAGTTTAACATAACCTTTATTGATATATTTCGCCAAGTTTTTTGTAATTCTATAATAATGCTTGAATTTCAAACAGAACGATGAATAGGTAGGCAAACGACCACAAAGTATACCCATTAAAAACCTTTCACGACAATATCTCTAATCTGTAAATATGAGATTATTTCTTTTTATAGATTTTTTAAATGTATCTTTTTCTCGAAGTTAAAAATATATATCTATATATAATGTTTCGAAATAATTTTTGACCGATGACGATGTTCTATTGATCCGATCATTCATATTGTTGAATAAAATACTGCAAAATAAAGCAAATTTTAATCCAGAAAACAAGTACATTCAAAATGCTGTGGATTGAAGATAACGTTTTACAGATTCATTCAAGTTTTGTACATAGCTTGATAAAACTTATGACTTATTGACGTTTTTAATATTAAAATAAAAAATAATAATAACTGTACAAATTACAGTTTCAAACAAAAATTATAGTAATTATAATCATTTTCAATATTAAGACTTACTTAATGAAAAAAATATTCTTCTGTATTCAGTACACTAGTTTTCAAAATACGAGTATTCATTTTTTTTATAAATATGAGTAAATGCTTATAGTTTTTGAATTGAAATTTGAGCTGTTTACGTTTTAAAAAAATAGGCAAATAATCTATAAATTACATCGCACCATACGTCCTAAGATTTTTTTTTTAATTATAATTAAATTTAATTAAATGAAAGAAAATTATTTAATATTAAAAATAAACAAATATTATTTAATATAAATTACCATTTAAAATTTTCAATTAATTTTCAGAAAGCACAATTTCTGGCGTATTTTAATTTTTTAATATTATTATAGTAAAGGCTTTTCCAGTTCACTGAGAAATTAACCTTTTAAATCATTTTACGTATTTTAAATGTATATCAAATGAATTAAAAAAATGTTCAACTATAATATTAAGTATTGTTTAACCTAATGTTTTAAAAATTAACCATTATAATATCAAATATACTACTATTATACGTACTTATTGCTCTATAATCATTCATTAGTTTTGTAATTTTTCAAAATTTTATATAGTTAGTTAGTTTTCTTTAAAACTATAATATATTACTATTTTCTGAAATGTGTTATTTTCTATTTTCTCGAACATATTTTATTTTGCAGAAAACTTAGTCATATTGCAGATAATATATTTAACGTCACCAATTGTGCCTATAAATAAAACAAAATGAAATCATTTTATTTTGCTTATAAAAATGAAAAATGTTCTATTTGAAAAATAAATAGTTACACTTTATCATAAAACATATTAAATTAAATTTGAATTTAAATATTAATTTATTTTTAAAAATATTCTTGAAAAATAAAATATGTGATACCAGTTAAACTTTTGTAGATTTTTATTGAATAACAGCCAATAAGATTGGTTAAAAAAATATTTTATCTTTAACTATTATTGAATATAATTTTGTATTTGTAGCAACTATTTAACAAATTGTTATTCCGATAATTAATTTTATATTTTTCAATTTACTATTAAAACTAAACATTAAACAATAAATTACAACATACTATAGTAATATGAAAAATAAAATTTACAATTAATTCAATACGCATCTAGAAATATTATATTGTTAAGTATTTGACGTATGATTCCGATCATATTTTTTTATGTTTGAAGCTTACATTTTATTTTTAAAATATATTGATACATATTATTAAATAAAATAAAATGTTCATAGAATCTTTCAACATTGTTAAAAATGTTAAATTCTTTTTTTTCATATTGTTATAAAAGTTTATTTTGTGTACAATACGTATAAGTATATGTGTTTGTTTTTTTTCTCGTAGGTTTTATTTATTATCGTATATATATATATTTAATAATATTGATTTTACCAAAGTAGTATATCATTGACAATTTTTTGTCAAAAAAAATTATATATATATATATATATATTTTTAAAATATAAAGATCACGAAATAAAAAAAAAAATAAAACTTTTATTAAATTCGTAAAAACCATACGTCAACATTGCACTTGTACATCGAGCAGCAGCCGCAGTCTCACTTTAGTTGACGCTAACCACGGTTTTCTTATGTTTTTCACATTCTGCTATCTCAGTTTATTTGCCTCATAGATCGAGTTTTTACATATTTAGATATTTTAAAATCGACACTACTACGATATGCAAGAATTAAGACTGAAAAATACATTATTTTCTTTTTATTGACTTGATTAACTTAACATTGATGCATAATCAACTAAATAAATTAAAATTATCAACTTAACCTAAAATTATGATATTTACAACACTATTCATAGGTATTTAATAATATATAATGTATACACTATTCATCTTATGTTTAGTACAACACTTTATATTTCTAAAATCATTACGACGTACTAAAATATTATATTTTCTAATATATTTTTAACAATAAACAAAATAGGTACACTTGAAATTTTATGATTTTATTCGTTTGAAAATATTTTTAATTTAATTTATTATAATTGATTTAAAGTTTTCAAGAGTATAAAAGCGTTAATTGCGCTTTGGTAATAATCAATATTCAAGATACAGTGGAACCCCGATAAGTCAAAATTCAAAAGAAATGCAATTTTTATGAATTATTGAGGTTTTAAAAATTTTAAAAGTTTTTAGAATATATGTACGTATATTATAGTTTTTAATTATTATATATTTATAGCATATACTTAAAATGATCCAGTGTACATTATTATTGTTATTTTTTAAATGTGATTAAATAATTCATAATTTTTACATTCGATATCGAAAATACCGAATAAAAAGAAACAATAATAAATGCGACTAGGCTAATTTACCAGAATGCACAACTAGATTAGACAAGTTATAAAAATTATTCGTCATTATTTGTCTATATTCAGAACTCAGAATGTTTGAGTTATTTATAGTTTTTCTTTCGAGTAATAGAGGTTTTCGCAACAGAATGACATTTATTTTTAATTATTAAGGTTTTTGACTTATTGAGGTATCACCGCACAATATTTAAGTTCATTTTTTTTTTTGTCAAAAGAGCAATATTTAAAGGATTCGAAGTGAAATGAAACGATATTGAATTCATTTAACGTTTAAAAAGAATACAAAAAGTACGTAAGAGAGTAAAAATATTAAATCTAAGAAATAAATAAATATTATATCGAAATTGTAGAGATACGTAAATAAGTATTTTGTGGCCGTATTCAATTGATTATATATTTATATTTAATGTAACATTTTTATCCGAGTCCGATAGAGTTTAAGTCAGATATTGTAAACTCAAGATCCCGATATAAAATCTTGCAAATTATTATTCAAGATTCCCAAATAAAATGCTTTTGTTTTGCAATATTATAATTATTTTATTATTTTAACTACAGTGAAAATATTTTTAAGAAAAATTAAGAAGTACATAGAATTTAAGCATTTTATTGTATTATCCTTGTTTGACATCGCAGCGTCTTATCCAAAGTTGTATAAGACATGTAATTACAAGAAACCTTGTTTCCACGATTCACTCGTTTGAAATTCGCTCATTTACTCAGTACTCACTAGCTAAGTTGTGGGCTGGCCATTGGTGTACCGTAAACGTGAGTACTTATCCATTTTCCAATTTCCGAAAACCACTATGTGACGTTTGTAACAATTAACAGCAAGTTGCTAACGAACTTTACTAGAGATTAGGCTACATATAAAGCTTCTATCATTATTATTATTGTTATTATTATCGTAATTAAAATAATTTGATTGTTTAAGAACGTAGTTAGTTTATGTGTTTAACAGTTTTGTACTGGTTTCAAGACATGACTTCTCGATAACTGGGTATAAAAAGTATTTACGCTCTTGCAAATAACACATATCTATCGATAAGTTTCGTCTACGCAGCTAATATTATGTAACTCGATTTTCGATCTAAACAAATCTAATCTCTCGATATCTAGATATTAACGGTTACTACACCTAGTATAAAACATGGCGTCTCTTATTTTAAACGTTCAAAATAACTAATTACAGGTTTTAAAGGAAATGTATTTATTATATAATCTATTTAAGAATTGATCGACTTATACAATATATACCTTTCTACGTATACTTACACATATTTTTTTTTTATTAACTTTAAATTACGTTTTCGATCTGTGCTAGCTAACTATAGCAACTACATGTCTTAGTAAACACATTAGATGGAAATAATTGTGAAATGTGGTTGTTGCGACTCGATACAGTTGTAATCACAAAACTGCAACAAATAAATGGCGAAGATCAGACATTTTTTTTGCAATTAACTACAGTGGCCGTCGTAAAAATACACAGTTACGTGAACCATTATCATTAACCAGTATAATTACGGCAAAAAGTTAATTCCATTCTGATTGGTATTCAAATCGGTGACCAATTGTGTAGTGCAAAACCAATTATAATGTTATACCATTGCGGTAATTCATTATTGTTTTAATTTTTATCGTGTCGATAATATTATGCGTACAAAATAGACTAATAATTGAACACGTCATGTTTCGTTTTAAATGAGATTTATTTTATGTCTTGAATTCTTGATACAATAACAGTATAATATCATAATAATATAAACGTTTGTTCGTCCTAACCAAAGACCAGATGTATGAATGTAGTGTCACGCATTCGATGATTATTGTAAACATTTGGTGTATAAAAAAATCAATGTGAATTTTTATAACTGTATTGTATTGAACGTATGTACCTGTTTGCTAAACTATATTTTGAAATTTCCAACATAATTTGGGCAAATATAGCATAAATAGTATAAATAGTATAGGCGATAAGTTATATTCATTATAATATTCTTCTTGTTCTTTACGTCTTTCATTTCGCAAGCCATTCTATTATACCGGTTAGTTTAATAACTAAAACCGTTCTTTAGTTAAATTAATTTTTGTATGTACAGAGTACTAATGTACATTTTTCAGACTGTTTCCAAGGCACCTACAAGTAAGTTTAACTATAATAGTGTATGGTACCATCAATATGTTTAAACTTTGAAAACATTAAAGTACAATACACTAATACAGCACAGTTTAATAGGGTTTTATGATTGTCACTAATTCTTATGAAAATATCAAAGTAATCAATTAAATCATTTTTGCATAATATTATCATATAGATAGTGAACGCATTAAAGAACCAAATTCTAAAATGTAATTTATACAAGATAATAAGTCCAAAGAAGTTATTCCCAGACTCTCTATTTAGTTCTTTTCTATACTGTTTTCAATAATAATAATTATTTAATTAATAAAAAAAAATACAGGTTTTATAGTAGGTAGATAAATAGTAAAAGTATGTGAAACTGAATCATAATGATTAATTAAAATTGAGTTATTATGTTAACATATTATCAATATAAATAATTTATACATTATATTATTATTATTAATTATATATTGTGTTATTCAACTTTCATTGACGCGCGTGAGGTAATTATTTGCGTCAGACTATATTTAAAATTCTATATTATATACGTGTTTTTGTGAATTTTCCATACTTCACTGAGTAATGCTATATTTTAGTAATTTTCATACAATTACAAAAATTAAAATTAATTGATTCCTATATGTAACGGTAAATTAATATAATTCCAAAGCTATAGAGTAAAGAAAAAAACGCTTTATAATGATAAAATGTTATTAAATAAATATTATATAATATATTATTATTATTTGAACGGCAAAAATTATTCTCCGCGCACAACTATAATAGTTGATTGATACCACACACGTCACTAAAGGTTATAATTGCTACAATTAAAATTATACTGACGTAGAGAGATTTCAATATGTTATTGTAAGCAGTGGTGTGCTCAGGAGGGGATCAGGGTGTCATATCCTCCCCTTTGGATTTTTTTGTTATGATATATTATCATTATTATCTACATGAAAAAAGATTAGGGTCTGTGACGAGTCAAAAATGAATATCCTCCCTTTCAAAAAAGCTGAGCACGCCACTGATTGTAAGTGTTGTAATTTGACGCTCAAATAATCCATATAATAGATACTAATGATACTAATGATAATACAATTATATAAGAACAAGAACATGTCACAAATTGAGTAAAATGTGAAATATAAGAAAACACTGGTATCCAAAATACTCAATTAGGCACTCTGTTGTGTTCTTACCTAAAAGTTTGATAATAAGTCAATTCACTCTAATTATTAAAGCTAAAAGCACAGTATTCAAACTGGTGAACGAAAATGTACTATGTCGTACTACGTGTGTAAGACGGAGACAACACATGCGGGCGAGGCATCTTCTTAATAACATTACATATTTGTTGAGTAATATATCGTCAATAAATTATGTCAACTTTAATATATTTTTTTTATTATTCAAATGCGATCATTTTACAAATATCATTCAAGAGTTGTATTCGTACACGTATTTGAGTATTTTAAAAATTGTAATAATATTTTAATGGCTATAATTCAGCTGTAGATCCATATCTGCGTTATATTTTTAAAAAAAATGAGAGTTAATGTGCAACCGTATTATTGTATTTAAAAATTTAAATATTTGTATTTTGTTCCTCAACATAATAGCATAAAATCTTTTTGTTTATCATCAATTACAAATTTTCCCTAACTTGACTGACTTATTCGTTCAAACCTAATGCTGTAGGAACTAGTTAAATACATTGTTTAACAAATTATATGAAATATAGCAAATTATAATGCAACGGTTATAATAATTTAAAATATAATAGTAATATTAATAGTATAGTAAAATAATGATGTTAATAATTAAATTACTCGTTTTGTTAAGTTATAATAAAAATAACTATTGAAACTAGAGTGAATATATATATTTATATATTTGTATGTATTGTATTAATGTGGTATTAGTAAATGAGAGTATCGTGTAAAGGAACGTCCACGATTGAATCGATGAAAGGTAAAAAAATGTTTTTATAAATAACTATCAAAAGAATATTGGTACTTATTATAGACGGTCAAAATAGTAGTAGACATTCTACTACACATATTTAAAGGTTCTTTTCCCATGAGATGTTGTAGCCAGTGAGCACAAAGTTATTTGGATAGTGTTTCACGGTTCGCTGATATAACTAACCGGCTGGTCGTTTTATGTTCGTATATGTTTATAGGAGTGGAAGAAAATAGCAAAATATAAACCATCTTTCGATTCAATATCATATAAATTGCGAAATTTTACGAAACTAATTTTTATTATGTCTATGGACAAGTAGGTATAATATTAAAAAGTCATAAATATTTTTTTATTTTTTTCAACATTTATATCACAATAATCTATCTATAAAACAAAATGATAATTGTTTTTAAATTATACTCAATTATAAAATATAATATTATGGTTTATTTTTTCTCATTAATGTTAATTATTAATTAATTTTGTTTTCGTTATAAGTAAGATATAAATCAATAAATATTGAGCACATAAAACTTTTAATAATATTTTTCATTTATAATATATAATATATTTTTATACTTCTTGGTTCTTAAAGTTACTATAGAAACGAATATTGCTTTAAACTATCACTACTCTGTTAAAGTTAGTACTCATAACATTGAAGAAATATAAAGAAATATAAAGAAATAAAATACACAAACAATGTTTTTCATATACATCCCATTGTGGTAAAGTTCTAAACTGTTTTAGAAAAATTACCGGGATGTTAAACAATTTTAATTATTTAAAAAGTTCTCTTTGTAGGTAGTATAACTTTACCTATTATTAACTCCTAAGTATAAATTAAACAACAGTGTCTCTGAGTTTAATATCCAGTTGTATGCCTACGTCTTTTGATGCTTCATATTTTTTCTTAAAGTTTATTCTGGACCGATTTTGGTTTTTATAGCAAACCTAACATATTTAATATTTCTATTAAATTAATAATCTTACGTTGATAAAATAATTACTTTATTTATTACCCTAAAATATTGAATATTATTATAATAATTTAATAAACGTATCTAAATCAACGTACATGATTAATGATAATCAAAAAACGTTACAAATAACCATCTATATATAGTATATATAATATATATATGTATATAAGTTTTTCTGCAGATGACAAACAAATTATTACATAATTAGGCGTATGAATTGTAATATAAAAATATTTACGAATACTTAGGAAATAAAATAATTTTTTAAAGTCAAATTAAATTATCTAAATAAATAATCCAAATTATAAAACATTATTAAATTCATAGTATTTTCAAGGTTTAATTGAATAAAAACAAACGATATTTGAGTTAAAGTGCTAAAATTAAACTTCTGCTATATATTATTATAGTTTTATAAATGTCTCATCGTTATAGCATCAAATTAATTCCAGTTTAAGTTATTGTATAAATACGCTAGTCGTTTTATTATTTTTGTGTTTTTTGAGTCTAAAATTCAAATTGAAGGCAAAAAAAGTGAGTGTAAGAATAATTACGATATTATTCTCGGTAACCGTAATGACAACGTAAGCGTTGATCCTAAAATGGGGTCCTTATAAGTAAGATGGAAGACATCTCGTCCGTTTTAAATAAAAATTAAGATAAATTATATGACAATTATATATTTTTTTATGTTAACGTTTCTTAACATCAGTGTATAATGTTTATTTTTTTTAATCCTTACCTCAATCACATTTATCGTATTATATAAAATATAGTTAATAATTTAAAATATAAATCATACCTATATTAATTTTATAACAATTTAAAAGCGACAAAAATAATGATAATTTACTTTTCATATTATAATTAAAGTAATTTAAAATTGTACCCAAAATTAATACTATAATGCATAGGTTCTTAACTGGGGCTCCAAACACCCCTTGGGGTCCGTAGATGGTTACTCGGGGGTCCATGGTGTGGCTGTAAATTATGTTTTAATAACCCAAAAATGGCAAAAATAAATACGGTTCAATATTTCAAGGCAATATTGGAATCAAAACAACAGCAAATATCATATTAAAATTTGTTTTTGACCATAACAAAAAGTGATTATTCACAATCATTTAACATGGTATTTGTAGTATTACGTCTTAGATTTATTATCATTAAAATATATTTAAAATAAAAATAATATCTATTTATTTATATATTTAATATTTATATATAAATTATAAAGGTTAAGAATCTATGATTTATATATATTTTTTATGGAGGGGGTCCGTGATTAAATTTTATCCTTTAAAGGGGTTTATGGCCCAACAAAGGTTAAGCATCTATGGTATAATGGCGTCTCTTCAAAAATTGTGAAAATAAAAAATTTAAAAAAAACCACGAATTAAAAATAGTGAAAGCCATTTAAATGAATCTAGATTATAGCAAAAGGATATAATAATATAAATAGTGATTTTTACACGTATGAGTAAATTATCAGTTAGTATTGAGTATACTCGTTAATTCGTGTGTTCATGTGTCGTGTAAGTACTCGTGTTTTTAGTTATTACATGAATTATATACAATAATAATATAATAATATGGAATACATTCTCAATAATAAAAATGAAAAATTAATTATTTTTAATGAGTATATCCAAAAAGGAAAAAAACTGTTGAAACACACAAAGTATTTCTGACGTAGGTATAAGAGATCAGTGTAAAAGCTGATTAAGCCAAATGATAGCTAAAAAGACGCTACACCCACATGATGTGTTGTCTCCATCTAACAAATTTAAAACATAGCGAAAACTGTTTTGTGCAGAAAATAACCGAGAAGGCTACAGTCATAACTAAGAAACAAAATTGATGTAGAATATAGTTGAGAACATTATCTGTGAAAGGTTAGGTTAGGTCTATGTTAGGTTTATGACGTGTACATAAACACCGATGATATAACTCATATTTTACAAAATAATCAATTTAAAAAACATAATTACATTATGCTTTCCTTTCAAAACCTAACAGGATTAAAACCATAATATTATTAATTATGGTCCTTCTTTAAAAAAAAAAAAAAATAAGTGATCGAAAAAAAGTTTGATCATAAATGTAGCTATGAATAACTTTTTTATAACGAAACGTAAGGCTGACACGAAACATTTCGATGGATAGTATCACATAATTATTTAGCGAATTTGTCAGTCCACAGAGAATTGTACTATAATGGTGCGACGGCGCGCTTGAGACGACAATTAAAATTCAATAGCGAAAACGAATTCAACAGGCGTAAACCACACCGATCGTATATCAGTTTAAATACGTGTCTAATATGTATAATAACGCCATAAATCGTCTCTAAAAAGGGGGAGGGTTTTGGGGGGAGGTGTGCAGATATATTTCAACGGAACGAAAATTATAATACGCTCTCTGAGTTATTTGGCAACCGGCGGCGTGAGACGACGAAAACATCGATTCGGCGCAGTCGCGTGTCTTGTGGCACGGCGAGGCTGAACGCAGTAATTATTGTTAAATCGGTATAAAACCCGTACCTATCCCGTATTAAACTATATGGTAATAATAATAATAATAATAATATATTATAATACCTACTGCTCGGCCCGTAAAACAACCGACCTAGGTGTATTATTATACAGCTATATATAGGCACGCAGTAATATACCGGTGTACCGCACTATACATAATACAGTATTATTATAGGTAGGTGCATGTTGTACTCTGAAATACACCACCGTTACCGTTGTTCAGCAAATTATTATCGTCTGGTCACACGCACTGGCCCGTATTCTGCAAGTACCTGTACACCCGACGAACGACACAAAAATATTTAAGAGGATCATTGAATGTTCTCGCCGAGATGACCCTTTTACACAAATCTCTAATATTATACAGGCGCATACCCAGCTGCATCATTGTAATCGCAATTACGTAATTATATAATGTATGGATAATAAAAATCATTACTCCAGTGCAGTGGTTCTCAATCTTTTTAGTACCGCGGCCCAAATTTACCTTGAAAAATCTTTCGTGACCCACATGGTTTCACTTTTCAAAAAGTAGTTATAAAAAACAAAATGTGTACTATATAAATTTGTAATATATATTTGGTATTTTATAAGTTTATGATCAATTTATTTTTATAAATGTACTTTTAATAATGAAATGTATGCGAAATGTGTGCTTGTTTTCTGTTATGGTTAATAACAGCATTGACAACATAATTCAAAAAATTGTCCGCGACCCACTAAATATTGACTGACGACCCATCAGTGAGCTGCGACCCACACTTTGAGAAATGCTGCTCAAGTGTAATGGAAATATATCGTATCCCCACTCTCCCTGTACTCATTATTTCTATAAAAAGTACAATTTTTTAAGGATATTCAACGCCGTCCCAAAAATATATTAGAGAACTTTTATTTTTAGTAAAATATATAAATTTGTATAAATGATTTCCCTTGAGGGAGGAAAGTTTTTTTTCGTATTTATTTAGTGTCAATGATAATTAATTAAGAGGACGCCACACGCGCGTGTGTTGTCTCCGTCTTTCAGCCATAAAACTTATCAAATTTGAATTTTGAAGAACCAATTTTGTGATATTAACTTAAATATATTAGAGCGAATTGATTAATAAATTATCAAACATAAGTCATCTGTGTTATTTCGTTGGTTTTTTTTTATGATATTATTTTAATTTTTAAGCGAGTTATAAGTATGAAAAATATTAAAATATAAAATGGTTATAACTCGATTACAAATTATAATATCGTTAAAAACATCGAGAGGTTAAAACTCGGTTAATGCTTTTCGTTTTAATTTTGATATCCACTCATTTTAATAATGTTTTGCATCCTTATTTTGCTCAAGAAAATATAGTTAGGTCTTATACAACCCGAATGATACATAAAATGTCTTCGGTATGACTAGCAAACCATTAACATGTGTGTGATAAGCCTGCAGTTAGATATGACATTAGGATCATATTATGATTTCGAAATACTCGTTACGGCAAATAGTTGAATCTAAAATCCACGATATTATATAACTATACTCAAAAAGTTTCTAAATATGTTAAGTCCACGGCTCTGCAAACATCCGATCTCTAACGCGTCATCATTTAGTACAGTAATATGAACGAGATACTACACACAATTCTATTATTTTATTTATTTATCTTTATCGTGTCGTACCCATCAGAGATATGATCGTTACAGTTCATCACAAACGTAGGTATTGTTTTATAATCTATCATTAGTTCGTCGCGATATTTCTTTCAACAACTTCAAATAAACGCTATATTATAATATTATTAATGCTTTGACGGATAAAATTATTTGATTTTTTGGCATGATACGTAAATCGAAAAACTATTTTGATTTTATAAATTTCAATTAATGTTTAAAGAATTAAAAAATAATTTTTTCATCAATGAAAACAGTAATTAAAATTTACATAAAAATAGTTTATTTTCCAATGTTGAATGCGAGAAAAAATGTAATCTTATCGCACATAATAAAAGTGTCAAATGGTTTAACATTGGATTTTTCTGCCTAACACGCTTTTTAATTAATTTCTTTTTTATTAAAAACGTAAAATACAATCTGTACGATAATGTTTTTCAATGAGTCATTTATGATTAACTCTATGCTTAATATGATGTCGCTGAAATCTTGTAATGATGATGATAGTTTACCATACGCGAAATTTGTACGCGCAAAATATCACAACCATAATGAGCCTCCCGGTGATATTATTAATGGACAATAGTTTAAGCTCTCAGGTCATAATTAAACAAGCGACCGGTCGTGCGCTTCGTATCGAAATATCCAATAATTAATAACCATTGATCTCTTGGTATTCTTCGTTAAAAATCAATGATCACATAAATTTAGTACAAAAATATAAAAGAAAAACGTACAAACTCCGCAAATCCACTGAAGTAGAAAACGAGAAAATTTGTCATTTTTACAATTGTTAATTGTTTTTAATCATTATTTTGATGAAAAATGATTTTTATCTGACATAATTTCCTTTCCATTTAACAACACACAAAAGTAACCCGAATCGATTTAAAAATCGACTTATTCGATGTAAACACCTTGGAATATCTTGAACTCAAAATAATTAAATTTTATCGTTTCACTTTTCTCTTGGAAGCGGGAAATAGTGGTTGTTATGTAATTTTAATGGTGTGCCAAATAAATGTGAAAACGTCATATAATAATTTTTAACTTTTTAGAATTTGTAGAGAATATAATAAATAAACGCAACATTACGTTATACAGTTATTTTGTTATTGTAATCCGTTTAAAATTAAATTTACAATTTTTGGAGCGTATATTTTTTTTTTTAACAAATACCTAAATTATTATTTTAAATCAATAATACACTTGATACTATTATTAGACTAAGGCTCAGAAATTAATGCTCTTAAAAAGTATTAAATATGTATGCTCCTTTATTTCTCACGTTAAAAACCTTCGTTACTTATAGCTAATTTTCGGTATAAAATATGAAACACATCATGTATCCTATTGGCTATTACGGCAGGTATACCCCAAGGAAGTTTGGAAATATAATAGCCAATACCTTCTACGACAATTTTATACATCACATATTCCACATTTGTCTGTTACTTATCTTACTGCCTTTGCAACTTAACCGATGGCACAGCTATAATTTCTTCCCGTTAAGACTCTAACCAATCTTCAATACAGAACCATTTATTAAAGCTTCAAAACCGATTCCAATTTTGAACAATAAAAATAAACAAAACCAAATCTAATCACACAACATTTATTATAAGCTCAATTAATAGTCATCCATTATCAATCAATGACAATGTAGGTAATCTCCCAAAAAGACAATGCTAAATACTTTTACAATTCACCTTGACAAATAAACTTAAACTGCGTCCTGCGGGCATATTATACAAAAACAAAACGAAAATCGTTATGCTATATGTTCCTACTTTGAGATACTTATTACGCTCTTTCCTGTCATTAAGAACTGAAATATTAATATATAAACAAATTGTAAGACTGAACAACACATATAACACATATAACACATATGATATATAAATTTGGAGTACCAATATTCTCCATCTGCACATATTATGTTTCCTTTCATTCAAGCAAACGCGTCCAAAGTCGCTTAGTCTAACAAATTTTCATATATTTGATTGTACTTATATGTATATATAAATTGTAAATAAATTCTATTGTACGTATCATGTATCATCCAAGAAATCATATCACTAGGAAATTTATTAATTTATTTAATATGCCTTTATAATTTTACTCTTAAAAAACATAAATACTAATACTAATATTTTTAAAATTTTAAAACAAAATCTATAAAATAACTTTAATAATCAATAATTAAAATTACATATTTTTATTGAAAATTATTCTTCTCATGATAATTATATACCTATATTATAATATAGTTACAAATTAGAGATAGATAAATTTTTATAGTATAAAGTATTAAAGTGCATCATAAATGAAATACGTTGTTTTTTTGATACCAAGTAATCGAATAACAAGATACAATAAATAGTTAAAACTAAGATTTCTCAAAAGTAATGAGTATATTAATATCCATATTTTAATATATAAGTTTTTAAATTTTATTGTTTTAGGCTTTTTGCATTAGTTAACAAAATTGTAAAATTAAGAAATACAAATAATTATACAAAAATATGCACTATAAACTTTTAATTTTCCTTTCGTTATGTCTTGATACTAATTTCTAGCTAAATGAACTTACAAACAATATGCAAGAAATGCAACAACTTTCGAACTTTGATTATTACCTTAGGCGTAATTTTATTTTAAGAATTTTTGTTTAGTTTTCAATATAGCCTACAATAGTTTTTATACTTACATAAAAAAAAATAAATAATAAATAAAAGTAAGTACTTAAATAAATAAGTTTCAACCACTTAGGTTTTTGTGGTATGTCTCAAACTATTACCTGTATAATATAATTATTAGTTAGTTTCAACTCCAACACATTGTTACAAGCACATTAATATATATAATATCATAAATGTAAAGATATGAGAAATTTCCAAATACCCATTACCTGGAAAATAGTGTATTTGTTTACTTACTTCGCTAATCCTTATTGTATACTGAAATTCATTCCAAGCTGTTTTGTCTTTCTACGCTATATAGTTTCTTAAATTTAGTGTTCACTCGCACATGAACTAAAATGCACAATATGATATACCACACGTATATACTATATACCTACCTACAATATTATGTTACATATATTTAATAGAATAATTTCAAATCCAATTTCCATTAAGCTTTTGTATGAATAAATAATTTTTTTTTCTGTCATCAGGCGAATATCATACGAAAATTAGTATATTATTTTAAATTACTCGTAAATTCATAACAAAAAAGTTACTATTTTTCTCGATTAAAATATTAATATTATCATTTTAAGCATTTATTTTTATTTTATGTTACTATTGATTTTTAAAAAGTTAACGAATGGAATGTAATTATTACATTAAAAAAATAATAATAATATCATTATGAAACATGCCCCATATTCAAAATTATCGTAATCTCCGTTGAGGCCTATAAGGTTATAAATAATATACATAGTATATGTATAATTTGTACCATACTTAATTTCAATGTTACTAAAATCAGTGACTTTTTAATTATTTCTTTATTCTTATTTTAATTTAATAGTATTTTAGACATATAAAATGTATTACAATGGACTGAAAAGTTAAACGACATGAAATAATACTTATTAGCTACTATATTATATATATATATAGGTGTAATATATAATTTTATGAATAATAGTACTATTTTTTTCAAATCGATAGTTTTATATGTACAATATACATATATATAATTATATTATTTAAATTAACAATAAGAGAAATTAAATATTTAAATATTGTATTAATTAATTTTAACTGAGTCAAATTTAGCTTAGTTAGATACAAATCTTTGATGAGAATTTTAATTTTTGGGGAGGAAATTCAATTTTATAAATATTAAAATATAATAATAATGAATGACAACATTATAAATATTATTAAATTTTACAATCTGATAAGATAATGTGTGTTTTTGATAGCTATATTGCCTATATTATTATTATAATATAATATAATATATATTTTATATACAGACAGATAATACAATACTTTAAATATAAAACATTTATTTTAATTGTTTGTAAAACTTCTTTAAGCTAATGCTTGTGTCGAAGGTGTCAGTTCATAAAATTATTATTATTACGGTTACTAATAGACAAAGAATGTCAAAATATTTAATAGTAAAGAAACTTACCAATTTATCAACTAAAATTTTTTTCAAAATACACATAATATCATGTAATCTACTTTTAAATGGTTTAAATTACAACAACATTAGAAATGAAAAAAATGATACTATACCATAACAAAATACATACTTCACTATATTATTTTTTGATATCAATAATTAATGAGAAGAAGAAACTTAAATAAAATTACTGAATACTATACTGCCAAAAATAGCCTAAATCCAAAAATCAGAGAATATGTTCTGTAGTGTAATTGTATGTTTAAGACTAAATATATTTCCAAAATCAAAATCCTATCTCATGGAAATTTTATTTTTTTAAATAAACATAGGTAATCATGAAACAGAAAATTACTTCTGCTTCGTTTGTTGCAAATTATATGCGATGTGTGAATATACATATATAAGAACTCAGAAACTAGTATTATATTTTTAAAATATCAATAATATTTTATACGCTCAAATTGAATATTCACTCATGTTTACAATGTTTATATTTAAAATAAATAATGTACATTTTACGTTTTTTTTTTTTTACATAGTTCTATTTATTGGTTTATATTTTTAGGTACACAAATTGAATTATTTAATTTTACATTACTGCTAGAATTGTAAATCGTAATACATTATGTATTTTTAATTTTTTCAATATGATAAATTCTCATAATTTTACATATAATAATTAAAATATATGACATGTAATATTATTTAATGTACATAGCTTACATATAACATTGCATAGATAATAAAAAATAGCGATATAATAATATTATTAATATGAAATAATGACTTAATATTATGGTATATTCTCATTAAGATTAAAAATCTAAAAATAAGATTTTAATCGTGTATTATTATATTGATACAAATATGTATAATGTTTAGTATTTAATGTTTTAATATTAGTGAATTTAAATATATTATAATATTATAATACAAGTAGTGAATCTATAATTTTTTTTAATGCACTATAATAAATAGAAATCATTTTTAGCGACTGAATTTAATTTTAAATTGTAATTTGTTATTTTACTAAAAGTTCTTATAAGTAAGCTGTTTATAAGAGATAAGACTTCCGATAGTAAGTAATTTAGGTAGAACATTCTTTTAATGCAACATTAGACACGGAAGTAATTTTCTTTGGTCTTCGTCCAAAAAGTATGGTGTATAGTTTAGTGTAGTTAATATAGATAAATATATAATATATAAACCTTTATTCTAGAAAATAAACTAAAATATTGGTAAAAAGAACATATTTAATTTATTCAGAATAAACAAAATGTAATTAATTATTCATATATGTCTTATAATACATACCTACATAATATGATTTTGGAATAAATGTCATATTCAAAGTGTTTAAACACTGTTTAAATATAAATTGATTGGTTATTTTATTTATTTTACTCCCATTTCAAAGCTTCAAACTTAACAAAATAAGTCAAACAAAGCTAGAAGTTTCAAAATACAATTTTATGATTATATTATAACCTAAAACACCATAATATGGAATATTGTATTTCTATATTAAGAAAAAATTAATAAATATAAAATATCATTTTAGATGGAATAAATTTATTTAATTTGTTATCATCTTAAAAATACCCGAAAAAATCGATCTTCTGTACAATAGATTACGATTGAAAATCTTGAGAATTTAGAAGATAATTGTAATTTACGGATGCATTCAATAAAAATTTTAATTTAAGAGTGTATATTAGCCTCCAATTAAAAGTCTAAGGATATTTTATAGTGTAGATATGTATATAACTATTTATAATTTATTTTTATGATAGTAATATTTACAATAGTTTGAACTACCTTTTGCCAAAAACATAAAATATAATAAAATAATTATATCATATTATAGATATTTATTTCAAACATTAGGTGATAAAAATAACTTTAAAAGGACAACTAGCAGAATTTCGTAATTTTTAATATTTTTATTTTTCTGTGACTTTTTTGTTGTTTTTCTCTATAACATTTTACTTCTCAAGTTCTTCGCAGAGTCCAAAATACATACGAAAATTATTTATTTGTGAATATATTACATTTACAAAATGAGTGCCTTAATAACAAATCTTTACGTAGTCTAATTTAAATTGAATGTGTTTGTAACAAAGAATAACTTTTGTTCGCCAGACATAAATTTAAATTATAAAAATTCGTGCAGGTTTTCAAAATCAATTGTAATCAATTACTTTTGTAAAGTTACTTTTGTTTTAATTGGTTTAAGTTAAGTTAAACAAAATACATTTTTTAAAACTTAAATTCAATAAAACTTGTCACTTGCGACAAAAACCTGTGGAAATGAAACACTTTTGTTAATTTTAATACAGCCTAGCTATAGATAAGTTTCAGCATGCGGACAGTAATTTATTAAAATATAGCCAATTTGGAGAAGACAATTTACATTTAATCGCAAACGATTTAGAAGGGAGAAATCGCAGTATTATAACCCTCTTATCATATTATTGTGTGAATGAAATGATCGCATAATACCATATGTCGTTATGCAATTACATTTAGAACTTTTTTTTTATAACATCGAAAAAACATGGTACATTATTTACATTCATATTTAAACGATGGATATTGGAAATTATAAACAATAATATTTTATCAAATAACAATTCGGTATTGATTGAAATAATAAATTACTTCGTTTATATTTATGTCAAGTAGTTAATTATCAGTTATTATGACCAATCAATATCGAGTATTTTAATAAATACAATATCAACAATGTAAATGCGGTATAATTGGAACAAACAAGTATTGACACATTAAAACTATTGTTTATTTCTATCATATAGCACTATAGCAGTCAAAGTACAATGAGATACGTATTTTTTTTTCTAGTTATTTATAGATATTATTTTTTTTATATTTTCGAACAAGAAATTACGTAAACTATTTAATCTGGGGCTCATATTGCATGCATATTTGTGATACTAAGACATACATTTATACTTAATGAAAGCACTGTCATAACAACCTACTTTTTGAGGTCTGAACACATAAACTTAAAGTCACTAAGTTTATTTCATATAATTTCCAGTTAAGAAACAATTATTTTAAAAATTCGTGTAGAGATATGTCTGTTAGGAAACGAACCACAATGTATGCATTTATAAAGCACGTGCATCAGTACATTTGTAACAATTACACAGGTTTAACAGCCACTTTATAAATTATTCTCCTCGTAAAAATAAGTATAGTGAGACGAAACAACATATTATAAAAAAGTTTCATGTCTAACTAAAGTCTAAAGAACACCATGTAGTATAAAAAAATCTGCCTATAAAAGTAAAAACAGTTATACGAAATGAAGTCTTAATTTTTTTAAAACAATGATTTGACATAGCTATAATTACACTTCATCTCATATGAGTGCGTAGTATTATTATTGTTCTTGTTTTTATTCAAAAGCCACGACGAATGTTGAGAGTGATAATACCGTAATATTTAAATTACATTGCCCTGCAACTAAATGATTTTTATGATATTTTTGTTGCCATCGTACACACACACGCACGTTTTACACCCAGAGTAATGTAATGCTTTTACAATGATGTGTTTTTGTTTATTTTTTTAATGTTTCTGAAGACACTTTTTAGTAAAAAAAATGCTTCAATCTTCAACTCAAAAACTATTTGGTACTTTAGCAGGTCAAATAATACCCAGTATGTACTTTTCAAAATAATTTGGAAAACTGACAAAAAAACCGGGGAAGTCACTCTGCTGTATTATATGCAACCGAGTGCACTTCGCATTGTATAGGTCTTTGTAAAGAGTATGTTTTAAATAGTAATTCAATAATAAACCATTAGGTACATATAAAACATAATTCTGAGCAATATATTTCGTTTATAATTTTCATGATAGTTTATATTTTTATTAGTAATTTATTTTTTTATCGGTAATAATATGGTCCGGGTTGAACTAATTGTTGTTAAAACAATTGCGTTTATAATAGATGTGTAGGTATTGTAAATGTATTATTATAATATTACAAGTTGTTATTAACTTACACATGTCATATGAGTAACTAACATTACCTAACCTACGTATCGCAAAAAATTATGAATACAATGTCGCAACTATCAGTGGTGGGAGGAATGTCAATTATCCTCGGTTATTATGGTCATTATGTCCTATCCGCCCGGTCGGTTTGATTTTAAATAAAACACATTATTATTGTATTCCAAGAATATACTCGTATTAGTAATACTATGTTTTGATGCATACCAAACTAATTATTTGAAAATTGCATATTGATTGTGCCACATACAGTTTGTTTTCACCCCCGCTGATAAATATCTATAGTTACAGTACTGTCTGAAAAATTTCGTGGTAATAATTGCTCAAAATTAGTCAGCATTTTTAAGTATAATTTTTTATATAATAATAATCAATATCTGAGGTAATGAATAGTTTAAATTCTGCAAATTATATTTTTTTGAGTACCTAACAACCAAATAATTAAAATCATTATTGTTCGTTTAAATATTCAATTTCGTCGAAACTTGAATGTCTAAAAAAAAAGTAACAATTGTACAACTAACTATGTGAGATCGTGTATATATTATATTAAAGTTTTTTGGCCAATTTTAATTTTTTTTTTTTACAATACTGAAAAAACTGATTTAATATGCTAAAAATAGTTTAAATTTAATTTAACTTATAAATCTTATCTTTGTTAATATTTTTGTGGTATAAACAGCATAAAATTAATAAAAAAAAAACAGAAGTGAGTATTGCTCTGCTGTACATTGGGGGGTGGGATGGACCTCGGATGATAGGTATCAATGTATACGAAAAACGATTCTGAACGGAGATGATTTGTCAGTCTAGGATATATTATATTTAAATATTGTCATATATTCTATTTTGAAACAAATTCAAACATTTCAAGATCTTACGTTTAGTAATTTTTTAAAAATAACAAAAATCGAAAATTATTTATTACTTATTAGTAAAACGTAATTTTACACGTGTATTATTGATTTCAAATTAAAATTAAAACTTTAAAAACTAGTAAATTTTTTTAAATTGAATAATCCTCAAATTTTTTTATAATTATTCTAAGCTTAACTCATGGACAGCATAGTATTAAATTTTCAATTCTTAGCTTTTGATAGTAAAATATTTATAAATTTTTAAATACCAAATAGTGAAAAATATTCATGATTTTGACGAATTTTTGTCAATATTTGAACTTCAAATACTAATAAAAAAAATATTGTGCCTATGTATTTTTATAATTTCTGAATGAGAGTTAGAACAAGCTATGTGGACTCTTCTATTAAATTTTACGATTATTACGATTTTTCAACTACAAAATTACTTGCAAATTTTCGCAATTCTGACATATTTCGAATAAATTTGAACTTTAAGCACTTATAAAAATAAATTGTGCCTAACGATTTCGGATTTTTTTTATCACTTTAAAAAAAACTGATAAGAAACCTTGTATTAAATTTTCAAGATTTTCTTGTCTGCCAAAAAAATTTTATCGTTGTTTAAAAAAAAAATACTTAGAAAAATTGAAAATTTCAATTGTCTATAAATAGCTCAAAAAAGTTAAAATTCTTTGAAAATTTAACTGTGTAATTCGTTTAAATAGGTATCCGATTTCTTGATCATTTAAAATTTAAATATATATAAGAAGTTGAACTTATTTAATAATTTTAAAATCAATCAAATGACTAGTCATCTACACTTATAAATATCTTAAAAACGAGCTATTTTAATTTACTTACTAAATTATATTAGTTTATTATCATTACTAGCACGTAAGCACAATAATCGTCAAATATAAAGTTAATTATTTTATATACCTAATTATCACATAATTTATTTATTTATTTATATATATATATATATCATAACAGTATAACACTTTCTGTTCAAAAATATATTGGGTTATATAAACTAGAAAAATAATTGTTTTTATTTTTATTTTTTTAATATTTTAACATAAATATTATATTTAAATAATTGTTTATTAAAATAATGTTTTCCTATTGTTTATTCTTTTTTTTTTTTTGTGAAATTAAATTATTGAGTTCACAAACAGATAGTATAATGGGTTATTTAATAACTACCTAACATCGTTATTTTATTTTTAACCAAAGTTAAAGCTTGACATAACAATATTGAATATTGATTATATTATATATATGTATATATATTCATTAGAAATTCCTCGACCATGAATAATTCAATTACAGTAGAAATAAACAACTTGTGGTGACATTTATATTTAAACTTTATAGTACTTTAATTGTACTAACAATAAAATAAATGTTGAATTATTGCATGTGCTCGAATAACCCATATTTTTATTATTATTAATATAAACAAAATTTATTTTTATTACTCCTTTTATACATTTTCAGATTTTCAAAAACTTCTATACTAACAAAATAAAAAAAATTTAAAATAATCAAAAAATTACCAATTTATTTTGACAGACACTGAAACATTGCAAAATATATGGAAACGATTTAACTGACTATCATACTGAAAATACAGCATTATCTGATATTTACAAATTTAAATACAATATGATTATAGATTTAAACAAATATATTTCTACACACAATGTTTGATTAAATCAAAACACAAAATTATGAGAAATAAAAATAATATAAAACCCTTGAAGCAATGTAAAACATTGATGAAAACAAAAATAATTATAAGCCGACTAAGAATCGGCCATATCGTATACGCCTACATTTTATGCAAAATCAACAACCAACAGAATGCACTTTGTGAAAGTGGAATAAATATTGTGTGATGACGGAATATAGATCCAACGAAGAAGATAGAAAAGAGCATATCACGGGATCCAGGGAATTTCTGTAAAATAATCAATTTCGATTTCCGACTAGGAAACGCCATTTCATTTCTTAAGAGAACCTAACTAGTGAAATATATTTAATACAAATAGTTAAATATTATTTGTTCTTCAATATAATTGTAAACACAGATTACTCAAAACTCAAAACCTGTACATTATTGATCATCTTTAGCATAATTATGTAATAAAGTATTAGAAGACTAGGCTTTCAAAGTTTAAGATTATTAAAAAAATGTATACATTATTTATAAAAATAGCCAAAGATTATAACTTTCAAATGTTTACAAGTGGGAATACATTGTTCAACTCTGAAATTTTGTTACCATAATTATCAATAAGTACTTTTTTTTTAATTTTAGATTTTGAGTAGAGCTATTAATGATACGTGTATAACTATGTATTCCTTTATATTAGGGGTTGGCAATGAAATTCTGCGAAGGTCCAGATAATTTTAAAAAAAATTTCGAGGGCCTAAAACAACTTAAATATTAGTTAATAATTGTTGTTTTACCATGACTTTTATTGTCAATGGCGATAAACAATGAACGCCTATCATTATTTTCAAAATGTACTTCATAAAAATAGATCAAATATCTATATTACGTGCGAAAAACTAGCATTAAAAAAAAGTATTTTTGGTGGTCCAGTTATTTCCCCTCTACAGTCTACAGGCTGAATTTGGCCCGCGGGTTGTCTATTGCCGACTCTTGCTTTATATTATATTATATTTTTGGTTTAATTTCAATAGTCATTTTTGTTAACATTACCACCAAAGCACTAAATCTAAATAAGTACAAGGCAAGCGGGCAAGCCTAAAAATTTGAATTTACATTTATAGGTTATAAGTTACCTATACAACATTTTATAATATATGAAATTATAACTTAACTTTTTGATGAATAATATAAAAAAGTAGTTTACTAGTACTTAATATAACTAAGATTCATTTAAATATTTATAAAATATATAATAATTATATTTTAATTAAGCATTATAATTATTATGTTCTAAAATATCACTAATGTTGTACAAATTTCAAATTTTTTTCAACTTTAAAATCGATAAAATATAATTTATGTTATTACCGGCAATGCGAGCTGCGATTGAAAGAATTAACAATAGAGAATTCATTTGAATTCATTTTTTTGAACTATTGCGATCGTGGACTATTTTATATAACTTCCATCAACCGTAAAAAGATATTGTTTGTATTGTAAGACTAGTATAAAAAGATATATTTAAAGTCAACAATTCCTAATTAGGTAATTCATACTATGTTTATCTTTGAATAAACACAATTTTTAACTTTAACTTTATGTGATATCCAATATCTGAAATTAACACTTAACAACCGATTTACATAGCCTCATAAGTCACCATATCTAAACAATATACTCTCGGTTACATGTACATAAAAAACTACTCATTTATCATTAATAATTAACATGCACACACTTAAAAATTAAGGTAATTATTTAAAAATTCTTTCTAAAATCAATCTGCGGACTTAAGGTATCCAATATTATATTATGGAGGGAGGGGAAATTTCAAAATCTTAAACTTGAAAAATATAGTTATTTTAAAATATCATCTAAACGAATAACGAAATTCTTACCATATATATTTAATCATACCTTTCACATAGACATGCATAAAAAAAAACTGTCCAGAAAAAAGTGAAAATATGTAAATAAAAGACTATAAAAGGTTCCATGCTTGCATATAGACTCTCACTTTAAGCTTTGATAAACAAACGAATGCAAGAATGGATAAACAGGTTATACATTCCAATTAAAAAGGTCATTTTAATGATTCACTAGTATCGTAAAAAAATGTAGGTATTACGACTTAGATATAATTTTTAATAAAAACAAACCAATAGAAAAAATACTTCATTGTTTTCTTTTTTATTAACAGTTCACATTAACTGATTATATTTTCAATATCTATACGTGCCCATTACTATAATAGGTAAGTTGACAAGTATCAATTGATATTGATAAATGTTATTATTGTTTTTATTATTTCATAGCTAAAATATTACAAAATCTATATTTTAAGATCAATATTTTATTAAACTAGGTAAAATAAATAGCAAAATTGGCTCAAATACAAACAAATATTAAAATAAAATTTTGTAAGATAATAATTAATGATATAATAATGTTAATCACGGAACAACAATATCATTACGTAAAAGGGTATTAATAAATTAAGTAGGTAGGAATTTATTTTAGAATAGATTTTATGAAAACCATAATATTATTACAATGTAATGGTTAATGATTATTACCCTTATATTTGTAACATTTATTAGAAATGTAATAATTACTTATTGTTTATTAATAACTACATTCTGTACATACTACATAGTTAAATAAAACATATATATTCTGTTAAAATAAACATACATAATATAGGTGGTTATGAGTTGCTCATAATGAGTTTTGTATACAACGAATTCATATTAACCAATACAGTTTATTTTATACCTCAAGGGGTATACAAGTTTCACAGTTTTAATAAATCATGAATTAATATACATAAATGTTTTTAATTAACAAAAGAAAAATTATTTTTCATATTTCTGAAATGAATAACTTTAAAATATTGTAGGTTTTGTAATTTTGTTGATAATCAAAGGTATACTGCAGTTAAACCTTTTTATGTAATATACTATCGGATAATTTCAATGTGCCCTTTATTAATACATGTCAGTAAACAGAGATTTAACAACTTTATACATTAAATACAATATTCAATATCGAAAAAATGTGATATTACAGTAAAAGAGTAGTTTGATGGAAAAATACAACGATTTATTTAACAATTTTTAATAATTTTTCTTAATATTTTAAGTGTAATTTTTTAGTTTTATTTAATTAATAAAAATAAATCACGAATTTATACGTATTTACAATAGCATATAGTTTAACAAGAGCAGAGTGGGAAATGAGCTATTTCAATCACGGGTGACATATGTTGCAAGACCCATAAATGAGGGTTTCATTTTCTCCAAACTACCCTAGTCCTTAATTACCTAGATTTTTATGTCACATTTTAGTCACCTTCAAAACCACCTCTATTAATGTTACGGTTATTTATAGTTAACTGTTGTAGCCGTTCTCAGCATCTAGATTTTCCAAACTGTTTCATAGAACAAAATAAGATTAACCACCCAATTAGTTAGTATTTGATACATTAAGAAAAATGTATTGGTACTTTTATTTATATTAATCTGATTTAAGCAGTAACTTTTCATACTGATTATAGCTCAACCCACTTTACATTTTCAACGTAATATTTAAGGTTATTTTTCGTGATTAGCATATTATTCAGTATATTTTAGATTCCGAACGAAATGATAAGAGTATTACAATAAAAATATATAATATTATAATAATGTATGTGTGTTTTCTTTGATTATACCCAATAAAATTTTTAAAATATTTAGATTAATTTAAAGCTATTACTTATTTTTATCACGAATCCTTTCACACAGTCTCATGGTAATTCGGTATTATAGTCTAATCTAACTAAGTTAACAATAATAATAATTATAATAATATACTTGTATAATATGAATATAATATAACAATAATAATAGATTTAATATTTCTGGTAAAAATTATTTCAACCTCCTGTTAGAGTAAAATAAATTACTATAATGACAATATAAATAATAAATATATAATATATACAGCTAGTTATAGACTAATAAGTCATCTCTAAAACTTTATTTAGTATGCAATCATTAATATTAAATCTAATTTAAATATTTAACACGTCCATTACAGTGAGTTGTATACATTATAGAGATATATTATACTTTCCGTGTTTTTTTTTCTAAAACAAAAGATATTTATAATTTTGATTGATAATATTATAAAGCAATATTCTACTACCATCTTCAATTTTAGAACTTTATCTGCTAATAAAACTAGACATTAATGATAAGTAGACTTTCGAAAAAATCGGAGATGCTATAGTCTATTGATAAAATATTTTTAAAAAAGAAATAGGATCTTAAAATATACTAACTAAATGTATTTTTTTAATAATAAAAAGTACATTAAATATTATAAGAATTTATAACTCAATAAAATATGTCTTAGGCATTATATTTTTAATCTTATTACTAGGTAGGTAAGCATTCGAAATTGTCGTACATTGCAAGGGATAGTATACGAATGTTGGTTAAAATAGGATATGAGATCCTATTTTACAATTGGTACTCAATTAAGACTAACCAAATGGTAATACTCAAAAGCTGCAATCATTTTGTAAACGTACAAATCGTATACTCGTCACAAAAATATCCAAACGATTTATTTATCAAATACATAGGTAGCCGGTGGATATATGTGTAAATGTTAATATAATTAATAGTTACAAGTACAACTGTAAAAAGTAACAATGTGTTCAGTTTATGCAATGAACCATTTTTATTTATCATAATATAAACTACAATTAATGATTTTTGTAAATAGAATATTATTTTATAAAGTTAATTGAAAATTATTCATCTAAATTCTACCTACTTAATAAGTTATATAATATATAAATTTACAGTAATGTTAAAAAATAACGATAAGAATATTTCATTTTTTTTTTTTTTACATTATTTTAACATTTATGAAAATACCCAATAGTTGACACACGTGTTACCTTAAAAATTGAAAAAAAAATTAATTATTTTTGAGGAATGAAAAAATTTCGTAAAAGCGTTACCTAAATAATAAATTCAAATATGTACAATTTTTACATCTTCTATGAAAAATATTATCAATTCAAACGCGATTTCTATGTATGAAAATAATATTATTCCAAACATCTATACGGGAGTATAAAGGTTTTAGTATTCTTGAATGTGTTTCAAAAGCGGTTTTTATGTGAAAGCTATAAAATATTTAAGGGTCAATAGTTAAAGGATGTAGGTATAAATAAAAAAAAAAAGTTAAAAATCTTTTCGGAGAACATAAAATAAAACAAAAACTAACGTTCTATATTGCCCATCGACTGTTTCATTTCACCAAGATGTGTACCTATAGGTAATGTATTTTACATTGTTAATAAAAGTTTTTAGATAAATTAACACGGCTTTTAGTGTACTTAAATCGTGGATCGGAGATGTACGTCAAATGTAAAAAAAACGAATGTATGGAACATTCGGTTTGACCGTTCGGCGTGTGTTTTGCACTTGCGAAAAATATATAATGAACAATTAATAATTTACTGAAATATGTATAATTTCCTATAACGTTGTGCACGCAATTATTATTTATATGGTACTCTTTCGTGCTAAGTTATGCGATACACATCACCGGCACCAGCCTCTGACCTACTCTCCGGTTTGTTAAAATACACGTATGTAATAATTCAATACGTATTATACATCCCTAACGTATTATAATCCGCAACCTATTATTCCGTGCAACATAATACGATAGAAAAAGGTTTATCTCTTCCGATCTCGTAAAACTTCGTTTACATAACAATAAGAAATATCTTTACCGACAGTTGTCAAAGAAAAATGATGTGAAAAACGTATTTGTTGAAAGTTTTAAACTATGTAGAATTTAAAGTTGAAATATCGATTTTATTCTCAATATACATCACTACAGCACACTGTTTAATATACTTTGTGGAATGTATCAATTTTTGTTACTGAATAATTGACATTGAATAATCGATGATCGATAATAATAATTATTATGATACGTTTTTGTGACGTCTTTATTATTATTATTTGTTGGATGTGATAAAAACTATGATTGTTTCCGATTGTCCCAACACCGTCCGAGTAAATCTTTAACAATAAATATATTGTCTCAGAGGTAATAATACCTGTTTAATTAAAATAAGTAATTATCATGCCATTTTGTGAATTGAAAATTACAGTCTTTTATTTTTTTTTTTTTAAAAGTTCTATTAACATAAAAAAAGACTCATTGTTCGACAACAAAACCCGTGATTCTTCTTTTGTTTATTATAAATTTTTTTAAACTATTATTACTTAAGAATGTTCACAATATTAACACAAACTTCAGACTTCTACAACATCGACCTATACAGAAAATACCAACCACCTTGAAACAATATTTTAACAAATGTATATATAAATCTTAAATAAGCATAAGAGTTGCATTTTTGGTATTATTTTGTAAGCGATTTGTGTCAATCAGTGTACAATATGTAATTCCAATCGAGGTAATGACAAGGTATTTATTAGAGTAACATTGGATTTGACGTAAGTTAAATTTGAAAAATTATTGCTAGCCTGTTCTGAACATTCAAAGAATAAATCTCAATTATATACCTTTTCACTAGCATCTGTAAAACTATAAATGTTTATGTCGTTATATTCCAATTTTAATGATTATTGACCATGGCACAATGTTAAATTTTTTATCATCGACAAATTAGTTTTGTGCACATGCCACTCACGTTATATTTTTTCGGATATAGATTTGTTTCTCTTTACCTAAGCCACCCGAAATCCCAGCAACATTATTTTTCACGAACTTCTACCGAACTTAAAACCTAAATGATCGAAAATACGCTCGATATCTGAGAATTTATCACTTTATGTCGTAAGTATCGATATAGTATCATTTAATATTTTGTATCATTTATTTCAAATAATTGCTTTGGTTCGTTATTTTTTACATTTTTGAGAATACTTATATTATTTACAGACCTTTTTTAAAGTTCCATACCAGCCATTGCTATGATTTGTAACAAATTATCGGTTGATTTAATAATATTGCGCATTTCGTCTAAGCATCACAGAGGAAAATAGTCAATGTAAATATCACGAGTAACAGAAACGGTGGCTTTGAGTATTGTTTATATTCGATATCAAATATTTTTTGTAAGAAATCAAAATCAACTGTTAAATAAACTCATAAAGCCGGACTGTATCGTGTGCATTTAACGCGTATAAGTTTTAATTTGTGAATCGCTATCTTCTCGCCATAGAAAACACTCAGTCTGAAAGCACCCCGATCATTTTTAAATAACATTTTATTTGATGATACTTATTTTTCTGCGCGCGGAAACCACAAAACTTTGCACACGCAATCCAAATACCTAGCCATAAATATTAAATCGTCTCGGATCATCAGTCTCTTTAAAGGGACATTATTTAGACTTACGCCGTTCCGGTATTAGTTTAAGCGTCGAATACGACACGTAATTTCTTAGTAATACTGCTTAGATTTAATACATAATGGTGTGTCGGATAACACATTTCTCTGGGTACGTCAATTTCTCGAGAGCTTATGTAGTTTAAATCTGCGTATTCACGAATATAAACTTCACATATTCTGTTTTTAACACTGGATTTTTTTCAAATTTTCACTCAACCAACAAAAGTCATCGTTTTGGATGTCATAAGATTACTCCAGCTGTGATACATCTTTTCGAAATGACAATTTTACTGTAAAGCGACCGCCTTAATCTTAACGTATCTACTGTATTAAAATATTCAACACACGTCTTCTCTTGCACAATATAGAAAATCGATCAAACACATTCGTCTGATTGCAAAATTGTTTGACCAAATCTACTGGGTTACCACGTCTTTTTTTGTATTTAACACTTCATAATATCCTTTTACTATATCTTTTACTAACACCGACGATAAAAATATGAATTTTTTATCTTGAAATATAGGCCCGTTTATTAATCGACTACGCTGTTGGGCCTCGGACAGCAATTATATCGAAAAAGTGCAATGCTCCGATCAATATGTCAATTTTCGTAGGACATTTAATGAAGGATTCGTCAGGATAATATTATTTTTGTTTGTAGACTATTTTCCGAAATAAATGTACATACCCGTCACCAATTATTGTGTATTATTTAATAATCGTTTCTGCACGACCGAGTCTTTAATGATGCATTTTATTTACAAGTTCGGCCGTTACAAAATCATTCATTGAAGCAAAATCTAACAATACGCGAGTCGTTACATATTTTCACTGCTGATTCGTCGTTTAATGGCGGTAAGTCATCAATGTTTTTTTACACGAGTTAGTATTAAAACTTTCTTATTATTATTATTATAGCATGTAAATAAACTGGACTCCGTCGCCTTCATACAGTTTATTACTGTTATTGTTTCTAGAAGTTTTATATTGTCCTTCGCTTCATCGGTAATGACTAAAAATAAAATAACTTTTGTATAGCAGTTAAATTCTTTTTTATATATATTGTATATAAATACATTTTAGAATGAAAACTATTCTTTGTACTACCCAAAGAACGTTAGAATACTATGTCCGATATCGAGTTGTGTATAGTTTTATCATTGGCCGTAGCCTTAGTCGCATGTTGTCTTCAAAATATTTATATTCATTATTACCACCCCTTTCTTCAATATTATATTTTATCGTTTGCAATGGTTTCATATTTTTTACAAATTCTGACACTACTTTGAAATATTATTCTTTAAAATATATAATCAATTCGCTCTGTTCAGGAAATGTTCAGTTTCGTTTTCACTAATGCTCGCCGATTCTTTAATTGTTCAATCGTTGTTGAATTTTTTCCAGTTGTCTTCTATAATATCTTCTTCTTCTGATTTTAATCTCTACGATATTCTATATACCGGACTGCATATATATATATATCCAAATATAACAAAGGTGAAACTTCTTCTCGCTAATATTTTTTGTCGATACGCTTTGGTTTTACAGGTTTGGCTAAATCGTGCATCCGTCTTCAAAAATATGATACTGATTCGTAAATTACGAAAAAAAAAAAATAATAAATTACTTAATTTTATTTTGTAAAATATTATTTGCTATTTTTTTAAGGGCATACAGTTGTTAATAGTTATTAAAACCGCATTTCTGAAACAATATTATATTCATTCATACAATTTTGATTCAATATAAATATATTATAATACTGTTTTACACTGTGCTTATCATTATTATACATCGTTGAGCTATATTATTGTTAAAATTTAAACCTAAAGATAATGACTGAATTATTATATTCTCGTTTCTTGAGGAGTATTATTACTTTCAATTAATTAAACGCTATAATCCATGCATGCATATACGCTTACTGTTTTCAATTTGACATAAAATATCACTTAATACTAAAATCATCTACGCTGGCACACGAAAACTTTTCAATTCATTTTTGAATTTCTGTAGATTACGCACAAAAGAATGGAAATTAAAATTAAACGATAAATATTTTATAATCCATTCTATTATATATCATTAATTAATGAACACGAAAAATAAATTACAAAATATGTAGTTGGATCGACATAATAGATGGATACTGGATACCAACTATCTATAATATGTAAACACATAGTGTAATAACACGTAATTATTCCAATTGACCTCTATTTAGAAATATAATTATCTCAACAAGCAAACATCATAAAATATTTAACATTTTTTTAATCATTCGCTATTATAATAAAATAATATAATAATTTAAGTTGAAATTCCAGACATTAACGTTTATTAATAATAAGAAGTACTATATCAATAATATTGATATAAAATCTGTATATTATTCAATCATTTTTTTGTTTTTATTTTTAGAAGTATAGGAAATTTTTACAAAAATTAAAATTATATTATATTCAATTTGAATTTTAATATTTTATACATTACAGTCTCTGTTTATTATATTTAACGGGAATTTTAAATCCATCATTATTATAAATATATTATAACATATTATACTAGTTTTTAAATATTAAGACTAATGATAGTTTATAATTGTATGTATGTCATTAAATCTGTATATGAATGGTTTACTATTTAAAAATAAATAATTTTATAATTAGTCGCTTAGGAAACTATTATTTTTAAATGAAAAAAAAAATCATGTAGTATAAACTTATGGGTCTAAAAATGTTTACCTAACTGAGAAATATTTAAGCTATGTATATACATTATACATATTATAAGCCCATTATTTCTGCATGTATAATAACACTGCGATTATATTTAATCAAATGTATAGAGAAATCTATATTTGACTATAATTAATAGTAGTATCTATAAACACGTAAATATTATATTCGAGGAAAATAACATGTCAACCTATATAGTTCATTGGGATATTTATAACAACTGCTGTCATAATCATACGTACCTGCAGCGAGTACGGTACTGAGTCCGGTCGGTATGCCCAGCCCGAGGTTGCCAAACGAACCTTTCTCTTCTATGCAAGCCACGCTGCCCATGACGACTGCAAGTATGCCACAAACGATCTGCGGGAAAAGCATAAAAACGGCCGATAATGATAATTATTAATACATTACATTTAACTACGAAATAAAATTCGATTATCATCGTAATAAGATACTTTTGTTGGACTTCTCAATAGATGTAAAAGTGTTCATTCGGTACATTAAATTGACTGAAATCGACAACGAAAAGAAGTCAATATGAGCTAGTGTTCAAATATTTGCAACTGGTAGTGTAAGGGTTTCGTATGTACATATTTATTTAGCAAGAAAATGGAAAGAGAAAAACGTTATCTGAAAAGCAATAACTCCATTGGACTTGGCCGTAGAGGTCCGAAAATGGTCGGATTTTGGACCGGCTATTGATTACAAATGATTTCGGCGCCACACACGTTCAATAAAATATACAAACAAAAAGTTGCCGTTATTCTGGTATATATTATTCTTTTAATCGTATGAAAAAAACTTTCTGAATATATTTAATGTTACAGACAATGCGTAACAAATAAAATGAATAATTAATTTTATTTCGATGCCACTGTAAACGCCTATGATGTACTACATTCTCAAAAAATACTTTTTTTTAAATTAATTATTAGATTATATAAATGTATTACACAATAAATTAAATGAAAAGTGTTCGTTAAGTATACACTCGCCCATTTTAAATTCTGAGCGAAGAAATGAATATGTATGTTGATTTACAATGATATGTGTTTTGTGTATTTATGTATATGTGTATAAAAACAAACGAAACATTAAGGATAAACGGGAATTTTTATGTTATACCAGATTTTGACTAAGTTGATTTTTATATTTTGTTTTAATTCAAAAACAAAATAATAACAGAAACCAGAAATTTTCACCAAATATTTGTATTATCATTTTCTATGCAAGGTATAATTTAAAATTTTAAAAATTTCAAAAATGTTTTAGTTCGAAATACATAGATAATTATCTATTTATAACTAAAATTTTAAAACTGAATACAAGTCTCTATATAAGTTTTTCAAACTATAAAAAAATTCAATCGATAAGCTAAATTTATTTTTTATTTTTTAATACAAAAGACGTTCAATAGAGACGTTCAATTTTAAACCTATACGATTTTGATAAATAATCTACAATTTAAGAGCATTTAATAAACAAATTATATTTTTGATATGATTCTTATTTATATTAATACGTTTAAATATTTGAAACATGAAATTAAAATGATTATTTCGAATTTAATTCAAAAGCTGTCATAAAATAATGAATTTAAAAAAATTGCTACTAGCAGAGCTTGGAGTATTCAAAATTAGCTACAACAATAAGCACATAATGATTTAAAAATTATAATATTATAGTTTATTTTATTAGTTTGTTTGAAATGTGTCAAAATTACAATAATCGCTAACTCTTTTTAATTATAAATGCATAAAAACTTTTCTTTTTATATCTAATCTTTGAAAATATACTAAAATCTAATAAATATATAAAGGTAATTATTTTTGTGGACATTTTAAGTTCAAATTTTGGTGAAATTACTTATTTAAACGATAACTAACGATGTTAATTATTTTATTATAATTTAATAACATTCATAAGAACAGAAGGTTAGGTATGCAACTTTTACGTAAATTATGAATTATGAAATTGTGCTATAAGCAATGGCTTTTGGTTTTATTAAAGGTATATTATCTATATGAACTATAAATTTATTTTCATAAATCTAGTATTTACAGAAAGATAAAATTAAATTTCAAATTATATAAATGTATGTAATAATCATAATATTGTATAATCGTATATTATTACAATGATTCAATTTTATAATATCTACGAAAAAGTTATACCAACCTACTACAATTACAAATTTTAATCATAATTTTTTTTATGTATAATCGATTGGCTACAGTTATAATTAAAAATATATGTAATTCTATATTGTCTGACATTATAGTACATCAGTAAGTACAAAAATATTTGTATTTAGTTATAAAAGTATTTAATATTAACATTTAATAAGATTATATTATATTATGTTGTATGCCAATATTTTTAAATATTTATTAATTAATTAACGCCTATTAATTTAATAAAGGTAAATATACAAAAGAATCATATATATAATATTATTATTATTATTATTATTACAATAATTATATTTGAAAATGAAAATCGTATTTGTTTAATTTCTTGAATTGTATATTTACACAATTTACAAAATATGTACACTCTTCACATTCAATTTGAATGGCCCGAATAAATGATGATTTTTTTTTTTTAATACCAAATCATCTAAAATAATAAATTTAACTATAATATTAATTTGATATGAAAATTAATTGTAATAAAAAATTGTCATTAAATTAAAGAATAAGTATAATATATTTATGTTACACACGTAATATACTATTACCTATATTAATAATACATACTATGTTGCAATAATTACAAGACAAAGCATGTTAACAAAATATATTAAATAAAATATCAAAACATTATTAATAATATATATAGGTATTCAAGCAACCCATTACTCAACCATATTTTTTAATAATTACTTAGTTAATTGAGTAGTATTCAACGACAAAATTCGTTTTCTTATTTTCTAATAATAAGACATCAACAAATATGGTACCAATATCTGAGTATACTTAACCACTAATTTAAACAGTTTAAACTAAAATGATTACTCGATCAAGAAACACGTTCCATAACTTAAAAGTAGCACAGAATGTATTGCCAAAGTTCAAAACAAGTTTCTAAGTGGTAATATGAACGTGATTAAGTTGTTATGCCCAAAATCGTGAATCGAAAACAATTACGGAAAAGCCACTTATATAACATAACGTAGAAACATATTACACAAAAACTTATGGATAAGCCATATAATTTACAACAAACACATACTTGTCTAGTTGCCAGTTTAATGTTTAAAGTAAAATCATTAATAATACTTATAAATATTTAGCTTAAAATAATATTAAAGCACTGCATATTTTCCACATAGGAAAATTGTTAGCAAAAGTTACATATTGTTCCAGCTATACTTCTCTAGAATAATGTTTAGTTAATAAAATAAATTTTCTATTTTTAATGGTACTTCATAGATGTCATTCTTTGATTTTTCTTTTATAGTAATAAAAATCTACCAATTATCAATTATACTGTTGAAAATTTAAAAAATCTCAGAAAATGTGGTTTTAAAGAATTATTTTGAAAGATTTATCGGTTTTTAATGCTTACAGATTGTTAAATAATAATTCTAGTTGATTCCATAGACATAATAAGTATACAGGGTGTTTCACGATGAACTGACAATCGCACACATAAGTTAAGTTCAAAAGTGTCAGTTCATCGTGAAACACCCCGTATAGTTATTATATAAATTATGGTTGATACACCTTATCGCCGTAAAACCGAAATAAGTGAATCTAAAGGGTGCATGATTCTACCTTCTACTTATATCACAGCAATTTCTATAATTTTTAAATCATTGTATTAGTATAAATATAACAAATATATGGTATATTATATTTTATTCACTCGGTTTGCATTCAACGTGAGTAGTTAATTAATATATCGTATATTTTGTTTTATCATACATGTAGTTTTAATGTAAGCGGATCAGAGCCCTTTTGGTTTTTAATTATTTAAAAATAAATTATTTTAATGATGTTTACGTACCTATAATTTAAAATCAGAAAATTCTGTTTTATTTATATGGATGGATGTTGGTTATTGACTTCTTGAATAAACATATAATCAAATTAAACATAAAATCAATTATTAGGACTGTAGTCAGCTAATATATTGACACTCCTGCTTACCCTAACTATGTATTAAATTACTGAATAATTATTTTTGATGATAAATTCCAATTGTAATTTGTTATCACATTGGAATACAATTCTGTGTTAAATTCAATTTTGTCGTTTTTGTTGAAAAACTTTCAAAAAGTAATTGTAATTTGGGCGCATTCGAATTTTTAAATAACATCTACAGTTTACGTTCTTATTAAACAATATGCTACATAAAACTTTAAAACAATTATGTTACTCTGAAAATCGTTTTTCTCAGACAAACGAATATCATTTAAAACCAATAAATTGGAAATATTCTTCACTTAATGTCGAAAACAATTACAGAATAATAACAAAAAAAACTATCAAAATAGCTTAAAAATAATCTATCTTAGATTGCTACAACAAACGCTTTCAAATTTAATATGGAAATTTGTGTTTACATACTAGCTCAAGTGATTTACCTGATACTATATTGTAAAATCTGTTCCAATGTTGATGTATAAAAGTAAATTCGATTTATTATAATAAAAAATATTATATTTAATTTTATTAATTTTTTTGGTTGAAATTTATTTTTTGAGAGATTGGTATTTGTAAAGTAAACGTATATTTTCAAATTATTAAATATTTGTTGCTCATTTCTAAAAACACAATATTCATTACTAATAAATTATTAATAAAATGTATAATATACTAATAATACATACAAGGATATTAATTTTTTTTATTGAATATTTTTGTTCGTAAATAAACATAAATGAGTACCAACAACAAAATGCATACTGTAGTAAGTACTTATATTTTACTTTTGTGATATTCAAACTCGAAAAAGTTAAACCATGGTTAATATTGTTTAACTGCAAGTATGGTATAATTAATAAGCTTATTTACTTTTTATATTTAATATGTACTTCTTTAAATTCACGTAAAATCCAAATATACAAAACCACGTTCAATAATATCAGTGCATTGTATATAAACAAACTCTATTATATTGTTTTTAAATTTTTACAATATACAAATTATTTTTCAAATTACAAAACATTTAAATAACATAATTCAAAATTAATAAATTTAGTTGTTCGACATATTATTTTGATTTATATGATTATTTTTAGTAAACTGATTAATTTATTAGTTTTATTTTAGAAATTGTTTTCCTACTAAATAGTTTTTGGCTAGAAAGAATTCTTGATTGATATTATGTTACACCTTTAAAAATGAAAATCAGATAAATATACATATAATATGGTACTTTAAAGAGTTTATTTTTGATTTTTATAGCCAGCTACTGTTTAACCTTTTGATTAAATTTCAGAATTTGTATTCTATCCAGATTCCACTTAGAATGCGGTTATTGGTCACAAATATGTGACATAATAATATATTAATATAATACTATATTATATGGTAATAATTATTACTCCAACGTAGTGAAGAAAGACAATATTAATCAATACCTATCCTGATAACTGTATCCTGCCAGATTTTTAGATTCTGAGCAATTAATGTATTTTTGTATAATGATATCTGTTTTTTCTGCATACACGATAAGTAGCTGAAAATATGCTTTGATCTTTGCTTCATTTTGAGAGTGGCTTGTGTAGGCGAATATTTAAACGATGATTAACGATGTTAATTACTTTGTTATAATTTAAAAACATTATTCATGAAGGACATAATACTTTTACATATATTATTAATTTAACTATACAAGATTACATTTTCAAAATATATAGATTAATTTATACCATGAACCCATACACACTATTTTACAGTAAAGTATTGATTCAAAATTTAAAAAACAATAATGTAATATACTATAAAAATATTATACTCGTATTATCATGATAATTAAATATTTTAAATATTTATAAATGTAATGTTTTCGTCAAAAATTAAATCAACTTACCGTAATATTATTGGTAAAATAAATTATTTTGATAACAATATCAAAATCAAATCATGAAAAATTCTTGGCAATATAGAGTAATCTACCGTATCCACCCAGAATTGTTTTTCGCATACAATGATATATCATTGAATTCAAATTTAACACTCTACAGCAGAGCGGTACCTACTTGCTCATATTTTATTTTGATTATTGGATTTTGTAAAAATAATGTTTGTATTAAAATAAACGACCAATAAACATAAGATTTACTATTATTTAGGAGGAAAAAGAAAAAATAAATGGTTTAAAAAGGTTGCACGGCATATGCGAGAAAAAATAATAAAGAAACGAAATTCGAACATATAAGCAAAACAATAGAGAAGGTACCAATAATAACATTCACACAATAAAATCCAAACAGCTAACACTTTTCTTTGGTTAAATGAAAGTTTCATTAAATATTTGGAAGACTTTATCAAATACAACCGAGATGAACATTTTTGTAACATTTTATTTTATTTTATTTTCATTTATTTACACAAAAAAAAAGACGCTGACACAATAGCAGTTGACATTACGTAGCATTTCTTTATAAACATTATTATATAATCATTATATTATTACAATTATTATTATTATTATCACTATTATTTGATGTTATTATTATTACATATCAAAACATCAAAATTCTCTATCAATCTAATTATCTCCACAAAAATCAATACGTTTAAATTATTTTTTTTTTTATCAGTACTTAGCTTACAAGACAATTAAATATGTCATTAAATTGAAATTTTATTTAATATTAAAAAAAAAAAAATTAAATATCTTAATGTGTCATGGTCTTGCAGAAATACCTACTTAAGTCACTAAGGGTCATACTTTTGGAACACGTGGTATTATAGTTTTTCCTGTACGAAAATTAATCATTGTCGTTTTTATTTACCATAAATAGTTTATTATTAATTTCTTCGCATTGCCAAATATGTATAGAATACTACAGAAATTATTATCACGTTGCATAAAAAGATATATATTTTACAGTAAACATTTAATATTGCTTGTGGTACTAAAAAAGTACGCAAAAACTACTAATATTTTAAATCTGAATTTGCTTTTGCGATAAATTAATTTCATTCCAATGATTCAATTTCCAGATTTAAAACCCTTTTATATCGAATTACGAACCATCACTCGTGATAATCTTCGACACACACGTCATCTGCGCGTATAAATTACATTCGTTTCCATGTATGATCAATAAAAGGATTTTATATTAACCCCATATAAACATCCCTCTTTTATATGTGACCAAATCCTTGAATATTACCTGTAGGACACGTATTCGCAGTACTTGTGAAAAGGGATAGTAATCAATGTCGTTCTTTTCCGTGCTCGCCAATCTAGTCACGATCACAGGTACGTCATCTGCCGTTTTGGTCACCTGACTGATGAGCGACTCGTGTCGTCGATACATATTACCTGCCTAAAAAAAAAATATTAATTTTTCGATATAATAACAATGTTGAAAATATTTGATAGGTATTCATGACAGTATCAGATAGCGTTTCGATTTTTTTAATATCATTCAATATTATATTACTTTTCAAAACTTAAATAAAAATCATTATTAAACCTATAATAAACTAGGTATTTAAATCTATACTACAAAATATAGGCTATAATATTTATATTTAAAACCAATAATAATAACCAAATTTAAATATGTTAATGATATATGCTATTAAGTTGTTTCACGGGTTTGAAGGATTTATTTTTGTTTCGGAAAATATTTATATTTATTAAATATTAAGTTAATATCTAACAAAAATTAATTATTGTTAAAAAAAAAATAGGTTCATAAAAATGTCTACGTTGGTCAATAAGTAATTAACTAGTTATATTATACAATTTCTAAGATTAAACGCTTCAATAATGTAAGTGATAATTATTTTAATTATCGAAATCTAAACGTCTCATAATTTTTTTTATTTTTTTTTTATGTACCTACTTATAATAGTACTATACTACTATATATCATAATTTAATATAACATCAAACATTTTTAACACATAAAAGTACAGTAGCACTGTGGTACTAAGCTTAAATTTCTAACCACGTCACAATATGTTTTATTCATCCCAAGTCTTTGCTACGAATACAAATAGTATTTAAATTATAATTTAATATAGTGTGTAATTTAGTTATGTTACATAATAGCATGAAATAATTATTATCTACTCATCTACGTGTTAATACGTCACGAGCTTGTGAATAACAGGGGTGGTAAATAATAGGTTGGTTCCCACAAAAATAATTTGATGACAGTTAATTATTTGTTTATAAAAATAAGTATGTAGCAATGTAACATAATAATATAATATCATTTTAATTTTCTATGCGAGGGTATTATGTAAATCAGTTAGTTTGTATAAAATAAAGTAACTTTGTCTTACGAAGTTACAACAGCCCTAATCCGCGTGTCTTTGAACACGTTTAGAAGGGAGTTTCGTTTTATTTTCAATACAATTTTGACATTTATTACTTAGTTGTTTAGCTTAAAAACACCCACAAACGCAGTATGCTTTTATATACGAGTAATAATAGTAATAGTATACTATTTTATCGTTTTTATCGGGGCAAAACTTATTATTCCAAAAACAATATAAATATACGATTGGATTAAAATGTAATAACAATAAATTATTCTTATTAAGATTTTGAGCAATGCTATCTATTGGTTATACCTTATACAATTGTGTGTATTTTCATATTTAATTATTTGTATGACTAAAGACACTTTTTATAATAGAAAAAAATGATTGAATACTCAAATTTGAGAATTTTTTCTAGTTGAAAAATTTAATCTAAATTCAAGTAGTACTTCAAGAGAGCAAAAGAATAATATCTCCGGTATTTCACAAAATAATTTATCTAATTTTATAACCCAACGTTCGAAAACATAATTTGTTATTTCTCATAAGTTTATTAACCAGAATAAAAATAAAAATTTAGTTATCCATCATTTTGTATGAGTAATAATTAAAAGTTCAAATTTTGATGATATATGGATTAACAAACATATACGAACCAATTCTAGTTATTTTATTCAAAAAAAAAAAAAAAAAACCATGAGGTCTTGAAAATGTTACACATATTATTATACTCTACGTCTCTACTATACAACAATGACATCATCAAAATATTTAGATTAATAATTTTAAGCTATTTTCTATTTAAATCACGAACCTATTTACAGTGTTGTACGGTAATTCGTATTAGACTCGAAATGTTATATAAATATAATATACTAAAAGGAATAATAATTATTACAGAAAAATACTAAAATTAGTCAATATACACAATGAATAGTTTAAAAAAATAAATAAAAATGGTTTATACATAAAAACTAAATTTGTCATAAACAAAATTGATTTTCTAAGAATTTAAATCCAAAGTACGCAAAGCTGCTACTGTTACAAGATCTAAGATTTGTATGTAAATCTTATTTCTAATCTATCTTATTTTTTCTACTCGTGATGATTAAATTAATTCCCATAAACGAGAAATTCGTATTTTGTGTTTACAATGATACCGCTTGAATACAATTATATCGTTTAAAGTTCTCGTCATTTTCTAAGCTTCATTGTGCATTTCGTTTTAAAGCTATAATTGTTACAACATTAAAAATATTTGATTAACTGCGTGCATTTGTTATGTACACAAAAGTATAAAAATAATCTAGCCACTTAAAATTACAATTATACCAATAAAATCACTTTTAAAATGCATTATTATCATCAATTAAATTGTATTATATTTAACAACGAATTAAATTGTATTATATTATTTAACAACGAATTAAATTCTATTGTTGTTTTTGTATTATTCAATCTAGACTAATTTATGTAAGTACCTACAATAAAACCTCAAATTATTGAAAATATTTAATATTATTATACTTTTATTTCTCAACTTAAGTAAAATAATAATTTGTGTTTGTATTTAATTTAACATAATATAGATACTTATATCTTGTAGAAATAATATTTTAAATTTACGTAGATATGACTTGTCTATTTAAACATTACATTTATAACCACTATATTTATTTGAAATAACAAAAAAAAACCAGTTTATTATTTAATATGATGAAATGTAAAATTAAAATCCGAAGAAATCACACAGTCAAATAGAAGGTTTTGAGTATCAAAATCTAAACTATAGGCATCTCAATTAAGTAATAAATGGATATTTTAAAATGTTAAATTTGAATTCAATGTAAATAATTGGGTGTGAAAAATAATTCTGAACAAAAACTGTTTGTTGGCCTCTATGTCTAGGGATATTTTATGATTAATTTATGTTACTAAAAGTAATTTATTTTTCTTATTAATTTTTATTCGAAGTTGTAGCCCACCATTGAACAAATTTGTATCAAAAACATTGGATATATAATATGTTACGAGTATTTAATATTATTATAATATAAGGAACATCGTATATTAATACTATTACTAACTTTTAATTGCAATATTACAATATATAACAATATGAAAAGGTTTAGGGTAATAACTTAAAATTATTAGAAATATTAGGAACATTTCACTGGATACGTATAAAAAAAAAGAAATATATATAATTATTGCAAAAAGTTCGAATCCCAGTGGTTAATATATTTTTTTTATTATGACATAATAATTAATAATAATGACAGAAAAAATCATTATACAACAAAATTTTGACTACCTAATACCTATGTATTTTTATATTTTTAAAATGCTAAAATAACAATATGTTAAGTACATTTTCAAACTTTTTTACAGTGCTTTAAATTCTTATAAACATTAACATAAAAAAATCCTAAATTTTCTAATGCCTATAAGTAGCTTAAAAATAGTCTCGACATTTTAAAATTGTCATTGTGTATAAGAAATGATAATCTTAATAATAACGGAATATTTTAAGCTTTTAATGTCAATATTTTTGAATAACAACAAAAACATTGTTTTACGTTTGAATATACTCAAATTTTTTCAACATGTTTTGATAATTTTAAAAGAATATAGTGGGCTTACTTAAAATTATTATTATTTTTACTATCCTCTTCCAAAAATATCAACTAGATAAAATAATTTGAAACAGAAACCATCCGCCAAATTAAATTTTGAAACATTCTTACTTTCTTAAAATGTACTTACGGACAGTTATATATTTTGTTTTATTAAAATTGAATAACATACATCGTTCTAAAAAATTATAGGTAATTAAGAAATTCATCGCTACGCTTGGGATCTAACACAAGTATACTAATTATATTATGATAGTTATTCATACGTCGTTTAACTATGATAATTAATGATAATTATTCGTAATAGTGTGTGGATAATAAAGATATTTAAGTAGATATGAAACCACTTAGTTTAATAAACATATTTATATAATTTCTCCACGTTTATTTTCAAAATGGTTTAAAATGTATGATATTTGTATTTCTTAAATGAGTAGCTACTGTAAAATATTAACTTTCTCACTTAAACCAATAAGTACTATACATATAAGTATCTAAATATCTCAATAAGGAATAAAATTACAATAAACATTAACATAAATAAACAATTATGGGCTGTGGGCCTGGGCTATATTATTCTTGATAGATATATTTTTTTTTCAGATTTTCGTTTACAATGTATATTAATATAAATGAATCCTAGTGGTGGTGAATATCAACTGTATGAGAATTGTATAAGTATTACACATTAAGCACTAAATCAAATAATCTCAAGTCATTATAAACTTATAAACAGATTAAGTTACTATTTACAAAATTGAAATTTGTATACGTATAATTATAAACTATGTTTGATTAAAATATAATTGTTCGTACTATTATAATATTATAATATTGTAAAAATTCATATAAATTTATTAAAATCAAAAAAGTTCTTCAGAGTTTTAAGGAATACATAAAATATTATAAATCACTTTATTATAATTTGATAAATTTATTCTACGTCATGAGAGAAATTACATAAAAATAAAGATGTTATAAGTATGATATTATTTAATAAATTAATGATTATCATTATTTATATACGTCCAATAAAATAAAAATAAACAATAAGGAACATTTCATAAAATAATTAAAACTAAAACTTTTATATAATCTTCATTTTTATTTTATCAAGAAAAAGTTTATAGTGCAACCATTCGAGACATAAACCTAAACCTTCAAGAACAGTATCCTATACAATTAAAAAATAAAACTTATCAAAGCTTTAAAAAATATATCTATGTATAATCATGAATCGTTTTACCTTGTAAATATACATCATTAAACACATTTTAAACACTTCATGTATTTTATAACAATTTGTTTGTAGTAGTTTCTATGAAAACACAAACTTTAAGGGTAAAAATAATACAAGGAAATACCCATACATATATTTATTAATGGTTAGCTGAATTTTTTGGCATTATTCACACCTTATACTATAGTGAATTACTTGTATATAGTAAAGGGTTCTTTCTGGATCATTAGTTCAATGATAAAAAATAACAATATATGTAAATCTCCTTGATGTAGTTATAGTAGAAACGATCCGGTTCGTTAGTATGTGATTGCCTGTATATAGCGTTCAATAATGCGAGAAGTATTCACAGAACTTTTTAGTTAAATTCAAGACACAAGATAAATCGGACTTTTTTTTATTTTTACTTTAATTTCAAGAATATCTTAAAAAATCTAATAGATTTCGTGATATAACCTAAATATATATTATGTGTAACCAGTTGTTATAATATACGATTCAACTTTCAAACACAAAATTCTGTTTTTTCTAATATACCGCTAGGATTAAATCAAGCACACAACATTTGACAGCAATTTAACAATAGTGTAATTGCGTAAGGTTTTCCGTTTATAAAACAATGAAACCTATTATTCCTAGTGTTTTTGGGTGCACAGCAGAACGAGGAATATATTTGTTGTAAAATAATGTGTTTTTTTGTCTTCCATTATATTTTGTAGCAAAAATGTGTTATAATATAACACATTTTTCTAAAAAATGTAATGGTTCACCATTCACCTTCGTTGAAAACCGTTATTCGTATCATTATATTGAAATTTAACACATGTTATAGTGCCTTACTTGATAACGATATAGACCAGAATCCTATTTTACAATACGCCAGTCGCCAAGTTCACTTATTTTTAATAATAATAAAAATTATATAAATTCATTAACCGGCGCGTTGTGTAGGCAATTTCGATACATAACCGTGTAGATGAATTAGCTGCAATTTCAATCGTACAAAATTGTCTAATATATTTATTTATATCACACAATTTTAAAATATTTATATTATAAAGAATAAATTTTTATTTACTAAAGTAAAATCGACATATGAAGAAAAACATCACTTTTAGCGGTTAATAATACCCTCATTATGGTTTTACACGTGTGATAGTTCATTACAACTTTGCATAAAATGACACTACTATATGAAGATGAGTAAATCAGTTTACTTCTGAATTTTATGTGAAATCAAAATATTATTTTACTTTATATTCAAAATATTCACAGGTTTTTCTACAAACTAAATTTTTATTTAAGTATTATCCCTGAATAATAGTTTGATAGTTTCTTAGTTTCTAATCATATAATATAATACTCTAAGCATCTTAAAGGTGTCGACTTTTATGCTTTCAAAAGTTAAACATTAAACAACCACTTTAGTTTATATGAAAACTTTTAAATGACTCTTTCGGATGAGTACCTTTACTATGACATATTGTAAAAGTTTATATTACATATCGCTATACTATCTAGTATTAAATATAAATATTTAATCCGGGATAATTTAATATATACCAAGATGTTTAATAATGTATACAGCTCGGTATAATATTTAGACATTTCCTAAAGTGACAGAATGGAAATATATGAATGACCTAATTATTATTTGTCTATTTTTTGTTTCGGATGAACAGACATATCTAAAACAGATTCTAAACTATTTACTAATATTATACTGTGAATAAAATGTTATTTCCTAAAAATATTATAGCAAAAACCATAAAGTAAAGAATATTAATATATTATTATATATTAAAACAAAATCAAAAATAAATCACTATTACGGTAGTAAAAATAATTTTTAGCTCTTTATACAAAGAAGATATTTTTATTAAAACTGTTTAAGAAAAATTTTATAATAAACGTCGGGGCGTTAATTAATAGATTTCTCTTTTTTAACTCAAATTAGTCGTTTGTGAAATTATAATAAAGGTTACTTTCATATGCGTAAAAATATTATAAATAAAAATAAAAGTAACTAAACCACATTATACGAGGTGCATATTTTATCGTTGTATATTATACTTTATTCACTGGGCTACTGAGTCTATAGACAATATTATTTGTTTTTCTTTGTGATACTTTGTGCCAAGTATTTTGCCATACATCAAACCAAATCCTGGTAGATGATTGGAGGAGGAATTTTAATCAGTAGGTATAAGGTTTATTACTGCTCACACGAGTCTTATTCCTTTCCAAAACTTTATATTTTAAAATAATTTCGACTCATTTCCTAACATGTCATTCCTAACTTCTTTTTTTTTATGTTCATTTATAAAAAAACGCATAAGTATATTGAAAACAGAATATCTGATCTAAGCGCGTTATTAAATAAATGTACGCAAAGAAAAAATTATACATATTATAGTCTTTATATTTAAACTATACAAAGTATATTATAATTAATTTATGTTTGAAATAATGTATACTTATTACATTAGATGACATCCTTAGATCTTGGCAGTTTTTATGCTTGAAATGTATGTTTATAAAATATGTTAGGTTATTATCTTCGTGGAAAATGTAAAGTATATGAAACTATGGAAAAAGTTCAGCAGACTGACAGTTTAAACTCTTAGACAATTTGTCACGTCACGAGGATTTTATTACAAAACTGTCCCAATTGAGGAAGCGATTTAATAAAATCAATCAATAGTTTCTCTAACCTCATCTTGTTTGCTAATTATCCATATGACAGACTTTAAACGTCGCTTCATTTTATGTAAAAAGTTTGAAAATAACAATATGATTAACTTGTAACCTTGTTATATATATTTTGCACTGACATGTTCGTGAAAATGTAATAAATTACTTGCAATAGAAACCTGATATTAAACACTCATTTATCTCTTTGATAAAAATGTTGTATTTTCATTTTATGCAAAAATTGTGTTCGAAAAGCGATTATGAATAACGCCGTCTACTTTTACTAAGGTGAATTTTAAATTATTTTAAGTGCTCTTGAAAAAATATAATATCTCTCTTGTATCTGATAAATTGTTGTACGCTGCTATCATAGCTCACCGATTCCTATTTAAATGTACAACTTGATCAACCCACAAAAACTCTCAACTGGATTTTAAAATATGTTATAAATTTAAAACATTTGGTTGAACCTCGAAGAAAACTGAACCACTGAATTATTATTTGGTATGCCTTTGCCTTATTAATAACCTGGCATTCTACTATTTTACTACTATAATTTACTTAAGTGATAAAAAAATGACTGTCGATTCAAACTCAATTTGTGTTCTAGTTTTAACAACTATAAAGAACCTTTAATTTGTAAGCTTTTTGACTAAGCAAAAAATCTTTATCGACAATCGATATAAATAGAAAAAAAATCAAAACGGCCCGACTTTTCGGAATTAAGGTTACTAAACAATATTATTTGAATAATATTAACATTTTAACTAATGTACGTATTTTAGATTCTGAACGAAGTGAGGAATGTATTGATTTTACAATAATGTATGTTTTTTTTGTGTGTGTGTGTGTGTTTTTGTATCTACCATCACGTGTTGGAGTGGAAATAATGCTTTGATTTTTGACTTCAACCCTTCTTTGGAAAGTAAAATTTATCTAGTTGGTACTTAGGGAAATCAAAAGTAAAAAATTTTCAGTAGTTTACTATAGCGTAAGGAAAAACCTTAAAAAAGTGACGGAAAATGCGAATTTTTACGCATAATCATCTAGTTTTTGACAAAATCGATTTTTTTTTATTTTGCTGTAACTCGAAAGCGAATCATTGTAAATACTTGCAATTTTCACCAAATATTAATATTAGCGTTATTTATTTACGATTAAAATTTTCAAAATATTTTGACTTTTTAAGCTATTTGTAGACAATTGAAATTTTCGATTTTTCTAAGTTTTTTTTTTTGAAATGACTATAAAAAAAAATTGGCTATCCAAAACATCTTTAAAATTTTATTCAAGGTTTATTATAAGTTGTACTCATCGTAGTAAAAAAAAATTAAAAATCGTTAGTCACAATTTTTGTTTATAAACATTTAAAGTTCAAATGTTTACGAAATATATCAAAATTGTGAAAATTTGGAAGTCATTTTAAAGTTAAAAATTCGTAGAATGTTTGTGATTTATACCTAAGGGTATAAAAAAAAGCCCACTACAAAGTTATCCATAAGTTTTTCTACAAGTAACTGTAAAAAAAAAAATTCAGCGTCAATATAGAAAAATTTTATGAGTGTATGAAATTTAATTTTTTACAAAATCGCGTAAAATAACAATATATTACAATTTAAATATGTAATAAAATATCATAGACTAATGATCAATGATCATAGACTGACAAATTATCTCTGTTCAGAATCGTTTTTCGTATACAAATCAAATATACAATAATACATTGTATTATAAATTGTATTTGTCATTGCATTCAAATTTAACACATCCAATATAGTGACCTACAGTAGGTCTCTGTAGTAACTCTAGTACTATCTATCTCTATTACACAACAGAGTGATACCCACTTGCCTATCTTTTTTTCTTAATTATTTTAAAAAATGATTTATATAAAGATTTATCAATTTTGATCACCCTAGAGTATCAACAAGATAAATAAAACTAAAGAACAACTAAGAAACTTCCATTGAAATGAATGATCAGAGATTATTTGAAGTATTAGAAAAGGCACATCGACATAAAAAAAAACACACATGGTTGTAAAGTCGCAATATATTTATCTTATCACTACCCTCAAATTCTAAAAATGTATTAAAAATTGTACTTTACTTAAAAAAAACATACATTATTTAATAAATATAATATTTTGACTGGTACTACACAATACAATAAACTCGTTGTGTACGAAATCACAAATATTTCAAATTAGATACATATTTTATGAACCGGTTCGTTTGCAAAAAAAATAAGAAAGGTTAGAACTAACGTTTCGTAAAAAAAAAATTCAAACAGTAGATAAAAATATTTTTTGCAACGACAAGTAACTGTTGACCGGATATAATAGGGTTCTGACGGTGTCGTAGGCCTTTAGTTGCTGCTGACCGCAATGTTGCAATCTCTGTAATACTGCAACAGCATGCAATGCGTCAGGACTACGATGCGACAGTAAATAATTTTCATATAGGTACCTACTCGTTTTTATATTTTTTTATATTTGCCCACCAAATTGAATATTAATATGTGTAACGTCACAGAAGCATTGCACCACTTAAGGTTACTTAAGAAGTAAATCAAGTTTTTATTTTTAAATTCAAATACCAGTGTTTTAATTGTTAATATACCCTTATTTAATATTAAACCCTGGGTTTTCATAATACGTTTTTCTTTAAGATTTCATTATAATATTATTATTTCAACAGTAAATATTTTTACAAGACCTTAAGTAAGGGGAAGAAGAAGAATTTATAATATTATTTTATCTTTAAAATTTTCATAAATATAAGTTTTTATACTTATAATTCACATATTAAGATGAATTAATCAAGTACTGCGGAAGAGAGCAATATACCCCCTTCGTCATAACCCTCTCAAAAACCACCACTGTATTACGACATCCCATTTGACGATTTTATAAGTTTATTTGATTAAACTACATTCAATTCAAACTTGTAAAACGTACAAGTAAGTTAGTGTAAAGTAGGTATAACGAATATTTTAATCAATAAATAATATAATATCACAGACACGTATATGTATGATATATTATAGGAAAAGGGTATATCAGTGTTAACTTACAGTCATTTCCATACTGTCATTTCCATTACCACGCGATTCCAACACGAATTCGACATTAATAAACACCCTTCCACGTTGTGAATCTTAATTATGCTATAAGAGTACAATATTCTCGATCGAACGTTTATTATTTTATGTTAGAACTCGTAAACGCCATAAAACACTTGCACGTAAATTATTAAGAAAAATACGCTTAACATTTTCAAAATATCTGGGTTATACTATCGAGTTCTACAACATTGTCACAGTAAGTGTGCGTGCATAAAATATATATTATATAGTATTAGGAAATGTCGAAAAGTGTTATCAAGCCTGTAAATCCCATAGAACACTTTTAGAATATTTTGTACTTTGTAGGTACATTGATTCGAATGTAATCGTTCGATAATTTTATAAGAATACAGTGACCACCCAAAAATAAAATTGTCATTATTAAAATATAATTTTTGTCCGGCAGTATTTAAAGAATTTATCTGTGTATACAATGTTGACCTTGGATCTAATGAACCTAGAAAACAAATTGTTTAAAAAAACCTCTCAAAATACCCCGATACATTTTTTTGTATTTTATTCACAGCATTTATTGTAGTAAAAAATATTTTTATAGCAAACTAATTAAGCAAAATATTTTTAGAATTAAATTGTAGAACTTATATTAAATAACAATGATACTAAAATTACTAAAATAATGTAATTGAATTGACAATTGCCAATTATTCAATATAATGCCTATTATAATTATAATTGCACATTTATAAATTTGTTTTACCATTTTTATAAATGTGTAAAAACCGTTTGTTAATTTTAAGTTTTTATTTGATTTTTAAGATTTTAGTTTTACTCTCTTTAGATAGACCATTGATGTTTACATATAAATTTAAACTAAATACGGTCACTAAAAACTCCCTAAATTCCTAGGGACTCTCCAGAAATGTTAATTGGTGATCCCTAGTTTATTATTTCAATTGATAATACAATACTATTATATTACATTTTATTGGAATTCTTAAAACTTAAGAAAATAATATGATGTAATTACACACTTATTAATATTATCCATATCCCATATAGTTGAAAATAATGATACGTATAATGAAAAAATAAAACAACATATAAATTAAATTAAATATTTACCAAAACATAATGTGAAACTAATAAAAATGTTGAATTTTTAACTGCACAAATGAAAACGGAAAACATTGTATTATTACAGCTAAAGTTATTTATTATTATCACTGAAATTATTTTCATACATTTTTCAATTGTGAACTAAAAAAAAATATACGTCTCAAAATTTTACTATTATATCAAAATAATTCTTATTACTCGTTAGTTTTATGTAAATGTTTTATTTAAAAATGGTAAGTTGTAATACATTCAAATTATTTTCAAGTATGAAATAAATAAAGTTATAATGATAAAAAACGTGATTCTATATAATTTTAAATTTTAATGAGACTTAAATTAACAAAGGCCTTAAAGTAAACAATAATAAATATTTAAAATCTATTTCAATCGGATTAAATCTGAATTTGTAATACACAATTACAATTAGAATTATTTTTTACAAAGATTTAGTTAAATTCTGTAACCTGTAAGAAATAATCAAATATATACATACACTTGAAACTTAAAATAATTTAACTACTATTACTCATTCTAAACTGATTCAAATATTATAATATTTTGATAAGCACAATAATCTATTTTATATTCGAAGTAATTAAACGAAATATGGTTTAAAATATTACTACAATAAAAATAAAAATGTTACAGATATAGGTCCCAATTAAGCTAGTAATCACTAATCCTAATAATATATTTTTCAATAATCATAAATTTTATTTTTTATATAAAAATTAAAAGTTCAATAAAATATTTAATTATTAAAACAAAATTTATTTTTATTACTTCTAAATTCTAATAAAAATATAAACAAACAATAATTAATTCTAAATTAATTAAACATGTATAAAAATAGTTAAATTACTTTTTAAAAATGTACATTTTTTTTTTTAATTTCCTTATAAAATATTCAGAAATTACAATATATTAATTATAAAATATTTTTTTTTTAAAACAAGTATTTGATTATTTAAATTTTTTAATAAAGAATCATATTAAATTTTTTGTAATTAATGTATATTTAAAAATATTATACTTATGTAAATTATAATATTAATAGATTTTCAATTTATACAATATTATCGATATAAAGTAAGTATAACTAATTTTAAGAACCACATATTTAATTTAATCAAAATCTATATTATTATTATTATTTATTATTCGACATGATTAAAATTAATTTTTTATATAATGTGCTTATTTTGTTGAATTTATTATTATTTTAATTTATCATTTATAAGGACCGTTCTTTACAGTGGTTATTGAAATGTTTAGTTACATCATTTAGTGTAAAAACCTGTAAGCCTCTTTTATATTGGACCTGAGCCAGCCAAAAGTCTCACTGAAAATTAAATCAAGAAATGCCAACTAATGAAGACGTGTATGTGAAACATAATTTTACTAAGGGAGCTGTATGATAATTAAACGAGAACGTAGATAAACATAAAGGATCCAGACTTGTAAACCGAATGCTATTTAATTGAAACACACTTGTGAAAATTATATTAACAAAAAGCCGGATAGTCCACTAATTTGAGTGGACTATTCGCCAACGTACCATTTTAACTGATCTATTATAGTTATATTTGTACATTAATTAAGTTTTAAAGCAATGGCGCTTCGCTTGTATATACCAACTTATGAGAAAAGAAAATATCCACTACAGCAGAGTTTTGCTTTCCGTCATTATAGAAATATGTGTTCACTATTTTAATGGCATACTCATATCTCTACGGATTCATATACAGATATATAATATCAAAAATAAATAGGAAAATTTTAATTATAAATTGTTGAATAAATAAATATATATAATATATATATTAGATATACATTCAATTGAAGAACATTCCATACTAAGCATCGAAAAAAATAGATACATTAATTTTTTCAAATAATTGAGTAAAATAATACTATAAGGTATCACATTATTTTAATATGGAAAACATTCACGTAATGTTCATTAAAATGAATCATCAAATATTTCTAAATCATATACTACAATAACTAATATTTGTATATCCTCGTGCGTTCTCTGTCAAAGATAACAAAGTATAAACGAATACCCCATAATTGTATATAGGCGATAATTTATTTTTTATCATATAATCAACAATTTTCGATTCGCGTGTAAAGTTTGATAGATCGATTACATGTTTTACGCATAAAAAATATTTTAAAATAGAAAAAGAAAATAACAAAAGAAAACCACAACTCATACCACAGAATTGACGTATTATTCAATATTAGTTATTTTGAAAACTTAAACAGTTACTAGTCACAGAAACACAAGTAGGTATTATATAATTTAAGATAAATAAGACATTTCGAGTAGCATTAAATTGTATAACATTAATTATTGTACATCATCAACTAAATTAATACATAAAATATAATTATAAAACATAATAAATAAAATCTATTATACCTACTACTGTAAATATATCGTATATGACATATAAATAAGGTTCAATTCGTATATTCATTTTAAATATATTATAACAATGTCATTAGATTTTTAGATTCTGAACGGAGTGATGAATGTATTGATTTTACAATGATGTGTGTTTTTTTTTATTTTTTTTTTTATTTTTTTTTTTTTTTAGTTTTGTGTCTGACGACAACATTTGGAGCAGTACAAATGCTTCGATTTTGGACTTCAGCCCCTCTTTGAAAAGGAAATCGAATCTAGTTGGTACTTTGGGGGGTCAAAAGTTAAAAATTTTCAATATTTTTTAAATGAGTCGGGAAAAACCCTAAAAAAATGAGGGAAAAACGGGATTTTTTACGCAAAATCAGTTTTCGACAAAATCGAATTTTTTATTTTGCTATAACTCAAAAACTAATAGATGTAAATACTTGAAATTTTCACCAAATGTTTATATTAGCGTTCTCCATACACAGTTAAATTTTGAAAGAATTTAGACTTTTTTTGTGCTATTTATAGACAATTGAAATTTTTAATTTTTTTTAGTATTTTTTTTTAAAATAACGATAAAAATTTTTTGGCCGGCCAGAAAATCTTGAAAATTAAATACAAGATTTCTTATAAGTTGTTCTTAAAGTGATAAAAAAAAATCCGAAATCGTTAGTCACAATTTTTTTTTATAAGTGCTTAAAGTTCGAATGTATACGAAATATGTCAAAATTGCGAAAATTGGCAAGTAATTTTGTGGTTGATAAATCGTAAAATTTTTTTCTTTTATAACTAAGTTTTGAAAATTTGATACAAGGTTCTCCATACATTTTTCTTCAATTATCTGTAAAAAAAACTCAACCGGATTTAGACAAAAAATTTTTATGAGTGTTTGAAATTTAAATTTTTACAATGCCGCGTTAAATAACGGTTTAGCCTCAAACGATTTTTGATATTTGTTGTTATTCAAACAGTATAAGTTGTAAATACTTGAAAATTTTACCAGTTATTTAGATTGCCATTTTCTTTACGTGATTTTATTTTCAAAATATTTTGACTTTTTTTGAGCTATTTATAGACATTTGAAATAATCTATTTTTTTTTTTTATTTTTTTTTCATAAATGTTGATAAAAAAAATTAAGCTGGGACAAATTACTTGAAAATTTAATTGAAAGGTCCACATAACTTGTTCTAACTCTCATTCAAAAACTATGAAAATACATAGGCACAATTTTTTTTTTATTAGCATTTGAAGTTCAAATATTGACAAAAATTCATCAAAATCATGATTATTTTTCACTATTTGGTAGTTAAAAATTTATAAATATTTTTCTATCAAAAGCTAAGAATTAAAAATTTAATACTATGCTGTCCATAAGTTAAGCTTAGAATAATTATAAAAAAGTTTGAGGATTGTTCAATTTAAAAAATTTTACGAGTGTTTAAAGTTTTAATTTTAATTTGAAATTAAAAATACACGTGTAAAATTACGTTTTACTAATAAATAATTTTCGATTTTTGTTATTTTTAAAAAATTACTAAACGTAAGATCTTGAAACTTTTACTTAAATGTTTGAATTAGTTTCAAAGTAGAATATATTACAATATTTAAGTATTATATATCTTAGACTGACAAATCATCTCCATTCAGAATCGTTTTTCGTATACAATGATACCTATCATTGCATTCAAATTTAACCTTCCCTAGTCCAAGGTCCATCCCACCCCCTAATGTACAGCAGAGCGATACTCACTTACCCGCTTTTTTTAACTTAATACCGAAATAATATTTACTTCAAATTTGTACCCAAATCTCATTAAATTTTCATAAGCTCATTTCAATGTCTATATTTTCTGTATTCTGTTCTACTATTATTTCGTAAATATATTTTTGTAACGTGAGCCACGTACGCTGATATCAATCATCATGAAAAAACATAACGTAAAAATACCTATAATAAATACAAATACTTTATTATAAAATACAATTCTTGAGTTTATGGTACACACCAAGGTTGAAGATCAAGTAAAAACGATTATTTTGAATAAATACTGATATATTACACTATGAAGTTTGACAATTATTTTTAAGCAACTTGGTTTAAATCGTTACACTTTTATACTTTTTATATAAAATACGTATTTAAATGAAAATAAAATTCATATTATCTATATATTATATACCTATATATCCATCCTTTCAAGCGTTTTACAGAAAATATAAAATTATTACAACGTTTTTAAGAAAAATGTGTGCATAAAAGTAAATACCGCAGTGCAGTGAAAAATATAGTCGTCGACATGACCAACACACGTGTGTGTACTCAACTTACCTATACAGACATAACAATAAAAATGAGTAGGTGTGGAAGAGATTGTGTGATAGAATAAGATATAGAGAGTGAGAGAGCAGAAAACATATGCCTCGCCCCTTCAAAAAGCCATAAGGGAAGGTGGAAATTTGTGTTGGTGAAAGATGTCAAAACCGCGGAACCCTTAGATTATGTGTCGTGAGAGGTGGCATGCTAATTTAAAAGAGACCACACCCTCTTGGTAAATATGTGTCACTATAAGTACAATCGGTATCTCCATATGTAGAATAAAAATTATAACTTTAATAGTATAATTTAATCGTCTAAATAAAATAAAGAAATGTTATTAACTTTTTAGAAGTTTTATCCTAAATTTCTTAACAAACTCTGATACTTAAATACTCGATAAAATCATCCAACTGATAGCGCAAAATATACTAACGAGTTCAAATAAAATATACAATTATTTATGGAATTATAATATTATTCAGAGATATTATGTATCGCATCGCAAAAATATATCAATAATATTATATCTTGTCTTTAGTTATGTTTGTATTAATTATGTAGTCAAGATAAATAAACATAATAATATATTATAATTCAATTATGGTGATAAAATTAAAATATTATTATAGTTAAAGGATTATGTTATCTATAATATTTTCATTCATTTATTCGATAATCTTTTTATTTTGAAACCGGTTACAATAGCAAATTAATTTTTTTTTTCTTTATTGAAGCAAACTCACAAATATGCGTTTTAACTTTAATTCATATATATGTATATATGAATCATATATTATATGTTCTCCAGTCATTACAGACTGCAACTGTTTTTGCTCACAAATAAAAATTATATATTAGTAGCTATATATTAATATTAAAAATATAATAAATTCTTGATGAAAATTAACGACAAAATTAAATAAATATGTAACTTAAAAAGTAACATAACAAATACTTATTTTACTTATTTTTTTATATTACATATATCAAACTTTTAATTTCAATACTAATAAATTTAAAAAATATCCTTAAGTCAATTTGAAAATTTTTATTAAGTTTTATATATTGAGAAACAATGATACAGAACTATAACATTGAATGTGACTTCGACGTGATCAATTAAAATATGAATTAAATGTGTTTATTATAGATATTAATAAAACGAAATAGATATATTTTAATATAAATATAATACGAACTAAATCTACCTATTTTTGAAAAAATATGAATAACTCAATACAGTTATTCTATCTTTCAATAATGTATTCAAACACATTAAAAACAAAGTTAAGAAAATCACAATAAATTAATAAAAAATTTTTAGAATTTAAAACTCAGTAAAAATATAACTTATACAGAAAAATATAGACAAATATATCAATAAATTGAAAAGTATTCTCATAATACACAAAAATAAATAAACATAAATATTAATGAACAAACACAAAAATTAATTATTATAATAAGTTCAAAAAATATAATATAATATTATGATTGAATATGAACTAATTTTCAATCAATAACTACAAACCATTTATTGTAAATAAAATGTACTAATTTAGAAATTACATATACTTAGTAACTACAATAACACGGTTTTAAAATGAACCATGATTTGCTATTTTAAATATCTATAAAAACATTTATTGTACAGATTTTAGGGATATTTTAAATAGGTATAACTATGAAATTGAAGTCAGATCAATATTATTTTAAATAATAAAATCTTAAACCAGTTAAAACCCAAAATAATTCATTAATAATATTTTAATCAATCGTGACAACTTTCAATTTTACCGTAATTCTAAGTTTAAAAGTTAAAATGCATAAAAATATATTTTTTTAAATTGAATATTGCTCTACGTAATTGTTATTTCTATATAACAAACAAAAAGTTACATAAAATATATTTGTAATTAAATGATAATTTAAATTAAAGTTTAATAATATTATAATTTCTATTAAAAAATATAATATAAAAAAATTGCAATACTGGATATTTCAAGATATGTACAAAAATGCGATCAAGTATAACATGAAATATATTTAAATAAGAAATTTTTAAAAAAATTCTATAATTCTCTAACGACATATCAAAAAAATTTAACACACTAAATTTATCATCAAACCATATCAGTATAATTATAATCTAATTTAAAATTGTACGTATAGAATTATGTAAATTATAATTCAATATTATGAAACTTCGGAAACTATTTGTAAACCAAATTATTCAAACTATTTTAAAATATAATTATAACTACCTATAAATATACCTTTATCAACAAAATATAATTTGTTACTTTTTGTGAATTTGAGTTTTTTTCAAAAATAAAATGCATTTAATTGGATTTAAATTAATTACTTTTAATTGTCAATATTATTATCCATTATTTCTATTTTTCTATTATTTTTAATACCAAATTTCCATTAGTCCAAAATAATAACCATTAGGACTCTTAATGGCTAATAATTATTATAACTGAATTATACGTTCAAGTATTTTAATCTAACATATAAACATATACGTACAATATGCACTTATATTTTTATATTATATAAGCACATGCAAAAAAAAATTACTCATACACATTTATGTAACTTTTTATGTCCAAAATTAACGTATTATTTATTTACTTTAAATTAATGATTTAAATCATTACAAATATAAAAGCATATCACCAACGTGTTTTATACTTTATGATATTATTTTAATGTTTGATTAGAAAACTAGGTAGGTAAATTATATATTCTCGAAATGCTACAACGTCAAACATATAATATTGACGTCTAAACAGCTTTTACATTTTAATAAAAACGTTTAAAATTAAAAATAATACCATTTCAAAAATCATAACATATGATTATTGATTATAATTTATAATATTATGATAATACATATATGTTTGTTTTTATTAAGCTCAATACAATAAAACTAATTAATTATGAACTAGAGACTTGATTGAAATTGGTATTATTAAGTACTATTACGCACAACGTTATAGTTGTATTATAGTATTTAATATGTAATATTGTTGACTTCCGTATCATTAGCTTTAGTCTATCGCTCTAATTAAAATAATTATTATAATATATCTATCTATACTCTGTCATCCGATATGCTGCTCCTATCTGGCTAAATCACATACATTCTTCTAAAATAGATATTCAACTTAACTATATTACATATATTGTTGCCAGTGTATAGTAAAAACTCTCACAAACCAATATCTGATAGTGCTATGCAACAGAACGCGCCTCATACCGACGTGCGATGGCCACTAAAATAGAATAAATCAAATGTGTAAGAACAAACTCCCAGTTCATGACGAATCTTCGCTGAAGATATTCTTTTGGTTCATATTTTGAGACTTACGTCGAAGAACCCTAGTTGTATCACATCAATGAAATTTACCAAAATCACTCCGATTAAATCAAAACTGAAGATCGAAATGCGGAGATCGTCATTCACTCTCAGTCAGCAATCGATCAAAGACATAGTATTTGGATTCATGCTAAACGACGAGAACTAAATAAAATCAATACTAGACTTAAGCAGAGAAATACTATTCAAATGGGATACAACTCAAATACAAGGGGTTCTTAAACTTGTGAATCCACCTCAAACGACAGAACACATCATAATATCCTGTCCAATCCGGGCTTTCGACGAATCAATAGAGAAACTTCGCAGAATTTCAAGTGCAACAATAATTTAAGACCAATAAACTTTACCTTTAGTACACAAAAGTAATGTATTTTTATTAGTCAATATTATATTATCAATTTATGTTTATTTTACTAATCGTTTAATCTAATTATAATTTGGTTTAAATTTAAATTATTTATTTATGACTATACTGCTTGTCTAAACTATACGACAATAATAATAATAATGAATAATGATTAATTGTATTAGCATTTTTTGAAAATATTTTATAGGTATACCACGATTGTAACTGATATAAACTCATCTCATAAAATATTAGGATAATAAATTAAATTATAAATAATTAACTTACTCGTCTTAGCTTATTTTTGCATTTGTTCAATTAAGAACCCAATGGACAAATTATCAGTCATCTAAAATAAAAAATAAACAAAGTATTTATTATTGTGTATAAATATATTGACTTTGAAAATTTAAAATTTTGTCCTTTTTCATGTCAGTATTACCTAATAAAAATATTCAGTCAAATTTTTCCAGTATCTCATAGCTCATAATATATTATTTTTGTTTAATCTACAGACCAGCAGTTCCCAAAATATCCCCAGGACACCGCAACACTAATCGTTATGTTATCCAAAAATAAATTTTAAATGTTCTATTGATTATTTTATCAAAAAAAATGGTCATCGGCTTTATCAGAGATACAATGAGAAAAATTCAGTTCTAAAAGTGCGCTCTAACACGACAAAGTTTGGGAAACGCTGCTATAGACATAATTGGTGCAATATATTGTCATACTATTTTTCCTTCTATTTATTATGTAACACGTCTTATTAAAAAAATCTACTACAATTTCAAAAAGTATAATTAGATTTCATTACATAATACAAAGTATTTAATAGCTAAGAAAGAAATTTTTATTTTTTATGCCACATTGTAATTTCTTTCAAAATTTTTAAGTAATAATGAATAAATTATTTATAAAATAACTGTATCACAATTTATTCAACCGAGTAACCATTGATTGTACATTTGTTCTATATTATAAGTAATTATAAAAGCGACAATATAAATTAACAAGTAGTTTATTATAAATTATGGTATAATATATTTCCTATTAAACGATTATGATTTTAACAGTCTAAATATTTATTTTTAAAGGCCAATTAATTATTATACACATATGACATACTATTACTGTTATGTAGTAACTATAGTAAGCCACTTTATAACTCGATTTGTTTTTGTAAGTTTACATCTACCACGATATACGATGGTTAATTAATGTCCCTATAAAGGGCTTAAGCGTATTCTATAAGTTTTATAACTCAATTTTAATAACCTTTTAAGATTAAATCTGAATTTATTGATTTTATTGTTTAGTATAAAACAATTTTTTTTTTGCAAAAATAGTAACAAAGCAACAGTAAAACAATATAACATTCAGTGCGTTCAAAGTTTTTTTAAAGGAACGGTACGGGTAGCTCAGTTCAACCCTGTAATATTTTCAAACGTTAGCGCCTTATGTATGTTTATAAGATAGTAAAATCATTTTATTTTTAATTTAAGTTTTTGAACCTTAAATTATTAAGAAATAAAGAAAAATCGAAATCTTACTTACATTAAAACTTATGCAAGTTTTTTTTCTTCTTTATTCAAAATATTTTTAATTTTAAATAAAACTAATGCATTGGTACTTCGGCAGAATTATTTTACTGATATTAGTGACAAATTTAGAAATATACTTACTATACGAACTATGGTAGTAAAACCATACAAGCGGACTCTCTTTTATAAAATTTTATTTTGGGTTTTTAAATGTATATACCTATACTCTTCACGAAAATGTGCTTTAGCCCTCAGTCATTATCTAAGGTGGACGTTTGACTATTTGAAAGCTGATGCTATGGACCCTTTTTATTTCAGTCCTAAGATCAATAAATTTAATACCTACTCATTTTATTCTCCGATGCATAACGTTAAGAAAACAGCTGCTTAGGTTGGTATACTTTTTGAACAAACAAAATTACAAAATAATATAATAATAATATTTAATATATTATACTATATCCATTTATAATATTAGCGTTCTGACGTAAACACGTAGAAATAATCCTATATATATTATACGCGAATTCGTTCGGCTCGAATTTTTTTTTACATATTAAGTCTTCCGACGATTTATGAATTTCGTATTCAGATCATATATCCGACAAAGCATCCTCACACTAAATCCGCGCGCGTCTATTTAATTTGTAAATTCGTTCCCGCAAAAACGACCTACGAAGCACATAAAACATGTGTATACGACCGATCATTTAGTGATCTCTCAAAATATACCATCACGTCAAAATGATCATGATAACGATAATGACGATGATGATGATGATGATGATGATGATGATAATGATAATGTGTAATAGTTGTAAAAAAAAACGGAAACAAACGTAAACCGCGGCGTAGGGAAATCTGCCGTCGTCACGCGCAGACTAACCCGAGAACGTGCTCTCACGCGTGTGTCTAACGACGGAGTGCGGAGGGCCAAGTCTGAGCATCGCGCGCCCTCCACACGCCTTCGTGGTTTCGCGCGTAAGAAATTTCGTATCACAAGCGTGCGGACGGGCTTGCCTCCGCCGCCGACGACGTCGTCGTCCAAAAGTCACGTGCACCGCGGCAACGTGATGGAGATATACAATGGTTTTTCACCGCGAAAGCATTCCTACCCGCGACGATATATATATATATAAATTATATTACATTAGACTTGCCGCCCGTGTAATATATACACGCGCAACGCCATAACGGCGCATATTGTACGACAGCGGAAAGCGTGGAAATCGATTCGTTTTTCTTTTTTTTTCTTTTCCATTTCTCCGTTTTCCACGAGGAATACGAGTGCGACGGCGGCGACGGCGGTCGAATTACTGGCGCACGTGAGACGACATTTCAGCGCCCCGAGTTTATGCCGCCGGCGATTTGTATGCAGCACTGCAGACGGCCGCGGAACCATAGGTTGGTGTAATAATACGTTCGCGTGCATCCGGCCGCGCGTTCGATTCGGTTTCAGCGGTATGCCGTGGTTGTGTTCGGTTAGCCCGTTGCAGGCCGAGATGACCGCGACTGTACGTACGTATTATATTATATGGGGTAAATCGAGCGACGCGATGTTTGCAGCACCCGAGTGCGTTTACGTCGTTTTTTCGCGAGTGCGCTCCGCAAGTCTGCATTACAACGGACGTAGACGTTTTGCTTCGCGACTATATTGACGGTGGTGCACGCGACGATCGAACGATATTATTGCTGTGCGCTGAACACCGTAATTGGCGGACACGCAGTCCGGAGGTCGGGGTAAAACCTAAACCGTAAAACGAATACGCTTTTAATATACACGACAATTCGCATTATCTTATACCGATTGGAAAACAGCCTGTTCGAAACGAGTATTCTCTTTTTTTTTTTTTTTTTTATATCGGATAAGCTTATTAATAAAACGCTTGAAAACAATGTCATTTTTCACCTGTTGGTCTCCTGTGAAAATGCTCTAGATTTTCCACGCAGCTAGTCCCTCTGCAAAATTTTATACTGAAAATACATTATCGCGTATAGACTATATTATCAGGGGTGACCAAACCGCGGCTCGCGTCATAGACTTTTGCGGCTCGCATCTTATCGTAACATTTTTAAAAAAAATTTGAAAACATGAATTTATGTATTTTAAAAAGTATAATATTTTATTAAATTAAATTTGAGATTATTATACAATTATTGTTATCGTATTCTTCACATTTTATTAAATACGATACCTTATCTTATCTTATTTACAATATCACATATATATAAAAATTATATAATAATATGACCTTTTTTTTTTACATTTTGGCTCTTCCATATTTATTAATAGATTTGGTGGCTCGCGAGTCTCTTCTCGCTGGCCACCCCTGGACTATATCATAAATATAAAAACGTCCCCTCGCTCACTATATTATAATATATGATTTTATTATAACACACATTTTTAATGATATATAAGTAAATGATATATGCGTGTACATAATGTATAATATTTTTAATTAACGATTATGTTTACTTACTCATTCAGTAAGAAATAATATTTAAGCCCATTACATTTAAACTCGTACTATGTATGATGCGATAAAAATTTTAAACCTCTATGAAAGTTTAAAAGTATCTTAGTTTTTATTTTACAATAATAAATTACGAAAAACAAAAGTCATCGTGAACAACTTTTTACTCAGATACCTAATACTGATTATAAGTTCATAATTTTGCTTTTGTGCGTTTCCCGCTTATGGACGACTCCCAACTTTTTTAATACTCGGAGTTTTTGAGTGTAAAAAATGTGAATAAACAATATCAAAATTTTCCGAATATTCTTATTTTATTATGTTCCACCTTAACTTGTAGGGCACTTCAACAATTAATACACCGCTACTGAAGGTATACATTACCTAACCTAAACTAACGTTAAAACACTTAGAACTTTACTTACCAATCGCATAATAAACACAGTATTGTTTAATTATAAAAGCATTTGTGTTAAAAAAATCGATGATTTAATTACTACAATATATATTAAATAATAATAATACATAAATTACAATTTGCAACCAATTAAAATATTCTTCAATACGATTTTCGAACACATATAATATATAAAATATACTTATTACTGCGGTGGTGAATATAATTTTATATTTCGAGAATAATATGATAACAAAAGTCTGTGAAAAAATACGAAGATAAACAATTGTTTAAAAAAAAATACATTTTGGGTATACCTACTGAGCAAAATGTTTGTTTTTCAAATGCAATATTTTTTTTTTTTTTTTTTGGTACAACTTCGACGGTAATGTGCATAAACAAATATATAATATTAAGTATACATATTATACTATAATCTACTTACGAATTATCTAGATATTATGCACAGACGGTTATCCCTTCAGGCAAAAGAATCGATCGAATACAGTATTGTTATATAAGTTAAATAATATTTCATATTAAATTATAGTTCCTATAATACATACCTATCTGTTATTTTGTGTGACCATTGTTCTCAAACTCTCTCGATAGATCGCGAGTATTATACTTTAGGTTTATCTACCGTGTGAGATGTAAGTTGGTAGACATTTCAGTTGTGTAAACAAGCTGTTTGTGGTGCTGTGGAATTATCAAAGGAGATTCAAGCTCGCTGTTCACTTCGTTTAACACGAAAAATAACACTTCATATTTACAGGTTGGTATAGTGGCTGAATTACGTTCAGAAACACAGTAATGCAATGGACGCACGTTCTTAACGTAAAGCCACCAAGACTGTAGAGTGTATAGTGATAAATATATTTATAAGTTTGCGTGAAGTCTAATTTTCGTTTCCACGAAAATATAATATACATTGTATGCGTGTGTGTCAATTAATGTATCATTATTTTTAATTTTAAAATATAAAAAAAATGTATAAAAATATTATTTGAAAGAGTCAACTGAAATATTCTAAATTGCACTCACACATTGTCACCGAATCTATGGATTGGTTTGTAAAAATAAAATGAGATTAGTTTTTGAAAGAAGCAAAAAATATCTGTTGATTTTAAAATATTGTTTTTTTCATTTATTTTCTATTAGAAAGTGAGTTTCAAAAATGTCATGTATGTAAATATACCTAGGTATAAACAATACACTTACTTATATTTCGGAGATTATACTATTAAAAGATAAGATAAAAGAGAACACTTCAACCTCCTATACAAAATTTCCTTAAGTATAAAAAAACACTACTGAACAATGGATTAAATTAAATTACTTTAAACATTTTTAATATAATCAACTTAATAACTTGGTTAATAGATTTAAAAATCTGAGAATTAGAGATTAAATCAAAGTAAATAAATATTCACTCATCATTGATTCACGTTTAGATGTAAAGTTTAAAAATGTTCAAAAATATTTTTAAATTGCTTTTCCTCGATCTCAAATTGTTATTAAAACACTTTATTTATTATTATTATTATTATTATTATTATTCATTTTGGTTCGAGCAAGTATTTTATCGTATTACAAATTTTGAAGCAACAATAAATTGCATATCTCAAAGAACGAATATGAATGATTTACTATATATATATAATAATAAAGTTAGCAGAAAGTTTATTTTAATCTAAGTGCTTGTAAATTAAATTCAAGAAGAAATATAATATTGACAATATATTATATAATATACTATATTTAGTAAATACCTAGTAGTTTAAATTCCTAATATCCAAAATTATAAATTAAATTATAATGAATTTAAAAAAATATATATATTATCATACGAGTATTATAGGTTTTAAAAATAAATCTGAAAATAACTTTGTCGTAAAATGAATACATTGTACCAAAATACAAATTGTTTTAAAAAATCATTGTGTAAAAATATCTTGGATATTAAAAGTTTATATATATTATACTATTATAGACTATAATACCTCGTTTTAGATACAATCAACTATGCGAATCAAAATCCACAGAAGAACAGTATAACAATTTCAAATCATAAATCCTACGAAAAATCGAATTCATATAATATTATATGAAACAAATTCGTAATAATGATAAAAACATATTAAATAATAGTACAATATTTTGATATTTTAAAATTATATTTAGTGTGGAACTATAATTCAACGATAATAAAAAAATTATGTTATTCCCCCCCCCCCACCAACGCTGACACTAGTTGTAAATACAATATATTTTTAAGTGTTACAAGTAATTATGAAAAAACTTCATCATATCTCTCTCGTAGAAAATCTACTAAAATAAAAAATTATATATAGCAAAAAGAAAACTTTTTGTAAAATTCAAAATTTTGTTTTTCTTTCAATTTTCCAATTACTTTTAGCGCTCAGAAAACAAAACGAAAATCACACGTCATTGCGGTGATTCAATTAATAATTATACAAGGTAAAACTTGCAGCAGCTCGTTCCGTTCGGAATTGTAAATCCACAAAGATATACCGACCGACTACAAGAATAATATATTTCCGAATCAAAGAGTAGATAGAGTGATGATTTATTTTATTGGACGATCTATAGTCTATACGCAAATGCCCGCACAAAAATCATCTCTACCGCCTGATGCTGGTCGAATAAAGAAAAACGACATCCACAAACACGTATTCGGTATTTACAAGATAAAGTGAACGGGATCAATGCAAGAAACCTTCCCGTAGCGAAACAAACAGTTATTTGCGCATAGTAGGGGCCTAACCTCGAAAATCACGACGATTGTCTGATCTCAACATAAAACGAAATTGCACGTCTTATCCCGTGTTATAGCCGTTCTGTTTCAATCTAAATACAATTTCCTAAAAATATTCCGCTCGAAATCTACTTACGATGATTTTTCGGCAATATACTGTATATACTAAATATTTTTTTTTTTGGGGGGGGGGAGTAATTCATAATTATTAAATAATTTACAATACAACAGTATAGTTTTAATTTTTCACAGTGGCGTATGATGTTTCTTTTAAATTATACGAGAAGCGAAGAATGTATACCTACAGTATATGTATTGATTTTACAATAATAGGTGTGTGTTTTTATTTTTTAAATTCTGAGCAGCAGAGCGATGAATGTATTTATTTTATCTTGATGAATGTCTTTTTTTTTTGCGGATTAGTACACAGCAAGTTGTCGATCAAATGCTTCGATTTTCAAAAATGCGGGTGTCTTAGAAAATAAAATTGGATCTAGTTTGTACTTTGAATACTCTGGTCTTATTTTGAAAATCAAGAAAAACAAAAAAAAATTAATGAAAAATGGAAATTTGTACGTAAATCCAATTTTAGACAAAATTGATTTTGTTTTTTTGATGTAACTGAAAACAAATATTCGTAAATATTTGAAATTTTCACCAAATATCTATAATATAAATAAAATGTTATAATATTATTTTCATTATACGATAAAATTATCATAATATTTTAGGTTTACTATAAGTCTATAAATTTATAAAAAATTATTTGCAGGCTAAAAATTCTTTAAAATTTAATGGTAGATCTTCCATTAGTTATTTTTATATCTATATTAAAAATAGATAAGTCGATCTTTTTATATACATTTGAACTTCGAATTTGACGAAATTCGTCAAAATGGTAAAAAATTTCAAACTTTTTTAGTTAAAAATTCATTAAAACTTTTTTAGATTCTGAACGGAGTGATGAATGTATTGATTTTACAATGATGTGTATTTTTTTTTTTTTTGTGTGTCTGTGTACAGCATAACTAGTCGAAATAATGCTTCAAGTTCAAACTTTGGGGGTGGTTTCCGATGGCAAAGTGGATATCCTTGGTGCATTATAGAGGTCAAAAGTAAACATTTTCCAACAGTTTTCAAAAAATCGAGGAAAAAAACAAAAAAAAAAAGACAGGAAAACGAGAATTTTTACGCAAAACCGTTTTCGACAAAATCGAATTTTTTATTTTGCTATAACTCAAAAACTAATAGATGTAAATACTTGAAATTTTCACCAAATGTTTATATTAGCGTTCTCCATACACAGTTAAATTTTCAAGAATTTTGACTTTTTTGAGCTATTTATAGACAATTGAAATTTTTTATTTTTTTTTAAAAATAACAATAAAAATTTTTTGGCCGGCACGAAAATCTTGAAAATTTAATACAAGGTTTCTTATAAGTTGCTCTTAAAGTGATAAAAAAAAATCCGAAATCGTTAGTCACAATTTTTTTTTATAAGTGCTTAAAGTTCGAATTTATACGAAATATGTCAAAATTGCGAAAATTTGCAAGTAATTTTGTAGTTGAAAAATCGTAAAAATTTTTTCTTTTATAACTAAGTTTTGAAAATTTAATACAAGGTTCTCCATAAATTTTTCTTCAAATATCTGTAAAAAAAAACTCAACCGGATTCAGACAAAAAATGTTTATGAGTGTTTGAAATTTAAATTTTTACAAAAACCGCGTTAAATAACGGTTTAGCCTCAAATGATTTTTGATATTTGTTGTTATTCAAATAGTATAAGTCGTAAATACTTGAAAATTTTACCAGTTATAAGGATCGCAATTTTCTTTACGTTATTTAATTTTCAAAATATTTTGACTTTTTTTGAGCTATTTATAGACATTTGAAATAATCTATTTTTTTTTATTTTTTTTTCATAAATGTTGATAAAAAAAATTAAGCTGGGACAAATTACTTGAAAATTTAATTGAAAGGTCCACATAACTTGTTCTAAATCTCATTCAAAAACTATGAAAATACATAGGCACAATTTTTTTTTTATTAGCATTTGAAGTTCAAATATTGACAAAAATTCGTCAAAATCATGATTATTTTTCACTATTTGGTAGTTAAAAATTTATAAATATTTTACTATCAAAAGCTAAGAATTGAAAATTTAATACTATGCTGTCCATAGGTTAAGCTTAGAATAATTATAAAAAAGTTTGAGGATTATTCCATTTAAAAAATTTTACGAGTGTTTAAAGTTTTAATTTTAATTTTAAATCAAAAATAGACGTGTAAAATAACGTTTTACTACTAAATAATTTTCGATTTTTGTTATTTTTAAAAAATTACCAAACGTAGGATCTTGAGACTTTTACTTAAATATTTGAATTTGTTTCAAAATAGAATGTATTACAATATTTAAATATAATATATTCTAGACTGACAAATCATCTTCGTTCAGAATCATTTTTCGTATACAATGATACCTATCATTGCATTCAAATTTAACCTACCCTAGTCCTAGGTACACCCCACCCCCTAATGTACAGCAGAGTGATACTCACTTACCCGCTTTTTTTATTTAAATCTTTAACATTTAATACAAGATTCTTTGTAAGTAAGCCATACCTATAAGTCTATATCTGTGGAAGGGGGTGAGTTCAACAACAATGCGATACTTGCTTATCTACATTTTTTTTATGAGTTATTTAAATAAAAAACAAAATCGATTTTATCAAAAACTAAATTTGTGTACAAATTACCGTTTTTTTTTTCAGTTTTTATGATTTTCCGTATTATAAAAATAAGTTTTGCGAATTTCCCACTAAGAAGTATTTGCCTCTCTGAAGTACAAACTAGTTACAATTCCTTACCAAAAACCATCCTCATTATTTAAAATCGAAGCATTTTATTGACTATTTATTATGTAGGTACACATAATTTATTTTATAAAAATGAAAAACACATCATTGTAAAATCAATAAACTTATTGTCTACTCAGATTCTAAAATACTATTTTATTTATGTGAAGTTCTCAAAATATATTATAAATCGATCGCATAATTCATTATCATAATATATGTAATTTATACTAATTTTAGTTCATATTAAAATTTATTTTGTTGAATTAACGTATAAAATATTCTTGATCAGAATATGCAAAACTCAACTATACGTAATCTAATAATAATAAACCTTTAAAAAGATTTTTCATATTTTCCTCGTTTATACAAAGATATTATTTTATATTTATATTAAATTTTTTTTTAAATATATTTTTGTTCCATTAAATATTGAAAAAAAATCTGTTATAATAAAACCGAATTAGACTAAACGCCTACTTTAAATACGTTTCTAATAAAAATGTTATATATAAATAATACAAGTAATATGTATGAAGTATTATCGTCTTAAAGCATTTTATGGAAAGTCACCATTAATTTTTATTTTTGATCATAATATACGTTATAAGTACATTTTTTTATGTCATTATATTATACATACAGTTTAATACACTATTTGATTAACGATGGTTACAATAGCTTATAATATTGGGAAAAATGTATAATAATTTTTGTTGTACTCGATATAAACCACGTCCCAATAATATGTATACGGAAATAATAATAATATTGCGTTGATTTTAATTTTGACTTTACCAAAGTACAAAGAAGACCAAATTAGCTATTTAAAATTATCCTCAAAGATGAAAATCGAACCATTTTTTGAATTATTTTTCATTATTAAAGACAGAAGAAACCCACATCATTGTAAAATCCATACATTCATTGCTCCATCTAAAATATTAAATTAAATAATAATTTTTTAAAAAACTATCTATGTTTTTATTGTAATATTTTCTGTAGGTATACTAATAAAACATATTCCCAGTATTTATCACTCTGTGTGACTAATGAAAATGTCCGACTTTTAAATTGTAATAGATATCTATTTTTTTTTCAATGCGTTTTTCAAACATTACATACAATTTCCCCCCCTGAACTAGATTTCACCGCAATAACACGCAATAAATATTCTAATAATTATAACTAAGGTTCTAAATTTGAAATATTTCAAAATTGAAAATTTCACTTTTTTTGAAATATTGAAAAATATATATCTTCTTTTAAACATGATTGGTTATTGTTGATTAGAAATAATATATTGATTAAACACAGAAAATATTCATAATAAATAACACAAAAATAACACAAAAATATGCACTATAAATTTTTGATATTTTTTTAATTTATCAGTTATATTATTAATTGGATCCTTATTGATTATTTTTATTATTATTTATTATACATATTTTCTTTGTTTTACACAATAAACCAACTTTTGAAAATGTTCACTTGCAAGTTGACGTGATTATAAACTTTAAGATATAATAATTTATATTTTATTTTTCATTGCAATGAAATATTTCAAGAAAATAAATTTCATGAAATTTTAAATCCCTAATTATAACGATAAATAATATAACAATAATATTAACAATACGAATGTTTCAGTGATAAATCTGGTGCGCTGTAGTTTTGAATCACATACGAAATACGCAATAATATAATTTGTATTATTATATTATTTAACGCCTGTTGTTCTATATCGGGCTTGTATACGTCATTCCCACTTCCCAATGGAAATGTTTTCGCTGAACGTGCCAAAACAGTCGAACAAATTTAGTCAAATTAAATACGGATGGGTATGTTTTAGAGACGGTGGATGGGAATGTTAGGATCGTATGAGAACATGGTAAAGAATTCTATTAGAACACGGGTGAGTGAGTAAAATAAATGGCACCGGCTGTTAATTGAATTACGTTTGCGGAAATTGTGTCGCCGGTAATGATATATATGAGTGTGTATTATATAAATGTGTGTGAAGTTCATAAACAAGCGGATATTTTGCTCTCCTGTCTCAATATGACGATTCTCGGCCACTACTCCCAGTCGACAGCCACGTAAAGCCTCTAAAGAGCAGATGAAGTCCATTAAACTTAATATATTATGATTTACCTACTCAGTAGTGTAATACTACGATCGGTTAAACGATTAATTGAACCCTGAAGTACCGTGAAAACCAAAGGATTACAATAATTATAAAATAACACTTCATCAATCAACTGATAATTAAACGGTAATTTAAATAAAAGTTAGTATAGTTTCGCAAAAATGTCTCAAGTATATGAAGTTGGTAAATTAAAACGATTTATTTTTTTTACGCATACGACTAAGCTGAACGAAAATTTAAACAATTACCTAGGTACTGTAAATTTATTAATTTAATTACGAAACGACCACAACACATTATTTACAATTTCTTATTCCTCCTACCTATAATTAACATCCTACAACACTATTATCTTTAATGGTTATAAGTGTAAAAAATTACTTGGATATTAACAATCTCATACAATATGTTAAAAACACCCATTTAAAGTATGTATTTGGATTTCAAAATACTTAAATAACTTCTAAATATTTTTTTTTCGGAAATATGTATTGAAAAACAAAAAAATATTTTTCAAAAGTAGGTATTCGGAATACTTAAAACAAATTTAATACATTTTAATGTAACTCTCTTCTCATTTATTCAATATCTATTTAATATAGATAATATTATGTATTTACAATTATTAATGTGAATGGTTTTTTAAGATTAAACATCCGCAGTTAGATTAGGCATGCTATAAAAGAATGAAACTGTGTTTCCGAAAATATATGCCCCACTAATATAAAGCGTGTCGTAAAAAATGATTCGTTTTTATTTATTAAAACATTATATTATATAAATACAATTATAAATATTTTATGAAATATGACTATTTAAAAAAAATTAATTAATATAAAATAAAGTACAAATTAGAGTTTCAATATTTTACTTTGAATAGGTACTTTTATATTCGTTTGATTTGTGGTATTTTTTTTCTTAGGCCTAAAAGTACTTGTTATTGAGAAATGAGAAATACGAAATATTTAACGAAAATGTACCACAATGGCACAACTACTATTATCAAATAATAATATGCCACAAGTATAGCCACGTTTAGTATAAGTATCTAGTATCTACTTTATTATTGCTCTAAATAGATGAATTATTATAATATTTATTATAATTATTACAAATGATGATTAACTACGCGTTTACGCCTAATCACAAATAACAAAATAAATTGTTATTTTCAATTAAAATGTTTATTCAATTTTCAATATAATAAATATTATTATAAGCGGTAACTGTAGTACTTATCTATTGAAAATATGAAAATAAATAATAATTTTAATTTGTTATCAAGATTAACTTTTTACTTTAAAGTTTTAACTTAAACATTTAGAACATGATTCTGTTTCAACTTTTCAAACTACTAAATATTATGTTCGAATTCAAACTTTTGAAAATTTTGAACTTCTTGATATTTGAGAGATTTAAGAGTGTAGAGTTCAAGCATCATCACATCTCTTCTAAAATTTTTAAACTAAGACTGAAATCATATAAGGATAATATTATATTGTATGTCTTTACATAGTTCATTCATATTTTGTTTTATCTGGTACAAATATATTGTAATGAGATACAATTAATGTTAATAGAAAAAAGTAACGATACCTCAATTTCTACAAAACTTAAAGTACTCAATGGCAAAACTAAATATTATTTTTATATAAATAATGATATTCAGACGTTGTAACAAAAATAAAGTATTCTAACCACGTTATCAACTAATATAGTAAGTTATTTTTCAAAGGAGCAATAAATTATTAAAATAAATATAATTATCAATGAATAAAGTTTTTCTATTCATTATATTAATTGAATATATTTGTATCATATACCAATATTTATAATATATTATTATTATTATTATTATTGAATAAGCTTTGATATAAATATAGTATATAGGTAGTGAATAGTGACGATTGATGAGTATATTGATTAATCGATTATAGGCTGTTGTTATAATAAGCAAAGTCATAATTTAATTATTTATAAGTGTTGTTTAAATAGAACAATAACATAATGTATATTTATACTGATATGTCAAAATTGTGTACAACATATTATTGAAATCAAATAGAATCAATGAAAAAATAACACTTATATAATATTGAATTTTGTATTGAAAATTATTATTCATATTAATGTACTCATTCATCAAATGTATATTCTCTTTTTGCATTACTTTTAAATCAACAAATCTACAAAATAATAAATCATTTAAAAAGTGGTATTTAAATGATAGTTAACGCTAAGTCTATGGTTTATACCTGATGTGGTTGAATGACATAACTAAGTAATGTTGTCGTTAAAAATAAATTTAGAGACACCTACATATTAATAATAAAATCTGGTAAATTACAATTTCCTCAATCAAAGTAACGTACAAAAGCGTCCCCTTTAACTTATTCTTCAAAAGGTACACTGTTACGCTAATGCCTTGAAGTTCAATCAAAATAATTTCTCTCCCATTCAAAAATAAATGATTATTTATTTTTAAAATGTTATCTTTTTAGGTTACTGGAATAGGTACCTATAGTTTTTTTAAGCTTTACCATCTACATAATACCGTGTAAAATAATATTTCATGTTTTAAACTTTTTAAGAAAAAATATATTATGTGCAATTAAGTCCTAAAAAAAATATTATCAATATTACTATTATATTATAATAATTTTGTAATTATAGAATGTAATTAAGTTTTCAAGTAAAGTAAAAATAATGTTGGTTTGGTAAATTAATAATAACCTATTCATTATCTAATGATTTTTATACGGATCAACACTGCATGAAACTCTCAAAATAAAACAGGAATCACATACAGTACCCTTTCCCATTTTGCACCACATTAAGCCCTGCTCAAATACTAACTCAAATATCGTAATTTTCATGTACTGAATTTTTATCGTATAGACATTATCTACAATTTAGACTTGTAAATACCCATCTTTAACTTGAAAATCATCTACAATTTCAATTTTTAAACTAAAAATACATATATAATTAATAAATATAAATTCAGTTTTCTAAAAAATAAAAATTAATAATTAAAATTAATGCTTTAGAAAATACATAAAATATTATCAAGTTACAGAATTAATTAATAGCTTTAATATATGAGTATTACAAATATTAATCACAAAATATAATAACTCAGGTTAAATTATGTTGCAATCGGAAATTTATTTTAAAAATTTTAAATTTTAACTTGTATTGATTAAATTTTCGTATAATATACAAAAATAACTCAGCATATATTATTATATAATTATAAAATCCTTTTTAAATACTGTTTTGAATAAAAACATCGCGTTACATAAATTAAAAATGTATTTATACAGATTAATTGTTTCTACGGTTTTTTTTTTTTTTTAATGCTTAGACATTTTGTCCAAATTTGGATTTTTGGAATTTTTAAATGCAATCTAAGTATTTAAAATTTTGATATTTAAGTGGACTAAAAAATTCTAAGAACTAAAATTTGAAAATACCTGCATTATTATTAAAATATAAAAAAGGATTAACATATTTAGCGATTATACTGTACCTACAATCTGCCGTATATTTTGTTACCTACTTAAACTCAATATAACAAATATTATTTCATTATGATGGAATTCACAATATTGTTGCTGGCACTTTTATTAAACCAATAGCTTCAGAGACTCTTGAGACACATTTTTACTATAATTAAACGACACTAATAAATTGTTCATCCAACACCTTATTCTTAGTATATTATATACTCAGCTGACAGGTCGTAAAAATAGTTTCAATAAAAACATTTCTCAGAACTACTTAAATGAGTTTGGAATACTACAATTTATTAGCTCTATTTTATGGCTATGCCCTGCATTTATTGATACGAAGCTCAAAATTTAATCTATTATTCATCCAATAAAATATAATCTGATGGTTCAATATTATTTATTACCAGCATTGGGAAACATATTTTTGTACTCTAGTCGTATTAGAATTAGACGATCGATTTTTCCCATTCTTCGCCAATATAACTTTTTTATGATTATATATCAATTAAATGTATTATATGATAATAAAACCCCGACAACAGTATACTTATATAAATACAAATATAAATTGTTATTTATTATAGTGGTGACACCTTTTGTATACATTAATTTTCTAACGGTAAATTCATTTCTATGATTCATAAATTACAATATAAAAATAATATTAAATATAATAACAAAAAAATAAAACAGTCAGTAAAAATATATTGAAGTAAAATTTTAATTTAATAATTTTTAGTTCATCTTTTCATAGACTATATAATATGATACTAATGTAAATAATATAAACTCATTTTTGATAAGTTAAATATTACACGTGAAACAACCCTCTATTCCATATCTACCTACTTGCTAATTTAATATTCATAACTAGTTGAATAATAGTAGAATAAACTATTTATTCTAACATAGCAATTTTTTATTTTAAAAAAAAAGTGTCAACTGTTAACCGAATAGACAACTATTCAAATATAAATTAAAAATTAAAATTATTTACCATCATAAGTACACTAAACAGTAAACCGTTTCTTTTCTAATACAATATTGAATGAAAATATTATAAAGTACATATTATAGTGTACAAATGAAAAAAATAAATACTTGACGATTTTATAGTAAAATTATATTTAATTAAGTCTGTAATATAGAATAATAATTGTTATAATTATTATTTATTTTACATTAGTATTGTTGTGGTTTATTTATAATTTCATAATATTGTATTTATGAAACGATTTTAATCTAAATATAATTTCACTTGAAACTAGAATTCTAGTTATAGTTCTTGTATTTACCAATGAATCCAAAAATATATTAGTAAACATCGCACCTTTAAGTACTTATACCAAAATACTATAACCATTACTTCCATAACAATGTGTATAACATAATATATTGATTATTAATGTAGAAAAATTGACAACAGCATTATTTTCCGATTACTATAAACGTAAATTTATAAATTCGTATTAAAGAAATTTTTTTAAGCCATCATATTAATATTATACAAGATTATATATGTATACAAGATTCTTCAATGGTATTAATATTTATGAAATTAATGAGTTTAAGTGAAAAAAATAATTATAATTTAATGCAATATCTATAAACTTATATCATTATTATATTTGTTTTCAAAAGTCGAAAATATAATATAATAAATAATATCTGTGATACACTGAATTCCTTTGTCAGCATTCAGCTAGTTCTTTTTCAAGTATGAAAATACTTTTAGAACATTCAAGCACACTTTTAAGATCAAACAAATGTTATTTCCTATGCACAAACTAAGATCTCTTAAAACGCTTTAAGATACTTAGTACTACTATAATAATATTAAATAAATATATATTTATCTGTTGGTCCAGATTTTTCGGAACATACAAATAAGATAATAATAATAACTGGTTATAATCAAGGATATACTACAATTATTAGTGAAGACCCCTAAAAATATCAAATTAAATAATACACACATAAAAATATGTAAACATTTGGTATATTATGTGATTATAAAAAAATTAAAATTAAAATTAAATAGGTATCTACAAATAATGAAAAAATTGAAATAGGATACACAGTATTTGTATAAACCTAAATAAATTAGGATGTCAGTATATTTCTTACACTATACATAACTGCAGTAAAACAAACTTTACTTGTATTAAGTTATATATTATCTCGGTAACAGTGGATTTTATATCAGTACTATCAGATAATCAAATACCAAGTGAAATATTTTAATAACAAAATTACCAATTTTGTGATAAAATTAACCAAAATAGAAAAAAAAATCAAACAAAACCTTTATCGACATTAATTTTAAAAAAAACTGTTCTCATAAAACCTTTTTTTATAATAAATAAAAATGTTTGTGGGTAACTAGAAATATAAATATAATCCCATAATTTATCTAGTTTATCATGTTAATTGATAAATTCGATCAATTATATACCAACAATATTTTTTAAATATTATCCTAAGTACAACACATCATACGTTTTGCCTATTCACAGCGCCGTGATTTAAGTTTACGAAAATCCTTAACTATAAACTTTCTAATATTATAAAGAAGGATGGTAAAATATAAGGATGAAGGAGGGATAATATATACCTAACATAAACTCGTATAACCTTATTTCAAAATTTTTAATAATGTAATTAAAAATCAAACTCCCCGCCATCAACAGAAAATCATTTGACCCACTCTGATCACTATTATAAAAATCAACTAAATTAAGCAAATAATATGACCTTTTAGCGTTTTTATTTTTTTTAAATGTCTATTATTTATTTAAAAATTATTATTTTTTTTAAAAGAATGTAACTTAAAAATTATGACATTTTAAGTGCAAATAATCTCATTGCAACGCAAACATTAAAATATTTATTTTTAAAAATGAAAAAAAAAATACAGAATAATATTTATTTTTAATAATATTAATTTCTATAAAAATGGAATTTAATATTTTTAAATAGGTAAACTAAATACATAAATTGTTAAATGTACCTTGATTAAAATCCGATACATTAGCCGTAGTATATAAAATATTCCTTAATACATAATATCACAATTTAAATAAATTATGCGTATTCATAATCCATCTATATAGTAAGCTAATGAAATACTTTATAGCAAGTTTTAACTTCACTTGAAATATTATTATCAGTGCATTTGACTCCCTTATAATATGTATGCATATTAAGTGTGAATTAATAAATCATATTGTATAATGTAGATACACACAGTGAAAGGGGTAAACCTCAAATTTGAATTATTAGTAGGTACCTACTTGCTTTAGTATTTTAATATTATTAAAAATTAATATCTAATAAATGGTAAGTGTTTATATTCTAGTTAAATAAAATACATGTTGAAAGTATAATTTTATATAATGCCATTGATAATAAATAGTATTTATCTATGTTTGAATAGTTTATAAATTTTAAGTCAGTTTATTTTTTTTCCCAGATCGACGTTTTTTTTATTAGCAAAATATTTGTTTTAATGTGGTGATTAAAAATATTGTTATAAACATACTTACGCTATTAACATTTTAAATCGTAAAATAAATCGTGTAAATAACATTATAACACTCGTATTAAAAACAAAACTCAAGAAGAAATATTTGAATGCATCAGAAGTCAGAACAAAAATAAAAATAGGTAATCATTATGTATTATAGACATTTTTGATATGATGTGGAATCTAAATATTTTATCCCTCGCATTCTATAACTTGCTGATAGATGTAAACCATTAAAATATACAAATAAAAAAAATAATAAATCAAGTTAAATATATTTGGACAATCGTACTTACAATAGCAATTTTTCCACGGACCAATGGTAACGCAAATGCCGAAACACGTCACGGACGGACCCTAACACGCGACTGCCGGTACCGGAACGTCCGGAACAGAAAATAAAACGCGGTAAAACCTGATGACGCCGAAGCAGTGTCGTAAACTTTCGGGCGGTATCGTAATATCATTACTATTTGCGTATACAATATACATACTGTGATGTCGTCTGCATCGAATACAAGAAAATTAATAATACATTTTTTCCAATCAGTATTATAATATTATAAACTGCAATAACCATTGCTTAAAAAAATAGTGAATTAAACTGTATATAATTTAATGGCACTAAAAAAAATGTAACGCATATTATGATCAAAAATAAAAAGTAATGGTGCCTTTAAATGTACTAAGACATTAGTGTCTGTATTAATATATATTATATTTTCAACACACAATTATTATTAGAAACGTGTTTAAAGTACTCGTTCAGTCTAATACGGTTTTGTTATTACAAATTTTTTTGAATGTTTAATGGAACAAAAATATATTTCTTAAAAAATCGAGTATAAATATATAATAATAATAATAAATATTTATTATGATACTGAATTATGCGATCGATTCATCATTTATTTTGAGAACTTCATATGAATAAAAACAACAAATTAAATGTGTTTAGTATTTTAAACTGTGAGTGGAACGATTAATGTATTGATTTTACAATGATTAGTGTTATTTTATTTTTATTTTATCTGTTAACACTTTTTGCCTTTTGGAGTAGTAAAAATGGTTTGTTTAGTGATTCATGTAGAGAAATTGGATCTAATTGGTACTTGCGAAGGGGAGGGGTAACAAATTAAGCCGAGGCTGCTTGTCCATTGGCTGACATTTGATTTATACTTTATTTACATGTAATGTTACAAAAAGTATTACTTTAATGCTACTGAAAATTTTTTCACAGCATGTATTATCAACATTAATTTCATTTATGAATCGAAGTGTGTTTTTGATGGATGTATGCCTTTAGCCCAGAGACTGGTGGAGGAACTCGGTGATGTTATGCAATTTCTAGTTGTCTGTTTGCATTCGGTGAGTAGTTGTTTCATCGGTGGCGGATACGAGGGGGTGTGATGGGGTGATCCCCCCCCCTTGGACCGTATTATTACTATTTTCCATTATTTGTCCCCATTCTCCGTTATGATTCCTCCTGACTTGTTTAATATTCATAATAATATAGAAACACTACTATTTTAGCCTCCAATAAATTATAGGTTATATAAAAAAAGGTTATTTAATTTTTGAAAATTCATCCCACCCCCCTTGGGTGACCTCTGAATCCGCTACTAAGTTTTATTATAAACAAAACTCCATAAGTTGTACAAATTGTTTGTTCCTCTTGCTCATTATGTATCCATAAATGAATCGGATTTTTCCTATTCTTAGGCGTGTTAAATTATTTACTTCTTTTCTGTAATCTTGTTTGTATTTTTCTAATGCTCGGTAGTTAGTTTGATGCATGTTTCTTGTCTTCTATTTATTTGACCATGTTGTTTCGATTGCTATATTTATTGATCTCAGAATATCTTCATATGTTCTGTATTTTAAGTTTATTTATGTTATTTGTCAACTTCCTCGTTCCCTTCAATATCACTGTGCAATATTGCATATTCAAGCTATGGTGATTTTTTTTTCTTATTTATTTTGTTTTTTGTTGTTAATATATTTATTTTTATATATTTAGATTATTATTTTCATTATTATGATAAAATTTTCAAAGTTTTTGAACTCTTTTTAAGCTATTTGAAATTCTAGGAAATACAATATAAAACCTATAAAAGTTGTTCTTATATCTATATAATAATATTAATAATACATAGGCACAAGCACAATTGTTTTATATACATTATTAGGAGTTAAAAATTCATCATAGTCACAAAAAATTGTAAGCTATTTTATAGTTCAAAATTCTATAAAACTTTTTTAGATTCTGAACGGAGTGATGAATGTATTGATTTTACAATGATGTGCGATTTTTTTTTTTTTTTTTGTGTCTGACGACAACATTTGGAGCAGTAATAATGCTCCGATTTTTTACTTCAGCCCCTCTTTGAATAGGAAAATTCATCTAGTTGGTACTTTGGGGGATCAAAAGTAAACATTTTCAAATAGTTTTCAAAAAAATCGAGAAAAACAAAAAAAAATGACAGAAAAACGGCAATTTTACGAAAAACCACTTTTCGACAAAATCGATTTTTTGAATTTACTGTAACTCAAAAACGAATTATTGTAAATACTTGGAATTTTCATCAAATGTTTATATTATGGTTATCTCTTTACAGTTAAATTTTCAAAATATTTTGACCATTTTTAAGCTACTTATAGACAATTGTCATTTTCTTCAAATGCCGATAAAAAATTTTTGGGTGGCCAGGAAATCTTGAAAATTTAATACAAGGTTTCTTATGAGTTGTTCTTAAAGTAATAAAAAAAAATCCGAAATCGTCAGTCACAATTTTTTTTTATAAGTGCTTAAAGTTCGAATTTATACGAAATATGTCAAAATTTAAATTAAATTTCATACTCTCATTATGCGTATGTTGCCAAATACCTTTTTTTTAAACAGATACTATAAAGTAACTATAGTAACATAATATAGTAACTATACTATTTATTTCAAAATAGAATATATGACAATATTTATATAATATATCCTAAACTGACAAATCATCTTCGTTCAGAATCGTTTTTCGTATACAATGATACCTATCATTGCATTCAAATTTAACCTACCATAGTCTGAGGTCCACCCCATCTCCTAATATACAGCAGAGCGATACCCACTTACCCGCTTTTTTATATCATAGTTTTGAAAATTGAATATAAGATTCCTCGTATTTAAATTTATACTTAAACCATAAAATCTATTAAATATATAAAAGCAATTATTTATATAGATATTTTAAGTTTAAATTAAGACTGAATTATTTATTTAAATAATAATAATCACAATGTAAATTAAATTTAAATATTTAAAAACATTTGTGGAAACAGAAATTTAGAGTACGTTACTTTTACAATTGTATGTATATCATATTATTATGAATTTGTATACACAATGGCATTTTTGATTTATTTTACGAGTGATGTAATTGAGAGACCGTCTCCGCTCAAAATTGTATTTCGAATACAATGATATATCATTGAATTCGAGTTTAACACGTTCATAATAGTGATCCACTCGACACCAAATGTACAGCAGAGCGGTACCTACTTTCCTACCTCTTTTTTTTAAACATAGAATCATTAATGAATAATATACTAGTATGATTAGACAATAGAGCAGTTTAATTGTATTACGGGCTATATTTTACGTGTTAAAAGTTTTCGGTTTCAGAATAAATACATGGTCTCCCCGAAATTGTTTTTTCAAGGGCTCGCGTCTTTTAATTAAATTAATTGTTCCCATTTGCCATCTTATAGACTATGGCGTCCATTTTCCTAACCACATACATGACAATTTTCCCTTGGCAAATTAATCCAGTTCGAACCCATTACGATGAAATTGAATTTATCTGGCTCCATCGTAATCCGATCGTAAATTAAACATTAAAAACGCCATAGATAATCCATGAACTATGAATTGAAAAAAATAATGAACTACAATTAATAATAAAAACAATGATTTATGCGTATTTAATAGTACCGAAAATATTGTATTCTCAATACAAAACAATTAAATCGTATGCTCTTTTAAAACGTTCAATATTTTTAATTGGATTGGTCCATTGACCATTGTAGTACATAGATAATAATAATATGCATTCAACAGCTTATTAACTTCAGTGTCACAATCGCAATTTTGAGGCTCCGATGTAAAAATCGAAAAATTGATTTCAAACGATAAATTATATTGGTACCTACGCCATTACTTAAGTAGCAATACAAAATCCAAGTTAATACGGCACCACCCAAATTACCAGATAAGTAGTATACATATTCGAGTATAATATGAAGATCAACATTTGGTGACCGCAAAGGGCAAAACATCGTTTAAGATTCGTGTCCAGTACAGAGATGTACACCGATATAAGCAAGGAGTCAACGCGTCGTTTAAAATTTTCGGGATATTAAAATGGTAAGTACTGTATTTTTATTTGCTGATTATTTAGAAACTTCGTAAGCCACATATATTATCCAGGACTTGTCCAAATTATGTTTTCAAAAATAACATAATAACATCTACCCAAAATAATATGTATTTTGAAGTATATTGTTCTACACAGATAGGTTAAAAACATACTGTAAAAAATATCTTTAATTTTGAATTTACTTTAATATTTTTTGGTTTAAGGTGATTTTGAAAAAATTTTTGGGTTAACTTGATATAAATATATTTAAATTAAATAAAACTACGTGAACAGCTGCCACACACTTGGTGCGCACTCATTGAATCCTATCTGACTAAACTTCAGTTCAGAGTTTTACACGAAGAAGCAATAACTGACTGGAAAAACATATCAGCTGGAGTACCACAAGGCAGTGTCTTCGGACCTTTTTTGTATTTACTTTATACAGCTGACATTCCAACTACAAACTACTCGACGACAGCTATGTTTACCGATGATACAGCAATACTAGCAACTGATGAAGACCAGCAGATGGCGACTGATCAACTTCAACAAACACTTAACAACGTCTCCGATTGGACTAAGCGTTGGAAAATCAAAATTAACAGTGACAAATCGGTACACGTAAATTATACTTTGCGTGAAAATGTAAACTACCCTGTATGGTTGGATCAGCAGATCATCCCACAGAATGATTCAGCAAAATACCTAGGAATGCACCTCGATTCACGATTAAATTGAAAACATCATGTTCGCCAAAAAAAACTGCAAATTAAACTAAAATTGAGGAAGCTTTATTGGCTGATCGGTAGACACTCCAAATTAGATCTCACATGCAAACGTCTCTTGTATGTAGCGATAATTAAACTAATATGGACCTATGGAATACAGCTGTGGGGCTGTGCCAGTAAGTCCAATATTGAGATTATCCAACGTTGCCAAAAAATTGCTCTCCGTACTATTGTCGCAGCGTACCGGTACGATAGAAATTACATTATTCACCGAGATTTGATGATGACCTCCGTCCATGACGAGATTACCAAGTTTGCCAGAAAACACGAGGAAAGACTAGATAAACACACCAATCCAGTAGCAATTCAACTACTTGATAACTCTCAAGACATTAGGCGTCTCAAACGCCGAAGACCATATGACTTAGTATAAATTATTAGACTAAGGCTAGGACCTCTCCACTGGGAGTGATAACCCAAACATGTTTTTCTATATATTTACTAAATATTTATTCATTAATTTATTAGTGTTAATATTTAATATTTATGTACACCTCTTAAATGTATTGTTAAAGATCATTGATTGTTATAATAAAAAAAGCCTCCGGGCGGTTTATAAAAAAAAAAAATTAAATAAAACTTTTTTTAACTGCTAATTTTATTGGTTGATTTTTTTTGTTTTTTGAAATATGATAATATCAATAGGTAAGAGAAAAAAAATACATTTTCATTAATTATCATATTATGTCCATAACATGACTAAAAAAAACCTACATAATGTTACTCAACTAAATGCCACTAATGTGAGTTGAAAATCAAATAACTCTAAAAAAAATAATACAGAAAAAATATGATCTGACAACATTGAAAGTTTTACTATCATATACCATTTAATATAATGTAAAAAAAGAATAGTAGGTGTCATATAGTTACCCTAAAATAAGTGTAATATTATTGATATTTTAAATGATTAATATTTGCATACTAAAATATTATTTTCTTAGATTATTAAAGAATAACTTTTAATTGAGCTTAACTTATTACATAGCAGTTGCTTATTTAAAGTAAATTAATAATTTAATTTAAAAGCCATCAAGTAAAGGCAACCATTTTGCCGTATAATAGATGTCCAATATACCTCTTATTATTATTGTACCTCTTCATTGATTAGGTCACTGTACTACTGTAGTAAATATAGTAAATTTTAAATGAATGATATATCTATCATCGTATACAGAAATAATTCTAAGCGGAGGAGTCTAATTTTTTAGTAACCTTGGTCCTTGGTTATCAAACTATTATTTTAATTAAAATAAAAATAAAAACAAATTTTCATATTTTCTTTCTGATTATTTTAAAAAGTACTGTCAAATTTTTACTTTTAGCCAACTAAATAACAGACTAGATTTAATTCGTTATCAGAAACCTTCCTCAAAGTTGATGGTCGTAGAATAAGTCTACTAAAAAAATTGTCTTCAAACATAAAAATAAATATAAAACACACATCATTGTAAAATTAATACATATTTCGCTCTGCTCAGAACCTAAAAAAAAAATATTAAAGTTATCCCATTTCACGGTAATACGGCGTTAGTAAACTACTCGCGGATGATGACAATTTTTTTCAACATCCGATTCATCTTTTGATTCTCGCTGATTCTTTTACTTCTTTATTTACCAAAATACAGCAAACGTTTGACCTATACAATTTTGATCGGTTTTTGGATAAACTAAACTTTAGAACTAATAATCATTGTTTAATGAAAATTGTCATAGTTCCTCGTTCTTTTTGATCATTATATAATTTGTAGGTGTTTACACGAAACATAATATATTTTTTGGATATATGCGTGTATGTCAATTGCACCAGAATTCACAAAAAAAAATGGTATTCAAAAAGGTTATATATCCATTGCACCGGACGATTTTAAGCTACTAAAAAGATAATACATTTATCGCGCTGACGATATTGAAGACGAAATATGACGTTATATTTTGCCCAGGCACTTCTGAGATTTTTCTAACATATTATACATTGTTATTTGTTACATGTTAGTAATAACACTGCACATATTATTTTTAGTATCTAAATGCAATAAAATTATAAATTTATAAATATCCGCCTACGAAAATTATAATATTATCTTTAAATTAAATTAAGTTACACAATTAATATTTTTTTTTCCAAATTATCAAACATGTCGTTTCGTTATTCGTATAATTGTTTTGTCTCATATATTCGTTATAAATGAAATTTAATTTGTGATAAATTCTGTAGCACAATTAACAAACGTCGAATACCTACCAATTATTTTACAAAAAGACAGTAAAAAAAGGTTTAAAAAATTAAAAACTCCGTCATAATATTAAATAATTATTATAATGATTAATATAATCAAGAGAAGAGTGCAGAATACACATATTATACAAAAGTGAATTTTTTAAACATACTCATTGCTAACCCTATTTTTATGATTAAATCTAGCATATATTCAAATTCTGATATTTTTAATATACAATTCACTTCAGAGGACCAAAGATAGGTATTGTGTTATCGAGATGTTACATTTACAATAGTAATCGATTGTACAGAGGTTCAATGTTCACCTCCGATGATGCACAATTTACCCATACCATAATAATACTATATACGTTTACATAGAGCTACACAATAACTAAACACTTAAGAGTTTATTGTCAACATGATATTACAAGGCATTATTATCCTCGCAAATTATAATATAATATGCTCACATATATCTATTGTAATAATAGCTATTTTTAATGAAATATATTATGTGGGTATTATCTTCTACAAAACTTCAAGTCTCTTGCCTATTTGATATTGTACTTTAAGCTTTATACTCTTAAAAAACTAATTTAATGGAATAATGTATGATAAAATTTATAAATAATAATGTTTAACAACAATAAAATAAACCAAAAGATATTTAAAACTGTAATACACGTATATCTTATTTATGCAATATTATTAATTATAAAATAATATCGATGGATACACGGTGAAACACAACACTATCACTATGTATACTATGTATTAAATATTAATATATTATTATTATATTATTATGAATTTTCTCCGAATGTGAGGATCAAATCGTGAAAATATTTTTTCTGTCCACTTATTCCTAAATATTTATTTTAGGATTAAGATTATTTAACATTGGCTACCTAATTAAAATAAGACATAATTTAAAATCAATATTTAAGATTTTTTTAAAAAAAAATACAATTTTAACAACGCTGTTTATTTTGTTATATCTATAATGTACACTGTACACGTTGATTTTTTTTTTCAATAATTGCTAATATAGTGTGGACTCTAAGAAGATATTATTATGTACAACTGTACAAGCCAACGGTATTTGTTGCAAAAAACGGTGCATCCGAATTGTGTGCCAAAAAAATAAACATAAATTGGAATGTCCAAATTGCATGCTGCCTCTTCGAGAGGTCTGTCCCAATTTGCATGCCGCCTCTCAGAGAGGTCTGTCTGAATTGCATGCCATGTACTTATTACCACCTACAAGTTTATCTTTATTTATCATGCACTTACGTGCAGAACTTAAATTTAATTTTGAATTTTTATATTATTTTTTTTAAAAACACATGCATAGAAACTAATAAGTTTCTAGATTGAAATATTTTTTTAAAAATTTTATCAAATCACAGGAAAAGATGGCACTGTGAATATTAAATAAAACGATTGTAGTTTAAGGTAATATCCAAGTGAATGTATTTTACAGTTTTACATGGAATTTTCAATAAATAATAATATATTAATATTATACAATTATTGAACTTTTTTGACAATATACAATATAGTACAAGTATATATATCAATATGAAAAAAGGCGGAATATTTTAAAATTATTTAATTAACTAAATTACACGAAAAATCAAAATTAATGTTTAAGTTTTACAAAAAAGTACATGGGCATTTTACCTCAATATATTATGTTCCTTAATTCAAAGAAAACACGATGCTAGATAAAACCAAAGAAAAACGGAAAATAAAAAAAAATTAGATAAATTCATTAAAGACGTAAAAACGACATGACAAATTCTGGGAAAAAATTGAACATCAAAATATTTAACAAGATATCTTGAATATAAAATATTATGTCAATATCTTGAACATTTTTTTTTTTTTTGATTCTGAGCGGTGCAATAAATGTATTAATTTTACAAGGATGTTTTTTTTTTTTGTGTATGTACTCAATAATATGGTTTAAATTTCAAAAATAGGGTGGTTTTATGTAGAAAATTGAATTATACTTTGTACTTTGGAGGGATCAGATTTAAAAATCTACAGAACTTATATTTAGGTATAATCAGCAAAAACAAACAAAAAATTAAGGAAACACTTAAATTTTATACAAATCCAATAATTGACAAAATCGATTTTGTTTTATGGTGTTACTCGAAAACGAATAAAAACACTTTAAATTTTCAACAAAAAGTTTTAAATTAACATTTTCTATTTACAATAAAATTTCCAAAATATTTATTATTGAAGGTATGAAAAACTTTCAATTTTTTTAGTTTTTTTTTTTTTTTTTATTAAATTCAATAAAAGTTATTTTTGTTAATAACTCTATGTGTTGTATCTGTCATCACAATTTGTGATGTTAACTTTAATATTAGAGTAAATTTATCGATTAGCAAATTTAAAGCTAAGAATATTTTTTAGGAGATATCATATGATTTTATTGATATTATCATTTTTAAGTGATTTATGAACGTTTTAAAGTTGTAATGTATGATGCTATTGGTCCTTTTTCTAACTGGCGAAACACAATTTTATACCTTAAAGAAATTGAATTGTATAACAGCATATAATAAGTTTGTTTATTTGTAATACTTGTTTTTAATTGTATATAATCGAATTGTCCAATAACTTATAATACCGTAAAATGTAAAAATGTAACAACAGTAAAGCTAATAACCTTGTAGTTGATGCTTAAACAATAAAAAAAAAAAAAAAAAAAAAAGTTGTAATATTTCACATAGCTACAACTCACTTTAAAATGATAATTATATTTTGAAAATATTATTTTTATAATGTCTAATTCCGTTGCAAAATATTAATTTTTTTTCAATATTTTATTGATCTATATTGTTTTAAGATTAATATTTATTTAAATAACATCAATTTTTTAATACTTCAATGTACAATAATTTAGGTATAGTAACTACTTTAATGATAATAATATAAAAATATCGAATTTTGTATAATTTTTTTTTTTTTTAGAGAGATAATAATTTCTTTACTAATAGTTAAGATATTATTGTACATTTGAAAAATAAGTTTAATCTATTATTGACAAGAGCATTATCTTTATTATACTAGTAGGTATGAAAAGTATATTCTGGATCACCTCCCCCTTAAATTTACATGTAAATTCATACGACTTTTGTATAGGCAACACGCAGTACACAGCATCTCATAAGCAACATATTATATAACTTGATGCATTCATATTTTGTGTATTTGTGAAAATATATTGCATGCATTTACTTATATAATTATTTTACTTTTATTCGTATTTACTGTATATTACATATTTACATATTTATACGACAAGTGTCTATTCTATTTAATTTCTGTTCTGTGAATAAGAGCACTAACTGATTTCTGTAAAGCTGGTTACGCACGGAGTGATTTGTTAGTGGCAGTTTTGTAAAAATTATTTAAAAACTGGTTTTAAAACCACCTATGTATGTAAGCAAGCTGCGGGAGCGGTTTCTAATCACCGCGGATCAAAATCAGAAAACGTGCGTGGTCAAACCGTTCCGCGTGCAGCCAGCTTAAATTGGTTGATGAGTTGCATAGTGAGTCTGTTGGATACTTTGACTAGTGAATACGTAGGATTTGATGAGAAACTGACTAATTTCAATGACAGTATAATAGTATGTAGTAATATAGTATATAAGAATATAGATCAAATGGCCTGCGCTTGTCTAAATTGATACTCGGTACTTCAGATCTTATAAGAGCGTGTAATAAATACTAAAATGAACGACCATAACAGAATGGTTGTATTAAACTGGAACGCTAATGGATTAAGAAAGAAAACAGATGAATTAAAAACAATTCTAAGAGAACACAAAATAGATGTTGCGTGCATAACTGAAACTCATTTGTTAAAAGCCCACTATATTGATATACCTAATTACAAAATATATCGCGTAGATCGATTTACAGAATTTTCCGTAAATGGAGTCATAAGACGTTATGGTGTGGGTGGCGTAGCCTTACTAGTTCGCAAGAATATTATTTCGCAGACACAGATACCTTTAGACGATCTTTGTTTAGAGTGCCTAGATGCCGTAGTAGTTTTGATAAACATTAATAATGAACCAACATTGATGGTAAGTGCTTATCAACCACCCAAAAAAAAATAATATCCATGACTTCATTAAATTAATGGGTCGAAAAGAATCAGTTATCATTGCTGGAAACCTAAACTCTAAACACGGTAATTGGGGCTGTTGTGTCGACAATCAAAGTGGACGCAAACTTAATACTAGGATTGCCGAAAACCATTACTCAATACTTGCACCAAAAGATCCTACTCATATTCCTACGGAAAATAATAAACGACCAGATATCTTAGACGTTGTAGTGACAAAATCCGTTTAGATCCAAGCAAGAAACACTTATAGGGCACAGTTCTGACCACGAACCAGTAAAAATAACATTTTATTGGTAATTACAACTCATCAACCAATTTAAAAGGTGGCTGCACACGGAACGGTTTGACCACGCGCGTTTTTGGATTATGATCCGCGGCTTGCTAACCTAACATACATAGGTGGTTTTAAATATTTTTTACAAAACTGCCGCTAACAAACCACCGCGATCAAACCACTCCATGCGTAACCAGCTTTACAGAAATCAGTTAGTGCTCTTATTCACAGAACAGAAATTCAATAGAATACTTGTAAAAATATGTAATATAGAGTAAATATGATCAAAACAACGTTTTTATTAAAAAATTATATTTTTTAAAGTTTTTTACTTTTTTGAATGACAACAAAAAGTTTTAATTTCATATTCCAAAGCAGAATAATTTTCTGAGTATTTCGATACATAAGAATCGAATTTAGGACGATTTGTTTTTGAGTTATACGTATTTAAATTTTTGTCAAGCGGAGTAGTGGACAAACATTTTGTGGGGTATCCGTATGTAACCCCATACCATTCCACTATGCGAATCAAAACTAAATTCTTATAATTCATAAACTACTCACCCTAAATTCGATTTTTATGTATCAAAATACTCAGAAAATTATTCTGCTTTGGAATATGAAATTAAAACGATGCGTTGTCATTCAAAAAAGTAAAAACTTAAAAAATATAAGAATAAAAAATATTTAAAAATATAATTTTTTTAATTAAAACGTGTTTTTAATAACTTGAAACTATTAAAAAAAATATTTTAAAAAACATGAATACTTTTTGAAATAATAAATGGTTTTTGATAAAAGAATCATCCGTAGGTCGTGATAAGCGTATTTTTAGTTGTTGAATACTATTGACACAGACTATGTGACTATATATTTTCATATAGTCTATGCTAAGTATGCTATTGACTTAATAATTTGATACAGAATAAACCATATCAGAATAGATGATAATCTCCTGCAGTTTCCATTACAAATTGTAGCTTCTGTTACCACGTAGGTAATTTTAGTTAATACAGTGAAACCTCCCTTAACGGATACCTCTTAATAACGGACGTCGGACACCTCTAAATAGCGGTCCATTTTTTGGGGAACGAGGATATTTTTACTACTTTCCTATAGGAAAACCTCTAAATAACGGACATATGTTAGTTTTAATTTTTATACTATCAATTTTTTTTATCTTTTTAGCTTTGCATTTTTAAAAAACATAAAAATAATTAAATTTATTATGTACCTATGTATATGAATAAATAACTAAATAAATAAATGTTTAATTATAATTTCAATTTTTTATTTCTCTTAAATTATATTTCTCCCTCTAAATAGAAAATTCCGGGCATCTCCAAATAGTGGACAAAAATTTAGCGACCGAGGGTGTCCGGTATTTAGAGGTTTTGAGTTTCACTGTATATTTTTTTTATTAGGTACTATTGAAATGAATTTGTCTACTTCCATTCCCATATTTTATTATCATATAAGTTTTTTAATTTATAATACGCACTTTTATATGTCATAAACTTTAATGTTTCTACGACTAATATATTTTAATATTATCAATATATCAAAAATCGTTTAAGTCAACAAAATTTTAAATTCAAACACTCATAAAAAATATTTAACATGTCTAACATTGTAAAAATGTGACTACGCTAGACTAAATTACATTAAAACAAACTTTGAGGTATGTACGTATCTTGTATTAAAATATGTTTAATTGTTTAAGCCTTTGGTTAAAATTTAAAAAATTTAAAATTATTTAATATTTACATATCTTTGTGATTTGTAGTAAAGTTGTCCTTCCGTTGTGGCGTTGTGCCTTGTCTCTGAAAAAACTGCTTTCTTTTTATGTTTGGTACTCTGATAGTCTGATAGTCTGAAGTTATGTATACATGAAGTTAGCAACTTGTTATCATTCCACACGTGCGTGGTTGTAATTGTTGCCCCCCGTTCTGTGGTTGTTGTAGTATCAACTATCAATTTTAAGTTTTAACACTTTAACAGTACTATCTAGTCTACATTGCCTGACGCCTGTATTGTATTCTATTATTGTTAAACGTTTATTTTATGACTAAAACGTCTAAAACTCTGAACTGTAACTCATAAGGCTATTTTACGTTTGTAAATTTCGGTTGCAAAATGGATGACGAATGTGAATCGTACAAACTATGGCGTATTCGTAAAACTGTTATGCAGGTAATATAAATATCTACACTGAGTAGGTTTAGAATGGCTTCACAGTCCTGATTGTTCGAGTGGACATATTAAAAGGTTACTACTGACTAAAATGGACAGATACCAACTATTTAATTTTTTAGTATTGAGAAAAATAGTTTCTCTTACTTGATTGAATAAGTAGTAAATAAGCAAATTATGTCGTATTAAGTACATAACCAAGATTTTAATAAATTAATTGATTTAATTATTTCACTTGATTTGTAGCTAAATCGCTGATAGCATAATATAATAAAATATTTTATATAAAATTGTTTAATATAATAACAAATAAATAAATCAGGTACCTTTTCATTATCATACTCCAGTGACTGAAGTTATGATCTTTTACTATAGTACTCTGAGGTTTTTTAAATAATAATTCTATCTAGTGTTACAATTAATTATGCCTTTTCTATCTTATAAAACAATGATTCAAAACATAAATTAACTATTACTATTCAGATATTACAATACTACTTAATTAAATAAAATTTGAACCCGATTATAAAATAAAAATATGAAATATGATCCATAAAATTGATATCAATAAGAGTATAATAATGAATTCAATATTCCCTTCTGTTCAATGAAATACAATAACCAAAAAATACTATTAATTATTTAATAACTGTGTTTTATTATAGCTTTGCCATGACAGAGGTTATTTAGTCACACAAGATGAATTGGATCAAACGTTAGAACAGTTTAAAGAACAATTTGGAGATAAACCTAGGTTTGTTCAAATTTTAATATTTTAAAAAAATAATCCAATCTTATATACGATTATGTATTTAAGTGTGTATATATATATAATATACATGTAATCATATTTATTTCTAGATTTTTAACTATTTTAATTCATATTTTTACAGTGAAAAAAGACCTGGACGTAGTGATTTAATAGTCCTTGTGGCTCATAATGACGATCCTACAGGTATACAAATTATTAAAAATTGTACATCAAATATTTTAATAATTCATTATCAATTTTAGATCAAATGTTTGTTTTCTTTCCTGAAGAACCAAAAATTGGTATAAAAACTATAAAAACTTACTGTCAGAGGATGCAAGAAGAAACCATTACTCGTGCTATTATTGTTGTACAACAAGGAATGACTCCAAGTGCAAAACAAGTATACGTTTGATTCTTAATAATCTTAATTTTATAAAAAGCTATTAATTTAGTTCTTGAAACCATTTTTTTGTAATAAAATAATTTTGAAAATAAATACAGAGAAAACTGTGTATTGCGGACCTTGAATAAAATGGAAAACTATCCAATACGAAATTTTTCTATAGTCGTGGCATGTTCCCATAGTTTTATATAGACGTTAAACCTCAATAAAATGGAACCTTCCTAATGCAAAAACAGAACGATTTTGTAGGTCCCACCCAAGTAAAAACCTTGTATAAACTAAAAATATGACACGCATCACGTTACGTTGATATGAGTATGTAAGTACATCGTAAAACAATAACTAAGATAAAACTGCTCTACATGTATCAGTTAGATAATTTGTATTTTTGGTTATCGTATCTGCACTACAAACTTATCCCGTAAGTTAAGCTGTGAAACAGTCATGTACCAACAGTTACACTGAACAGTTTCCTTGTACTTACAAAGTGACATTCATTTAAATATGTATAAAAATGCCAAATTATACGTTTTAAATGAAAAGTATCAACTTATCGAAATGAAAAATTGATAGGAAATTATAATCCAGAATATTTAGTTGGTCCCATTCTATTCTGCAATAAACAGTTTTCACTGCAGTACTTACTACTTATGTATAGATAATAATAATTAGCTTGACATAATAGTACTTATGATTTAGTTAATTTTTTTTTTTTCAGAAAAAATAAATGGTACTTTGTTATATTTAACATAACAAATGTGCATTAAGCAACAAAAATTATAATTTCTGTTTTTTTACTTTTTTTAGTCTTTAGTTGATATGGCTCCTAAATACATATTAGAACAGTTTTTGGAATCTGAACTTCTAATTAACATAACTGAACATGAACTAGTACCTGAACACATTGTTTTGACGCCAGATGAGAAACAAGAACTTTTGTGCAGATAGTATCCTTTTTTGAATTACCTATAATAGTTTGTTTTATAGTACACTGGGTATACTGAAATACATTATGGAATTAAGCATATATGATGGAATTTTTATACAAATATAAAATTTGAAAGTAGAAATGCTAGGTAAAAGGTAAAACTTATTATAATATTTTATATTTGTATCAAGGCCATACCCAGAAAAAAATTTGAGGGAGAGAGTTGGACCCCCTAGATACAGCCTTTATATGTATTATTGGCATAATCACGGACTTCTACATTGGACTAGACACTGTATAAAATAAGATGGCTAAAAATTTGTTTGATATTCGTACGTGCGCTAAGTAACTGCACTCTGGTGTCATTTTTCTAATCTGTGCTGTTAGTAAATTCTTCATATATGATAAACATAAGTCATGGTGATAACTGATATAATTTTGAACTTACTGAACATTAAACGATTGAATCCTATGTAGTAGTTTGTGGGCATAACCTTGAACATTTTGACCCTAATACCATTACTTGACTTAGTCATTGTGTCTATTGCTCTTTTGCTAATTCAAAATTTATTTTTATATGAAAGATAGAAGCATAAATCCTATACCAGCTGTTCCCAAACTGTGCACTAGGGACACCAAGATTTATTTTCTTATTAAATGCCACTTTAGATTGGCATATTTGCTTTATAATTTCCTTTTTACAACTCCCATCTGAGCTTATAATGCTACCCAAATATATGAAATCTTCTACTTATTCTATAGTTTCATCAAATTTTAATTTTATAAATATAATATTGTATTAACCTTTATAATTAAAATACTTAATTTATCGTGCAATAATTTTTTCCTGCATTTGATATAGGTTATAGTTCTACATTACTACATTAATTTACAATTGTTATAAATAAGTATGCTTATTATCAAAATATATTACTTTACTGTGTCATGTTTCAACTAATATTGTACTGGTATTGTTATATACCATGTTTACTAGCTAGTTTAAACCTATTAATATTTTATTTATAGTAAGAAGTTTTTTAGTATTTTTTTTTTTAAAAAACTATAGCAGTATATACATTTTACATATATTATGTTATTTTCTTTAACTAAAAATAAATCAGCAAATTAAAAGAAAACCAGCTTATGAGAATTCAAGTTGGTGATCCAGTTTCACGTTACTTTGGCTTAAAAAGAGGACAAGTAAGATCGAATATAATTTATAAATAAATACTTATAATATGTATATAATTTATAATAATAGACAGTGCAATTCACTTATTTATCAATGATATTTTAAAATGTGTAGATGGAATAGCCTCCTGATGGGGTGTAGATGGGGTACTAGGACAAGGCTATGGGTCAAAGTTTTACATATAAAGATAAATTAATAAAATATTTGAATGATAAATAATAAAATTATAAAAAGTTACTAAATAGCCCCAATTGCTCCTATTAAACTAAAATTAAAAAAAAATTGGAAGGAATACTATTTAAATATTTCAACGCTACTTATAATAGATAATATAAAAATACCTACTGGCTACTTTAAGTTTAAAATCTGATAATCAATTCAACACATTCACTGTAAATGGCATTAATTAACATCATTCACATTTAATGAATAATACCAATTTACACCATCTACCTTGTTTAAAATGTATTATGATTAAACTATTGATTTTTTTGTTAGCATTTCTTACAATTATTATTTTATATGTATGTATAAGTTCATTAATATTTTAATTTTCCAAGTTTTAAAATTTTATTTTTTTAGTATCACAACAAATGTATTCAAATTTGATATGCAGTTAGCGTGCTAAGATGCAATTTTTAATAATTTGGTATATTTAAACAAAATATAATTGAAACATTTAAGATATATCATTGAAGCATTAATGTAATGTGTTGAAAATAAATCTTGCTTGGATTTTAATTTACAAAGAGTTTGGCATTTATTTTGTAATAAACAAAATATGCAACGATAATAATATACTAACAAATGTCTGATATATTATGTCCAATGTCCATATTACCTACCACTAAAAACTCTTGTACTTACAAATGATAATTGATAATCATTTTATCAACATGTATAGCAAAATGTAATTATTGTATAGCACAATAACAATTCTATCTAATTTAATACACAATATGATCCATTTAGCAGAACTAACCCTGTGTTGTTAACTTAAGTATAAAATTAATTGACCTATCATCTAACTTAAAGTTAAGAACATTATCTGCATTCTTGTGTTGAATTTTTGCAAGAATTCAATTTTTATGCTAGTAATGAGTATGTATAACATAATATAAAAATGATCGTCATACTTCAAAATTGAAATATCATAGAAAAGCCAACATAAGAATACAGATAATGTTCTTAAGTTTAAGTTTTATAATAGGTCAATTAATTATAATACTAAACCTAACAACACAAGATTATTTCTGCTGAACCCAAATTTCCCATGTTGTGCTCGAGTCAGGGAGGGAAGACTTATAGAATACTGACATTATTTCATATAATTCAAAAATGAAAATATATTTACACAGTGTGAAAAAAAAATGGTCGGGTTATAATTATTTTGTAGCAATTTGAATACTACCATTAATACAATCTTATTTAATTCTATTATAAATCATTTAAACAAATCCATGTTTTGTTCACAGGTGGTAAAAATTGTACGAAATTCTGAGACTGCTGGACGTTACATTTCGTACAGATTAGTATGCTAAATCTGAATATTAAAAGCTATTGTAATTTGTTCACTTGAAAAAAATATTATACTATAATTATAAAATATAAGACATTTTTAATAAGTACATTATGTGTTATTTATTATTGGTACTTGGTATAACTTCCCACAAAGATGCCATTGTATAACCTTCTGGCAATGTTTCAATTGCTAAACCTATTGCAGAATCGTACTGTGGTAGTCCATCTTCTTTACCCGTCTTACTTACACTGTATGCAGCTAAAGTATTTGAAACACCTATTGTATTCTCGTCTTCAAATTCATCATAGTTTGGGAGGGTTGGTGGTGTTAAAATAGGTTCATTATTTTCTATCTAAAACATACATAGTATAATTTAATAAATATATAATAGCAATGTTAATATCAAAAATAAAACCTGATCTGTAGTAACGAAATGTACTCCAAATTCTGGCGCTTGAGCATGAATACGAAACAATGATGATAGTTCTTTAGTAACTGATCGTAATCGGTCCTTGGGATCTATTCGAAATCCAAGTGTAAAACCTCCACTGTAACCATTTGTTTCTATCACTAACACTTCACCAAATTTGGATTCCCTAATTTTTATCTAGTGCAGAAAAATGAATATTATTACATTAGATTACAATTTTGTTTTAATAATTTGTAACATACAGAATTTATATGAATGTATGGAAGCGATATATTGAATGTCTCATTACTTTCTGCATACCACACTAGTCGAATATTTGTTATTATAAATGTTCCCAAATTTCCCTGATTATTAATTAATGTTATATACAAATTATTAGTTAAACAATAATAACCATAGTCCATGAGTATCAATTTAAAAATAAATGTTTCTAGTTTCTATTGATATTAGCTGATTACTTGTTCGCTAGATAAATTCCATACACCATTAACAGTTGAATACATTTTTTCGAACATCAATAGCCTTAAACGTCCATTCTTCAATATTGCTCCCCTAAGTTTTAATTCTCGATAAAGTCTACTGGAGTTATAAGCCCTGAAACCAAATTGAATGTACAACTGGTATGAATAGTTTAAATTGTATAAAAAATATCTTTGTGTTTGTATACTTGAAAACTCCAATAAATGATGTGAAATGCCTTGTATTACCAGGTATCAAATTTGTGAAAACAAATTCATATCTCAATCCGTTGTATTTGGCTTGAATATAAATTGCTTCTGTTATTCCTTTTAATCTCTAAGATATAAATATTTTCAATTTTTTGTTTTTTAAGCAATTTACTTTCAATCTTTCATGCACATGATATTTAAAGTATTTTATCACTTACCGAGTTAACAATTCTTGTAGAAACATCCTGTATACAATTGTAACCAATAGCTATGTGCATTATGCGTATAAAATAATGTTAATATAATGATTTACATAATATTTATAAGTGTAATCAAATCAATTTTATACTATTATGAATAAGTATTATTATGCACTTTTTCTCACATAAGCTTATTCTTGCTAAAGTCATTGAATGCCAGATTGTTCTCAAATTTGTAATAACAAGTACACCTTTATCACCACTATTTCCTTTTGTATCTTCAATAAATTCTAAACGATCTATTATTTTTTCTCCATTTCTCATCTTCAACGCTTTGCTACAATAAAACATTTTTTTTTTTTAGTGAAATTTCTATGTATAATAATAATAAGTTCTGATGCTTATAATTGTATAAAGTTATGTTGTTATGATATACATTATTACATTAGAACTTAGAAAATATTTAATTCCATTTACAAATAATATTGTACCTAAAATAATTAAATACCTATATAATGAATAAATTTAGAAAAAATAACTTAAACTTATGCTCCAACTTGTTTAACTATATAGGTTAGTTTAATAAATAATAATTATCTACCTAATACTTAAATCAAATTGGATTTCTTGATCTTCCCATGTCTCAAATAAATCCATGGTGTTACTGGTGTTAGAAACGAGTTGTGTGTGTGGCCAAATTAATAACATTTAATTATTTTGATCGTTTATCTTAAATATTAACAATTATTGTTTATGATGACAGTTTTTAGTAGGTATTCGATCTAACACTTTGCACCATAAAAAACAGAACTTTGCACTGAATGGTAACTATAGAGTAATATAATATAATATTACTCTATGATGTTGACAACTAACCGTATGTTTACAACTAGTCAAATTTTAATTGATTAATAGAAAATTTTGCAATCGTAATAATATATTATGTAAAATAATATAATTATAATTGTATAAGCCATAAGTGTTGTTGCGTAAACTAGGTCTCTACATGTTGCTACGCAACGATTCTCGAACAATATTTTCCAAACAATCAAGAATTGATTCAAAAATGATATTCATAATAATATTATGAGGTACGCTTGAACATGTATAATATCAATACAAATAATATATTGCCATGTTTGTAATTTGTAAAAGACATCGTGGACTATCGGTTATTTATAAATGATTGCCGACTATTCGATTTAATAAATAAAACATGATTTACCGTAATATGAGGTAAATTGCAACAATTGTTTAAAATTTAATACAAGGTTTCTTATAAGTTGTTTTTAAAGTGATAAAAAAAAAATCCGAAATCATTAGTCACAATTTTTTTTTTATAAGTGCTTAAAGTTCGAATTTATTCGAAATATGTCAAAATTGCGAAAATTTGCAAGTAATTTTGTGGTTGAAAAATCGTAAAATTTTTTTCTTTTATAACTAAGTTTTGAAAATTTGGTACAAATTTTTCCATAAATTTTTCTTCAAATATCTGTAAAAAAAACTCTACTGGACTAAGACAAGAAATTTTTAGGAGTGTTTGAAATTTAAATTTTTACAATACCGCGTTAATAACGGTTTAGCTTCAAACGATTTTTGATATTTGTTGTTATTCAAATAGTATTAGTCGTAAATACTTGAAAATTTTACCAGTTATTTAGATTGCCATTTTCTTTATGTGATTAAATTTTCAAAATATTTTGACTTTTTTTGAGCTATTTAAAGGCATTTGAAATAATCAATTTTGTTTTATTTTTTTTTTTATAAATATTGATAAAAACAATTTAGCTGGGACAAATTACTTGAAAATTTAATAGAAGGGTCCACATAACTTGTTCTAACTCTCATTCAAAAATTATAAAAATACATAGGCACAATTTTTTTTTATTAGCATTTGAAGTTCAAATATTCACAAAAATTCGTCAAAATCATGATTATTTTTAACTATTTGGTAGTTAAAAACTTATAAATATTTTACTATCAAAAGCTAAGAATTTAAAATTTAATACTATGCTGTCCATAAGTTAAGCTTAGAATAATTATAAAAAAGTTTGAGGATTATTCAATTTAAAAAATTGTACGAGTGTTTAAAGTTTTAATTTTAATTTGAAATCAAAAATACACATGTAAAATAACGTTTTACTACTAAATAATTTTCGATTTTTGTTATTTTTAAAAATTACCAAACGTAAGATCTTGAAACTTTTACTTAAATGTTTGAATTAGTTTCAAAATAGAATATATGATAATATTTAAATATAATATATTCTAGACTAACAAATCATCTTCGTTCAGAATCGTTTAACGTTTTTCTTATACAATGATACCTATCATTGCATTCAAATTTAACCTATCCTAGTCCGAGGTCCACCCCACCCCCTAATGTACAGCAGAGTGATACTCACTTACCCGCTTTTTTGACTTTATTTTCTAAAAATACGGAGGCACTCTATGCCTTATGGCCTATAGACTAAAGATATATTTCAAATAATTTCGCGGCACCCTGGTTGGCTGGTTGGAAATCTCTAGGTTACATAATAGTTAAATAAAAACCTAAGAACATCCCTCGAAATTAATTATTTTAATTTTATACTACGGCACTGTGTGACCTTGTGAATCACTGAATTATGATGTAGAGTATACAATTGTATGATATAGTAAAAGTATAGTACAACACAGAATAAATATTAAATAGAAACGAAAATGTAAAAAAAAATTAAAAAATTTTAAAACTCTGTTTGATTTTTTAATGTTTACATTTTGTTTTAGTAGGTCTCTTCGTCAATAAATTAATGTATTATACGAATACAATGGTTGTTGAGTATTGACAATAATATATAATAATAGATAAATATTAACTGTACATATTAAAGTAATTGAAAGGAACTTTCAAGTTTTACACTTGAGAATTCGAACGGTTCAATGACATATTAGCATTAACAGTATTAACACACGCGTTTATGTTTTCTTTGACTGATTAATGAGTAGCGCAACAGGTGTTTTATATTTACCGTAATCAAAAAACGCGCATGTGTGTCTGTTATCTACGAAAACATACTGTCCGTGGTGGCGGCGGATATCACAAAACGATATACGTACCATAGAAATTGTTTTTTATTCGTTTTATTAGCCATTAGGATAATATAAAATAATCATAATAATATGTAATGTTTTTGAGAAACGTTTTTGCTGTACGGCGAACGTGCGTAATGAGTTCAAACACGTTTAATCGTCGGGCATGAACGCAGCGCAAACCTACCATCCCAGATGCCCGGTAATTAGTCAGTTTATCAGTTATTCTGTAGTGGAATATGTGTGTTGTCTGTTGATGTTTACGACGTGCAGCAATCCAATAAGTATAATAACGTCACAGCAGCCGTCGATACATTTTTTTTTTTTGTTTTTACCCAAAAACGATTTAAATTGAAATGCCCGATATGCATTTGAATAATAAATAAAATTACGATTTATACTCGTGATTATAATGTCACAAACGACCGTCGCCACCAAGGAGACCATACACTCTGGACATTTTATGGTTTCAAATTTTGAGGCTGAAGCACAAGACGACGAATATCAAGTGGCAGTGCCCGTGTCCGAAGAAATACTGACGCGGGCCGACATCAACAATTCAAGAACTTCATTAAATAATCTGTTCCAATGTATGTCCGTGGCTTACAGGTAAGCTATACATCAATACCCTTATTATAATAGATAGGTAATATCCGAGCAAACAACAGCATTATTCTATTATATAGTTGTACTTTTATAAGTAAAATAGAAAAATAAATAACAAAAAAAAATAATGTCCTTATTTGTTAATTTAATACAATATTAAACACAAATTATAAATTCATATTCATTAATAACATGTATCTGGTACAAAATAAAACTGTTATAATATAGTAGGTATATTTAATTATGATTGTTATACTCAGTAATCCAAATAATGGGTACTAAGTCTTCATACACCACAAGAACACTGTTTACATTAAAAAAATGCTTATAATAGCTTTATGTTAGGACTATGTTTTATCATATTTTGTCTCGTATAAAACAAATTATTTATTTATTTTATGCATTGAATTTTGATAACTTTATATTATTAAAATATAAAGTTATTTATAAAGTATCTAAAATAGTAAGTAATTTATTTGATATTATGTTATAATTAATATTTTTCTGTGTAAATTATTTTCATTTAATAATTATTTAAAAAAAAATCTTTAATTTTTGTTTTGTTTATCGTGTTTCTCGTAGAACCATACTTAATGAAGGGTAAAGAAGCCTTTGCTCCTTTGGGACATACACTTAAGACTTAAATAAACCTTTTTGATATGTGAATATTCAATGTGTCAATGTCCATAAACTAATTTTTAACTGGTTATTTTTTTGATAATTATTTAGGTATAGGTACCTTTTTTAAACTAATAATAAGTAACTATTCGTCGTGGTTTATAATATTACAACCATTGAATTATATAGTGTTCAAATATTATTATCAATATGCCAATTCAATAAACTACGTAATAATATAAAAATAATACACTATTATTATTTATATATAGGGTCGTACTCAACTTTGGCTGGCATTGGTAAATTAAATATTCTGGGACCCCTTATTTTACCATAGGGTTAGGCTTGTTTTTTAAAAAAAAAATTTTTCTTATTATTCATAAAAACTAATAATAAATTTATGTATGAATGTAATGTAATATGTAGATACAATGTTAATAAATGAATAAGGTCTAAAAAGTGATTGGGGCCCGTTCCAACTACAGCCGAAATCCATCAGGATAATTATTTTTGTAAGTATGGGCCTTTTATAAAAATAGGGTTGGGGGTAGGCCCTAAATTAATTCTGATAAAATTGGTCTGAGTACGACCCTGCCTACATGATAAAGTTTACTGTTTTTTATATTCATGATTGTATTTCTTAGGTGTAAAATATGTATCTCCATATCATCCTTTATGATTCTTTTTATTTTGCCAATATATATATACTAATTATTTTTTGAATAAATTTATTTCAATTTACACTAATTTTATAAAAAAAAGATAAAAAAAATTATTTTTGTTGTATCAAACTATCAAGGCACTTTAACTTTAAACATTTTTATCGATAAATTTCTTAAGTTATATAATGTTGTTTTTACTGCAGCCAAAAAAATAATCTGATACTAATAAAAATCAATTTAATTAAACTTAATTGTAATTAAAAATAAGTATAATAAATTGATTTGGTACATTATTTTTAATGATTAAAGTATACTCCTAATTTTTAATATCTAAAACTAAAATTTTTAACTATTTAAATTTATTTTAAATCAAATTTTCCCCATATATTATTTAAAATAAAACTGGTATAATTGCTGATTGATATACTAAATATTTTAGCCTTTAACTAATAATGCGCTTGATTGATAAATTAATTCAAAGTTATTATTATTTTTTTAATTGGTTAATTAACATACTATACTGAAAGCATTTCAATTTTGATTTTTGCATTTTAGACACAAACTAACTTCCCCTAAATGGAATCGTTTCAAAGGAGTTCGCTTAAGGTGGAAAGACAAAATTCGTTTAAACAACTTAATATGGAGGTGTTGGCATATGCAATGTGAGTTATTTTTGAGATTACATATTTTTGTAGAGACTTATCACAATTTATACCATTTAAATGACGGTTAAACATTTTCTTATCTTTCTTTCAATGTCTGATTATAAAGGTCTTAACATTTGACATTATAGTCTTAGACAAACTCTTTATTATGTTAAATCCTTAGTAAATATAAAATAGTAAAACCCATCACACTACATAATATTATATTATAGTAGCCACATATTTAATTTACCACATATTTAGTAACCCATTTATAATAAAAATTAATTAAAACATCTTAAAGTAACACAATTTACTTTCGCTCACTGTAAAAGTAAAAAATTGTTTTTAATTTCAGATATTAATCAATAAGTATCATACATGGAATTTGTATATTATATTATAATTTACTTGACATAAAATGCAATACTTAATTTAAAATAAATTAATATAACATGTTTAAGTTACAAAAATACAAAAATAAAACTTTCATATGATACTGGATGAATCGAGTTTGTTGGGTCATAGAGTAACATATTATGTAAAACTCGTTTAAAAAGGTACACGTCTATACAATTTAACTATTAATGTTCAACAATAAAACTGTTCAATATCAGTGCTATTGATTTTAAAAACATGTTTAATAAGTATAATAATTTAATTTAAAATATGTAAATATTGAGTAGAAATAGCTATAAATTTTCATGTATTGATATATATCATTCATACATTTAGAATACTGGTTTCTTATTTTAGCTAAAATAAGTAGAAAATATTCTATTCTTAATATATATGAATTTGACCATACACACACCCATACTTGTAACCTATTTTATATAATTTTATATTAATATAATAAATAAATAAATATTTACAAAACTTGTTTTAATATAAAATATAAACTTATAATGAATGTACACAAATTTAATTATTTGTTTAACCATAATATTTGTTGGCAAGCATTATTAGCATTACTTTATTATTTAAATATTTAAATGTAATATTTTATAATAAACTGTTCATTATAATAAATTTATATCTATAAATTAATATGAATTAATTTGTATATAGGTGGTGTAGGTATACTAGTTTAGAACATTTTTAAATATGAATTATTATTATTAATATTATTATTATAATTGTTATTTATTGGACTTAGCATTGTATTGAAATATTGTTTTGTGATAGTTGAGGCTCATCTGATAACGACCTAAAATACATTTATAACAGTGACGTATTTAGGAGGGCCAGGGGGGCTTGGGCCCCGGGCGGTCAAATTTTAGGGGCGGTAAATTTTGGAAAGCATTTTGATATAATACGGTAGGTTACAAAAAGTAATTATATACTAATAAAATCATTATTGCTAATTTTCGTGCTAATGAAAAAGCACGACGTAAACATTTTTAATTTTAACATATATATCTTTAATATTCTTTATTAAAATGTTGTCAATTAACCTACATTGAGGTTTTCTGTAGAATTAATAATAAAAAGCGGGTAAGTGGGTATCGCTCTGCTGTATATTAAGGAGTGAGGTGGACCTCGGACTATGGTAGGTTAAATTTGAATGCAATGATAGGTATCATTGTATACGAAAAACGATTCTGAACGAAGATGATTTGTCAGTTTAGGATATATTATATTTAAATATTGTCATATATTCTATTTTGAAACAAATAGTAGGTATAGTTTTTATATGTTACTTAGTTACTTTATAGTATCTGTTTATTAATAAAAAAAGTATTTGGCAACATACGCATAATGAGAGTGAAATTTAATTTAAATTTTGACATATTTCGTATAAATTCGTACTTTAAGCACTTATAAAAAAAAATTGTGACTAACGATTTCGGATTTTTTTTTTATCACTTTAAGAACAACTTATAAGAAACCTTGTATTAAATTTTTAAGATTTTCTGGCCACCCAAAAAATTTTTATCGGCATTTGAAGAAAAAAAACTTAGAAAAGTCGAAAATTTCAATTGTCTATAAGTAACTTAAAAATGGTCAAAATATTTTGAAAATTTAACTGTAAAGAGATAATCATAATATAAATATTTGGTGAAAATTTCAAGTATTTACAATGATTCGTTTTTGATTTACAGCAAAATCAAAAAATCGATTTTGTCGAAGAGTGGTTTTTCGTAAAATTGCCGTTTTTCTATCACTTTTTTTTTGTTTTTCTCGATTTTTTTGAAAATTATTTGAAAATGTTTACTTTTGATCCCCCCAAAGTACCAAATAGATGAATTTTCCTATTCAAAGAGAGGCTGAAGTCAAAAATCGGAGCATTATTACTACTCCAAATGTTGTCGTCAGACACAAAAAAAAAAAACACACACATCATAGTAAAATCAATACATTCTTCACTTCGTTCAGAATCTAATATAGGTACCTACTATAATAATTATGTAATATTTGCTTCGATGTAAATTAATTTTTTTATGTATTCCTAATATATTATCTTTCCGACTATGAGTGTAGCAAAAAATGCAGTGGTTTCACTATCATGTGTTTTATACATAGGTTGGGAGGGGGCGTTTTTTTTCTTACCTGGGGCGCAAAATTCCTAAATACGTCTCTGATTTATAACATAAAAACACAAAAAATGTGATAATTACAATTAACACATATATATTATTAAAAAAAAATTAATTTTGATGAAATATTAAAATACTTGCTTAATATTTGCACCTAATCTTAAATTGTTTAAAAAATATCAAAAGTACCCACATAAGTAAAAATACAAAATAATTTATCTATAGTTCTGCAAAGATATCTTATGCCTTTGTAGTATGTATACTGTGTTTTATAAACTATTTTTTTTCTCGTGATCGATGAAAAATCCTCCCATGAATTTATTCTTTCATTAATACTAATTAAAGAAAACTTAAAACTGATTATGAACTAATTATGTTATTGCTTACTATAATTTATTTACCCACCCACCCAAAAAAAGCATTATAAAAACCCTTTCACCATGCCACTGATGACAAGTAGAATGGGCAGATTGAAAATGAATAAGGTTTCACACATACTACTAAATAAACTCGAATATAATTAAACAATTATTTTAAGCAGTTATATAGAACAAAAAGTAAGTAATTATTATCTAATGAGTAGGGTGTTTGACAATACCCCTTTTTTTCATCCATCCATAGAAAACTAATAAACTTTGTCTTCGGTTATCTTTTTTGATATACATTGATATATTTCTCTAATTTATCTTAATGATATAGGTCGTAGGATAACAATTATTTTATTTATTTTATTTATTATTAACAGTTATTAAGAAAAGTAATTACATGATCTGTCAGTTTGCATCACCTGTGGAAATTGTAGACATTCATAAACAACCAGAGGTAATATAGAATAAATAATAGTATTATTTTGTTTCAATTTAAAAAATACAATTTAATTGGTTTTATTTTCAGGCTGTTGTTTTAGAAGGAAAATATTGGAAAAGAAAATTTAATGCAGTAACTGCAGAATACAAGAAATGGAGGCTATTTTATCGAAGTTTACTACAAAATGGATTCAAAGAAAGACAAAAATTAGTAATTATTAAATTATAATAACAATATAATCATTATTCAGTATTTTAACTATATATTAATTTGAAAATTATCATTCAAATTAATATGTACATTAGTATACATTTAAAATACATTTTTTTTTCTAATAAGATTATTATTTGAAACATTTATCTAATTAATCGATATTCATAGTGTGACTTACAATTAAATAACAAAATAATATACATATATTATTATTTTACTTTTTTTCACTAAAAAAAATTTAGTTTATAATAGATATTACTTTATTTATCTAATTTAATATAATAGTGACTTATAAAAAAAAACAAATTTATTTTCTTAACTAGATAAATTTAAAAAATAATAAAAATGTGCATAAACATTCACTTGGACATTCACTGCTAATTATCAGATTTGATAATGAATAATGATGCTTAATAAACCTTTTGTTTACGTTTTTTCTATCTAACAATTTATAACTAGATTAAAATTAAAATTATTTTATATTTAACTGTACATGTTATTAATATTCATATAGTTAGTGTTATTATTTTTATATGAGTTAGAAAAATAAAGAATAATGAATCCTATATAGAAACAATTAAGTAAAAACACTAAACATACTAATAATAGAATTAATTTTATTTGACTTCGTACATGTGATAAATATAATATACTATTTAATTTGTCTTGGAAAAAAATCAAATGGCAAAATAATTTATTTTCTAGTTTATCTTACGATTTGTTTAGATATTTATGAGTACTAGTTTTATTTAGGTGAATTTTAAATATATTGTATTTTTTCCTAATATTTAAACATGAATCTAAATTAGTAAGGTCATTTTTTGCATTATCTAGTAGATTCAAGGAAAACTTTAATTCAATTTAAATATATTTTCATGCAAATACTTATTTTTAAGCAAATCTTAACATAATATGGACTTTTAACACTTTTATCAAACTAATATTTAAAATTTAATTGTTAATATGTTATGTTTCAGTTAAATGAATTTTTAGAATGGCAACAAAACAACTGTGATATAAGAATTGATGATGATTATATGAATTTTATAAGTGATACACTTTTTTCAACAGTGACCTCAAATTCTCGCATATTTGAATTTCCAAATGCCAGAGAAGGTATGTAATTATTTAATAGCAAACTAATATAATATATTCATGTAGTGTAGCAACTAAGAATATTATAGACTTTTACAACAAATTTAATAGAACTATTCAGATTTCAAAATTGCATTATTATTTTACATATATTTTGCATACACTCGTATAATATAATAAAAATATTTTTTTTGCTTCATTTATAGAAAAAATAAATAAAAAGTTTCATAATTTAAAAAAATATGTTTTGTATACAGTTAAATATTTAATGAGGTTAATATGTTGTGTCATCTATAATAGTATAATATATTATACACAGTTAATTAATTTTGTGATGTTTTAAATGTTTATTATAAAGATAAGTTTCTAAATATAAGAGCCGTTAGGATAAGCCATAGCTGTAGTTATTAGATAAGAGTTATATTATTGGGGATTTATGTATTACATTATATAAGTGTTGATTGACTGATCTAACAAACATATTAATTTGTAGTTTATTTGTTTAATAAACCATTATTTTCCATGTACAATTCTTGATAAAAATATGTTTTTAAAAAAATAACTATTATTATTTATTTCATAAGGTACTTAAAATTTTTTTTCAAATACATTAGGTCTTAAATACAACATAATATTACTTTTTCCTTTAAGACTAATATAATATTTCAAAGATCATGAATATTTTTTATCCCAATTTCATAATTGTCAATATAATAAATAATAAATTTAACTAAAATGAAATAAAAATAAAAGTTGATGAATTCAATAGTTTTGTGATGCTAATAGATTAAATCATTTTTCAAATTTTCCTGTGTTTAATTAAATTAATTAATTATTCTTTAAAATTGAATTATACGCTCAAAAACAACCATTTGTGTTTTAAAATATTAAATGATAATATGTATTATGCTAATTAAAATGTAATCTTTGACATTGGTGATATTTTTATTTTTGTTTATGTCTCAAAACCTTTGTGCCTCTGAAAAGGGGCAAAGGTGATGTTGTGAATCAAATATTAAACTTTTATATCATAGTAGTACTTACTATAATAAAATAAAAAATGTATTGTGATAATGATTGTATATAATCATTCAATAATTTTTTTTAATACCAATTTATGTATTTATAATATAAATTAGTAAGATAATGTTTATGATTTATACAGAATATACCTTAATTTATTTGAAATTGATAATTTAATTTAAAATATGATTTTTATTGATTCCTCTTAACTTTTAGTATACAATATATTAATAAATATTTAATGTATAAAATCAGTGGCGTATCCAGCACGAAATAATTGGGTAGGCCAAATTTGTTCTGTAGTATATAAATATATTTATATTGTTTATAATTATTAGGGAAGATTTTTCATGTCAAATGGGATATGGGTATGATAATAATATTCAATAAAAAATATTAATAATATTAATAGTAATAGGTATTTTTATTTTTGATAAAAAATAAAACCAAACAGTCAAATAAAAATTGGGTAAACCCTGGCCTAGTCAGCCTACCCTGTAAACACGCCACTGTATAAAATAGAAATTTGTCCAAATTAAATATTTAACTTGCATAACAAAATTATGGAATCTGATTTCTTGTATAATAATTATTATTAAACTTGAAGTTTATCACTTAAACTATATTCTAAAGAAGTTCCTTATTTTATTTTATTTATTTGACTCTGGATAGGGTACTGTTTGGTTATTTACAACCAATTATTAAAATGTTTACATTTTAAATATTTACTTTTATATTTTTACAGACATTAAAGTTTTTTTGATTTGTATGGTAAAAAATAGAATTGTTTGTTTTTCACAAACTATTTAATTGAATTTTATTAAAAAATAATAAAATTGAGATAATCTTAATTGTTATTTGAATATTTTTTTTATTTATCAAGCCCTTGCCCTTTTCTATCATTTAATTAAAATGCTTTAATTTTAATAAGTTTTTTTGGTTTTTTAACTCCACATAAACTCATTCAAATATGTATCAATAAGAGATCTTTTTGTACCATGTGGACATTTCTTCTTTGATATTTTTCACAAATTTTAAATATTTTGTAAGTGAGCCTAGTTATTTGCCAAAGTGGATAGGTGGGTATTGACTACTGGGAAATTGATTTAATACAATAATAGCAATTTTTAATTTTTTAATAATAATATTTATATTATTAAGTAAAAATAACAATTAGATTAAAAGCTGAGGGTGCATGAGTGGTCAAATGGTAATTTTTCAGGTCTTCAAATTATTTGCATGCCACTGTATAACGTGTAAGCTTATTACAAAACTAATGTAAAATTAATATGAATATAAAAATTCCTCACCTATAAATTATTATATTCAATGTGTCAGTTCCACAATTAATAATTGTGGACATCAAAAGTTAACTCTAATTGACTTTTATTATAGCAACTTACTCAAAAATTCATATTTGGTCATTGTTTAGTAAGCATATAATCAAAGTTTGTAAATACAGCTGACTAATTATCCAGAAACATTAAGATTAAACATTCCAAGAAGTTAGCCATGGTCAGTGACGTATTTAGGGGGGGGCCAGGGGGGGCTTGGGCCCCGGGCGGTCAAATTTTAGGGGCGGTAAATTTTGGAAAGCATTTTGATATAATACGGTAGGTTACAAAAAGTAATTATATACTAATAAAATCATTATTGCTAATTTTCGTGCTAATGAAAAAGCACGACGTAAACATTTTTAATTTTAACATATATATCTTTAATATTCTTTATTAAAATGTTGTCAATTAACCTACATTGAGGTTTTCTGTAGAATTAATAATAAAAAGCGGGTAAGTGGGTATCGCTCTGCTGTATATTAAGGAGTGGGGTGAACCTCGGACTATGGTAGGTTAAATTTGAATGCAATGATAGGTATCATTGTATACGAAAAACGATTCTGAACGAAGATGATTTGTCAGTTTAGGATATATTATATTTAAATATTGTCATATATTCTATTTTGAAACAAATAGTAGGTATAGTTTTTATATGTTACTTAGTTACTTTATAGTATCTGTTTATTAATAAAAAAAGTATTAGGCAACATACGCATAATGAGAGTATGAAATTTAATTTAAATTTTGACATATTTCGTATAAATTCGTACTTTAAGCATTTATAAAAAAAAATTGTGACTAACGATTTCGGATTTTTTTTTTTATCACTTTAAGAACAACTTATAAGAAACCTTGTATTAAATTTTTAAGATTTTCTGGCCACCCAAAAAATTTTTATCGGCATTTGAAGAAAAAAAATTTAGAAAAGTCGAAAATTTCAATTGTCTATAAGTAGCTTAAAAATGGTCAAAATATTTTGAAAATTTAACTGTAAAGAGATAATCATAATATAAATATTTGGTGAAAATTTCAAGTATTTACAATGATTCGTTTTTGATTTACAGCAAAATCAAAAAATTGATTTTGTCGAAGAGTGGTTTTTCGTAAAATTGCCGTTTTTCTATCACTTTTTTTTTGTTTTTCTCGATTTTTTTGAAAATTATTTGAAAATGTTTACTTTTGATCCCCCCAAAGTACCAAATAGATGAATTTTCCTATTCAAAGAGGGGCTGAAGTCAAAAATCAGAGCATTATTACTACTCCAAATGTTGTCGTCAGACACAAAAAAAAAAAACACACATCATAGTAAAATCAATATATTCTTCACTTCGTTCAGAATCTATATAGGTACCTACTATAATAATTATGTAATATTTGCTTCGATGTAAATTAATTTTTTTATGTATTCCTAATATATTATCTTTCCGACTATGAGTGTAGCAAAAAATGCAGTGGTTTCACTATCATGTGTTTTATACATAGGTTGGGAGGGGGCGTTTTTTTTTCTTACCTGGGGCGCAAAATTCCTAAATACGTCTCTGGCCCATGGTTTAATGTTTTATGGTTTATTAGTCAGCAGTATTTAAAAATTATGTTTTTGTACTTACAAATATTTAGAAATTACATACTTAAACTAAACTGTAATTTAAGTATGAATTTGTACAGGCAATATAAGTTAAAAACTTGTCAAATTTATTAAAAAAAAAAGAAATTCACTGCTCTGGTTAGAAAAAAATTATTTATATTCCAGTATACACATATACTCAAAATTTAAACCATAGTATTATAATATTATCATTTCATTACAAAGTTAAATCATCTTGAAAACTGAAAATATTATTCAGTATTATTTTTTACGCAGTTATTGTAGTATCATACTTACTTATAATGAAAAAAAAAATTTCAGATTTTATTAATATACCAAGTCAATCCTAAAATATTTATATTAGATTAATAGATTCTGAATGTACATTAATGAAATGGTAAATAATTAAAATCAAAATGTGATTTATTTATTATATAATAATTAGATGGCTATTGCCTCCTATTCGTTTGGTTCACCAATCCCCTGGAGCAGGGGTCGGGAACCTTTTCGTAGGAAAGAGCCATTTTTTCAAAAAATTACAAAACTATGATATCCAGGGAGCTGCACAGGTTTGAACAACCATTTTTTTAATTGTGGTGTATAAATTATTAGTTTATTAGAATAAAGATATATATAATAATGATATCCAAAGAGCCGCAAGTTACATGTTAAAGAGCCGCATGCGGCTCCGGAGCCGCAGGTTCCCGACCCCTGCCCTGGAGGATAATTAGAATCAACACCCCTGTGTTGGAATATGTTGACTCATAGTAATATAGTATACTATTAATTATTTGAATATAGTCCAATTAACTAGAATCCCACTGAGCTCTGCTTCTACAATCCAAGAAGTTCCGCTCTGGCGCTCCCTTAAATCTTGAAACTAAATATCTGTAATTTAAAATATATAAAATATGTAGAAGATAAAATATACAACACTATTTTTTATAATAGACAGGTTTTAAATTAGTAATAATAAAACCATTATTCATATTTAGTACGTTTTACATAGTAGTAAGTAATAAAATAAAATCTGTTATTAGGTACCTACTTTATTATTATTAGTAAATAGTAAAAAACTCACATAAATTAAATAAATTAAATATTACTGTAAGACGGTAGACGGATTACTGATTAGTACTTAAAATGAGTACTACATATTATACAATAGTTATAAATGAATAAATGTTATGACTTATAATAAATTCATATAATTGATACACCCATGCCTTCTTGTTGCTTGATTTTGAAGAAGACCATTATAATTTATAGCTATAGAATTATATTATTTATAATATGTCTCGATATTGATTATTATATAGTGATTCAAGTTTTTAACTTGGATGCATTTAATATTATTGTGGTAGCTATTAAAATTGTTCTTAATTATTATTAGTATTTGTCATTTGACATCTGTAACTATTATGGTATTATGATAATATTATTGATACATTTGCACTTGGATAATTACTAATTATTATAATATAATATTATAATGTAACTAAATTAAAATCGTCACAACTATATAATATAATATGTATCAATATCTTATAATTAAACCCACTTGTTCATGAAAAGTGGATACCAGTTTTAATTATTATTAGTAGTAGTATTGTAAATTGTTATTTAATTTGTTAAACAGATGTTTATAATTTATATTTAATGTGTATTATATTATTTCATTATTTTAAAATTTGAAATTTTAAGTTAAATATATGATTATGATATAACTAGAGTCCGGATTTTTATGCAAAAACATATTTTTATAACAAGCGTATGCTGTTTGATGGAAGTAAGAAATGTTTGCATTTCATAACCTGTAGAATCTATCAAAAAAAGTTTTTTTTGCATATTAGTGCATATTTTGACTTCAGAGAATATTTCAGAATATTTTAGAATATTTTCGTTGTATTTGATTATATTAAAGAATAAAGGATACTTAGCATTATATATAAGACAATTTTCACTGATCGCCGTACTGACTTTACTCCGGAAAATATGGAAAAATATATTATTGTACATTCTTTTAAAAAAATTGTATAATAATTAATAATTTTTTTAGATTCTGATCGGAGTGATGAATGTATTGATTCTACAATGATGTGTTTTTTTTTTTTTATGTCTGTCATCACGTTTTTAAGTAGTAATAATGTTTCGATTTTTGACTTCAGCCCCTCTTTGAAAAGAGAAATTAATTTAGTTGGTACTTTGGGGGGTTAATAGTAAAGAAGTTTTCAAAAGCGTCAAGAAAAACTCTAAAAAAATAAAAGAAAAACGAGAATTATTACGCTTATTCACTTTTTGATAAAATCGATTTTTTGATTTTGCTATAACTTAAAAACGAACCATTGTAAATGCTTCAAATTTTCACCAAATGTTGATATTAGCGTTATCTATTCACGATTAAATTTTCAAAATATTTAGAATTTTTTTAAACTATTTATAAACCATTGAACTTTTCGAATTTTCTAAATTTTTTTTCTTGAAATGCCGATAAAAAAAATTTGGCTTTCTAAAAATCTTTAAAATTTAATACAAGGTTTATTATAAGTTGAACTTATCGTAGTAAAAAAAAAAAATCAAAAATCGTTAGTCACAATTTTTGTTTATAAGCATTTAATGTTCAAATGTTTACGACATATATCAAAATCGCGAAAATTTACAAGGAATTTTTAAAGTTAAAAATTCATAAAATTTTGTGATTTATACCTAAGATTAAAAACCCAATACAAGGTTATCCATAAGTTTTCCTTCGAGTAACTGTAAAAAAAAATTCCAGCGTCAATATAGAAAAAAAGTTATGAGCGTATGAAATGAAAATTTTTTTCGAAATCATGTAAAATAATGATATATTACAACTTAAATATAAGTAATAATATAATATATTCTACTAATTATCATTGACTGACAAATCATCTCCGTTCAGATTCAGAATCGTTTTTCGTATACATGATACCTATCATTGCATTCAAATTTAACACATCCATTATAGTGACCAGTGACCTACTCTCCATCTCTACTATACAGCAGAGCGATACCCACTTGCCCACTTTTTTTTTTTTACTTATTAGTTAGTATTATCAATTTTAACTGCATATAAACATAATATTTCAAACGTTTTATAACAGAATATAAATCTGGACTCTAGATATTACTAATATTAGTGCTATTAAGAAAAAATGTTCATAAATATCATACTATTCATTTGTTGCCTTATTATAGGTCAGGTAATTTATTTTTTGTTCCTGATATTTTGAAAGGGGTTTAAATGCCCAAAACCCCCTTGCGTTTGCGCCTGTTCCTATATAATCATTACGCAGTTTACTCATAGTTCATAACTAAAACTTTTAAAGTTACAATTAAAATAAAATAATTTATATCCTTTAAAATACGTTAATACGTGTAACAATAATATTGTTGAAAGCTTAAATTTTAATCAATTCGAAATTTTTCCTACAAAAACCATCGGCAGTATCATCTGCCTCACATTTTTATTTGTATATACGGTCTAAATAAGTTGAAATTAGTTGTATTAGTGTCGTATTTACAGAAAGGGTGCTGGGGGGTTTATATTAATCCCCCGCAGGAGTTGATGATTTAGCAAAAAAAAAACAGAAAGCTTGATTTCATTTTATAATTTCGCCTTATTTATACATATATAAATTTATAATGTAATATATTTTTCAACCCCCCCCCCCCCCCCACAAAAAAACAAAATTGTAAATACGCCACTGAATCGTACAATATACTTGTAACAGTTGTAACATATCATATACTTGTATTCTATCAAATAATTATTGAACCTTGAATCTTGATACATATTAGATTTGATTTAAATGTATGGCGTACCTTTCTTATTATATTAAGAAGTGGGTTGTGTTCAATGTTTATGTAGTTATGTTTGAAGATACTTGTATTTATCCTTAGGAGTTAGGTGTTAGGTGATTAGGTGTTTGTGCTTTGTCCAGCAAGAAAACGCCACAACCCGACGATAATCGGTCGTTTTGCGTAGGTATCCATTATTCAGTCGTCAATAGTCGATACTGGTTCTATCTATATGACAAGAGGTGTCACGTGGAGATGCGCAAGATCGACCTGTTATTCCATTAGACAGGATATTATAGTATAAAATATAGTATGATATTATAATGACAATATGACATGTTGTATTGAAACTATTTTTTGAATTTCTTCCGTGCGGTGAGATTGAAAATGAATCATTTTTCTTAAAGGATAAGATACATGCGAAGTCATGATTTTTCTGCATTTATTTAGATATCCCCTTAGAAGAAATTCAGGTTTTAATTTATTTTAGATGGTTTTGTTTGTGGAGTTCTTATTATAAATACCATAATTATTGATTACTTAAGTGGAAGGTTGTATTTGTTTATCGAGAATATCTGCTGTCTGGTAACTGTTGTCTGTTAATATTATAATGTATTATTGTACGTCACATGTATTATGTTTATAGTTATACATTTCAATCGGAGAATAAGTCTATTATTTTATTTATATTTTTAAGTTAATAAGAAAAAAGTGGGCAAGTGGGTATCGCTCTGCTGTATAGTAGAGATAGAGAGTAGGTCACTAGTCACTATAATGGATGTGTTAAATTTGAATGCAATGACTAACGATTCTGAACGGAGATGATTTGTCAGTAAATGATAATTAGTAGAGTATATTATATTATTACCTATATTTAAATTGTAATATAATATCGTTATTTTACGCGATTTTGTAAAAAATTAAATTTAATATGCTCATAAAATTTTTTCTATATTGACGCTGGAATTTTTTTTTACAGTTACTTGAAGGAAAACTTATGGATAACCTTGTATTAAATTTTTGAACATTAAGTATAAATCACAAAAGTTTTATGAATTTTCAACTTTAAAATTCCTTGCAAATTTTCGCGATTTTGATATATTTCGTGAATATTTGAACTTTAAGTGCTTATAAACAAAAATTGTGACTATCGATTTTTGATTTTTTTTTTTACTGCGATAAGTTCAACTTAATAACCCTTGTATTAAATTTTAAAGATTTTTTGGATAGCCAAATTTTTTTTATCGGCCTTTTAAGATAAAAAAACTTTAAAAAATCAAAAATTTCAATTGTCTATAAGTAGCTTAAAAAAATTCTAAATATTTTTAAAATTTAATCGTAAATAGATAACACTAATATCAACATTTGGTGAAAATTTCAAGTATTTACAATGATTCGTTTTTGAGTTATAGCAATATCAAAAAATCGATTTTGTCAAAAAGTGAATAAGCGTAAAAATTATCGTTTTTCTTTTCTTTTTCAGAGTTTTTCTTGACGCTTTTGAAAACTACTTTTCTTATTGACCCCCCCCCCCCCCAAAGTACCAACTAGATGAATTTTCCTTTTCAAAGAGGGGCTGAAGTCAAAAATCGAAGCATTTTTACTACTCCAAAAAGTGATGACAGACACAAAAATAAAAAAATAAAATAAAATAAAAAACACTCATCATTGTAAAATCAATACATTCATCACTCCATTCAGAATCTAAAATAATGTAGCCATAAAATAGTATAAATATAATATTTTTTCCAATTTAGGAAAACCAAAAAAATTCTAAATTGTTATCGAATATCTGTTTTAATTGTAAGTCAAAACATAAAAAGTCTTGGTTTTTAAGAAAATTGTATCTAATTTTTTCGTGTATAATAGATTCGAAGAGAAATAATTAAATCAATAAGTTGGCAAATGTTATTGAGAGATTTCTTTTCTGTAATTCGTGATTTCGCAACGTACATCGTTTACTAAACACTAAAACACTATAATATTGCCATTATACAATGTTTTTGTTTTTTACTTGATTTTTATTATTTTGTGTAATATCTATACGACTATACGCAAGACTTGGCATTAATGTATTAAATTCACTGACTACTAAGAATCACTGTCTAAATTACAGTAATAATTTATAATTAGATATTATTTACTTATTTAATTGTTCTTATCGGCTTACCAGTATGTCCCAAATACTACTTGAAAAACCAATTAAAGTGTTTATCGTTCGAAAAACATAATATATTCGTTGATTAGATTACGAGAAGCTCCGCTCCTCTCTCCGCCCTCCCGATGAGCTTAATACCATCGTTTTATGCCATCATCCTGCTGCCATCGCCATAATATCATAACCGAACAAATTGATACTGTTCCGTATATATCGTTTTTAATAACACTTGTAAACCTCCTAGTTGCGCTATTTCTCGACATTCGAGATTTTCCTAATCAGCTCGTAGGTTATAGTCCAATATGCCAACGTCAAGTTTTATGTATACAAAACGTACGTATGTATATTATTATTACTATAATGTGTATATAATATATCGAAATATTTAATGTAAATATTTCGTTGCGCCAACACGTGTCTTTTATGCGTTTGTTGTGTACGCGTGTTCTCGTACTACTATGTACTCCTACAAATATTAAATTACACTGTGCACAGAATTCAGCTCGTGTTCGATTTCTTCCTCGCGAGTGCCCGTTTTTAATTTTGGACCGGTCGAACCCAGAAACAAATTGCGAATAAAATACAAACAATTGTCACATATTATAAATAGTAAATAATCAGTCGTAGAAAATGAGTCTTCTGTTTTTATGTTTAACAACAAAACTATAACTTTAGGAACATTTATTTCGGGTTGATCTGATGTTGAGATTAGTGTTGTCAACAATTATTGCAATATTAGTTACGTTCTACTATAGCGGTCAATGATTTTTTTTAAATAAGACGGAACGAAATTATTTGATTTGTGGATTAATTAGCTGTACTATAACATTATGTTTTATGTGTATTATTATTTGTAATATAATGTACTGTACGCGTGTACTGAATAATATAATATTATACATTTTATTATAATGACAGTCGTGTGTTTGTTTCGAGGAAGAAAAAAACTATCTCAAAATACACGGCTGACGGCTTTATCGAAATTATTATTATTATAATACGGTCTTGTTGTGATAAGATTATAGTCTTTAAAATATGGTATTTTTAAAGAGGTCTAACTCGGTGGCAGTAAATCCGTTATCACCAACCAGTAATGCCAGTATTGAAATCTAACGTTTGATATTATATTTACACACGCCCAGAACTCCTCTCCGATGTATAAATAATATTTATTATTGTTTAATTATACCTACATCTAACTACTTATTAGTTACACGCGCTTTCGTGTCTTTGTATAACACATTCATACGTAATGCCCCTTATGACTTGCAGTGTGCACTTATATTAATGTACAATACATATTTATGTTTGATATTATAATATCATTGTAAAAAGTTGAAAGTGTGACGTCCGCGCTGAAATATAATAAATTGTGATACAATTTTTTGACGTAAGTTTATAATCGATTTTTTTTTAACCGCCTAGTAATAATTCCGGGGGTGGGAGTAAATCGATTTAATTATAAACAAGATGATTATTGTCTTTTTGTGTACGTTCTATTTTTGCTTGATGTGATTTATTATTTTTTTTTCTGTTTTTAGACAAATCGACTACAACTAATATTGCCGATTTTATACAACCGAGTTTAGGACAGCTGCAGCCAAATTTAGATGAATTCATGGATACCATAGAACCTTTGCAAGGTACCTAAAATACTGTTATTACTATTATATAATAACAATAAATAATATAGTATATATACATATTACTAATGTGTTCACACAAATGCGGTTTTCACGATCTTTTGGGTTATTTTAACTATTTTATTATTATTATACATAGTATTAGACAAAACTAACGTACAAATGTATAGCTATTTATTACTTTAAAATCGTTTATTATACATGAATTATTTTTAACAACGTCATTGTTAACTTACAGGAAAGGCATTACAATTTATATTAATTTCTAATAATTTGCTAGTCAATTCAATTCATCATTAATTTAATTTTAATAGATATAAAACATGGTCACAATTTTATTTTACATTTTTTCTACTAGCTCTTAGGTTATGTTTGAGTTTTATAACTCAATAAAAATAATTACTACATTATTTAATTTTTTTATTATTATTATTATTAGCTACTAGTATAAACTTTAATAACTCGGCAATTAAATAATACAAAACATCATTATTAGTATCTGACATTTTTCGTATGAAAAAGACATCGTGTATATGTTAACTTTCTAACCAATAACAGAGTAAAATTTACTTCCAGATTTAGAACAATCAATTTTACTCTATTTTAAATTTAAATAGAATAGTATCTCTATGGCCCATATTAAAATAAATTAATCCCACTGACCCTATATAAAATTTTGGCTTTTAAATTTCATAATAGATCAATTCAACAAGCAGAGTGACAATACCACAATAATAAGTACAATATTATTGTTATATTAGTATATTATGATAAATCTTAGTTTTTAAATTTTTAATCAAAATAATAAGTAATTCATAATTTAAGAAGTTTTTTATTACTAGGTTAAGTTACTTATATCATTAAAATATTTAATTATTATCAACATTTATGTTAACATATCAATTTTGTTCAAATGTGTACATGGACCAGGCCACCAGAGTCATTCATAAATAAGACTTGTGGGACCCATAATGAATAAAAAATTTAAAAAACATAAAATTTTAAAATATTACAAAATTCTTTTTAAAAAATTAACCATAATTGTACACAAACTAAAAATTTAAGTAATAATTTGTAGTTTGTACAAGCATAATTAATGAATATATTAATTATGAACATACTAATAATAGTTTGGTTCTTTAAATGGCATGGAATAATATCTCGCCCAAAAAAAAAAAAATTGTTGATAAGAACAGTAAACTTGTTATGTATACATAATGCATATTAATGATGATTTAGTAAAACCTTTAAAATATGATGTGATTAGTTGTATTTGGTTGTCGATAGATTTGTATATTATTAGAAAATAATTTTTAGAAATGTCTTTTTTTTATTAGAAAAATCTAATCACCTTACATATGATAATAATAATATAATGTACTATATAATATCATTATATTGTCACTAATGTCACTTAGTTTTTTTAATTGATCTATTAGCACGTTTTAAGGTAAAATCATTATATAGGACTGTATAAGCTTTTTTTGATGTTTCAATTTTGTCTTTATATTTTAAATTTAAAAAAATTTTATAGGTATGTATATTTATTTTTAAAGTACTCAAAACTTAACAATTTAAACATTGAAAAAACACTATGATAAAGCTATATAATATTTTTATTGTTAAATTAGATTATATAACACATTCATAGGTCCTATTATAAAAATAACAATAAAATTTACTATTGTAATAATTTAATAATTTAGTATTTTTAAAATAGATAACATACTTATATTTCTTTTTTTAAATTAAGCAGTGTAAACATAATGTTATAACTATATGTCACACTGGCAACAGTTTAATTTATTAAACATAATACTTGTTATAACATTTTCATTTATTAAGAAGTAACCATATGTATTAAAAGGATGTAGTACCTACAATCCACATGTGTTGTCTCTCTCTTACACACGTCAACATAGCAAATTTCCATTCACCAGTTTCAATATTGTGCTGTTAGTTTTGAAATTAGTGTGAACTGACCTGAAAATTTTAAGTAAATTATGATCATATTAAAATGTGCAGTTTCAAAAAGATCATTACTTCTTTAAGAATAATAAAATCAATAAAAGGCTTCCGTGGGACCCTGGATAATAATCTTACCTTTAAATTTTATAATAGGTCAGTTCACTCAAGTATCAAAACTAACAGCGCAATATTGAAACTGGTGTATGAAAATTTGCTATGTTGACGTGTGTAAGAGGGAGACAACACATGTGGATTGTGGGTACTACATCCTTTTAATACATGTGGTTATTTCTTAATAAATGAAAATGTTATAAAAAGTATTATGTTTAATAAATTAAACTGTTGCCAGTGTGACATATAGTTATAACATTATGTTTACACTGCCTAATTTAAAAAAAGAAATATAAGTATGTTATCTATTTTAAAAATACTAAATTATTAAATTATTACAATAATATTTTTATTAATTATCTTTCTGTAAAAAAAATTGATTTTTAGATATTTTGAGTTGGTTTCTTCACTATAAAATATTGTTTTTATTAATTTTTTTTTTTTTAGTTTTGTCACCACTTTTTTACATAGAAAAAGTGCTTCAAAAGTATAGTCTATAAAGATCCTTTATAGATTGAGAATTCGACACTAATGGTATTTAGAGAGATAATTTTTGAATTTTTCAGTTATTCTCCAGAAAATTATTTAAATCTATGAAAAAATGTTGAGAACATCTGTTTTTATTGATTTTAGCTGTAATTCAGAAAAACTAATTAATTATATTAAAAACTTTCAATGATTCATTTTTTTTTTTGTCTTTCTATAAACATAATTTTCAATATGTAAAAAATGTATAAGTGATAGATATATTAAGAATTTTGAATATTTATTATTATATTTATCTTGAGTAGTTTGAAGTTTTGATTTTAAAAACTTAAGTAATTTCATACCGCATTAAAATTGTAGTCTTAGATCATATGAAAATGATTTATTTTGTGACAAGAAAAATATTATTATTTTAAATAAAATTAATTTTCAGAAGTTCTTATTATATTATAGTCTTAAGAAATAATCAACAGGTTAAATTTTAAATTAGAAATTATTTATGTTCACAATAATAGTACTTATACTAATATGCTATGTAGTTCTTATCTAGTTATTATATGGTTAAAACTCTTTTTTTTTTTTTTAGAGAAAGAGAATGAAAATAAAATTATTAATATATAAAAGGTTAGGTTAGATGCATATGTACCTATATTACAATATATTCTGTCTAGTATAAGAAATTACTGTGACCTGATGAAAATCAGTTATATTACACACTCCATGCGACACATTCCTATAGTGAATTGAGTGTCAAGTTAAAATGTACAGAATTGGTGTGTTCTCTTACTGAACAGAGTTCAATCACTGTGATGTTAAATTTAGAACCAAGGTTACCAAATAGTTATTTTAATAAGAACTGAGAAAACTCTACCTTTGACTCACTAAAGTACTAAATACAATTTGCCACTAAAAACTTCCATTGCAATTATTGATTAAAGCATTTATTCTTCAAAAAAAATTGTAACTACACTAAAGTTAAATATAAAACTCATTGTAAAAATCAATACATTCATACGCTCAAAATCTAAAAATGATTTAAATTATAAAATAAAATAAAAACTATTAATTATAGGTAAATAATTACATATTTATTTTTTAATTTGAACAAGAAAGTAATATTTATATTAAAAAATTAATTAAAATATTGTTCATTTTTTAATTATTTATTTTAAAATGTTTGTATCAATACATTTACAAGTAATAACTTATTTTAATACGGTTGTTAGATATTGACCTATTGCGAAAGAGATAATTTTTTGTTAATATTTTGCACATTTAAAATGTGTATTCTAAATGTTTTAATCTTTGTTAATGGTCAGAAAAATTATCAGTAAATTATATTTTTTAATTTGAACCATTTACTGACTTATTTCATGAAAAACATTATTAAATAATTTAATTTTTTTAATATGTTTAGGAGATTCTTAATTATTATGTACCTAATTAAATACATACTTATGATTAACAAAGTATTTAAACTGTTCAGTATGAGTGGAAAACAAATTAAACCATTATTATTTGTCTTGTTTTATGCAAGTAGCTCTACTAAAATATTAATATTTATAATAACAAATAATATAAATATAGCTATTAGTTTTTATTTAATATAAAAGAGACACAATGGAGAATTAGATCACATTTATCTAATTTTTGATCAGAAATTTTTAATTATTTACTAAACCGTAAATAGATTTATTATTGTAATTCAATGTTTCTATCATCTTCATATGGCCTTATAACTCTGTATAAATTTTAGCTGCTACTTTCAGTTCCTTCCAATTTCCACATTCTTGAATCATAGCTTCCAAACTCTTAAGGTCTTATTGTATATTATCCCTCCATTATTTTTTTTTTGTCTCCTTTTGATTTTTTTTTTTTTTATGATATTCTTGCTTCCCTTTGTTATATTTGTTCAAACAACTTGAGTGTTTGTGACTGCATAGCTTTATAATTATGGCAATATTTGTTATTTTTCTTCTTCGCCTGCAGTTTAATACAATTATTTGAGTTGTTATTATAAATTGGTAAAAGTACCTTAATTGTATTGTAGATGTTATGAATCCTTTATTGAAATATATATTTAGTGTTATGTATCACAAAATATTATCAATTAGTTGCTGGTGTTAAACTGTAACAACTAAATGTTAATAACTTAATAATATCATGCTCAGAGGCACTATTTCAATAAATAAACTAAGGTTGCTGAAACCCCCTATTGTTCCAGTTAGTCTTATGATAAATTTAGTCATACATTATTTATGATTATGAAATTTAAATTATACAATAAACAACTTCACCCCCACTCATAATAGAATAATTAAATATTTAATAATAACTACAATAATCTTATTAACAAAATAAAAAATAATTAATCATAAATGGCATGTATTATGACTACTAATTTCAAGATTTTGCCTATGACCAATGACCATGTTACTATTCTTTCTATTAAAGTTAATTTAACTATTAGTTTATAATTTGTTGTAAATTTTTTTAGATTTATTTAGCCCTCCTAAGTTACCAACAGTACCAGAAGAATGTCAAATGTCAACAGAATCATCCAACAATTTATACAGTCAACCTTATGGAAATGTAAACAATTGTTATCAGACAAATCAACAACATTCATTGTCATTACATTCAGAAATGAACCAACTTAAAATGACAAATATGCGACAAGAAACTACCGATTCATCATGTCCATTACACGCTAGTAATTATTCAACAGGAGAAAACTATCAATCTAATTTTCCAACAATCTTTCATCAATCTTCAAATGGTAGTTATCCATCCAATAATCTCTCATATAACAATATTCCAACGGGAACTACACAATCTCACCACAATGAAATGCAGATACCACCACCACCACCACCCGTATATCCATTTGAATTCAATACACCCAATATTAGCCATGAACCAGTAATAAATTCCAATAGTTATAATCAACATCAAGATATATCTGCATCTAATACTTCTGTGATGAATTATGGCAATGGAACATCAACTAATGATTTTAAAAATAGAACTTCACAAATACAAACATATAGCAAGTTTCCTCCAGTTGTGAGAAATTCACAAGATCACTTTGTTACGCCAAAAGTAAAATTAATTCATAACCCAGGATTAGATATTTATAATTTATTAAATTTATTTTGTCTATAGATTAGACAAAGGCCACGTACTAGACAACCCCAGCCAAAACAAAAAGTTATGCAATCGAGTATAAATTCTCCAAATGATAACAACCAAAGTGTACTACTTGCTCAGCTTCTCTCATCAAGTACATTTTCACTTAAATTCTATAATATTTTCTAATATAATTTTATATTAAAATAATATTTTTGTTAGACAATATGTTTTCAACGCCAAGTTCAACTGTAGTTTCTAATAACATGACAAAGTTTCGAAATACAAATGGATCTTATCAAACATACCAGCAAGTACCACAGAATCCACAAATTCCACAGATACCATATCAACTAATACAAAGAAGAGCGAGAACACCAGATCACGTTTTAACTTCATACACTGATCACCTTGTTTATCGAAAACCAAGTCCTGTATTTATGAATCAAAGGTATTGTATATAATATGTATATAATTAACTATAATTTATCTATATTAATATATAATATACATTTTTTTAAATATTTTTAGTGACTGTAATGTATATAATTTAACACCTAATACTCGTGGGCTTATCGATGCAGTTGGAACACCTGGTGGTATTCATCAACTTCCCCAAATTCAACCTAGGTTTGATATACCACATGGAAACACCCAAGGTTACTCAAACTATAGGCTCCCTCAACCTCAAGAGTATGTTAACCATTCCGTCATAGATAAACCATCACCTACTAGCAATCAACCATCACCTACAAATAACTATAATCAATCTTTAAATACTCCAATTCCTCAATCTGTAACAACATCACCTATGTCATGTAGTACAGATCTCTGTCAAAAAAATCATTCTCCAAATCAATCTAATGAGTCTGTTAATTTGTCACAAAGGAACGGCTCGATGCCAATGCCAACACATGTCATGATTGCTGGTCCATCAAGAACTCCATATAAGGTAATATAACACACTGTTTTGTTTTAGATCATAAACATCTATGTTTGTAGTCATTTAAATAAATATTAGTGTGAACTGCTCATGAGCTTAAGGCCTAGGTTAAAATATGTGCAGGAACATAGGAGAGTTTGTCATATAAATGCAGAACAAAAGCGAAGGTGTAACATTAAGAACGGATTTGATATGTTGAATATGTTAATTCCACAAATTAACCAAAATCCAAACACAAAAATGAGTAAAGCGGCTATGTTACAAAAAGGAGCTGATTATATACTACAGCTAAGGTCAGAACGAGCTCGGTTATACGAAGAGAGGCAAAATTTGCAACAACAAGTTGAATCTCTTAATCTAGCTATTAGGTTTGTAAATGTATTTATTTTTTTTTTATTGATTATCAATATTTTTTTTTATTTCATTTATAAATTGATTAAAATTGGTTTTTACAGTAATTGTCAAGCAATGTTACCTGCTACAGGAGCCCCATTTTCTAGACAACGAACAACAAAAATGAAAGAAATGTTTGATGAATATGTTAAGAAACGAACTCAAGAAAATTGGAAATTTTATATTGTATCCTTGACATAGTTTTAATTTAAGTTCTAGTCTTTAATTTTCACTAAATAATAAAGTTACATCAAAGTATAATAATTAATATTAAAAAAAAAAAAAAATTGAAAACTTAAAATAATAAAAATATTTCATATTAACTAAATAAGTTGTATATTATAAATTATGATATACATTAAAAATATTTTTATTTATACATTTAAATAAATTAAATAACATCTTAATTTATTTTAATTTAATAACTTATATAAATAGTATTAACAACTATTTTTTTTTTTTTAAATAATGTTAATTATTAATTTATTCTTAAAGCACAAACAATTAAGTCTTTTAATATATACATACTTCATACACTTTGTTTTTCATAAAATTATGTTTTAAAAGTTCACCAAATTTGTATTTTAATTCTTTAAATTCATATTATTTAGCTGAGTTTAATTGCAGAACCATTATTAAATTCATTTAACTCAAGTGTGTCTACATCAAGCTATGATGAAATGTACCGTACTACTCTTCAGTGGGTAGAACAACACTGTACATTGGGTGATCTCAGGCCAAGTGAGTGTTAATGATTTAACAATATCTATAAAAAAAAAGTATCTTTAATTCTTGTATTTCAGACTAAAGTTTTAGGCATAGATAATAGTATTTTAGTGTAGCATAAAAATGTATTATATAAAAGAATAATCTTATTAATAGTCTGTGAAGCAATTTGATAAGTTTGAAATTTCTCATTTTTTCAATGCAAATTCCAGCACATAATATATTTTTTAAAAAAAATAGTATATAATATTTACTATTTAGTATTTAGTATAATATATTATATTATTTTTTATAAACAAAAATTGTATATTTTTAGTTGCTTTAAATGCATTGCGAAACCTGTGCACATCAACTGAAATACTGTCAGATCCTAGTAATTTACCTGAAGAAATAAACAACATCATTCAAAAAAGTCAAACAAAACACCAACCACAAGGAAACCGAAACTAAAAATATATAATATAATCATTAACATTGTATGTGCCATTTTTGTTTCTTTAATTATTATATAATTGTTTATGTTTTTTGTTTTTGTTTTTATGTTTAACGTTGTTAAGTTTTCAATATATATATATATGTAATTTTTGAGCCTTAATTTGTTGATTAATTATTTAAACGAATCTAATTATATGTATAACTATTTATGAAAATACAGATACCTTTTTTTGTGATAAGTACATAAAATATTTTTTGTATTTTATAGAAAAACATATTTCTTTAAAATGTTATTTTATAAACAATATTATATTAATTTATCTATCTTTATTATTATATTCCTAAAATGTTTTATTATTTTTAAGTGCAGAGCATGTATCATAAGTCAATATACATGTGTATATATATATTATGAAAAACAAAAACAAAATCAAAATTTTTTTTATTTGCAAATTATAACAACAAAATAAATTAAATAAATAAATTACTCATAAATATATGAAGTTATTAATAATTATAAATAATTGTAGAAAAAGGTGATTGTAAATTAAAATATTATGTTTGCAAGGTCTCTATAGAGGTAATAGACTTAAAACAAAACAGTGTTTGTGTTTTAAGAAACAATTTAAATTTGTGTTAAGAAAAGTGAATTTTTATTTAATATTTTACTGTGTGTTTGGATCCGCATTATGACAAAATGATTTTTCATAGTGTGTTTAATGTATAGAATTTTTAATATAATCTTATTAAATATTGTTCTTATTAAAAACAGTTAAAATTATTGTAGTCATTATTGGGACTTAGGTTAATATAAATATAATAATTTTATTAGGTGTTACTTAAAATTTTCATACTGACCTGCTACTGCTAAAAGCAATAATACTGTTAAATTAATTTTAAGTAATCATTTTTCTATTGATTATAATCAGGCAATTCATATATAAGATCTTAAATTTTAAAAGATCTTTTGGTCTACTAATCATAATTTAGGTGTTTAATGATAAAAACTCGCCCAAATGTATTACGCCCCTTCCCATATATTATTAATTATTGTACGTAGGTAGGTACTAGGTATTGTATTTATTTTGTATTAACTGTAAATTAATATATTTTAAACAATGAAAAAAAAAACATATACACTACAATAAACTTATAAGTTTTTACTGATAAATGATTGTATAGGTTACCTAGGTATATTTATAAACTAGGTAATATAAGTATCAAAAAGTACAAAGATAGTTGATCATTTATGTATTTAAACTATTTAAAGAAATCTTTGTGGTACAAGTGTTTATATTATGATAAATTTAAATAAATAAATTTAATTTGTGGTATAAACAAGATATAAGTAGAATGAACAATGGTACCTAAAACTTAATGTTAACTAATTTGAATCATTTTTTTGGGTAAGAGCAATAGGATGAATAATTAATTTGCAAATTTTACAATACCTAGTAAATTTGTTGTTTATTCGTGAATGAGAATTGAGAATTCTGTAAAATGTATGGACAACATACATTTTACGAACCCTAAAACCTAACTTGTATCATCAGCTATTAATACTAAAGCAATAAATATGATTCAAATGATTTAATTTTAGGATTTCTGGTAGAAAATGTTATATTTTAAGTAATATTAGTAATACCTATAGCTACTTTTAACTTTATATAAACATATAGCGTTATACAAAAGATGTACTATTTGTATTAATTTATACTACCTAAGTATGTTATTTTTATACAATAAAGTTCTTTCTAAAATATATATATATATATATAGGACGATTCTTTTATCATAAACCACTCATTATTTCAAAAAATATTTTGAAAACATTTTTTTACCTACATAGTTTCAAGTTGTTAAAAAAACAACGTTTTTATTAAAAAATTTAATTTTTAAATATTTTTTACTTTTTTGAATGACGATATAGTTTTAATTTCATATTTCAAAGCAGACTATTTTTCTGAGTATTTTGATGCATAAAATTCGAATTTAAGGCGAGTAGTTAATAAGTTTTATTAAGTTTAGACAAGCGGAGTAGTGGACAAACATTTTACGAGGTTACCCCGTACCACTACACATCGTGCATCAAAACTTTAAATACTCTTAAACTACTCGTTCTAAATTCAATTTTTATATATCAAAATACTCAAAAAAAATTTCTGCTTTGGAATATGAAATTAAAACTATGTTGTCATTCAAAAACGTACAAAACTTAAAAAAATATACTGTTTAAATAATTTCTGACTCAAATAAAGATATGAGACTTAAATTATTTTAAATTATATAAACTATCAAGAACTACTATAGTTATAGACGTTATAGTATAGATATAGTAATATAGTTTATTTTTGTTTCATCGTATTCGTCTGGTAATTTTACACAAGCTGCAAACATATATAATATTTTAATAATTATAATGTACAAAGTGTTATAATTTTAAGAAAATGTAAAATACAAAAATACGTTTTTCTCAAAATCATTATTCATTCTATATAGTAACTTACGGCATTTTTGCTTACGGCGGCCGTACAAGTGTCTATAACAGATAAATAAAGAACTAAAGCAATCTATATATATATATATATATATAAATATTTTTGTTTATTATTAATAAAAAAGTATTCTTAGCCTATCTATATCTATGGTCTATGCCAGTGTTTCCCAACTTCTTTTACTCGTGGAACCTTTGCATGAGCTTGAACATTTTGTGGAACCCCTACCCCAATATAATTTTTGGAGCTTTTCTAGGTTCAAATCATAGTTCAAATCAAAAATATCATTAATTAATAAATATTTTCCCAAATTTCTCACGGAACCCTTCAACCCTTGGCACTGGCTGACGGAACCTTTAGGTTCCGCGGAACACCGGTTGGGAAACACTGGACTATGGAGTATAAATATAAGGATAACACTGAATAATACTTTTGTAACAATTTAAGAAGATAATTATAATTTATAAATATAAATAAACTAACAAATAACAGGTGTGTCGCAGGGCCTAAAATTGGGGTATTTTGCTACTGCACATCTGACATCATGCCACCAATGCTTAAATTGGTGCAGGACGTGGGGGGACGGAGTCCACCTTCTTTTTTATTTTTATTGTTATACCCCTTTTATTTATTTGAAACGGAACGCTGGAAACGCAACATTTGCTGTAGTGAATTTGTAAATCACTATTTTTTTCGGATGCAAAATATACCTATAACCTATAGTCATAATATTTGTATATTTTTATAGACTGTGAAAAAAAATTGGTTAATAATAATGGGTAATTATTATAATCAATCATTAAGCTGCGGTGACCATACGTAGACTTTTTTTGAGTTTTTCCTTTGCGACCGCTGTGATCCTAAATATTGTGAACATCGCTATTTTTTAAGTTTTATTATAATAATGTAGAGGAATTCAGAAGAAGATATGAAATCTATGAATGTTTTTCCAACAAATTGTACACTAATTCACTTTTAACATCGATTGACCACAGTTAATTCCTCATATTTTACAGATATAAAAAAAAATATTCATAACTAGGTGGTTATAAATAATAAACTTAACTAAATGAACGTGGATATATGTATTACTAAAAAAAATTCTGTATAATAGACAATATTATTATACGTTACAATTTTTACAAATATAAATAATTAAAAAAATAATTCTCAATATCTGGCAAAATGAATGGAAAACATCTAACACCAAATTAAATTAAATTAAAAATCATATTCTCCCTTGGCCAAACAACACGCACTCGCCAGAAAAGAAGAAGTATGTAGTTATCAATAGGCTCAGAATAGGCCATACTACATTAACTCACGCCTTCCTAATGAAGAAAGAAGACCCACCCATGGACCCACGTGCCCGATATATGTAACAATCCCATGACAGTTAAACACATCCTCACCGACTGCAGAAAGTACGAATTACAACGTCAAAAATTCAATCTAACTCATCATAACTTGCTGAAAACCTCAACATCAATACAACCAACTTTCTCAAATTCCTAAAGGATACAGAACTTCATAAAAAAAATTAATATATGTATATTATAAGTATAATGTACCTACCATATTTAATGTAACTTATCTATTGTTAATATAAATACTATGTAATTTTTTGTAGCCAATGGCCCATAGTTGCCGAGGAATTTGTTATAATAAAAAAAAATTTTTTATAAACACTACAAAAAAAAATTACGTTTTTGTAATGTGTATAATGTTTCGAACAGATTCGTATGTCATTCAACGGCGTCGCAGCCACCGAATAATCGGATTAGAATCGAATCACACGCGTTGTCAGATCATCATAGTGGCACACAAGACGGGCAGCTCAAACGAGAGCGATACACCCGTAACGCGGAACTCTTACGAGTCACTGGAACTATGCCATCTGCTCACTAGATCCGACGTACGCGCGATTCGTCATCTCTGCGGAACGTAACCCGCTGTAGCTCTGCGCATATCTCGACAATGACGACGATGCACAGGGAAACGGGGTTTTACGAATATACGTTCTGTTTGGGAAACATACTTGAACACTTACAAAATAAAATAAATTCCTACGGCTACGAGTGATTGTTTATCGAATAACACGGAAACAGAAAAAATACTAGTACAAGCAATTATGTAATGTGGCTATGTGCAGGCAACATAACATGTTAAAGATCAAAGAATATAGACACCAGATGCCTTCCCTAATCGCGCAAGTCTGCCCGGGGTGGGTCTTGCTACGACGGAGGACAGCCAGTGAATGTGAATGCTGGCCGTTTTTCCGGGCCTTTTATACCCGGTGTTCTGTGACAGATAACAAGAAACCGTAGAAACTCCAATAGTGCAATCGCCGATAAACGCATAATTTAAATAAAAATTATTATATAAGAATCAAATAATAATAATAATAATAATAAAAATAGTAATATTAATAAGAATAAGAATAAGAATAATAAAAAGGAAAAAAGATTAGGAATAAGAATAAAAAGGAAAAAGAAGAATTTCTAGAACTTTAGCCGTATATCCTCCGCCCACACCGAATAACGGAAAAATCCCCACTCTCGGACAAAAATTAAAAGTTAAAATATTAAATAATTATTTTTTTACGTACAAACTTTTCACGGGATTTTAAGACTTTTCCAGAGATTTTTCCAACTTGTTCTTTTTGTATTCGCGTAATTTTCGTCTTTTGAAAGCCGTGCGTATATATACTATATACGACTTTTTCGCCGTTTGCGTTCGTATAGCGGTCGCAATAGCGGTAACGAGTACGACGGTTACGTACCACCTAGATCCCGTGACAAGTAGATCCACGTACGTCAACTAGATCCCATTGGACATTTAGAACCTCAAAGACATTTTAGATTCCATATTAGCTATAATCTCCCTCGACATTTAGATACTCAGTTATTGGCGGTAATTTTAAAATTTCTGAAATTAAAAAAAATATTTAAATATTATGATAATTAATATTTTTTTTTATATATATAAATACAAATTACAATCTACTATTGAAAAATTAAAGAAATAATAAAATATAAGTTATAGTTATATGGTGTTCGTAAAATCTCTAATTTCATTATAATTATATGCATCGAATTTGATTCGATATTTTAAAAAGTAGTAATATTATTAATATTTCATCATATTTTAATCTAATGCACACGATACATGAATTATCGATTAAGTTTATGTATAATGTATATGTATGATTGGTGACCAGATATACTATTTTTCATAGGACAATTATCTTTTTTGATGCATGTCTTAATGTTCTTAACAATAGTGTTAAGTACATACAATTTTGCACTTTTTTATTATTGAAAATATTGGCTAATACATGTTAATAATTTTTATAATTTGGTATTAATTTATATTTTATGGTTCAACTTAATGTATTCTAATCGGTTGGTAGCATACCTAGTTAATTTAATTATTTAATTTGTTATCTGTTTATGTTTCCTACTTAGTAACAATTTTTTGTATTTATTTATTTACATTTTACATTTGGTATTATCTTTAAAGAATAAATTTAATATTTATACTTAGAATTTTTATCATAAAGACACACATCAAATAAATTTACATTATAATTTCAAATAATTAGTTTTTACAGTAAGTAAAAATAATAATAATAAAGAGTAATCAAATGAAAAAAACACAATTTTTATAGAACATAACCTATGGTATGAATAAACCTTGTAAAAATCTAGAATAGTATACTTGTTGGGCAGTTATGGTAAAAGAGAACCTAATTTTTAAAATTTTATGTCTGGTCATGTCTTTTTTTACAGAACTTGCTCAAATATTTACAATAAAAAGTAAGTAAATTAAAACCTATAGTACACAAGGTGACTATTAATTTACAAGCCTTGTAAGGCTATACTTATACTTTTAATAATAAATATATTTTCGAATTTTAAAGTTTACTAGACCTAAAGGATATATTTTCAATGTTTATTCAACTAAATTAACATAACATAGGTAGTCTTGAAAAATGGTTTTAAAAAACTTCAAAATAGAGATAACTATGTATGTAATATTTAATCTAATAATTATAATTAAATACTAAGTTTTTGCAAAGTATAAAATATTGATACATTGTTATTACATATAATTACCATATTTTTCTAATTAGCATAGTCTCAAAACGGCCAAAATTATATAATATTATAGACCAGCAGTTCTTAAATTGTGCTCCTTGGAGCCCTACGGCTCCATGAAACTAATCTAGGGTCTTCACAGGTACATCTGAATTAAGTACGAGTTACATTAATTATATTGTATAAAGTTTGTATATTAGCAAATTATCAATCCATAATTTTTTACGAGTTTTAAAATTGTAATTTTAAGTTTTTCGGGGTTCCGTGAAAAAAAAAATGAGAACCGCTATCATAGATGATGAACTTATCTTTAATATTACACTACACAAAGTTAAATAACTCAAAAACTACTCGTTCAATTGTTGGTTTGGATACTTACATGGCTAGTGGCTACATCAACATTTTCAAATATTCATCTATTTAAAATTTTATTTGGAATATAGGATAGCAAACATTGACATCTGACACAGTTCATAAATGTCGATGAAAATATTTTCACTATTGCCATTGATCAAGTATAAAGTGCTTGAGCCCAATAGGTTTAAAAAACAAATGTAAAGTGAATCTGCCCCTCCCCTCATACACCATATTAATATAACATTATAGATACAACCTATCTACAGTTGAATAAAATAAATATTATATAAAATCAAAATTTTTAGATAAAAACTATTGAGAGTGGCAGTCGGTATTCTGTATTTATACTAGGTATATTAGTTTCTCCTAATCTCCTATGTATCATATATTCATATGTAAACACGTCTTAACATCATTGAAAAAAAAATGATTTTTATTAAAAAGTATCTAATATTATTTGTATTTAGGTAACTATAATAATTTAATATATTGTATTAAAACAATAAACAATAACAAATAATAAAAAAAAAATCATGTGCGGAGTAACAGTTTTTTAAAAAACCTTGAAAACAGAGTTAAGACCTTAAGGGGATTATAAAATGGCTATAAGATGCATCCCGCATCCACAGTTACAGTGCATCGAAATGTTGATGTCCGACAACTACCTAATAAATAATTATTTAATTACATTAAGAATAGTATCTATCTCTTTTAGACAATGCTTTAATATAAAAATATTTCAAGTAGGGCTTGAGATGGCCAATGGAGAGCTAAACTCTCATGACGCCCCCTATTACGCCCATGCACAAGTCACTTTAATCAGTAAGCATGTACTGAATTAATAAATTGTATCTTTCTTAAATTTTGCCCATACTATTACCTACTATAAAACCAAATGACAATTTTTGGAAATGGAGTAAGTAAACCGAAATCGATTTAATAATCAGAACTATTTTGTGGTTGCACGAATTCACATAATATTCTGATACGAGAGATACATGTAAACAATTAACGGGACTATAATGAGTACCTAATGACTTGACTCGTTTAATTGGAACATGGATCTAATAGTTCTTACTTCTTTTAAGCTATAAATTATACCTAATAGTAGACATTTGTCGAAGTATAGGTTTATTCATTTAAGATTAAACTAACTATGGTTCTAAAAATTATAATGTATCTTACATTATATAACCACACAATTCTAATACATTAATATGATATATATTTAGGTATAATTTATAAACGATCTATATAAGTACTGTTTCATTTTCTAAACATCTTAGAAATGTATACCAACCAGCTTATCTAAGAAGAATATATAGGTATATATCTGAATATTTTGACAGTATTACAGCTATAAAAGACCCACTGAACAAATAATATACTCATTTGCTTCAAAAATTTTATTGCGAACAGTTAAACCAAAAAATTAGTCATTTATTAAATTTTAATATTTCCTTTTAAATTAATTTAAAATATGGAAAAAATAATTTCTACCTTAAAAGGAGCAAGAGGCCAAGGAAATACATACAAAGATGAAGATGGATTTGTTTATTGGAAGAAATTGGACAGTAAATTTTATATTACTGTTAGATGTTCATTATGGAAATCCGGGTGAATATGTTTTAACAGAATAAAATTACATTGTTTGATAATTTCTTATTACCCTTTTTCAATTTCAAATATTATTGTATGGATTACATATGTATTATAAATTTTGAATCAGTAAACAATTAATATACATCATAATAATGTCAGTTATATTATGACTTTTAATAGAAACTATAGTTACAAGATATCTATTTCACAAATATATATGTCAAGCGGTAACCGGACAATTTCCCCCCGACTGTTTTTGGCATAGTAGGACATTTTCCTCCCATTTTTTTTTAAGTTTATTATTTAATAAGAAATTTTTTTTTCATAAATATAATTAAAACGTAAAAAAAATTGTATATAGGTAAGTAAAATAGGTTAAAAATTTCATTTTTTTTTCATAAATATAATAAAACGTAAAAAAATTGTATATAAGTAAAATAGATTAAAAATTTCATTTTAGATTCTGAACGGAGTGATGAATGTATTGATTTTACAATGATGTGTTTTTTTTTTTTTGTTTTTTTTTTTGTTTTTTGGTCTGTGTACAGCATAACTAGTCGAAATAATGCTTCAATTTCAAACTTCGGGGGTGGTTTCCGATGGAAAAGTGGATATCCTTGGTGCATTATACAGGTGAAAAGTAAACATTTTCCAATAGTTTTCAAAAAAATCGAGAAAAACAAAAAAAAAATGACAGAAAAACGGGAATTTTTACGCAAAATCAATTTTCGACAAAATAGAATTTTTTATTTTGCTAAAACTCAAAAACTAATAGATGTAAATACTTGAAATTTTCACCAAATGTTTATGTTAGTGTTCTCTATACACTGTTAAATTTTCATAGTATTTTGACTTTTTTTGAGCTATTTATAGACAATTGAAATTTTTAATTTTTTTTAGTATTTTATTTTAAAATAACGATAAAAAAATTTTGGGTGGCCAGAAAATCTTGAAAATTTAATACAAGGTTTCTTATAAGTTGATATTAAAGTGATAAAAAAAAATCCGAAATCGTTAGTCACAATTTTTTTTTATAAGTGCTTAAAGTTCGAATTTATACGAAATATGTCAAAATTGCAAAAATTGGCAAGTAATTTTGTGGTTGAAAAATCGTAAAATTTATTTCTTTTATAACTAAGATTTGAAAATTTGGTACAAGGTTCTCCATAAATTTTTCTTCAACTATCTGCAAAAAAAACTCTACTGGACTATGACAAAAAAATTTTATGAGTGATTGAAATTTAAATTTTTACAAAACCGCGTTAAATAACGGTTTAGCCTCAAACGATTTTTGATATTTGTTGTTATTCAAACAGTATAAATCGTAAATACTTGAAAATTTTACCAGTTATTTAGATTGCCATTTTCTGTACGTGATTTGATTTTCAAAACATTTTGACTTTTTTTGAGCTATTTATAGACAATTGAAATTTTCAATTTTTTTTTATTTTTTTTTTATAAATGTTAATAAAAAAAATTTAGCTGGAACAAATTACTTAAAAATTTAATTGAAAGGTCCACATAACTTGTTCTAACTCTCATTCAAAAATTATAAAAATACATAGGCACAATTTTTTTTTTATTAGCATTTGAAGTTCAAATATTGACAAAAATTCGTCAAAATCATGAATATTTTCACTATTTGGTAGTTAAAAATTTATAAATATTTTTCTATCAAAAGCTAAGAATTGAAAATTTAATACTATGCTGTCCATAAGTTAAGCTTAGAATAATTATAAAAAAGTTTGAGGATTATTCAATTAAAAAAATTTTACGAGTGTTTAAAGTTTTAATTTTAATTTGAAATCAAAAATACACGTGTAAAATAACGTTTTACTAATAAATAATTTTCGATTTTTTTATAATATATTCTAGACTGACAAATCATCTCCGTTCAGAATCGTTTTTCGTATACAATGATACCTATCATTGCATTCAAATTTAACCTACCCTAGTCCGAGGTCCATCCCACCCCCTAATGTACAGCAGAGCGATACTCACCCGCTTTTTTTTCATAAATATAATAAAACGTAAAAAAATTATAGAATTATAAAAGGTTAAAAAATATTTATGAAATATAGTCTAAAAATTTTGACATACAAATGATATATTTTGTAATCGTCTTTCATATTTATTTTTTTTGTTAAAAAAACCGTACCTGTTTTAAGTTTTAATATAGTTTATTAATTTTAGATACTAGCGAATAATACAATATGCTAGTACTATTGCTTTTTTATTTAGACAATCTTTTAAATATAATATTACTATTATTTTATTGTTTCAAGTAGTTGAATTAAAAATATACATCTACTAGAATAGATAATTATAGTATAATTGATTATATTTTACTGGAAACAAATAATTTCTTATTAAATATTAAATAATAAACTTAAAAAAAAAATGGGGGAAAATGTCCGCATCGAAAATATGTTGGGGGAAAAATGTCCGGGGGGAAATTGTCCGCCATTCATGTCAAATATTCAAAATTTTATACATTTTTAAACGTTGTGTTATTAAAACCATTTTAGTCACTAGTTATTTTTACCTACATAGAAGTTAAACTTAAATTAATCTATATTAATCAAATGTTGTTATACTTTTATACAAGAATGAAATACCTGTCATAATTTTAAAAATATTATAACTAAAATTAATATAAATTGATTAGAATAGTTATTAGTTAATTGCTTCATATTTTTGATATATAAATGTACTTGTAATAATGAAAGGAAACTTTTTTATTAATGTATTACTTGTAGGTTTGAATAGGTACTTTTTTAATTTTTTTCATTTAAAAATGAGCAATGGCGTACTAGTCAATTTCACATTTATAAAATAGTTTAAAGAGCTTACTTTTAGATTGCATTCAATTATAAACACTATATAATATAAAGTTTTTGATTAGTATCTATAATATATATCTTTCAAAACATAACTTTGCTAGTCTTCAAATAATGATTAAAATAAAAGTTGAAGAAAAAAAACCTAAATCAAGTCTCTCGTAGCTGAAGTTTGTTTATTCTACAAAATATTTTTCATAAAGCAATATTTTTTCTTGTTTTAGGTGTAAAGCAAAAGGTAAAATTTCAAAAACTGACACAACTAAACTTGTGTTGGCTATTGGTCATGAAAATCATCAACAAAACAGTATAGTGACAAAATTTAGAAATATTTGTAATGAACGCGCAAAGAAAGAACATATTTCTCTTCGTATAATTTATAATGAAGTAAAATTTGTTTTTATTAATTTGTAATACTTTAAAATATACATAAATATTTGTATATTAATCATTACAAATATTATTATTTTCTTAGACAAGTTCCATGCCAGAATTTGTTAATATGAATGTTGGTTCATTTGTATCGCATCGACGAACAATGCAAAGACATAGAAAAGCCAATCAACCAACATCTCCACGAACCATGATCGATTTTCATAACCAATTAACTGGAGACTATGCTCATCTTCCAGTAATGAGTAATGTACCAATTTATATGGGAAAAATAGGCACTAATCCTGAAGAAGGAACCACATTGCTATTTGTACTACCACAAATTAAAAAGTAAATACTATGCATTTAAAAAATTAATTAGCTTGATATCTATGAGAACAAATTAAAATAACTTACTGCATACTCACTTGTTTATTTTCCTTTTTAGTATACTGAGGACAGGATCAACTTTTTTAATGGATGGTACATTTGCTGCTGCTCCTTCATTCAACCGCGAGTGTCAACAACTATATGTTATAATGGGTATAACATTTAACACTGTAAGTTAAACTTAAAAATCATTATATTGATTAATATAAATATTATATGATAATTATTGCTTTATATTTTTCTTTACTTGTGTATAAATTTCATATCCATGCATATTTTACCTCTGTTTACACATTTTTAATTATAAAATGTTTGTATTTTAGGGTTTTCCAATAGCATTTGCATTAATGTCTAGAAAAACAGTGAAGGCTTATGATGCTCTATTTAAAAGGTTGTTGGAAATTGAGCCACAATGGAAACCTAAAACTATAATAGTGGACTTTGAAAGAGCAGTACAGGTGTCAATAAAAACAATTTTTAGAAACACAAATATAAGAGGATGTTGGTTCCATAGCTCTCAAGCTTTATGGAGAAAAGTAGGAGAATTAGGTAAATTTATAAATATTTTTTATAGTTCAATATTAAATAATAAATATTAATGTATATTAAACAAACTTACATTTATTACAGGGATGATAGAAATGTGCAATACAAATAGAAATGTATATGACATTGTCCACATGCTAATGGCATTACCATTATTGCCTAGGGATAAATTGATGGAAGGTTTTGTATCTGTAACAGATTTTTACGTACAAAATGTTCAACACCATTTATCATTGGAAAACTGTAATGCATTTAATAGGTATTTCCAATATTACAAATCAACTTGGCTTCAAGGTTTGTTAAATTTGATAAATATTAGAGTTATGTTGAAAACCTTTATATATTTATGACTTAATAATATACTTGATTTTATTATTATAAAATAGTCTTTATTTAGATTTTCATCAAAAATAAATTAAATTATAAATGTGTTGATTCAAAATTAAATAAGCATTAAATAATTTATAGTTTAAATATAAATTATTAAATACTAATAGTGATAAAAAAATATTGAATAATATTGTTAGTATATTTAAAAACACAATATATAATATTTACTTTTACATTATATAGGACCAAATGCAGACATCTTGTCTGTGAATGGTGTTATTTGGCGAACAAATAATGTGCTGGAAGTTAGCCATCAACATCTCCGTATGCATATGGGCAATGCACATCAACCAGAACCATGGGTGTTTTTAAGTAATTTATTTTATTTTTTACTAATGTACACCTATTACCTTATATGGTATAACTTATACCTATTGTTCTTAGTAAAAATATTTTTAACATTTTTTCCTTTATAGTTTTAAAACAACTTCAAATTTCTGATAAAATAACATAATCTACTATTATAGGGTTTATAAAATATTTTAATTTTACAGACGGGTTAATTGCATACTCAAGTGGTTTATTGGCCGATTATAATTTGGCAATCGATGGTATCCAGATCCGAGAACCACAACGTCAATTCTGGATAGATCATCAAAGAAATCTTGATTTAGCTTCTAGGCTATTAAATGAAGGACGTTATTCGGTAATGGAATTTTTGGCATGTACCAAACATGTCACTCCGAATTTTGGGGTAGTTAGACCACCACTTTTTATCCAGCCAATTCCTGAAGTACAACCTGTGGTTGAAAATCAAATTGATGCCAGGGAATTTATTTTACAAAGATGGCCTATTGTCAATGAACAAATTAATAGTAAAATTTAATATACTCACTATGATACAAGTGATACAACTATACCATCTATACCTAAACGTCCTAATATTGTTTTATTTTTAGTATTGCATCTTATTCATGGATTGGACGATGAAGATGAAGAAGATATACCCCGAGCACAACCAACAACACCACAAATCGTTCACATCAGTCTTGAAGACTTAGCCTGTAAATAAATATTACATTAAAAAATATATAACTATTAAACCATGCATGCCTTGCTTGATTGGAAAAAAATTAAAAGTTAAAAATCGTGTATATCTCAATAATTAAATATATAATTGATACCCAATAGGGTATAATTATTAAAAGTATGCTTGCATGCATATATGTTTTTTAAAAAGCAGAAAAACTCAGTGCAGTTCAAATCAAGCACTGCATGCATATATAATATATTAATTAATATTTATATAATTTGATTATTTAACATACTTTGAATTTTTAGTTGAACCAATTGTGTCTGATAAATGCTATATATGCCAATACTCAATTCCTACTGTCATTGCATCACCTTGCAAACATCAAGGGTTATGTGCTCCTTGCCATGAGACTTATACAAGGATGCCACGGTATAGGAATATACCATATTATAGATGCCCTTTATGTCGAGGAGAAATTACAACATATTATATAATTGTGTAGCACAAATTTAAATACTGTAATATAATATGATTTACCTATATGATACAAACAAATATATATCATTTTTTCATGTAATTTCCTTTATTATTTCACATTTTCAATATACGTACGACTTAAATGCCTACAATGTATAATAAATGATAACATTTTATAAAAATGATTCAAAGTAGGTACTACTCACTAGACAATATTATAGACAACAATATTATAAGAATCTAAAAACAAGAATTCCGGCATTCCGCATACAAGTATACAACACAACTGCTGCAAGAAAACTAAACTAAACTATAAATAATAATAGTACCTATTTAAATATTTTATAATCAATGATATAATGATTAATATTATTACTTGTTACGTACCTACTTAGTTATTTATGTATTAACGGGTAAACCCCCTTTAGAAAATGAATAATCCTAATTTTACAATATAGGTACATAAATAAAAATTTTATAATATTATAATATTAATACCAAAAAAAAGTACCCATTAATAAAACTTATTTAATTTAAATTTATTATTCATATGTTATATATCGATGTAGGTAGTTATATTTTAAAAATTACAGAAAAATATTACATTGTATTACATATCACAAATTTAAAAATAGTAGGTACATAATAGGTAACATTCAATTCTCTATATAGTTACCTTTTACATATTACATATTGTCACATTAAAAAAAAAGCGGGTAAGTGAGTATCGCTCTGCTGTACATTAGGGGGTGGGATGGACCTCGGACTAGGGTAGGTTAAGTTTGAATGCAATGATAGGTATCATTGTATACGAAAAACGATTCTGAACGAAGATGATTTGTCAGTTTAGGATATATTATATTTAAATATTGTCAAATATTCTATTTTGAAACAAATTCAAACATTTAAGTAAAAGTTTTAAGATCTTACGTTTGATAATGTTTTAAAAATAACAAAAATCGAAAATAGTAAAACGTTATTTTACACGTGTATTTTTGATTTCAAATTAAAATTAAAACTTTAAACACTCGTAAAATTTTTTAAATTTAATGAACATCAAACTTTTTTATAATTATTCTAAGCTTAACTTATGGACAGCATAGTATTAAATTTTCAATTCTTAGCTTTTGATAGAAAAATATTTATAAATTTTTAACTACCAAATAGTGAAAAATATTCATGATTTTGACGAATTTTTGTCAATATTTGAACTTCAAATGCTAATAAAAAAAAATTGTGCCTATGTATTTTTATAATTTTTGAATGAAAGTTAGACCAAGTTATGTAGACCCTTCAATTAAATTTTCAAGTAATTTGTCCCAGCTTAATTTTTTTTATCAACATTTATAAAAAAAAAATAAAAAAAAATTGAAAATTTCAATTGTCTATAAATAGCTCAAAAAAAGTCAAAATATTTTGAAAATCAAATCACATAAAGAAAATGGCAATCTAAATAACTGGTAAAATTTTCAAGTAATTACGACTTATACTATTTGAATAACAACAAATATTAAAAATCGTTCGAGGCTAAACCGTTATTTAACGCGGTTTTGTAAAAATTTAAATTTCAATCACTCATAAAAATTTTTTGTTTTAGTCCGGTAGAGTTTTTTTTGCAGATAGTTGAAGAAAATTTTATGGAGAACCTTGTACCAAATTTTCAAATCTTAGTTATAAAAGAAAAAATTTTTACGATTTTTCAACCACAAAATTACTCGCAAATTTTCGCAATTTTGACATATTTCGTATAAATTCGAACTTTAAGCACTTATAAAAAAAAATTGTGACTAACGATTTCGGATTTTTTTTTATCACTTTAAGAACAACTTATAAGAAACCTTGCATTAAATTTTCAAGATTTTCTGGCCGGCCAAAAAATTTTTATCGTTATTTTAAAAAAAAATACTTAAAAAAATTGAAAATTTCAACTGTCTATAAATAGCTCAAAAAAAGTCAAAATTCTTTGAAAATTTAACTGTGTATGGAGAACGCTAATTTAAACACTTGATGAAAATTTCAAGTGAATACATCGATTAGTTTTTGAGTTATAGCAAAATAAATAATTCGATTTTGTCGAAAACTGGTTTTGCGTAAAAATTCCCGTTTTTCTGTCATTTTTTTTTTGTTTTTCTCGATTTTTTTGAAAACTGTTGGAAAATGTTTACTTTTCACCTCTATAATGCACCAAGGATATCCACTTTGCCATCGGAAACCACCCCCAAAGTTTGAAATCGAAGCATTATTTCGGCTAGTTATGCTGTACACAGACACAAAAAAAAACAAAAAAAAAAAAAAAAAAAAAAAAAAAAACACACATCATTGTAAAATCAATACATTCATCACTCCGTTCAGAATCTAAAACACGTATTTCAAATTTAATCACATTTCATTCTTACACCTATTATGTACTTATGTCTCATTTTAGTCAAAAATAAATCAACACTCAATTTCCCCTTAATACTCCATTTACTTTATAAAATACCTAATTACTAATCAGTAATTAATACAAATTAATAAATTATACGAGTCAGGACTTTCAACTAATAGAAATGTTTAACTTATTACAAATTAATTTTAGAAATTTATATTGTACATTTTCAACCTAATTAATGTAAAGAGCATAATATGATGGTGGGTGATCAGACTTATAAGTTCTGAGTTTTTTAGGTGAAAACTAAAAAGTACATTAATTTCAGTTAATAATTTTCAATTTTTTAGTATTTCTATAAATAAAATCTAACAATTTGAAAGCTTTATTTGTGAATTAATTCATGTTAGGTATAGGTATTTATGCGTACATTCAGAGCCTGATTTAAAAATTTGGGGCCTAGGATTTAAATAAAAAGAGGCCTCATATAAAGTTATTAATTATCTTATATAATTAATAGCGTTAATAATGCACGAAGTCAATATCATAGATAATATTATGACAATTTTTACTATTCTTTTTTTTTAAAAATTTTATGATTCTACAATAAAAAAAATACAAACTAGCAAAACACTTGAGGGCCACTCCAAATTGGGGCCGGGTGACTAGTCACCCAGGTACCCCACTAAATCAGGCACTGCGTACATTATTCGAACATAAGGTTATAATAGTATGAATTAGAATTATCATTTACCTATTGTAATTTCTACCTATTTATATGGCTATATGGATTGTATAGATCATAACTACTGTATACCTTACTGTATAATACAATTACTACGATATAATAACGTAAAAAATATTTTATTATAATATTATATGACGCATTAATGGTTAATGCATTATAATTTAAAATTTTAACAGTAATTACATAATTAATTAATTAATTAATAATTTATAAAATCTTTATAGTCATTTTAATCCCTCGTCAATTAGATCCTCTTGCGTCATTTTAGTCCCCTGTCAATTAGATCCTCTTGCGTCAATTAGTCACAGGGATCTAGCTGTCGAGGGATCTAGGTGTCCGTTCACCAGTACGACCGCCGACAACAGTCCCCCGGACGTTTTTCTTCGTTCTTTTTTATTTTCGCACATAAGATCGCGGACGCCGATCGACTTACGAGATATTTATTCTATTGACAGAAAAACGGGAATTTTTACGCAAAACCAGTTTTCGACAAAATCGATTTTTTATTTTGCTATAACTCAAAAACTAATAGATGTAAATACTTGAAATTTTCACCAAATGTTTATATTAGCGTTCTCCATACACAGTTAAATTTTCAAAGAATTTTGAATTTTTTTGAGCTATTTATAGACAATTGAAATTCTTAATTTTTTTTAGTAAATACTGCACACTTTTAAATTTGCTACTGCACACAATTTTAGGCCCAGGTGTGTCGTGTGTAAATATAGGCATATAGGTTAGGTTATATAAAGGCGATTTACCTAAAGCAATCTATATACTAAATAATGGGCGGGAACATTTTCCTCCAAAAACGAGATACTGTTTTCCTCCACTGTCCATTTTCCTCAAAAATAAAAAAAGGTTGGTTTCCATTTTCCTCCACATTATTTTTGACTAAAATGATATTCATTTTCCTCCAATATTTTAGTCAGTGTTGTAGTGTTGCGTTTCGTATTATAAAAATAAAGTATGACTAAGATCGTATTTTGTGCGTATCTGTTGATTAAATTCTGCAGGTCGCGTTCTTATCGGCTAGGTTTAATTTTATTTACTGCAGCGATTTTACTATATTTTATATCTTATATTTTACATATTGTATGGTTGCGTTATCAGTGTTATCATCAATTCTTTATTATTATTAATTTTTTATTATTATTTTATTTATTGATTGATACATTTTTATTGAAGTGCGTACTTTTAGATTCTGAACGGAGTGATGAATGTATTGATTTTACAGTGATGTGTGTTTTTTTTTTTGTGTCTGTGTACAGCATAACTAGTCGAAATAATGCTTCAATTTCAAACTTTGGGGGTGGTTTCCGATGGCAAAGTGGATATCCTTGGTGCATTATAGAGGTGAAAAGTAAACATTGTCCAACAGTTTTCAAAAAAATCGAGAAAAACAAAAAAAAAATGACAGAAAAACGGGATTTTTTACGCAAAACCAGTTTTCGACAAAATCAAATTTTTTATTTTGCTATAACTCAAAAACTAATCGATGTAAACACTTAAAATTTTCACCAAATGTTTTTATTAGCGTTCTCCATACACAGTTAAATTTTCAAAGAATTTTTTGAGCTATTTATAGACAATTAAAATTTTTAATTTTTTTTAGTATTTTTTTTAAAAATAATGATAACATTTTTTTGGCCGGCCAGAAAATCTTGAAAATTTAATACAAGGTTTCTTATAAGTTGTTCTTAAAGTGATAAAAAAAATCCGAAATCGTTAGTCACAATTTTTTTTTATAAATGCTTAAAGTTCAAATTTATACGAAATATGTCAAAATTGCGAAAATTGGCAAGTAATTTTGTGGTTAAAAAATCGTAAAATTTTTTCTTTTATAACTAAGTTTTGTAAATTTGGTACAAGGTTCTCCATACATTTTTCTTAAAATATCTGTAAAAAAAACTCTACCGGACTAAGTCAAAAATTTTTTAGGAGTGTTTGAAATTTAAATTTTTACAAAACCGCGTTAAACGCGTTAAATAACGGTTTAGCCTCAAACGATTTTTGATATTTGTTGTTATTCAAACAGTATAAGTCATAAATACTTGAAAATTTTACCAGTTATTTAGATTGCCATTTTCTTTATGTGATTTGATTTTCAAAATATTTTGACTTTTTTTGAGCTATTTATAGACAATTGAAATTTTCAATTTTTTTTTATTTTTTTTTTATAAATGTTGATAAAACAAATTAAACTGGGACAAATTACTTGAAAATTTAATTGAAGGGTCCCCATAACTTGTTCTAACTCTCATTCAATAATTATAAAAATACATAGGCACAATTTTTTTTTATTAGCATATGAAGTTCAAATATTGACAAAAATTCGTCAAAATCATGAATATTTTTAACTACATATTTGGTAGTTAAAAACGTATAAATATTTTACTATCAAAGCTAAGAATTGAAAATTTAATACTATGCTGTCCATAAGTTAAGCTTGGAATAATTATAAAAAAGTTTGATGATTATTCAATTTAAAAATTTTACGAGTGTTTAAAGTTTTAATTTTAATTTGAAATCAAAAATACACGTGTAAAATAACGTTTTACTAATAAATAATTTTCGATTTTTGTTATTTTTAAAAAATTACTTGACGTAAGATCTTGAAACTTTTACTTAAATGTTTGAATTTATTTCAAAATAGAATGTATGACAATATTTAAATATAATATATCCTAGACTGACAAATCATCTTCGTTCAGAATCGTTTAACGTTTTTCTTATACAATGATACCTATCATTGCATTCAAATTTAACCTACCGTAGTCCGAGGTCCACCCCACCCCCTAATGTACATTGTACAGCAGAGCGATACTCACTTACCTGCTTTTTTATTATATTCATTCTCTTTTTAGCCACCTGTCAAGTTCAGCGCGTACGGTGTATTATTATCATATAGAGTACTCTATGATTATTATATTATAATTATACATTAAATATTTAATTTGTTCTTTTATTTTATTTAACATTCTGATAATGAGTGACGATTTTATTATTTTATTTATTGGAGTTAAATGGAAAGTGGAGGAAAATATCTCTACAATATTTATCAATGAATCAGAATAACTATTTTCGATGATACACATAGTATAGGTACAATAAACATAATAAGGTGTCATAGGGTAATATAGTTAATGTAAATAAATACGTGCATTTTTAATATTAGTTAAAAGAGTTCAAATAATTTTCAAAAAAAAAAAAAAATACAAAATCAAATATTACATAGGTAATAGAATAGATCATAGCTATAATTGGTAAGCTAAAACAAATCTATTGTATTTATACGCTCCCGGAAGTAAATTAAGCCGGGATATTTTTGGACGTGATCAATATTCCAATCGGCTCGTACAGAATGACTTATTATTAGAGTTAGGATGTTGATGACCTAAAAAACACACAAAAATGCAAAAATGTCTTAAAAAAAAGGGCAAAAATGACCTAAAAACTTCAAAAAATGACCTTAAAAATTATCTAAAAACTAATTAAATATGTGAAAACAATGTATTTATAAATATTAAATAATTATTTTTATTAGAGATATGGGCCTGATAATGGGTGTAATAGTAATTTAAAATATCAATTATAGATTATAATATTAATACATTAATAAACAAAAGTATACATTTATAATTTTTACTATACTTGTTCAAATCCAAAGTTAGATTTTAAATAAATTAAATTTGTTTCCAAACTTGGGTTTAACATTTGCTCTAAAATCTAAAATTACCCCACATTGTATAAAAACTACAAAAAATGACCTAGAAGATGAAAAAATGACTTATAAAGGTTGAAAATGACATTAAAAACAAAAAAAAATGCATTTATAGCTAAAAATGCCGAAAAATGCAAAAAAATGCAAAATAAAATTAGAATATTTTGCATCAAGATAGCATGAATCAAATTTTTAGCTAGGATAGCATTGTATAGAATCAAAGGAAAAAAATGCAAAAGTCATCAACATCCTAACTCTACTTATTATGTATATGCATGTGGAGCGACCCACATAATGAATAAGTTATAGAATATAGAGAATGCAAAAAGGTGTGCGTAGTAAGTTTAAATAAAAATTTCTTTGTAGTCAAATGTTAATGAATATATTTTTCTTAATTTGTAAGCAATATTATACTTTTATTAATTATATTACCTATATGGCTATATCCTATTCTTATCGCATTTAAACCTTGATTTAAAATTTTAAACTATCTTCAACAATCATTAATATCAATTTACTACGTTAATGTGATAGCAGCAAGAATTTTTCGGTTATTGAAAGTTACTACATAAGATACTTAGATACATAAACTAACTTGAGCCATTCAACATAAAATCGACATTATTAAGCCGAATGAAAGAAAAACAAAAGCTGAATAAACACGAACCAATGCGGTTAGTGCAAATAAACAAAAAAAATATAACACTCCATATAAATGCATTTTTTACTTTCATTATAGATCCAGTGTTACTTTTATTAAATTGTGTGTGTGTGCTTATTCTGTTTATAAGTGTATTAATGTATGTCTTCATATAGGAAGAGTGACGATTTTATTATCTCATTTTTGGAGGAAAATGGCTACTATACCTAAATAATATCCTCAGAAGTATAGGCTGACCATCTACGTTCAGAATTGTTTTTGTATGTAAATATGCAATCATTCATCATAAAGTTCACATTTTAATTGCAACACATCCGTTGTAGTGACCTACTCGCTATAACGCAGTTGACAAAAGTATTCGTGGTGAGGTGGGATCCAGCCATCCAGGACCCTTCCTATTGGCATTTGATAAATACAACCATCTTTAATAAAGTATTTTTACAAATTAACACATAGTTTTCTATATCAAAAGGCTCTAATAATAAGGCTCTACTGCCACAGATAATATTAAATAAAATAAGGATCAAACTTTGAATGGCGTTTGTTTTTGTTTTTGTTTTTTTTTTATTATTTATCCAACTAGTGTAGGTATTTATATTCTAATAGGTGCTAGTGCTTCACAAGTACCTATATCTATAATGAATGCGAATACCGAACGAAAATGTCGTATAAATTATTGTCTGTATAGTATCTATATCTACTAGAAATTTTAGAAATTTATATATTTTCTACCCCAATTTAAACGTAAATTACATTTGTAATTTTTCAAATTGTTTTAAACACAAATCCACCAATGAGGGGAGACCTATGTGTACGATGCGCGTGCTGCTTAGTGCTTACGGGAGTGATTCACTCGTGGTGGGTGCGAGCATATTGATTTTTTGTATAACTGCCGTCTCGTATCACACATAACAAGTAACAACAATAATAAGTGGTTCGTTGCATTATACGCAAAACTACAAAAGTATGATCACTTAAAAGAATGGATACTTAATAATATGATATTGCCAATGTATTTTGGTTTATAAAAATATCGATAATGCATCATCGACAAATTGGCAGCTAATACAGCTATTAAACCGCTGTATCGACTGCTATCGGTTTGCACGTTTTGCATCACGAGAAGATGAACAAATTGCAATGCGTGTTGGCTATTAATAACTACGGGAAGATTTTCACACTGTCTGCGTTTGATGATCAATGGAAACCGTTTCCCCACGTCGGCATGGACTTGAAGCACATTTCCGCCATCGAGAATTATATGTGGTCCATCGGTGGCGACAATCAGACATATCTGTTGGTGCACAATTTGGACAAAGCGATACGGATCAAGGAAGAAGTGTATGAAAACGAGGTAGGTAAGCGGCGACGATTGATCATTTTCCATAAATGTAAAATACATATTATTCATAAGTATAGGTATATACGTGCTAATGTGGAATTGATGATTATTATTATTACCTATTTTCTAAAAATTCAATTAATAAAATAATAATAATTTATAATTAAATCTATTGTAAAATTGTAAGTTGTTAGTTGTTTTGGCTTTTAATTAAGCGCAAATAAGTACAATTTTAATCAAACCACAAAAAAGCTATTGTAGAAACAATCGCCCTGTAAACTTTTATAAAATGTACCTACATAAAATATAAATGGATTTATATTTTATAGGAACTATATATTATAAATTCGAGTATTGGAGTATTTATTTTATATTTATGAATTTATAAGACATTTTTATACAGGCCGCACGTACGTATATAATTATTTTATATGTCTATTAATGTTGTTGATAGCGATGGATGCCTGGTGGAAGTTTCTCAAAAAGACTTTTGCCCACCGACAGGTATTGTTGGTCGTCGGAAAACGGTAAAGAAGAAAAATTGAAAGAGAATATAAAGTTGCCCTCTTTCGTCTGGCAATGGGAACATGAATGGAAGTTGGAGACTACGTTCGAAGAAAACGATTTAGATGACGATGTGAGATATATATAATTATTAATTACAAGTTACAACAATAATTTTTATATACATGCGACGTGCATGTGACAATAATAATAATAATATAATAATATATATTGAGTGCATTGTGTTTAAAATTAATATTTTTATTTACTGTTCGTCAGGGATGGACATATGCAGTCGATTTTTGTGCAAAGTTTTATCCAATCAAACGTTGGAATTCATGCGTTAGGAGGAGGAAATGGTACAGGAATCGAATATACACGGGCACAAATTCTTGGTGTATAATTTCTCCTCTGCACAAAGATTTTACTCAGGTCTTGGAACCGAACGAATTTTCAATGTATTAAAGACGAACAAACGTGTGCATATAATAATTTTCATTTTACCGCTGTACAGGAACCATTTATTTGTGTGAGCATTGGAGGGCATAAGATACCTGGAGCCGAACTTGGTGTCATCATGGTGTGGGCTGTGACAGCGCAAGGAAGGGTTAATAGATATTTATATAATTTTTTAATAGGTTCTCAAATTATAATAACAAAACAACATATAATTTTTGTTCTAAAAGATTTTGAATTACAGATTTTCTACCGTAAAAATGTAAACAAAACACGGCCTGAAGGCTGTTTGTGGATCTGTGTTCCGACAAAAGAGGGCAGTGAATCTAGATACATTGATTGTGGTCCGTCTGGTTCTGTTTGGGTAGTTTTATGGAGTGGTCTCATACTAGTCAGAAAAGAAGTCAGTGCTGAAACACCACAAGGTTAGTGTAATATAAATATACTTGTATAGATTGATAATTAATTTATTGGTTCTTATTCAATTTTTTGTATTAATAAAGTTGTCTTAAATATTTTAAAGGTAAAAAATGGATTATTGTTGAATCTCCGGAATCAGATTCAAAAATAACTCAATTATCAGTCGGGCTTCAATCAGTGTGGGCAATTTCTAATGATTCTAGAGTATGGTATAGAAAAGGAATTGATCAAAATCTCAATGAAGGAATTTGTTGGGTTAAATTAAACACGTTTATGTTTTCTGTCTCCGTAACCCCAAACGATCAAGTAAATTCTATAAACTATTTCAAAGTTTCACGAATAAATAACGATTTTTATTTTAATATTCATAGGTATTTTCAGTGGGCTTAGATAGACATTTATACTTTAGGAGTGAGATATCTAAAAATCATCCTACTGGGAAAAAATGGGTTCATATACAGGCATCTATTGAAATAGAACAACCTAAATTACAAGAGGTAAAATTTAATTTATTTAATTTCATGCTAATTTTAAATTGTGAAATTAAATGTTATCGTCACAAATAGGAAATAAATCAGAATTTTACTTAGATTTTATATTTTAAATATATTTTTAACCAATTGAAAAATTGTATTTATTTTTTCAAGAAAAAACTAGAAGGGATAGAATCATGGATATCATCATCATTTACAGAGCCTTCCCATTCTGCTCCAACACGTCTTGTTGAAAATGATACGAAAAATAATTTAAACTTGAAGTATACCTAAGGCCAAGCCTATTGTTACTTATTAGTTATCAGTAGGAAAAATTTTAAATTTAAGTTGTTCGTTTTTAGTGCTAAAGAAATTAAACCTTCTCAACGCAGAGTGTCAGCTTGGAGTCCTAAACTTAGCATTGGTTCATTAATTGGTATGGAAGCTAAACCGGATTCATTTATGGAAATTCAAAGTAATATTTCAATTCAAAAACCAAAAACATTTTGGAGTTCTGTAGTGGGAGGTTCCATTGAACCAGATGTATGTTTTATATCACAATGGTAATTATATTTATTTATTACTTTATACAATGTCTTGTACGATATAAAAATATAAAATCAAATTTGTATTTACCAGCCATTTATTTTTAATTATTTGGTATGGAATTTAAATTAATTAGTTATTATATTTTATAGGTTTAATTCTCCGAAAGATAGAGAAAATATTTTTAAAAGTAAATGGAGACGTGAAATATTGGACAAATTAATTGAATTAAGATTAAAAGAAAAAGAATTTCAACAAATTACCTCTTTTGCTTTATGATCATGTTCAAATTCAATTTTCCATTCATAAACATTTTTTAAATTAAATATTTATGGATAAAATCAATTTAGATCTGTAACAAAATTGTTATATTCCTAATCTATGAGCCAATATGTATACTTGGAGGTTAGAAGTTGGGAAGTTGGGAAGAATCCAAGACCTAAGAAAAAATAAAGACTTTATTTGCTTGTTAAGATTTTGAAATAAAGCCAATGTTGAATCCTGTAAGCAAATATACCATCAGAAAAATTGTTCTGAATTAGTTGAAAAATAAACATTTACTTTGTATATTTAATTTATGTTTTTTCTAATAATTTGTGTAATATTTGCATAAATAAAATAATAATATCAATTAAATAGTGTTATTTATGGTTAATACTTTAATCTACTTATGATAACAATTATTAAATTATTCTTACATTGTTATATTCAAATGCTTGATAGCCACTCTAACAATCTAACATACATTTTAGTTGGTTTATGATTAAAAATCTCACTTTTAATTATCAGAATATAATACAAGAACACTACATACATAAAAGATTATGTTTCCTTAATCCTTAGAAATATACAAATTATAAAATTTGCATTCAACAAAACCATTTTGTATTATTACTTTTAATATTAATCTTAAAATTCTTATATTATCCTTGGCATTTGATAAGTTTATATTTATATTTATATATTTAAGTAAATAATGTACAACATGCACAATTTTAAAAAGTGCATTTCAAAATTTAAATATCAATATAAACTTATTAGATACAAAGGATAATAATATTCTTACCTTTAAAATTCATTATGAGTCAATAACTCAAATATTAATGCTAATAAAACAAAACTAATTCTGTTGAACGCAAATTATTGTTACATGTTTTTAAGATGGAAACAAAGCATAAGTTCTCTTAAGTTCAATGCTATGTAACATAATGTCGACATTATTGATAACAGTTATTATTTATTAATAATTCTCTGTAGATGGAGAAACTATTAACTTACATAAAGCATTAATGATATATTTCTGGATTTATAAAAATATTAATTGCTTTCTACCTCCATTCAAAATATAAAGTAGATTCCTATGATGTTTATGCATGTGGTTAAATATTTTAAGAGCAGACTGATGTTTAGTTGAATTTTATTGTTCAAGTGAACAATAAATAATGGGATAATTTTTTTTTATTTGAACCATTTTACTCAAGTACACAAACACTTACCTACTTAATATATTAATCAGTTATTTTTCCTATTAGCAATATATAGATTAGATAATACTTGTCAATTTCATAAAGTATTATTTAATTATGTCATAATAGTATATTTTCAGACACTGATGATTTTTTTTATTTGTTATATGATGAAATTGAAATAATCTATACTTAACAATATTCAATTTATAATATCATATACTACTTGAATATAGTACATTATAATTATATTATATTGACATTTTGTTAATATGTTGCTTATTTAAGACAAATACAAACATGCATAAGATTGAAAAAATATTATTCCTCAAGCCAATTAATTACGAAATTCTCATTACTTTTCACTCATCATTAAATACAAACAAATTTGTAGTTTTTTGTAGTTAGAAATCATAACTTAATACTATAAAAGTATAATAAGACATGCATTTTTGACACTGGTATAATTTTGAAAATTGATGAAGAAATATTTTACACAACACTGAAACCACACAGAGTAAAATTTATTTTATATGTTAAGTATTAAATAAAACCATTTATTTTTTATTGAAAATACTTTAGATTACATTTTTAGTTAAATGTATGTGTATTTGGGATACTAAAAAAGTCACTCGTCTCATTAATGCTATCTTTGGGGAAATTATATCTATTATTCATTGTATATAGTGTACTATTCTAGGTATCTAAAAATACAAAAAAAAAATTACCTGAGCTGTTTTTCAACATTTTCAATAGTTACACAATCTACTATATTATGTATTTTTTAATATCTTGAAGAAAATTTTCAAATATGTTGTTTTCTGATGTGATTTCATATCATATAACTTAAATTGTACATGTATCCAAATTTATTAAATTGTATGACTGTTGACTACTGTTTATAACAACACAAACTGTCGAATTAGTCGTACTTTCCACTGTAGTTGACCACTGTAATTGTAGATAACAATATTATTAATTATATTGGGAATTATTGTAGATATCATTTTATTTATAGAGAGCATAATACATAGGAATGTGTAATAGATAGCACATGAGACAAGTACCAAAAAATAATTTTTCCTGTGTAACCAAGTCCTAAACTTTGTTACTGATTCATAAAATACAATAATTACATAGAGAAAATAGCGCAACACATCATACATAATTTTTATATATACATATATATTATATACAAATATATTATATTAAATTGATTCTTCTACATAATAAATAATCTTTTATAAAACTAATTACGTAACTGGCACTAAATTTAATGCACTATTATTCAATATACATTTAAAAAATACCAATGACCTATAAGCAGCATCCTGTTGAGCTTCTTCATAGCTGATAGTGGATTCACCGTGAAAAGCCACAGTAATGGGAGTAGATACTTGAAGAGAAGTTTGGTATTTACCAGTACTTGAGAGTTCTTCAAAATCAATAAATGATACATTAAGTCCTTGTTCAGCAGTAAAACTGTCTAAAACCAGTTTACTGTCACACGAATACATTTGTTCATCATCCATTTTTTTTAGATCATTATAGCAGGGACCTTCAGTTAATGGTAAATGTCTATGAATTTCAGGTAACCTATAAAATTGAGAAGTAGATTTTGAATTTTTCAAACCACTTAGATTGCTTGACTGTTGACGAACAAAGTCATCTACATTTTCTGCTGCTTTAGAGTTTATACTGAGATCTGCCTGAATGCTAATAACAACAAATTCAATATAAATTAAAAAATAATATGGAATATAACTCAATAATGTGTATTGTATAATTTAACTACCTTTTTAACATTAAATAAAGATTATTGGCAGCAAGTCGTTTCGCAATTTTTTTTGATTTGCCTATACCAGTCTCCTTGTACTCAGAGACATTACATGAAACAGTAAATAAACGCTGATGAGGAAGACCATCTTCAAATTCTGTTATGTAAACTGGAGGAGGAAGATGGAGAGATGTGCAAAGTTCCTGGAGCATGCCAATTGGATTACGTTCATCATTGTCTCCAAAATTCATTGTTTCAAATGTATCATTCAAGTCTGAGGTAAAATCAATTTGTGATTCAAATAAAGGATCAGAACACAATTCAGGAAATTCTTTATGAATAATCCGTAGTAAAGCCTTAGCTGCATGTTGTTTAGCTTCTTTTTTTGATTTTCCTAAAATAATACATAGACACATAAAAATAAATGAAAATCTTTTTATTATTATATTTACCTTGACCATAAGCCACAAATCGTCCATCAGTAACGCGATACTGAAATGATGGTGCACTAACAGCTCCTTCAATTTGTAGTAATTCATACTGAACGGTGCGTACTCCTTGTTTATTTAATATGTCTTGTAATAAAGTAACTGATGTTTTATCAGTATCAAACTTCACATTATTTGTAGAATAGTCCATTTAAGTAATACTAATATATTTATAAGTACTTTTACTGTAAATATGTATTAGATAAATCTTAGGTTTACAGTGTTAAAATAGTGCTCCAAGTGAATTTAATTTAATTTTTTATTTAATTATATGAGCTTTTAAAGCACCACGATTTATTTAACTTAATGTTGATCAAATAAATAAAAGTAATATTTATAAAAATAAGTAGCACATCTACAGCTGAGTATGATAAATTAATATTTGTTTTACTCTCTTTAATAATGTAGATAAAATTAATAAAATGATATACCTAGGTACTATCTAATATATTTATTTATATTTTTTAGAACAAATAAAATAATTAATTAATTCAAACGATGATTAACTGTATATTTTATAAATTAAAACATTAAAAACTAAAAAGCTTAAAATACCTAGTATATAGCTAGTACTGAATAGTGAATAAACATTAAACATTTAAACATAATAAACATGCATTTATTTTTGTATTGTACTATCACCATAGATTATTTATTATCACGGTTATCTATTCGTTGAAAAAAATTATTGTATTCATTGAACTCAATGGTTGCATTGTGGACTGTATTTTTCTAGTGGATTTTTTAGACTTTTAGAGCATCGGCTAAATAGACTATATTTTTTGGTAATCGGTCAAAATATCCAAACCAAAATATCCAACGGTCAAAATATCCAAATTTACCTATCCGTTTTTCCAAAAATAAGTGAATTACACTTTAATTTCTAATAAATCTAATAAAATATAAATATATTATATTATGATACATACCTAAATTACGTTAATAGTAATAATATCACAAAATATACTGCACACACATTAGTCAAATAATATGAAAGAAAATGTAAAATAATTTTTTTTTATATATATATAGATACAGTACCTATACTCAAATAATAACTAAAAATTTAGTATATGTTTTAAAAAATAGAAAATTGTATCTTATTGTCGAAGAAAATTAGCTATAGCATTTAAAAAATTTAGAATGTTCCTAGAGCCATCATTCAATCATTGTATTCTTCACAAATTTCGAGACAAATATGTTTTAATTAATCTTTTCTTTTCTTTTTCGTTGGTGGTCCAATGGTACCCAATTGACGCTATGCGACTTTAGTTTTGTCTGCAGCATTTTCATGTCGCATCCCCCCATAAGACATTTATAATTACGCTCTTAAGATATTTATATATATATATATATAATAATTATATATATCAACAAGTAAACTAATAACTAATAACAATAACTAAAAGCTCAACTCAGGCCTTAGGGGTGGATTGGGATATGGATTTATATAGAAACCGAATCAGTTCTTAGATCCTTTTCTATTATATTATACATTTTTTTATTTATAGAATTTTATTTTTTTTGTCAAAATGCTTATATTATTTGAGTATTTGAGCATTTTATTTTATTAATTGATGTAGTATAATATAATATATTTATATTTTATTAAATTTATTAGAAAGTAAAGTGTACCTAATGCACTTATTTTGGGAAAAAACGGACACATTTGGATATTTTGTCCTAGATTCTTATTTTTTACTTTACGCGAACTCTAACTTCTAAAAAAAAAAACAATAGACAATAGTAGAATATGCCTAGAGGCGGAGTGTTCGGTCTGGAAATGGGAATTTTCCAGATGGCTTGGACCATATTATGGTCTGGTGGCTTGGCCATTTTGTTAGTTTTTTTTTAATTAAATTAAATTAAATTTATAAAATATTAGTAAATGCTAAATACGTCAACAATTTGTTTCTATTAACATTTTTGTATTATAAATATTATTAATAATAGTAATACATTGTAATAGTCTCATACAATCATATACTTACATGAGAAAGCTTTTCGGAAATAAAGTTACAAAATATTAGGTAGGTACATAAATATAGACATAATATAAAATCAAAGCAATATATTGACATAGGCTGGTTATTTTTATAATAAAACACTCAGTTAGTGCCTATAAAAAAAATTTGTCACACCAAAAAGTCTTTAAAATTTAATATAAGTTTAATTATAAGTTGTACTTAATTGTAGTAAAAAAAAAAAATCAAAAATCGTTAGTCACAATGATTGTTTATAAGCATTTAAAGTTTGAATGTTTACAAAATATGTCACAATCGCGAAAATTTGCAAGGAATTTTGAAGTTGAAAATTCTTAAAACTTTTTTTTAATTTATACTTAAGGTTAAACTCAACACAAGATTCTCCATAACTTTTTCTTCAAATAACTATACAAAAAAATTCTAGCGTCATAATAGAAAAAATTTTATGAGCGTATGAAATTTAATTTTTTATGAAATCATGTAAAATAACGATATATTACAATTTAAATATAGTTATACATATAATATATTCTAATGCGTTAGAAGGCAGAAGTTAAAAGAAATAACAAAATTGTGATTTAAATACTTTTATAAAACCTACCTCCTAGGTGGATTCGGGATTTCCCATTAGGTACTATAGGCGGCGGCAAAATGTGGCGGGGCGGCAAATTTTGTTGTTAGTAAGAAACACGTTGGTAAGAAACATCATGACAATTGGCAATTCTAACAATTGAATTAATTCTTCAGAAGAATTTCTTCTTGTTTCATTGTCATATGAAGATAATAGATATTATAAAATCATTTGCAAATAAAAAAGCAAGACTTCAGCTTTTAAAGTTAAAATAGTTAAGTTTAGTTTAAATGTAGGTAGTATAGATTAGTTGAGATGTTAAAGTTAAACATCTATTTTGTATGCCTTATAATTTATATGATAAAAATAAAGTTTTTTATTTTAAAAAAATATTGTAAATTGTAGTTAAAATAAGAGTAAAACTTTTACTCAATGTTCCTAACAAATAACAATGGTTACCTAAAGTTTTGTTTTATTATTAATGTTTATATAATTAATAAAAATTATCATTGTAGATTTTTCTTACAATTCAGTGGAAATTCATTGACATTTTTTCAGAGTAGACTAAATAAAATAATGAAAACAAAAGCATAGTCTAATGATTCAAATGGATGAACACTACTATTGTCTACATATTTAATATTTAAAGTAGGATTTTGGAAGAAGTATTGAATAACTTATTCACCTATTATAGGGGCAGCAAATTTTTGGTGCCTATAGTCGTTAAAAAAAGATAAAATATTTAAATATCTAACTCTTCTACTGAAAGTAGTAATCAAATAAAATCTACTTATATAATAGTTTTGAAATAGGTAAATAGAAAAACCAAATTCAAGCGTAGTGAGAAAAACATTTTGGTGGGTGGCCTGGATAAATTTTAATTTCCCGGCCTGGATTTGGTTCCCACTCCGCCCCTGTTAAATTATTTATTATATGCCAGTGTTCATGAGCCTATATAGCAGTGGCGGCTATCCTTAAAAAAATATGTGTTGCTGAAAATATTTCTGATGACCTACCACCCACCACAACCTACAAATATTAGTAATAAAATACAAATCACCAATATTCAATCATTGGGTCATATATTTTTCCAATTTTTGATAATTTTGCATGTGTTACTCAAGCAGTGGCGTCATTTGGGGGGGGGCAAGGTGGGCATTTGCCCCTGTCTAATTTTAAAAGCAGCCCGATGGGCCGGAGTCCGGTGGTTGCCGTTGAACCATTATTATATTTAATTAGTACAAAAATATGACTATATAAAATTTATAATATTTTCTTAAAATATTATACTGTGTACTAAGAAATTATTGTCGTAATGATAAATTTTTAATTAATAATTTAGATGGAATATATTTATATTTAGACGTATGCGGGTACATGCATGCATGGATATTGGATATGTATGTGTGTGTGCATTTTAAAGGAAAAGAAACAACAATAATAAATAATTATAATTAATAACTAATATCATAATTTCCGTATGGTTTTATGGTTTTATTTCTAAAATCAAAAATTAGTACAAATTCTAAAAACATCAACCGTGAGCCATTCGGCACTCTTATTAATCATTTGTTTTAGACTCCAGTATTCAGTTACCATTTATACCATTTATTACCATTTCTATAATTTGATCAAAATATAAGTATAGATATTTCGTTGCGAGCGAAGCGAGCGGTTTTTTTTTTACCCATTATAGGCCGGTCAAAACTTTTGCCCCCATCTACCGAAAACTGAAATGACGCCACTGTACTCAAGCAACACATAGACCATTGGATAGCCGCCACTGGCGGCCTATAATCTATCCAGTGATTTTCAACCGGTAGGTTGCGACCCATTTTTGGATCGCGTAAGTTTTAAAATCAAGATGCGATAAGTCTTTTTAAAGTAAAATTTAAATTTATAAAATTAGGTATGTAAGGCAAAAAATAATTTTTTAATTATTAAGCTTAGAAAATTAATAAATGAAAATAGGTACTTACTAAAATGTAACTTTTATTTATTCAGTTTTAATAGTACTACTGCAAAGCATTAAACAATTCTAGCTGTTGTACAAAGCTTACGTCGGTCGCGAAAAATGTAGGCCTAAAAAATTGGGTCACGAGTCCAAAAAGGTTGAAGACTATTGGTCTACACTTTTTTAAAAAGACCATTTTTAAAAAATAAAAAAACGGGACAGTTGCTACCCCCCCCCCTAAAAAATGAATATTGTTATTTTACTTTTTTGAGTAAATTAACCTAAATTAAATAATTAATATTTTTTTTATTATCATTAATAATCAACACAATAATGTTGCATTTAAAAACTAATACAATTTTTTTAAATAATTAGATAGGAAAATTTTCTTTTTATTATTAAACACTACCGCTAATTTAATTACTTATTAGATTCTTGTTTTACGAAAACTGTTTTCTGTTATTTATAAATTTGGTTATAAAACTATTTTAGATTTGTTTCATAGATCGATTAATTTTTATTAATTTATTAATTTTTATTTTTTTAATAATTTGTAAAAAACGGGATTAAAATGGGACCATCTTCTAAAAACGGGACAAAAAGCGTCCCGTTCGAAGTTTGTCGGGACAACGGGACACGATGATCAAAAAAGGGACAATCCCGTTTTAAACGGGACGGCTGGTCACCCTAGTCTATACTCTATTATTAGAACTAAGTATAGAACTATAGACCAATTTCATATGATGGCTAAATCACGCTAAATTTTAGGGTCTTAGTTTTTTCAATTAAAATTGAAAATTAGACATTACCTCCCTATTTATTCATTATTCTGTCATGTATTGACTTTTTTTTAAATACCTATTTTGTTTTTTTAAAACTGTATGAAATTTTTTATTTTTTCACCCTTTTATTTAATAGTGAAACCACTATAAACATTTTATTTTCAAATGGTAACCTATATTTAAAATGTCATAAAATAATAGGCCTATTTTTTTATGAATTTTAAGGTTAAAATCAATATTTTTTCATTTAACCATTAGTAATAACGGAGTTATACTAGTCATAGCTGGCCAAAGTTGAGTGGTTTTAGGTTTTTAATACTTATTACGGCTGTGAGAAGTTGGTATTATTACAATTTACAGGTACAAAGTTCATCACTGCATCGATAGTCAATAATGAGTTTATTATAAATGAAAATATGTCTCTTTTATTATCTATTACCCATGTGACTAGTGACTACTGGTCTTCAGAAACAAGAAGTATTATAAAAACCAAAAACCGCCCAACATTGAAAAGCTATATCTCGTTAAAGTTAACGAAAAATAATAATTTGAGAAAACATTAATATATGTAATTTGATTCATAAAAAAAAAATACTCCAATAAATTTAGTACATTTTAAATGTTGGTTGTCATTTGAAAATCAAAAATTGATGGTGGTTTTAATGTTAAATAAAAATGTCGTACAGTTTGAGAAAAACATGATACAAAATATTTTGAAAATAAATGAAACAAAGTCAATACTTGATGAAATAATGAGTGTATAATGATAAAAGAATTACTGTATAGTGTATACAGTTTTAAGTATCTTGCCTATTCCTGACAATAGGTAAATTGTATACCAATATATTATGCCTAGTTTAGATAATATATATTTTTTTTATTTCAAAACATTATATAATTATTTTTATTTAGTATTTAGGTAGGTGGCCCAGTGGCGGCTTGAGTCTTCAAAACTCAAATAGCAAGTTTCAAAACAACCTACCCACAAACTAAATTTACTAAGACCAATGTAATATTTTTAGGTTCTTCTTAAGTTAAAATATTTTTTATTAATTTTTACAATTTATGATATAGATACACTTATACTTTATTTAAATGATCAATCTTCTGTTATGAATTATAATTAAACCTACTTAACTTAAAACAATTTTTTTCCCCATTTTGGGGGCAGAAGCAGTATTCCTAGTATTCTTATTTCTTATAGTAAGCCACCCTTGTCGGTGGGTATAAGGTATCTACTATCTAAACAATATGACATGCATTTACATATATTCGTTTTTAAAATCTACTATCACAATCACCTTTACAATACATTTTTTTTAAATAAAGGATGTTAAATACAATTGTTTCACAATATTACAATAAATTATTTATCATAAATACTAAATTGTGATTAAAATTCATTAAAATGTATTTAAAATTTAAATAAAAATAAATAAAACTTATGTTTAAAAAGTATCAATAAACAATAATTTAATATATTATTATACGCTACTATTTCATAAATAACCTAGTAAAATTGTTAATTAATTAAAATCAGTTTTAAAAATTAAAATCCGTCAAACCAAATATAATTTCAGTTTTGTCTGGCTTATTGGTCTTAAAGTCACTTTTTTTTTCATCAACTGAAGCTCCCTTAAGGTCAAGAATAAGCATCCAATGAAAACTAAAATTAATCAATCATATCCAAAATATTGAAATATTGAAATATATTTTTGATTCATTTAAAAGTATTTTTATAATTCCTTTGTTTATTTTTGAGATTTATCCAATGGTTATTGGTAGTTGTCATTCATCATTATAGTTAGTTTCTATATATTAAACAATACTTGATTTTATATCCGGTCGGAAAATTTTTTTTTTATGATATATTTATGATATTTAAGAATAGTAGGTTAGATAGTACATAACTTTTTAAAAATTAAGAGGAATAATTAATGGAGTATATATTTGAATAAAAGAAAAAATTATTTTATATATATTCAAGTATTGTAATTATTTACATAACAAGTGTAGTTCAAATTCTTTATAAAACAAAATATTTAATGTTTTTGCCGAGATGAAAAGTTGCTATACCTGTGAACAAAAATACAAACATGTGAGATTATGAAATATCTGTAATAGTACAATTAAATTAACATTTTGATGACGCTCTCATAATACAAAATATTATATCATATTAAAGTTATGCATATTTTCCCCTATTTTTTTAATTATTATTTTTACCAAAAAACTTAAATTTAAAAAAAATTAAATGCATATTTTAATAGTTTTTAGTGCATGAATTTCTGGGCCCTAGTTATAGTATAGAAGCAATTCAAGAATAATGAGCGGTATCGACAATAATAAAAAACAATGAGATGGTTTGCAGAGTAAATATTTAATACTGATATACATTAGTTCAATAAATTATTGAAAATATAAATGCATGCATTAGTGTAGAACTTAAATTTGCTATGTTACGTACTTGAAAGATTGAGACAACACAAGTGGGTGATATGTTCTCTTAAGGGGATTTGATATTCACTATTTTTAAGGAATTCAATACAAGTTATTTTCTAAGTGCATAATAAATGTGTGTAAAAGAAATAGCAGAGCGCTCCTACACGCACATATCAATAACGTGCTACACAAATAATATATATATATTTTTTTTTACGATTAACATTAATATTCTATCAATTATATTATGTAACTATTAACAAACCAATTTGTTCAATAAAATGTTTAATATTATATTTTAATTTATCATAAAGTTTAATATCAACTTTCTTATATTTTTAACTTCAAAATTTTTCAAATTTTCAAATTCTTAGTAATTATAATTTAAAAATCTAATTTTGAGCGTTCAATTTCAAAAAAAAAAGAAAAATGTTTTTAGAAGTTTAATTTGTTTACTAAGATAGTTGGTACACTTCTTACAAAAAATATTTTAAATTATATTTAAGCACATAAAATATTATTTTATGTTAAAAACATTATAAATGATAAATATTTAATACAACTGAACATACCATAAAATTTGCTCTTCAGATAATGATGGTTTAACATTAGCTAACGCATCCTCAAAATGTTCTTTTTTAACTGTTGTAAATGTTTTAAGACCATCTTTAGTTAAACAAGAGAGACCAGCCTTAAAAAAAATAATTTAAAAAATAATTTATTTAATTTTTAATTTATATTTTAATATTTACTTCTTTCACAACACTTGCAAGATCAGCTGCTGAAAACTTATCAGTCATTAAGGCAACTTCATTCAAAATTGATGAATCCGAAAGTGGCATACTAAAATAAACATTTAATATTAAGTTATTACAAAAGGTATATACAAATTTAAAAATTGCATACTGGTTAAACTGTATACCTCTGTTCAGGATTGTTAACAATTGTATGAAGTATGTTAAAACGTTCTTCAATTGTTTGTGGAGGAGGCACATAGATCTGACGATCAAATCTTCCTGGTCTTAATAAAGCAGTATCAATATTGTCTGGACGATTAGTAGCTGCCACAATTACAACTCCTTGTCCATGCTAACAATATTTAATAACATAATTTAAATAATTGTGTGTATGTTTATAATGTTGATTATTTCAAAAATAAAATACTTCTGTGTCATTTGTGATACCATCCATTTCAACCAAAAACGTTGATAAAACTCGGTCATCAAACCCAGATGATCCTTTTTTTCCTTCAGAACGACAGCTGACTAATGAATCTAATAAAAAAATCAAAATAATGATTTTAATTCTTAAGACTAAAAAAATAAAAGGTTAGGAAAACACTTTATATATATTAAATAATAAATAGTCTGGTTATTACCTATCTCATCTATAAACAATACAGCTGGAACATTAGCTCTGGCTCTTTGAAACAATTGTGAAATATTTGCTTCTGTTACACCTAAATAAGGAGAATATAATTCGGCAGCCATTGCTGTCAGAACATTTAAATTAGCTGATGAAGCTATTGAACGTACAAGGCTTGTTTTACCACATCCTGGAGGACCATAAAGTAAAACACCTAAACAATAAATATTACAAAACAATTACAAATGATAAGTGGAACGAAAAAAAAAATTGAAGTACATAATTTGCATAATACGTTTTATACACATAGACTTTAGTTCTCACCTTTAGGAGGAGGAACTGCAAAATATTTGAAAGCCTTTGGATGAATAAGAGGCCATTTAATACAAATATCTAGCATTAATTTGACATTTGTTAAGCCACCCAAAGTTGTAGTTGAACAAGATTCTGACTTTGTAATGACTTGACCAATTCCTGATCTTAAAGATGAAGCTGGGTACTTGGCAATAAGTAAAATAGTACCATACAATATACCCATTTCTCTGGAATTCATAAATATATAAATTTTTAATTTGATACTAATTTAAACTAAAGATTAACATACAATTCAGAAATTAAATGAGATTCATTAAGAATTTCTTTGAAAATTAATTCTAAGTCAGCTGAAGTATATCCTGGTGTTAATTTAGCTAAATCTGATACAATATTAGATTTTATATTTATATTTAAAATTCTACAAAAGCCTTGTATTAATTTTATTCGCTCTTTTTCCGATGGAACACCAATATAAATCTAAAAATAGAAAAATTATGAATTTAGTTAAAACACAATTATAACTAGGATTTGTAATGCGGAATTTGTAACATAGCTAATTACTTCATATGAAAATCTTGATCCTTGTTTAAAAGATGCATCAATTAAATGCGGCATGCTGGTAGTTGCAATGACTATAAGTCGACAGCTATTTTTAACAGAAGTTAAGCAATCTTGTATCTGAGCACAAATTCTTTTAGCATTAGAACTTTTACTATTAAGCATGCTTTCAGCTTTCTCCATCATTATTATACACACAACTGTAAAACATAAATTTAATAAATTTGAAAATGTATTTATATTAAAACTATTATTCACTTTTGCTATCCTGCTCTAATAACAACTGTACTCTTTTAAATAAACCACGAATAACTGACTCTGTAGAACCTGGATCAGCTTTTACCAAATCTGTAGATATTATGTCAAAAAGTATGCACTTCAATGATGCGGCAACATGAGTAACTAACCTTGTTTTTCCACTACCAGATGGACCAATCAATAATATCTAAAAAATGAAAAATAATGAATTATATTTTAAAAATGATATGTGCTAATGTAAATTTTTAAAAATATACTTGCCATATTACACAGAGGACTACAGCCATTTTTTGCAGCTTTGATGATGCTTTTCAGACATTTCACTTGAGATTCCATGCCAAATAAAGGTGGCACTTCTAAACCAATTTCTGCCTGATAAAATTGTATGGCAGACATTGTTTTAATAACCATTATGGTAGTATCTGAATTGATACGTGCAGCATTGTTTTTGCAATCAGTCTTGTGTACAAGTATAAAATCAATATTAAAGTTTTGTTTTAACTTAAGCCTTTTTAAGTTTACTACACAATCGTTATGTACTACAAATAACCGCAGTAAATGATTGATGGCATCAGCCAACTTGAAAAGATTCTTGGACCAAATATGTTGATGTTTCACATCTTTGAATATGACACTAACTACCATACGTTTAGAATTAGCAACACCAATTGGTTCTATGTCCTCTTTGTTAATAGACATTTCTAGCTTCACTGTCAATGGATTGATTAGTTTGTGAGGTGTATGTTTAATAACGCTTGGATCACAACTGGCAAATGCGTTTGTACAAATCACTCGAGGAATTATTTTACACAATAATTTGGCATTGTCTGATATTTTAAGTAAGACATACTGGTTGAACTTACTGATGTCTAATATAGTATCGGATGTGTACAATTTTTGAATCATAGTCATACCTTTAGAATCAGGTATAGTGGACAAAAATATTGTGTCCATGATGATAATAAATAAAAATCGTATAAAATAATATGCGCCACGAGAAAAATTATAGTTACATTTTAAATAACTCGAACATTAGATCATTAAAAGAATAAAAATAACATTTCCGATTTTCGAATGATTTAATTATTTAAACCAAATTAACAAAACAAGTAGGTATATGTATACTATTATTATTACATATCATACATATTTTTTACAGTGTCAAATGAGAGCCGAGAGCCATAAGTTGAAAAACTGATAAATAAATCTAAAATGGTTAAAGTACTGAAGTAGTTAACTGCGAATGTGTGCTGTGTGAAACTGTGAAGTATCAGCAAATTCAGAAGACAGAAGTACTTCTTCTGTTACGATTTTACTATAGGTTTTACCCACGTGTGCTGATAAGCAGTTATCAATGTTATTGTTATTTACAAGTTAATTTAAATTTAATATTTTATTATAATTCTGATTGATTTTAATGTGTCAATTGAATGTGAAAATGAATGTTTTTTAAACTTTAATATTGTAAACTATTTACAAGATACAGTTATTCGTTATGAGCATTAAGTATAAATTTAATGTAATTTATAAGTTTTGCATAAAATTATGACCATAATACGTTTCTTAGGAAGTGTTATATTGGCTTGCTGTAGTGCATCATTTTCAGCTTTTTTGTACAATTATTTCCACCAAGAAGAAACGGAAGTAATATTTTTCTATGGAACCGTGCCAATTTGCAATATTCACCGCAATGTAGCAGCTATTACACCCATAGTTCAAAACGAGTGTTTTGAGTGCAAACTAAACATAATTATTGAATGCCTCAATAAAGCAAAAAAAACTTTGGACATCTGTATGTATATGTTAAACCATGAATTATTAACAAATGCAATTATTGATGCTTATAAACGTGGAGTTAAAGTCAAGATAATTCTAAATGAAGATAATCCAATGACTACTTGGCAATTGGGTAGTATGGGTATCTTAAAAAAAGTTAAAAAGAATAAATATAATGAGTATTTAATGCACCACAAGTTTGTTATTATTGATAACAAAAAAGTGATCTTAGGATCTATGAATTGGACCAAAATATCAGTCCGAGCAAATTGGGAAAATGTATTCATTACAAACAATTGTGAATTGGTTGATCCTTTCAGAAAAGAATTTCAAAGGTTATGGAAACAATTTGATTAGTTTTAGAACCATTTGTTATAAATTGTAATGTATAAAATGTGCAATTTGTTATAATAATCATACTTAATATAGTTATGTTGTATTGTTGTATTTCAATTTTTAATTACTGGTATTAAATATATTTATCAATTGAATTACCATTATTTAAACTATTTTTTTATAATATTAAGTTTTTAACTTTCTAGTTTCTATATGATACATAGTCTCTTTACTCAAGTCACAGCGGCGTCATTTGCGGTATGCAGGGTATACACATGCGTACCTAAAATTCTAAATTGTAAATTTTGGCCCGCTCGGCCACATCACAATTATGTCAAATATGCCAAAAAAAAAATAAATAGTGCCCTGCTCAATATTTATGCGTAACAAAAAAAAAATTGAAATGACGCCCCTGCCAAGTCATACCTTTCTATTATTAAAATAATTCATTGATTACCAAACAAGAATTATTATATTTATTTAATTTCATACATATATTTACTACTATGCTTAAAATTATTCAATGATGGCCAACAAATAAAAACAAAACTATCAAGTTTTTAAAATTGGCAGTTTTTTATTAGGAATATTCCAAGCCAAGACCATAGTTAATAACAGAAAATAAATTAAAAGAAACAATTAATAATAAAATGTAAGGTAAGATAGAGTTATAGCCCGGAAGTTCACGCATTTGCATGTTTTTTTTGGATGTTTTGAGGTTTTTAAAAATATATGCATATTTTAAAACAAAATTGCATTTTACTTGTGTTTTTTTAAAATAATATTTCATGAAAAATGTTGAACTAAAGTATATTTCAAAATTTATTTGTTGAAAAATATGTCCTTATAAAAATGTTGCCAATATAAAATAAAAAACTGATTAAAATTAAAGGTCAAAAGTATTTTGATAATTTAATATAATTTAATTTATATCCTGTCTATCCTGATACGGCCTTCCAGAAGATCCTCAAATTAAATACCATTAATTTCAAGAACGCGCCAATTTCTTCTGTTGATGTGGAATGGAGCTTTTCTCTTTACAAAAATATGTTGGCTGATAATCGTCGTTTATTAATTATTTGCATTTAAAAACCTGCCAAAATCCTAAATTTTAAATTTTAATTATTGAAGCTAAGATGCCGCAACATCCGTATATGTTGTTTCCGTCTTACGAGTACATAACATAGCAAATGTATGCTCAATAATTCACGTATAGCTCCATTAGTTTAGAAACAAGAGTGAATCTACCTTTTATGAAACTCGATGGTAAGAAAATTGTATGTAGGTTTTTTACGATTAAGTTTTAAGTGAGTTATGACTGTTATGAGCATTTTTAATTTACGCTATCTTATACATGCATAACTTACCAAAAGATTGAACTATAGTGAAAAACCAACATAGATAATTTTCTTATCATCGAGTTTCATTATAGGTCGATTCACTCTAATTTTTAAACTAACAAAGCTCAACGTGATCTGCTGAGCGTAAATTTGCTATGTTACGCACTTGTAAGATGGAAAAGCACAATAATAAGCGCTTAATATAAAATATTATACCATATTAAAGTTATGCATATTTTCCCCAATTTTTTTAATTATTATTTTTACCAAAAAACTTCAATCTAAAAAAATTAAATGCATATTTTGATAGTTTTTAGTGCATGAATTTCCGGGCCCTAGTTATAACATTGAAGCAATTCAAGAATAATGAGCCGTGACAACAAAAATATAAAACCAATGAGATGGTATGCAGAGTAAAAATTTAATACTGGTGTACATTAGTTCAATTATTGAAAATGTAAATGCATGCTTTAGTCTAAAACTTCTCTCTAAAGTCATGTCGTATGTACGTGCTTATTTTAAGAGCTTATCACTAATCACATTTGATTGAAGGTAAAACTTATACTTTATATTTTAGTATAATATACTATACACTATCTCAAAAAAGAATAATCAGTCGATCGACTGATTGGGCTCGCCACAGCCAGAGCCAGAGTCCATTAGTACGCTTGAAAAGTAATTATTCTCTTTTAAGACGAGGTATCCACTATATCAAACATAGCGTATTATATGAAAATATAAGTAGAATTATATTTCAATTAAAAACCAAGTAATTAAAATAGAACACATATTATAATATTAATTATTGCACAGTTAACTAATAATGCATTTTAACTACAAATAAAAATAAAAAGACAAACTAAGTTTTTTTTAACTTAAAAATTAGTTTATTGCTTTTAAATGTATATAATATATTGTAAACCAATTTAGTTTAGATTTATAAAATATCCAAATCATAATTATTTTCAGTGTAATATATATTATCATAAAAACTGTTCATTCAAAAATGGATATCTACTTAAAAAAATATTGATATGATTAAGTTTAATTCAAAATTAATTATTACTTGGTAGGAACAAAAAAAAAATCAGTTGAATAATATGTAAAAATGAATTATTTGTTAAATGTAAAAGGAATTTATTCAGATTCACTGCAGGAAAAATCATTGTTGCTGTTTGGTTGCTTTGAGTCAATTGACAAATTGTCATCGTCAACATCATCATCAATTGATTTATCTTCTTCATTGAGTACTTCCTATAATTGTTTAAATATAATTAAATTTTTGTTTATGAATTAAAAAAAGGTAATATATTTTTATATAAATGTTGGATTTTCATCAAAGAAACTAAAAATAGAAAAGCTAGTTAATTCTTTGATGGTGATCAAATAAAAATGTTGGTTTTAGTTTCCAGTTTTGCAAAATAATTGCGTGAATAAATTATTTTATATATACCTTTAATGTGTTAACGAGATCAGTTGTTTGCTCAAGTAATTTTTTACAAGATGCATTTTCATCTTCCAATGCCATAACCATGTTATGTAGTTTACGATTTTGTTCAAGAGCTTCTTCTAAAGCCTTTCTGCGCCTTTCTGCAATAACTTCCCAGTATTTTTCACTAGGACCAGCTAAACGGCAAATTCATAGTGATTAAATTAATTGTACACAGCATAAATTTTTCGTAAAAAAGTGTAAAGTACAAAATGCAATTAAGAAGTTCATACCAGTGCTTGTGAGATCTTCAATAATTAACTTCTTGTAGAGGGATGGATTTATTTTTGCAACCACAGACTTTTTTTCATTGGATTTAACTTCTACTTCAGTCTTAGGTTGTGGCTTCAATATTTTAGGATCAGGACTATATATAACATATTTATACATACAAATATATCATTATGAATATACAATATCTCTAAATATAAATTCATACTTGTTTTGATGAATTCTGCCAGTCCCAACTAAATTTTCTTTATCACCGCCGGACGGTTGCAATGTTTTCAAGCATTTTCTGGTACCTTTTTTGTTGGACATCTGAAAAATTCCATATGTTCTGTTCAAAATAATATTTAGGTACCAAACACCTCTTAGTTGGTCGGTTGATTAGTTTTGCGATTTATAATATTATAAAACAAAATTTACCTTGTCCGAAATTATTCGATTATTTTCTGAAACAGTTTTCATCGTTTTATTATTGCACGACTATCAAAACGATGAATAATGAGCGATTAAAGAATACTGCTAAACAGCCAAACAGGAGAATTTTTTTTATTCTATTTTAATGTAGAATGTAGATATTTAAAATTTTGAAATCGAAAAACGTTTGATATTTTGATAATGTTGAAGCCTGCGCTCGGTACTCGGCACGGTATTCAGCAAATTTTAAGTGGGAGAATCATAACAGTATGAGCTGTTTGCAGATAAAAACAAGAAAATAATGTCGGTAATCAGCTGGACACACTGGTATACAGTTTTTGTTATTTTGTACTTGTTTTTTTTTATTACAGAAAATTGAAGAATAAAGCGCTGACTAAATGACAATTGAAGTATATAAGTATTTGATGACCATTATGACTTAGCCACTTAGATATTGTCCATACCTAAATAGTAAATCATAACGCTAGATGTAGGGTTGTGATTTTTTTTTTAATTTGTAAAAATATCGGGGTATTAACGTCCAGTTTTTTTTGGATTTAGGACACTAAAAAAGAAATATATATTTTATATATTTATATGGGTAGGCGTTTCCTATAAAATATTAATCTTTACGATAAGATTGAACCAATAGAGCCGAACATAGGTATTTGAGTGTATACCCTATAATCTGTACCTACTCTTTAAAAAGTAATTATAAGAACTAAAAATTGGGACTTTTTCATCCCGGTAGACAAGGAGTACAATTGGACACTGTACAAAAATTAAAAAATCGTCACATGCCACACGCATTCCACTAAGAAATAAGAATTGAAGTGGATGCGGGAGCGGGACAATTAGTATATTACAAATTAGGAATGTCCCGCCATATCTAGGACGTTATAATTTATTTCCGATGACCACCATAGTATTCGTTATTCCATGACTTATAGCCTTTATTAAAATGTTATACCATTTTTTTGTGTCGGACTCGTGCGACGGTTGAGGAATGACAATGCATTTTGTATTGTTTCATAGCCCGCTGCCGCGCTGAAGTTGTTTGGTTAAGTTGCCACCCTTGCGGAATCCGGGTCACACAGCCTGACTGGACGCGGGTCGCGGAGCGTTTATTAAACGTGGTCCAATCATAGATAATACATGTATTATACTATTATCTATGGGTCCAATACTCCAAATTCCAATATTGAATATATTTTATTGTTTATTCCCGACTCAAATACTCAATGTTGTGAGTTGTTGTTACTTTTGATTTGCGTCCATGATTTTCGTCTGGTACTCCAGTTAAGAAATAACGAAATACGAACCACCTGTAAGCTGAAAGTATTTAAATAAAAGTAGTAATATATTATAGTCTCTGATATCGGTTAATACTTATTTGTAAGTATTACATACATTGAATGCTCATTTATCGCTTCTTGAATCTATTTCATACTAATAGTACAATAAAAAGGAATCATTATTATTATTATTTCTTATTTAGAAGTATGTAAAAAGCACACCTTTATGATGTATCATCATTTTTAATTTTTTAGTAAAGTAAATTTTTTGTAAATAGTGTGGTATATGTAATAATTTATACACTTATTTTGACAACAATATTTATATTGTCATATTGTATGTATTAATTAGATTTACCTATACAGACTTCATTAATCGTTTTATAGCTAATATACTAATTTAATTTTGTTTGAAGACTAAATGTCCTCATACAAATCAATGGTGGCTGTATAATTCTATTATCTTAAGTATGCTCTATCAATATTATTATATTGGCACGCTAATGCTAAACCAGCGAATAAGTTAATTGAGTCCGGTTTGCATTTTATGTTACTGCCATGGCTACCATTAAATATGTGATCCTTGTGATCTTTAATAGCTGATTGTTTGATTTACGCACTATTCTGTTGAATATATTTTTTATTATTGCCTAGAAAATGTTGATTATGATAATATTCAAATAAAAATGTATGAAATAAGTCTTTTTATAAATTTTCCAACTAGAAAAAAATATACAAGTGCAATTTTAAATCAACTAAACATTAGTTATAAGTTTACTTTAAGACGAAGAAATATTTTATTAAAATAAATTATATGTATTAAATATGTTGTTTACTAAATTATGCTTCAACTTTCAACCTAAAAATATGACTAAACACCCTCTATAACAGATTATTTTTATAACTAATATAATGACAATAACATTATGGCATTTTAACTTGACATTTTTTTAATAAGATTACATATTAATACACATTTGATACTCATCACATCATGCACTGAATATGTATAACATTCAGGAAAACATTAATGTTATATATTTGTCTCATTGCTAGATATTTATAAGCTACTAATTGGGCCCAGATTTATAGGAATTAAAGAAAACAAACTATATAGGTACAGCATGTCCCATAGATAACGTTTTTTTTTTTTAAATTAGTTAATAAAAGATACTTTATTTTCCAAAAATTTGCAAAAAAAATAAGGATATGTATAGTTTCAGTATAACATCCAGTTTATGTATGATTAATGATATTATGCGATTGTCCTCCACTAGCTTGTTGACGTGCTAAAGTGCGGTCGAGAAAATTAATAATAACTGCCTATCAGTTCTCTCTCGTGAGTTTTATGAAGCCGCCTTAACTTAACTGGGAGTTTGGAGATAAACAGTTGAATCAGTGTTTTTAAGTATTTATTAGCTAACAAATCGATGATACATTAGCAGTAACATCTTGACCATGTAAAATACAAAGTCATCACATTGTCTCCATACCACTTTCGTTCGATTAGTAAAAGGTCTTTAACAACCAACAATGCGTGTTTCAAATAACATTCAGTTTGTGTTGACACTTGACAAAAACTGATCACACTAGAAAAAACCAAAATGGTAATAGATTTAAAAAAGTGTTTTTTTTTGAGACATCCTTTATTTGAAATAAAATATGAAAGTACATTTTAAGTTATTAATTTAAGTTGCCGCTACACCAGCATTTGTCATCTCGGTCCATCTCCCACATAATATAGGAACAAAGATCCTCCATATTTCCACGATTACGACTCTAGTTCAATTAAGTGCTAAAGCACCTATTATTTATTTTATAAAAAAAGAGTATTTCCTGAGCATTGACTGGATAGATTTTAGATTCTGAACGAAGTGAAGAATGTATTGATTTTACTATGATGTGTGTGTTTTTTTTTTTTTTTTTGTGTCTGACGACAACATTTGGAGCAGTAATAATGCTCCGATTTTTGACTTCAGCCCCTCTTTGAATAGGAAAATTCATCTAGTTGGTACTTTTGGGGGGGTCAAAAGTAAAATTTTCAAATAGTTTTCAAAAAAAAAGTGACAAAAACGGCAATTTTACGAAAAACCACTTTTCGACAAAATCGATTTTTTGATATTGCTGTAATTCAAAAACGAATCATTGTAAATACTTGAAATTTTCACCAAATGTTTATATTATGGTTATCTCTTTACAGTTAAATTTTCAAAATATTATATTAAGCTACTTATAGACAATTGAAATTTTCGATTTTTCTAAGTTTTTTTTCTTCAAATGCCGATAAAAATTTTTTGGGTGGCCAGAAAATCTTGAAAATTTAATACAAGGTTTCTTATAAGTTGTTCTTAAAGTGATAAAAAAAAATCCGAAATCGTTAGTCACAATTTTAAATTCGAACTTTAAGCACTTATAAAAAATAAGTGCTTAAAGTTCGAATTTATACCAAATATGTCAAAATTTAAATTAAATTTCATACGCTCATAATGCGTATGTTGGCCAAATACTTTTTTATTAATAAACAGATACTATAAAGTAACTATAGTAACATATAGTAACTATACTATTTGTTTTAAAATAGAATATATGACAATATTTAAATATAATATATCCTAAACTTACAAATCATCTTCGTTCAGAATCGTTTTTCGTATACAATGATACCTATCATTGCATTCAAATTTAACCTACTATAGTCCGAGGTCCACCCGGGGTTACCTAATCCCAACCCGGGGTCCCTAATATACAGCAGAGCGATACCCACTTACCCGCTTTTTAATATTCAAAATTTTGAAAATATTTATAATAGGTAGTTAAAAATAATCAAAATTATTTTAAATTAAAACATGCTTAAATTTATAAAAAATGTAAATATTAAAAATCTATTTAGTCAATTCACAGGAAATTCATCTTTATTAAATAAATAATAGGTGCTTTTGCCCTAAACTGAATCGGAGAATTGTATTCGTTGAAATATGGAGTAGCTTTGTTCCTATATTATGTGGGAGATAAACAGATAAAACAAAAGCTGTTACCATGGCGTCATCGATTATTATCTGGAAAGAAAAAGTAAGATACAAGTACAATATTGTAATAGATTTTAAAATAAATACAAGATAATACCTAAATTAATTTAATATGAAACTTTTGCAGAAAAATGCAAATTATGTGTAATAACATAATAATTAAAATGTGCAAAGATTGATAACATAAAACTTAAGTTATTTTGTTGAAATCTTTTGAAACCGATATATACTTGTAAAATTGGTAAATAGTATGTGTTGATAAACTTTTAAAAATAGTTTATTTACTTATTTGTATTGTTAGTAGGAAGAAAAACTTGAATATTCTTTTTTGTCCAAATTTTGAACTTCTTTACGGTATTAAGAAAGTTTTCTATCATGCATTTAAGATGCTTAACTTTTTCATAACATTCGTCAACTGAATTTAAGCTTTCTAGTTTTCTCAAAACTTGATATTGTTCTCTTTTGGAATATTCTTGTATTCTCTGAGATCCTTTACAGACTCTTCCCATATTGAGCAGGTTTAGAGGCATTTTTGTTTTTCTATCATTTATTTTAAAAATTTCACATCCATTTTTGCTACACAGGAAAACATGCTAACTGAGATACAAATCCATTTCATAACAATAGTAATAATTATATAACGTTTAATTGTGCATATTATTACATAAAAAAAGAAATTATATTTATTTATTCAAATATTTTGGTGCTTTTTTTGTTACTTATTTTATTTATTTTAACTATTTTGAAGTGTATAAAAATTTAAAGGAATATAATACTTTTAAAATGGATTGAAGTTTTTGAAATAAAATTTTCTTATGATATTTTTACATTGTGCCTATTTTGGCAATTTTTAGAGCATGCTAATTAATGCATTTTTTAGTGCATGGACTGATGATCCCTGATAATGATTATTGTCAAATTAATAAAACATCTATTGTAGTGAGTAGTGGCCTATACCCAGCACCTACTGTATAGTAGATGATGAGCTATTATATTATTCTTAATATACTTACTAAGTTTTAACTTTTGTCAATAGAATTTCTACGCTATAAAGATGTCAAAAAATCCATTTGTGAATTGTAAATCACGTAAACGAAGAAAGGTAAGAGCTCCGATTGTCAAACCAAAAGAGAAACTATTTTGCCCTCGTACTATGGTGAGATACGATAATTCGCCCTCTGTATACAGTACTATATGGGTGTGCAAAATGTGCTTAAAAAGTATGTTAAGTGAAGATGCTTGTAAAAATCATTTGATTACTTGCAATACATCAACAAGAAGATTTAAAGCCAATCCACCTACTAAAAAGTAATAGTTCATATAATAGTCTTATTTTTTATTAATTATTGATAAACATGATGCTAATTTATTAATATTATTTTTTTTGTTCAGTAATGAAGATACTCGTTATATTTGTGAGACTTGTAATAAAGAATTTGCAAGGCGTGTTACACTGAAGAAGCATCTAGAAGTTCATGAAAAGTCATCGAGTGGTATAGATTCTGAAGAATCTCATGATGAAGTTGAAGAATCTAATGATGTTGATGAAGTTGATCTTTTAAATGCAGAAAATGAAGATTATGACGATGATGATGATGATGATGATGATGATGATGACGAATCTGAGGAAGAAAATCCACGCAGTAGCATTATGTTGATGACTTAATTTCATTTCATTATATTCATATAAATAATTTTTTTTTTTATTTAATTAAGTTAAACTAAATTAAATTAGCTTTTATAATTTTTATTTATTATATAATTTCTTACAGGTCTTAAACGTCTCAACTTTTTTCTCAAGCTTATTGTATTTTAGTTATAATTATATATTTAACTTTGAATTATGATATAAATACAAATTTAAACAAATTAGTTATACTTAATTTATAATTTTAAACATTTTTGTGATATTACAAAAGTTGTTTGTAATATACAATTGATCAGTGGCGTAATTTGGGAAGCATATCATCAGGAGTTGCAAAAGTTACTCAGGATGTTCAAAACCTATTGGGGCTTTGCCCCCACATCTTCCAAATTATAAAAACACAATATCTTAATATATTATAAATCTATAGAATTCTTCTTATACAGGATGATTTTTTTATCAAACAACACTCATTATTTCCAAAAGAATTCATGTTTTTGAAAATATTTTTTTACATAGTTTCAAATTGATAAAAAAACAACGCTTTTATAAAAAAATTATATTTTTAAATATTTTTTATCCTTATTATTTTTTTACTTTTTTTTGAATGACAACATATGTTTTTAATTTCATGTTCCAAAACAGAATAATTTAAAGGTAATATTATTTAGAAATTGACATGCTATTTTAGATATTATCATTTTGTGAGTAATCAACATTTTAAAGTTTTATACATAGCTGTAACTAATTTTAAAATGATTAAATCAATAACTGCAAATGTTATTTTCTAGATAACAATAATATAACATTCTTACCTTTAAATTTGATAAGAGACAACACATGTGAGATGGCGTCCTCTTAAAAGACGTATTACCTATTTTATAGTATAAAAACATCCACTCAAAGGAAGTGTTCTCGTTAATTTGTTATTTACAACAAAATCATTAATAACACAACTTGAAGTGAACAATACTCGGAAACAACCTTATTTCGATTTTTTAAAACAGTAAAATAGTATTTTTGTATATAATATCACATTATCTTCGAAACATTATTTTCTTTTGATTTATAATGTGATTTTACTCTAAAACCACTATGAATAAATAATTGTAATTTCTCATAAGATTGTTTATACAACTTTTAAATCTAATATATTCATTTATATAGCTGTTATGTGGCACTTCTAATAAAAAAAACTGTCAATTAGTTTCGTATATAATCAGTAGGACAGAGGCATATTTACGGAATCAAAATTAAATTAAACAATATTGAGTTATAATGATAGTATACAGGTGCTTGTGGCTTGTAATATTTGCATATTTCAACATTTTGATTATACTTAGCTATTTTTGTTATTAGCACTATTTTACGTATATACTGTATCTTGGAAGTAGAAAAAGATATAAATATTTTTTTTCGTCATTGTTTGTCAATTTCATCAATTAATATTTATAGAATACAGTGCTGTACCCAAGATTTGTTTTCGGGGTGGGTCAATCATACTTAAATCTATAGAAAAATAGAAAATAATTAAAAAACATACTTGGGCGAGTAGTTTATGTCTTTATGAGTTATACGTATTTAAAGTGTAGACAAGCATGAAGCGGAGTAGTGGACATTTTGCGAGATAACCCCGTACTACTCCATTCCGAGCATCTAACTTTAAATACTTACTACTCATAATCTACTCGCCCTAAATGTATCAAAATACTTAGAAAAATTTTCTGCTTAAATATTTAAAAATATAATTTTTAGTTAAAACGTTGTTTTTTAACAACTTGAAACTATGTAAAAATCAAAATTGGAATATATGCATAATTTTATTTAAGCGTGCATAAAAAATCACCTTGATATACGTATATTGTTTAAAATAAAAGATTTCATGGTTGGAATTAAGCCCAAAAGCCCTCCCTGGATACAGCACTGATAGAATAATTAAATGCTGTTAAGATAGTTGGATGGTTAGGTAAGGAGTCCTTTTTTCAAGCTAATTACTCAATTGTTCCTATTTATATCGTCAATTGTAATTACATATGACATTTAAACCATTACTAACATAGTAACAAAAATGTTTAAAATTCATAATTAAGTATAACTAATTTGTTTTAATTTGTATTTATATCATAATTCAAAGTTAAATATATAATTGTAACTAAAATACAATAAGATTATGAAAAAACTTGAGATGTTTAAGACCTGTAAGAAATTGTATAATATATTTTAATATATATAATTTTTATATAAAAATTATAAAAGCTAATTTAATTTAGTTTAACTTAATTAAAAAAAAAAAAATTAATATGAAGATAATGAAATGAAATGAAGTCGTCAAATCAATGCTACTGCATTGATTTTTTTCCTCAGTTCTTAATTGTCATCGTTATCCTCATCATTTACATTTTCTGTATTTAAAAGATCAACTCCATCAATTGCATCAACATCATCCATTTCATTAACTTCATCATTAGGTGCTTCAGAGTCTATAGTACTGGATGACATTTCATGCACTTTTAGATGCTTCTTAAGTGTAACACGCCTTGCAAATACTTTTTTACAAGTCTCACAAATAAAATGAGTATCTTCGTTCCTGAACAAAAAAAAAAAAATAAATAAAATAAACTAGCATCATGTTTAACAATAATTAATAAAAAATAAGACTATAGGAACTTACTTTTTAGAAGGTGGATGTGGTGCTTCATCTCTTATTGAAAATGATATACTAGAATGATCGTGAACAGCAATTTCGCTCAACACATTTGTTAAAAACTCTTGGAAAAACTCCATATTTTTGAATTCAAACTCTTCATTACAGAATGTCAATGAGCAAGATAGATTTTTTTCTGGTTTGACAATCGGATTTGATGACATCTTTATAGCGTAGGAACTCTGTTGACAAAAGTTAAAACTTTATAAGTATATTAAGAATAATATAATAGCTCATCAACTGCTATACAGTAGGTGCCGAGTATAGGCCACTACTCACTACAATAGACATATTATATTTGAATATGACAATTCAATCATTATCAGGGCTCATAAGTTCATGCACTAAAATATGCATATATTAGCATGCATTCATGCTCAAAACATTATCAAAATCTGCACAATGTAAAAGAATCATGGACAAATTTTGAAATAATAAGATAAAATATCAATTCATTTTAAAAGTATATAATTTTGGTTTTTTCTAGTGTGATCAGTTTTTGTCAAGTGTCAACACAAACTGAATGTTATTTGAAACACGCATTGTTGGTTGTTAAAGACCTTTTACTAATCAAACGAAAGTGGTATGGAGACAATGTGATGACTTTGTATTTTACATGGTCAAGATGTTACTGCTAATGTATCATCGATTTGTTAGCTAATAAATACTTAAAAACACTGATTCAACTGTTTATCTCCAAACTCCCAGTTAAGTTAAGGCGGCTTCATAAAACTCACGAGAGAGAACTGATAGGCAGTTATTATTAATTTTCTCGACCGCACTTTAGCACGTCAACAAGCTAGTGGAGGACAATCGCATAATATCATTAATCATACATAAACTGGATGTTATACTGAAACTATACATATCCTTATTTTTTTTGCAAATTTTTGGAAAATAAAGTATCTTTTATTAACTAATTTAAAAAAAAAAAAACGTTATCTATGGGACATGCTGTACCTATATAGTTTGTTTTCTTTAATTCCTATAAATCTGGGCCCAATTAGTAGCTTATAAATATCTAGCAATGAGACAAATATATAACATTAATGTTTTCCTGAATGTTATACATATTCAGTGCATGATGTGATGAGTATCAAATGTGTATTAATATGTAATCTTATTAAAAAAATGTCAAGTTAAAATGCCATAATGTTATTGTCATTATATTAGTTATAAAAATAATCTGTTATAGAGGGTGTTTAGTCATATTTTTAGGTTGAAAGTTGAAGCATAATTTAGTAAACAACATATTTAATACATATAATTTATTTTAATAAAATATTTCTTCGTCTTAAAGTAAACTTATAACTAATGTTTAGTTGATTTAAAATTGCACTTGTATATTTTTTTCTAGTTGGAAAATTTATAAAAAGACTTATTTCATACATTTTTATTTGAATATTATCATAATCAACATTTTCTAGGCAATAATAAAAAATATATTCAACAGAATAGTGCGTAAATCAAACAATCAGCTATTAAAGATCACAAGGATCACATATTTAATGGTAGCCATGGCAGTAACATAAAATGCAAACCGGACTCAATTAACTTATTCGCTGGTTTAGCATTAGCGTGCCAATATAATAATATTGATAGAGCATACTTAAGATAATAGAATTATATAGCCACCATTGATTTGTATGAGGACATTTAGTCTTCAAACAAAATTAAATTAGTATATTCGCTATAAAAAGATTAATGAAGTCTGTATAGGTAAATCTAATTAATACATACAATATGACAATATAAATATTGTTGTCAAAATAAGTGTATAAGTGTAATAGTGTACAAATACCACACATTACTTACAACATTTTACTTGTCAGTTTTGTTACAGAAAAAAATTAAAAATGATGATAGGTACATCATAAAGGCGTGTTTTTTTACATGTAATGCGCGTTTAGATAAAGGTTAATCGATAAGTATATAATAACAAAAAATAACCAAATCAGAGACTTTATATTAGGTACTATTTTATTTTAAATACTTACAGAGTTACAGCTAAAAGGTAGCAACAACACGACTAATCGTGTCTCGATTCTCGAATAAACAATAAAATATTGAACTCATAGACAAGAATTAATACTAATTCTGATTGAACTATGTTTAATAAACGCTCAGCGTCCAGTCAGGCTGTCACCCGGATTCCGCAAGGGTGGCAACTTAACCAAACAACTTCGGCGCGGGCCGCGGATTATGAATTAATCATAGACATTAGACATATTAATAAAGTAATATGTCTATGGAAATACTACAAAATGCAGTTAACAAGTTTTGTCCAAATGATTTATAAAGTTTTACACAAGTTAGGTCACAAGAATACAATATATTGTTTCGTTAATTGTAATACAATTTTTTTTATAAATTTAAATGGAGAAATTTGACCATTTCAATTTTGTATAAATACCCGCACGGCCTCCAGTGGCGTGCCCAAGAATTTTCGATGGGGGGGGGAGATATGTTATAAGAAAAGACTGGATTTAGTTCCATTAAAAAACACAAGAACTGTATAATTGTACCAACAAATACATAAAAATTGCATAATAAATTGCACTGTAAATATACAAGTCATATAAAAAACTTTGAATTCTTATAATTATAATTTAATTAATTTAAAAAAAAATTGATGAATGTATTACTTTTTTTGAATTAAAATTAATAATTAAATATATTTCAAAATTATGTTCATTAAAATTAAATTTGTTATTACTTAAAATATGTTTGTACCTACAAAGAAAAAATACGTTCTACTTCTACTACACTAGTTATTAGTGTATATTAAAAAAAACTCAATAATTTATAGGTGTTATATCTAAATAAACATGACCCGACATGACTTAGTAAGATTTAATAGTTTTATATGTTATATCCTTATCCTTTATTTTTTTTTCAATTATATATACCTACATACATTTATCTATAGTTTTTTTTTCGTTTGGACCAAGAATATTTGTTAAAATATCTTCAGCTTTTCTAAACCTATTCAGTATTCATACTTATTAAATAGCTTACTATTTGATTCTTCCAAGTTTTTAAGATTAATAGCCAATAGGTAACTCAGATAAGTGTAATTGTATGAATACTATAAACCACATTTGAGTATTTGACACATTATATATTTATATTATACAAGTTGTTTCAGCTTTTTCACACTGATGGGGATTAACATCGTTTTAGATTCTAAACGGAGTGATGAATGTATTGATTTTACAATGATGTGTGTTTTTTTTTTTATTTTTTTTTTTTTTTTTTTTTTTTTTTTATTTTTGTGTCTGACGACAACATTTGGAGCAGTAAAAATGCTTCGATTTTGGACTTCAGCCCCTCTTTGAAAAGGAAATCGAATCTAGTTGGTACTTTGGGGGGTCAAAAATCAAAATTTTTCAATATTTTTTAAATGAGTCGGGAAAAACATAAAAAAAATGACGGAAAAACGGGATTTTTTACGCAAAACCAGTTTTCGACAAAATCGAATTTTTTATTTTGCTATAACTCAAAAACTAATTGATGAAAATACTTGAAACTTTCACCAAATGTTTATATTAGCGTTCTCCATACATAGGTAAATTTTCAAAGAATTTTGACTTTTTTTGAGCTATTTATAGACAATTGAAATTATTAATTTTTTTTAGTATTTTTTTTTTAAATAACGATAAAAATTTTTTGGCCGTTCAGAAAATCTTGAAAATTTAATACAAGGTTTCTTATAAGTTGTTCTTAAAGTGATAAAAAAAAATCCGAAATCGTTAGTCACAATTTTTTTTTATAAGTGCTTAAAGTTTGAATTTATACGAAATATGTCAAAATTGCGAAAATTGGCAAGTAATTTTGTGGTTGAAAATTCGTAAAATTTTTTTCTTTTATAACTAAGTTTTGAAAATTTGATACAAGGTTCTCCATACATTTTTCTTCAATTATCTGTAAAAAAAACTCTACTGGATTCAGACAAAAAATTTTTATGAGTGTTTGAAATTTAAATTTTTACAAAACCGCGTTAAATAACGGTTTAGCCTCAAACGATTTTTGATATTTGTTGTTATTCAAACAGTATAAGTCGTAAATACTTGAAAATTTTACCAGTTATTTAGATTGCCATTTTCTTTACGTGATTTGATTTTCAAAACATTTTGACTTTTTTTGAGCTATTTATAGACAATTGAAATTTTCAAATTTTTTTTATTTTTTTTTTTATAAATGTTGATAAAAAAAATTTAGGTGGGACAAATTACTTGAAAATTTAATTGAAGGGTCTACATAACTTGTTCTAACTCTCATTCAAAAATTATAAAAATACATAGGCACAATTTTTTTTTATTAGCATTTGAAGTTCAAATATTGACAAAAATTCGTCAAAATCATGAATATTTTTCACTATTTGGTAGTTAAAAATTTATAAATATTTTTCTATCAAAAGCTAAGAATTGAAATTTTAATACTATGCTGTCCATAAGTTAAGCTTAGAATAATTATAAAAAAGTTTGAGGATTGTTCAATTTAAAAAAATTTACGAGTGTTTAAAGTTTTAATTTTAATTTGAAATCAAAAATACACGACGTGTAAAATCACGTTTTACTAATAAATAATTTTCGATTTTTGTTATTTTTAAAAAATTACTAAACGTAAGATCTTGAAACTTTTACTTAAATGTTTGAATTAGTTTCAAAATAGAATATATGATAATATTTCCTGGACTGACAAATCATCTCCGTTCAGAATCGTTTTTCGTATACAATGATACCTATCATTGCATTCAAATTTAACCTACCATAGTCCGAGGTCCACCCCACCCCCTAATGTACAGCAGAGCGATACTCACTTACCGGCTTTTTTATATATTATATTCTTAAAAAACAAGAAATATAACACATAATAATTTTAGATTCTGAACGGAGTGATGAATGTATTGATTTTACAATGATGTGTGTTTTTTTTTTTTTTTTTTTTTTTTTTTTTTTTATTTTTGTGTCTGACGACAACATTTGGAGCAGTAAAAATGCTTCGATTTTGGACTTCAGCCCCTCTTTGAAAAGGAAATCGGATCTAGTTGGTACTTTGGGGGGTCAAAAGTTAAAAATTTTCAATATATTTTAAATGAGTCGGGAAAAACCTTAAAAAAATGACGGAAAAACGGGATTTTTTATGCACAACCAGTTTTCGACCAAATCGAATTTTTTATTTTGCTATAATTCAAAAACTAATAGATGTAAATACTTGAAATATTCACCAAATGTTTATATTAGCGTTCTCCATACACAATTAAATTTTCAAAGAATTTAGACTTTTTTTGAGCTATTTATAGACAATTGAAATTTTTAATTTTTTTTAGTATTTTTTTTTAAAATAACGATAAAAATTTTTTGGCCGGCCAGAAAATCTTGAAAATTTAATGCAAGGTTTCTTATAAGTTGTTCTTAAAGTGATAAAAAAAAATCCGAAATCGTTAGTCACGATTTTTTTTTATAAGTGCTTAAAGTTCGAATTTATACGAAATATGTCAAAATTGCGAAAATTGGCAAGTAATTTTGTGGTTGAAAATTCGTAAAATTTTTTTCTTTTATAACTAAGTCTTGAAAATTTGATACAAGGTTCTCCATATATTTTTCTTCAATTATCTGTAAAAAAAACTCAACCGGATTCAGACAAAAATTTTTATGAGTGTTTGAAATTTAAATTTTTACAATACCGCGTTAAATAACGGTTTAGCCTCAAACGATTTTTGATATTTGTTGTTATTCAAACAGTATAAGTCGTAAATACTTGAAAATTTTACCAGTTATTTAGATTGCCATTTTCTTTACGTGATTTTATTTTCAAAACATTTTGACTTTTTTTGAGCTATTTATAGACAATTGAAATTTTCAATTTTTTTAAATTTTTTTTTTATAAATGTTGATAAAAAAAAATTAGCTGGGACAAATTACTTGAAAATTTAATTGAAGGGTCCACATAACTTGTTCTAACTCTCATTCAAAAATTATAAAAATACATAGGCACAATTTTTTTTTATTAGCATTTGAAGTTCAAATATTGACAAAAATTCATCAAAATCATGAATATTTTTCACTATTTGGTAGTTAAAAATTTATAAATATTTTTCTATCAAAAGCTAAGAATTGAAAATTTAATACTATGCTGTCCATAAGTTAAGCTTAGAATAATTATAAAAAAGTTTGAGGATTGTTAAATTTAAAAAATTTTACGAGTGTTTAAAGTTTTAATTTTAATTTGAAATTAAAAATACAGGTGTAAAATAACTTTTTACTAATAAATAATTTTCGATTTTTGTTATTTTTAAAAAATTACTAAACGTAAGATCTTGAAACTTTTACTTAAATGTTTGAATTAGTTTCAAAGTAGAATATATTACAATATTTAAGTATTATATATCCTAGACTGACAAATCATCTCCGTTCAGAATCGTTTTTCGTATACAATGATACCTATCATTGCATTCAAATTTAACCTTCCCTAGTCCGAGGTCCATCCCACCCCCTAATGTACAGCAGAGCGATACTCACTTACCCGCTTTTTTTAAACTTTTAATCACAATTAAAAAATTTCCAAAATTATTTGCATAGAAAATTACAACAATAACCATGTTTCCGACCTTGTAATAATAGGTTTGGGAATCAGGAGGTAAAGGTATATACCCAGGCATTTTTTTCTGTATTTATTTGTTCTCGATGGTATTACTTTTAAGAAAGCTGTTTTTTCCTAAAATAAACGAAATAAGTTACATATGTATACTTAGATTTTATATATTAAATTAATTACCATTGTAAAATAATCTATTTATGTAATAATAAATTTAGTTTAGTTAAGTATTTTGTTCATTAAAACCCCATATTTAAAAAAAAATCCAAAAACGTGAGAAATTGCAAAAAATTGCATCATAAAATTAAATAGGCAGAGAATGAGAGAATATAGGGTATATATACTATATAGGGTAAAAAATTTCAGTATTAAAAAATAAAAAATAAAAATTGTATAATATAACAATTTAGCACAATTGTCTATGAATTATATTTAAAAGAAATTTTTTAAAAATATTAATTAGAACAAAAGTTATTTCATTTGTCAGATCTCAGTGGGACACCCTGTATATTATAATAAATATAGTTTATAAGCAATAACTTATTACTAATAATCAAAAGCAATGACTTTATAACAAGTAACAACTTTAAATATCTAATAATTTGTTTTCCGAAAGTCAGCAAAAAAATGTTAATGGGGGGACATAACCCCTAACCTCTTCCCCTGGGCACGCCACTAACGGCCACACATATTTGATAAGATATTTACCGAATAAAATTGTTCGATTCTGTTCATTATTATTTATTATTATCGTGTGGAGATAAAGTATGCATGGATCTACGACAATTTTCATTGTACAATGCATATTTGTATTCATCTATCTTGATTGGTTAGTATACGGCTTAATTTGATTAAAACTATTTAAAACTAAATATAGTTATTTTTATTTTATATTTATTAGACGAAACAACGTTGATTAATTTTTTTAGATTAGATTAAAACTTTTACTATGATAGGTAATATGACTTATAGTTACGAACTTTTTCATTTTCTCTGTAAAATATTATAATATATAACATACTTTTATTTTTTAATTTAAACAAATTTACGATTTGAATTAATTGCATTTATAAAAATTGTTGGACACAATTCAGCATTTGGGACACAACTCGTTTGTATAGTCATACAAAGACAAGTGCATCGACGCATCGTCATTCTTCAACCGTCGCTCGAGCCCGACACAAAGAAATGCTTTAACATTTTAATAAAGGCTATAAGTCATGGTATAACGAATACTATGGTGGTCATCGGAAATAAATTATAACGTCCTAGATATGGCGGGACATTCCTGATTTTTAATATACTTGCAGTGTCTCGCGTTCTGCTTCAATTCTTAGTGTGATACTGTGATACATGTCACGATTTTTTAATTGTTGTACAGTATCCAGCTGTACTCCTTGACCTTTGTCTTACAAGCGACCGGGACAAAAAAGTCCAATTTATAATTCTTATAATTACTTTTTAAAGAGTATAGATAATAGGAAATACACTCAAATACCTATGTTCGGCTCACGTTGACGGACAGTCAGAAATACCATTTTGTTCTACAGCTATATGCTTTAGAATGGCACTTTTTCATTATTGCTAAAATTGAAATAATTACCTATAAAAACTCGCTTTAATTCGACAGTGTCCAAATGCGCAATATGCTTAATGTGGGCAACACAACTTCCTCTTTTATAAAAAAAACCATTGGAATTATTACTGCTATTACTGTAGTGTTACATTTAAGAAGATTTTTAGAGTACTGCTATAGCAATAATATTTTAAACTGCCATAATAGACACAAAAAAATGATTACTATGTAATAGCAGTAAAATTGATCGAGTGTCCATCAACGTGTTAAATAATAAATCTTATTGTTTAGATTAATATTTTATAGTAAATGTATCGACAAAAAAAGCTAGACGTCAATACCCCTGCAATATCATTACAACACTACAATTAAAAAAGTTGTCCGCGAGTTAAAAAAAAAAATCCCAACCCTTCGTCTAGCGTAGGCTCGCTAACGTTACTAAATGTTCCTTCGCCCCTTCTGTCTTTGAATAACATGTAAAATACTAAAATATGTTGTATATTATGAACACAGATATTATATAACAATTTATTGCCTTATTGGTTTGTGGATTTGTGATACTACTATATTATAAACCATGAATTAAGATAAATTATAATTCATGATATAAACAACATAATTGTGTTAAAATATTATCTCTAAAATTACATATGTCTTTATTGATATTATCATTTCAAAGTTGTAATATTTTACATAGCTACAATAAGTAATAACTAACTTTAAAATAATAATATCAATAGAGACATATGTCATTTTCTAGATAATATTTTTACCTTTAAATCTGATAATAGGTAAATTTACTATAAACTCTAATATTAACATACTATCGTATAAGAGTTTTTCCACATACAATATGATTTTGAAATTTTACTACATTTTAATATTTTAAGATATGAAAATATTTTTAAATACTTACTAATCCTAGAATTAAAATTTATCAAATTAATTGGCATCTTGTTGAATCGCCCTGTATACAAACATCATATCAGTATTTCAGTAGTTTTTGCAGGCATACACTTTGTGGCCTGTAATATTTTAGTAGTAATAATAATGTTGAAAAAAATTTAAAAAATTTAAACCTTATGGCAAAATACAATTTTATATTACAATTAACATTTGTTATTTTATCATGATGTGTACTTTTTTAACCACTATTATAATTTGAAATTTCAAATTTGGACTAAAATTCTACCCAAGTGTCATTACAATATAAACATAAATAGTAGGTAGTGGAAAAATAATTTATGTGTGTAAATTTATGCAAAACTTTTGAGTAGAATATTTGTCTCTGTAAAAAATTTTAATATAATCAAAATAAGTAATATTATTGATTTTTAACCTCAGCTCAAACATTAAAAAAAGATCAATGGTTTGATTAAACAAAATTTGTTAACAACACAAATTTCATCATATTGTGGTGTCTATTATACCTTTTGATTATCCTAAGATAATGGGTAATCTAAATTGATTGTAGGCACCAGTCTCTTGGGTCAAAAATCAAATTTTCTGATAAGGGTTTAAAGTTATAATTGATTTTGATTACTTACAAAAACCACTATACGAGTATAGCTATTTTATCACATTATTACTACATACAAATATTATAGGCAAATAAAAATAATAGTTTAGTATATAATTAAATAATTAATAAAGTTTATGATCTATACAAAATTTTAAATCAAGTTAGATAATATAATAGATGTGTGTAATATTCCAAAAAATAAAATAGTGATTCAATTGATTTGTTGTATAAAAAGATAAAATTATTATATTGGCAAATATTTATTTAAAATTAATGCTGTAGATAATTTAAAGAATAAAGATAGTATTAATTTTCAAACTGATATGATATTTTCACTTAAAGAAAAACAATTGTATGTACATATAAATAAATGTATATTATGTAAATACAAAAAAAAAAAGTTAAAAATAAAAATGCGTAATATTTATACAATGTTAATACTGGACAATTATTATAAATGAATCGAGAATTTAGGTACATAAACCTGTTGTAGTATGGAATATGGGCAAATTATTAATAATTTATTTTTTTTCTCACGCATATTTAATGAGTACTCCGATTACAAATGCTCAGGCAAAATCAGTCGCGTCAGTCAACACTGACTGAATTAATATTAAAAAAACAATATAATATACCATTTAAAATTAATTTTAAGAACGAAAAAAAATAGTTATCGTGTAAAAATGTTAACACGTGATAGTAACGAGGCTGTGAACCACGTTTATCTCTCGGTGTAGTATAGGCGAAAATATTATTGACTAGATAAATTCCACGAGAAAGTTGAACGACGACAAAGTTTTCAAGTTTCCACTTTAATAGAGCTCGATGGCGCTACAGAATCTTTTGAGACAGGAGTGTGTAAATTCTCAATTGACTGAAAATAATAAAAAAAGACGGACGGTTAAAGCAATGTGTACCACTACAATATATTAAAGATCTTTGAACGCAATTAATTTACCTCTATGAGATGGTCGAGACCGAACAAGAAGCCCTCTTCGTGGTTGCCCGGCACCCATGGTCGTCTGTGTGTAAGTACTGTATGTTCGGGTACTTGTCTTGTCTTAGCAAAGTCAATCAGCCAAGCGCCGATCTTAGTATCGTCGTATATGATCAAGATACTGCTACCCACAATCTTTGGTAGGAACACATCAATTTAGTATAGGTAATCGACCGAAAAAATGAACAAGTCTTCGAAACGTGTCTCGGGCCAACTTACCTCGTGAGTTTTAAAGTAATGAGAACGATCCAATTTTGACCGTATTTCATTCAGTCTGACAACCAGCCTCTGTTTGATGTCATGGCGGTCGCCCAGGAACAAAGCAAGAGTGTTATTCACTTCTTCGTCGCTTTTCACAGTCTTCAAATCCGTAACGGGCGGAGAGCCTCGAAACTGTAATGTTTTTACACGGCGGTTATTATTTGATATTATGTTAGAAATAGAAAAAAAATCCTTAAATGTAGATAAATTACCTTCATAGCTTCAATTCTAAATCCATGACTGCACGTCGAACTCTGTTCTTCTCTGAACTGCATGTACCGCAGTTTTGTGACCGCTTGTAACTTGCATTCTTCGGCATTTGGCGCTTCGGGATCGACGGCAATCATCTTGATAAAAAAAAACAAAAACCCCGTTATTAAAGCATTTTTTTTTTGTATTTTCAATGTTAGTACACACATATATCGCAAATAATATCAATAATATTGTATAAATCACCCGCTCACCTTGAGGTACAGGTCCTGTCGCGCCGAAGAGTTTTTCACCTCTGACTCCAGGAACGTGCGCGTGCCCATTTTGATGTCCATGACGTTGGGGTCTCGGAAGCCGTATAGCAAGTCTTGCAGCTCGATGAAAGTCTGTCCGTTGTACTCGACTTCCCTGTAATACTTTGGCACGATGTCTTGAAGACTGGGCTCGTTGGAAAGCGCCTCATACACGTCCCTTTCAGTGCCGCCGCTGCACTTCTTCCATATCGTACCCAGGCCGGCAGGTGCAAAACAGTCCGGATGTCCGGACAGCTGAAACCACGACTGCTGTTGTGAGGCCGACCTACAAGTGGTCGACTGTACATTGGATGTCGCCGTTTCTTGAGAATTGACTGCGTTTCGCACTTCAGAATCTGTCGCGGTACCGGCTGTGTTCGTGCTGTTGTTGCGCAGCAAAACATCGCTGGCGGGTGCACTCAACTCCAGAGCGTTCTAAAAAATAAAATAAAAGCCACATTATATTTTATCATCCTGCTGATATAGTTTTGAAAATTTTAAATTTTAAATGGTTTTTTTCACAACCACCAATGAAGAGATAATCGATATTACATGACATATATACATACCAACGCCAAGAATTTTAACAGTGAGTTTTCTTTCTTGTGGTTCTTTTTGGCCGACGAAGTCACAGTATTGCACTGCGAGTTCTTCCATTCGTTTTCGGTTTGCTAAAAAATAAAAATTCCAAATATTATTATACTATTACAATTATTGCAATATTGAAGGCCTAAAGGACAAACGATTTAGTGGCACGATAAAATAAATAAATTATTATTTATTATACAATATACCTAACACGATTGAACACTTTAACGAATAGAGAATATAATAAACTATAAACACCGATACGGCTGGCACTATATCGATTCTAGACACTATCGATTTCCGCTTTTTCTCAACCAAAATATACATAAATATGCACAAAGCAATACATAGGTATATAATAATATAATGTCGCCTCCATACTAATGAACACACATTGCGAAGCCCTTGGAATTCTAAAAACAAAATGCATATACGTTTTACCGACAAGATTCATACGGTCAAGGTAAACCTGATATTATTTATATGTATATTAAATACTTATAGAAGTGAATTGGATTCACTTTATATAATTAATATTATATATTTATGGTTACATTTTATATTTTTTTTTATAATTTTGTGCGTCATTAAATCTACCTGAATTATGTGCAAACTGCAAATACCTACGCGCTGACTTAAATAATAATACTACGATCAACACGAAATTGTTATTTTCGTTGCCCGTTGGCACGTAAAACTGACGAGTTTTCAACGAGGTGGTCGTCAGTCACGTGGTGACTTGGTGTTTAATGTGCACATTCGTGTTATTGTTATTGTTACTGTTCTCAAGACCCCTAGGAATGCTCGACGAAAATGATGTTATGCCAAGAATATTAATTATACTTTTCAAAATCTATTTTTAAACTTATTTAAAATCGCAATTCAAACTAATGGGTACTCTGTACTCGTGATTTTCCTCAAAGAACGTGATCGAATTACGAATAGTCATAGAAAGGTGTTATATCTGTTGAGTTTAGAGATTCGGTAGTGTGAATAGTATTAAATATTAGTATTATAATGGTCGATATTATTTTCTGTCTTGAACTGTAAAATTAAATTGCGTTTAAAACTATTTAAAACTAACTTATATAAGACATTATTTATTACTTAATGACTTTTGTAAATCTACATTAGAGAACAATAATTATTGTCGTGACAACTAATATTGTTTAATAACTCCGGGTGCGATTACATTTATTTTTCAACTAATACTTAACCACGACTATTACGATTTAAGCAATTTAGTGACCAGAGTTTATAATAATATGGTCTGTAGCTTTGTACGTAGACACATAGTGTACCTGCTAGTTGCCACTACAAACAGTGCTCGAATTGGGGGGGTGCGCAGGGGGACGGAGCTCCCCTACTATTTTTATTTTTTTTTTGCGTTCCTCTACTATTTATTTTCACTTGGTCGGGGGGACGGTACAAAGTAATGTCCGAAATAATTTTTATTAAAATGTGGATTTCAATTGATGTCAATTATATAACAAATTATACTATTTTTCATATCAACATTATTTTTGATATTATTTTATTAATTAATTATAATATCACATATACAAGACGTAAGACGTATATTATTTAAGGCACAGATACTGAGATACTGGTGTGTGATAGTACCACGATTTAAGATAGTAAGATACTATCTTAAATCGTGGATAGTACTATCTTAAGCCGTGTTTCGAATGAAATGTTATCATTGCTATCATATCAGCTGACGAAGTATGTTGTCCAAAAAGAAATGTAAACGATGAAGAACATACTTATAAAAATATGTGGTCTCTTTTTAATAAAAAACAATAAATATTAATTTCTTCTTCTAAGTTATATTATTATTTAATAAAATATATTATATTTATACCTGTTTGGATTTAAAAATGTGTTGCTGAAAAGTGGTATTCAAAATGTATGTAAGGTAGGACTTGGGGGGGATGTGGGGGGCAAAGCCCCCCACGGGCCTGTGTTAAATAATTTCACCCTTGGAACGCAGATTTTAAATCGTTAGATTGAGCTCCTCTACTTAATTTTTCCCAATTCGAGCACTGACTACAAATAAATAGAAGTAATCATAACGCAAAATGTTTATTTTACTTATGACAAATAAATGATTAAACTATGGTGTTGTAAAAACTGAAGTGTGTATCGTGTACGGGCCTAAATCACGGCAGCGAGCATAACGGAATGGAGACTTGCACAATTATTATAAATGGAAATAAGAGTCTATAATTATAATATTTTGAGACAATAATGGACATTGGGCCAAAAGTAGCAGTATACTGGTTAATCACAATAATCACATTATAATTTAGTATAACCCGGACGCCCGGTAGTACAAAATAAATAAAAAATATACTTTGAGTTATAGGCGTTCAAACATCATGCTTGGATATAAAACGTATCAGGGGGGTACGGTACAACCGGTGTGTTAAAAAACACATAATAAATCATAAATATGAGATATTAACTTGGCAAATATGATTATACAAGCAACAAAACTATTTGAAAGTGGTCGTTAAAATGTTATTATTTCATTAACCTTCCATTATCATTACGATAAAAATGTTTGTGGTCAATTCTTTATAGAACTTTCGATATTCGAACCCACAAATAATTCTGATATATTATAAATTATAATATTAATATAAGTAATATAACAAACAATTAAAATATACGAATCCAAAATGTATTATCATACATTCAACATTTAATCTTTAAAACAAGCACTATATGCATTCTATAAAATCAAATCATAGTATAATAACTATGTAGTCTATGTTCAATTATATATGAATAATAAGATATAATATATTATATATTACAATACAATACAATAATATACCTAACAACAATACATTATTAATAACTACGGCCAAATCGCTTGTAGAAATATTAAATTTGAAAAAAAAAACGTTAGATTTAAAATGTTCTCATTTTTGAATAAATTATATTTATTTTATATATACTAACAACCATACTAAATTAACTAATAATACTGTCCACACTGTATTACAGTTGCGTAGTTTTAGCTTTAAATGTAGATACGATATGAACGTACAAAATATAACAAAATAATTTTAAATATACAATCAGTTATAAATTAAAGCCGAAAGCTCAACCTTTGATCTATTTATTAATGTACTCAATACATTTGTTCAGTTTACTACACACCTACAAGTGTTACAGAAATTTTTACCCATGAAGTAGCAATTATATAAAAAAAAAATAATAAATATATAGGTAGATTGAAATGTGTCATATTGTACGTGCATCATCTCTGTGCGATTATTTTTAGGCTTACAATAACGAATAATACCTATCTATACGTTGTGAATATCAGCAGTCGGAAGTACAATATGATTGCAAACTGCGATGAAATAAACAATAAAGTGGCGACTGGCGTTGTTTCACGTTTTCGTAGACTAGGCTTAACTATATGTAGAATAATACGAAATTACAACGAGGAAATCATCAGTATGCCATGGGGCAGCAGCATATGTGTTATATCAATCTCATTTCGAATGAGCGAACCTGAAATCTGAAAAACAATGATAATAACAACACTTGCGTATTCGGCAAACGATAGATTTCAAAAGAAATTAATTAAAAAAAAATTACAACGTTATGCACGTGTAGCGTGAATATTAATAAATAATAATAGTAATAAACAGCACAGCAGTGTTTCTAGTAATGTACCGTATACAACACATAATAAATACGACATACCATCGGATTTGTCATTTGACGATATAAGGGACCGGTGGTGACAACGATATAACCACCAAGGCTGAAAATAGTATAACGGAAAAATGTTTGGAGATAACGGAAATGATTTAAATGCACTTTTTGTTTGCGGTCAAACGAAGGAAACGAAAACTAATAGGCAAATTGGAGGTGAACAATATTATTATAAAATCACATCACGTGGGTAACACGTTCATGTGGAAAGATAAATAAATAAATATAGAAATACATAATATAGTGTGATAAGAAACGCCGCTCTGGTTATAAAAATATTATGTACCTATAAAGTTTAAAAAAAAATAATTATTATAATAATAAATGCTGATATTGTGTCGATTGAGTTATATTATCCGGACCAGACTACAGATGTCAAATGTCAATATAATATACTACTAAGTACTAAATTAATACCTTTAAATCTTTATTGAAACTGAATGAATCAACTATTTATTAACTCCCTACCTTCATCACAAGCTACGCTTAAAGAAGGTAGGTATAAATTTAAGTGATATTGTATTGTTGTATTTATAATGTGTACAATTAATCTTTTATTAAAAATTTAATAAAAAAAAAAAAAAAAAATTGCAGTCTATATATTTGATTATTTGAATGTACAGTAAGAGTATTAAAACTTTAAATATCAAAAGATCCGTTCAACCCTAACGGTCTTTGTGCATATATTTACTGTAGTTGTCTGCTAACACTTAGGTAATAGGATAATAATTATTATTATAATGTATATTTATAGGTAATTAAAAACTATTAATATTCAATATTAAACCTTATTTATACACACAATTTTATATTATGTTATATTCTACATATTGACAAACTTGGGAGTTGAGGATAAAATATGCAACTATGTTTAATGTTTATTCATCATTGTAGGTATGACATCTAAAGTTTATAAACCATCATATGTAAATATGCAATGAATACATTTTAAGTTATTTAAATGTATTTATTCATTTTAGCGTGTTAATAAGACGCGTTATATTTACATTTACACGTCGAAAAGTTAAATTTCCGTAACTATATTTATTTACATTTAATGAATTAAATATAATTAATTTGGTTCTTCAATACTTTCAATTTTCATTCATACATTTAAATTCAATAATAGGCTAAATAACTATGCAAGTCTTTATAATATACTTTTATGTGTAAGTGTATAACGAAACATTATTTTAAAAATAAAATCAATAACTTCTGTATATACATTAACTTAACCAAAATAAATTTTGTTTTTATTATTAACAGTGCTGTAAATAAAATGTATGTAAATAGAACGAGTTAGGTTAGGTTAGGCCTAATGAAAAGTATGTCAGGAACGATTCTGTAAATTAAAGTTGGAATGTTTTTGACTTAAATTTATAAATACCAATACCAAGATGATCCCAAGTGTTACTCGTAGTTGAATGTGATTATTATATTAATAAGGGTTCAATACTTCTATTAAGTATAGACAAGTAGACAACAATAATACAATAATACACACTGATAACTAACAATCAATCTTTTCTTTCGAAATGTACTTTCGAAACACATTTTAATGATATAGTAGGTACATGTATAAAGTTTCTACGAAAACTATTTTATATATGCAACCATGCAAAATGCATAATAAATAAACGATCAATGTTTTGACGTCACAAGAAATTTCAAACTTAACTACCTACTTCATATTTATTTTTAGAAATTATTGCTGTTTGCGTAATGTTAAAAAACATTTTTACAGTAATATAATTCATTTTTACAATGGTAGGTACACTCTCAGTAAATATTTTTTTAATTTTCACAATCTATTTTCTATGATAGGTTTATTGTACAGAAAATCTAAAAAAAGGATAAGTAAAGTAAAATACATTAAAAGAATGAAAAAGTGGTGCAATTCCATTATTTGCAGAGGCCACTGACCTCAATGAACTTTCTCTTTATCGTCTGATTGAAGACGAGTTATTTTTAATTCTTTAGTTTTCTATCAATGCCAACAATATTTATAAAAATTGTTTAAATGACTTTTTTATAGAAAAAGAAAGTAAATTTCCTAAAGTAACACCTCCTATGAAACACTTATGTGACGTTAAAATCATACACTTGTGCATACTAATAGTATTTTAAAAATACCAAAAGCGGTTTACGATCTTATAAAATATACTTAACTGATTATAATGATGCAGATACAAGTTTAAATGATAAACTGCAATTTTGAATTGAAAGTTGTTATTAAAAAATTTATTGAAAGAAAAATACGTAGGAAGTTTTTAAAAATATTAACAAGTTTTGTCATAAAATGCATAAAATTAAGTATTATTACCCAATACTTAAGTAAATCAATTTTGAATAATAGTCACTATAAAATTTAATTTTTAGCAAATATTAAAGTTCATAAAGTTGAATGAAATCGTTCAAATACATTTTATAAAACCTTTAATTTTTAATGTCATCGGGATCTTCGAACTTTACTAAGATAAGTAAAAAGTAGGTATAATAACAATATAACATATTACACACAGTTCGTGTAAATTATAGCAAATAAAAAAAATAACATTTTTGTCACGCCTCATTACTAAATCTATAAAATAATTCATTATTTATAAGTTTTATGTACAACATATTATAATACATTAATATTTAATAGTGATATAAAAAAAGGCAAGTTGCAAAAAAAAAAATTACTGTAACTATATTGATTTATTAAACATATTAAACATAGATCCGTAATAAATAATAAAAATAGGATTGATTTTTTTTTAACTGACTAAAATACTAAATAGGTTGACGTGTTGAATAATGACCAAAATTAACGCTTATAAGTTAGGAATAGGCGAGGGAATAGGTAAACATAGTCTTAAATAGTAAAATTCATGCATTACAATAAAACACTAAAAAAAAAAAATGTTTATAATACCTATCTACCAAATACTTAAAAATAATCAATTAATAATAGAAAAAAAATTGATTTAATATAACTAAATCATAAATACTATTGTCAGTTATAAATAAATATTTTAAAAATATAAATGTAGGCATCTACAGAAATATTAGGTATTTAAAATATGCAAACACAAATAATAAAATAAAAAAAAAATCGATTAATGCTCTATTAAAATATCGAGATAATAAAACTACTTTTATCAATAAATGTATAAAAAAAATGGCAAAAAGAAAAAATAAGTACTTTTAAAGTTTAAAAGTTAATTTATATGAAATATTATTTCATATTATCGTTAATAAGCGGTAGTGAAATTGCATTTATTAAAAAATTTATTTAACTAACTAGAACTAAATACACATGAAATGACGTACACAGTAAAATCATTTTTTAAAAGAAAAAAAAATTCAACATTTATAATTTAAAAATAATAAAATTCGAAGCTTAAAAGTTGAAGTATAAAGTAAAATGGTAGATCATTTTCAAATCAAACATTATTAAAAAAAGTGTAAGATTTTTAAATCGTTTAATTTGCATAGTTACTATTTACTATTAGATATTATTTTATTAAGTATAATTTAATATTAAACATATTTCGGTAATAACCAAATCATACCTAAATATTTAACTGTAGAATCAATGTATTTTCATTATATTAAACTGAACATCTAATTATATACAAATTTATACAAACAGAATAAAAATGATCAGTCTTTGTATACTACATACATATCAAGGAACTATGTGTTTCTAAATGAGTTACTGTGACGATGTCGGGATCTGATGAGATAAAAATCTGTTGTGGCTCACTAGTCACTTATTGTAGCCTGTAGGTGTATTGGGTGTATATTTGTATTCAGTTTTATTATTTATTAGAAAACACCATTAATTTATGAGTTATTATTATTTTTAATTATCTTCCATGGTAATTTCCAACACCCTATCGTGCTATAGTATATAGGCATTATTGAGTTTGTGACGTCACGTCGCATAATGAGTACACGTCTTATAAGTTAAAATAATTAAAAACTGCTTTTAAAACTAATGTGATTACTGATTAAGTTTTCAAAGAAATAACATGTTTACGAAAATATTATGTTCTTTGTTCATTCAAGTATTATAGATCGATTAGATCAGTAGGTACTAAGGATAAAATTGTTCTTACTTTAATTTCGTTTGTGTTATTATATTATCCTTCGTGTCACTGTGCCAGCAGTTATAATCTCAAAGTATCAACATTTAAGATAGTCGATACAGAATATAGTGCAGTATTATTATAAATAAAAATAGTCAAGACACTGCATTGCATAGTTATAAATTATAATTAACTCATGTTATATAATGTATTATAAGCCAATGATCATAAGCTATGGTATGAATATAATATATGATTCGAATGATTAAAGCCTTTATGGTTTTATATAACACAGCATTACCTTCTTTTTTTACTAACTCTTAGAGAGCACGTGACATTTTTTCAGCGTATATGTACACAAACGACAATGAATTGTAACAGTTAAAAATATAGTTCACCATAACCAAAATTAAAAATGTGATATATTAAAAATAAATAATAATGTATATAAGTAAATGTAGAAGATTCAATAGATATTATTGTGTTTTATTATCATTACCAAAATTGTATTTACAAAATTTTAATACATTATTATAATGTATTCAGAATCGATTACACGACATTTGAATTTGTGGCTTAGGTACACACGAAATCAGATAATCTGATATTAAGTATATAACTAAACATTTACGATTATTAATATTATTTTATATTATAGCTGATTATTAAATCAATTATTTTAAATAAGAAACTTAAGATTTGTATTTTAAAATTCATAAACATAATATTTGCAAATAAGGATGCACCAGGGGCGGATTCAGGGGGGCAATCACCCCCCCGTTCTTGTCTCAGGCTTAAGTTTTTAACGTAATTATTTCATAGTTCATTATACATACTTCGTAAGACATCATAGATATCAAGATTGCCCTTTAAAAATCACCCCCTCCGTAAGCTTAGATCCGCCCCTGGGACGCACTCATTAGATTTTGAGAAATAACAACCACTCAACTGTTAGAAAGCTGTCATAATATTATATAAAAATATATCATAAATTCATAGCTAAGGATCGTTATTCTTTAGTTTTAGACATACGGATTTATGCCTTATATTATAAAGACAATAATATAATTGGTAAAAATAAATAAAATGAAAAAATATTATGAGTTATGACTATACACATAATAATAGGAACCGGTACTGAATAGTGAATAGTATTTTATAATTACCTTAATAATGCGAAATTTATAGGCAATTTAAAACTGGTGATTAATTAAATATGTATATAGTAAAATCGGTTAGTAATTCAATATTAAACCACCCATATACCTGCCCCAAAAAGCACCGAGGACGATAATAAATTCCCAACCGACAATCAAAAGCAGTACAAGCTTACGATTTACGGAAAAGTCAAATTATTTATCATGTAGGTACAATATAATGTACATAGTACATAATAAGTGGGTAACGCGTACCTAAATTGACACAATACAAAAAAATTTAATTAAAATCAAGGTTTTCGTCATCCAATGAGTCTATTGTTTTGAGTAAAAACAGTAAAAAAAAAAAATTAAAATACAAACGTCTATTTTATTATTCTCCTGCAGTTAAAAAACTAACGGCAGACTCGGGTTGACGAGTCCTTGTAAAGACGTGCAGCAGCGATCAACATTCAACACCGTTGCAGGGCATTAGGTGTACATCGGAGAAATGGCTATTATATATTATTATTATTATTATATAGATACGAAGGTGCACACGTGTGATTGAAATTCAAGGGAACACCTGACGACGAAACGGATAGGATGCACGCGCGTAGCTGACATCACCGTCGAGTCGACCGGATGTGATTTCTCAAACAACGGACCTGGGTCAAAATTCCAAATTGTGTACTTTGAAATCAGAGAGGCCCCCATAGATGCTTGTTTTTCTGAGTATGATATTTAATTTTTTACTGCACACAAAGCGATCGCGAGAGCAACACAAAGATACACATCGTTGCAGTGATAAGGACCGGTGGCGTTAACACTTTTGATCGACCAACGGACAAAATATAATTACATCCATACAGTATGTGATAATAATACATAATAGTACTTGTACCGCTGTGAAAATTTGGAACACACATACCGCATACAAAAAAATATTAGTAATTTACGTTGAAAGATTTGCGCGCGCAATAATATAATAAATTTTAATTTTTAAGGAAAACAACCAAATAATCGTATCGCTGTGTACATTTCTAGTTTATAAATACACTATTTTAGTATAGGTACATATAATATATTATACATGTATATTTATTTAAAAAACATGCGAATATGATTAAATTAACATATATAGTATATATACCTAGCCCATATTATCAGATTAGCACGCGCGTTATGCAAGAACCAAGGCTAAAATGTGTATTTTATACTGTATAATCGCATTATAATCTAAAGGCGGGTGTTTTATAACGCATAATTTTTTTTTTTTTTTGTAATATTCTTTCTGGCACCGAAGTAGCGGATTGTACCGAAAATATGGTCGAAGTTATTTTCTGTTTTAAATGTCACATACCTGTTGAACGAGGTTACCCATCGCTGCAGTCAGGCGACTCGTGCGTACAATCGATACTTGGCAGTTAAATCACATAAAAATAATATCTTCCTATATAGTATACCTAGCTCGTCAACTGTTTGCTTTGCACTATAATAGCGTCCAGTACGAGTAATATTATAAAGGTATTTTAATAAAATATATTATACAGCTAGCTATCGTCGACGGGAGTGAGTTTAAAAATAAAGCGTTTTCGGGAATTTTCTGCGATATTTTATTTTACCTGCACGCTATCGCGAATTGATAGTGCTATGACGATAATCATCGTTAGTTCACCACCAGGAATAAAATTACAGTAAGAGTAAAGTGCGACTCAACAAATCAACAGACTACTGATACTATTATCATAATAATGAAATCGTGTCAACTCACTTTGCCGGACATAAGTTTTTCTAACTGTCCGATGGCTTTGGAGACGACGGTGAACGAGTCGAAGAAAGATTGTCTGCTGGCCACAGGGCACACAGTCATGTCGCTCATTCTCATTATATTTCTACGTTTGATTAATTGTATCTTGACGACGCGACGGCGACGCAAACAGTAGAAAATGCGATACAAAATCGCATCGACGGAAACAATCGCAATATATAATAATAATTATATAATATCGAAACGGGTTTACGAACTACACACGGTTACCACGCGACGAACAAACAATCGACACTGAGGGATGACGACGAATCGAGGGAAAAACGACCGTTAATGTTAAATAAAACTGTTATATGACCGCGGAAACGCACTGTAGCTGACAATCAAAGTGAACGATGCCGGTTGTACGCAAGTGTAAAAATGCGATATTTTACGATAATACGTGTATTGACCACAATTTATTTATTATGCTAAAAAACGATATTATTGGAAAAAAACACAAAAAACCTGGCGGACGCGCTTCGTCAACGGACCGTGTTCGTGGCGGACGCGTACGAGAATGGAAGACATATTAAACACGAATACACGATCCAGTGGTGGCAGACTTCGTGACCAACGTTGCCTTACACACATACACACGCCTGTAAAGGTGAAAATACGGACGGGTCGACTATATAGTGTGGGACGAACTAAACCGACGTTTCCCCTTCCCGACGACGACAGCGAACGGCTACTATCATTGTATATACATATAATGAAATATCTATACTCATTATTAGTGGCGCATTTTAGGTCATCTAAAAAAAAAAAACGTGCGAATTGCAGTAGCGAAATATTTATAACTATCAATATTATTATTAAGAACATGCTATATGGTGTATAATTTATAAATATATATATATATTATTTATATAGATACGTTTAGTTCATAAATATATAACTACTATACTATAGTGTTGGCAGTTGTACTACCTGTTGTATATACACATACGTATATCGTCGTTTGTTATTGTTATTGGTTGACGTAATATTTACTATGATTTTTGAAAGCAACAAATTTTTTGGTCGGACAAGTAACGTATTAATGTATTATTATAATTTGTACGTGCGTGTGTGCCAGTGTGATATGTGAGATGGAGTATGATATGTGAAACTCCAGAAGAAAATTTAGTGAGGTAAAGAATATCATTTGTTTAGAAACAAGCGTGTGAAAGTAGTACATATTATGTGAAATACGCGTAGATAGGTGCGACAACGAAGATCCGGCGACTGTAATTATATATATAGTAAGTGTAAGATATTGTTTGAACTCTAATGAATAACATTCCAATGTAAAATAGTATATTATGTATTATTGTATCTTAAATGATTATAGGATGCAAGGTTTGATTAGTTGATTGGTAATAAATGCTTAGTCGAAGGACTGGGATGCAATGGGAACCTTGTTTTATTCAATTTAGATAATTTCATATTCAATTTACGTATCAGTTATGAACGAAATACGATAAATACTAAAGTCGGAGAAAAATAAATCCTTGAATTTTTAACAAGTACAATTATTAGACATTTAGACAATTTATCAAACATCGCAATTTTCTATTTTACATGTATATTTTAATACTTGACATATAATGATATACACGTAATAATAAATATCAAATAAATTTAAACCAGTAATTTAATAAAATCAAATTGTATCTAGAGGGTATTTTGAAGGAAGAATTAAATTAAAAAATATGATAAAAAAATAATCAAAATTCTACAAAATCACGAAAATAAGTTTAACTATTTTGTAGTTTTGATTTCACATTTAAGGATTGTAAATGTAATACAAGATTTTATAAATTTTTTTGCTGGTATTAGAAAAAAAAATAGCATTAAGCTAAATAGGTTTCACAAGTAATTGCTAATGTTTTGCCGAAATTAGACATTTAAACATCAAATAACGATTATTGTTATTTTTTATTATTTAAATAATATAAATATTAAAAACTCAAAACATTTCACTAGTATACGTTCTACTTATCACGTTCTGTACACAATGAAATTTTCAAAATAATCAAATTAATTTTCTGCCATTTTAAAACATACTAACGCAGTAAAAAAATTTGTTTGGTCAAAAGTTTGAAAATGTAAAATAATTTTACTCATAAGTTGCATTGCAATTTCAAATAATATGATAATACATATATTAATATATTATGCACAATGCACAATCGATTTTGAGAATTTGATAACTGTTTAAGATATTATTATTATTTAGGAAATAGATAGTTCTAATCTTTCATTATATTATTTATATTATATATAATATTAGACGTTTAAAAATGACCATTCTTAGGTAGTCCATTGTTTTTTGATACGAATAAATCTTTAGCGATTAATTTAATTTATACTACTTGACTAATTATTAAAATTATAACTACTTAAAAATGTTATATCATTAGAACTTTAAATAATCCTTTAAAGATTCAATATTACTCAATTAAAACAATATTAAAATCTAAATTAAACATAATAGATGAGCGTATTATGCCATAAAGAATTAAACGATAAATAAATTTAAGTAGTTATTAAATAATATAAAGTATTAAAAATACAAAATACCAGACTCATATAGATTGTATATATTGACTTTTAAGTATTTATCTCACTTTACTATAAGCTTGGAGAAAGTTAGTGTTGTGTATCGTGTAGGTTTATATAATATGTACCCATATACAAGTATGTATTTGTACTTACACATTTAATAATATCGATATTATTATAGATTTATAGGCTTGAGCCATAACAATTTAAAACATTTAAATAGTTTGATTACGTTTTCATGAAATAAATGTAATATTAGCATAGTAATATGTTATATGTATAGGTAATGACATAATCCAATTTTTCAAGGTTATATTTATACACTTTTTTATTTTCGCAAGGTTATAATTATAGTAATTAATTATTTATTCCAATTATGATGACCAGTTGGGCGACATAAGTATAAATTATATTTTTTAAAGATTCGATAATAATTATATTAAATTGTAGTTTTAAAATAATAATTTTAATAAGACCTAAAATAAACAAATAAAATATTAGCTATTTTTTTATAAAAAAATAGGTATGTAAATATAAGATAAATATAAAATAATAATCTAAATTCTAAGATTATTAATTTCATAATTATACCTTTAAGACCTTATAAGTTATAATATGTGATATAAATTAGTTTATTTAATTGTACGCATTGTATATTAAAACGCAATGCACGCAAATACAATTTAAGTTAATAAATTGGTCTTAATTGTATGGAAAATAATTTTTTTTTACAAAAAATACAAATTAGATACAAGATTCCACATAGTAGCTAACAAAATTACAATACTATATAAAACAAAAAAAATCCATAAAAAATCGATCATGTATACAAATAAAAAAAATTTTGAAAGGGAGAGGACTAAGATCAGTTTATTTGATAACGATTTTTAGGAAGCTTTTGAGTTTTTTTGAGTCACTTAGGCTTACATCTGAAATACTTTCCTTATTTTATGCCTACGAAATCAAGTATATATATATTATATAAGCAAACTACGATTTATGGTTTTGTGAGATGAATAATTAAATCATTCTAGTTGTTATAAATCGTCCACATATATTGTTTCCAAATCATTATAATATTTGTACCAAGGCACTTCAAAAAATTAAAAATTAAAAACAAATATTTAATTAGTAAAGACGAATATACTTTTACAATTTATTAATTATTAGCTATAATAATTGTGATTTGTGTTATAACTTATAAGTACTGTATTTTAAATACCTATTAAATAGCTTTTACTGATTAATAATTGTTTATCATTAAAAACAAATTATATACATACTTATTCATTTAGATGGTTAGTTTATTTTTTTAAACATCCTATATGATAATTGAAACTACAAAAGTTGGTTTATAAAATTATAGAAATATAGTTTATATGGGATCATATTTTAATTATATATTATACTATACAAGTCTATGGACTCATGACTTTTTGCTGATAAGTGATCTGATATAATTATTTATATTTTAAAGCGTTACTTGTCTAATAAAGTTTATTTATTGCATAATATATTGTTAAAAATATATACCTAGACTTTAAACAGCGACTAAACTCTACATAAATAGTTTTCGGAAATAATTTCATTATTATAATTTATAGCCAGTTTCCCTATACTGTTAAAAAATTAATTATACTAAAATATTAGATAAAAAATACTCAGGAACTATTAACCGCGCGTAAGTATATAAAATTTTTTAAAACATCTAAGAAAAAATAACGCCAAAGAGATGAGAGATGGACTCATATATAACACCGCACTGCACACGCGGTGGTGCTTTCTATTAAAATAATATAACTATAAGATATGGTACATTGTGTGATAAGATTCAATCACCTACTCTTTTGGAACGCGGTCTCAATTGAGTCAATGGTATGTATATCGTATATGGAAAATAGCCGATTTTTAGTTTGTGCGAAATTCTAAAGGGGAAAAAAAAATCAAATCTCTGGTAATAAATTCCTCTAGGCTTTAATATCTGTGTAGTGTGCGAAGTATGGGTGAGTGGTACAATTAAAAGGGTAATCAGTTATTGAAAGTGTATGTGTGTATATGTCATAACGAAATGAAAGGACTTCCTATCCTTGCCAAGTCATGGAAACATGGTATATACACGTGTAAACGAACGAGCCACCGTTGTCTTGAATATATTAATTTGTGAATCGAAGATTATAATACTTGTACAGTCGCTCGTATCAATCAATCAATAATTAGAATTTACGGAGACTGCGCTCATATTATTTATCAAATATTATACGAGATAATACAAATGTATATAATTTGTATCCGTATAGGACGTAGGTGTCTAAAGTGTAAATAATTAAGTTATTTATAAATTATAACTAAATATTATATTAGTATACATTTTATTAAGTATTATATAATTAGGTATATACTTAAAAGTAATAACTAATGTTTTATAGCATTATGCATACTATAACACTATAGATACAATAAATTATATTTTAAACTTTTAAAGTTTAGAGACAAATATGTTATATTATAATTAAATATACGCGCTTAGAATTTTTACTTAAGAACTTTATTTGTAGTATTTAATGTATTTATATTTATTTATTAAAGATAGATATTTATAATATATTTAATAATTAATATAATAATAATTATAATATAGTATATTAATATAAGTCATACTATATTTTAATTATCATTGTAGTATTGTACAAATATTGCATAAAAGACAAATTGGATGTTAAATTCACTTTAGTTAATTTAAATATGTTTTTATTTACAAATCATCATTTATAATTATAATATATGATGTAATAACTCATAATAAGAATGAAAAAATAGTATCTTATTTTACTATGATTTCCTATAGTAGGATATTTCTAGGTAGGATATGGTAAAATTATATATTTTATTGAATAATTATTTCAAAAATGTGTTTTGTTTTAATTTAAATTATTATTATTATGTGATTATTCATTATAACTATATCTTAAAAAACTAAAAAAAAAAAAATCGTTATCCATAAGAATTGTTATTATCAGCATTAAGTGTTTAAAGTTTGTATTTAGCACGTGAAGTTTATTAATTTGACGAAATACGACACCAAAGCGTTGGAAATATTTATTTTGATATAATAAATATTTAAATGAGGAATTCAAAATTTCAGACTTGAAATTTTAAAAACGTCATATGATAGATTATAATATGACGCTTTTTCAACAATAACATAAAGTACAACACGTGCCAAAACTCCTGTAGTTCATAAATATAACGTACTTACCTATATCATTATAAGTTAAAATATACGAATATAAGATATATTTTTAACAAAACAAAAAAAAAATTATAATTAGCTTTAATAATAGAAAGACAGGAAGTGTTAGCGAACTAATTAAGCATGCATAAACTGATAATGTTTCAAAAAAAGTTTATCTTTTTTTTTTAAGTCTCTACTATTTTTACGTGTATGTATATTTATTCAGTATAAAGATTTGATAAAAAGAATTATACTATATGTTGACCTACAAACAAAAATTAAATATTTATACTTGGCACAAACAGTAGTTGGCGCATAATTTTGCGTGTCAATTACAATTCACGATTCTATAAAAATAAGGAGCAAATTATACGAAAAATTGAAAACTTTATGCATCATTTCACTTAAAAAACGATTCGCAGAAACTATACACTTCTAATATATCAAATAACTAATGACTAATGAGTATAATATAATGACTAATAATAAGACAATGAACGGTATTTTAAGTATTTTAAATAATTAAGCGCCTATTTTACATTCATATAACATTTTATCACACAATTATTAGTGTGTTCATTATTTATACATAGAATAAATAAGTACGATTTGTTGGTAAAAAATAGCCAATACCTAGGGTTTACCTATGCCTATATTGGTGTTCGATAATTATTTTGAAACATTCGAAAATCAACTGTAAATGACCAGAGTCTTGCATTTTTTATTAACCCTGTGGAAACCCAACCGAGAAAAATCGAAGAATAGTATCTAATCAGAGTCACATTACAATTTTCAATATGTATATAATACATTGTAATACTGGTTTTTAAAAGTTTTAATTAGTTTCAAGGGATGAATATACTTACTTAAGACCTATTAGGTAAAAAAAAATACATTGGTATTAGCTACTTTAATTGTGGAATAAAAAATGTGTGTAGGTTTCTACACAGTAAAGAAAATAACTTATGTTTTAGTTGCTCTACTAATTGCTTATCTGATCCAATATGATTATTATTGATTATAATGTGTATTAGGTGCGCGGTTAATATTTATTATACCATATTACCTATACGTGAAAATGTTAAACTATTAAATGTAAAAAAAATATAGTCAAACTGATGCTAATCGCTTAAAAAACTTAAAAATTGTACCTACCCACCATTGATTATAAATACTATCATACTAGTATTTATAATCAATGCTACTACCTGTATTGTATTTCGTTTGATTAATTTTGGAAAATTAAATACTTAACATAATTATATTGATTGACTTTTTATTGTACAATCTGAAATTTGATATTTATACTCTTTTATTTTTTAGCGAATTTTTTATAGTTTTATTTATTTAGTACCTACTATATTGTGATCCCTCAGAAAAATATTATCTATTAAATCTATAGATATCTATCTAATGTTATATATTATAATTGTCTATTTAATAATACAATTTCATTATTGCTGAATTTTCAAATTTGTCTACCATATTATAGCCTTGTAAAAAATTCGTCCATTTCCTCTACATGATTTTCACTTTTTTCACTAAACATGAAAAATAAATTTTCGCTCATAGTGACTTCGTATAAAATTAGCATAGACACACGAATGTTTTGAACAAAACTAACAAAACTTTTAGTTTAATAATTAGAGTGAATCGAATTGGTATGAAACTTATTGGTAAGAATACTATCTTTTTTCATATATTAATTTTTATGATACCTTGTTCAATTTTTTAACAAGTTTTCTGTACATAAAATATGATAATAACTCGCTAAAATATTGAATTATCGTTGTAAAAGTCGTTAATATTTTGTCATGAATAATAGTACTTAGATGTCAGCATTATCGATAAACTATGGTCATAATTACTCATAAACTATAGAGTAAATGTAACACTCGTGGTGGTTAAAACGAGCCTAATCCATGTTGTTATACTTCAATAATCATAGATAAATTATAAGCATAAGATCAATTACTATGTTTTTTGAATTTTCCACAGAAAATTTGGACACAATAATTTTTAAACAAACAAAATAAATCAATATGATTATAGTGTAGCAATGACACATGTAATTTTTTTCGTCATGTAGGAATAACTTACATATGCTTTTTTTTTACCGAAACTTACACACGTGATTTGTAAGAATTTACGTGTAAATAATTTTGTACTTGCTATACTCTCTTGTAAAGACTTGCTATTCCCCAGTTCCAAAGACACGATTCTTCACTTATTGACCGTAATTCCTGCAAACGCCTCTTATTAAAAACGCAATCTGCAAATTACAACATACTACTCACACCCCAGAGTGCCATCGCACTTGATCGCCACCGACGTCATTCTTATATTATCAAGTAGATTCGAAATCATATAATCATTTATAGAGTACTTGGAACCGTGTGCCTTGGGTACATAAATTATACATTAAGTGCAACGTAAATGGGTAATTGTTATTCTCGAATGTCATCTATATAGTAACGAGATCGGTATTTATGCGGTGCCGTCGTGTCGACTATAAACAATATGATACACTACAGAATAGGTTTGTCCGTTGTCGTCAGTCGTATATATAATGACGAATGAACACTAATTTATTATTCTAGTACTTCGGCTCACCCAGAAAACGTATCACATCGTTTGACGCACAATAATTCGTTTGTAACAATTATATTATTATAGGATTTGTCGGTCTATGTATTATAGTATATCGAAAACTAAATACCCCATCGACATAATATGTACACCGACATATCGCCGTAAAGTCACCCAACGCATGTTCAACTATTATTCGTCTATAACTGCACCAACCGTGAACCAATGACACTCATCACGGTGTAATATATATATATAATTGACAAATGTACAAACTTATTATTATATAATAATATATTATATTATATTGTGCCACACTGTTGTGTTCAAACACAACAAAGCAATAAGTTTAAATCAGCATAATATAATATATGCATGTGCATTTCGATGTACTTATAACCTTTTTAAACAGAATTTGTTTTTTCACATAAATAAATCGAATAAGAGTACAGGCCGAAACTAACTAATCTAACATCGGAAACATGTGATGGAAGAGTGCTTACGAAAACCACTCTTTATTTTTTTAGAAGATTTAGAGTATTCCGAAAAGATAGCATATTTTACGATAATGTACACATTGTTATTATTCGACATTATATATATATATATATACATATACGTATTATTATAATGACATAATATCAATACCTATACATTAACATGTATTGGTATTATATATTATTATTACCTAACAAAAATAAGCTATTTGTAGTGTAGGTATAGTCCTGTTGCAGACAAGGAGTGTTGTCGCATGCATTGACGTCATACACCTAGATGATTTTAATAATCAACGAGTATAACATAATATATTCTCTTATACTGTATATAACGTGAATCGAGTGGACTCTACAGTCTACGTATACAAAGGATTAAAACTGCACAATAGCTTACAGGTATCCAATCAAATATACACCTGTACATGTTTTTTTTACTGACTACAACGTCCACTTTTAACTCGATCATTTTAAAATATTATTTTTATATAACGAAATGGACTGTAAAAATGTTTTATATTTTTTTGAAAAATTATAATTAATATTGGTACTATCCTTAAAGTAGGTTACATAAAAAAATATTATTATTATCATAAAAACGTATAGAATTCCATATAATGATAAGAACGCAAAGTTTGAACGAATAATTTATAATTACCCTGATTTCTGCATTTGTGCGCATAAGTGAATTGATAAATAATCATTATTCATTATTTTATACGGTATACGTGGTGGATCCTATTTTTTTTTATGATATATTTAATACCAGTTTATCTACTCAATACAAAGCCGATTGGAATACGCAAACAATATTTTTGTTTTGATTTTTTCAACTCCGCATACGTTCTATACATACTGATATATGTATCTAAACCTAATAGATATTATTTGTGATTCATTATACTTAAAATTTTTATTTCACAATTTTGATTTATAATAGATTATGTGATTACGAGAAAATTATTAGCTTAACCATATACAATATATACACATAAACTATATATAAGCATCAAAATATCGGCCTTGAATACATATTTTGAATCGTTACCAAATCTCAAATATGCTGAGTTGTTGATACTTCAATCGCACAAATATCTTGTTTATTACAGTCAAAACAGTTTTATTTGTGAAGTAATATTATTTGTACTCAGTTTACACAGACTTAGATATAGATTTATAAGAACCAAATAAATCTTTAATTTGTATAATATATCGTAGAAACGAAATATTATTATCTTATTTTAATTATGAAATGTAGTTAATAATTGTTCTTACGTTTTGACATAAGAATTTTAAATAAATGTGTATAGTTTCAAATTATTAATAATGATTTTAGAGTTTAGAGTTGATATACCATAATATAATCATATAATTCAATAGAAAAACAAATATTGAGCAAATAATGATTTAGTTTCTCGTCGCGACGTTTTTATAACTTCTTTTATAACTATACTATTATATTAATTCACTAAGCCTCTCATTTATTCCCATGTTAATCTTAATAATGCATTTTTAAATTTCTGATTTTTGGAATTTTAAAGTATATTTATTTGAAAAGATCAAATTTTCAAACATTTGAATTTTTTTATGACGAGTGGTGATATAACTAAATTTTTTATTTCAATATACCTTTTTTATTGTTAATTGTAATGTAGATTATTTTTGAATATTTTAATGCATAAACATCAACATTTGAACGAGTAGTTCAGTTAGCAAAAGTTATTAAACATTATGTCCTAATGTACTATAAGGAAGATAGTCCCTAACAATTATTTTGCATATAATATAACGTGTTATATTTCGATAGCACTATATATGTTTATATAATTTTTAAAAATATTATTAAATATTAATAAATAATAAATATAATTCGTAAATTCAAATATCCTTATTTTTTACTATTTTGGATTATTTAGCCTTATGTCGTGTGTTACGTGAATGGTGAATGCAGAGAGTACTGTGAGTCCGTATGATTTCTATTCTGACCCTGCTGTTTTTCCGCAGTGCGGTGTGTCTGATACAGCTAAATATAAAGCTGTTTTGTTTTTCGCCGCATTAGTCATATTCATGTAGAACACGGATTTAGTATAGTTGTAGATTGAGTTTAGTAACAGAAATTGCTCATTGGAATTTCGATTTAGATATTTCAACATTTTTGTAAAAGTAATCTGCATATTAATTTACAGTTAAAAGAATAATTTCCATTTCAAGATGTTATATTTATCGCCATAGAATATTCCTTAAATTGCATAACAAATCTGAGTAATTTAAAATATGATCTAAAGTATATATACATTAAAACTATAAAACTTAGAATTTTAATAAATGTATAACGAAGGAGAAAAATCAGAGTGAGCATGTTTTGCGAATCACTCTGCATATTATAATTGTTAATGTTTCGTTAAAGAAATACAAATTTCAGGTAATTAATTAATTACTATGATTTAAATAATATACTTCATCAAAATATAATCTTGTACGAAATATATAATATACGGTATATCTGATGATTGAAATATTGAATACACGAAGTAATGGACATCATTAAAGTCAATATATATTTATTACATTTTCAGTTTTATAATATCATATATGTACACGCATACCTATTATGACTAGAATTTTAATTTTAAGAAGACAGCCAAGCAAATTAATTAATTACTATTTGTATTTTAGTGTACATTTATATATAAATTAATATACTTCAATAAATGTCTTTGACCTGTCAATCACGAAGAGTCGGTAAATAAGGTTATTGTGGTTAGGTTAAAATTGATATAAGAGATATTTTACGAAGGTCTCGTCGACTAGACATTACCATTATGGTTCAATACGTATGGACAAATAAAGTTTTCGATATTCATAACACGTCTTATATAGATCAGAAATATCTCCTATTTCAATCATTAATTCTGCGCTACATAAAACCGCACTTACGATATTCCACTTTAGCGTTTATTTCAAACGACACAAAAACTATCATACAATTATTATTCTGACAAGTTTTATCACATGATTTTTATTTATTATTACAAAACTATTTTAGTACTTCTTAAAATAAGACGTATTCATTAGAATAAACGCATTAAAAAATATATTTAATTTTTTGGATTAAACACTGAAGTGGTTCATTGTTATTACTTATTGTATTATTTGTATTACAGCTAGGTACATGATATTTACATTTTAATTTGCGATGTGTTTAAATAAACTACGTATTATATTTTCAATATTTATTGCTCTATATAATATAGTTGATTGAAATCAACCTAGAAAAGCCAAAACGGATTGTGAACAACTACGTTTATAAAATAACGTTTAACGATACATTTTGTAAAAACATTTGATAACCTTGGTAAGTACAAAGTAGTTAATTATATTCGTACTTAACTGCCAGACATTATTTTAGAAAAAATTACAGAAATCAGCAAAGGTTTGTTTTGTCATAAAAATAAAAACGAATAGCGCAAATGTTTAAGTACCATTATGATACTTCAATGTATATCGAATGATATGATAAACATGCAATAAAAACATTATTATAATCGAAATTAAAAACGTTGCCCATGATGCAGGCTAATTAATGTGTGTCTAAAAATAACAGTTTAATATTGTATACTTGGTCAGAAGAGCATGAACGAACGTCCGTTGTGAATTTATAATAATTAATATGAATTTATAATGATAATTATGTGTAGAGGTCGAAAGGTAATACAAATACGTTCATAGATTAAAATTACTTCGCGAAAGCTTACAATATAGTATTAATCGTTTTAAAAGAGTGACACGATTTGTTTATAAAATCCTATATCTCGAGAACCCAATATCATCATAAATATTTGTCGTAGAAAAGTTCAAATTCCCAAATTCGTTTCGTCCGAAATCGGCACATTTGAATATGTACTCGAGTTTTCATTTTTTTTTTTTTTTTTTAAATTATCTAATATAATACTAAATGCAATGTTTTAATAATTATAAAATTACTATTAAAACACCCGTATTATATTTCGATGATTGCGGTATAGTCGAAATGTATCTATACATATAGTGCAGTGGTTTTCAACCGGTGTGCCCCGGCACACTGGTGTGCCGTGAGTGCTCTTGAAGTGTGCCGCGAAAAATCTGTTAATAGTTTTATTAGTATGTATTTATATGTATATATAGGTATATATATAAAATATGCTTAACATATTATACGGATTGGTGTGCCGCAAAAATTTTGTAGGATATTAAGTGTGCCGTATGGTTAAAAAGGTTGAAAACTACTGATATAGTGTCTAGCGTCTTATTATGTAGACGAATACAGTAGGTATACCAGTTGTATACATCCGTACATGGTTTATACTTCAATAGTGTCCAACTCGCAGACCATGGGCCACGGGTCACAATATGTCGTATTCTTTGGGTCCATCACAAATTTCTCAAAAAAATATGGCAATTTTACAATTTAATATTAACTCATTAGCTTTCATCAGACCAAACTACATAACTATAACTTTAAAATTTATATCAAAATATACTTAACCTATAATCTTTATTTAAATTGTAAATACAAGATAAGAAAAACAAATCCAAATTATCCAATATAATTTTTTGATACAGGTAAAAGTGATTGTTATTGTATAAAAATACATATTGATTGCCCGCTCAAATTTAATTGTTAACTAAAGTGGTTCGTCGAAGAAAAAAAGTTGGGCATCACCGGTTTAGACAGTATGAAACGAAAATCGGTCTAGATAAAACGAATTTAAATGTATAAGAAGGAATTGAAAATTAAATGAATCATTTATTTGCTCCAATCGATTGCTGTGTTAAAGAGTTAGGCGATCAATGATCATTTTAGCCATTGCATAATATAATTACTATGTTATTAAAGAAAAGACAAAATGTACATACGTCACAACGATAAGTAGATAACTATAATATTAAGTATACATGTTTGCTAATAATATATAGGATAAGGCAGAGTGATTTCCTATAATGATTATTCGAAGAAGATTTTAGAGTTAATTTTGTTTATAGATAACAAAAATAATGTACGTTAGGAAAATGATTTAACTTAAATGTCTTTGATTGTCAACGACCTATGACTTGTTAGATTCGTTAATTTAATTTTACAGAACCACCATTAATTCTTTGAAAATTAGTTTGTTTGAAAAATTAAATAAGAAATGAGAAGATAATTTTGTACTCTGGTGATTAAGCATGATGATGTATTATCAAACGAAATATTAATGATTTATTATAGTTTTATGATTAAATAATAGAAAAAGTTATATAATTCATTATTTTTACAATTAAATCTAAAATTAACATACATTTTTAAACATTTGTGTTAAACGATCGTTGGTTGATGATAATAACTGTTTTTTATTTATATAGACTAGTAAAGTTTATTTAATGTTTTTGTTTATCTTAATAGGATTATTAAAAACAGCAAAATCTATTTAATAGGTATGTAATATGAAAGTACTTACTCAAATTGGAAAACTATAAGGAAAGCCAACTCTTAAATTTTAAAAATTGAATGTCGGTTTATACAATTTAACTAGGCCAAATTTATAGAGAGCAGAGACCCTTTTTTATTTTAAATTATTTAATGGATACTTGTTCTGAAATGTTGACGTATTAAAATCAAAATTCGATTAATAGTTTTTAAGTTATTTAACTATGTGAATTAAGAATAATAGGTCCATGATAATGGGTTTGGAAGATATATGAAGCAGCAGTGAAGAGTTGAAAATTGTATAGTAATTAATATTAATCTATCTATAATTATAATTTGTTAAATCATTTTTAAGGATTTTTATTCTTACTATAAAATTTAAATAAATGAGAAAATACTTGTTCGAATTTCGAATTAGGTAATTAAACATTTTCAAAAAAAATATCCACCAAATAAATTACGATAAAAAAGAGGAGTTTTCATTTGAAAAAAACAGAAGTTCGATCACCACAGGTAGAGTTGGAATGTATCTTAAACAAGTGGTTTTGTTTAAAACATTTTTTATATAAACGTTTAAGACATTTTAATCACTGTTTAAAGCAAAAATATTTAATCATATCCTTTTTTTCTATAAAATGTACATTTTTTTTTATGGATCACGGTATATACAACCATTATGGTGTAGATAACAATATAAGAATGATGTTACTTTAAAATGTATACCTATATATATTACACTTAGCATGCATGATGACGATATAATTTTTTACGCGCCAAAATACAAGGCGATATATTGATAAGTTGAAGCCTTATGGTGGTTATCTGTCAATCAACAATCGACAAAAACGTTTATTTGTTTAAATCATGCTGCCTTGATACTTAAAATAAGACGGAAGAACATACAGATTCATTGTCCATCGAATAATAAACGACCGTCGACATATACGTATCATATTATACTACCTGTATACAGAAACGATATGCACCAGTGTGGTAGCACTACAATGGGCTTTAGGTCACTATTATATTAGATATAATTAACCCTGTTATCAAATTTGAATACCTACAAGAACAATATCGACGACTAGTTAATTTTTGTTTGTTTTATTAATTTAAATATCGATCAATAAAGCTTATCGTATTTCATAAATCATCAGGGCCATACAACATTATTTTTAATATTTTTCAAATCTGACCTATCTGTAAATATTTCTGTAAGGTATATAGCTGCAATATTTGCATAAGGTGCTCCTCGCAATATTATAATGGTACCTATAACTGTACGTGTAAGTCAACAACACTGTCCGTATCTTTCTGTAATGTATCTTGAAACTTATTCGATAGTCGGTTTGGAACATCTCGAAAAAGAGCACAGAAATACTTAGTGCAAAGACACGTTCACGTATTTTTTTAATAATAATTCATAGTACTACTGACCTATAGACCCCACGGTACAAGTAATTAAACCGAAAAAACAAATCTGCGTGCATCCTTTTAATGTTTTAATGGAAACCGCGCAACATCGTAATCTCCGTACGTATGTCTATTGTTATCGATTATTCTGATGATATCTATCTACTGTATATGCTATTATTTAGTTATCGCCGATTTGAAAGTTCAGTGGTCCGAAAACGCATTGATATACCATATACATCATACCACTTGATAATAATATATACTAAATGGTAAACAATATAATTATACGATAATGGGAGTACCTACGCGACAAAAAGCCGAGAAAAATGTAACAAATTATAATATACGTATAATAATAATAATAATAATAATCATATATATGTACATTTTTTTTTAGGAATTTTCATTAGAAAAACCTCTAGGAGACAGATACGTAGTATGATGACGACAATGGATACAATAATATTGTAATAATGTTAATTTTTAATGGGAAAAAAATCTCCGGGAGATATACGTAATGACGACAATGGAAATGATATAATAATGTAATTGTTATCGGTCCATTGAAAATATTTCAATACTATAAATAGTTACGTAATTATTATTTTCACATTTCATGTCAAAGTTCGATGCAATTAAAACATATTATATATATTATGTATATATAAATAATTGAATAACAAAGTGATTGCCGATCTCGCGACTTTTACGTCATCGGATATACAGTCATATTATAATATTTTATGTGAATCATATTAAAAATATAGTCAAATTAAATTTAAAAAAATGGGAGAAACTCGCTTAGTTGTATAGCAAATATAGATTATGCCTCATTATTGTCCCTTTCTCTCATCGCGCGAGCTTGCTCAATTTATGTATCCTACTTAAGTCGAGTTGAATTAATTATTATTATTATACAACCAATAGGTCACTGACCACTGTAAATAAATCCACTATTCGTTTGAATTCGAGTTCAATAATAAATCATTTTACACGAAAAATGATTCTGAACTTAAAAAAAACTGGCGAAAACAGCATATCTTTAGCTGTATTACCACGACTCCGGGGGCGGGAAAATAATTAACAAATATAAAATATACCGCAGAATTAAAACATCAAAAAAACAAAATCGATTTTTTCGAAACTTAGGTATAGGTGTAAATATTTCCATTTTCCACGGGTTTTTGTTAGTTTTTCTTTTATTTATTATTAATATATTATTATTATTAATATATTATTATAATTATTTTTATTATTATAATATATATTAAGAAAAGACAAAACTTAATTCAACCTACTATTTTACTAATAGTATAATATACATAATATATCCTTAGGAATAGAGGCTGATAGACCGCCCCCATTCAGAATCATTTTTGTATTCAATGATTTATCATTGAATTCAAATTTAGCTCATCCGTGATCCATCATAGTAACCTACGCAATGACGAACTGCACCGTCTGCATTAATCGTAACCTGTAATGCACCAGATATCTATGGAGCAAAAGGATAAAATTGGGAAAAATCTACACACTTGTAATATACCCTAAACGTAGAAGTTTGACAATGTATAAGTGAGTAGTGACGAATAAAGTTACCTTTTAGTATTTTTAATTCATAATTGTGTATAATGTATAAATTGTAAATCATTTTGAACTTTTTTATGCGATATTTAAATATATTTAAACTGTCGTCAAGATAATACTGCGTGGTTTATGTATGTGGTTAATAGTAAGAGTGATAGTTGTTTAAAACATGCAGGGCCGTCCTTAGGATTTGCGAGGCCCAGGGCGAAAATACTTGTACATATTTTAGGTATTATATATTTATATCTATCTATATTATAAATAAATTATAATATGTTTATACAGGGTGATTGATTAAGCGTAAAAACACTCATTATTTCAAAAAGTATTCATGTTTTTGTCGTTTTTGTTTGTTGTTTAAGTCGTTAAAAATACTACGTTTTTATTAAAAAAATTATATTTTTAAATATTTTTTATCCTTATATTTTTTTAAGTTTTTTACTTTTTTGAATGACAACATAGAGTTTTAATTTCATATTCCAAAGCAGAATAATTTTCTGAGTATTTTGATACATAAAAATCGAATTTAGGGTGAGTATTTTATGAGTTATACGTATTTATAGTTTAATGTTTTCAAAAACATGAATACTTTTTGAAATAATGAGTGTTTACGCTTAATCAATCACCCCGTAGATTCTAATGATTCTATAAACATTAATGAAATCAATAATTCTTATCACACAAAAAATTTGGTAGGTACCTCCCTAATTATAATTAAAAAATGAGGGTTTTTTTTATAAAATATTATAATCTAGGTAAATAAAATAAAATAATTTTATATAGTAGACTCAAATACCATGTTTTTCTTTATTTACTCATATTATATAATTCATTAATCGTCCCTTAAAGATATTTATACAAATTTATTAAATCAATTATTATCTATTAGGTACTAATAAGTAATAACTAATAATAAGTAGATAATAACAATTCGACGAAAAGGACGGTCCGTAGCTGCTGCCTGTTACCCGCATCACCAAGGCTGATGTGTTACGATTACGAAAATATTGTATTATGGATAACGTTGAACCAACTTCGTTATTTTTATATAATATTTTTTCATATTTACAAATTAAGTATATAAAACATACAATTTAAATACTACGAAAAAAAAAACAATTAAAAAAAACGCGAGGCCCCAAATTTAAGCAAAAAGCGCGAGGCCCAGGGCCTGGGCCCTGCTCGCCCCCCCCTAAGGACGGCCCTGAAAACATGTTATACTCTCAGCTTTTCCCGAATAGTTGGAATAGAATTTTTAGTTTAAACACCAATACTTGTATTATCTATGACTACCGCCCGCCGATAACGTCTCCGCACGTTTATGCATGCATATTATACATATAATGTATACATCGCTGTAATAACAGAAGGTTAATGCATCCAATGCATTTGATTGTTCTACGAACAACGCACGTTGCGTAATCCGATGAACAATTTAACAAGTCCTCGCGATTAATTTAAAAAGCTTAATGACGATAATATAATGACATCGTTCACACATCATACAGAGTGATGACGTTACGCGGCGGTATCAAATTCTAACCGATTCGTTGTACATAACATAAATTATAATTAAACATAATGACGATATTCTTTTCATCTATATAATATTATGTAGTTTGCACAAAAAAAAATAACTAAAAAAATAGTGATGATAACGCTTTTTATACCAACATATTTTAATGTATTTAAACTATGTACTATTATGTATATATAATTAATGATACTATATAGAAAGTATGTCACATTGTCAAAAATATTTTGATGCGACGATTTCACCCGAATCACTTATCTAAATAATTATACAAAATATAGTTGTAATTAAATTTTTTAGAAAAACCTAATACCTAAAAACCTATACTTACTTGTGGTAGATATTAGATATTTTTATATTAGATTAAACTAAAACTAATTTAGTAATTTAATAATTAGTTATGAATTATGATAGTAGTTAATATTGTTAATAATATAGTAGATCTTTAGTTTTATGATATTTAAGCGTTTCTACAATACAATAAAGTACGAGTATAAGAGTATTTAGTAGGATAGTTAAGAACACATTAACCTCTTAAAATTATTACTCTGCGATTGATGTACGAAATAATTAAAATGTAATAAAGTTATAGAATTTATACAAATGTACGAATTTGGATTTGTTTAAACCATATTTTTTCCTTAAATTAAACTTTGTTATAACTCTACACGTGAGATGCGAGATAAGTCGATAATAATTATAACTATATATTATGTATATTTAATACAATAAAGTTATTTGATGACTATTGTCTATTTTAATGCACCAAAGAAAGTAAAAAAAGATTAAATTAATAATCTTGCAAAATTAATTATAAAAAGCGGGTAAGTGAGTATCGCTCTGCTGTACATTAGGGGGTGGGGTGGACGGTGGACCTAGGACTAGGGTAGGTTAAATTTGAATGCAATGATAGGTAACATTGTATACGAAAAACGATTATGAACGGACTACGGAGATGATTTGTCAGTCTGGGATATATTATATTTAAATATTGTCATATATTCTATTTTGAAACAAATTCACAAATTCAAACATTTGAGTAAAAGCTTCAAGATCTTAAGTTTGATAACTTTTTTATAATTATTCTAAGCTTAACTTATGGACAGCATAGTATTAAATTTTCAATTCTTAGCTTTTGATAGTAAAATATTTATAAATTTTTAAATACCAAATAGTGAAAAATATTCATGATTTTGACGAATTTTTGTGAATATTTGAACTTCAAATGCTAATAAAAAAAAATTGTGCCTATGTATTTATAAAATTTTTGAAAGAAAGTTAGAACAAGTTATTTGGACCCTTCTATTAAATTTCCAAGTAATTTGTCCTAGCCAAGTTTTTTTTATCAACATTTATAAAAAAAAAATAAAAAAAATTGAAAATTTCAATTGTCTATAAATAGCTCAAAAAAAGTCAAAATATTTTGAAAATCAAATCACGTAAAGAAAATGGCAATCTAAATAAATGGTAAAATTTTCAAGTATTTACGACTTATATTATTTGAATAACAACAAATATCAAAAACCGTTTGAGGCTAAACCGTTATTTAACGTGGTTTTGTAAAAATTTAAATTTCAAACACTCATAAAAAAAATTTGTCTGATTCCGGTAGAGTTTTTTTTACAGATGTTTGAAGAAAAATATATGGAGAACCTTGTACCAAATTTTCAAAACTTAGTTGTAAAAGAAAAATATTTTACGATTTTTCAACCATAAAATTACTTGCAAATTTTCGCAATTTTGACATATTTCGTATAAATTCGAACTTTAAGCACTTATAAAAAAAAATTGGGACTAACGATTTCGGATTTTTTTTTATCACTTTAAGAAAAACTTATAAGAAACCTTGTATTAAATTTTATCGTAATTTTAAAAAAAAATACTAAAAATAATTAAAATTTCAATTGTCTATAAATAGCTCAAAAAAGTCAAAGTTCTTTGAAAATTTACCTGTGTATGGAAAACGCTAATATAAAAATTTGATAACAATTTCAAGTGTTACATCGATTAGTTTTTGAGTTATAGCAAAATAAAAAATTCGATTTTGTCGAAAACTAGTTTTGCGTAAAAATTCCCGTTTTTCTGTCATTTTTTTTTTGTTTATCTCGATTTTTTTGAAAACTGTTGGAAAATGTTTACTTTTGACCTCTTTAATGCACCAAGGATATCCACTTTGTTATCGGAAAACACCCCCAAAGTTTGAAATTGAAGCATTATTTCGACTAGTTATGCTGTACACAGACACAAAAAAAAAAAACAAAAAAAAAACACACATCATTGTAAAATCAATACATTCATCATTCCGTTCAGAATCTAAAAACTAATTTATTATCTATCTATATAATTAGTTTATACTTTAAGAAGATTATAAAAATCAACTAAGTTATTACTGAAAAAAATATTATGTCAAGCTTAAAAAAAATATCTACGTTATTTATATATATTGCAGTTAATTAATTTAAAATAGTGCAATCTAATATAGTTAAAAACAATACGCACGTTGCAAAATTACAGTAATTATTTTTCAAGTTAAAAACATTAAACAAATTACTATAATATTAATTATTTTATTTTCATAATGAATCATTTTAAGTTATTATGTTAAACGTCAAACGTAATCTTATATAAACGTTGACATTAATTAATACATTATATATATGTGTGTGTGTGTGTGTGTGTGTCATACTAATTATGGATTTAATAATAAAAAATTGGAACCTAATCCATTAATTTTATTTACTGATCATTTTTGGACGTCACTCTCCCGGCGATGCCTTAATTAAAGTATACAAATCGATGCCATACAGTATCCGTTATATCAATCGTTATATGCATCTGTGTATTATATGTATATTATATCGATCTATTTGCAGACTGATTAAGATTGAAAAAGACATCTCGTTTACAAATAGGGCATACGTATAACGTATATTATTATTGTCTATTTTATTATGCATACGTTGTTATCAATGCATAAAGTATTGTTAATTATTAACACGAAGCAATCAATTAATATGATTACTCCGACCTAGACGTGTGGTTGTGCATAGATATTAGGAATAATAAAATAATAACTTCAAGGGAATAATCGTCTTTAAAATAGAATTATAGTATAATATTTTAATAATTACAACATGAGTTCCAAAAATATAAGTAGGTACTACTGTTTATAAGGCCATATAAACAGTAGGTAATATTATTATGTCTGTAAGTATAATCAACATCATAATCACAGGACCACTAAGTTAGGGTCATTACTAGCAGGAGCCGAGTAGGGTCATGTTATTGCGCACAAAATTACATTTTTCATACCAGACGATAAATAACTTCATTAAAAAACTTATAATATTTGTATTGAAATTTTGCTTAGATATGGGTACCAAATTATTCATGAAATGTTCATATGAAAATAACATTACATACCTATATAATTATAACAAAATAATAATTTATAACTAAGGTATAAAAATGTAAAATGAGTAGGTAATTATTATTTTTTTATTAAATGTATATAAATCACTACAGTGTTTCAAAAAGGAAACGCAACTGTAAAAAATGATAACTGCTGATATGTATTAAATTTTTGTAACCACTCAAAAAATACATGTATGATATACCACATAGCCACCATTATTTAAAAAATGTATTAAGGTATGCAATACACAATATATTACATTACACACCAATATGAAATAAAAATATAGGTAGGTACAAAGAATAATATAGAAATTTAAGAATCATAAATTCCACCCTTATATTTATAAACATGACAATATATTTGTGATTCAACCAGATATTTAATCTCTATACGGGTGTATACCTATATGTATTATAAGCAGACTGTAGTATTTTACGTATTATTCTAAACCCTGTATGCCCGTCTACACTTTTAGTTGCAACACATATTAGTCATTACGGGTCAACATAAAACGTGTAATATAATACGTAACATGTAAGTTGTAACTGTATGGGTATAAGTATATACTGCAGACACCAGACACAGTATAAATGAACGTTTGATATATTATTATATGTATCATATATTGGTAGGGTTTCCTCTATAGCTACCTAATAGGTACTTATAGTCAACGGACGACTACATAAGATTCAATCGCTAATATCGCTTAAGCATTCGTCGCAGACATTTCGTTTCAAGTTTACTTTAATTTTTTTTTTATATATACATATACACAGATTGATTCACAGAGCATGCTCGCCCTTAATTGTATAATGTTTTTTTTTCCTAAGTAAAATACAATCTGTTCATACATTTGTATATAATAAGTACTTAGGTGCTTGGTTATAGGTATCGTTGAGTATATAGCTTGAACACAGAGAAACTATCCATTGATAGTACTCCATTGTTTTGAAAAAATAGGTTTTAATAAATTAAAATGTCTTAATGCCATTTGGAGGGGGTGCCAATCATTTGCAAGTGGATTGCTGTGATTAAAGCAAAAGAGCGTGAAATCTTTTATAATGTGTTTTTGTCACATCAGCAACACAGGGTATGGAAAGGTCATGGCGGAGAGTGTGATTAGATTATTAGAAACGTAATAATATTATGAAGCTTTAGTGAATTGTTTTAGAATTTTGATTTGGGGCTTGGGCGGTCAGTAATTAGGCCGCATTTTATCTACCAGCTCGATATAAAACATTAGCTTACCTTTTACTATCCGGAGATTGGGCCATAAATGTATAACACAAAAACACACAAGTATTTAACGTTTATCAACTAATTTTTTTTTCTAACATATAAAAATAAAATTATTTTTTTAAATAATATTATATAGATTTATAATTAATATAATTTTTTCACTTTAAACTTCGTTTTCTGGCTTTTAATATTCCTATGATATACGCTTCTAATTTTAATATAAACTTCTGATTGAACTTCCAAAAAAACTTATATTAAATATTATTTTATAAAAATTAAAAATTTAATATTGGCCCAATTACCGGATATAAATCGTTGAAAATGGTGGATTTATAGGTTTGTATTCTGCTATAATGTCAGTAGGTTTTGATGACCCTTAGATTTTTACATTGAATAGGTAATTAATTTATTCAAATTCTAATTTTTGGAATTTTTAAATAAATGTCTAAAAGACCCATATTTTTTAAAAAATTTGATAATATTCGTTCTACTTAAAGAGTTGAATTACAAACTTCTGTTTTTTAAACGAGAAAAAATTTTGAAAATTTTATGATAAAAATTACATATAATTCAAAATTCAAACGAGTAATTCCTTGGTTATTGTAATGTTTACCTTAGCTAAGAATATTAAGTCCTTATAAATGATTTTACAACAATTTACAACAGATGTAATTTTGGATTTAATTTATTTTTTATGCATTGAACATTTTCATAAATTCTAAATATTAAAAATTCACCAATAATTTCAAATCACCATAATTTCCATATCTTCCAAAAACCATTATCACACAATGGAAAATGAACCTAGTTATTATCTTTAATATACGTATAATCGTACAAAGTTAAATAACTCAAAAACTACTCGTTCGTATTTTGAATTTTATATGTCTTTACATCGCGGCTGTACGCACTATATTGTGGTTTTATATGTGTAATTATTGAATTGTAACTTATATATTATATTTATACAAAGAACAGAAATTATAAATAATTAATTTCCTAGTTTCTACGTGAAAAATTTTTTCTTGAGAGTTTGAAATTATATGTAGTATTAAATATACTGAGTAGCTGTTCACACATTTTGTTGTTAACAGAACATTATATATCTATACGTATATATGTATACTGTGATATTTTTTTATAAATTATTATTATTTAAACAAAGCATATTTACAATCTGCAATATTATTATAAACAATAGGTAAATTTGGTAGCTTAAATGAATAATAATATGAAATAATGTTAGAAGGGAAGCTCATCAACGTGGAAACCCTCAAATATTATTATCTTGTAATTTCAAAACTTGAATACATATAAATATATAATAGACGTTCGGACGATATATTTGTGTTAAAAAAAATTGGTTCAGTTTAAATGGTACTAATTAATAATCGTATACACCTATATTATGCATTGTTTTATGTTGGGTAAATAAGTAACGAATAAATGTTAGTTTTTAAAATAAATCAATAATGTTATTCCACTAATAATATTAATTAATACATAATACGAAACTACGTTTGTTATTATGATTATAATGCAAATTTTCTTTTTAACAAATATCATAATCAATTAGGCACATAATAAATAACTTATAAATTATAACAAAACGTATGATTATTCATTGCATTATTAACTTAAAAAAGCGGGTAAGTGAGTATCGCTCTGCTGTACATTAGGGGGTGGGATGGACCTCAGACTAAGGAAGGTTAAATTTGAATGCAATGATAGGTATCATTGTATACGAAAAACGATTCTGAACGGAGATGATTTGTCAGTCTAGGATATATTCTATTTAAATTATATCATATATTCTATTTTGAAACAAATTCAAACATTTAAGTAAAAATTTTTCAAGATAAAGTAAAAGGAAGTAGTCAAGTAATTTTTTAAAAATAACAAAAATCGAAAATTATTTATTAGTTAAAAGTTATTTTACACGTGTATTTTTGATTTCAAATTAAAATTAAAACTTTAAACACACGTAAAATTTTTTAAATTGAACAATCCTCAAACTTTTTTATAATTATTCTAAGCTTAACTTATGGACAGCATAGTATTAAATTTTCAATTCTTAGCTTTTGATAGAAAAATATTTATAAATTTTTAACTACCAAATAGTGAAAATATTCATGATTTTGACGAATTTTTGTCAATATTTGAACTTCAAATGCTAATAAAAAAAAATTGTGCCTATGTATTTTTATAATTTTTGAATAAGAGTTAGAACAAGTTATGTGGACCCTTCAATTAAATTTTCAAGTAATTTGTCCCACCTAAATTTTTTTTATCAACATTTATAAAAAAAAAATAAAAAAAATTTGAAAATTTCAATTGTCTATAAATAGCTCAAAAAAAGTCAAAATGTTTTGAAAATCAAATCACGTAAAGAAAATGGCAATCTAAATAACTGGTAAAATTTTCAAGTATTTACGACTTATACTGTTTGAATAACAACAAATATCAAAAATCGTTTGAGGCTAAACCGTTATTTAACGCGGTTTTGTAAAAATTTAAATTTCAAACACTCATAAAAATTTTTTGTCTGAATCCAGTAGAGTTTTTTTTACAGATAATTGAAGAAAAATGTATGGAGAACCTTGTATCAAATTTTCAAAACTTAGTTATAAAAGTAAAAAATTTTACGAATTTTCAACCACAAAATTACTTGCCAATTTTCGCAATTTTGACATATTTCGTATAAATTCGAACTTTAAGCACTTATAAAAAAAAATTGTGACTAACGATTTCGGATTTTTTTTTATCACTTTAAGAAAAACTTATAAGAAACCTTGTATTAAATTTTATCGTAATTTTAAAAAAAAATACTAAAAATAATTAAAATTTCAATTGTCTATAAATAGCTCAAAAAAAGTCAAAATTCTTTGAAAATTTAACTGTGTATGGAGAACGCTAATATAAACATTTGGTGAAAGTTTCAAGTATTTTCATCTATTAGTTTTTGAGTTATAGCAAAATAAAAAATTCGATTTTGTCGAAAACTGGTTTTGCGTAAAAAATCCCGTTTTTCCGTCATTTTTTTTATGTTTTTCCCGACTCATTTAAAAAATATTGAAAAATTTTGACTTTTGACCCCCCAAAGTACCAACTAGATTCGATTTCCTTTTCAAAGAGGGGCTGAAGTCCAAAATCGAAGCATTTTTACTGCTCCAAATGTTGTCGTCAGACACAAAAATAAAAAAAAAAAAAAAATAAAAAAAAAAACACACATCATTGTAAAATCAATACATTCATCACTCCGTTCAGAATCTAAAATACAACATAAACATTCCATTTATGTAGACTTACGGAAACTAATAGTTGCCAAATACATAGTTATTATTTGAAATAAATCATGTGCATATTATAGAAAAAAACCTGAACAGAATATAATGGAAATAATATACCTATATATTCCAGATTCCTATATACTCGTATATATTGGTAAATAAGTAATTAAGTAAACTATATCGTATATTTGTGTAATATTTTATTATTTTAACTCAACTCAAGTTATGCGTTATATACATATCTGCGAGTGCAATTTCAGGTTTTTTTCATGACTTCGTAATATTTAAACATAGGTATAACATATATTATTATTATAGAAGGTAACTCCAGTATGATGAGTTCTTAGAATGTATGATGCTGTGAACATTAATATTAGTCACCCTAAAGTAACACATTTTTTTAAATAAATCATACCTACTACTACTCTTGATTGACGCGAGAAAGTATTGCACGAAAACCGCGAATCATATTAATACGTACCTATTATACGCAATAACGAATGGCGAGTCGACGCGTCGAGTCGTTAAAATCGCCGTTGTTACGCAGTTTGAAATTATCTATTATCTTTTAATTTCCTTCTTTATTTATACAAATCCCTGGGGGACATTTTTTAACCAACTATTGCGGGACAAACACGGGTGAGACGTTGCCAATTCGGACTAATACTGTTTGAATCGTCTCCGAGGCAGGATGCATATATTATACTGATTGACGTAAAAGAATTACCGGAATCGTCTAAGGAATAATTCACGATTTTTCCGAGAAACGCAGATTACCAACTCACGTGTACGAACGCCTAAATACACTGTATAATAATATTTTCACGACTAATGCGAAAACGCCTCTACAAGCTATTTACAAAGAAGTGCAGCCGCTACGTGAGCGTAATGCCAATCAACCATGTTTATATATTAAAAATCTTCGATACCTAAAATTCTAAAATGATTTAAGTTTTAAGAATTATAAGAATAAACTTTAAAATTCTTTAATTATTTACGAGATCTGGGAATAATTTACAAAATCTTTAAAAAAAAGTCTAAAGCCCTACAAACATGTAGATGTCAATAAAACAAATAGATTGCCCACCTCACGACTATTCACAAGTGCTTCACAGACTAAACCTCTCTTCGCTAGCAGATAGGAGGGATCAAGCACATTTACTTTATCTTGGTAAACTTATTAGTGGAGGCCTAGGTACTCCTGACTTACTACAGACTGTTAATTATTAATTATGATATTTTCATGTTCCTGTCTTTAACTCCCGTTCAGTATATCCATTCTCTATCCCTTTTTGATCCTCCAATTATATGTTGAATCGTCCTATTATCCGAATGATGAAATTGGCCAACGAAGACCCATCTTTTTTATTACGTAATCATTTTGTTATTAATATAAGTGAATTATAAATAAATGTTTACCTATACTTCAGTATCACAATGTGTTCAATTTTAAGTTAATTTTAAAATATATATTTTATTGTTTTTTTTTCTCTTTGTGAATGTACATTCAAATTGGGCCTGTACCGTATTATGTTTAATAAATAAATAAATAGACGGTCACGTATTGATTTTTATTATTTTCTCTCTGTCGATGAAAATGTCTTTCCAATTCGTTCGAGAAAGACCAATTTTTTGGAGTTTTCTCTCTCTTATAGTATGGAGAACTTGCTACCTTTCAAGACCTATTATATAGTGATTATCTTGACAACGAATTTCCCTCGAATATTTATTAAAATTTTCATTCACGTATAAATTCTATAATTATAACTTTCCGTATTCATCACAAATATCTAATAAAGTAATAAACCTAAAGCTATAAAAAAAATACATATAGGATCTAAAATGATAAATATACCAATATTATTTATTTATTTATTATAATTTATTATAAGATTAACGCCAGACGGCTTTTATAAAGGTATATACAGTATATACATATTTAAATTCAAATTGAATACAAATTAAGAACAGTACAGATTTAATTAAAAAGTATGAGAAACAGAGTAAATGAAAAAACTATGTGAACGTAGATCACAGTTGATTGGCCAACCTAAGCATCCTGTGCATGGGGTGATTATGATTATTATATTATATAGATTAAAAAATCCTTACACGTATGTAATATGGCTTGAAAGGACTCAACGAGGCTTTACCTTATTCTAAATTACGTCAATGTTATATTTATTTTTATGTTTTATTTCATTTATATATTTTCTTAAAGCTGAGTTTGCATTAAATTGTAATTATGCACATAATAATGAGCGCTTCTTCGGAATAAAATATCACGTACACTACTATTATCAACATAATATTATATTCTTAATTTATATTTTCTTTACATTGCAGCATTGCACAAAACGTCTAAAAACTAGTTGCTAATCTGACGTAATTACAGCGCAAGAATAAAATTGCATACATTTGAATTTAACGCGTGCGTCAAGAAAATCGAGTTCTGATAGTGTTGGGTTACACGAGTGTATATAATATAACGTTAAGTATAATTTTTTTAAATTTCAAACGCACTATTTTCCGGATCATCAATTCCCCTTCATTTAATTAAATTTCATATAAAATGTGCGCAATTTTTTAAAAAGAACTGATAAAATCGTTACGGATCGTTTTAATGACGTGGACATCAAATAACTACCAACCCACCTACCAATAATGTTTTGCGATAATCATCGCGATTTACAAAAATTTTACACGCGTAGGAATCTATACTGCACTGTGTTGTATATGCGTATGATGCCCACAGACAATATTATTAAAAAGCCGTTTTATGTATAGTTACAAGTTACGACGTTTCTATTGGCCACGTATAATTAAAAACCCTGAATATTTAAACTGCAAGGACTAGCACGCATAATATATATGTGTATATATTATCATTATTATATACATATTATACAAAAATATATTGTGTATTTACCGATGCAATAAACCTTATGAAATATCTTTAAACTGGTTTAACATAATATATTATATATCTATTATTTATATACATAGATATTCGTAATACAAAGCAGGTAGGTAGATACTGTATTCAACGCATTAATAACAACCGGCAATCGTGATTGACGTCATTATAACGTCGCTATAGAATACACGAATTATACGAGTATTATATGGGTATATAATATTATATATCATTAATATGATAACAATAAATTGAATACGCACGATTAGCTAACTATACATATTTTTTTAACACCTCTATGTTATACCTACAACACTGGTGTGCGTTTTAATTTAATTTCAATATTGTCGGGGACTGGAAAAAATAATAATTAATGTTTGATCTGAATACATTCTAATGGATTTCGCTAAAACTTAACTAAAAAACTTTACTTGACTAAATCATGATATCGTACCTATGTCAATTAATGCATTAATTTTTCAAAGGATTTTGGACCATAGTTAAACGTGCGCGATTTATACAAGCAGAAAGTAATAAAGAAAAACAATAATTTATTACATAAAAATAGTTTAGCGAGTTTGTAGAAATTAAACCGTATATTATAATGTATAATAATATATACAATTTAATGATTCAATTTTAAAAATAACCATTAAATATTAATTTACTAGAAAGTTAATTATATGTTCACTGTTCAGTTATATATTTTTACAAAATTGGAAGTAATAAACAAAACAGCATTTTTTACTAATAATTATCCTTATAATTTGGTAAGTTTTTACTTTTTTGAGTTCCAGCATACATGTTCAACTTAGTATTCCTAAGCGGGATATTTTTCTAAGAATTACAATGTAGGAATTTATGGGTATGAAAATTTGGTTTCTAACCATTAGTCACATGATTTAAAACAATTTTAAATAGAAATAATATTAAAAAATAGAAAATATTAAACCGAAATTTTGTGAATTGTTGGAATACCCTGTTTTTGAACCTTTACTAAACTCATAAACATCATAACTTCTTATTGCCAAATAATTAATTGCGTGAAATTTGATTTAAAATTCTGAGTAAAACAATAAAATGGAACAATAATATGAATATGTGTTGAATTTACTACGAAGTATGTTTTTTTGGGGAGGTTTTTTTATGAATTATGATCAAAATCATAATTTTTTCTATTATAATTTATAATTTTTATTTTATATTATAATTTATAATCTCTCGGTCAAAAAACTTGAAAATTTAAAATTATTCTGCTCTGAAATATGAAATAAAAAATTACTATATCCATTTAAAAAAAACACGGATAACTATATATATATTTTTTAATAATTTAAAATTAAAATACTTCCAAAACGTAATAATTAGTGTTCGACTTCAAAAATCACCTTGTGATTTGTATAAATGTATAACTACAATAAACTACCGTCTGTTTTGTTGGTTTTAAAACATCTGGCTCATAATACTGCATTGTATTATTTTTTTTTAATTTAATTTATCTAAACGCGACTTCCGGGTCACAACAAGTGAAACGAGGTAAACCGGACGCTACAAACGACATACATTTTTAAAAATAAATATTTCAATTAAATTCACCACATTGTGGTAGCCGATAAGAAAAGAATATCATTCACTATCGCTTGGCTGAATATTCGGTATCGGGTCTTAGTATACACATTTACTGTGCATTTTGAACACCGTTACGACTTACTAGTGTACAATATATTATAATATATGTATAGATATAGGTGACAACAATTGCATCAATAAATTTTATAGGCTACGTTTTTCGTCTTGGGAGGGACATATTATACAACAAACACGTTCGAGTGTATATTTATATATTGTATATATAATAATATCGACCACCGGGTAGACTGTAAAGTATATACTTTTCATCGTTTTCGTCGCGAGACACTCAAAAGTTAACTCACGCACATGATACGTAATATATCATTTATATAAAACAACACGCGACATTGGGACGGCACATCGTACATATCTATTTATATAAATGTATATAAACACTTATACTTATATATTATACACGAGGATATAACCAATAGGCATACCATATGCCCACAGACGAAATACAAAATATTTATATATACATTTATACATATATATATATTATATATATATATATATATATTATGAGCAATGCGTGCCAATCAATTTTTCAACCACTGTTCAGTGTTCACAACATCAGCAAAGCGATATTGAAAAAAATCCCGATATTTATCCGTTTTCCGACAGTTATAAATTATAGAATTTTAAAGTTTAGGAATCCTTAAGTAAAAATTTAATAATATTATATTTTTAGTAATTATAATGTGTATATATAGAGTATAGTGACTATAATAGGTACCACACTATATAGTTAAATAATAATTATACAGCTATAATAAATATATACAATATAAATATACACCTACAACTATTTAAATCATCACGAACGATTTTTTTCACCATATTATATTATAATGGATCAGGATTTTAAAAATGCACGATTTAAAGAAAAATTGAAAGAGAGTAGGTTGGTAAATGAGAACCGAACAACCCCTTTTACTGTAAATTATTATAAGTAGATGATTTCAGATGATAATTTTAGAATAAGTATCATACAAAATAAAAATTCGAACAAGTAATTTTTAAATTATTACATTTTAAGTACCAAGGATAATAAATAATAATTGATATACATTATACAATATATATATATTATATAAATAATAAAGGTTTTGGGGGCTAAGTTCATTTGAAAACTTGGAAAAATTATATGAGTATAATAAAATATTATATTAAATATTACTAACATTAAACGTTTATGTAAAGCCATTGTTAAATGGTTTAATTGTTATATTTTCTTTGCGAGATACATACAATTTAATTACTTAAAAACTACTTTTTTTTAAATTTCGATTTAATCATATAGGTACCCATAATGTGCTAAATAGTAATCTTATACTAGGAAATTCAATATAGATGCATTTTTAAAAGATAAAAGGGTGGGTGACCATACTTTCCACTAATTGGTGTCTGGTGAATCACGCTGTACATGTGTACATATTATAATGAATACATAAGTCCGTGTAGGAGTAGCTCCTCCTCTGATTATGAAAATGGTCTCACAACACCTACGCGCATTAACCGATTGTAAAACACGAAATGTCCATCGTGTATCGTCTGTGGGAATGCAATGGGTGTTATCGACATCGTTGTCGGTCTGAACATGGAACTACAGTAAAAACGTAGGCTCGTAATAATATAACATACGCAGGGCCGGATTAAGGTTTTTGCCGCTCATAGACTGAAATAAATTTACCACCTAAGAAAAAAAAAATAAAGTTATTTCATTTCGACAGTTAAAATTTACCGCCCTCTAATATTTGCCGCCTTTGGCTTTAGTCTAGACAGCCTAAGCGGTAATACGGCCCTGAACACACGTGACAGTACGCGTAATTATAATATTCATAAATCATAATACATATACAGTAAAACCTCGATAAGACGGAACTTCGATAAAACGGAATCCCCGGTAATACGGAAAATTTCTTTGGTTTTTTTTTTCAAATTTCATGTTTTTGAACCTCGTCAAAACGGAAACCCTGTTAACACGGAGAAATTGCATGGTCCTAAGCTATTCCGTCTTATCGAGGTTTTAGTGTAATATCATGAAGAATTTGGAAAAATTAGAAGAAATTGTCGATTACTTCAATACGGGAGTACAATATATATTCTGCAGTCGTAATGGTAGATTGATAGATAATGATTAATAATATGCCGCTAAGTCACTGCGTAATTTCGAGACTATTATTGTAGTATTTTACATTGTTATTTGGGTATAGAAAAGATTCGCAAAATAATTTTCTATTCATCATATTATAATCTCTAAAATCAGGACCGTGAAATCGAAATTATAACCAAAATAAGCGGTTAGTTCTGTTCGACAATCGACGATTTTGTGTGTCAAAATTACGAGCAAAAGAAGAATGATGATTTTTTTTTTTTTAAACTATTTGCGAAATGAGAAAGCTAAAATATCAATATATGCATACTAATCTATTAATGTTTAGATGATTTCTTATACGAAGAACATATTATTATATAAATAAATTAGCACCCCACAATCTTCTGAGAAAAATATAAAATCGATTAGGTTAATGTACAATAATTAAAAAAATATATATGTGATACATGCATAAAATAAGAAATTAAATAAACTTAACCGATATAAAAAAATCCTACAGGCGTATCATCGTTAAATGTAGGTATACAAAGAAAAGTCAAGAACTTTTTTCAAAATATCAAACACTTTAAAATTAAATTAAACACATACATATTTTTTAAAATCCAGATTTATCTACTCTGAAAATTATACTTTATGGGTGCCTTTGGCTGATGTAGTTATATAACTCATATTTTAAAACATGTTGAAAATGATTTAATACTACCACAATACATTATATTATTAGTTTTTATAATATCTACAAATATATTATATATGCGTTCAATTTTTTTAATATAGTCAAATAGTTTTCAACCTTAACTAATTGTTTGGTTCTATCAATGTTTATATAAACGATAAAAAATAAATAGCTATAATATATAGTTGTTAACTAAAAATTATTTAAAACCTGTTTTTAATTATTTTTACCTAAACTGTACATAATATGTATAGTTCTATTATACTCGTTTTTATGATATTAAATAATAAAAGTAATAATTTTAAACTAATCGAAAATTTAAATATACATTTAAATCACTTTTTAAAATTTTGATAAACATTAAAAAAAAAAAATGAGGGTAGTCACATTACAATACATTTTAATACTAATAACTTATTCCGGCAATATTTTTTTTATGTATATTATTATTATTTTATTACATTGTTTTTGCTTAGTATACCTATATATTGTACCTATAATTATCATATACATACATTATAACATATAATATATTGTTTGTATCGCTTGGTCAATATAATTACATTTAATTTAGATAAAAATCAATTCGGACCTTACTATGTTATTAATTCAAGTGCTGAAAAACACCTAATCTAGCCTGTATGTATTAACTACTCAAATTAGCTTTGCATATTTAAATTGACGCGGAAAACACGGCGACATGTATAACTTTCCTCAATGCATTTTTAATATATAATAGGTCACCGGAGAACAACCATTCGATAATATACGGTAGTTTTTATGTAAAATACCTTTAGAAAAGATCAGCGTACACTGTTCAACATTGCAGGAATCAATGGTGACTATATAATTGAATATAGAATTGAGTTATTTTTTATATAAACATAAAAATTTATGTATTTATATAACTATATGAGTAATTGTCAGAGGCTGCAGTAGTTTTATTATTGCGCGCTTACTTGAAGGGCCGGATAAAGATTTTTGCTGCTATATATTATGTGTATAGCTACGTCACTATAATAACTTTTCTTCCAACCATTTATTTTAACACTATAGTGACAAAGAACAGTCGATAGTTTAAACAGTTAGTCCGACCGGTATATACGTCACATATTCACTTATATATGCACAGATGAGATCATCAGATTGGATGACTGTAGACAACAACCAATAAAAAATACGAAATATTATTATGCATTTTATTTTATTGAAACAATGCTACGAAATGCACTCGTTTAATGCGCATTATAGTTGTTATTATCAAAACTATTATCGGCTATTACTGTACAGATGAATACTCGTATACGTCAATGGCCCACGTATGTGTATATACAAGTAGTGTATTGTGTATATCACAGGGCGCGATCTGAAATTAACTGGACCATTTGACATGTACTGTTATTTAAACTAGTCACGTACACGGATCACGTCCACGTACACAGGAGTACCGCCCGAGTACCTGTAACTCATTTCTCGTTGGGACAAATACCTATTAAATCATAAACATGTCTTTGGAATTGCGAGAAATTTAAAAAATAATTTTTCTTGTTTATCGTTCATGGTTCTTCATAATAACGAATGATGAACTGATGCAATATAAGTAACATAAAATACATCTTATGAATTTCAGATACTCTCGTCCAAAAAACGCGTTTGTATCAAAAAATCGTGTGGTGTTAGGCGGAAAGGTAAATCAGAAATTAAATTTATTTTTATAATATTAAATATATATATATATATATATATATGTACAATTCTTCAGACGTCTATTGTGATCGTTTAACTTTTGAATGTCTTAGCTGTTTTTGATAACAGTTAAATTAATATTATATTCCTTGATAGCCTGATACTCAAAGAGTGTTTATAGATTTTTCAGCTCCTATAGGTTTGCTATAGGGGATAGCTTACACATTAACTTAATTTTGGCTTACAAAAATCGAATATTTTAAATTTATTTTTTGCTTATTTTAATAAATTAGCTACAGATTATTAATATTTTAATTAGTAGACATTTGGTATAAAATGATTTTAAAAACACAATCTTAAAATCAAATACTCATGAACTAAATTATACAATGATTACTTTTAAGATTTGATTTATTAATTTTGGACGTATTTTTGTCGTAAACACAGAAGGACAATTGGCATTCTTAAGGATATTGGATTTAAATCGGCTTTTAAGCAATCATTCAACGAATCTGTCTTTAGTATTTTGTGTTTAAATTTAAAATATGCTCTGAATTAATTGGTGGAATATCATAAAATTATTTATAGTAATTGTAGTGATATTTTTATTATATATTTTAACCAAAAAGCCAAAATGAAAACTATAGAGATATAGATTGGTTTTAACCAGGGTAAAGACAAGTAGTACATGTATAGTGATAAATAATAATATTATATAAGTAAAAAATGTTTTTGTATAACATTTCTGGGAGGTGTGGCCTGTTAGGCAGGAAGGGGGCCTACTGAATACGGAGACTGCTATGTAATATGTTATACGGGATCACAAATTCACAACACAGTCAACAATGCTAATTGTTTACTTTACACTTATTCGGATACTATTTATGAATAGTTGTTTTAGAACAAGGCCTAGAACAGAATGTGACAACATATATATTATATACAGTACATAGTACTTCCCATTATAATAACAATGATTTATAAACAATTATTTTAATAACCTAGAGACCGATGGGTTTTATATCATTTCTTTTAAACACATTCACAAATAAACCAAATAATATAAAATACCTACAAGCCCCATTCGTCACCGAAATAGTTGTTTAAGTATTTATCTAATTAATAAAATGATTTTGTTTTTTTATTATTCTAACTTTAACTCGTATTGTTTTCGAAACGGAAATTAAAACATATTTTCAAGGACTAAGATTACAGAATATTAACCGCAATACTTGCTACCTACAAAAAAATTAATAATAATAATAAATAAATAAATAATTTATGTACAAACATTTTTATTCTACAAAATGCAGGTATATTATAAATCATATATACATTATTATATAAAATACACAGCTATACCAACTTTATCAAGTCTACATGTAGAGCCTCTAAGGACGACGTATGAGCACGGTGAGTGTGTGTGTGTAGATATAGATTTTTCAATGAATTTGCTATGGTGTATTGGTGTATTTTATTTCATAAAAATTAAATCATTAATATAAATTCAATAAGTATAGAATATATAGAATACTATAAGTCTAATAGTATATTCCCAAACGGCCATTCATAATGCGGGATGCAATTTTTAAGTGACAAAATGTATAGGGATTTAAGTAGATTGGTTTTATTGAAAATTAATAATATTTTATACTAGGATAGTAGGATATTACTTAAAAGTATCGTCCCGTAAATAATGTTAAGTCTAATCGATTAAAATTGTAATTATTTAAATATCTAATTTTAACCAACAAACAAGTTATTAATATTGCTAACTTTACTATTATATTATATACTTACTATAGCAAAGTGGTTCAACTATTACTAAATCTATGCGTGATAGTGTTACGTAAAATTCACGGTGTAGGGGTGCGTATAGATTGTATCTGTAATATTATATTACTATATAATAATTTGTGCATAAACTATTATGTCTATAAACTGTACGAAAAATGATAATTGTATCACAAACAATTTATTTTTACATTAAAATGCTTATTTTAACGTATAAAATAAAAAATAAATAGTTTGAATAATCAATTTTCAATTCTTACATAGGTACCTACGAGCATATAGTATATAAACATTTTAAAATAATATAAATATTTTTTTTGTCTAGTATAGCGTCTAGACACTGAGACACTGATACACTGATAAATAACACCATAGATATCTTGCACTACAAAAAGCCATTGAATTTACATACCTATTTCTAAACATTAGTTATACATTGACTTGTATATATTATGGTACAATATGACACGGTTTGAAATTAAATATAAAAATAACACAGATTTTAATACTAACCTAACCTTCAAATAATCCTCAGCCCTAAGCCCCTGATTCAACCGCAACAATCAAATTACTAAAATATATAAAAATAGCCAATATCTACCAAAAAATATAAAACAATAATATTATCTAATCTAGTATTTTAATTTTAAGCCTATATACCTCTATTCTTTGTACATTTTCTGGTATCTTCAATCACCGTAGTTACTGTCTACCATGGATGTATATTATTTATTATTAAATACAAAAATAAATACGTAATAATAGTGTTGGATGCTATTATCGCAGTTAAATTTTTACCAATTATTTCGTCAGGTCAGGTTGAATCTAATAGTTTGCGCATCAATGCATCATCCACAACCTGATAACTAACTATATAAATTACACAATGCGAATTTACTGTAGTACTCAGCCCAATAATATCAAAGTTTATTAGTTTTCATTTCGATAACGTAATAATATTATTGTTTATCAATGCATTCTCGAAATATACTTAAGTTTAGTTAAAAAGACAAAATAATTAAGGTGACTACAGACTGGACGATGTGTTATATAATGTGTTGGAATGTGACAAAAATACTATAAAAAAATAAACACATTAATATGTCATAATATCATGATGTGAAGGTACTACGCGCGTAAGCCTATAGAAAAAAGTAGTACTATAATAATATTTTAACATTTAATTCAGTTTAAAGTCGGGTGTTTTATAAAATTTTTAATCGATTTTCAATTATCGTTGATCTTGTTACTGTATTTATATTTTATACTAATATTATACAGTTATGACACGCCATAATAAGTGAATGTTGCGGTGCAGGCAGTATGACGTACGTAATGGCCTAGGCCTATATTTATTATAAATTATAATGTAGTGTTATAAAACCAATAACGAGATAACTTTGAACGAGTGGTTATGTGGTACCTTTAGAAGGACATAGACTTTACTATGATACTTATATACATACCGACGCCCGGTTATAATTTTGGGTTAGTAAAAATATCATTTTATTTACAATTATTACTTGCAGTGGCAGTGCTACACTGTGGCAGGGGAAGGGGAGGTGAGAAAGGAGATAAGTGCTACCATTATATTTTGTTTTGTCTCAACCGTAATTTCACATTACCTATAATATATGTGTTTATAATACGATTTAAGATATTATTATTACATTGACACAAATCGTGATATATAATCAAGGTATTGTATAATATAATGAGAAATTAATTTTTAATAATCTACTACCAATAGTCTATAATCTATATTTTTATATGTTTTGTAAATTTATAGAATGAGAAAATATGTTAATAACAATTAAGAAAACTGGAAAGGATAACGATGCCGGCTGGAAAAAATTGCCAACCTAGGAAAAAAATTCCGGTCTCTGCAAATACACCATTGTACTTCTAAGTAATTTATTTTAGACGTTCAATGCACAATCATAATTTAATATTTCAAAATGTCTGCCTTCTGTTACGTTGTTATCATTAACAATAATTTGGTTATTAAATTTAAAGTATTACAAAATCTTCAGAAATAATATTATGATAATAACAAATATATCATTATCGTTATGTCGACTTTATTATAGTTGATGCGTTGTATAATGCGAAGGAGCCATCAACCATAATATACGTATAGGTAATCAAATCGTATTGCGTGTGTAAAAGCAATAAAGCATTTATTTTAAAGTATTAGGTATATTTGTTACGTCTATACACTTAGGGTCATAATATATTATGCAATTTTTGCTGAAAAGATAAATGTAAAAATCAGATAAATTTATGTTACAAATGTGTTGTAGGATTTTTTAGTCTTCGAATAAACGCTCCAAATAAGTTATACTGAAAGAAAATAAATGCTTGCAAGTTGCAATCAACACGCGCTAGCCAATATAAATTATAACTAAAATTATTGATTTATTAATTTTATTATACTAGGTAGTAAATACTTCAAAATATCTAATAACTATAATTTGGATTATATCACAATAATTAATAAATAAATCGTACGTAATATATTTTTTTTAAGTGTACCAATACATAATGTTTATACAAGGTGGTTTACTTAATTGTCTACAGTGTCTACACTCATTATTTCAAAACTATTTAAATTTTTTCAAAATATTAATTTCCTATAATTGTATGTAATATCAAAACAATATTTTTTTCAAAAATTTTTTTAAAAAACTGAAATAGTTTATGTAGACACTTAAATGTATCACCTGGTATATTATATTGATGATGTTTAATGCGATTCAAAGAACTGAACTTTAATTCATATAATATCTAAATAAAAAATGATATATCTTCAAAATGAATATATTATGTGTACGGTATTTAATAATTTATATGGTTTATACCTAGGTATAATGGTTTAATTTAAACGAAATATTTTAAGCTGTCTAGTTTTACGTAATCTGTTTGATAAGATGAAATTCTCGACTTAGATTGAGTTCAACAAATTCAATAGTTCACATTCAGTACACAAACTAGGAAGCTACAAAATATACAAATAAAAACATACACAAAGTCCAGCTTGTTAGTATATTAAAAAAATTTACATAATTTTATAAGATTTGGATAGTGGATTACGATGCAGACACTTATTCATCGTAGAAACAGTTTCACCATGAAAAGTATAATAACACTTAACATAACAATAATGCCTAATCTTAAGATAAAATACAATATATTATAAATATATTGACGAGTTTTTACTCAAAATAGGTAGTACGAAATCTTAATCGTTGTATAATCGTAATAGTATTGACTGAGGCATGGATTTGTAAAGTGTTTAATTGTAAAAATTCATTTTTGACATAGGTAAAATTGTATATTCGTATACCATAACTGGAGACTGTATTATTTGTTAAGATGCATTAGTGTTAACAAAAAAAATTACGCTCATAATGCACAAATGACAATATCTTATTATGGTTTCATAAATTATTTATGGCTGTATTTTTATCCTCAAAGAAACTTTTATGTCCCACGTTAAATTATAAAACTGAAAATTTATAATTACGCAACAATAATCAAAAGTGCCACTGATAATAGATCCATTTCACATGTGTAACTGCATTTCTTTAAAAATGTGTTAACATTTGTTATACCTACACATTTTTCAAAATAATTAATCGAAATTTACTTTATAATGTGACCGCATTTAAATCATACATATATCCTATACCAAATGTATTAACAAGTTTAAGAAGTCTATAAAAAAAAAAGTATTATACTTACATTATAGATATTATTGTATTGTAATTTTAAATTTAAAAAAAAAATGAATCTCTAAAACTTCCAAAACGATATTCAGCCAAGTTAGGCTGATCATTTTTTCATAATTTTTATTGGACAATTTAAAAATATAAATATCTATTAAATATATCTGTGTAAAATTTCTAATTTTAAAAAGGCAATAATATAATACTTCTTAAGACTTCTATATACTACCTCAAAAAATGGCGTCCTTGTAATTAAAATATCAAGGAGACTTAAGTATACCTAATAGCTAATACGTTATCATGTTGAGTTATGTTCGTATGAATAATTTTCAAGCTAAAAGCCTATGAAAGAAAAAATGTGATACATTTTTTTTAAGTATGTCTAAATGGCTAAATAATAATATTGTAAGAATTAACAAGAAATTATTAGCATATTTAACGAACTAAGTCAAACATTTTGAATGATAGGTGATTTCCGTAACTAATTATTTTGGACACTTGTTGATAATTTTACAAAAAAACAAATACTAAATACGCGTTGTACAGAACAGAAACTGACAAAGCTTTAAAATTAAATATTTTTCATATATTTTACACACACACATATATATATATAGGTATATGTATTTCTATATAATACATTAATACGGTATCACGCATACCAGCTTCCACTTGTTGCATATTACACATAATATGATCCTATTAAAGTAATATTTAAATCAATTTTCGAGTATATAGTTATATATATTTTTGTCTGCAATGCAAAACCATCACAAACATACAATTAGCCTAGATTAGCGCTTTTAAACTCAAAAATAATTTTTTTTCGGACGAGGTACAAATTTTAATATACCTATCATACTAATATTATATATATTTATATATTTTTAAACAAAATTATTAAAATATATCGTACTATAATTTTATTGTCTCACTCATAAACCAATGTTAGTCGTCTGGTGTCATCTGTCTTAGGTCATCCTATTGCTATTGCTTAATAACATTATACATGACATCAGACTATAGGTGTTCCATAAACTCAAGAAATAACTTAATCGTAGACGTCATATGATCGAATAAATAAATACGACATAATATATAATATATATATATATATTCACGGTTATGCGAAATGATAATTGTTATATGTATAGTATATAATATCTCTCTCTCTATATATATATATAATATATATATGCGTGAACTGATATAATATGTATACTTATTCCTGACGTTATTAAAGTTGAACCGGTATTTTAAGACAGTAATTACACTTAATGCATATACTGAAATTTGATATCAAATGGAAAAAAATTGCAACTCCGATTATTAAGCAAAATAGTTTAAAATATATGACGTACGGACGGATATGCGAATATGGTCGTAGGTATACAATACAAATATTTAAGAAATCGCAGTAATTGTGTAATTCGTACAAAGCTAAAAATAATTATTGATATATAGATAGTAACTCATTCGAAATAATATATGTATTAATAAAAATAACAACAATATATATATATATATATATATCAATAGAGTAAGACTATACACAATTATACCGTAAGGTAAAATAATATAATAATTATAAAAATGTGTTCTTATAATATCTACAGTCATAAAATATTCATTATATTATGCTCTTCTTGGTAACTTATCTATACCTATTACCTTTTTTAAGACACAACGTTATTGCCTATTTGCATACATTATGCAAATACATACATATATTATTATATAATATAACCATTATATTATTTTAAATAACCTACATTTGCATAAAATCTATTTAATATTAAAAAAAAAAATTGTATAAATAACTGTCCGAGTATAATTTATATATTTAGGCACTAATATTTGATTTTTTTTAATCTAATTTTTAATGAAAAGATTTTACTCCCAAAAATATGTATCCTTTATTTCCACAACACTCGTCATTTTTAAGCAGACTGTGTTGGCTTTTCTTATAAAAACGTTAGTTTTCAATTTTCCGCATATTATCGTTTAATATTAGCAGGACAAATCTAAGCCCTTCACACAGACATAACAGTTCAAACTTTTCACAATTAAAACCTATTTACAACATCAATTTATCAACTTGTTTAACCTACTAAAACATGCAAAAAGTACGTAATATTTCAAACCAAGTGACAAGCTCTGTCGGCTTAAGCGTGGACGTTCCATGATGCTCTCGTTTAGTCACTTAACAATAAAATAAATATAATATATAGTATATATATTTATTATTATCGATTATATCCTATACTTTTCATATATTTTACATATCTATGAACATTTTTGTAAATAATTTCATTATCATAGATGGTTGTCAGGAAAACTTTATAATAATAAATTATAATAAAAGAACGAAGTGAGAAAAATATTAAGTATCCAACATGTTGTACATTCGTTCCAATGTGTTAGCTATAACTATTATCATAATATATTTTTTTCAAATCTTGCTTATTGGTCACACAACAAGATCTTGCGACTTGCGTACTATTATTAATTTATGTAATGTGTAGATATAATGTATATACGTATATACGAACGGTAGTTTCCGTGTTTGCACGTAATTTTCCTGTTCAGCCAATGGCATACCTAGTTTCATATTATACTTAATTTTTATTTGTCGTACCTACGGCTTTATACGTCATGTAGAGGTACGCGATTTAACTTACTGATCTAAAAACCTCGATAGAAAACAAGGAAATCAAAAGGAGGATATATTTTAGGATTTAATATTAATATATAATATATTGTTATTGTTAATATATATATGTACATGTATATAAAGCTCTTTTAACAGTTTTCTTAATAAATTAAAATTCCTTTCATTTGTTTACCTTACTAGCAGTTTATCTTGTAAAATGTTATAATTTTTTCCATTCATAAGACAATTTATTATTTTATTATATCACCTTGGGTATTTACTGCTCAGTAATATTTTTTTTATTACGTAAGTAGCTTATAATCATATTTTCTTATACTAGCAACAACTATTAAAAGTATACGAGTTAATTATTTTAAAAAAATAACTAAGTTATAATAATAAAATTGAGAATGATAATTTTTTACACGAAATCAAATAATTAAGCTTATGTTTACATTGAAAAACAACAAATAATATAATGTACGTAAATTATAACATCGAAACATTAATATAAATGTTATTTGTTATTATTTAAAATGCTACTATGGTACATCGAATGGTTATTAACATACAATTATCAAAATAATAAAAATAGATTACAAGAATAAAAAATATATGATTAATTACTAATGAGAGATATTATTAAAAATAAGCCCATGTTGTTTTAGTTCATACAAACTGATTTTCTGTATACAATGTAAAAAAAGGTTAAACTACAGAGAACTTAATTATAAGTACGAATAGAATCATTTTATTTTAATTTCACAACATTAATTTTATAGTGACGTAGGAAAATTATATTATTTCATCACAATCTAATGAAAATATTTTTATCGATATATTTTGAATTTTAATTTATTGGAAACTGATAGGCTCATAACAGACTAGAAAAACTGCAGTACAATAATGCAGAAATATAATTTTCAAAAATAAGTGATAATAGGGTTGAATGATATATTCCAATGTACGTACTACAAAGTACACAGTCGGGTGGAGAACAATTAATCAATATCTATACATAATGTATAAATGTGTATATACAACTATACGAGTACCTACATAACTTTAGAAAGACTTTACAAACAGAATAATAAACTAAAATATATTTTAAACAGCATCGACTCTGATATAGAAAACTATTAAGTTCATAAATCCTTAAATAATTTTTCATACATTAAAATAGTGTATAGTATTGTAAAATACAATTGACAACAATAACCGCCAAATATATAAATTAATTTTTGAGTCTACACATATTTTTATTGTAGGTACATAAATATAGTATTATACATTATACAATATCATAATTAATAACACTTAAATTTGCTGTTCTTCAATTATTGTATAGAGTTATATTTTATAGTAAATTACACACACATTATTACAATATTATTCTCATAAAGTGAAGTAGTGCGCTATCTAAAATAATGTAAATATTGGAAAATGAATTTTTCTTATTTTTGAATTTATTTACTTGTTACTAACACAAAACAATAATAAACATATATTTATTTCTTAATTAATTTTAATTTCATAAAATTAGTAAATATTATGTACTGTGAATCTATTTCTATGATATAAGTGTTGTAAGTGACTTTTTTCTTCTATTACCAATTAGGACAATTAGGTAATAACAATAAATTACAAAATTTCAATTTAGAAAGATGATTAGATCAAAAATAGTTTGTTTCACTTAAAAATTAAGAAATTATATGGTCTGTAACTTATTATTATTAAGTTAAAAATTTAACTACATCAACGCAATCGACTTCTATAATTAACCGTAGCAAATAAATATCAAACAAAACAATATGACATGTCATTTTTATGAGGCTAGGTAAATTGAGTCCGAGATAAGTTAGGTACATTTTGAAAGCGGTAAATTAAGTCCCGAGAAAAAACAGGTACCTAGTAGGTAAATTGAGTCCCGGGAAAAAATTGGTAGTGCTGTAAAAAAATATTAGTCTTTTAAAAAAATAATAATAGTGTTAATAAAAAAATAGTCATAATAATTTACACTCAATTTATTAACAAATTAATTTTAAAAAATATACTAGTATATAACTCATAAAGTGATATTTTGATACGTACTTTATACCAAAAACTAATTTTAAGGTTCAAATTTTAAAATGTAAATTATATTTAAGTTCATTTTAAAATATGTAAAAAACGATCTAATGTAAGCCGATAAAAAATAATCTGAATGGTAATCTTTAACTTTTAAAAAAGTTCAATTATTTATTGCACTTCAGTTTAAGAGAACAAAACTGCAAGGTATAAATTACAAAACAAAATAAATATTTAAGAGTAGATATAATCTACGATAGTTCCATATTGTTAAATGTACCCAAACAGAGAAAATTGCCTTTAGTTAAAATTTTTATTTTTCAATACTTGTAAGTATTAAGCTATAGGTAACTGCTGCATGTAAAAAACCTTAACTATCAATACATTTGTTTGCTAAAATTAAAACATAATTATTGTTATGTTTATTCAAACGTATTTACTAGTATAACTACTTATCATATACATTCATATTTTCGTTTAACATTAAACATAATATAGACAATATTGTACTTCGTTGTTTTATTTAAAATTAATTCTAGGGAAATTTAAATATTAATAATTAATAATTATTGATGACTGTTAACTATGTACTTGGGAACAACTACTTATCGTCATTATCATTAAACTCAACATATAATATGTGTATAGTATTATTATGACGTAAAACGAATACATGTTAAAATATACAATATATTACGTATTATTAAAATGAAGTAAATCAGAAAAATATTTATTTAACAACTATTAATTGAAGTTATCGTGGTACTTATGTTCAAATTCTAACGAAAAACAAAGACACATAAGCTCACGTATAATGTTATCAAAATTATAACTACTTACGTATACATAGGCACTTAGTTAGACTTTGGGGACGCTATAAAGTGTAGGTAGGTATTCTTGTAAAAACGCGTCGGTATTAATCTGAACTGAAATTTCTAAAAATGGTATGGTCGACTGGGAAGATTGAAAGAGTATATAATTAATATCTATATGGTGTGGTTTACTGAAAAACCATGTAAGGGGGACAAGAAAATAATATTATCGTATAATATGCTAATAACTCGGTATCCGGCGATTTACACTATAAATTATATTAAATAAATATACTACTAAAATGGCGGTTAACTAAAATCCACAAACACTGAGTACTAACGTGAAAATGAAATCGGCACGTGTGAGAAAGTCGTAATACGCACGACTATGGATCGAATTGATCTATAAATTATAAACAATAAATTGGTTGACAATAAAAAACACCATATTTCATATTATTATATAATAATACATTATACAGTGTGATTCATCAAAGTATGTTAACTCTATTTTTTTCATTTAATAATGTATTTATTCAAATTCTGATTTTAAATTTTTAACCATATTTTCAAATCTTTAAGATTGTTTGTACTATACTTAATGCATGTCCTTTGACGGAACAAACTTCTGTTTTTCAAATAAGAACCCCTTTTTTTGAAATATTGATGTAAGTATTTAATTCCAAAATTGCAGGACTACTTTTTCAGCTAGGTATTAAACTGTTTAAACTGAGACTAATATAGCAATCCTCAAAAATGGTTTGACAAAAATAAAAAATATTAAAATAAATTTAGCATTGGATCTAGACATCTAGTGTTTCTAATACTTGAACCATTTTTAAAAATTATAAATGTGAATTACTTAAATTATATATAAATTCATATCTTCCAAACTCAATATCACCACGGATCTAAATATTATCCTTAGTATACAAAGTTGAATAACTCAAGTTTCTCGTAAGAATTATAATTTTGATACATTAACATTTTCAAAAAAATTATTAGCTAAATAGTCAAAATTCTCCCTTTGAAAAATAGAAATTTGTATTTCCGCAGAAGCCAGGAGACGTCCCAAGTGATACTAACATCTATTAAGAATTTGAAAATTTAGTCTTGATGTATATTGAAAAATACAAATAATCAGATTATGAATAACTGCATTGTTGAAGAAAAAACGAATGTAAACATGCTTGATGTATCAGTTAACCATCCTATATTTCTGTAATACCATTGCCGTCATACAAAACGCAATCGTTGAGCACACAGGACTTTAAGCAATAATAATATTATAATATTGTACCTATAATATGTATAATATTATGAAACAACAAAGTACGAATATCACACACTCACATGCACGTGTTTGATATAGGTACTAGGTAGCAATGGCATAAACGTCGTAACACATTTGCACTCAAACACACACGACACATAAGTATACCCGCATACACACACGCAGGCGCGCAAGTATGCCCCTCGGTATTATATACACATTGCGACGACGGCCACAGGACAGACGGATGGGGAAGGAGACTCCTATAGTGCTAGTATGTCGACCGCATATGTCATTTAAGGTCACCATTGACGTCATACGCTGAGTGTCTTTATAACAAATGTCTATATTATATTCTGCCGCCATAATATTGTTATTATTATATATGAATAGATAGTATTATACACCAACTATTACCTATATAAATATAATATATAATATACGATCGCCCGGTATTAATTATTGTTATTTTCGTTACAATAATATATTATTATAATATACAGCGTGTCCGTAATGTTCATGTTGAATTGTGTATAATATGCATATTATAATATTTATTATGTCTGTTTGCATTAAACTTCGGGAGGACACGGCCCACGACCGCCGGCGGCACTAAAACTTCTAAAAGAGAAAAAACTCGACGTAAACTTCAAATATCCTATCTACAAATACTACAATATTGCTACACTGATATGTACCTACTTATTCCGTGCGCGTCATCGAAAGTGTTTTTGCATGTGCAATAACTGGTATAGTGGGTATTATATTATATAGGTATGCGACGCAGTAAAAATAAATTGTAGGTACGCGGTTTTCCAAAAAGCGTGTTTATACCAACGAATCAAGAGACTATTTACTATTTAACTATCTACGTTTTAATATAATAGTTTTTAAACTATAAGTGGTTCGTTTTTATATAATACATCATTATAATAAATCAATAAACCATTATACCTATGTAGTATGAATGAATATATATACATATATATATATATACAATATACATAATATATTTCATGCACTAATAGGTAATAGGTATAAAGTTTGATCTCTGTCGCGCGAGTATGCGGACGATGGACTACACTCCATTATCATCACTCGTTGGCTGGTTAATCGTCAACATAATATTATGTATATATTGTATATTATACTATGTGTCTAGTACCAGGGTATATTCTATTTATAAAGATTTTTTCTCAAATCCTATATCTATATACATCCGGGGTACCACAGGGACACCATATTTATTAATTTATTAATTATTTCTACTATACGTCTATACATAAACGATATTTCTTCTGTACTAATAACATACGAATATTCTATTTTTTTCCGACGACGTTTAATCCTTTAATCTATAAAACTATTCGCTCCGTATCTGAAGCTTTGGAGTTGCAATAAACTTTAAACGCATTTTGTGATTAGTACACTAATAACGACATGGAAATCAATATAAATAAATGTTCAATTATCTCATTAAATTATCTTAATTTAAAAAAAAAACTATTCTTGATTTTAATTACAATTATTTAAAGCTCTAACGTGTGAATTTAATAAATGATTTAGGTGTTTCTTTTGATACAAAAATGAATTTCAAGGAACATATCAATAAGATAAAAAATAAAGTATTCTCAAGATTAAGTCTCTTGAAACGAAGTTGTTCTAATTTTAATAATCATTTCACTATAAAAAAACATTTTTTTTCTATTGTATATTTTCAGCTTGAATATGCTGCTTCAATTTGGTCTCCTAGTTCCTTAATTTTAAATTAAATTCTTGATTCCGTTTAAAATTATTCTTACCCTTCAAATGAAATATTGAACGGTCTTCCCATTCAAGGTTACGAAGGAGTATCCGGATTTTTTAATATTTCTACTTTAATAAATCGTAGAAAATATCTATCGTTTATTTTTCTCTTTAAATTATCAAATAACAAAATTGAATGCCAAGAAGTATTACAAAAACTAAATTTGAAAGCACAAATTAACTTTACAAGAAATAGCAATTTATTTACTTTAAAAAATATTCGTATTAATTATTTTTTTTCCTTCCTGATAAATTCAATGATGCACATTGCAAATTCAGTTAATTTCGATTTTTTTTAAATATTTTTTTGATTTTTTACTTTTAAATTATAATTATACTATTAATATATTGTAAACTCTTCTTGCACTTTATCTATGTTTTAAATAATATTATATTAATATGTGATCAGTTATCACTAAATTTTCTAAATTAATGTTCATCATTTGTTTTGTTATAGGTACTGCAACACTATTTATTATATTACTATTGAAAATGGATTTATTCCGTAAATAAATATAATATTAATATACCGCTAAGTTAATATTAAATAACATAATACACGATTTTATATGATATATACACTCATTATAAACACTCACGCGTTATATTCAATAAGAAATATCGATTAAGAGATTGGAAAGTGGAAAACTTTACGAGTGCTATTCCCGTATAATTAATCAGAGAATATTACATCACGTGTGCTTAAAGTGAGAATAAAAAAAAAATTGTTTTCTTAGTATTTGGTTAAAAATGGGTCATTTCAGTAAATCATTATAAATAATATAATACGACGTACGACATAGAAAAAAATTCTTGATCAAATTGAAGAAGTTTGAAAACAAGGTTTCTCATAATGTCTATGATGAAATTATCCCTAAACACATATAACAGATACGCTGGACGCTGTATACATATAACTTTAATAAATTACTCGTTGTACTATAATAGATCTTTAGCAAATATAGGTATGCATGGTGTTTTATAGCACGCATGGTGTTTTATAGCCAATATATGCAAAACAATATATGGTACCTAGCAAGAGCAAAAAAAAGTAATTTATTCAAATAATCGTGTGTATATAAATGATTCAAATGGAATCAATAATAGACACTAATTGAGAGGACTTAAGTAACGTGCTCATAATATATGCAATAAAACAGAAAATCCGGTATTAAAATGTACCTATAGTATATGTATTGTAATCGTATAAACTGAACTATAAAATTGTTATAGAATAAACCTATAAGCATGTATTAAAATATAATTTTAGTCTTTATAATAATCTATATTACAAAATAACTTTTTGTGCCTACGATTAATAAGACTTCTGACTTATTAAGCAATTTAGTCTGTCTGTCGCTAGTCTTTACCGCAATTCATTCAGTATATGTACTTATCGTATTTATTGAAAATGTGATAAATAATATATTTAATAATAAATATTATGTACAGTTGGACCCTATGTACTATGCATCAAGTTAACACGCGAAGAGTACTTATTGGCAAACGACAGAGGAGGAGTGCAACATCACTATTATATATAATATATATATATTATAATATTATATACCTACGTGTTAATAGACAACACGTTTGTTAGGCAACTTGTACAAGAATGCCCAAAGAAAAGTACCAGACATTTACAATACTTACTTATAAAAAACAAGCATGACTTTTAATATTTTTTACTATGATTAAAAAAACCTCTGGTATCGTAGTTATACAAACGTATCGAACTATACCTTGAAATCGATGACATATGTGCGGTTGAAATTTCAAGTGACAAAATCAGTAAAAAAACCTCGGAAAACTTTAAAAAATAAATCACCTCACCAGTCATATTTACGTGGACGTAATACCCTATGCATATTATATCATTAAAGAATAATGATTATGTATTAATAACATAAGCGCCTGTGGGAAATTTATCAGGAAAGTACAAAATCAAATTAAACACCAAAAAGTGTATATAAAAAAAAGTTTATTTATTTACTAACTACAAAATAAAAGCAAAAAGTTTGTTTTGAAATCCAGGGGGAGGGTTTATGCCCTACCATATATTACCCTCTTAAAATTCATGGTTAACATTATAGATTACTTAAGCAAAACATCAACATCTGTTAGTGTTAAAACATTGCATGTATATGGAATATTCAGTTAGAATGTAACGTTTGATATCTTTAGTTATTTAAACGTAATTTTAAATAAGGTATAATATAGGTATAATTACGAACATTTAAATGAAATGTTAACATGATGAAAAACATAGTGTGATGTAAGTAGGTATGTAACAAATGCTGACATCTGTTTCATAATTCATTAATTCTAATAGTTAATTGACTCGTTTACAATTATTTTTATTTACGTTATAAATATTAATAAATACTTATAACTTATATGTTTAAAACAAAATATTTGTTTTTTTATATTTATAAATGCAAAATAAAGATTTATTTTATCCACTGTCTTAAGATAGTTAAATAATCCATCTTATAATAATTCCTTAGCTTAAGAAAAGAAGAAGTATTTTTACATTTTTACCATCTAATAATATGCCGTAGTATTTTTTATAATTCTTAAATATTAATTAAATGTTGGAGAAATATTACGAAAGCCACACCACGAATATATATATATAATTTATAAAAATATATAATTTCAAATTATATAACTGTTTTTATAAGTCATTGATTGATAGTAAAAAAAATTCAGTTTAATTTGGCACTCAATTATAGGTTGCAAAAATAACGGTCCCAACGAAATCCAATCGACAGCTGACGTAACGTCAAAGTATAATGCAGAGAATCAAAAAAAGGTCACGCGCAACAGAGATATTAAGTCTAAATATACTTTAACATTTGTACTGCAGTCAGTTAGTCTGTAATTATATAATGTGAATATAAAAAAAATTAGATGAATTACAACGCATAAAATATTAGATGTATTCAAATAGGTAATATTTTAAGGATCTGTTTCTATGATGAATAAGCCTAATTTTAATACAGAAAGTTAAAAAAAAATCATTTAAATGTAAAAAAAAAAATGATAGCTTGTATCAGAAAAATATACGCGTATATATTATATTTAAATAAAAATCCAAACCAATACTCGTATTATATTATAGGCAATAACTTTAGCGCCATGTAAACGTTACATATTGTACATTATAGCGGAGCGATCGTGGAAATATAAAATATATTATAATACATAGATAATATTATATTACACGCATATTAATAAATACAAACTGATAGGCACAGTGGTGTGCAATATGTATAAGTACAAAATATGTACAAAATCCGGCGATAATTAAGAAACTTATCGTCAATGGTAATAAAGAAGTGAACGAAAATAGTAAATAATAAACGATAGTATAACGATAAATTAATCGTAGGTTATGATATTACATATTATATTGTTCTACTCTTGAACAATTTTAATATAATATTTTTACGTTAGGTATAACAGATTAATTTAATATGTCCTAAATATATACCTAGTTGTAGCCGTTGTAGGCCGTAAAATATAAAATAGTGTTTAATTATTATCGAATAGATAACGGTTTTTTAATTGCGTACCACAGTGATAAATCCATATAATCCGGATTAATGTGTACACAAGCAGAGGATTATTATATTATTTTAAGACAAATAATGAACCTATAATAACCCACATATGCTATAATACTTTATTATTAATTTTATTATGTAAACATTTTACCGATTTGATTCCGTTTCGTGTAAAAGGTTTAATTTATTTATTATTTTTTACCTGCTGGTGAAGAGCGATCTCGTCGCCGTCGCTTCCCGCGCAGCCGTGTCGCTGGCGTTTTGTTTCGCAGAACCGCTGCCATTGTCGTCGGGGCCTCATGGTCACCAGGTTCCAAAAGCACATGGTACCATCTTTCTGCGCGTGTCTGTTATAAGGTTTTGACGTGTTATTTGCAAGAAAATATTTTTTATTATGTAAACGGATTTAATGACACTATGTACGACTGATTGTTATTTATTGGTCAATAGATTATCGATAGTATATAACAATATAGTTCATAATATTATCATCATCATTCATTGGGTTTACACGAAAACATTAGTTTATAAAATGGTTATACGAAGCCACATATAAGTTCAGAATACCTCAGGAGAATAAAATATATAAAACAATATTGTTATGTAGAAAATTGCATGACTAACTGCTAAAACTATCATAGGGGACATTGTCACATTGATCAATATTTTCAGGAGGAAGGACTTACATTTGAGTGAAAAACATTTAAATTATAAACAAATAAGTCATAAAACAATATTATGGAAAACTGCAGACAATTTAGTATAATATAGGCTTTACATTAAAAATAACCACCAACGAAACATCAATGCGTTATAAATTCATTCAACATTTAATGAATAAAATATAGATTTAAAAAGTGGTCAAATAACTTAGATAGCGGTGTACCTTGTCATTGAGTAAATCGCTGTAACGAGGCATTAAATCAAGAAATTCAAATATTTATGAATATCACTAAAAAGACCAAAACATATAATTCTACTATAAATGCTAATATGAATATTTAGTGAACGTTTTAAGATTTTACGATCGTTTTTTTTTAAATTACGAGAAAATTCCCGTTTTCGCCTTTTTTTTCTCCCATTTATATTGACAATTACTGAGAATTTTTATTTTTGACCTACCAAAAGTACTAATTAGATCCAATTTGTTACCAGAAACCACCCTCAATGTTGAACATTAAAGCAAAAAATTAAACATAGGTAATCAAAGTTTAAGATGTTTAAAAAAATTACGACAACAGCAGTTTTGACAAAAAGTTCATACAATGAATAATTTTTCAAACAATACTTGACAAACAGGATTGGTGTGTTCAAAACATGTTTTTATTTTTTATGGAATCAATTGTTCAAGAAATTTTTTTTATTAAAATAGAAAATTTATAATCTGTAACTTATAGCCATGTATAGGTACAATAAGCAAATAGGATATAATGATGTAGAGTATATTTACATGATAATATATTACGAGAAGGGAGGCTCTGTCCAGTGACAGAACCCTCATGCGATATTATGATTGGGAAATTAATAAATCCCTGCACCAACGTATTTTTAACCGACGGAGGAATTTTTTGGCAAGTGAGCTTCGCCTTAATGTTTATAAATGGGTTGGCATGAGTGGCTATAGTTTGGAGTGGAATTGTTTATAATGGTTGGATGCAACTGTGTTAATGGTTTTAATGTTAAGGTCATTGTGGAGCGAATTTTTAGAAACATCCCAAGGTGCGGAAGTTAGTAAATGGAGAGTAATTGATTGGAATGCTCAGATTCTTTTGATTTGGGATGCTTTGGCACAGCATCCACACTTTTATTGCTTAAAATTTTAACAATTATGTTGAAATAAAATAAACATATTTGACTCAATATATTATATACGTATTACGTATATATTGTTTCTACTTTTAAATATCATGATTGATTTTTTTTTTATTTAATAAACATCTTAAATTCAAATTTTAACAAAATTGAATATTTCAAGGAAAAATAAAAATTAGTTGTAGATGTTGTAAGTAATATAAAAAAAAACTTTTTTTGTGAGTACTAATTTTAACGCGCATTGTTATATATTATATTTTAGTATTATTACTATACACAATGACATTTTCAAAATATTTAGATTAATTATAAGGTATTAATTTCATTTTACTTATCCAAATTTAAAATTATTAATCATATTTTTTATTCTAGATCATTAACAGATTATATGTAATTATGTTCATCAACTAAGCCCTGCTACCGGCAACCAGCTTATCATCAATGAATTATTTTGTTATACCTTTAAATATAATTGAGTAATGGTATATTTTTATTTTACTTAAGGCACTTATCTGTGTAAATATACTCAAGTGTCTAATAGATCAATTTCAATATATTTATAATACTAATAAGTTATCAAGTGTAATTTTTTTTACAAAATCATAAATCAAATACACATAGTCAGAATATATACAATTTTAATAAGATATAAATCTTAAGAGGACGTTATACCCGCATGCGTTGTCTCTGTCTTACTAACGTACATCATAACAAATTTTCGTTCAGCAGAATATATTTTGTGATGTTAGCTTTAATATTAGAGTAAATTAATCTATTATCAAATTTAAAGGTAAGAATATTATTTAGACAATGACATATGCTTTGAATGATATTATTTTAAAGTAAGTTACAGCTATGTAAAATATAACAACTTTAAAATGATTATATAATTCACATTAAAATGATAATATCAATAAAATCATACGTCATTGTCTAGATAATATTCGTACCTTTAAATTTTGTAATAGGTAAATTTACTCTAATATTAAAGCTAACGTCACAAAATGTATTCTGCTGAACGAAAAAGTGTTATGAATGTTATGATGAACATTAGTAAAACAGAGACAACACATGCGGGGGTATGGCTTCCTCTTAATTGATAATCTTACTCTGACAAAATGTATTATTCCTATTTTATATCATTATTATTTACAATAGCTATAATACATCATAAATATATAAATAATCATAATCATTTAGATATACATTTGCATCAATCTTTATGAAATCATTCAATTCATAAAATATACAAAAATAATTCAAAAGTGAATCAAATATTTAATATAAATTTGGTTAAGTAAAACCAAATTGCTGGTAAAACGAAAATTTTTATGCTTGTGATAATATTTTTTTCTAGAAATGTAATTTCTAGGTAATTTTTTAAATATTTCTATAGTATAATTTATAAATATCATGAACCCAACCAAAAGTAGGTATTTACAAAATTAAATAAGACCAAATAAGGAATAATTAAACTATTAATATGAAAATGAATTAAAAATGAATTTTGGCGTTCAGTGTTTGTAAATTTAAGTTTTTATTCCTTGAACTTAACATACTTAACTTATACTTTAAACAAGAAAAATTAGATAGAATGTAGATATTAGTTTAAATATATGTTTAAATTTCAATTACTCGTTCAATCATTTACTTTAAAATAAAACGAGTTTGTATTGTAAAAAATATTATTTATATTCTTAAATATAATTTTATACCAATATGATTATTTGCACATTTAAAAATAGTACCTACTACACATTATGCAATCACATATAATTGATTAATGGTAACTTAATTTCATAATAAGTTTAAAAAAAAAAAATTCCATTATTGTAGTACATTTATACTATTATGTAAACTTAGTAACAACTTTTTTTTAAATCTTAAGAGCTTTTATAATATACAAGTATCTAATTCAAAGAAAAAATATAATTATAATTTTATTGCAATTGTTACAAAGGAAGACATTGCTCTTGCTCATATTACAATAATACAATATTCAATATTAATGATTCTGAGAATAAATGAATTATATCCATAGCTAATTTTATGATTTAATTAATTAATGATTGAGTATTCAAGTTTAATATGAAAATCATGACATTGTCATTTATACTTATTACAAGGATGTATAGTGAATAACTTATTATTCAAAACATTTTCTTTGTTTTTTTTTTTTTTAATTGATAAATTTAAAATAAAAATAAAAAATTATTTACAACTACTATATATTTGTAAACAATTGAATGTTAAGTCTTGAACTAAATATTTATCAATACAAATTAATAAAATATAATTTTATCATATGGAATATTGGCAATATATTAGCATATAGCAATAATACCATTATCATATTACTATTTTATTTTTATTATCAAAAAGAAACAAAAGAATCTGTACACATTTGTTTGATGCAATAAATAATTATAATAATGAATTGTAAAAGGAAAGAATAGAAGTTTTTCGTTTAGTAAAAGAAATGCTGTACTTCTGTAATATCGTTTATACTGATTATAATTTCTGATGACAAATATGATCTAATTACTAATTTGGAGTAGCGAATGAAAGATTTAGGCGTTTTTTTCGACAATAATATACACTATAAAAGTGTAAATACGCAATATAAACACAGCTTTGTATTTTATATTTTTATATAATATACCAATATACGAGAACAAAAGAACTTATTATTATAATTTATTCCATATATTTTCCATGCCAACTGTAAATAAGTTAAAATAATAAAAGTGGGTAAGTGAGTATCGCTCTACTGTACATTAGGGAGTGGGGTGGACCTCGGACTAGGGCAGGTTAAATTTGAATGCAATGATAGGTATCATTGTATACGAAAAACGATTCTGAACGGAGATGATTTGTCAGTCTAGGATATATTATATTTAAATATCATCATATATTCTATTTTGAAACAAATTCAAACATTTAAGTATAAAAGTTTCAAGATCTTACGTCAAGTAATTTTTTAAAAATAACAAAAATCGAAAATTATTTATTAGTAAAACGTTATTTTATACGTGTATTTTTGATTTCAAATTAAAATTAAAACTTTAAACACTCGTAAAATTTTTTAAATTGAATAATCATCAAACTTTTTTATAATTATTCTAAGCTTAACTTATGGACAGCATAGCATTAAATTTTCAATTCTTAGCTTTTGATAGTAAAATATTTATAAATTTTTAACTACCAAATAGTGAAAAATATTCATGATTTTGACGAATTTTTGTCAATATTTGAACTTCAAATGCTAATTAATAAAAAAAAAATTGTGCCTATGTATTTACATAGTTTTTGAATGAGAGTTAGAACAAGTTATGTGGACCTTTCAATTAAATTTTCAAGTAATTTGTCCCAGCTAAATATTTTTTATCAACATTTATAAAAAAAAAAAATTAAAAAAAATTGAAAATTTCAATTGTCTATAAATAGCTCAAAAAAAGTCAAAATGTTTTGAAAATCAAATTACGTAAAGAAAATGGCAATCTAAATAACTGGTAAAATTTTCAAGTATTTACGACTTATACTATTTGAATAACAACAAATATCAAAAATCGTTTGATGCTAAATCGTTATTTAACGCGGTTTTGTAAAAATTTAAATTTCAAACACTCATAAAAATTTTTTATCTGATTCCGGTAGTTTTTTTTACAGATAATTGAAGAAAAATGTATGGAAAACCTTGTACCGAATTTTCAAAACTTAGTTATAAAAGAAAAAAATTTTACGATTTTTCAACCACAAAATTACTTGCAAATTTTCGCAATTTTGACATATTTCGTATAAATTCGAACTTTAAGCACTTATAAAAAAAAATTGGGACTAACGATTTCGGATTTTTTTTTTATCACTTTAAGAACAACTTATAAGAAACTTTGAATTAAATTTTCAAGATTTTCTGGCCGGCCAAAAAAATTTTATCGTTATTTTAAAGAAAAATACTAAAAAAATTAAAAATTTCAATTGTCTATAAATAGTTTGAAAAAAGTCAAAATTCTTTGAAAATTTAACTGTGTATGGAGAACGTTAATATAATTTTTGGTGAAAATTTCAAGTACTTACATAGATTAGTTTTTGAGTTATAGCAAAATAAAAAATTCGATTTTGTCGAAGTCTGGTTTTGCGTAAAAAATCCCGTTTTTCCGTCATTTTTTTAGGGTTTCAAATCGAAGCATTTTTACTGCTCCAAATAATGTTGTCGACAGACACAAAAAAAAAAACAAAAAAAAATCACACATCATTGTAATATCAAATATCAATACATTCATCACTCCGTTCAGAATCTAAAATTGAACTCAATTTTTAACGACATTTTTATGTTTTTTATTTGAAATCAAGTAAAAATATATAAATATCTAGTAAACAATTAAATATTCAAATTTTTTTATCTAGCATTTTTAGTATAGTATACAATATGTAGAATGTATAAAAGTAAAAATAAATTCGGTTAAGTATCTAGGACCAATTGGGTAGGATACATTATTACAGTACCAATATAGTATATATATTTTTGCATTTATAAGCACTAATGAATATAATATATTTAGAAATAAAAAACGATTCTGAGCAAATTTCATATCAATATTTTTAAAATTACAATATTTCAGTAGCTTTTCATACATTTATGGTAACTTGAAACTTGTGAAACTTTTTTATACTAATTAACAAAGCGTCTTAAAAAGAATAGTAAACCAATACATTTCTTAAATCTAAAAAATAATAATAACGGTTGATTTAGCCATTTAATCATATTTATATATAATTATATATATGTATAATAACGACAAATATTATTTAGTACAACGCACAAATAAAAACATTTATAACAATTCATAAGAAATAAAATAAAATATTTATTATCAAAATTTGTGTCATACATTTTTTTAATTTAAAAAACACAGATACAGTACAAAATGTACAAGGTTATATCTCAAATAATTGAAATTGTTTTTCCTACTTGGTGTGTAAAATACTTAGATAGAAATAATTAGAAATAATTTTATTAAAAGTGCTCGGATTTAAATGCCCTTAAAAATACCGAAAAATGTTCTTTCTAAAAAATGCATTTATGACCTAAGAAATCTAGTGTTAAAAAAATGCCCTTTCAAAAAATGCATTAAATAAATTCAAATAATTAGGTAAAAAATATAGCATTAAAAAATAAGTAAAAATTTAGTTTTATATGCATTTAACTATTTTAACTGTACAATAAGAGAAATTTAAAATTGCAGCCTTTTTGAACTGAAAACATTGACTGATGTTATGTTCAAAATGAAAATAACTTATATTTGAATGAAGTCAATCTTTTTTTTTTGTCATAATATAAGAAATAGGTCAGCTGTCCTAAAAATTTTTTTAAAAATGCACTAAAAAGTAAAAAAATGTGCCCTAAAAAGTATAAAATCCGCTAAAATGCAAAAAATTCCAGAAAAAAATTTTGTCATTAGAACTTGAAACACATTTGTAGTGGAAAGCATCGTGTAAAATATTCCAAAAAAAAAATGCAAATGCATTGAAATCCAAGCCCTAGTTATTAAATTTCATTGAACTTTATAATTGAATATAAGTTTTCATGTATTGTTTTAGTGTCCGAATTTTGCATTTCCTACTTTCGGTTTTAACCTTTTAACTTCTAAGACTTAGAATCTAAGTAGTAAGTACTTATTCACTATTGTGAAAGACATTTTATTTTTCAAAGATATATAATTACTTGAAATACAAGATTTTAAGGATTTTGGTGGGTTCAATTGCAAATTTTTATTTTTATGCGATAAAATCGATTTGTCATACCACAATGAACAAATTGCTTTCGGCATGGAACACTCCTTAATTTTTACTACCTGTAGTAAATCAGTAATAATAGTTGTATACTTGTATAGCAACCAGTGGGTGCAGCATATAACATTGGTATAATCTCAATTATAGTAATAGAATTTAATTTTATATTTTAAATTATAGCAGTGTAATAAATCTTTTGGTTTAAAAATCTTATAAGTATGATATATTTAGTAAGTTTGGATGTTTAGTATTCGATGTCAGAAACTGTGAGTAGCTTTAATATTGAGGGTGATTTAGGGTTTTCACTAAAGGAAATAAAAGCAAATATTTTCAAGTGTTTTAAAAAATATCTAACACCAGTTATCAACCAAATCGATTTTGTTTTTATTTTGTAGTTTAAAAATAAATAACAGTAGATAGGTACTTGATGTTTTCACTAAATATTAACTACCCTAGAATTTATTTGACATAAATTAATTTATTTGCCAAAAACATAAACCTACAATTTCAAATGTTATATTATAGTATAATACAATTAAAATCTTTTATTTTTAGTATCTATTACCTAGGTGTTTGTTAATACACTTTTAGTAGTTCATTGTATGTTAATATCTAAATGAATATATGTAAAAATATTTACCTTTGCCTCGACAATTTTTTTTTTTTTTTAATTATCACCTTGTTTTTACTTCAAGGTATAACTAGGTATATACGTCATAATGAAGAACAAAAAGATTAATTTATTCACTATAGATATGAGAATATAACTATAATAAGAAAAATAGATATTTAAAGACTGTTATCACAATAACTAGTAAACGATAATTAATAAATTAACGTAAACTAGATTGATTAAAAAAAAAAAAACCACAATATAGTAATCTATACTCATTTGTTGATTAAAAAGTGTGTCAAGCATTGTCAATTCCAGTATACTTTGTTTTAATAATGAATAGTAATATTAAGCATATTATTAAATGTGGTGATTCTATACATAATAATTTACTTACATGTCCTTATATATTTATTAGTGAAACAACTAACAAGAGATCTATATTATATTAGCAATCATTTTTATCACATAGTCAATTAAAATAAAATTAACAAGTGGCTATTTGCCTATTTATTGAAGCAAATTGAACTCATTTTACAATAATTATGTAATATTGCTATGACTAAATTTAAAATATAAATAAATAAATCTCTTTATTTTGTACAAGCCACAAGGTGACAATCAAGCTTATCAATAATCACTAATTTTATTTATACATACATTTTATATATTTTCATATTAATTTAATTGTTTATTTAATTATTAATAAGTATCTATTTTATATGAAATATGACCACTGCAAGCACATTTATTTAAGAAAGACTTGATACATATTTAATTACCCTCTCCCAAAGTAAAAAATATCTATATTTTTAATATACATGCATATTAATTATTAGTATTTACTATATTATTACATATTATTCCTCGTATTATTCAATTCTTTAATAATTGTATATGAATCAAAAAATTACTATTTTAAAATGGATAATAACAAAATTAATTAATTAAAATAATTAATTTAATATGTATCATATTTTCAGATATCAATAAAATGTATTAACAAATTTACAATTTACTAGATTAACTAAATTAAGTTAGTAAGAGTATTTAATTTTAAAAATCACTTAATATTTCCAAAATTAAAAAATGGTTTATAGGTAATGTGTTTTTTTATGTAATTTGTGTATAAATGTAAATTTTACAAATTTAATGGAGTTTAATCTACAATCTTCTTCACTGTGTCAACGATGTACAATATATGTATTCCACAATGGTCAGGAACCTACGTTGTAATTATGTTGATTTAAGTAAACAAAAAACAACAAACTAAAAGATAACACAAAATTTGTTCACGTTTTATAGCTTCTTCTCTACATGAAAAAATATATAGGTAAGTACTCCTTAACATTTTGAATTTTGTATGCATAACTATTATAAGGATTACTAAATAAATTAGAGTAACAATAATGTTTTTTATATTTGATAATAAACCAAATTAATGATATTGCAGTAGGTCAACAGGAAATTATAAAGTGAGGTATGTATTAGGTATTCAGAACTTTGTTAGACTTAACAAATGTCATTAAATTAAGAAAAAAACTTACCAAAAATGTCTCATTTTGAATGAAAAATTAATGTTTACATGTTCCTCAGTAAATTCAAAATTTTAAAAAATATAATAAATATCTACATTAAATTCTTTATTTTTAATCTATAAATAGAAACTAATAAATGGCAGCGTATAACCATTAAATAAAATAATTTACAAGTTTAAAATAAAGACGAAATATATTATACCTATTGAGATACATAAGCCATTTTGTATGCCTACACCTAATGCATTACATATTATTCTATAAAATATTTATTCAACATAAAAACACCCATCTTAAACTTAATCAAATCAAATAAATACTATACTTTTAACAAAACCAAAAATTAAAAATGTGAAGTGTGGACACTAGAATATATTTGAATGATACTTTTTAAATTCATATTAGATATTATTCATAGTTTATAATGTATTTTCTATTCAAGGACAATAGATTATAGATTTACCTATGTTATATGTATAAAGATGTGACTAAAATCATTAAGTACTATTAAAATAAAATATGAGGTGTAATTAAGAATACAATAAATATTTTATGTTAAATACTTAAATATATATGGCTGAATGAAACTTTTACAAACATTAAACATATACCTACTTTTGGTTCTAGAATTTAATTAAGTTTAAACATGAAAATTTTTTCAAAATTTTAATCCTAACACTCCCTACATAAAACCAAAACAATAGAAATTTCAAGATCCAAAAACTAAAATCACATGAAATAATTTATGTAAAGAGATTTTATCTGAAATTAACGTATATGTATATAACTATACAAAATTTTATAGATTACCATCGTATTTTCTGCTTTGAAATATCCAATAAGTACATGAGTTGAATAATGTACATATGAATAAACAATACATTTTTGGGACGAATCGTATTAATTTTAGTAAATAAATACAATTTAAATTAGGTATCTAATTTTATGTGTTTTTATTGGAAACTAGAAAAAAAAGTAGCAGAACCTCTAATTCAAAGCAAAATTTAATCGATTAACGTTTAAGGCAAACGTAAAATAAAAACAAATGATTAAACTGTGTTTTTTTATGAAAATAATCGCATTAATGTCAATATAAAATATATTATAGGACTCACCCGGCATTTTAAAACATAATAGTATCCAACATTTCTCCAAACACAATAACTCTGATACCTACTTTTCACTATAAAATAGGTAATTTAAAAAACTAAGTTTTTGGTTATTTATTTTTTTTGTAAAAATTCGAAAAATAAAAAACAAAAAGATTTTTGTTGAACGATGGGCATATTTTAAACAACGATAATGCACGGTGCGCACGTATGGCTGTTCACTATTAAACTGAGGTACTACCTATGACCAAAGACAGTTTAAAGGTGCGTTCAGTATAGAAAATAAAAATATTAAAAAATATATATATATACATATGTAGGTCTATTGGCATAATGGCATGTACGAGTGTGTGTGTATGTGTACATATGCTATACTATAATATAGACATACACTCGTATAGGCGCGCATTAAATTGGTCTTTTTTAATTTTAACCGATATTTTTGTTTACATAAAGTCGTTGGAAAATTGACAAAATGTAATTACACACTGTCGCCCACACGCAAATACTAGATAGTACTAACAATGAAATGTATACGTATATACAATATACATAAAGGTAATATGTACAAGCAATTTGTTAGTTGAAATTTAATATTTAGGTAAGCTCCATCATTTGTGTACTCAAGTGTGCGATCTTTACCACCGATAAAAAGTAATACCTGTGTAAAATAATTGCTCAGTAGAACTAAAACACAATCCACATTTACCTCGAAAAACGTATATCGCTTGACGTAGCCTACATTATGAGTTGTGTTAGTGATAGTTTAAATTGTTGAATATAATTTAGACATTTAAAAAAAACTCAATAAAGGTTATAATTATTTTACGAATCGAAAAATGAATATCAATGATTTGCACTGCATGAACGCAGCTGAAAAAATAACAGAGTAAGTACCTATTATCTATATAACTACCTAAAAAGTATAAGTTGCATTAGTAACATACACTCACTATAGTAGTGTGACAGATGTAGTACAAAATGTATATCTAAATGCCGACGATAGGAGAAGTCATCACAATATATTGTGATATAAATTATAATTTGTATGAAAATAATTTACGCGAAACATGTGAATTAAAACACAATACACATAGGTTTTAATTAAATTCTACATGAGAATACGATAAGGTATAATAATAAATTACGACATTTTAAGTTTGATTTGTATAAAAAACAACAATAATATTAAAAGGTAACAGCCAACAGGTATAGATGCAGCGATCAATATAAACTTAACCATCTTATTTATATTATAAACGTCGTTGTAAATGTTATTAAAATAAACATAAATATAATATTCAAATGTATATTTTTAAGAATGGTAATTAATAAGCTGAATTCCCTACAAACGAATAATAATTGACTAATTAAAAAAAAAATGGCACAATAAATATAATTAGCATTGAAAAAATTTCAGAATACATGACATTTGAAAAGATTATTTTATTGGGTTTTTACCAAATATAAAATATATACCACCCTTAAAAGAGTTAATGATTTCAAGGTTCCCTTATTTAAAAGTCTAACATTAAAGGTGAATTATATTTCAATATTGTTATTTGTATTAGTTTTAAAATTAAAATCGTTTTATAATGAACGAGATCATAGGCGCCGACTACATGGGGGCTCGGGGGCCGCAGCCCCCATTGAAAAGATGGAGTCAGGGCTCAGCCCCCATTGAAAAGATTGAGATTTGAATTTCCCAAATCATGTTTACGGAATAATATATCCGAGATTCGAGAACATTGTTAATAATAAAATTACATATTATAATGATGATATGAATATTGTAACATTGTGACAGTGGCTGCAGCTTATCATAATTTTTAGTTCTTGTGATACAGACTTTTTTTTATCAAAATGATGTTGTTTTGCAAATTTCAGTTAAAAGTTTTTTTTTTTTTTTTTGGTTTTTTTAATTCGGCCCCCATTGGCATTTACAAAACCTGGCGCCTATGAACGAGATTGATTATGAATTTAATATTTATTAGTTTAGGTATCCATTTGTTAATATAAACATAAAAATAGGTTAGACTTTTTGACCAAGCCTAAACATCTTTATTAATATTTCAAAAATAAATAAATAAGAAATAAAGAGCTTCAAATTATACTATAAATTTTTAATAACTCATTGTGATCTAGATAGAAAATTATGTTTTAAGAAATAATATCTGTTTCAACGATTAACAAATTTTGAATGATACCAAAAAAACATTTAAGGATAAATTGTTAATAAAATGTAAAATCGAATTTGCATGAAAATTCTCATAATTCTTGAGTTTTATTTTTATTTTCCCGATTGTTTTGAAAATCATGAGAATTTTTTTTTTTTTTTTGGACTTCATTATCAAATATATTATACTAATATATTAAGTTTAAAATATTTTTAAATTGAAATTGAGAATGGTTAAAATAAATGATTTATATTTTTATTCATAAATCATGTGACGTGTAAGTATTCCTTCGAATTTAAAACTCAGTTATAACTTATAACTTATGTTTTAATAATATTAATAGTAATAATAAAATAAGAACATTTTAAAATACAATATAGTGTACACAGTACACCATATACAATAAATAATATATTAAGTATTTAATAAATAATAAGACCATGCCGTTTGTTCATCATAACAATTCTTACATAGTTTTTATATTTTACAGACCTGACTACCCGAGGTAGGTCAAATAAAATTATACACAATATGATTATGATAAACGGCCGATTTAGACAATTATTATCCATAAATCCAAGAAAAAAAATCTAAAATATTTAGTCAGTTTAAAATAATATGAACTTGACATAGATTTCCAATAAATTATTAGATACGTATTTCAGTATCTGTATCTGTAATACAACTATGTAATATAATACTCGTAATTATATTAACCATCAAGGTGGCAAGGTAAAACATCAGCTAATAACAAAAACTAGCAGATGCAATAATTTGTATTATTAAATATTTAATAAATGTTTATAAAATATGTTTCGGTATTGCTGCATCAGCGTGGATAGGCAAAAAATAAACTCTTAGATAGACATTATTTTAAATATCTATCAGGAAAAAAATTAGTTATTTAAAATTAAATAGTAAAATCTAATAATCATAATAATGCATTTTAAGACTATAGAACCATTTTGAATTTCAGGTATAAAGCATTATTATTTTAAAAAAATAAGCAAATAGAGTATATTATTTATATAATATAATATACGTATTTACAATTTTTAAGGGTTCAATAAAAGCAATTAAAACTGAAGGAGAACACTGCAAATATGCTTTAATCAAATTTTTAAGAAATTGAAAAGTAGTCTCATATAGGTATACCTAGTCATATTATTAACTATTTGATTTTTTTTATAATTGTAACATCTTTCCAAAAATATATGTTCGCAGTTACACATCATTACTGAGAAAACGAACGTACAGCACACGTTAAATAAAATCTAATAGTCATAGACTTACTTAAAATCTCGTTAAAATTGTTATGAGATTAAATTCAAAATATAGATTTAACATTCAAATTTCTCTCTTTGCAAAATCTACACTAGGTAACTCATGAACATAATATATTATATTGTAATATTGTGTTTTTGTTTTCATCTAATCATACTTAGAAATAATCAAAATCTAACGTGTATCAATTTTTAATAACTAGAATAGAAAAATAGAAAACATAACAGTCCTTAATCCTAGATTGGTCACTGGTATATAAGTATATTACCAGTCATCCATATCATATGCATTATAAAACTATAAATTTAATTAGAATATTTAATTATCTAAGAATATAGATCATAGTATTTTATTTAATACATTATTACTTTGAGTTTTTTTTTTGTGTATGCACAATAGTGTAGTTACTAGTATTTCTCAACGAATGATAAAATAATAAAATATAGTAGGTATCATCTAAAATGGTAAATAATTCAGATTTTTCACAAAGAAAAATAAAATAATTTTAATCATTACAAGAATTAATACAATATAGAGTAGGTATAGACTATTAAATAGTAATAACTAATAGCCGTCAAGTGTTGCCATATCAACAATAAATTTAAATAATATTCAAACAAATTTAAATATAACATGATTTCCTAAGAAGTAAGAGATATTGTACGATTTATGCAACCCACACGACCACACACGTCTGTAAAAATCAAAAAACTATTCATTAAATAATATATAGATTAAAAGTTCGGTTTCATTTTCATGCAAACCGACAATAGCGATATTATTATATAATTTGTATATTATTTAAGTATTAAATAGTATAGTATTTGAGTTAGTTTAGTAATTAAAACTCCGATAGTTCGATACTTTGATACATTTAGATATAGAATACGCAAAAACGTGTTTGATAATAACCAGTTAAAACGCACGTCGCAACAGGTCATTCGAATCGATACAAATATTCTAAAAAAATTACCTACCTATTAATTATGTATTTGTTTTTCAAAAAAACCGTCTCTATATATAATACTATAGTATTCTTCCCAGATTTTTTTCCATTAAAGAAAATATTTACTATTCATACATAAATATAAATACAAGTAAAACTATAGTAGAGATGACAGAATTATAAATTTTTAAGTTTGTGACATGCATGCACAGTTGTCTTAAGGAAAGTGGATACACAGTAGGTAACACCACTTAACTAGAAAAACCAGTAACCCAGAACTCAGACGTATAGGTATAGATACTCAACGTATTATAGCTACCTAAATACCTAAATATTTCAATAACGATTGTAAATAAAATAATTTCATTGGTACATAAAAATGAAGTATGTTATGTATATATATTCAAATTCATAACTCAAATACATTATTTCCATTTCTATAACCTTTACACATATGTAATGTACATAGTACATACGAGTTGACATATACCTACTAAGCAAAACATTTTTATTCATCAATATGCAACTTGAAAAATGTAAACAAAATTAACAAGGCATCAATATAGGCAAAATGTATGACATGATAATTGATAATATTACGGGTATGTACATGTAAATATGTATACACTAAAAATTTTCCAAGGCGATAGTATAAATTTATTTATGAGTTATGTTTAATTTACCTGAAATTAAGTATAGAATAAATATAGTTTGAATACAATATATATCCTGGTTGTAAATAAGTATTGTATTTGTATAAGTATCTTTATACAAAATACTTAAAAAAAAAAATAAAAAAAAATAATTTTTTTTTTAGAATTTGTATTTTATAAAACATCTATTTTTGATAGAAAACTTTGTACATAATTTACATAACACAAAAATAGTGCTTTATAATTTTTTGAGCGTTTGACCAATAAATTGAATTTATTTTCTCTTTTCCTTTTTAATTTTTACAATCAATTATTAAAATATTATTTTAATTTTTGAAGATTATTAACAACTAAATAAAAAAAATAAATAAATAAATATACAAGAATATTTAAATACAAAACGGATTATAATTTATTTTTTTTACTATTATTTTAAAGAGCTATATGTTAGAAAGAATTTATTGATTCATATAATTATATTAACATATTTATAAAGTAAAAATTAAACTTAAAAGTTAGCTGGTTGATTTAATATTTTAAAATATATTTTGAATAAAATATTATATATGATTTTAAGACAGCAAAGTTATCTGTGACAACACCAACATAGATTCTTAAAGATATGAAGTCATTCAATTTATAAAATAGCAATTAGTAGATCCTATGAGTTATTGCTATAAATATGATTTTTAAGAAGCTTAAACTTTTTGATATCATGACTATAATACAAATACATTGTAAAAAAAATTGTAAAATAAAATTGATTTGTCGTTGCTCAAGATGTATTCAACTAAATTGTAAATAACCATTTAAAATCTGTTAGAGAAAACCAAGTAATATTGTAGTAGTATCTAAAATAGGATAAAATATAGTAATCAATTAACTACTTTTAAATTATTATCTTCAATTCATATTAAACTAGCTATTGAATTATTGATATGTATTTATATTTTTAACATTTTGAAAAAAGGAATTGATGACATTATGACAGATTACAATTCCGATAACCAAAACATCTTTTGTACAAAAAATTATCATAACCACATTTGTCTTGGGAAACCCTAAACTTTATATAATCCTAGTCCAGGTCCTGTGTGTAATGCATACTCTTCATATCATACATATTTTTTTCATCTGAGACTTAAGCTTAAGCGTACCTTCATAATTCATTATCAACATACCTTATTCGTGATGGTCTCTGAACAATAATCTGGTGGTGGAAATTCTCTTAATGGGTGCGTCATGGTTATTATGCTTCAACAAAGTGGTCTCACAAATATATCCATTGATCTTTCACGGTTCACACTGTAGGACTTTACTTATTACATTTAACAGGAGTGAGGAGAGATTTAACAAATAAACAACACTAAAAGCTGGCATTGTTTAAATGCCATTAAATTTCATCATCGTTATTCATTCATCATAACTAACTTCTAATACTCAATGCTGTATTATTGATATTAGTCGCTGGCAGGCTGGCTACAATATTTTGCACATAGCTTACGTTATCTTACATTTCTTTATACCTGATAGCGTTATCGGTGTTATCATATAAATATAAACAATAATATTTTATTTACATTTTTCATTGAATGATAATTTATTATCATAAACTATAGTACTATTGAATATAATAATACAGGGTGATTTTTTTATTAAACAACACTCATTATTTCCAAAAGTATTCATGTTTTTGAAAATATTTTTTTACATAGTTTCAAATTGTTAAAAAAACGTTTTTATAAAAAAATTATATTTTTAAATATTTTTTATCCTTATAATTTTTTAAGTTTTTTACTTTTTTGAATGACAACATAGATGTTAAATTTCATATTCCAAAGCAGAATAATTTTCTGAGTGTTTCGATACATAAAAATCGAATTTAGGGCGAGTAGTTTATGAGTTATACGTATTTAAAGTTTATTTGCGCGGAGTGGAGTGGTACGGGGTGACCCCGCAAAATGTTTGTCCACTACTCCGCTTGTCTAGACTTTAAATAAGTATAACTCATAAACTACTCATCCTAAATTCGATTTTTATGTATCAAAATACTTAAAAAAATATTCTGCTTTGGAATATGAAATTAAAAATCTATGTTGTCATTCAAAAAAGTAAAAAACTTAAAAAATTATAAGAATAAAAAATAAAAATGTTGTTTTTTTAACAATTTAAAACTATATAAAAAAATATTTTCAAAAACGAACACTTTTGGAAATAATGAGTGTTGTTTGATAAAAAAAATCACCCTGTATAGTAAACTATATTATAATCAATGATAAATTATTGATAATACATTAATTTATTATACGACAGGGGACAGATAATATTATAATATTATGATTATTATGTTTTATTATGAGCTAATAGTAATGTAGTATTGCAGTATTGTTTATTTGATTAACTGATTATATGCCATATTGCCATGTGAATCTATTAGTGAATTTATTTTTTCAGTAATTTGAATTCGGTTTTTAAATAATTTTTAATGGATACAGTTATTCATAAATTAAACTTTAAAATTGATTTAAGTTAAGAAACTTAAGAATAGAGGTATCAAAAAGTTAAATTTAACTACACGAAATAAAAAATTGGTCCACTATACATGGATATATTGGGATCAATGGTACTTATCCCTGTAGAACCATCTTTAAATCATAAATTATAACTTATATTAGATACCTATACATAATTTGATAGTTAGTTTCAAGTAAGGGGTTAATCTCAGTCCCCCATGTGCTCTATTTAACTTTGATGGTAAAACTAGTAACTTCCATCATTACTTAAATTCTATGTCATACAAAAAAAAAGAAATATAAAAATCTAAAATTGTGTTTGATTAAGATTTGACAAATAATTAGGCAATCAAAATAAATTTAAAATTAATAATTGTCTCATTTTTTAAATATTACTCAAAACAAATTATTTTATTTAACCAAAGCAAAGAATTCCAATTTAAATTTATAATGAAAAATAAAAATAAATGTATATTTTATCAAAAGGGTGACCAACCAGTAACCTGATGATATTTTATTAATATTTGCTCATGTTTCATCGTTCATTAAAAATTGATGTCCATAGTCCATATTCCATATTTACAAATCAGCTACTAGTATTAAATTACTACCTATTTATAAATAATTGATTAAGTACATTTTAAGTATAATATAATGCATATTATATTTTGTGATTTATGAGCGCAGAAGTCCACAGACATCCTAACCTTTTTATAACTTGTAAGTTTAAAAAAGGAAACTAGACATTTATTAATTATTATAATTTATAAGTAATTAACAGTTTATTAACCATAGAGAAATGTGATAAAATGTAGTATGACGTATAATAATTTCTCACAAGGCGTTTTATATAGGCAACCGATAACTTTCATCGTTCCGTAATATAATTTATTATACAGCTCAGGCTGTCGGCTGTTAGGTATAAACTATATTCATTTTATATTCAGTAGGACCAGTTGGTTCTATATAATTAATGATTGTGATCAGTCATTTTCTGAGGAAGGTTGACTAAGATATAGGACTTGTTAGTGTTGCAGACCTCCATCCATAAACCTCCTGGCCAATCCTCGGGTAATAAAGATTTTCTATAAGTTCTTTGAAAAAATCCTTACACTTGAAAAGAGAGAACAAATGGATAAGCAACCTTGTAGTTTTGTGGTGAGCTCCGACAACGTTGACTCCCTAGACTCTAGGGCCTAAAGGCTAGAATGCAAAGTCAAGAGCGCGGTGCGGCTTACCTTGTGAAAAAGTAGCACGTGAACTGTGAAGTTTTGGATGGTAAGTGCTGGTAGGTCGGAGAAAACATCGTAAAAGGAACTAATATGAAAGCAGTAAAATATATTTTTAATTTTTTTTTTTCATTAACAATTATATACAATTATATATACTAAATATCAAAAAGAATAGAACATTTTATTAAAGGTCTATAAATAGCATATAAAGCCATAATATTTAAAAAATTATCGTGTTCATAAAATGCTCACATAAATATTTGTTGAAAATATAAACTACCATTAAGAACCATTATTTTTTGAATCAGATAGAATCATTTTTACTGCTTCAAAAAGGCAGGTACAAATAGTATTACACATTACACGCATCATATTCATCACTATAAGACAAAATACATTCATTGTTCCACTCAAAATCTAAAATAATGGCAATTTTTTCAAACACTATAATATTTTGTACTTTAAATCGCAGATTTTTACAACTTTAAAGTTAAAATGAGTAGGAGTTAAACTTATTTATTCCAAAATAAATATCAATGTAAAAGTCTTTGTAACTTTGTCTGAATAACCCTAGTTCTAGCCTAACATTTAACAATAATAATAATAATTAATGTTGGTGGTTAAAAACTTAAAACTACTAAAAGCTTATAAAGTATTGATAAGGAATTTACGTTTATTTGTTAAATTATTAAAATTAGGATTGATGTGTAATTAATAATTACAGTAGAATACAATTGCTATGAAATCATGTTATGTTGTCGAGAGCAAGATTTTACTTAATTAGATATTTATATTTTATAATGTTAGATCGAATTGACTTATAATGAGATTTAAAAGTAAGAATATTATCCGGTGACCCGTGAAGGCTTTAAGTAGGTACTGAAACTGAACATTATAGAATCACAAATATAAAATAAAAACTACGAGTAATAATGTAATATCTGTTGAGTGTTGACTGATTGAATGTGTGATGTAAACAATGCAGTAAAATGTCAATAGATGTGAATTAATGTGAATAAATTAATCAACTTATTAACTTTGTATAGCAACATCTGTGTTTTATAGGAAAATAATCAAAGCAATATAATACAAATGCAAAATTACAATTATGAATTAATAGTTTTAATAGTGTTAATACTATGAAAATAATACACTATCACTTTGTATAAATTCATTATTCCACTTAAAAAATTCCATAGACCATGATCAAAAATAATCATTGAATACCTATTTATTTCAAAAATCTAAAATAATAGCTATTATTAATTTTTAAATTATGTACAGATAGTATACTGCTCACTTTCTTCGTAAATACCCGACGCATTTAGTGGCAGTAGTGGCACGTTTTTCAACATTGTGGCGCGGTTAGATTGGTATCCTTATCTCTAAACTTTATGGTTCTATAGCGGTAATGCGGTATTAAAAAGTTATCCCACTAGCGACTAGCAGTTGCAGCGCTGCAAAGTGCAAGCATTCGAGTTCGAGAATCATGAATGACTAACCGTTTCTTGTTTGTACTTTGTATAGTTTGTTGGTTAGATGTTGGATTATTATTAAGTGATATATTAAATATTTATTGAAGAATTATAATATTAATTTTTTCCGTTTACATCAGTCTGTTGTGTATTACAAATATGAATTTTCAAGAAAATCAATTGTCAGACATGTTAGAAGTTTACATATGTACAAAATTGTCAGAACCGGAGATAAACACGAGGAGATACAGAAAAGGTATGACAGTTCATGATCTGAAGAATAAATTGGAAATGATCACTGGACGATCGGCCGGTACTATGATACTATCAGCTTACGATAAAGATAAGTTAATAGCCAAATTCGATGATGATGATTCACAATTAGGATCATATCCAGTTGAAAACGGTATGTTTTTATTGGTTGACGATCCAGCATTTGAGGCATCTGATCAGGATTCTGTTGATGGCTACAAAATGACAGACGAAGAATACAATGCTAAACAAGTATGTATTTCAGCTTATATTGGTACTGGTAGACTGTGTAGCTGTATCTTATGTATTATTTAATTTAAACTCGACATTTTTTAGGAAACATTGAAGAGCTTTTTAAAGAATAACAAGCTGGGTAAATACAATCCCGAATATCTAAAACAACAAGAACAAGAAACCTTGGAAAAAGAACAACAAGAGAATATTGAAAAAGAACAAATCGATAAAATGGAAATTGGACAGAGATGTTGTATTCGACTACCAAACAAACCTGCTCAACATGGCACAGTTATGTACAAAGGACGATTAGATGACAAAAGTGGCTATTGGGTTGGAGTAAAATACGATGAACCATATGGCAAGCACAATGGAACTTTAAATGGAAAACAATATTTTGAAACTCCTCCTATGTATGGATCTTTTGTTACTCCTTCAGCGGTTGAAATTGGCGACTTTCCAGTGCTTGATGATGAACTTTAATCATTTTAAACATTCCTTATTTGTATGTATTACTATTGTTGTCTTCATTATTAGCTAACATCGATGAATTAGTATTAATTATGCAATGTTTTAATATGTACTATATTTTTTACACTTTTTTTTATTATATTAATACTATTTAACAACATTAGAGGTGATTTAGATTCATATTTTTTTAAAAATCTTAATCACTTATTATAATCACTTTCTAACTTTTTTAAGAAATGTCCATGAATATTTCTAGCATTGCTTGTGATAAATAAATAATATTTAAATTAATACTGTGATATTCATACTTATTGGTAATATAAACATTAGTTGATAAATATTTCATTAATTAATTTTAAAAACGAGTATATATTTAAACTAATTCCTAATTTCTCAGAAAATCATTAAAGATTTAAATGCATTGTCATATTTTAATGTATTAATAACAAAAACAAACTATATTATGTCTTGCATATAAATAATGGTACATGAATTTATATATATTCATAAGTCACCTTACTTTCAAGATATTTTGAGTTATTTGTTAATATTAATGTTTTAAACAGATTGAAAATTATTGACTTGGTATTTAAAACAAAAATCTAAGACTGTGGCAATAGTATATATTATTTTATTTAAATCCTACGAATTTAAAAGGTATCACTTTTTCAGAAATATTAATGGATTTAATTAAAATAAAATTTATCTGATTTGTATTATAAGTTGTATGTTACTAGTGTTACTACTCATTGTAGAATATGGATTTAAAATAACATCAAATTTATTCATAAATGTTTTGAAAATGATCAAAAGTTTGATACTTTTTTTGGCTAGATTTTATATTTAGTAGTGTGCTAAAGATATTTCTGTCATCTTTGTAATTTAAAATATGAAATTTGTAACTACTTTTATGTGTCACTATCTTTTATATTTTTTATTAGCAACACAGGTAATTATTACGGACAAAAGCTAATTCTATACTTCAAAAAATGTATTCAACACAATATGGACTATTTCATAATATAAGACTTAAAAACATGGATGTTTTTAAGGAGAGATTGTGTTCTTTTTAAATTATTAGATTTTAGAGGTAAACGGGATTACCATTTTTATGTAGGTTTATTTTGCTTATATTAATGTTTTTAATTTTTAGTACAACTTTCAAGTCCCTAATTCTTTTTATAAATTAAATCATAATTGTTTTTATTATTTAGAAAAAAATAGTGAATATGTGGTGTAATATCTCAGAATAAATGAAATATAAAAAAACTACAAATAAATAAACTATATCAAAGTGGATTGTGGTGCAATGGTCACACATGCCAATTCAAAGCAGGCCGTGTCAAAAATATGACAAGGTCCCCCAAAAAAAGGGGTGTCCCGCAAAGTAGAAATGTTCCTAATAACTAGGGCCCGGATTTATATGCTCTAAAAACCTAAGAAATATGCACTATAAAATATGCATTTATGCTCTTATTTTATAGAAATATACCCTATTAAATAAAAAGTATGCAAAAATTGATTAAAAATTTTTTTTTTTCATTATTTTTATATTATGTTCAAATAAATTATACTATATTTACAAACACGACTAATGTATGATTCACTAAAACCTACTCAATAACAGATTACTACTTGTCCCGATATGTCTCAGATAAGATAAGAAAACGACTTTGTCAAATTACATGGATTATAAATATAACTATAAATATATTATTTTAATAAAAATAACCAAAATATTACATATTATGCATTTAAAAACCGTGTATGTGCAAAAAGAAATCGTAAAATACAGAAATATGCAGTACATGTCAAAAAAGGACAAAATATGCAAACTAAAATTTTATATTTCGAACCTATTAATTACAAATCAAACTTGTAGCTTACCTAGCTATTTTTTGAACTATTCAGAAAAAACATGCAAATGCATATAAATTCGGGCCTCACTAATAACATTGAAAATCAAAATAATATTTTACTCATTAATCATTATTGAGTATTTACTACTAAGTAATAACTATTAACATTTGTTTACAAACTTTTAGATAATAATAATTTATAAATTGTTATTTATTATATTTAAAAAAACACTTGAAAGTTGAAACAATTCTAAAAGTTAAATTAAAATTAAATAACTATTTTATAAAATAATAATTTTTTTTTTCGCATTGACCTTAATTGTATTTTTATTTGTTATTAACGAATATTGTCTTATCTGCATAATAACAAAGTTAGATATTATATTTGTTAATACTGATGTCTTATGCTCAATACATGGGAAATTAATTGACCTATTGTTACTGAAAAAATCATCAAGAGTTAAAGAGAAAACATCATTATCTTTGTAATGCTTAGCAAATGATTTTTCTACAGCAGTCAACAACCCAAAAATAAAATCATTTGGATGTATTAAACCTCCTCTTGATTTCAAATTCACAAATGCAGCTTCTGGTTTGCCTGAGTAAGACTTATTACTTAAATTAATAAATAAGGATCAAGATTTAAAATATAATATAATTTAGTTACATATTTTAAAACAAATTACAATAAAGGGGTACATACCAGTTAATGCAATAAGGCAAACATCACATTTTATGTTTTTCGATAAATTTTTAGTCATATAACCACAAATATAATATAATACGCACTCTTCTACTTCTGCTTTGTAATAGTTATGGATACTATTATCGAAAATTTCATCTAATCCCACGACTGTGGTAATTAAGGAATTGAGTTTATTTTTTAATTTCAATTTTTTGAACCCTTTGTGTAACATCATCGTTATTCACAACATAATGTAAATTATTAATTGAAATTGTATGTTCACTGGGTTATAAAATTTTACAATTCCCTGTTTTGGGTGGTTTCAATAAAGAATACACCGACAGTGTTTTGTACGCTTGTAAAAATGTAAGTGTACTAGGGTGTTCGTTCGGACCCGTAGCTTGCCTCGCCATACCAAAAAATTGCTGTGTAATAGAAATAAAATGAATTCAATTATAATGTTATTAAGAATTATTTTAAGTTCTATTCATTAGACAGTAAAATAAATAGAAATAAATAATAATTAATAATTCTGGATAATTTATCTCATTGACAAATTTGTAAAAATAAAATACCTCTAAACGGTCCTGATTCATCTTGTACGTTAGTACATATTTGAATCCACATTTTTTCAATAGGTATTTAGATAGCTCCAATGTTGTTGAAATTGTTACCCGTAACTCATTAGCAGTACTTTGTGTCAAATACTCATCCTTAGGCAGGGGCATATTTAGAAATATCTTAAAGGGGGGGCCACAAACAAAAAGTTCAAATTTGCGTACATGGAGCGCAGAGTTGTAAAATTTCTCATTTTCTCAAATAATAAAAATAAGTATAAAATACGGCGAATGGGGGAGGCACGGGCTCCATGTGCCCCTCCCTTAAATACGCCCCTGTCCTTAGGTATTTTCTCATTTTCAACCTGTTCTTCCTAACAATTTAGCCAAATGAGATTTTTTTCTAAAACCTGGTAAAATTAAACAATTATTAATTGTTTATTTTTTAGTTTGCAGTATTTCATTTAAATGTTCATAATAGATAAATTACTTACTTGGAAGTCGGGGTTATTTTTTTCTTATTCCTTCGGCTGGGTATTTTCGGTTAAACACATCAAATAATTTATTTAAACGATCAGTAAAAACTTGTGTTTCGTAGCTGTTTTTAAGAGATTCTACTTTCACATAATCGCAATAAAACTCTATACCTCTGGCCATAGAATTACTAAAAATCTGAAATAAATTTATAACTTGAGAACTAGCTAAACATTTTACATACTTATCAAATTGATTAAACATCTTACTTGAGTAGCCAATTTTACATTCATCTTGCTAAATCCATCAACATCTAAATGTCTTAATGTAATTTTTGGACATACTCTTGTAGGTGAGTCAGAACTTCTTTTACAATCATTGTCATACACATCTTGATAATATGACCATCTAATATATTGTGCATCTGGAGATTCCTGAAAATACAAAATAATATTATACATTTTAAGTAAATAATTTTATATAAAAATTTAAAATTTTGTCATTGTATTTACTTTTAAACTTTTTTTATTTAAAAGTCTATTTCTGACATTCTTAATCTGATGATGTGGATCTGAAAACATGAAAACTTTTCACTTAGCATCCAAGGGGTGTTCAAATGAATTGGATAAAGCATTTATTTTCCCACTTATACCAACTTCTAACCAAAGTTTACGGTTGTTAGATGCCCAATCTGAAACTATTCCATCAATTCTAACTCTAATATTCTCCAGCAGAGATATAGCTTTTATGACCAGTTGTGCCAAAACTATACCTATAAATTGTAATATATCAAATATACCATTTAATATAGAAATATAGAATATTAAAATTACTCAACATTTAATAACTTACCATACATGGATATATATACTATTCATACTTATAAATGAAACATAGACCACAACACATAAAATCTGGAATCATAAACATGCAACACAAAATCCAATACCCACAAAAATAAATAGGTTAATAATACCAAAATGTTAATCAAAATATGATATTGTGTTAATCCTTTTTACATGTTATATTGTATAATCCAAACTACTAATTAGTGCAATGATAATTATTAAAATACTTAAAAACTTTAAAAACATATAAATGTCACATAGGTATTATTTGGTTACCTTTTACGGGTCCTCTTGATGCAAATACAGCTATTGATTGAGTAAAATTTAAAGACAAACTTTGATAAATAAAAACCAATGCATGGTTAGCTTTTAACCATGAGGAATCTATTTCATCACCAAAATCTTCCAGACCACTATGAGTTAATGTTTGAGAATTAACATTAAAACTCTCTTTCAAAAATATCTCGTCGAAAACTAACATTCCGTGTTTTTGTTCGTTTGTAAGAACACCTACTCTTTTTTTTAATAATTGAAAAAATTGTTTGTCAAAACCACACTGAATATTTATTAAAGACAAACACCATCTTATAGTCCTTGGACAAGGAAGGGGCAATATATCTTGTTCTCTTAAAAAATTATAAGTGGTAGACGATCTATAATAAAACATTTTTAAATTTTAAATATCACAAAGATTGGAGAAATTATAATATATTATAAAAATATCTCCTATATAACATACCTTATTTTTAGTAAGACACATAACAATATCCAATTTTCTGAATATCGTCGGTTTTTTAAATTAATGACCATGCTAGTATTAATTATTTCTTGGACAATAGTTTTTTGTGAAGTATTTAATTTATCTGATTGTATTATATCATTAACTGATTGATTATTTAATTCTTTTGATCTTATTTGTATCTCATTTAATTTTAAATTTAATTTTTTAATTGACAACTTAAACCTTCAAAAAATAATAACTATATTAATTTATAACTAAAACTATTGGCTCTGAATATCAACTTTTCATAATTAATGTTACTATACAAATATACTATACATAGGCCCAAGTGTTCTACCATTTGGTAGCTATTAAAGTATATTTTACCTTGTATTGGATCTTTTAATGTTTTTTGATTTTGTTAATATTTTATTAACCATACTTCGCCGAGTTGGAGTGGTAAGGACCCAATATACTTATTATTTTTCAATAAAGCTCTTTTTTTATAAATCCTAAAATATGGAAATAATAAATTGCATCGTTCACACCTTTTTTGTACATTTGTAATGATACAACATTTGTTATGAAACCATTTTTCATCTTCCAAATGTGTATTTTTTAGAACAATTCCTAATTAAAAATGTTTAAATATTATGAAATCCAAAATATACATGGTTATTATGTGATAAATCTTTAATTTTTATCAATCCTGGAAAATTTATAACACTAGGACCTCCTTGACAAATCTGTTTTTGTTCAAATAATTTAATATTTTCAATCATATCCAATATATCTAATGGGAATGTCAATGGTTTTAGATCTACAATTGTAGGATTTATACATTTCTGATTAACATAATAGTTAATATCTAAAGAGCTGGAATGAAAAACTATTTGTTTCTCAATAACAACTTTAATACCATCTAATATATTAGGTTTATATAATGACATTATGTTTACACCTCTGTAAAGCATCCATCCAACTGGCAATATAATGTCTTTAAAACTGCCAAATGGGTCCTTAAATAATATTACAAAAAAATCTTACTAGTATCACACAAGGCCCATAAAAGTAAAATTGATTTAATCAAGTATAACAAACTTACTAGTAAAGATAGTTCTGTATATATTGATTTATTTGTTGGTTCACAAAATAATTTTTTTCTAAAAGGCTCAATAAGAGTAGTAGAATTTAAAGATTCTGGCAAGGTAATTTCTATATTTTTATCAGAATTATTAATTACTGATGAATCAAAAATTGACGGAATCGCACCTTATTTTATCTTAATCTGAGTCCTTTGACCCAATACCTAAAGGTGTATAATCAAAATATTTTCCTAGGGTATATATAATATTACTTATTGTCAGGGTTGGACAGTATCAAAGATACAACTGTATCCTATACCTTATACCATGATACATAATTTTAAAGTAAAAAATACCTATCATGTATCAAGATATATTTTATACTAGTAGAACAATCTTGTATCTTATTTTTTTAAAAGATATAAGATACTATTATTGTAAACATTAATTGTACTGAATAGTACCAAAACATTTACTAAATTGTAAATAATTTTTTTGAGGATACATGAACTGAATATTTTTAAAAAAAATTGTCTAGGTGCAATCAAGGTTACCTAGATATGAGTGTAAAATGTATACCAGTAAAAACTAAGATGTAATTTTTATGTAATTCACTAATTTTGGTGTATTTATAATTTTTACGTAGTAATGATTAATGTATTAGGTATAAGTTTATAATGTGTATTAAACTATTGACTATTATTAATATTTTTTACTATTATTTATATTTATGACTTTATATGTATTTATGTATAATGTATATACAGTTCAGTGCATAGACGTTTTATAGTTAAAATAATTAAATTGAAAATATAAAAATATCTTATATCTATTGTATCTTTTCTTTTCAGCATTTACAATGTATTTTGTATCTTGACGTATCTATAGGTACATTAAATACATGTATAATGTAGCATCGTACTATTTTTTGTTTTTTTTTTTTTGCTTATAGTTTCAATCCGCAGATTGGTTTGCAGCCATCTTCCATTCTTCTCTATTATCCGTTTTCCTTTTCATTTCTACGTATGAGTTGCATCCTTGCAGGTCCTTGATTATTTGTTGAATATACTCTAATCTTGGTCTTGCCCTACGGTTCTTACCGTCTATGCATCCTTCTATGATCAATTTTAGTAGTCCTTCATGTCGCATTATATGGCCTATCCATTCGTTTCTTCTTCTAACTATATTTTTCCATATTAATTTTGCTTCTGTTATCCTATCTAGCACCTCTTTATTTGTTATTCTGTCCATCCAGTTTATTCTCAACATTCTTCTGTAGCACCACATTTCAAACGATTCTAGCCTTCTTCGATTTTCCGTTGTTATTGTCCAGATTTCACATCCATAGAGGGCTATACTCCATACATATGTCTTCAATAGATTTTTCTTTATTTTTAGGCTAACGTTTCTTGATGCAAGAAGAGTTTTCTTGCTGTTAAATGCTATTTTCGCTTGGCAGATGCGTTTTATTATTTCGCTATTATTTCTTCTATCATTACTGATGATGCTTCCTAGGTATGCAAATTCATCTACTTGTTTTACTGTCTGGTTTCCTCGTAGCTTTATCTGTATAACCAGACTCCCTTCCACAAACGAGTACTTTTGTTTTTTGTACATTTATTTTCATACGCAAATTCTTGATGAAAATTTCGTCCATAGTTTTGATTAGTTGTTGTAAATCTTCTTCTGTTTCAGCAATCAGTGCTATGTCATCGGCGAAGCGCAGCATACTTATTTTATGGCCATTCATTATTATCCCTAGGTTGGTATCCTCTTTTATCTTTTCTATTGCTTCTTGAATGTATGCATTGAATATAAATGTTGATAGAGTGCATCCTTGCCTCACTCCTTTGTTTATTTTCGCTTCTTCTACGTTATCTTGGATTTTTATAACCGCCAACTCATCTTTGTATAATTTGTATAGGCGTACAGCAGTTTCTTGTCTGCGTGTTTTATCCCTACTCTTATCATTATCATCATATTAAACATTAACTTCCAGTTAACATTATCAAATGCTTTTTCGATGTCCACAAAAGCTATAAATGTTTGCTTATTCTTCCTAATCCTTTTCTGGATAATAATTCTCAGTGCCAGTATCCTTCTCTCGTTCCTCTATTTTTTCTGAAACTGAATTGGTCCTCCGTCAATGATTGTTCTATCTTGGATTCAATACGTTGGAATATAATCTTTGTTAGTATTTTTGATGCATGTGATAGGAGGATAATGGTACGGAATTTCTCACGTTTCTTTGCTGCTGCCTTCTTTGGAATGGGGATAATTATGCTTTTTATGTAATCCTCTGGCATTTCGCCAGTCACGTATATATCTCTGATGATTTGGAACAGCGTGTTTTTAACTTCCTCTCCTGCCTCCTTCCAAAACTCCGCTTGTATTCCATCAATTCCCGCTGTCTTTTTGTTCTTCAGATTCTTCAGTGCTTTATCGAATTCCTCCCTCATGACTGGATCCATTTCATATTCTTCTTCTTCGTTTGATTCGATTTGCTTAAGTATTTCTCCCTCATACAGTATTTCTAAATATTCTTTCCATCTTTTGACAATATCTTTTTGTTCCCACAACATTTGCAGCGGGCGGAGCTAGTTTAATTTTACAAAACCTATGCGTACTCAGTGCCTCCGCACTGAATCAACAGAGGGTTTGTAATGTGTGGAAAATTTTAAAATTATTTACAAATGTATTGTATTATATTGTATTGTACCAAAATAATATTATATACAGTTACGTCTTATCTAACCTTTTTAATAAAAATTTAAAAATATATAATACTATGTATAAATAAATTATTACAACCTATAATTATTATGTATAATAAAGTTATAAATCCATGAAATAAAACATTATGTATAATATTAACAGGATTATTAAATAGACAATAAAAATATTTTCAATGGTCGACACGTAAAATAATACAAATAATAATAATATAAATAAATAAAAAATTAATAATCAATGTTTAATTTAATTTTGGAGTATAGATTGTGTTTTTAATGTTTACCTAATACCAAAACTATAAGTAGGTATATATTTGAAATTAAATACTAAATAATGTAGTAATTAAATAAATAATATACCATCGTCCATAATAAAATACCCGTTACGTATAAAAAATGTTAAAATAAATTACAATAACTAGATTTTAACCGTGCGATTGGTTTGTTTGCCGAAATGTTTAACCCAATGTTCCTTTTAATTTTTTTGGCTTTGGCTTTGGCTTTCACTTCGATAGTTGATGGTCGACCAGCTTGAATTCGACGTGATCCCCTTTTTAAACCAGATCTTTCTTTCCTTCGAGAAATTGCAGTAGGTTGAACATGAATACTTTTTTTTAAATTTTGTTTACTAAGCTGAACTAACACTGATGATAACTGAGTAATCGTCTTAACCTTTTCTAATTGAATATTGGTTTTTTTTTTATTAAATTTGTAGTAGAAATATCTTTGTCTGTACATAATAATTGAATCATAGAATCAAAATTATTTTTTAATCGCGATACTTCAGAATCATAAACAGAATGCATGTTTGAATCTTCGTCAACTTCTATGTTCGTCCATGAACAACTTGGTTGAAAATCAGATGTTGATGAACGTGATCCATAGCCAATGTTATTTTCACTATCATGATTTTCAATTTCACCTTCTATTTTATCTTTTATATTGTCTTGGCACATGTCAGCAAAAGATGACTTCTCGATGTGATTTCCTAATGCAATGAAAGCTAAATTACATCGATCGTTATAAAATAAATTTGGTGCCGTAGAAATATTAGAAAACTGTTCATGGACCGCGCAAAGATGTTTGCAAAAGGCCCCACCTTAACCATCAATACATTCTGCAAACAGTGCAAACACACTATAAAACACTTCATTTTCAGTAGCTGATTGAACATTAAACTCATTATTATTAATTTTATTGACATTTAAATTTTTAGCTTTAGAACGAAATTTTAAGTAATATAATTCGGTTTTTGTTACGCGTTTATTTGCAAAATCGATCAGACGAGTTTTATGGTATCTTTCAAACGTTGTAAAAATAAAATCGACTAGAGCACACATATTAAAAGCTTTGCATCTTTCTAAAACGACATCTTTGAAAATTCTAATTGAAGCTTCTACTATGTTATTTGTGTTATTCCCTCTGGTTATTAGTGTTGAACGAAAACATATAAACACCATTCTCGATTTCTTATCCATAATTTCCTAAAATATTCTTGGAAATTTTTATACTTTTGAAAAATGTCATCTTTATTTAATTTTTCTTTTTCTGCGACACAATTGACTTCATTGGAAGAATACACAACACGCCGAAACAAATTCATCAAATGTTTACGATCATTTGGATTAATGTTATTTTTACTACTCCATAACCAATGCCATACTGTTTGGAGTATATGAAACGTGCATAAAAGTAAAGTTGAATTCGGATAACACAATTTTAAAGCCTTTCTTTCCTCCACACTATCATCTGTCATAAAAACTTTAGGCTCGCTTTGTCCACCAAATCCAGATGAACCTATTAGATTTTTTAGAACTTTAAATGCAGACAGATAGTTCTCTTCGGTTTGGTTAGTATGAAAAACGATGCCTAAAGGTATACCTCCCACCTTAGATGATCCAAAAAAGAATGTTACTACAATGTTTGTCTGATCACAGGATCCAGTCGACTAAAATTATTTCCTTTGCAAAATCCATAGTATGGGATCTTCTCATAATTGGTGTTATTACAGCTACTATTTTATGATCTTCATTTATTTTTATTTCAATCCCTTGAGCTTCGTAATTTTTAATTTTATTTTTAAGTACTTCATACATATTTGAAATAGTTCTATCTCCAAAATGAAATTTTCTAGAAAAAAAATGTATTTAGGTACATTACAGTCTAAAATATAGTAGAACGGTAATTTACTTCTCCTTTTAGATTCTTTTTGAAATATTCGTAGGTCGCATTTTAAATACTTATTTGTTTTTGTTTAGTTTTTTTTTTTTATAAATATTGATAAAATTTTTTTTGCAGAGTCAAAATACTTGAAAATTTAATAAAAAGTTCCTCATAAGTTAGTCTTATGGCTTATAGTGATTCAAAACTTATAAGAATACATGGGCACAATTTTTTTTATTAGCATTTGAAAAAAAAATTCGTCAATATCATGAATACTTCATGAATACTTACAAATTATTTTGTATAAGTAGTGGATACCTATCGTTGGATTCAAATTTAATACATCAATTATAGTGACCAACTATATAGCAGAGTGTTACTCACTTGACCACTCTTTTTTTAAATGTCCATAAAAAAAAATGGTTGCTCAAAAAATCTTGAAAATTTAAAACAAGGTTTTTTATAAGTAGTACTTATAAGTTATAATAATATTTTTATAAGCGCTTAAAGTTCAATTTTTTATGAAATATGTAAAAATCGTGAAAATAATAATAGCTTAAGTAAAACTTACCGCCATTCGTCATGCAACATATAGATTTGACGTGATCTTGGATTTAAATGTGAATTGGCTAAGAGTTTAATAGACGAAACATTTTTCGATAAATCTTCGTCATTGACTAAATTTAACTGGTGGTGTGTCCGAGCACAAGCTGGTGTCATACCCATGTTGAAATATTCATAAAACTTATCTTTAGTAGACTGCGATACTCTTAGATAACTATACGCTTCACCAAGACCAACATTTGTCATCTATTTATAATTAGTTGTTTACTGTACAACCATTACTATTTGGTCAATGGATACAACAATATAATTTTTCTCAAATAAGCGATGAGTTAAGTTAACTGATCTCAATTTTGTTGGATCTGCATACTCAGATTCAACAAGTTTATTAACTCTTTGAATTTCTTCCAGAAGAGGTTTAATAGGTTAACTGTCATGAGAAAAAAGCAACACATTATGTTTAGTTATTAACTTGTAAGTATGCTTGAAATATAATATAAAATGTAACTATTGTATAAATAAAATAATAAATAAATAAATAATAAATTCTGGTAGATTAACAAACATTTCTGACATTTCATTTTCTAAATTATTACTATATACATTCATCGGGGTGATAGGCTTAACAACACTATCTGGGAATTTAAAATTATGGTAAAATTTTTTATTCCTTTTCAAACCTGTATGAATATGTAAAAGTGATATTAACATTGGTGACTTCATTCTATTTCTAGATTTACTCTTGACAATATTCATTTGGCTGAAGACTCGCTCACAAGCAGCGTTAAACCAGGGCAATGAAAGTATTGTCAGAGCTAAAGTAACAAGGTCTTCAAATGGATTATTACCTCCAGCATCTTTGAAATTATTTACTTCAGACCAAAATTGTATTGCAGATTCAGTTGGAATGATCCTGTAGGTCTAATGCATATCGCAATTAATGCAGATTTATGTTTTTACTTTTTTACACTCACTGTGGACTATTAAATCAGCCTTTCTTGCACGGATACTACAACAACATGCTTTACAGTAAGCTTTTGTTGGATCATCATTCATCTCTTGCAACCAGTCCAATCAGTCCATAAATAGTTTGTCCTTTTTCTATACATGACAGAACTTTTGTGTATATGTTGGCTTTTCCATTATTTTCCTAATACTCAGTACTGAAGAGTTAGTAGTTATAAAATAAACAAGTTAATGAAACCTAAGTGAACTGTGAAGTATATCTAAAAAGTAAGAACAAATCTAAAGCAAGAGGAAGAGAAAATTAAAAACAATGTGGGAACTGAATGATTTTCATTTTGTCAATTTATTTGGAAATGTAAAATACCAGTTTTACAACAATTGTTTATATTTTTATATTCTTATGTTTCCAATATTATACTTAGTACTTACTATAGTACTACAGTACTAAACTATAATAATGTATAAATATATTGAAATTGAACAGCTTTAGAATACTAGAATACTACATAACCTCTGGTCTTATCTTAATAGCATCAATGATCAATAAAGATGTACACCTACAATAGATAAAATTGTACCTACCACGATGTAGAGAAGAGAGTACACATCGTGGTACCTACTACCTACATTGTATTTGTATAAGCTAAATATATAACTATAGAGTGATACTTTTATTGAATAACACTCAATATTATAACTAATATTTCTCTTAATTGTAATTTTTTTAAATTGTTTAATTATTATCTGTTATCAGAATGATTGGTAATAATTAAACAATATTTTTAAAAAAAATCTAATTTTTATTTTGATAAATTTGATTGGTTTAAAACACGGTCTTAGAAGATCTTCTAAGACCGTGCTATGGATATAAACCATTTTTTGTAGTCTGTGGTCATGAACATTAGAGAAACATTCTCTAAATTCTAATGTTCATGTCCGTGGTATTAAGTAATTCATTTACGTAGGATTTGATAACACCTGATAACTGTGATAACATCGCGGCGAAAATATACGTCCTCACGCATGCGCAAAACAGTGTCCGGGTACGTATTAGATACCCGTCCCGGTATCTGGGTCTCTACTGCAGCAGCTCTCTAGTCAGTAGCCACAGCGATAACAGTTAATAGCTATATAGTACGTATTTCGTTTCGAAGCTTGAAATAAACATGAGTTTCTCGGGTTCTAAGTGTTTTTGGAACGTCGTACAGACCTTGTCTCGCTCCAATTACACGAGTGCCATAAGCTTGAAATATCTACACCCAAAGAGTTCGTTGAAAATTACCACACCATCACCTGAACAAGTTCGTATCTACTAGCGTCTAGCATTAATTAAATATATAACCAATAAGTAATAACTAATAGCTAACATCTTATAATAGCAGTGAGACCTGCATGCTGAAACTCACTTTTAAGTACTTATATAATATTTGTGTGACCCAGACAATTTCATTATTGAATGATTTTACTTTCTTTGCTAGTTGTCAGTTGATAATAAAATTTTTACGGGATATATACCAATAGAAGAGCTGGATATCACATATAGCACTTCTAGTGGTCCAGGTGGTCAGAATGTTAACAAGGTCAATACCAAAGTTGATTTGAGATTCAAGGTGGAATCAGCTAAATGGCTCAAAGAAGAAGTCCGACAGAAACTTATCGATATTGTAAGTTAGTAAAAACAAAATAGTGTGGTATTAACTGGGAAAAATATTCACTACAATTATGGTACACATTAATTTTTGTAATTTCCTTTTTTAGCACCAAAATAAACTGACTAAAGAGGGATATTTAGTAATTCGGTCAGAAAAGACACGGTCACAACAACTGAATCTTGCAGATGCCATGGAACGATTACGTTCTCTTGTATGGAAAGCTGCTGAACCTGAACCAAAGCAATCTGAAGAAACCATTGAAAAAATAAGACGCAGGTACTAATAAATTATTTACTTAAAATACATAAAATTGAATAGTTTGAATTTGAGTTAATAATTATTTTAATACCAGAATTGAGAAAGCAAATCGCACAAGATTGATAGAAAAGAAAATGAAATCCTTGACCAAGAGCAATCGTCAAGCACCAACAGTGTTCTAAGTACATGTAGTATGATACGTTGCATAGTATGCATTATTGATTTATTCAGCAGGGGAAAAAGATACTTATTCACTTTGTTGTAACATTTTTATCTTATATTAATATTTAATACAAAATGTTATTTGTAAATAAAATTGAAGTAGTTATTCATTCTATTACAAAGGTTGCTTCTAGTATCTAATATAATCAATTTTAATAATTCAGTCATAAAAAAGTCACTACTATAAATTAAGTTTGAGTATACCTTTTTGAGTATGTTGCTGTAATGAATGTATTACATTTGAATTCTATGTGATAAGTCATTGAATATAATGAAAACCAATTCTACTGTTATTAACTTATAAGTCAATACTGACATACAGAAATGGGTTCATGGTTTTATTAACTTAAAATGTGTGTTGTATTTTGAAATAATTTTTTTGTATGCTGTAATTAATCATGATTTACGTTATAGCAATAAGTTTCATGTCTTTTCAAAATGTCTACCCATTTAATAACCACTCATTAGGAATTACCTTATATTGCATTTTCAAGCCTAAGTTTATAAAATTAAGAATTTTTTATTGTCCAATGAAAGTAGTATGAATTCTTAATTATTTGAGTTAAAAAACAATTCAATCAATTCATATTTCCATTAATATTGTTTTATTACTTATATTGTAATAATTAATAATTAAGTGTTGTCACTGAAACTTTTATAATATGTGCTTAAAAATCAAAAATAAACCATTAAGAAAACTAACCATAAAAAATAAGCAAATATTTGAAAAGTACTTACTCTACTAATGATCATTATTTTACCATTTTGATACAATAACGCTTGATACATATTTTGTATTATTGATGTTTTATTTCTTCTGTATTACATAATCCATATACTTTTTTCATAGTCTTTTTGTCGTCCATTACAAATATAATATAATACAATAGATGAGGTATGGATAAAAGGAAAGTAATTCAAATGAAATATAATTTACACAATTATTTTCTGGCTTCAGTCAACAAATACATCTTTATATTTATTTCAGCTAGTGCTAAAAATAATTACATAATACAGAATAAATTATTTTATCAACTAATACAACATAACGGTTGATTTTACATGTTTATAAAGTGTAACCATTTGCACTTGTTGGACTATTAGTATACAATTTTTCAACCTAAATAAAAGAGGATGTCACAGGTTGAAAAAAATTTTGCCTAACATAACTAATTAAAAATATAGTAAATTTACAAAATTTGGTTGAATACTAACTCAGTCTCGTCAAAATATTTTTTTTTATATATATATCGAACCTTGGGGCTCCATCACTTAATAAACAACATTCATAACTAAAAGAAATGTTTATTTTTCTCTTACGCTAATAGAAAAAGTATCCATATGCGTATGAGAAACATTAACACAGAAATACTTATTTTGCAACTATTACGGCAAGGTAATGCGCAACATAATAATAAATAAATAAAAATGTATGTACAATATAGGTACGTATAACGCATTCTAAAATCGGTCACTTGGAGTGAGCAGCATAGAAGATACTATATAAAAAAAAAAAAACAATTTCAAAACAAAATAATTGAGTTTGGTATTAACTTAAAGCAAACTAAAAGGATAATTGATTTTAAAACAATCTGCTTGTTCAGTTTTCATTCTTATATCGTAAACAATAACAATATTGTATTACATTTTTTAAAGTAATATTGATCGAATAGTATTTTTGATCTTTAAAGCAATGAAAACCAGACAAACTTAACAATAAAAAAAAAAAAAATGAGAAAATTTGGTAAGAGAATTAATTGGTAAAAGGAAAAATAAACTTAATCATCATAAAATTAATAGTAAAAACTTATCTAAAAAAAAAAAATAAATAAAAATAATAAAGATATAAATAATCGCACCAATAATTTTTTTTTTTTGGCCGAGATGAAAATTACTATTAATGATAATAAAAAAAAAATGACTGTTTATTTTATTTAATGATTTTAATTTTAAAATTTTAAATGCAATAATAGATAATTATTATTGAATATTTTGTGCGACTTGATGAATATTTTTTTAATACTCAAATTTAAATAAAATTTGAATAAGAGATTAAACGTAAATTGGTCGGATATAATAAATTGAAAAAAAAAATATAATATTGTCAGGTTTTATAAGATAATGTTTGACCACAGGCAGAATAAGAAAAAGAAAATTAAGAAATTAAATAATAATTACACTCAGGTATTAATTGCCTAAAAGCATAAGTCTTTATGTAAAAGCTAGACAAATTGAAATGATCAACATGATGCAGTCTAAAAAGACTTATTTAAATAAGAAATAAAATAATACATACACATATATATATATAAATTAAATTATATAGCACCTTAAAGCATCTCGAATACGTTATTTGCGTATTATAGGCATGAGCATAGCACGACTATTAAATAATTAATATACATAACATTTTAATGGTTACTATTTATGTAATAAATATACAAAAATAGTTTTGCTACTGGTTAAATCAGAAAAAAAAATTGTCTATCATTTGAAAAAAAAAGTTAAGGATTTTTACCGAGAATTTTTTTAGAAATACCTAATATATTAATACTTTGGAATTTAGAATAAACTAAAGGGTTTATAAGGAAATCATATTTAATGATTAAAAAATAAATCTATGCAATCGTGTTTGATTCTTAAATATGGTCAATTGAGTAGATTTTAAACCAGCAAATACATTTGATTGCATTTGGTTTCTACTGTAACTTATTAAGAATAAAATTATACATTAACATTGCATCATTGTACATTTAAAGAGAACTAGGTTTAAATATATTTTTATAGTAACCCTCCTTTGCGTGCAAAAAACATAGAACTGATGAGTGTCCCTCGCGAAGGTTGAGGATCATTTGTTGAAGATCCTACAGTACCCAAGTCCATACGAAGCCTGGGACCACCACCATCATTGCCACTATCCAATTGTTTTAGTCTTCGTTGCAATGCACCATTTTCAGGCTTAGGGGGAATACAGTCTCCGATGTCGAATACAGGATGACCAGACATATCTGGTGGAACAGTTGGTATATAGTGTTTCATTGTCTCTACAAGTCGAATTCCAGCCAATGTCTATAACAATTTAAAATGTAAAAAAATGTACAATTAGAGAAATAACAATATTATTTGTTTACCTTTTTGTCTGGCCTAACGAGTGATTTTGTTTTGCGAGCCTTGTGGTGTTCTGTTCCTCTTTCAGTGCCTGTCAAAGTCTTTCTCAACAATTTTGCACCACTGTGCATTAAATATCCTAAAAAAAAATTTGTTTTAATAACAAATATTTAAAAAAATGCTAATGAGCTAATAAAACTTACCAGGTAGTCCAAATGGATGGGAGTATGGAGAGTCTGATGGCGAAGGTGAACGAGAACGATCTGGAGATCCACCAGGTGATCCGTATGGACTGTTACACGGTGTAGCTGTTGCAGAAAACATAGGTGTTGCTAAAGCAGAAGGTGTAATTGCCCTAATACCCCTTTCATTTAACATAGCTGCTAATCCACAATTAGTAGAAAATGTTGTAGTTGAATTTCTCCTAGATAACATGGGTGTAGTTTCTCTGGTAGGCACTCGACTATTGACACAGCTATTTACTGCAGTTGACATAGCACTACCTCGAACACTGAAAATTAAAATTAAATATTAATTTCTCAAAACAAAATCATTCAACTATTATGTTACCTGGTTGTTAGACTTGTACCATCATCTGGATGCATGACCCTGGAATTGGTAATAGTAGTGATGTGGGTGGACATTTGAAACATTTTTCCAGGGTGTGTTCTAGGTTCATCTTCTTCGATTTCATCAAGTCTAAAAGTTTGAGGAAGCCCTGCTATGGGAGCAGTCGAATCACACTTTTTGATCACACCTTGAGGTTGTTCTTCAAGAATAGAGCTCAGAGATGGAACTGATTGAGCATTCCACTGTTGTAGCGTAAATGAGCCTTGCATCGGTTTAACCAACTGTATACCAAATATAAATTTATATAAAAAAATATAGGTGTTAGACAATATATATTAATATAATAAATCACCTGTAGTTTATTTGGTGTCTTCCAAGTTGACAAACTTATGCTACCAGTAGACATAATCGAATCAGGGGTTCTTGTATCAGCAGAGTCATAAGGATCAGCAAACATGAAACCAGATCCTAACGCTGCACGTCGAGCTTTTATCGATGCTGGGGTTAGACGTTTCAAAGCATTGGCTAAATCTTCAGATCCTGGAGCACCAGGTATACCAGGTTGTTCACTATAATCAATTACATAAAAAAAAATCATTAACTCCATGCCAATAATTTAGAAACTAAAATTATAATTTTACATTATAAATGAATCGGTGTCAGAGAAATCATCACAATCACTATTAGTAGGAGATTCCTCAGTAAGATCATTGTAAGCTGTTTGCCTGGACAAATTTCTAGTACTTGTTTCCATAGCTGATGTAAGCTTCATCATTCCAATAGACTTCTTATAACTACTCGCTCCAGACCTAAATATAGTGATAACATTGATATGTATATTGTATATTTGTATATGCAGTGTACCCGCGACCGAAATAGTTCACTTACATTCGTCCTGTACATATTCCTGAGTCCAGACTGAGTTCAGAAAACAATGAGCTCTCCAAAGAACTATGACCATGACTGTGCAGCCCATTTGAGTTCAAATATGGTGGAAGAGACGTGAATAAAGGTCCAGCTCGAGCTAGTGGTATGTGTTTGTCCCTATACCCTTTGAGTTCGGTTTGACATTCATGAAGCATGGTAAGCACTTCTTCGTATTGTTTTTTCACTTCAACAATTTCAGATGCTAATTCATTTTGCGTATCTCTTGCCAACATTAACATGGCCATAAGTTCTTCATTCTCATCGTTTTTCTGGAAAATTTTAAAGCTTTACATAAGGTCACGAAAATAATATTTACTAAAAATGAATTACATTCTTTTCTGGCTAATATACAATATTATAATACAAAAATATATAACATTTTTTTTTAGTTTTAAATGTTTTTAATAATGTAAAATTTAATTTTAAATACTTAATAAACTTATATGAAGTTTTCAGTTATTTAAAAATTTCAGTACGAATTCCAATTCAAAAACCAATGTTTGACACATCACTAGATTACAAATACTAATAAGTAATAAGATTACATACGATTTTTAACGACGCTTCGATGCTGGACAATTTTGAGCGTAAAAACTCGCAGTTGTTGTGTAGTGTTACGTTTTCGTCCCTGTGTTTGTCTGCTTGTTCCATGATGACGGATAGGTCAGACTTCGTGACACTGAGTTGAGATGCAAAGTCAGACATTAGCTGTGCTTCTTTGGCTTCTACCTCGTCGGTTTCCATTGCAAGTCTATTGGCCTCACCACGCAAAGTACGGTTTTCGTCTTCGAGATTTTTGAGGCGCGTTTGCAAATAACCGACACTGACGCCGTAATACTTTTCGTTTTCAACCGCATCATCATCTAACGAACAAACAACAACAGAAATAACACCATTAACAATATTATAAAACGCAAATCATTCGGCGTAGACTAAAGGTTTTTATTTTTGAATTAAAAATATTTCAACTATCTAACGGTTATCTTTTTAATTTAAAACTACTAAAATATACTCACTCGCTTCGTAGCCGGTTTCGTCGGCATCGTTGCTAAGTATTTTGATGAGGTCGTTTTTTTTCTGTAGCTCGTACGAAGCCTGTGTGTAACGCTCGTTGACAGTTTTCAACTCTGTCTCAAGCAATCCCACTCTGGCTTCAAGCGTCTGATTGCCGGTCAAAAGTTCTTTGCCAATTCGCGCAGTTAACTCTAAATCTTTTTCTTTCTGTTAAATTAAGAAAAAAACGCAATAACGAAACGTTAAAAACATGATATAAAAATTGCAAAAATCAAAACAACTTATTTTCATATATATTATTATTTAAAAAAACAATAAAAACAATCGTATAATAATGTACAATATACAAGTTTCTACTCACTTCAGCTAATAGTTGGGTTACTGCTTCGATATCATTATAGGTTTTTGTCATTTGGCTTACGCGGTTGCTGCATAGAACTGAAACATATATCACAATAACATATTATAAATATAATATAAATTAATTTAACAACAAATAACAATTAATCAAAATGTTTGTATAAACTGAAAAGATAGTTCGACGTCATCAATATGTTGATAAGCGCTAGCACTACTATGTTTATCCGTATGTGACGCAATTGATATTTTAAAAGGGGTGGTGTTCAAGCGGCGAATAGGGTGGTGGTCTAAGGGGAGTAGATACGTTTATTGATCCGCACGCGCTGTCGCTTCAGCGGGCGTCTGTACACCCGGAGTCTGTTTGTTTATTTTTTGAAACTGCATTTTCGATCTGTACAAAATAATGTTTATATTTTTATGACGAACAAATAAACTCGTTATGACAGTCAGTTATTGTTTTTGAAAATTAAGTATTATTTTTTTTTTATTACAGGGAGTTTTGTACTTTTTATTTAAACGGTAATCCATATTTTTGAGTTGTTGATTCTGAAGCAAAATATTGTTCTTCATATTTTGATACAAAATAATGAATAATACAATATTTTCAAGAATAAAAGTTAAGATCAGAAAAGTAGTGGAACCGATAATTTAAGTTGTATTAAACATAATATCTACACTATAAGCTATAAAGTATAGATTATTTTCCTAACTCGTTAGACATTTTTCAAGTAAAAACTTCTTAAAATTATAACGAGTATTTTGATTTTGGGGGTACCAGGTTAAGACCTATGTGTTAAGAAGTTACACTGTAAAATCTGCAAAATTACTGCAGAAGATTAATTAGTCATTAGTCCATTATAACTGTCGATATCTACTAGAAAGCCAAAGCATTATTTAGCTAAAGCAAAATAATTCTCTGCATTCTATGCATCCCAATTTTTGAAAAGATCACACTTTAAACACGTAAAAAGTTATATGATTATTAAACTTTTTATGTAGACGCGTTCAAATTATACAATTAAGATTTCATCAAATAGGATCATTATTAACGTAAATCATACAGCGATATATTTACGTTATTTAATTAAATAACACAACAGAAAATAAACTATACATGACATTTCATAACTACGAAATTAAATAATACTGTGTCAAAACAATAGAATAATTACGAGAGTTTGGCATTCAAACTTTACACATAAGATAATGAAAATCAGAAAATATAAAATAATAATTCATAATTTTCAAGTTTATAATACATATATAAACGCGTGTCGCGTTTTTGTCAAGGTTAGTTATTATTTATTAAGTACATAAAATATTATCAAATAATAAGTATAAAAATAAATACTATTAAATACTAATAAATAAAGTATTATTAGAAACCTTATAGAGTAAACTATTACGTATCATAAAATAAATGCAGTAAGAAATAAATAACAATTCTAATCGAATATAATGTTTATAATAAAATTGTTTACTGTGTATGAAAAATAAATTGAATTTGGGTTAAATGTAATTTTTTACCAGTCATAGTACCTATATGTTCTGAGAATTAATATCAAATATATTTTTATACTTAAGTTTTTGATGAAATAATAATAGAAATTCTTTTAGGTCATCGGATTTAAACAGTAACTACTACCTAACGATAATAAACAATAATGTATTCAATTATAATTTAAAATATCTATAAGTGAACACATTTATTAGTTGAATAAATTACGTAAATAATTACATTATAGACACTAATGATAGTGATGTTTAAAAGATGAATTTAATAATATTGTTATTGTCATTATAACAAATATTAAATTAGACAATTCGTCGAGCACAAATTCAAACAAACCAAAAATCCAAGGCTGTAAATAAATAGGTACACGATATACACGAATGAACATTATGTGTATGCGTATTTCCTCATTTAAAACAATAGTTTGAAAATAGTTGTACATTAATACAATATAGTATAATAATATATACATTGTAAATAGCATAGAAAGCATGAGAAGTTGTGTATGAATACACTGGGCAAAAGAAATGTTATAGATCCATATAAGTTGTTATACTATAATAAATAGTATATAGTATAATAAATAATCAACAAAGGCCATAAAATAAACAATTGAAACACACAATGTAGATACTATAGATGTACACATGTACCACATGCATTATCATTATAAGAAATAATAATAAAAGAAGCTATGCATATGTCTTGAAATCACACACAGGAATGTGTTAATCCATAGTTAATATGATTACCAATGACTGGTCACTGATACGCGTAATTGAAGACTATTCATACACACGAACAATCGCTAAGATTTTTATAATGATTCACCGGAAAACAGATTACGTAAATAATAAAAATCAGTTATAATGTATGTTTAAAAAATAACTTTTATCAACGTAACGGTAACACCATATACTTGAATAATATATATATATATATTATACATAGAATATAGATACAGTTATATCGTTATGTTTTAAGAGTAGTAGCAGTTAAGACATGGACAATTGGCAAATAGTTATAAAAATAAAAAATTTCAACTTCTTTGGTTATTCGGTTATAATATGTGGTATATACATTAAAAAACTAACCCAAATATGCAATGATGTAACATAAAAATTACAAATATGACGAGAGAAACATATGTGCAATATGTGTATAGTATGTATACAATGTGGGCCACTTAATTTCCCATTTTTCGACATTAAGTAAATACTTAATATGTAACAACGGGAAAACACCCCTTTATATATACTAAAGTAAATGTGCAGAAAAAAATGATAAGTATCAAAAACATTTTTAATAAACGAAATAAACTATATAGTATGATAATTACGTATCACATATAATGCGAAACAAAATAATATACTTCGTTAAGTATTATTAAATTTAAATATGAAAGTTATTAAACGTGGAAAAGAAAATAAAGCTTTTATTAAATTTAATACATGATAATTACAAATTAGCACGAATTCCGTGTATGTAATTAACTACATCCTACACTGGTTAGTCTGTTTTATTGTTACAGCCTACACTATTTCAGTGTACCTATATAGATATATAATAATACAGGATGACATCTGTCATCTACCTATTTTTAACGTAAGACATTCATTAATTATTATATTTTTTTATTTTGAAAATTTATGATTTTCTAATAACTTTAAATTATGCGGAAAAAATATATTTTTAAAAATGTTAGTAGTTTTTGTTAAATGAGTGGTAGTACTTATTTAAAACCCTTTCACCAATTTATGGTAATCTATTTATGGTTTTTTTTTAATAAAACGTATTTATTATCAGGCATCAAAAATAAGTATATACTATTATTTTTTCTTACACTTATATTTTGTATAATACATTTATTTATTTATGCATAAATACGAAATCACGTTAAAATTAATTAGAGGCGAAAGTATGTTATATATATACGTGGGTATAATTGATAACATTTAACCATCAATGCAGGTTTTACATATTTAAATTGTAGTAGATACGTAATTAAGATTTTTTTTTTAATTATTACCAAATACTTAATAATTATTATATAAAAACGTTTTATGAACTATGAAGACAATTATTTAAAAACTCAACTATAAATTTCTCTATAATTTTAAGAATAATATATTAAATAACCATATCTTATTCTAAGATAAAATTAAACATTTCCTCTGTAGCTGTTAACGTAATAATATTTGATTTTAATGATTTAAGTTAACCTAAATATTATTTTATATTATTAATAAATTAAGGCGAAAATATAAATTTTTTACTTTTGTAGGTAAATAACAACTTAACAATTCACTAAAAATTGAATTAGAAATAGTATAAGATATATAAGATACTTTACACATAGTAATACTGTACAATTTGACAGTCAATTGCCAAAAAACAGCCAAAATGAACATAAATATTTCTGTATTGATTGTTAAAAAGCGCAAGAAAGTATGTATAGATGCCCTGATGCCAAACTATACTTTAGTGTTTGAAACTCAACACGCACCGTGTCATACAAGTGTCAACCCACAATAATAAACGAGAAAAATTTCCAATTTTATACTATTTAGAAGGTATTCTTCAGAAAAGCGTTGACATTCTTGTCCTGTTTTTGAGGTGTTATATATACGTTATCATCTAATATTAAATGTGTTGTATAATAAACAAAAAATAATTTGTAAATAATTTCCTTGAGTATGAATGCAGTGAATTATAATAATTTATAATTTATAATAATCGGTACTAGGTATATACCGATAACAAAACTTAGAGGTAATAAAATGGTTGTAGAATATACCTAGCTAGGAAATATACTAAAATATATTAAATTAAAATCTAAAAATAACAAATACATTATATATTGTACTAGTTGATTCATGATTGACAAAATTTACACTTTAATATAAATAAGTATACTTAAAAGATCATTTCTGATTAATAATAGGTATGTTTATGCACATTATATCTTTTATATAAAATATGTTAAATAATAATAATAATAGAAATATATTCATTCACTTATAAGTTATGAATTTATAATAAACAATCTTTTGTTTGTATTATTATTTTGTAGATATGCTATAGTTACCACCTAAAATAATAATACTATTACACTATTATATATTTATATAGTTTAAAAAATGGTTAATTGTTTTGTTTACATAAGGAAAAGAACGAACTTCTTGTGTGAAAAACGCACCATAAGTTAATGATTTATTACTTTACATTGCCTTAGTAATGAAAAACAGAAACATAATAATAAATCGATACTTGTTAGGTATGCATATACTAAAATACAACATAATACTATTAAATGTGTTGGCTATTACCTATAACAAATACATAGATATAGTTCAATAATTTCGTAAATCTAAAATATTTTTCTACCATTTAATGTATTTATATTAATTCAAAAGACAATTATTCATTAACTGTCTTTGATAAGGTTTTTTTTTATGTAATTATATTTATTTTGTTTAGTGTTCAAAAAACGGGATAAGGTTTGTAATTACTAATTAGTAACCATACATAGTAAACCTACTCTATTTGAAAAGAATCTATTACAAGTTCTGTTATAAATGCATGGAATCTAACTTATTATTATACAACACTAATGATGAAGAACAGTGTGCGATTTTTAATTATATTGACATCATCAACCATCAACCCATAACAGTACCTAGTATTAAAAAAAAAAAAAATTAAAAACATAGGTTCAATAAAACAATGCATGTCGATAATTTGTAAAATTATATGCAATATTCGCATCATTAAACGATGTGGCTAAAAACGGTAGGCATCTGTAACATCGGTTTCCGTGGTGATTGACATAATACTATACATTACAGAAATACTAATACGTAGTTATACTACCTACGATTAGGTCGATTGGCGTCGAAATTCAGATTAAATATAGATAGATATACCGTTGCATAATATATACCTAGTGAAATCATTCAGGTACGACCGTTTAAGTTACAATAAGTGGTTTTGGCCGGCGAACTTTTTTTTCTGAAACAAAAGAACTTCTTGCGAACTTCTTGTAGTTGAAATGTGTATCATCCGGTAAAATACACTAACAAATCTTACATCATCATGTTTGTCGGGTACACATATAAGACAGCACTACACCGGTATTGCTCCAGGCACAAAAAGTAAAAGCTCTAGAGATGTCGAAAGAGTTAAATCGTGCATAAACGCGCGAAAGTGGTATTTGAATGCCAAAACATAAACGATTGTTTGAAAAAAATGATAGCGTAATATCATTTGCACATGACATTATTAACATTAATCGGAAGAATTTGACGATGATGATAATAATAATAATAATAATAAGTAATAACTCGCTAGTCGCTATATAGAGAATGGTTCGGTGAAAAAAATTGTATCACAAATCACAATGAAAACGTGACATGACCGGTCAGTCGGGTGAAAGGCTTTTTTCTCGCGTGTTGTGAGTATTTGATCGGAAATGCATTCTCACTAATGTTGACAGTATGCAATATTATTTTTAAACACAAATAATCAAATAAAAATGTTGACTTCCGTTCATAGCAAAACCGAAATGATAAAATCATCACCAAATGATCATAATAAATAATGAAATGCGGCAAGATAAAACTCCCACGCACACATAGTTCAACAGTATTGGTCACTATTTTTAAATGTGTAAAAAAAATCATGGCTCCATACCAAACCATAAATATGATTTGTACTTTTTTAAGCAAATTTCAATAAACTAGAATAATAGACCAAAGTCGAACACCATTATATATTAAAAAACGTGGGAAAAACTTTTTTTCGTTCTTATTAATATTTACTATAATAAATTTAGGATTGATTACACGAAACACTTTAAAATGGAATAAACTTAAAACATGAGCGATTTCGTGTTATTTTTTTTATAAAACTACACTATTGGCATATCCAAACGTTAACTACAACGTATACTACGTCTACTACGAATAAGGTACTCTATAAATGGACCACATTACATATTATGGTAAAAAAGAAAGAACTAAGAAGTTTTTCAAACAAAATTATTATGTTAGAAAAATGTTCTATTAAACAGAATTAATATATTCAATAGTCTGAATAATTCAACTAATGAGAAAATTAGGAAATAATATGAAATATGAATATAGCATGTAAAATTAGTAACAACTAAAATATGCTGCGTATTATGCTTGGAGGTTCAAAAATAAAATTAAGATAAAAACTAGAATTGGTTTATTTAATTGGCTGATATAGACAAAAAAGTTAAACCAACTAGGTATATTAGAAAAAATTATAAAAGAGAAGATATTGCACAAAAAGTATATAATTAACCTACAAGTTTCGTTGAAAAGTATAAATTTTCAGATTCTGATTCTATAGTTACTCTTCCATCTGATTTACTAATTTGAGTTTAATAACAAACCAAATCAAAATTTGTAATTTAAAAACCTACTATTTTAAAAATTGAATTAGGATTATTTCGATATACTTTTCTTTTGCAAATTATAGTCGAAAAGTATAAATATAGGTACGTAAATTATAATTATTTAAATCATTTTTATTAATTGATACTGGTCATATATTATTAATACTATTTCATTGGTTAATTTAAGCAATAGTAATTATATAATAATCAAATAAAACATAAAGAATGTAAAGGTGCTTATACATAATAGTCGTATCTAATCATAAATATGGTTATCTGAAATAGGTATGTAATTTAATATTTTGAACATCACCCAATAATGACCATTGTTGTCGCGGTTTTATTAAAAAAAAAAAAAAAATTAAAATTAAAAACGTGTATAGGTAATTTGTTAAAATTTAATTTTTGATCCGTTTTAATACTACTTTAAAAAAAATACGAGAATGTTTAGAAATATTTAGAAACTATAATATTAATTTATGGAACTAAATTATTTGTACAGTACTGTGCAGTTCATTATCGTTGTTAACTTTGCATATATTATATATTTAAATATTTAATTGTATATAGAGTATAGACCCAATAATTACTAATTTGAGATTTAACTTAAATATTTAAATAGGAAAATTGTATTATACCGTTTGAACTAATTTTTATAGAAAAAACACAATATATATAAAACAGCTATTAATAATATATATATATTATTATAAAAATTACATAAATGTGATTTTAATAACTAATAATTTAATTAATCATAAAAAAATATAATTTAATTAATGTACTATTATTAATTATTTATTGATAATCATGTTATTATAATGATTAATATTTATGATAAAACAAAGCTAGAATAAATAAGATATTAAAATAAGATCATGGAAATAGTAAGACTAAATTATTTACCTACATTCAATAATACAATTATATATATATATTAGTTTTGATTATCGCAAAAAACAAGTTTATTGATTTATGCCATAATAATATCCCCCTATCCCCCGCCTCACAAATCATTTTTAAATCGGAGTTAAATAATACAAACTGCATAGTGCATAATGATAATATAATAAAAATAAAAATAATAAATAACAATATTTTTGGAAGTTTTTAATAATAATAACCAGTTATAATATTTAGGTGTTGTTGTGTAAAACAATAATTGTATCGAATTGTCCATATAGTTCATACTAATCTTAAGTCATTTATACCTTAATTTATACATCACGAAATTGTTTACATAGTTAAACAGTACATCGGTATAAACCTTTGAGTTAATAAATATCACAATGTTTTAATATTAATAATAATCTTTACCTATACAATAAATACGAGGTTTTGAAAAAAAATAGTTCAACTTAGGTACGGTATTATTACTAGGTAATTGAAAAATAAATTATAGTAATATAAAAAAAATCCTAAACTATTCTTATTTATTAGAAATAAGAGGCCGCAGATAAACTATTTTCGTTCAGCTGTTTTTCATGTGCAATGATAATATAATTGAATTCAAATTTAACATATTTGTTACAGTGACCTAAGAAGTAAACTTGAACCTATACTATAGTACTATACAATAAAACTACTTTTCTGGTTGTAAAAACTTATGTCTCACATCATATAGAAATAAGGTGGTAAATGTCGTATAATACTATGTAGTATGAATACAGATGTTTAAATACTACCATTGATACTACCCAATAACCAAAATAATATGCAGAAAATGGAAGTTTTTTCATTATTTTTAATAATAAAAATTGCAAGGATATGATCTATAAAAACATAATTATAAAAACCAACAGTAAAAAGTCTTATAGAAGAGGTTCAATGTAACGTTATTACTTATTACATTCTTCTATATAATTTGATCGTAATGTAGGCTCCACCGCAAACGCAGTTTATAATTGCACAGTTGACTAAACAGTAAACGCGCACGTACTTTATTAAGTTTATTATAATTTAAAAAGTATATAATATGTACGAATAACTTGTCTATAATTAGCTATTATTATTAACATAAATATCAATTAGTATTTAGTATTTATTATTGATTTGACTAATTGATACTGGTATTTTGACCTCGTAACAATAAGTAACAATAATGAATAAATGATTAAGATTTTAAGGTGATTACCTATCTACTATTAATATTTTTTACTATGTACATGTATTTTAATTTATAAGAGCTTGATGAATGTGCGTAAACGACAACTGAATTATCAGTTGTTCTTGCACACAACAGTTTACATACATAATAATATGTAATAAATAATACGCCCTTGATACCTACTGTTGAAGGAATTTTAAAAAACGCTCAAATAATTTCTCGTAATCATCACGAAAGAGGTCTATTATTAATAATACATAAATAGATAAGAAAGAACACCTAGTTATATATAGTCAAATCGACAATAGAACCTAATATTATATAATCAATTATTGTTTTAAGTACAGGGGCATATGTACCTTCGACGAGCAACTGTTCGTCGTCGTCCCGGACAGAGTGCCGAGGCGGCTGTGGTGCATCGCGGCGACCGAAATGCAACCATCGGGCTAGTGGCCGGTCATCATCATCGCTACTGCAGCAAAACTCGTCGTCGTACTCCAAACACTCGACAGAGTCACGTTCAATTTGGCCCTCCACGATAGACCGGTTTTGAGGATGACCAATGGGACCCGGACCGAAAACGCCACTGGGCGGCTGCAACGACGGCTAAAGACAGACTACGGCACACCATCACACGCGACAGATGACGACGTGAACAAGGACGCGGTCGATCTATACTATTATTATATTTTTAGAGTAATGACTCGGTTGAAGGACCACAAACACAATAAAATTATGATATTTTTGAAAAGCTCCAAATCGGAAAACGATGAAGAAACTTAGTCTGCTGATGACATATTATATAATATACTAACGTTGTATAAAGATGATTTCATGATTTTTTTAGAAGTTACCCAATAACTAATTATAGCGGGTGGTACTAGTGGTGATCGATAATTTTAATATTTTAATTATTCAATGAAACAAATAACGAAAACATAAGAGTGATTAACTCTACATATTGTAATATGTAACATAGATAGTACAATCTTAAATTTAAGATAGATTATAAGATAAATTCATAATTTTATGAACAATTAATTCAATACGCTGAACTGCATAGACTATGTAAAACAACATGTGAAATGGCTACAGATTTAGGTAAAAACCGTGTCAAGTCACCGAGGTCGCCGCATTAATTGAATGCTGCTGATGAAAGTGGAATTTTTAACAATTCGTGTAATGTATGTAAGATTGATTGTTATTTACAATTTTCAATCCTATACACGTAACCTATATATATTTAGGCGATTCAGTTAAATTGAGATGTAAATTAAAAAAATTACATTCCAACAACTGATTAATTCACCTACAACTTACAAGCGAACACTATGGACGTTTAATTGAATTTACGGATTACTGCACTTAAGATACACTGTACATAATAATATATAATACTATAGGAAACGGTGGCTCTGGGTCGCAACATTCGATATAATATTATTATTATAACGCAAAATTATAACAAAAAATGAAAATAAGAACTCGAGCGTTTAATTTAATAAGCGTAAAATTGACGTTTGAAACGTCTCTATTATCGTGACCTTGGTAGTACGAAAAAAAAGCGCCCTTGAAGGAAAAACAGGAAAACTTTTTTCAATCATCTTAATCCTTATCGATACATCACCACACAAGGTTTCGCACTATACACAAAAATATAGTATAACGTTATTGTATTATATTATTGTTAAGATGGTGATGGCGATGCCACAGCTCATATAGGACACATCAGCTGTCACAGATTTATAAACATGAAAAAAAAACACAATAAACGTAGAAAGGTAATTCTTTTAACTATATAATATGGCATCGAAAAATAAATATTTAATAAAAAATATACATTGATTCAAACTGTTTAGATGAAAAACAATTATTTTTTCAACTCACCTCAAGAAAAGTTTTAAACGATATTAGGACAAGGTTTTTAATGATCCGCATAATCGAAAAATTTGTAATGGAATATATTTATGACAGATTCAAGACTTCAAGTACTACAATTTTTAGAACAAACAAAATATGGTGGAAGAACTTATAAACATATTTTTTTCTAGTAAAGATTAATATTTTTTATAGGAATTTTTACACCTTGAATACTTACGTTAACATTATTATTATTGAATAGAACAAAAACTAGTATTTAAATTTTAAAAGTAAATCATTAAACATTTAAAGTAATTATTTTTTATTGTCTGCAAAAAAATAAAAAACCAATGATTATTAACGGAGATTATAATGAGTGATAACTACTCATATAGGTCTAATGAACAAACTTATATTTATTATAATAATTAAAATCAGTACTACGCTATACACTTGTCTTTAATATAAAGTTAGTTTTTAATTTTAATTTTTTTTAACATAAAAGGGTGGACTATGTGATTAATAATATAGATTTGTTAACATTGTTATAAATGTTATGTTCATGAATAAGAAAAAACCAACAATAAAATGATATAATGCTAAATTTTATAACTTGAATAAATCGAAGTAAGAACAAAACTATATATTATATATCAGAGCTTTTCAAAATATATCAATAGGTAATTTATCATTACACAAATATATTATTAAACAAAGGTTGATACTTGATCAATTTCGTATATTTTAAATAATATTCATAACATACTAGAGACGTCTTCGAAGAGATTACGTTTGATGAGTACATACACTACTAATATACGCGAATCAATAACGCTAAATAAGTAATAACACTATAGTTTAATACATTTCTGAGTACAAACATAAGAGTGTGATGCAAACATACAATTTAGTTAAAAGAAATTGCTTATGTTAGACGACGTCAACAATTATTGTAATATGCGTAAAAAAAATAATACACATCTGAAAATAAATAAGATATAAATTACAAAACGAAACCGATATGAAAAAATACCACGGCGAATGGGCGTGCAAGACTGAACATTGTATCACATCGCATTCGCCGAATGGCGAGTGTGACACAACAGCGCAACTCTCCGGGAAAAGCGCTGTAGTTGCGGTACGTCCGAACTATTTTCAATATCAAACAGTGGTAAATATTATATGACGCCGTTATCAATTATAGTTATAGATGTGATACGTAATATAGTTCGTGTTTCATAAATTAATTATAACACGAACATTAATGGTATTTACTAAACATATACCAGTCGATTGGACAATAAAAAGAAAATTAACATCAATACATCATGATATCCGGAACGGTTTCTTTAAGTGCGGTTGATACACCGATACAAAATAACGAAAACAATATTATTGAACAAATCGCCATCGGAAAAGTTAAAAAACAATCATATTTATTTATTTATTGTATTGGTATACACACCGCAGTAATGTCCTGCGAATATTGTAGAAACTATCAAAAAACTATTCGATAACTCAAAATTTAAAGAGCAGTTTTTTTTATGATCAATAGATTTTACTTAAAAAATCACCAAAATGTTTATTATAATGTTCAAAACACTTGTGCCACTAGAATAATCCGTTCGTTTTTTGTTAAGCAATCAATTAATCAAAAATAATAAACTATATGGACTAGGATTTTTAAATTGGAATAAATCCCATTAGTATCCTAGTAAGTAGTAACTATACTTAAACGTTTTCCAATAAATCAGCTTTTAAGTAACTATTATTATTAAAATCCATACGTACAAGATAAGTATAATATTAATAAAATACTAGGTGCACAAAAATCCCACCCAAAGTAAAGTAGATCAAAATTGTATTATAATTATTTATAACTCATAAGTCATTAATACATGGATTATGGACATACCACGTAAAGTATGCCATACACTTGGTATTATAATTTACATTCGGTTTGAAAAACCACAAGGTGACAAAAACTCCCTTGAATATCCCTGCAACCGCGTTAGCTAAGGCACTGATCTGCGTTGAAGTCAATGTATGCTTAAAACTTTAAAGAATTATTTCAACTATAATAATTTTTTTTTTAAGAAATTTAGTATCTTAATTTAGCTTATAATACAAAACATAAATTTAATACATTAATTGTGAATACGTTTCTATAATAATATTGAGTGTTTTAACTAGATGACTAGGTATTTAATAAACAATTAAAAAATTTCATACTGCAGTTATTAATTAAACGTTTAAGAACCGTAACTAATTAATTACAAATTAACTTAAATTTGTAATTAGCCATGATTAAATGGGGAAATTATTGATGTAATAATTTTAAAAAATCAGATTAATATTTACATAAATAAATGTTTTATATTATATAATTAATTTTACTAAATCGTATTATATTTTCGATATTATAATCGTTGAAATGAATTAAAAACGATAAATATTATCAGTTAAAATCTCAGTAAAATCGAATATCTTCAGATCATATAGGTACTCATACTAGTCATACTGTCATATACTTAAATATAAGTATTTTTTAAACTAATATAGACGCGTAAAATTTATTGTATTTCATGCGATAACAATTATTATTTTTAACAAACTATATTGACAAAGTAACAAAATATTAATGAAGTTATTGTCAACAACCACGAACAATAAACTGAAACCGGATACTAATGCTAAATCATATTTCAAACAAATCAAATGAGTAAAAATTAAAAAAAAAACAATTAGTTGATTTAATGTTTTAAATGATATTTTTAATTTTATTATACTAGCAGTATTAACTATTATGTTTAAGTAAATTTACTCATAATAACACTTTCAGAATTAATTTTGTAGTAATATAGAGAATAGAGATACTTATTTAAGATTTATTTATTGTTTTAACAATAGAATTGTGGCGTATTTTAAAATAATAACGTAACTACTAAATGTTCTCACGAGTCACATTAACTAAGTAATATCCTCTAATATAGTAAATATGCCAACTAAATATCGTTGTTAATGTTATTATTATAATATTACATTTACCTTTATAGTATATACTACTTTAATGTTTTCGACGTGAATAGAGATAACATATCATAATAAACATTCTCACATAGTAATAACAAATTTAAGTAGGTAATTCACTAGATTTGATTATAACTACAGTATTAGAGTATTAGACTGCAATTTAAAGAAACAAATGGAATATGAGTTAATAGTTTCACATATATTTTTCATTTTTCATTCTTTCAAATTATTTGTGTACAAAATTTTCATGCGCTTGTAGATCTGGGACATTTTAATTGTATTTAAAAAACAACCTTTTTACAGTCGCGGAAACTTGAAGCGTAATTGACATAGAACACGAAACAAATTATTGATGAGATAAAAAATAATATCTACTAAAAACTTTGAAGTTTTTTGTATAATTTTTATTTTAAATATTCTTGTATATGTATAATTTAGTTTTTAGTTTAAACAATATATAATATAATAATATACAACATGATTCATATTTCCATCAGAATCGATTGTACAAAGGTGAAGGTTAAAAGGTACTTTTCTACTTTACTATTGAAATTAAATAGAACAATAAGAAAGTATAAAGCTTGAACAATAAATTACATTTGAAATTTTAGTTATACATCTGGAGCTTATAACTTTTACTACCTAGTTGTTTTGTTATCAAATGAATAATTTAGGAAAAATTGTATACATTTTAATAATAAATTAAAAATACAATTATAACATAATTTATATTTTAGTCTAGTTACATTTTAAATATAAATTAATTTTAATTACCCCATTTTCAGCAAATTAAAGTATATTTTTTCACGTGGAATGAAGGAAGTATACAACTGTTAATAAATATCGAAATCAAGTTCATGTTTTTGAGTCCTTGAGCAATTGAACATATAAATGGAAAGTACACAAAATAATTTTGACATTGAAAATATTTATTATAATTCATAAATTATGATGTTGTCCAGTTGCTATAAAACTAAACTTATCGAATGCAGTGAAATTATAAACTTTTTCATTTTTAACATTGTACACTAAAATTAAAGGTTACTGTAAATTTTTAAATACACATAATAACGATGTTGTTATGAAATTTCAACTTGATTATTATTATTTTTTTAAACTAAGCATTTATTTTTATTTATTTTTAAATTAAAATCCACATTAAACACGCTTAATAACGGGAATTTGTACCGTAGTAGTTTATTATTACCTCTATTGAGCTCCGGCAATATCATTCGTATCCGCGGTGGTTTCTCGGAAGAAAATCTAGGGTCTACAGGTGTTTTGGCCGGCACGGTCGGCGACAATAAGTGATACATGCACTTAGGTGATTCACCTTGTGTTTCCAGCGTACTCGAGCTAACCACCAGCGGGTTTCCGCAAAAGTCTTCACTACTTTCACACCGGGATTCGGCACTTGTAGGGCCGACATTTTCAAAATCGATCGAATGTCCGTCATTTTTGCAGGTCGCTAGCTGTATGCGATTGACATCTTCATGGTCATGACGGATACTCATTTCATTATAAGTTACGGATATTTATCACATTTCGTCACAATAAATAGTAGTCCTAAATTAAAATACACATTTTATAAAAATGCACGCACACGCAACCGAGTACAAAAAACCGAAAATTAATTTCCACTATAAACTGTGAATATTATACCTATAATATGAACATAATGTTAAATTATTATGTGAATAATTCATATCTATGAAATATGTCTGATAACTGTAACGGTCCAAAAGCAAAGTCTAAACTACTGATAATTGCACATTGTCGAAAATTTCTATTTAAAAATTTAAGCCTATTGACAATTTCTTGAAAACATTCCTTGTAAACAATAATTATCACATCATTATACTTCATTCAAGTAAAAAACCCATTAGAACATATTCTAAGGCTATATAGTTTTCTACTCACGTGTTACAAAATTACTACGCATGACTAACCGATTCTAATACGCTCGTGCTTCATTCAATATGTATACGTCTTTTAATACATGCAGTATAATTAACACATGGGTCAAGTCGTCATCGTCGTCTCGCTATCAAACGAGACTACGCAACTCCAATACACAACTGAAAACCATCATACACATTTTTTCGATGTTTTAAAATAATTATAGGTCAAATAACAACTTAAACTATGAAAAGATTAAAGATGTTTTTTCGTAAAATACTATAAATTATTTTAACAGAAAATAATAATTGATATCTAATATTTAATATTATTTTATATTTCTAACATCCTGATAGTGTGACAGGTTATATAAGTTTAACTTAATAAATTTTGTTCGTAATTTTAAGTATAAGTCGATTTTGTGCTCGGGTACGTGTACATTCATCAACACTGTTTAAAAACAATAAAACCAGCAATAACGAACTAACATTCACTTCTTACATAAAATTTAAAAATGCATATAAAATTACCTATATATTTAAAATTAAAATTAAAATTAAAAATAATTATATTATCACAAAACTTTCATAACCGATAAAATAAATGACACGAAAGATTTTTTAATTTGTATAACTTATCGTACTGAATACATAAAAAAAAACACTCAAGAATTGAAGAATTTAAACACCGGAACTCGGAACGCACTTCGGGTACACCACATAACATATCACACACGAAACAATATTACGCGGTCGACTAAGGTGCCGGAAAAAATTGCGGTGGCACAGAGCCACTACGGAGAGTAGCCCAGCCCATAACGTAGCAGTGATGCAGAGAGCACAATAATTATTGTATGTTCACCAATAATATTTAATAATAACCTGACAAGCAATCGTATTTAGTAAATAATATTAACCACCAGCCATGATAAATAGATATTTTATAATGCCGGTGAACAATGATGTACTTATACAAATAACAAACTAATATCAATTTTCAAGAGTTATAAACATGAAATATTGTACTAGATACATATTATTATTTATAATGTTGTATTCTACCCACAACAAAATTACTCATATCTACTCATATGTGAATGTGAAACAATATTTCGTTCACATTGCATTATTCCACTCACGTTTTGTTTTATTTGCCAATCCTGTGGTCATTTAGCCATTATCCATTTTTGAAGAACATACGCAATACTTTAAGCTAATGGTATAATATTTTGATCGCTTTCAATAGATAATCATTAAGGGGATTGGAAGCATTGATTTTCTGTCTTTGTCTTACACACATGGAATATAGGAAAAATATACGCGCCTGACGAAAATTAAGGTACTTCTAGTTGTTCGATTTAAAATATGTAAAGATGATTGAATTGGTATACAAGTATACTTTGTATCGGTCGAAAAACTTTTTCGATTGTTTTATTGTTTAAGATAAATATTTTGATGAGAATAAATATTTTAAATTTAATAAATTTGTCAATTTTTATTATTAAATATATATTGAAAATATTAAAAATATACTTCGACCGATGCAAAGTTAACTTGTATACCAATTCAATCATCTTTACATATTTTAAATTGAACAACTAGAATTACCTTAATTTTTGTCAGGCGAGTATAGCTATTTTTCCTATATTCCACGTGTGTAAAACAAAGACAGAAAATCATCGTTTCCAATAATCCCCTTAAATTATGTTATTAAACTACAAGTTATCTACATTAATACTAGATATCATAAAGATAACACTTGTTTTTTTCACAAATAAAATTTTAAATCTTTAGTATACAGAAAGAATAGAACAATAATAATTTTTTTTTAGACAATAAAATAAAAAAGCTGATCATTTTAATGTACATCATAGGCGTGTGCAGACTTTGTTCGCAGGGTATGCAGGCATGCAGCTGATAAAATGTGCCCCCCATATATACATATAAATACCCCTAAAATAAATGTGCTTGACATTATATTATAGGTTACTACTTTACATAAGAAAAAAAAATTTATTCATCTTTTTTGATTTTAAGTAGTTTTTTTTTTTTATTAATGAAAAGTATTTTTTTTTTTTTTTACAAACATGTTTATTTAAATGAAAATGTACATTATACAATATAATTTTTATAATTCAAGCCTTCTCTTTCCTGGTATACTTTAACTACTATATTATTATATTAATTAATAATTATTATCAGTATTTAGATATCGTCAAATTAAAGAATAGATGTAATCGCTGTCATTTCTTGGGATATATAAATAGTAAATACCTACACTAAAAATAAAATCAATATTTCCTTAAATTATTGAGAACCGTCCTAATTTAGGTTAGGTCTCCTAAATTAATTTAAAAACAAGTCCTTATTCCATATCGATATCGCATTACCATTTTATAAAAATCCCGTTTAAATTATGAACCGAGACATTGTTCATGACGTTCATGTGCCCTACGCGTCTGTCGCAGGGTATGCAAGTGCATACCCTGCATACCCCGTGCGCACGCCTATGATGTACATAAACGTATTCATTACAAAAAGAAAATAAGTAGGTATAACCGAAAAATGTATACAAGTGACTTGGTAACTTTATAATTACCTAATTATATTATTATTTTAATATAGATAATTAATGTTATCACTTATCAATATATACACTTTAAGCATTTAAATAATATCCTTTACCTGTGAAAATTTAAATAATTATGTTTTAAATTAAATCATATATTCACACGAATCACACAATTCGTATTTCCAAACTTTTAGTACTAACTGTTGTAGCAATATGTAACTTAACATTACGTGAGTACTAGGTAACTACTTACTGGGACAATTAAAAACAAAAATGAAATTTAATAAGGACATTGTTAAGATATTGGATACATCCAAGATCCAACGCGTATAAAAATACGTAATGTGAACAACAAAATTTACTGACATTTAAGCTAACACGTTATGTATATCAACAAAATCAAAAAATAAAATGGCATGCACTTTGACAACAACAGATGGCCTGACTAAAAAAACATAGTAAATACAATAATATGTACAACGTTAGCATCGAATTTCATCAACCTGACTGATAAAAATTAATACGAGAGAAAACTGACCATAGGACAATTATTTGGGGTGAACATGCAACTCCCTTGTGAAAGAAACTCGATTCACAAATTTGAATACCAGCTTCATTTGTACGGCTTCTTATGAACAAAATATATACACAGAACTCTGCAGTACTACTGTATTCATGCTTGTCACCCGAAAGTATAGTGAAATGATTCGTATTGTTATTATTATTATAAAATGTATTAATGGTTTAAATTGGTTTAATTTTACTCGTAGTTCAAAATGCGATGAAACTTAAAAAGTATATGACATGTAAAATACATAAAAAGATCATTTTTTTCAAAAAAAGAATATATATTATTTATTTAGAGCCATTCTATCACTTGTCAGTTGCAATTTAAATATTAAAAAAATATAATTTTATATGATAGTTAGTCCCGTAATAAGAGGTGAATAAATAAATTATTACAGAAATGAAATTACTTACTTGAAAATGTCTTAAAAAATGTATCAATGAATATCAAACGTATTATTCATAAATATTATTATCATAATTATGACGTTCAATATTGATGTGATACCTTAAAAATAATTTTTGTTGCCCCCTCTAGCTTTTTTGTTAATTAAGTAACAACAATGAAGGTAATTAAATATAAAGTTATATAGGCGATCGGTAATTGGGCCACATTTTATTTACCTACTCCATATAAAATATTAGCACACCATTCAAACCCGGAGATTGATTGGGCCACAAATTAAATCTATATTTTTAAAATTTAACCGGAGAATGGGCCATAAATGTATAACACGAAATATACAAGTATGTATCTAACTGTATTAACTATAATTTTTTTTTAATACATAAAAATAAAAATTTTTTTTAATAATATGATACAGATTTTACAAATGCAGATCTATCTTTCTTTCCTTCTTTGTATTTTTTAATTTTCCTATGCTTCTAATTTTCTGATTAAATTCCCAATAAAACTTATCTTAAAATTAAATTTAAAATGTAATTTTGGCCCAATTACTGGATACAATAATAAAAATTGTTGAAAATAGTGGCCCAATTCCCGGGCGCCCAGTTATATAATATCGAATAAATAATAAAATAGAAAAATATTACAAAAATTAATAATTTTACTTCTAGGAATTATCATTGTAAAGAATATAAAGTAAAGTGAGTAATTTTATAATAACCATTAATAAAAAAATTACCTATTTTTTATTGATCAAGTATAATTTTTTAGATATGAAAAAAACTTAACATTTTTAAAAACAAAAACAAATATACAAATGAAATTAGTCCTAATTAAAGTGTGAAACCTAAAGACGATATGTTATGCAAAATAACCCCTCCCCTCCATTTATCAATTCATAAAACTGAAACATATTAATTAAAACTAGTTAACCTGGATATCCAATGTTCACCAAACGCCTCATTTATTTTTTTACTATAAATATATATAATAACATTAGACAAAACAAAAAATACTGTAAATAATTAATAATTATATTCTTAGACATAAATACAGATACCAACCCAGGACTTTATTACTAAAAATAAATAGCTGTTAATTTCCAACAAATTTACACTATATTAAAACAATTAGGAACTACCAAGCGTTCAGGTATGTTCTAAGTCAACAAATTATTTTTATTTTATTAAGTTTTATATGAGTAAAATTATATTTAATATTTTAAAATATTTAAAACAAAACTCTTAAAAATTATAGTTTTTAGTTACCTACTATAATAAAAGCAAAATATAATTATTTTTTATTCAATATAATACACAATTTAAAAAAAGAAATAAATAACTATTATTTATCTTAATAATACAATACACAATATTAATGAGTATTTTATCTTTTAGTTCCTACCTAATTACATATTTAGTAATTGTAATGAAGTAGTTAAAGTAATTAAATAATAGAATCCAAATAATTACATGTATATGTAGGTAGTTCAACTTATTATTTAGTAACATAAGCAATACTCATCGATCTTTCTTTTCAGTTTTAATATTAAAGTTATACTAAATAATTGCATATACTTACGAAAATAGTTTAATGTTTCACGAATATATTCTTTTGAAAGACTAGCTGTATCAACTTCGTCTTCATTTAATGCTGGACTTGGAATATACCAATCTTTATTTTCATAACCTAAAATTGTACAAAATATTGATAACAATAAATTGGCGTATTTAATAGAATAAAATAAAATATTAAGATATATTATTTTAGATTCCTTTTTTAAAAATTTAAAATATTCACAAAGTTAAAAATGTATTTAATAGTATGTACATACAAATATACAAAATGTCAATATAGATACTGAATTAAATCTTTTTTTTAATTAAAATATTGTATGGAAATTTAATGTAAACATTAACAAAGAATTTATAGTTAATATGGTATTAAATATCAAAAAAAATCAAATGATTGGATTTCTCACCAGTAAATTGGGTTAAAGTGTCTGCTCTCAATTTGTACTGTGGTATGGTTTCTTCCAGCAAACTGATTAACTCAACTTCTGGAAGTTCATCATTACTGCATATTTCTAAAAAAAACAAAATGGTCACAACTAGGTATGTTAAGTATAAGTTATTTTTATAAAATATGAAACAAGAAGATTTTGAATATTATATATATTTTAAGTGTTTAGTAAATTTGTTTATTTTAGTTAGTAATATTTTTGTGACAAAACAGTTTGTTAATTTAAACCAAAGAATCAATTTGAAATAGTATTCAAAGCAATAAGCAGTAATAATAAATCATTTAAAATTATGAACTAAGTAGACACTCTATTGGTGTTTGTCCAAATTCTGTGACGTATAGCTGCTACCTAGTACAAATGACATTTTCATAAATTATTCAACGTGAGATTATAAATTTAGTCATATGTTCCTAAACAAAAGCTGTTAATGTAAATCAAAAAATCAAAACAATTTAGTCACTGAACACTTGAGTTTTTACTAAACAGACCTACCTGATTCCCAAGTATTTAAAATGTCTTGTTGTTTTTGATCAAATCTGTTCCCTTTGTTTTTAAATCGTGGTCGACATACATGATCGTCAGGCCAAGGAAACATTGCCTCAAATAATTAAAAACCTACCAAATTCTTTTTAATTAATATATTCTTTTTTTTCGAATATCAACACTAAAACAAGCCTAAGTAGATGTATTGAAAATAAAAAAATCTAATACAATTTACAAAACATTTAAAAAAACATAAAATGTAAATTTGTTTATGCACACCTTGATTACGACCACACAATCTGGTAAAACATAAAGGAAGCATGGTATCTTTAAAAGTATTACAAATTATTTCTTAAATAAACTGAATAGATGATATGAAAGAACACACAAACTTAACTACCATTCCATATGGCTATGTTAGAGAAAATACGGTTATGAAGTCAATGAAGTGGAAATTTTTGATCAGAATTAGTTCCAGTTACAAAATGCAGACAGTTTTCTTTTGTGCACTAGATATTTGATAATTGATCAACATTCATGTTGTTATTATTGTTATTATTTTTTCCCCAGCTGTTATGCAGAGTTTACACTGTTTTAAATATGTATTACGTACTTTGATTACCAAAAAAGAAAAATTAAAATTAAAGTAGCCAATTAAATTTTATTAAACATGTAAATGAAACTGTTTAGACACCGTCAATCGTTGACAGACTGTGACGTCGTTGCTTAAAAATACCGGCACAAAATGCACTAGATATTTGGCACCTGTACATATTGGACATGAACCAAACAAGCAACAGAATCAAAATGGTCTGTGATAGGATATTTGAATATAAAAGCATAATAATTACTATAGACAACTTTTATATATAATTAACATGTCTACACCCTTAAAATAATTCTTGTAAAATTAACATATATTACCAGTTAAAGTATAAACGCTACAGGTTTTTTTCGAGGCTTGTCTACTCAAATGAGATGACTCACGAAGCAGCTTTTTTACCCCGGACGCCTCCAGCTTGATTAAAATATAACTCAGTGGGCCTCAATTTTGCTAATAACTGAAATCAAACAATGAAAGCATTTTTATATTATAATAATAAAGTTATTAAAAATTATATATTAACAATATGTAAACAGGTAATATTATAATAATGTAAATAAAAAGTATTTAGATGGTTTTTAGATAATAGGTTTGGTTTAATGTTACACCCTCCGAAAATTGTACACACAATATTATTTAAAAATTAAAAAAAAAAAATTTAATAATACTTAATAGGTATAACTACTTAATTATTATATTACTTTGTTATGATTAAAAAACTTGTATACCTAATAATTATAATCTATAACAAATTATCCTATGATAAACATTGTTTAAATTACAAACAATATTAAAAATTTTTTAATATTTTTTTAAATCAAAGAAACAAAATTACACTGAAAAAATATTTTAATTATCATACAAATTATTATTTACCATCATAAAAATAAAAAAATTAAACACTTAGCATAAAAATCAATAAAATTAACAGTTTGAATGAAAAATTAAATATAATTTAATCATAATTTTATTTAACTAGAACGTTATGTCGTTATCATAAAATATTTTAATTTTATCCGATTATATTTAATACATTGAGGTTGAGGACAATAAAATCCCCCTCACATTTAATTGCTACAGCTATTGAACTAACAAAACTCAATAGTAAATGTTTTCCAAAATGACACACCCAATCACAATTTATTACATAAATCAAATCAAATTTTTTTAAACAAATTGAAATTATACTTAAGTAATAGAAAAAATATAATAATTATAAAGATAATATATTTTGATTGGTAATTAAGTTGTTTTATAATACTTGAACTTTACTAAAAATGTACAAAAAGGAAATTGAGAAAAAATATAAGACATTTTTATTCTGGTTAAATTACATAATCTAAGATTTGATTATTTAATAATAGCTAAGCCAGAGTAACTTCTGAATTAAATTTCATTTAAAAACATCAATAGATATTCGTATATAGAAATAATAATAAACATTGATGCATCTTAACAAATTTAATATTGACCATTTGACCAAGACCCAAAATTTTTTTAGCATATAGGTTAAAATTGAGATTGTTTTTATTTAACCTTGAAAATATTAAATTAGTAGCCAAGTTTATTTAAGTTATTTTTTACTACCTGTTTCTATAAAAATTAATCATAATTTCTAAGTACAACAAGTACACATTGTATAAAGTAATAAATACATAATATATTTTAAGCTCAAAGATCATTTATCAATACATTTATAGTTATTACTTACTTCTAACAATACACCTATTAATCACAAATACTTTTCTTTTATAATAGGTAAGTCATAAAAATCTAAAATCTATCATATTATTATAATGATGAGCTTTGACGTTATTTAATGTTCAATATTTATTTTTAGGAACAAATCATTAAGTACTTAAAAATTTAAGTCCATTTCAATTTACTAGGTAATAGATATAAAATAAATAATAAAAGAATCACAAATAATAAACTACTAACAAAAATAAAAAATAACGAAAAATAATATGTTTAGATATTTCTTATTAACAATGTGATATAGTTATAGATATATATTTATTTAAACCTTTAAAATGTTATTAACATGCATAATTATTATTTATACATAATAGGTATTTATCAGTTTATAACCCATGAAACTAAGAAAATGTAGATATACCTGTATTGTACAAATTAATTAAATAAGATTAACAGAAGTAAATTTCATATTTACAAAGATAGCTATTGAAATTAAAAAAAAAATCAAAAATCTTAAATAACATAACCAATAATAGAAGTGCTGCCCAAAGCTACAAAAGAGAAACTGTATTATACCTTGTGAAATACCTCATATTTTCATCTGATAGTATTGTATACATGTAAAAGATATGTTCCAAAACACAAAGAGACAAAAATAAACTATTCACCTTCAAGAGAAAAATGTTATAGACAATTCACAGACCTGTTTGAAAACAAAATGAGAAACATGAAAAGTGAAAAACCACGATATATAAAAGTTAAAATATAATAAGCTAAATAACCTGATTTTTTGAAAGCCAAATGATTTGTGTGAACTGGCCATGTTTAGTGAATTGGTGAAAATTTTAAACGAATTATCTTTATCAAAAATCTAACAAAAAAGCGACCAATAGGAAGAAGACCTTTCCAGCAATAATTAGATAGAATGAAGAACGATATTTCATATATCGATGAGTCAGTGATTGAACGACAAAATGGATAGAATGGATGGATAAGTTTGGTAGAAGTGTGCAAAAGGTCTTACAGCTTGTATAATACTTATAAAAAATCTACGAACAATAGAGAATATAAGTAAAATACATTATTTTCTTTTTGATTTTCTATTAACAATATAGCAATATTGGAAGAACTTTTATTGTTTATATTTCTACAACTGCAACTGTTAATTTTTAACTAAACCGTATATTTTAATTGTATAAAGACACAAAACAACATGATGACATCATTATCATTTGATATTTAAAGCTATTGTATAGACCTAATACTTGTACCTAATTAAATTTAATATATAATCTAAATTAATTTAATTAGTATTGTCATAATTTTTAAGTGTACATCATTCAATGATTTATCTTAGTTAGGTACATGCACAAGTCATTTATAACATACATAATTCATATACAATCTTAATATCTATTATTGATATATCTTTTATATAAATATAAATATATTATATAATTAATCATTATATCACCAATGGTAATTATAAGTTTATATTATATTAACTTTTTAAGAGTAAAAACCTATTTCTCTACCTACATAATTATAATAATATTAAATTATAGACACAGATAAATATAGTTGATAATAATATGTCTGTAATCATAGATATTTTGATTAATTAAGGCTTGGGCCACTAGTTAGGCATATTAATGTTTGTTGATTACTCAGATACCACAACTGCTTTAGTCAGTCAATAAAAAATTTGTACGTGCAATTATTTTGTAAACAATTAACAGTATGACTTATTAAGCGGCAAACTGATTGAAAAAGAAAAAAAGCAAAATAAAGCTAATCAAATAAAAATTAAAACAACATGAATACGAATCGGGGGAGGAAAGAATTACATATCCTAGTTTTACCGCCCTTTGAAGACCATCGCCACGGTTGTAGTTTTTTTTCTATCACACTTTAAATTCGAGGGTTTTGTTAAGTACTTACGTGAACGGTTGTGTCCCCTAAGCTCAATAACGAAGAACTCAACTGGTAACCGCGGACCCCAACGGTGGACTGCTTTGCATGGTTTATGATATAAAACAAAAGTACAACGACATCGTAGACGGCGAAACGACAAACGAAACAATAACGAACGCGTTCGCGAACAATAAAAACGACTGATAACGATAATCGCAATGGATTTTAACTATACGACGAACGACACTGTCGACGGCTAAATGCTAAATACTAATGAATCATTTCCCGAGAGCCGATAGTCAATGCTGTTGGTGACTCTCCAACTCTGGGGGGTCGTCCACAGATGAGTAATCAGTAGATTAACTTGTGGTCGGACGGTGGAAGAGAAGTTCAAGACTGCAAAAATCAACAAACGGGAGCGCGAAAACAAAATAAACAGAATATCGTACTGGTCACGGGGGGTTCGCAGCTGTTTCAAAGGCTGGGCTGCTATTATCACACACTGATAACGGTTATTTCGCAGTGAGGCCGAGAAAAAAAAAATACATTATCCGCTAAATATTATATCTTTGAAATATTATTATTTAACTTGATTTTATAATTAAATAGTTATAGTTATAATAGTTATATAGCTATAGTTCATACTTCGTGTTATTAGTTTATTACTAAAAATTACTAAAAAATATTGTGCATGGCAATTATTATAATATGGTGCATATTTGGTTCTGAGTTTCTGACGACTGTTATTCAATTGCATATTATGTAATATTTATAGAATGTATATATTATCTACAACCTATCAACAACCGTGTTTGAAACTAGAAATTCTAGAAATAATTAATGTTTTATATTAAAAAAAGATACTATAAATAACACTCCGTGATGAATATTACTGACGTCTGACATTGTCTTTAAAAAACATAGAAGTTGCCTATCCAATATTGTAAGTTTCATATTATGATGTATGCTACTCCATATAATTTTAAATATTAAATCAAAATAATGACCAACCTCACTTCTTTGATATTTATTTCGCTACCTTCGCTAATGACACAGCTATATTTTTTTCCAACCATACTAATCAATGTAAATGATATATAGGTACAAGATCAGGTTACTAGACTATCTATCAAAGCTCCAAAACTGGTTCCAACTTTTGAGAATAAAGATATATTTAGGTATATGTAACCAAATCTAGTCACACCAAATCTTTACATTAAACTCTATTAAAACTTAAAAGTCATCCACCAATTATCAAACTTGAGGATAAAGTTAAAACACAGAATAACATTCTGTGGTTAAAAATTCAAATATAAATATTCTTTAATCATGTCATTAATAAATTTATGCATTATCATTTATCGCAGATACGCCTTTTACGTATTAGCAATTATTCTTTAAACGAATTAAAATTACAAATATTTTCTAAACTAGCTTCTCAGTATACAAAAAAAAAAAAACCTTGCAGCCACAACAAATCACCCATCAATCGCCTAATACCTGGGTACCTTTAATCAGTATCTAACCCAAACACTCCCTTACATATTCTCCTAATAATAAGCTAAAACACAACTCATCAATAAAACTTTTAAAAATATAAAAATAATAAAATCATAATTACCTAATAATATTTAAAATTTTATGTGATATCACTGGATTATATTATTCACTCAAACCAACACGTCTACTAATTAACATAACTTTTACTTATTCCGTTGTACCCTTATGCAAATTGTAAATATAGATGATACATATTACATTCTTTAATAATCATAAAATAAATTATTTTAATCATAATAATTATTATAAATTATTCAGCAAACTGTCACACTAATATAATGTTTATATTAATACAGATTACAATAATAATAATATGTATTTGTTCATTTAAGTGTTTTTTATACCTACTTATATTTTCGATTGAATTTTTTTTTAAGCTTATAATGTTATAAATTACCTACAGACTACAACTAAAGAATATTTTGTTAAATAATTAGAATATTAAACGTGTGTGAACTTAAATTTATTATATTACAATTATATTTAGTAGAAAATGTGGCATATAGAAATTAAAAAATAAAATACAAAATTGTGTGACATGATAATTATTTATAGGCAAAACAAGGTTTTGAACAAAACATCGATCCAGAAACAAACTATGAATATTTTCGAATATAATTAAAATAAATGCATATTACAAGCTTAACACGAACAATATAATTAAAAAACATATTAATGATATTTAACATCTAAATAAGATTAATTAAATTAAATAGGTGGTAAAATTTCTTTCATAACTGTACATGGAGGAGCCTATCACCTATCCGACTAGTTAAATTATAAATAAACTTTGAAATCGAGACAGATCCATCGGTAAAAAAAAATCTAACGGAAATAAAACCAAAAAAAAAAAAAAAATGATGAATGAGCCTATATGGAAATAAAAGTTCACAAGAGTGACGTATAATTATGTATTCCACTGTAATAGAGTGTAAAATAATATTATTATATAAATATTATCATTGAGTATATATAGTATACTATGTATACTCAATGATATTATTATAATATTATTGTTGATTATACTGACTGCCTCCTTTATGCATAACATGAACAATTTTGAACTTCAGAAGTACTGATAGGTTAGGTTTGATCTACCATACTATAGTACATAGTTCAGTCTACAACTCTACAAGCCTACAACTACCAAGTGCGTGGTAGTACCTACTTGTCTTTAAATATTGAAATACCTATTTCAATAAATATACTTTTCAATAAATTGCATTTCTATTACTCAATTAGTCAACTATTGATAAACATATTGACATTTTGATTTTTGACCGGTTCAAGCAAGTATAGTTTTACTTAATTTCACAAACAAAGATAGGTTCACAAACATATTTTTAATTTATACTATTTGATAGGTATATCCATATAATACTTAAATAATTTTAAATTTAACAAAGTTACTAAACAAAAACCACTGTATATATCTCAATATCTGCATAGACGCATATAGTAAATATGCCACGAATCTCTTTATTAAGTAGATAAGAAGATTACATTAAAAAATGGATTTATGTTAAATTTACTTACTAAAAACATTTATATAAAAGTTTTTAAATGTAGTTGCAAAAATAATACAAAAAAGTACTTATATTATAATTCAATATAATTAAAAAAAAAAATCTTTATGTATCATTTTATTCCACGATTCGACCTATCGTTTTTTGTACCTATATGTAATAATCATATTATTAATTATTATAGGTATTAGCATTGATTATAGAATAGATTCTAATATTCTATAATCAATGGTATTAGCATTAAATTCAAAATTAACACATCCATAACAATAACTTACTCGGTTGAATGACAACATCTTTTAAACACAATACAATAAATCAAACTCTCAACTGTGAAAAACTTTTCACACTAGAAAATATTCTGTTTTAAATGTTTTAATTTCAAACACTAAATATCTGCAAGCTAAGAGCAGTAAGAGCTAATATTATTTATATTATGTTTTTCTCCTTATCATTTGTATAGGCAATTCGTATGTACGTATAGAATCGCCGTCTATTTTACCCTATAGGCAACTAATAGGTTTCCTTAAGGTTAAGATCGTATAATAGGTAAACAACAAACAGACCTATAAATATACAGGTTTATGGGTGAGATAGTGTTTAATTTATAGTACTTATTAGTTATTATTGTCATTGTCAGTATTGTCACAATGTATAGAAGATATCTTCTGATCTTCACTCAATTTCGTGGTAGCACTATCTATTAATTATATAATTTATATTTTATATCATACTAATTTTAGTAGTTTTAACAAGCGTTGTAACTTATATTTTATATGTAGTTAGGTACTAGTTATACATATCAATATATAGGTAGGTATACTCGTACACTTATATTAGCGTAAAAATTATGAAGTCCGTGTAACTAAGACTAAAGTTTTTGGTGGTTAATTGGTTTATCAATTACCTGTTATATTTTTTTAAATTTTACGTTTTGCGTCACAAAATTGTAATTTTAATGTACCTACATATTTGCATGTTATTTTTTATTAAAATTTACAATAGTAGTTTGTCTTGTATTATTTATAAATAACATACGGAATCTTATTATGTATACTTTTACATATTTAACGGGTTAAAAAAATGATAATATAAATTACCTATAAATGATTTTATGAACTGGTTCTTCGCATTTTTTTCTTATTTTAATATTTGAATTAATTTTTAGTCAATCTGGTCTAATTGGTATTTAATATTTTTTTTTTAAATATGAATTTTAATTTTATTTGGTATTATTAATTATGATAATAAATTTATAATAAATAATGATTGTAGGTAATATTAATCGAAATTGTCAAGTGTTTTTTTTTCACGTTTTAATAATTTTATGATTTTAAGTTATAATTATAGATTTCATGCTATATATAGTATTTTAGATTCTGAACGGAGTGATGAATGTATTGATTTTACAATGATGTGTGTTTTTTTTTTTATTTTATTTTATTTTTTATTTTTTTTTTTTTTTTTGTGTCTGACGACAACATTTGGAGCAGTAAAAATGCTTCGATTTTGGACTTCAGCCCCTCTTTGAAAAGGAAATTGAATCTAGTTGGTACTTTGGGGGGTCAAAAGTTAAAAATTTTCAATATTTTTTTTAAATGAGTCGGGAAAAACCTTAAAAAAAGCGGGTAAGTGAGTATCGCTCTGCTGTACATTAGGGGATGGGGTGGACCTCGGACTATGGTAGGTTAAATTTGAATGCAATGATAGGTATCATTGTATACGAAAAACGATTCTGAACGGAGATGATTTGTCAGTCTGGGATATATTATATTTAAATATTGTCATATATTATATTTTGAAAAAAATTCACAAATTCAAACACTAAAGTAAAAGCTTCAAGATCTTACGTTTGATAATTTTTTAAAAATAACAAAAATCGAAAATTATTTATTAGTAAAACGTAATTTTACACGCGTATTTTTGATTTCAAATTAAAATTAAAACTTTAAACACTCGTAAAATTTTTTAAATTGAATAATCCTCAAACTTTTTTATAATTATTCTAAGCTTAACTTATGGACAGCATAGTATTAAATTTTCAATTCTTTGCTTTTGATAGTAAAATATTTATAAATTTTTTACTACCAAATAGTGAAAAATATTCATGATTTTGACGAATTTTTGTCAATATTTGAACTTCAAATGCTAATAAAAAAAAATTGTTCCTATATATTTTTATAATTTTTGAATGAGAGTTAGAACAAGTTATGTGGACCCTTCTATTAAATTTTCAAGTAATTTGTACCAGCTAAATTTTTTTTATCAACATTTATAAAAAAAAAATTAAAAAAATTGATTATTTCAAATGCCTATAAATAGCTCAAAAAAAGTCAAAATATTTTGAAAATCAAATCACGTAAAGAAAATGGCAATCTCAATAACTGGTAAAATTTTCAAGTATTTACGACTTATACTGATTGAATAACAACAAATATCAAAAATCGATTGAGGCTAAACCATTATTTAACGCGGTTTTGTAAAAATTTAAATTTCAAACACTCATAAAAATTTTTTGTCTAAATCCGGTATAGTTTTTTTAACAGATATTTAAAGAAAAATGTATGGAGAACCTTGTACCAAATTTTCAAAACTTAGTTATAAAAGAAATAAAATTTACGATTTTTCAACCACAAAATTACTTGCAAATTTTCGCAATTTTGACATATTTCGTATAAATTCGAACTTTAAGCAATTATAAAAAAAAATTGTGACTAACGATTTCGGATTTTTTTTTATCACTTTAAGAGCAACTTATAAGAAACCTTGTATTAAATTTTCAAGATTTTCTGGTCGGCCAAAAAAATTTTATCGTTATTTAAAAAAAAAATACTAAAAAAAATTAAAAATTTCAATTGCCTATAAATAGCTTAAAAAAAGTCAAAATTCTTTAAAAATTGAACTGTGTATTGAGAACGCTAATATAAACATTTTGTGAAAATTTCAAGTATTTACATCAAGTAGTTTTTGAGTTATAGCAAAATAAAAATTTGATTTTGACGAAAACTGGTTGTGCGTAAAAAATCCCGTTTTTTCCGTCATTTTTTTAAGGTTTTTCCCGACTCATTTAAAAAATATTGAAAATTTTTAACTTTTGACCCACCCAAAGTACCAACTAGATCCGATTTCCTTTTCAAAGAGGGGCAGAAGTTGAAAATCGAAGCATTTTTACTGCCCCAAATGTTGTCGACAGACACAAAAAAAAAAAAAAAAAAAAAACACATATCATTGTAAAATCAATACATTCATCACTCCGTTCAGAATCTAAAAATGACGGAAAAACGGGATTTTTTACGCAAAACCAGTTTTCGTCAAAATCAAATTTTTATTTTGCTATAACTCAAAAACTAATCGATGTAAATACTTGAAATTTTCACCAAATGTTTATATTAGCGTTCTCCATACACAGTTAAAATTTCAAAGAATTTTGTCTTTTTTTTGAACTATTTATAGACAATTGAAATTTTTAATTTTTCTAAGTTTTTTTTCTTCAAATACTGATAAAAATTTTTTGGGTGGCCAGAAAATCTTGAAAATTTAATACAAGGTTTCTTATAAGTTGCTCTTAAAGTGATAAAAAAAAATCCAAAATCGTTTGTCACAATTTTTTTTATAAGTGCTTAAAGTTTGAATTTATACGAAATATGTCAAAATTGCGAAAATTTGCAAGTAATTTTGTGGTTGAAAAATCGTAAAATTTTTTTCTTTTATAACTAAGTTTTGAAAATTTGGTACAAGGTTCTCCATTCATTTTTCTTCAATTATCTGTAAAAAAAACTCTACCGGATTCAGACAAAAATTTTTTATGAGTGTTTGAAATTTAAATTTTTACAAAACCACGTTAAATAACGGTTTAGCCTCAAACGATTTTTGATATTTGTTGTTATTCAAACAGTATAGGTCGTAAATACTTGAAAATTTTACCAGTTATTAAGATTGCCATTTTCTTTACGTGATTTGATTTTCAAAATATTTTGACCTTTTTTGAGCTATTTATAGACAATTGAAATTTTCAATTTTTTTTTATTTTTTTTTTATAAATGTTGATAAAAAAAATTTAGCTGGGACAAATCACTTGAAAATTTAATTGAAGGGTCTACATAACTTGTTCTAACTCTCATTCAAAAATTATAAAAATACATAGGCACAATTTTTTTTTATTAGCATTTGAAGTTCAAATATTGACAAAAATTCGTCAAATTCATGAATATTTTTCACTATTTGGTAGTTAAAAATTTATAAATATTTTACTATCAAAAGCTAAGAATTGAAAATTTAATGCTATGCTGTCCATAAGTTAAGCTTAGAATAATTATAAAAATGTTTGAGGATTATTCAATTAAAAAAATTTTACGAGTGTTTAAAGTCTTAATTTTAATTTGAAATCAAAAATACGCGTGTAAAATTACGTTTTACTAATAAATAATTTTCGAATTTTGTTATTTTAAAAAAATTATCAAACGTTAGATCTTGAAGCTTTTACTTAAGTGTTTGAATTTGTGAATTATTTTCAAAATATAATATATGACAATATTTAAATATAATATATATCCCAGACTGACAAATCATCTCCGTTCAGAATCGTTTTTCGTATACAATGATACCTATCATTGCATTCAAATTTAACCAACCGAGGTCCACCCCACCCCCTAATGTACAACAGAGCGATACTCACCCGCTTTTTTTTAACTATTATTAATATTTTTTGACTTTATGAGTTTAATAAAGTATCAATTTTTAGACAATTGTTTTGACTATACTATTTATGTGATAAAATTTATGAAAATATGAATGGATTCAATATGCATGTTACGAGTTCCTTAGGTATTTAAATTAACTTTTTCGTGTTTCACTTCAATATATTAATACATTATTATAAAATTTAAAAACCTGATATTGAAAAAATTAAAAGTTTAATTCAAACTATTTCAAAAAAGTAGAAAACTTATTTTTAAGTAAACTTCATGACAAATTTAAAAAGGTTTTCAGAAATTGTATACAATGACTAAGTGCAATTGGTAAAGAAACTATTGGGCTATTGGGTCTATTGTCTATATTAGTAGATAAAAAAGATTATATTATGTCGATATCGAATCATGTATATTACAGTGACATACTCAACATGACTAGGTAGTAGGTACACTAATATTTACTACAGACTAGAGCAACTTTTCATATTTTTCTTTACTAACCTAGTAACTAAAACACTCATCACTAAATTTATAAATGTGTAAATAGCTTTTAATAAATATAAATTTTAATTAACAAATTTAAATTTTTGCAATAGGTACCTACAATTTTTTTTTAAATTATATAATATTCTAAATACTTCAAAAGGGTTATTATCATCATAATTTAAATCATTTAATCGTAATATATTTTTTAACAATGAAGAACAATCAGTAGCATACTTTTTGATATTCAATTTAGACCTTTATCGGAGAAAACATTTTTTCATGACTTATTAGTTATTACTTTATTAGTCAATAAGTATATATTCGGATTTCGATGTGCTATAAAGTATTTGGGACGTTCAAGTCTAACTAAACACGATTATTATTTTTTAATTATTATACTTTAACTTTAACAATGTATACCTATAACCAATAGGCAATAATCATAAGTAGGTATAGACTATAAATTAAGAATCTGAAATGATTTAACACATACACAGGGACACAGGGTAGATAGGTATACACAGTGTGACAAAAAATGTATGGTGTGTATGTTTTGTAAACCATAAAATTGTGTAGCTCGCGTAGGTGTAACTATGGGGGGAATTGGGGGAGGCTTAACCCTCCAATATTAATTTTAGCTCCCCCAATCATAATTCCTAGTACCACACTCCCGCCAACAGTAGTAACATTTTTAAACTTTAATATAAAATATCGTTTTATTTTTTTTATTAATATCTTGGAAAAATATTTTTATTTTTGTTATTTAATTATATTATTGTATGTAATGACCCTGTGTAACTGTATTAGACGTAGCATGTTGTGTAGCTTATTGTTTATATATAAAATGCTACACTAAACGCTTTTAATTCCAACGAGTTCTGCATCTTGTAAATGAACTTTCTCAGCAATGCGTCCAATAAACACTTACATAAGGCCAAGTTGAAAAATATTATTCAATAAGCGTCGATTCCACACCAGACCTATCTCATGTGGACCAACTCACTTTTATTGTACGGTTTGTTAAAGACGGAAAGCCTATTGAGAGATTTTTGAAATTTTTGCCTATTAAAGAGCATAAAGCGAAATATACCTATAGCAGATACGGTTTTAAACTTTTTGGAAAACCTTAAAATTCCAATAAAAAATTGTCGTGGGCAGAGTTACGAGAACGCAGCAAATATGGCAGGAAAGTATTCTGGTCTACAAGCAAGAATTAAAGAGCAATGTAAATTTGCAATTTTTGTCCCATGTGCAGCACATTCGTTGAATCTGGTAGGTGTTCAAGCGGTTGGATGTGTTACTGAAGCAGTAGCCAGTGGTGTATTGCTAAAAATATTTGTGGGTATACGCCTTCTAGATCTTAGGTGTCAAAGATTGAAAGATATACGATATACCTATAACATTGAATAAAAAAAAATTTTTTCTCGCTTCGCTCGAATTCACTAACAACATTTATTCTAATTATCAGTATTGACCAGAGAAAAACTTTAAACAATTAGTACAGTCTAAGAAATTAGAATGGTTACTATTTTAATTTTACTAACTGCTAATAACTTAGTGATTAGTGCACTAAATACTAATCATGATTGCTAGGGCCCAGAACTTGATGCATTTGCATCTTTTTTTCTATAATGATTATATTTGAGGCTCGTTTTTATAGAAATTTAATTCATGAAATATAGAATTTTATGGTACAGCAGTTATTATTTTGCATTTTTAGGGAATTTTATTCTTTAAGGTCATTTTTGTAGTATTTTTAGTGATTTTTAGTATTTTTATTCATTTTTGAAAATTCTTAACAGGTATAAGGTATACGGAGCTATACGGTCGTATACCCGCGTATCGTCGTTTATTTAGAGAGTATACGCTAAAAAAAAAACTAGAGGAGTAAGTATACGCCGTATACCCCCGTATACCCCCCAATACACCACTGGCAGTAGCATACTTTCAATTCGTCCAGAAATTGTTCAATTTTTTTTCGAGTTCAACCAATCGATGGAAGATCTTAAAAGAATGTTTAGGCGGACAAAAAGTTCTGAAAATCTTATCTGAAACCAGATGGTCTGCACGCGCTGATGCTATTAATGCTTTGCAGTTTGCACAATGGTTATAATCATATTTTTGGAGTTTTATTATTAATCGCTTAAAACACTGATCAATCAGCAGAAACAAGAAACGAGGCACAAAGTATTGGCAAAAAAAAATGGAAAAATTGGAAACCATTATCCTAACTGAGACATGGAATGACCTTCTGGGAGCTATAAATAAAACAAGCTTAAGTTTACAGAATAATACTATAACAATGGACGTTGCAATAAAACTGTTTGCGTCACTTAGCGAGTATATTGGTAATGCACGCAATAATTTTGATCAGTATGAATCGGCCGCCAAAGAAATTAATCCAAATTCCGACTACAAAGATAAATTTCAAAGAAAAAGAATTCGCAGCACATGTATCACTTTTTTGGAAAAACTATCAGAGACTGTGCAGTTGGATGGTAAAGAAACATTTTATGTAGAAACGTACCTTCCCATAATCGACACGCTAAATACGCATCTAATGCAACGATCGGAATCATTAATGAACGCTTTAATTTTTTTACTCAGTTACAAACAATTGAACCTGATCATTTGAAAAAAAAATGCAAAGAATTGGCAGATTTCTATTGTGAAGACATAAACACTAATGAGTTAAATTCAGAATGTTTTCATTTAAGGGAATACTTGAAAACCTTTAAAAATTGAATCCATGTACTTAAATATCTTAGCTATACATTCTTTAATAAAAGCAGACAAATTAGCAGAAACATTCCCAAACGTGGAAGTTTCCACTAGGACTAGGATTTTCCTTTGCCTCATGATCACCAATTGCAGCGGAGAGTGCTCATTTTCACAACTGAAAAGAACAAAAAACAACTATGTTACAAGAACGGCTCACCAATTTGTCAATAATGTGTATAGAAAGTGATCTCCTACAAAAACTAGACTTCGAAGATATAATTGAAGATTTTGCACAACACAAATCTCGAAAAAAACCGTTGCTTACTTAACGACACACATAAACTATAAGTTTCATTGTTGAAAGTTATAACAGTAAAATACCATTTATAATTCTATAAAATTTACATAGTTTTTAATTAATTAAGTAATTATATTAAATAAACTTTTGATATATTTATTCAACTTCTGTAGGCCTACTAAAAGGGCCCCTTAAGCTCTGGATACCCATGGGCCCTTGCAAAGCTTAAGACGTCCCTGAGGCAGTGAGGCCAACCATGTTACCAAATCGATTTTCAAATTTATTTAAAGTGCTTTGTCAAACATTCTTAACAAAGGAGACATTTAAAATAAATTTGTTAATACTGATCAGAGGCTTAAGTTGTAAATTGTAATAGTTATGTATAAAAATCCTTTAACTACCTATCATAGTTTCACTTATATTTTAAGAAAATTTAACTTGTATCTAAAATTATACTTAATAATATGTAAATATGTTAACCTTAATACCACTTTGTTTATTATTTGTTTTATAATAATATAACAATAGGTACTATAATGATAAAATATCAATTTATATTCATAATCAATTAAATATGTAATGTGTAATGTGTTGGAAGGTGTGGGGGCAGAGCCCCACTTAATTTACTTATTATAAAAATTCTAGGGCTGAAGCCCCCCTAACTTTAAGGTCTAGTCACGCCTATGGCAACTTGTTATACGTTAGACATACATGATAGTATGATACATCTTTTCATTTGTTTATTTGTATTTAAAAATAATTTATTGAGCATTTTGACTGATACAGCAACAGCATTATTGATATTAATATTTAATTTACCTACCTAATTTGTAAGAAATACATAATATACCTGAACATATATTGAAATGGGTAATTTATAAAAAAACTATTACAATAGCAATAAAAAAATGGAATAAATACCTTTCAATTAATAAATGATAATATATCAAAAATAGGGTTGTTATAATAATACCGTATCCGGTACCTATACCGCAAATGGATAAATAAAAAATAATTTCATAATATATATCATTCTACAAAAATATATAAAAATTTAATTTATAAATTACAAGTACAAACTTAATGTTAATCGATTGTAGGTATTTAAATTATTGTCAAAAATGTAAAATATTGTTATTTAGGTATTGTTGATTCGTGTAGAAACTGCAGTTCAAAGTACACATTATTCAATAAAAACTTCTGCCATATAACTCAAAAGACAAAAATGTATAGGTACGTAAAACTCTTCTTATGACATTGTTTGCCAAAATATATTAATTAATTAAAAAAAGGTGCATAAGTTAATATTGCTCTGCTGTATAGTAGAGATAAAAAGTAGGTCACTTTAATGGATGTGTTAAATTTGAATGCAACGACTAGTGAGATATATCCTATGCAATATATGACAGAATTATTCAAACGTAAATTTTAAAGTTTATTTTGCAATATTTAATTTAATAATATTTTAATATAATAAATATGTAGGTATGTGGCAATCACCATCCGATATTTTAGTTTTGCTTGATGATTAAACCTCTGTACACCACATTTATTATTTTGATAGTTTCAAACTCAAAATTGTACTTCACCTAGACATTTTACTTTGATTGTACACAATTAGACAAAGGGTATAAAATTATGCCTTTTAAAAAACATATTATACAGGGTGTAACTCATCTATTTGACATTATTGCATTTGCACTATTATTGAATTTGTCAAATAGACAAATTACGCCCTATATATTAATATTAAATAATACATTTTTTTTTAATCATAGATACTAAGTATGAGATAATAGAATATAATATTCACACTATTAGTACATAAAAGATGCACATTATAATGAAAACCAAAACCCCGAATTAATAATATTATCACATTTTATTTAAGATTTGTTATTTGATACTTGAAATCATATTACTATTTTTTAATTTATTTTGTCTATAATACATTTAATATTTAATTAACTCTTATGGCATTATTTAACACAACAGATTAATAATCTTTCACAACCAACTTGATATGTCTTAGTGCTTATCTTTAACTCAAAGTATAATTCGGTTAAATTTTTAAAATATTAATTTGTTTTTATTTTAATGCATAGAGTGAATACATTTATGAATGATTATGCACTTCATAATAAAAGGATCATAATTAATTCATTAAATACTGTATTAGAATACAGATAGATTAAATACCAAAAAATAAAAACACCAATTTTTTTTTTTTTTTTTTTTATTCACATTTTGAAATAGAATAAATTCATAACTTTAGTTATCCTAGAAATTCCTGAAAAAACAATAACAGAAAATTCAGTTAGTTTTAATTCAAATAAGCTAAAGAATATTTACTTACTTAGCTACAATTCCGTGTTCTTTTGCTAACCTCGTTATGCAGTCATCTGACTCTCCCTAAAAAAATTAATTTATTTAATTACTAAATTAGGCATGTCTCTAAAAAATGTACTACAAATAGAATATCCAAGTTTAATTGAGGCCTGTATAACTGACTGTTTACATATATTTAAGAACATAGGCGCAACTAAGGTAAAAATTCTGGGGGGAGGGCTATAGCCCCAAACAAATTTCTTTGCTTTGTTATCAACTATATTAGCACAAAATAAATTGAAGTCAAATGAAAAAAAACTGGGGGGGGAGGCTATTTGGTAAACTGGGAGGCTTAGCCCTCCTATTTGTGCCTATGTTTAAGAATGTACTCTCTAAGACCCAAAACATAGAAAATTTGAAATTTCTACAAAGCTATGCTGCGGTGTTTCTCAACCTTTATATTATGGCAAAACACAAGGTTTGTACATTTAATATTAGTACTTCCCACGACACGTTTGGACATACCCGGCGACACACCGGTTGAGAAATACTGCTATACAGTTCTAATATATTAGACATGTAAGTACATACAATTATACATATGCCTATGCTGTCATTAGTTAACTTTTTTCATTATATAAATTTAGAACAAAATTTTACATAATAAAAAGACTGTACTCATTTGGTAACATATATGCAATGACACTGATAAACACTACATGTTTATTATATTTTCTAACACTGGCAGAATTCTAACTGATTCAAAGAATAAAGAGAATGGATGAAAATACACGTAAGCAAATGAAACAAATATGCATCATACACAGAAAAAGCATTAAATACATTTACCATATTAAGCTATAATTAAAAAATTGAGAAGCACAAAATATAAATAAACATACATTCACAGTTAGTACAACTGATGAAAAAAAATGTGTATCACAAAAAAATTTTTTTTCTTTTAATGTTTGTCACATAAAGATATGAAAGCAACAACTATGGTCTGTGCAACAATATAAATTTAAAATATACTTTAGTACATTTTAATTACACTAATCTTAAATCATTATTAAAAATCATATTGAAACTTAATGAAAACAATAATAATTTAAGATAATCTAGTTTTACAAAATTGATTAAACGATGACAGTAATATTATGTGTAATGATAGACTTAAGTTTTTAGTTAATACATTTAGTAATAAATCCCTAATCATATTTAAAATAATTATTATCAGCTGATTAAAAGGTACCCAGTCTTAAATACTTAGGTATGAAAATATATGCTTAGACAATAGCACAAACTAATATGTTAAGTCAGCAATACAACAGTATTTTAAGTTAATGTCAAATATGTAAATTTCTCAGTTAAGCAACCAAATAAAAATTTTTATAATACATAGATGTACTAGTAAACACATGCACTGCCTTCATCAAAAAATGAACTAAATATATTTTTATTTGATATACTAACCATACGACGAATAGCTCCACTAATGGTCAAGATTTTATGATTTCCAGTAATGCGACCAGTGGACGAGTCAATTTCGGCTAAATTGATCTGAATCGAAGCGTGATCTTTAGCGGGAATGATACGGTTGCTGGCAGAGCTATTAAAAAATTATAAAATGTCAAAAAAATATGAACACTGAAAAATGCCATGTGGCTCGAGACATTTTAGATATCATAGTTAAAAACAAATTTGCCATAATTTGAAAAATGCTCACCATTTCCTTGGGCAGTACAAGTCAACAAATTCTCCGGCGTCGTTTTGCATTTTGAATTTTGTAAGTTTTTGAATTCTCAATTCAAAAATCCTAAATCGAAAGAAATCTAGAAAGATATTACCGAAGTAAATACGCAAATACGCTAAAGAAAATCAAGAACCCGAGAATGATATGGTATACATAACCTTAAATTTCTCGTAGACAATTGCAGTGTCTTTGGTGATAAATAATGTGTTGAGTTTTAAGTATGGATTGCGGAAATTGCTCGCACACACACACACACACACACACACACACGTCGCGTCGCTTATTCCATGAAATATTCATAAATTTCAAATACTTTTCCCGGGTTCATACTCTTAAAAAATATTCCACAATACCTAATGATGAAATCAAATTTATAAGTTAACTAATTTCTTTAGACAGCTGAAGATAAACATTCTTATTTCTTTTTACGAGAAAATTTTATTAAATATAAATCATAATTTATTATTTGATTAATGCATAAAACGTTCATGTAATATGTAATACAGAATTGAATTTGTTTTGTATATTTCGTCTATATTATATTATTATACAGATTCGAATATTAAATATATTAGTTATAATTAATAATTAATAAGTAATAAACTAATAAACTAGTAATGCTATAAACAGAAAATTAATCTTCAATCGCCATATTAATCCAAAAAATGATATTTATAGCCTATAGCTCATCATCATTGCTTATGTAGTTATGTCGTGTAATATATTTATTAATTATTTATTGAGTATAACGCATATAATATATTATATGTATATACAGCGAGTATTTCTGAGTGAATGAGGTTAATAATATAAGCGTACTCACTGTGGAGACCCAATTATAGTTATTGTAGGTATTTATCTACTTTTTACATATTTTGAAGATGTTAATCAATTATTTCTCGTCGTTTATTAAGTATAAGAATTGATCTCTATATATTCTATTTTAGAATATACTATTAGCAGGTACGTTTTGGATATTCTTATTACTAATCCATCTACGAGTATACTATAGTATTATAATAGGTATTAATGCTAATATAATTAGGTTATGCGTTTAGTAAAGTATAAAATTTGTATAAATGTATAATATTGAATAAAAGAAACAAAACAATGTTACATAAATTGTTAAAAAGAAAATATTCTAGTTATATTTTGTTTAAAATATATGGAATAAAATATCATCTATTTTAACAGCCAGCGTTAAAGCTTGGCGTTTATCAGTCTGCTTCTAAAGTATTCACTTCAATTATATAGTTATAGTCGTTTTTTATTTAATTGTTTTTTTTATTTTCAACATTTCGGTTGGCAGGACGGAGGAAGAAAATATACACTAGTCCACTATTCTATGAACAACCTTGTTCATAGTAAATGAAGAAAAAAATTGAGGCCGCAGAGGAAAATTGTGGCCGAGGCTTTTTATGTGCCAGGCCGACACTGTACTTATAACGTTAAAGTCGGAAGTAAATAAAATCCATTGCTAATTATTTAATATAGTTTCTAGGCGATTTTCAGTAGTTGTACGTGTAGCCTGTGTAGGTATACGTATTCTGTATGACTGTATAATATACCTATGTAGTATAAATCGAATACGTTTTTAAAACTATCATTTTTCCACGTGTGTTGATTTTATTGACTACTCCCATCTTAAACACGGCTCCCTCGTGATTTCTGATTCGGATTATTATTGGTTATAAATACTAGTATTTATAATAAATGGTATTATCATAATTTATTATTATGATTTTTTGAAAACCGATGTGACATTGTGATTGATGATAGTACCTATCTATAAAATATATATTATCTTACAGAATTTGTTTGATTATAAATTAGGATTCTTTATTATACTAGGGTTTAGTCGTTAAGGGATCATTAAAATCTGCGTTTGAAAAAAATGTCCAAACTTATTTTAATTAATTCACGTTCTTACCATTAGATTCAAATATTCACATATACATTAGGCATTATAAGTGGATAGTTTATTTACCTGAATGCCCACTATATTGAAGGATACTTAGCTATATTAAGGTATATAGTCTACACTTCTATAGCATATACTAATTTAATAAATTATAATTAGAACCACTAGTTGACTAATAGCTAATACCACGATGTTGAAAATATTAAGAAAATTATTTTCATTATTTAATCGATTTTTAATTAAAAATTAAAATAGTAACTACCAGAAATCCAATATAGGTAATAATTAGGGCCCGGATTTATATGCAAATGCATATTCTTCAATAATTCACCTAGAATAATTTTGATTATAAATGTTGACTGTTGACGTTTCATAATGTGTAGATTCTATGGTTAGTTTTTTTTTTGCATATTTTTGCATATTTGAACGAAAATGCATATTTATTGCATATTTCTTTATAGTTGCATAAATGTTGCATATTCTACAATTCGTAGATTTTACGTCTGTAAAAATATCTACTAGTTCAGTCAAATTAGACAAAATTAGACATAAATTGACAAAGTTCGGAACTAATTCCACGAAAGCTGGATTTTGATTTTTTTTTTTTTAGTTTATATCTTACTTATAAACATACTTAAATTCCTGACACCTACCCCTTGTGCGTAGCCCTCCAACCCTCTTTAAAGGGTGGTGCGCCCCTTTCACTGTTTTCGCCTATAACTCGTCAGATTTTCAAGTTACAATAAAAATACCTATTACCAAAATTAAAGGCCATCAAATTTACCATGGAATAAATAATGTTATTGGTTATTCTGAATTTTATATAATCTTTTACTTAATTAATTTATAATATTTTTATATACTTACACAATTTAAGTGTTTACCTACATTATGTGTACATCATGTACACATAATGTAATATACAAATTTGCTAAAATTTGTATACAAAATATATTATTTATTGATTGTGTATATTTTTTACTCAAAACCTTAGGTATAGTTTGTTAATTTGTAAAAATAATTATTTTGCATATTTTTTGCATATTTATGATATGAAACTGCATATTTTATAGATTTTTGTTGCATATAAATCCGGGCCCTAGACTAATAATAATTGAGTTATAAAATTTATACTGAATCCATGCAAATAATAATAAGTACATAATAATAATAAATAACATTAACTGTATTTTTTAAAGAATAAATAATATAATACAGTTTTTAATATTGCTTATATTTTCCATAAATAATTATCCTATTACTCTATTATAGTGAATATTACTGATTATTAGTAAGTAATTTAATATTCTTGTCAACTTTTTTTTGTTCTTACTTATTAGTTATTCATATGCTATTGCAGCAGGTGATCTACTACGGGATAGTGATTTACCAATTTAATATAAGTGATCTAGTATCTACCACAAAATTCGAATAGATACATTTTTTTTTTATTAGTTAATTTAAGATTCTAAACATAAATCAAATCGTAAAATGACTGTTGCAGTGTCAGTATTATTGTAATAGGTATTTCTAAATATGACTTTACACTTTTTTCTTTATATAGTATCAGTATGCTTTGTTTTCGACATTCGACAATATTAATTATTATGGCTATAATGACTAATGACTTATGAGTATTATTGCAGTAGGCTCTCAATTCTAACAATGATAATATTAAGACGTATATACTCGATAATAATTAATAATTATTATCATGTGATGTGTCAATTTAATTTGCAGTACCTAATCGAAAATTATATTATTTATTACTTATAAAATTATAACTATTAATAAGTACCTACTGCATTATCGTTGAATCGCCATCTACATAAATATTAAATGTTATAAACCTTTACCCTGTATTTAGGTACCTACCTGGCTATATGTGCTTGGTAGTCGGTTTAGACTTTAGTTGGTTATATCACAGAATAGATTCTGTGGTTATGTACAAAAATCTGATAATTTATAAATTTTGTAATCTATAATGTTTGTTAAAAAAAAAAAAACTCATTTAAATAATAGTGATAAAATAGATGACTTTGATCTCACCATTAATCTTGTAATATAATTATTAGGGACCGGAATTATATTCTTTTGCATATTTTTTTGAGACTATGCAGTCAGACGGGGGTTCGAAATCTTTAAAAATCATGAAACAGGTTAGTTAATGGCAAAAGTTTTTTTAGCATATTTGAGAATATTTCAAGATAAAAAAATATTCGGTTAAAGAATGTGTCCGATAATAGTAATATGATATTGATACATTATATACCTATGTATTATAATTTATAACCATCGTTTATACAATCATGTCCTAATAAGTAATGTACTGTAAATTGTAATATTCTGTAGTAGATAAGTGACTTATCTAAGATAACGATGCCCGACAAGATATGGAATTATTACTACACTTCAAAAATAGCTAGCTCCAGGCGTTCGATTGTTACTAAATGTACGGTACAACACAGCAGTGTCGCGTGTCGTGTAGTGTTGACATAGGTAGGTTAGGTTAGGTATACATTAATTACATTATAGTTTCATTATATTTCATTAGTTACTTGTTTTTACTTGATCATAATTGTTATTAATATAATTTAATACATTTTTTTTAACATATATTATTTTGCTTATTTTTTGCATATTATTTTTTATCATATACTTAATTATTATCAGTTTTTTTTGTATTATTTTGTATATAAATTAATATTTTTATTTCAAGAGAATATATTCATAAAAAAGCATATTTTTCGCATATTTTATTATGATTTTTAAAGAATATTGGAAGAATATTTTCAACTTTTTTAGAGAATATTAGCATCTTATTTTGGCTATTTTAAAAGAATATAATTCCGGCCCCTAATAATTATGTATATTATATACATTTTTTTTAAATCTAAGTATACATTAACTCATGATATTAATTAAAAATGTAACAGTATCTACTTAGCTTTGATGTAAAAATGAGAAGAAAAAGATATAAAAAGAAATAATATAGTTTAGGCAACAATAATAATTATATAATTATAATTATAATATTACTTTGTAATGTATAACAATATATAATTTTTATAAAGTAATTTAATATAATAGCAACAATATTAAACAATAAGCAATTAAGCTCTTAAAGGATATTTAAATGAATCTTGATGACGTAATCGTATTATCGTAACAAAATATGTAGATATATCAATGAGTTGTTAAAGTGTCGTTTTTATAATATTTTTATAATAGTGGTTTTTCCTTAAAAATAACAATATTCTACAATTATGGTCTTTGGGCCATTATTCTAGCTGAATTAATATTATAGTCAGCACGAAAAATTTGACCAGCCCATAAAAACCACTACATTTAAAACTCGGTTGACTGGCGCTTTTCGAAAATTGCAGGGTTAGCCCAAGCACCCTAGGCTGTCACCGTATAGACACGCCTATGGCCTATGACTGTATTAGACATATTAATGTACATAAATTATACAGTGTACATTATAGATATAGTCATATAGATTATAGTTTTGTATCCATCCATTGATGAAACTTAATGACGTGGAGTAATAGTGAAGACTGAAGGTAATCGATTATAGTAGGTCACGAAATAATGATCGTTTTAGGCGTATTCTAGGTTCATTTGGAATAGTGTGAATAATTTTTATGTTCAAGTAGGGGTTGCAATAAGTTGAATAACAAAGATTGGAATGTAGGCGTTTTTAAAATATTTTGGCAATGTTTTAGGGTAGAAAGATCTTTATGGGGAGTATTATATTCAAATCGAAGTACGGAGATTTGTTTATTTGATTGAGTCATTTGGATTGAAATGTTGGTGGGTTCTAGGGTTTAAGCCAGTAGCGCCGATCCTTTTTTAAACCACTGGGGTAAACCCTGTTTGAGGATACCACCTACCCACTCATCCAAGCCTGATTAAGAGAGACAGGTATAAGATATCTTTTCTACATCGTGCCTGCTTTCTGCATTAAATGCATTTTGCTTATCTGTTGTCTGCTTCTTTGTACTTACTATTTAGTATTTACAAATTAAAACTATATCAAAAAAAAATTACTCACGACCTATTAAAAAGTTCTGAGGTATTTATCCCACTAACCATACGTGATCGGCGCCACTTGTTTAAGCCCAGACTATATTATTATACTCGATATGTATTTATCATCTATGCGCTTATACATTATATGTGTAGATATAACTGCAGAAGTATAAAGAGGTTATCAATTTCAATTACCATTATTACGTAGATTTGTACAAATCATATCCAAATTGGCTATTATATTATATTTATATATTATATATCGTATAATAAACCATACACATTGTGTATCATCTTGAAATTCTTGACACTCACTCCAATAATAATAAAATTACTCTCCGGAGTTCGAGTATGCAGGTAATATTATAATAAGTATAAACATTTAGTTGTTGATCTTTTTATAACAATGAACCGTTTTAAAATATAGATTATTTTTATTAGGTATAGGTACCTAGTTTAAAAATACATAATCATTAACATTCAATTTACCTAATAATTATTTTAGTCAATAATAGTACTGATGTAATATACATACATTATGTATGATACCTATTTATAGGTATATATCTATATATATATATAATATATACACATAAATAATAATATATATATAGTTGCACAAATATCACAGAATTTTACCTAACATTTACAATTATTATATATAACAAAAATCATAGAGATGTCAAGTTTCGGTGGTTTCATCATTTCCGAAAAAACTTGAGTATAACCACGCTACCACACATAAGACAACACAGATGCAAATCATCATGAGGACGATTTTTTTCTGCAACAAATAATTAAATAGCTTTAAAAATCAATTGTATTATAACTTATAAGTATACTGTACTAATTAGTATTTTGTTTAACACGTAAATTCGTTTCCTAGTTAAAAATATATAATATTATTCGTACCACTCTCGCTTTGCTAGTGTATATAACAGCTTTTTTGGTTTCAATTTTAGCATTTTCAGCAGCTTCTCCAGCCCTTAACACATGTTGTTCTATACTGTTAATTATGTCACCCTGTAAAAAAATAATAATAAGTTTACCATTAATTATTTATAACATCTTTGAAAATAAAACAATTATAGCTACAAGCAATTAGTAACGATAATGTAGTAAAATTAAAAAACAAAAAAAATATTTAGGCCTACTTATATGAAAAATCTAATTAGTGTATATTAATTTTATTGTGTATAGGTAGGTATTCAATCAATTAATATTCACATCATAAAGCAGTTATATCAGTTTTACTTTTTAATTTTTTCATTAATTCTTATGAAATGCACGAGCCAATTAGAAATTGCACGTGAATAGATTTTAATAATTTTCTAGAATTCTTGTTTATATACTTACGTGAAATCCATATCTTATTAATATTTTAATCGAATTTCGTAAGCATCAAATACAAAATATTGGCACTTGGAAATAAAAACCTGTTATGTCTATTTAATACACAGATTTGAGCATTCGTAACAATAGGTTAAATAGTATTACATTTACACATAAAAAAATATTATATTATATACTATATTTATCATAATTTATTGCTATTAAAATTGATTCACAAAGATAAATAGATGGAGCTAGTATAGCGACGAACAATAAATAATTAGGACGGCTTTCTTACTAAATACCAGCAATTAAAATTTTAACAATTTAACCGTTTTAATGGCATGATTGTGATACAGTAATTATTATGTGATATAATATTATATTTATATATGTACCTAAATGGATTTGTTTCGAATTTGTTTATACACTGTATGAATAAATACTGCATGTCACTCGCAATACAATACATTATACAACGCAATATAAGTACGCACGTGTACCAGCAACTAGTTGATATTGAAAATTAGATATTGAAAATAATATAATCTTAGACGATAGTAATAGACAATAATATGTTTATACGTTTATTACGCATTAAGAGTCGTATATTTTTGTTATACGTTTTTAACACGTCCATGATTTTTGAATAATGAATACATGCATAATGTACCAGATAGATTATTACAATTACATTGTATATCAGCAATCAGCCGACAAATGATGACAATAATAAAAAGTCATTTATGATAATCAGAGACGGATATAAGTTATTAGGTAAAGAGATTTAAAACGAAATTAACGTATATACCTACGTCACTGCTGCAATACTTGGATTATACTTGGACTATATATGTACAGCTATAGGAAAGGTATAAACGAGATAATATTTACTAAGTATAATATTTGATATTTATAATTTATATTATCGTCATACTTGCTTTTCTACCAGCATCGCCATCTCAACAAACATGTCCCGGAGCTCCTGGATGCTCTTCTCCAGTTTCATTAGTTCCAAGTGCCTGTCTTGGACTTCCTGCAACGTGCTTCTAGCTTCCAGCGTTTCGGCAATTATCTGAAAACATACACAACAATTATATTAACATATACGCGTACTGCATACACGACTAAATATATAGCTTTTATATTTTGTAAGACGTGATGAGATACATGAAAAAATCAAGAACAGCTCTTACGTTGCCGTTGAACACGGCGGAATAGTTGCCTTGGCTGACTAGTTCGTCGAATTGATCGTTGGATATTTCGGCTTTTGCTGCAGAAAATATATAACAATAACATGTCATAATCGGATCGACGATGTGTAATGCATTAAGTCATTAAGATATAATATAATATTCCATTTGAAAAAAAAATGTAATCACTCACCTATGCACACGACTTTCTGCATGCGTTCCTCGCATTTTTCTTTGTAGACGATTTGCTCGGCATTAAACTCGGCTAGGGCTTCGACCAACATGTGTATCGTGGTGGCGTGTTGGGTTTTTCGTATCCGCAACGCGGCGCTCACTTGTTCGTTGTCACCGGAAAACTCGTCTTCTTCCTGATTAATCTGTTTCTCTAGGCCTAAAAAGAAAATGCCACAAAATATTTTAAACGCTCCAACGAACACGACTACACACTTCCGGTTTTCTTCTAGTTTCGTGGATAGGTACTTATATATTTTGATAAGTCAAATTTAAAATTTTAATCTCGGCTTTCTAACATATATATATAATATTATTATTTTCGTGTATTATACACGTGGCTGATTGTAATCCGATTAAATTTATAAAATATAGTTTTGGATAATAAATTATAATACCGTATTATTTTATCTACCTCGAGATTTTTACATTTTTCCTTTGTCACTGTATATTATTTCCTGTCACGCGACTAAATGTTTTTTATTATTTTTAAATATCTTAACAATGGTTTCAATTAATTCTAAATTCAGTAACAAAATGATTCAGCAATTAATTTTAAGATTAGTATTTAGTATAATTTTATTTTGGTGAAATTAGTCGAATGATTATGCAAACATTATTTATAGAAATCTGTTATAGTTAATAGTTTCGTATTTAAGAGAACAATCACGCTGTCTTTTAGTTTTAATAAGCATTTATATAAAATTTGAATTAATATTTGATTATTTATATTCGTCAAATAAGTTCGTACTTTTTATAATATAATACATAGACAAGTATATGATATATATGTGTTACTTAAAATAATAGTAGGTAACTTGTAATTAGTAAGTCAAGATGTCTGGTATATCATTTAATGAATCGTCAATGAAGGGCCTTGGCGGTGTTAAAGAATATTTTTTGTTATATGTACAGAATATGTGACATTTCCGAAGTCCACTGTTGTTCGAGACCTTGATGCCCGTGAATCCGTTCTGGACAGCCTACAGATTACCATTTACGATTTTTTTATTAAGGATATTACCTCGTCCATATCATATGAATATATATATATATATATAATTAATGTACATAGGTACATGTGATAAAAAAAACATAATTGAGCGTTTATTATTACCGTGTCATTTCTCATTTCTATGAAATATTCGTGAAACTGTTTGATAATAATAATAGAAGTATACCTACACCAATAATCAATATTATATATGAAAAGAAAAATTTCAAACCAAATAAATTTGTATATTATTATTATTAATACTCACGTGTCCATATTATGTCTATATTTATTCGACATTTAATTTAAGGGCTGAGTTTATTAACCCAATAAGTCCATTTTATAACCCAGATTAAAAAAAAAAAAATTCACTATTATTTTTGATCTCAAATAAAAGTTTATATAATAATTTGTATTTCGGTAAATTATATTTCAAAAGTTTAGTTGTAAATAATTTTAAACGAGGAATTTAACTTGGATTTATCTAGTTTTATTAATATTTTTTATAAATATTATGAATTCAAATTAAAACATTAAAATAAGTATTATTATATAAGAGTTATAAAACGTCAAAACAAATACTAATTTAAAATTCTCGATAGGGTGTACCAGTGGCGTATTTACGGGGGGGGGGGGGGGGTCCCGGGTCTCGACCCCCTCCCAGAAATTTTTTTTTCAAATATTATATAAATAATATCAATAATAAGTATCATAATTAAATTAACTCGTATGTATTTTATTATAATGTTATAAACTTATACTTAATACTAGGACCCCCCCCACAAAAAAATTGAAAATACGCCACTGGGGTGTACAATATAATGTCTTAATTCAACAGTATAAATTCATAAAAAATATTTAGACATCTATCTAAATTACCATGGTTGATTTTTTTGAGCATCATAATATACTATAAAAAGCCATATTTCGAAAAAGGTGGATATGGTAGTTGTTACACTCAATCATATAATTAATATAATATAGTTGCATTGTTGCGTCCAAATCTAACACGATTTTGTTATTATTATACATTTATTATGTTAAAATGTATAACCTTTCAATGTGGTGCTGACTTGTTTTCCCATTTTTTTCACATTTTCCGTTTTTATATCTATATCTCGTTTCATATCTGCAAAATAAATACAATAACGACAATATTATAATCTATATTAAACTTTTACTGTCAAAAGTACAGCTGCTCTGTGCTCAGCTGTTGCTGTAAATGCTGTATATTATTGTTTATTAATTTATTTTAATATATTAAATACATGTTATATACGACAATATCATCATACTTTCATCTTGCCTGGGTAGAAGTAGTAACTTTCCGTGTAATGTTCTCATTAACACTACATGTTCTTTGATTTGTCTTATTTTCAGCCGACACTGTTCGATCTGTAATATTGATGTAGTAGGTATTATGATTTGATTTATGTTGTATTAGTAATCAGTTTAAAAATAGTTCGTGTTTCAAACGAAACTATAATCATAATAAATATTATACATTTATATGTATTATTATGCCATATTTTATTTGTTTATATTATTATATTTTAAATGATAGGTATGTTTCAAAGAAAATTAAAGTAATAATCAGACATTTGACGAAGCATCATTATCACCAAAATATTATCTTGTATACTATGTATTATTATTATTTTGCCAAGTTCCTTCATAATACATATGTATATATATATATATATTTTAATATAAAATATATAGGTAGGTAGTACTCATCATCACAATGGGTATTGAGTTTGATTAACTTTCTATTACACAAACTATAAAAACGCTCACGTCATAATCATTCATCATATTTTGATTAAATTACACAATTTTTTTTTAACATCGAATTCATCTGGACATGATTATATACGTATTAACTATTAACTATTAATAATAGATATATTTAAAACTATATAGTACTTGATCGAAGAAATGTTCCATGTAACCATACTCAGAGTATTGAATATCCAGAGCTACGTTATCCACTCCTCTTATGTTATTGCGGGAATCCATTCTGTTGACGTGATTTGGAAATACATCTTCAACAATCTTTAAAAACATAAATACGATAATCATAAATAAACAATACGTATATATTTAAATACGTGAAAGCCAGTGAGTATAAACGTAATTTGTGAGAGGAGCTTAAAGTCTATATAAAGTTAAACGTCATTATTTCAAAATTAATATAAAGCTCCACTGAGCACTCAGGATTATTTTAAATTTATAGGTTGCCAAACCATATACGCTTATTAGTTATTATAATACATGGATTTTAACTAAGTAATATATGTATAGTTCACTTTTTTAAATCATGTTTATGTATTTAATCAATTTTGCTTATAGAAAACTTATTTTAGCTGGAAATCATATATTATTGTAATAACTGCAACATATACATAATACATATTTTTAAATGTATTTATAATTCAAACTAATAATTAATAATATTATATTTAACTGGCTATATTTAATATATTTAGTAATTAAAATAATCTAATAAAATATTTTTTTATTTGTATGATATAAAAGAACTGTATTTTATGTATAATTGAATATTAATGTCATTTTTTAAATTATTATTTTAAATATTAATAAATAATATACTTAAAACGATACAATCATAATAATAGTATAAATATATGTGTTTTTTACTTGTTTTGTTAATAATTTGTATAGATTTTATTTTTACTTTTATATTTATTATTACAGAGAACTCTAATTAAGAATTTTTTTTTTAAATGTTCGACTCAAAAAAGTCAATTATTAAAATATTACACAAATTTAATGATTTTACCTAATCAGTCTAACCAAACTGAATTAATAATTTATTTTGTACCTTAAGATTGGTAATTAACTAGGTATTTAATCGTATTTTTAAATTTTTACTTCCTATTAAAAAAATTGGTTAAGATAATACATTTTTTTAAATATAATATAGGTAGGTTTATAAATAATAATATGAAAAAATAATATAAATAAATTGATAGTTATGATAATATTTTTAAATAGTTATGTAGGTAATATAAAAAAATTATTATTATCATTCAATTAATAAATATTATATTATTTTGGTGATTAATATTTAAATTAAACAGAATTATGATAAATATTTTAGACTTGAACAATATGTTTTTTTTAACGATAAGCTTTATAGAGTGTTACTTGGGTGTCTTATTTAACATAAGCCATTTTCATCTTCCATTTATTCTTAATTCTCTTCTTAACTAAAAATACTTTTTTTGTATACAGTTTAAATTGATCTGTTGTTTAAACTATCTATCTATAATTCTATAATTATATTTAAATTTCCACATTGTTCTTTTTTTAATTAGTTCAATTTCATCTTGACATATTTATTTATAATTAAATTTGAAATAATAGCTAAGTACTAATTAAGCAATAACTGGCATTTTGGTTATGACTCATGTATTATGAACTTATGATAAATTGGAATTATATATTATTACTTTTTTTTTTTTTAATTGAAAAATCAACGGTCCATGATTTATACGATATAACGAGATTTTCTTTTCTATTTGACGGCTATAAAAGTTCACATGGGCATAGACGGTTTTCTTATCTTAAATTATATTTATTATATTCAATCAAATATATATATTTAAAATCTGTACATGCGAGATGCGAATTACGCAGATATTATACATTAATTTTAATATTATAATGACATGTGTAATGTATTTATATATTAACAAACATAATTAATATTCATAGGATTAATGTTTTGATGTATCTATTTAGATAATATGACTAGTTCAATGGCATGTTAAATCTAACTGTTTAACCAAAATTATTTTTGACTATTTTCTTTCGAAGCATGCATTAAGATTTAAGACTACAATACATATATACCTAACCTAATTACAAATAAATAGCAATAAAATAAAATAAAAACAGATATAAATCAAAAATTATACTTTATTACTCAATATTATATGTACGAAACAACAATTTCAATTTGTACGTCTATCCGGATAAATAAATATCGTCCTCAGCGAGTAATATAATTTACGAAAATACATTATATTATATTGGAAAAAACATGGACGTATGGTACTTACTACGGTAGGTGTATAATAATATTTATATGGGTATTATTTCCCTCGTTTTTATATCAATGATCGCTAACCAATCACTCAGCACATATTTGTATACTAACACAAATACCTATTAAAACAATTTTACGTTATTTTTTGGAGTATCTAAGACTACATCAATGGTATCATCTTTATAACGTCCTGTCCTTCTACATAAAATGTTGTTTACTGGTTTAAAAAACATGTTACTATATTTAATAAAAGTATAATATACATATATATATAGATACGGCTAATCGTTTTTTTCTTTCCAGTATTTTGTGTTTGACTATTACGGCCTTTTATCCGCAATAAATTATTGTTATATTATGAATACAATAAAAATAATGTTCCTTATGGTTCCGCACTACCGAATATTAACTACAGCGGCACTCACCTAATGCAGGCCTTGAAGTCATTGTGTTAGGAAAAATTAATTGGTGCCATTTTCAACAGATAGATCAGAACTGCAGTTGGCACAACAATAAACCAATTGTGTATGTATGATGTTTGTGGTAAAAAAATATATTTATATACCTACCTATAAGTAGTATATATGGTATAAATAATAATTTAAAATTTATACATAATATACGGGAAAATTGAAAATTTTTATTTATAGTAAATTTACATAGATATAGATATATTCTATCGTTGATGCGTAGATACGCCAAAATAATATTATAATGAGCATAACATACAATATATGTCCCACGTTTTATTTAATCGTGTCGAGTTTTTTCTAAACAATCCGTATGTACTACAACGAGGATTGCCTATTCATAATATTATACAGGTAGTATTTTAGGTACCTACCTACGACACAATTAACTTTTATGAACGGCCACTATACTTGCACTCAGTATCACAGCTACAGATTTATTATCTATTTAGTTATACACTCTGTGTACACAATACAAACTAGAATGTTGAAGATTGTATTTTGTTCGGCTTGTCAAAACGAATATTTACATAGTTAATCAACTGAAAATCAGCGAGAACAAAAATACTATCCTAAAATTGATTTATTTCCGTCTTAACTCTTAAGATATACTTTTTGTAACCGTTATGTATTTTTGTGTGTTTTCAGTTTTAACACAACTTACGCAATTTTAATTCAAAACCTCTTTGTTGCATATAATAACTAAATGAAATATTTTTGATTGTGTTTTGAGAGTCAGTTTTTTGTTGTAGATAACACAAGTGCAATTAAGTCACAATTATTACATATATGTCTCAATCAAATATTTAAAATCCAAGGTTACTTTGTCACTAAATACTGATACTAATTTAGTTATACAATGGGCAATTAAATGCCTATGATTATGTATTAATTACTAAATCTTAGTATACCTAACAATAATAAAATATGATATTAAAGATTTCGAAAATGAAATCAATTTTTAAAATTATTATATAAGCAATTTAAGTATTTTGTAATTAAATGTTGAGTAAAAAGTTAGTTTTCTTACTTATGTTACTTATGTAGTAGGTGTTTGCCACTATTGTTTGCGGTTGTTTATTAATTATTACTAATAATATCAGCTGACATATTATAATTAAATCTAAAAACTAGCAATAATTTACAATTTACATTTATATATATAATAAATTGAGTACCTATTGATAATCGGCATGTTGTACATTTATAAGTACTATACTAATATTAAAAAATTATTATATATCTAGACGCAATATTGAATTCGAATGTAACTAAGCTACTAAGCATTTAAATTATCTATATTATAGGTTTTTATGAAAAAAATATGCTACTCTGTTAAAATATATTTTGATAGTTAAGACAATGGGGAAATACATTATTTATAAGAGGAGTGATATATTAAAATATTATAGTATTGTACAATGTTCTAAGTTCTTACATATTGTTTTATATTGTTTAAAAATATTCATATCACCTATAAATAACATCGTAAAAAAATACTACTTACAGCTTGTAACTCTTTCAGTCTATCTTTAATCATAATAATTATAATAAATAAAAAAAATACTATTCACTTTTGCAGCACAAACATGTCAAACAATAAAGATTACACTAGAATAGATAGGTACTAAATACATTATTATTGTGACACTGTACATTCGGCGCTAACTAACTCGAAACTGAAATGACGATACACGACCACGAGTTTTGAACGGTAATAATTTTATGTAACTCCCACTACGTATTGTACGTATAGCTAGGTACACCGTATATATAAGATTATTACGAACATTATTAGTTATTACGCTTTTAATTTTATAGGTATCCATGATTCATACATAAACAATAAAGTATGCTGCATTGTTTAAATTAACTATTGAAATTATTGATTTTTTTTAGTTATCTGAATAAAATATTATTACAATTATTGTAAATTTATATTTTAAATACCATTACGCATATAATTATTAATTTAGTTCAAATAATTTATAAGAGTGGTTATTTTTTTGATTTATATATATTATGCTTATTAATGTATAAATATGATGGTTAATGATGGTTATTCCCATATCATTAGGTATATCAAGGGAAGCATAGGACAACGCCACCAGAGCCCTGCATGAATGTAAATGGCCTATATCTAGTCTAGTTAGCCCTATAAAAAATAATATTACCTAAATTATAGTCGTGTGAAAATACTAAAATATTATAATTACATATAACAATAGGTATCATCTACCACAACGTGTCATCACCAGACATTTTTGATAATGTCTGTTTTTAGAATAGGTATTTATATTATTTTTTTCCGGAAAACGATAAAAACAACATTAATAAAAAGTAATAAATATTTTATTGAATATTTTAGATTTTGAGCGGAGTGATGAACGATGAATTATTTATGTATACACATTTTTTGTAGAGTTTTATGTATTTTTTGTGTTTTTGTGTCTATCATCACTCATTGCATTTTGAGCAGTAAAAACAATTTAATCTTCAACCTCAATATATTTTTTGGTAAAAAACTGCAATATAATATAAACAACTATACTAATACCTACTGTAAATCAAGTTTGTACTTGGCGAACAAAAGTAAAAAAACGGGTGAGTGAGTATCGCTCTGCTGTACATTAGGGGTGGGGTGGACCTTGGACTAGGGTAGGTTAAATTTGAATGCAATGCTAGGTATCATTGTATACGAAAAACGATTTTGAACGGAGATGATTTGTCAGTCTAGGATATATTATATTTAAATATTGTCATATATTCTATTTTGAAACTATTCCAAACATTTAAGTAAAAGTTTCAAGATCTTACGTTTAGTAATTTTTTTAAAATAACAAAAATCGAAAATAATTTATTAGTAAAACGTTATTTTACACGTGTATTAATTATAATTAAAACTTTAAACACTCGTACAATTTTTTAAATTGAATAATCCTCAAACTTTTTTATAATTATTCTAAGCTTAACTTATGGACAGCATAGTATTAAATTTTCAATTCTTAGCTTTTGATAGTAAAATATTTATAAATTTTTAATTACCAAATAGTGAAAAATATTCATGAATTTGACGAATTTTTGTCAATATTTGAACTTCAAATGCTAATAAAAAAAAATTATTCCTATATATTTTTATAATTTTTGAATGAGAGTTAGAACAAGTTATGTGGACCCTTCTATTAAATTTTCAAGTAATTTGTACCAGCTAAATTTTTTTTATCAACATTTATAAAAAAAAAATTAAAAAAATTGATTATTTTAAATGCCTATAAATAGCTCAAAAAAGTCAAAATATTTTGAAAATCAAATCACGTAAAGAAAATGCCAATCTTAATAACTGGTAAAGTTTTCAAGTATTTACGACTTATACTATTTGAATAACAGTAAATATCAAAAATCGTTTGAGGCTAAACCGTTATTTAACGCAGTTTTGTAAAAATTTAAATTTCAAACACTCATACAATTTTATTGTCTAAATCCGGTAGAGTTTTTTTTACAGATATTTGAAGAAAAATTTATGGAGAACCTTGTACCAAATTTTTAAAATTTAGTTATAAAATAAAAAAAAATTTACGATTTTTGAACCACAAAGTTACTTGCAAATTTTCGCAATTTTGACATATTTCGTATAAATTCGAACTTTAAGCACTTATAAAAAAAATTGTGACAAACGATTTTGGATTTTTTTTTATCACTTTAAGAGCAACTTATAAGAAACCTTGTATTCAATTTTAAAGATTTTCTGGCCGGCCAAAAAATTTTTATCATTATTTTAAAAAAAAATTCTCATAAAAATCGAAAATTTCAATTGTCTACTATAAATGAATCTAGGTAAAAATGTCCGAGGAAAAAATGTCCACGGTAAAAATGTCCGGAAAAAAATGTCCGGGGTAAAATTGTCCAAAACCAAAAATGTCCATGGTAAAATTGTCCAAAATAAACTAAGTAAAAGACCTCATTTACAACATTGATTATAATATAATATTTTTAAAAAAAATAAGCAATTATTAGTAGTCAGATATGAAAAATGTATTTATACAACATCGAATATAATATTTAAAAAAATAATTAATAATAATTATAACTTTTTTCGTTATTGAATATAAAATATAAATAAAAAAATTGATTGTAAAAATGTCCAAATAATAGTTAATAATTTATAATTTTTTCGTTATTGAATATAAAATATAAATAAAAAAATTTATTGTAAAATTAATGTCCAAATAATAGTTAATAATTTATAATTTTTTCGTTATTGAATATAAAATATAAATAAAAAAATCGATTATAAAAATGTCCAAAAAAACCCAGATAATTATTGCCTAATTAAAATTTATGAAAGTCAATGATATACATTTTAAAAAGTTTTCTATACTTCTTTCTTTATTATTATACTCTTCGCAAATTTTTTTTAATTTTTCTTGCATATTAATATACATTTTTTTTTTTTTGCCGGAGGTTGTCCTATATCTCTTTGCCCAATTTTAACTTCATCGACTCCTAATTCTAATCGCATCTTTTCTATGAGTAACCATATACTAGGATGCGAACGATTTACTAATTTAGAAAATCTGTGATTCCATCCTTCAGTTTGGTTGTTAGTGCGCTGGCCATCGGTTAACGTAACTTCGTGAACATTCCAAACTGAAGGAGGAAATGCAGCAGGGGTTCTTCTAATAATGTTACTTCTGGTATTATTATTTATAATTCTCCCCCCTATGTAAGTTGAATCAAAATACTCCATCAACTCATTTGCTTCTTGTGGCATAATTGATTTTAAATAAATTAACCCTTTTGGTACGTCATTTATTGGTAAAAATGCCAACCCATCTAGCATTCGACAAAATGTACTAAACAATTGGTTTTCCCTATAATGCTTCTCAAGACCTAATGATTGGATTTTTCTATGAGTTGATTGGCACAAATGATAAAAACATCCTTGAATTTTAATTTGGTTTCCTAGAATATTTTTAGCCGCATTAATTACAGCTTTTTCAAAATCAATATTTAAAACACTAGGACATGGATTTAAATTTATATTAGCGCATTTTTCTAAAATTATATTAAAAACGTTTTCATATGTCTTTTGACTCTTGTTTTGTAACAAACAAAACACAGTTGTTATAAAAATGCCCCTGACCTGTACGCGAATTACATATAATTGTTGAAAAAAAGTTGGAGCTAAAGTGAAATTCCCATCCATGTACCATTCGTCAGCTTCTGCAAGATAACGTAGGCATTCATCGGTAGGTAGCAAAAATAATTATACGTTCATCCGATTCATTGTTATTGTCATAAAGTAGGAATCGTTGATGGTTTGGTTCCCCAGTGGTGCTCCATTCGTCTAAATGGCATAAAATAAATTTCATATATTATAATATGTATCGACTAATATCTGTGTATCATTTAAAATAAAATATTTTTAATTTTGTACCATATACAATATGATGTAATACTATAAAACACAAAAAATGTAATTATACTTTAGTTCAATACTTATAATAGTATCGAAAAACTTGTAAATTGTAGGTACAGTATAAGGTATAACTAGAGATGTAACTATGTAAGCTTGACAATTTTGTAATGTATTTTTTTATTTACTATATTATTATGTTCAATATAATAAACCAAAATAATGTTAAAATGGGTATAAATGGTAATAAAAGTACATGGTTTAAAATATAACTATGAATATATTAATAATAATATAATTATAACTTATAAGTTATAACTATAACTATAACTATATAATATCAAAATATTTATTTGATAAAAAATTAATATGATAAATTATAACATTTTCATGTTTCTGAAGATTTTCACAAAAAAAAATTTTCATGAAAATGTACATCACTAGGTATAACACATTAATTATATATTAATTATATACCTGTTAAATTCAATTGACTAAGGTCAGTTGGAAGTTTGGAACTATTGGGTGATTAGATTTTTTTTTATTTCGTAGTGTCCTTTTCACTAATTGTTCTGGAGGCATTCTAGATTTACAATCTATATTCAGTTGAACTATTCCTTCAGCAAATAGTGATGATGGATTTTTATCAGTAATTGTCGCTTTATTCTAGTAATAATATTACATTTTGCATTTAATTCATTTTAGAGCACGCTATCCATGAATTTGTTATCTCCGTTTTAAACACGTACGACATAGACAATTTTCATTTTATATAGTTTCAATAGTGTGTTGTTAGTTTTGATATTAGAGCAAATTGACCTATGATTAAACTTTTAGGTAATAAAATTATCGGTACTTAAGCGTTGGCGATTTTTCAACATTTAATTTAATGGTTTAGTTTTTATATATGAACATTTTTAAATTAATGTATTAAAAAATTGCCGACAATTAGCACAGTGAATGAAAATTTGATATTTTGTTCGTGTGTAAAATGAAGACAACAAATGCACGTATATAAAAATTACATCAAGTTAATTTTAAAGTCATAAATCTTACTTTCATTTCTGCTAAGCATTTCACGACTGATATTTCGTCGAAATCAGCTGAATGTGAATAGTTTTTAACCAATAATGGATTATTTTTTAATAAATCTGTAGTTAGTGATGCAGAACAATTTAACAAATTTCGTTTGACACAATGCCAACGAATTTTGGTTTTCAGCATATGTTGAATGGTATATGCATATCCATTTAAACACAATTTATTTTTATTTTTATTTGATTTAATAATTTCAGCCATTTTCAAAAAATTCAGTAAAATAAAATAACATGCACGCACGCTTAAACGATTCAACTGAAAATTCAGAACTTAAACAGATAATTATGTTACCTAATACGTTATAACAAAATTGTCTCGATAATCTTATCGTAATAACTGCTATTTGATGTCAATTACAAATTAGGTAGGTATAAATATATACAGGTATTCACACTCATAGTAGAACACAGGGTGTTTTTTGACATGGATAACTAATGTGTTACAGGGTGTTTCCATTTTATTATATCGTTCAATAGTTTTTAGATTTTGGAAAATTTTACCATTGACATTCTTGCATTCGGACATTTTCACCTCGGACATTCTTGATTTCGGACATTTTTACCAAGGACATTATTGGTTTCGGACATTTTTACCGTGGACATTTTTTCCTCGGACATTTTTGTGTAATACCACTATAAATAGCTCAAAAAAAGTAAAAAAAAAAAAAATACTAAAATAAATACTTTGAAAATTTAACAGTGTATAGAGAACACTAACATAAACATTTGATGAAAATTTCAAGTATTTACAGTGATTAGTTTTTGAATTACAACCATATAAAAATATCGGTTTTGCGTGAAAATTCCCGTTTTTCTGTCACTTTTTTTTTGTTTTTCTCGATTTTTTTTTGAAAACTGTTGGAAAATGTTTACTTTTCACCTCTATAATACACCAAGGATATCCACTTTGCCATTGGAAACCACCCCCAAAGTTTGAAATTGAAGCATTATTTCGACTAGTTATGCTGTAAACAGACACATAAAAAAACCACACACATCATTGTAAAATCAATACATTAATCACTCCGTTCAGAATCTAATATATCAGTACTTTACTTTTTTTAATAATAGGAAAAACAGAAGTTTCTACACAAAACCAATTTGTGATAAAATTGATTTTATTTATAAATTATTATTAAAAAACGAAGAAAGTCTTAGACTATTTTTATATAATGTTTCTAAAAGAATTTTTTATATGCGGATTGATTTTTTTTTAGATTCTGAACGGAGTGATGAATGTATTGATTTTACAATGATGTGTGTTTTTTTTTTGTGTTTTTGTGACAACATTTGGGGCAGTAAAAATGCTTCGATTTTTGACTTCAGCCCCTCTTTGAAAAGGAAATTAGATCTAGTTGGTACTTTGGGGGGGTCAAAAGTTAAAAATTTTCAATATTTTTTAAATGAGTCGGGAAAAACCCTAAAAAAATGACGGAAAAAACGGGATTTTTTACGCAAAACCAGTTTTCATCAAAATCGAATTGTTTATTTTGCTATAACTCAAAAACTAATCGATTTAAATACTTCAATTTTTCACCAAATGTTTATATTAGCGTTCTCCATACACAGTTAAATTTTCAAAGAATTTTAACTTTTTTTGAGTTATTTATAGACAATTGAAATTTTTAATTTTTTTTAGTATTTTTTTTTAAAATAACGATAACATTTTTTTGGCCGGCCAGAAAGTCTTGAAAATTTAATACAAGGTTTCTTATAAGTTGTTCTTAATTTGATAAAAAAAAATCCGAAATCGTTAGTCACAATTTTTTTTTATAAGTGCTTAAAGTTCGAATTTATACGAAATATGTAAAATTTGCGAAAATTTGCAAGTAATTTTGTGGTTGAAAAATCATAAAATTTTTTTCTTTTATAACTAAGTTTTGAAAATTTGGTACAAGGTTCTCCATAAATTTTTCTTCAAATATCTGTAAAAAACACTCTACCGGATTCAGACAAAAAATTTTTATGAGTGTTTGCAATTTAAATTTTTACAAAACCGCGATAAATAACGGTTTAGCCTCAAACGGTTTTTGATATTTGTTGTTATTCAAATAGTATAAGTCCTAAATACTTGAAAATTTTACCAGTTATTTAGATTGCCATTTTCTTTACGTGATTTGATTTTCAAAATATTTTGACTTTTTTTGAGCTATTTATAGGCATTTGAAATAATCAATTTTTTTAATTTTTTTTTTATAAATGTTGATAAAAAAAATTTAGCTGGTACAAATTACTTGAAAATTTAATAGAAGGGTCCACATAACTTTTTCTAACTCTCATTCAAAAATTATAAAAATATATAGGAACAATTTTTTTTTATTAGCATTTGAAGTTCAAATATTGACAAAAATTCGTAAAAATCATGAATATTTTACTATCAAAAACTAAGAATTGAAAATTTAATACTTTGCTGTCCATAAGTTAAGCTTAGAATAATTATAAAAAAGTTTGAGGATTATTCAATTAAAAAAATTTTACGAGTGTTTAGAGTTTTAATTTTAATTTGAAATCATAAATACACGTGTAAAATAATACTAATAAATAATTTTTGATTTTTGTTATTTAAAAAAAATTATTAAACGTAAGATCTTGAAACTTTTACTTAAATGTTTGAATTAGTTTCAAAATAGAATATATGACAATATTTAAATATAATATATCCTAGACTGACAAATCATCTCCGTTCAGAATCGTTTTTCGTATACCTATCATTGCATTCAAATTTAACCTACCCTAGTCAGAGGTCCACCCCACCCCGTAATGTACAGCAAAGCGATACTCACTTACCCGCTTTTTATAATTGATTTATTTGAATTTAATCCAGAAAAAAATTACATAAAAATAATATGTAGTATGTTACTAAAATATGGAAGTTTTTTTCTTCAAAATATCAAGTAATTTTTTAAAACTTGAAATTTTAATCTAAAGATTTTAACATAAATTATTAAATTTTAAAAGAACAGAAAATTTAATGTTAGTATACTTTTAAATTTGTTAACAGGAACGAAGAACATATAATACTACTAATAATAATAAAAAAAAAATGGTAAGTCAATAAAAAATGTATATCATTTTAAATAATTAAATATATTATAAAATTAAAAAAATTAATAACTAAATTACTTTGTTAAAATTATTTGGTCCTTAATCTTAAGATTAACTAGTTAAATACAAATTAACATTTAATATAAAATAAATTTTTAAATAATTAAAATACAAAACATAATAAACAATATACCTGTGTCTTTAAAATAATAGTTTGACAAATATGAATAGGTTATCCATATTAAGATGTTATATATTAAAGCTAATGTAACATATTATATTAAATTCTATTTTTCCGTTTGTGTGGGGTCGGGCAAATATTTATATCATCAGGTGAAATTAATTCTGCTGCTTCAATCAATAAATGATCATATTGTCCATCCCTGGCTGTAGTTTCCTTAGCATGATTCGCATATTTTTTTATATAATCGGTTGCTAGTTTTGTATCCACGTCATTCATGTACAGTCTATTACCCCAAGTGACAAGCACAATCGGCTAAAAATAAAATAAAATATTAATTTAATTTTCATCTTGTATAATCACATTCTTTAATTCTTAGTGGAAGACTGGAAACAAATCAATCCTTTGTTATTAATTACTAGTATATATAAAAATTTGTAGTTTTTTTTTTTTACATTCAAAATGAAAAAAACTTAACAAGCTGTAACTTGGAAAATTATTAATCAAATAACCAGGGCTCAGATTTTAAAGCATTTGCTAATTAATATAGGATACAGATAAAAATAGCTAAGTGAGCTATAAATTTGTTTTATGCACCAGGGACGACTCCAAATATCAAATTTTATAATGCTATTTTTTGCATATTTGAAGTATTTTAGGTTTTAAGTGCTACTTTTTGTTAATTTGCATAATATAACGTTTTATTTTGTATTTTAAAATGTTTAAATTTGGCAAAACATTTAATTTTACTGTATAACTCAGGTAAAATAATTTAATATATTATTTAATTAATAAATAATAATTTATTTTATTTTATTCTTATTTCCAAATAACTTTGAATAGTTGCCATGACTAATTAAAATAATTTTAGTAATTAAAAAATTTGAACAAACATAGTTTTTTTTTAATTATGAACAGAATAGATTTTTATTTTTGCTATTTTTCATGTTTTTAGAGCATATTATAGCGCATATTTCATTTATTTTTAGTGCTATAAAATCCGAGCCCTGCAAATAACAGTCCAATCCATAATAGGTAATCATAATAATATTATTATACGCACCCGATCTTCAGGCACTAAATTATATGGAGTAATAATATGTCTGAAAAGACAAGACTTTAAAACTGTTCGCATACGTTGAACTAAAACTGGATGAGTGCATGGATGATACAACATTACTACTGATCCGTGCTAAAAAAAAATATAAAAATATCATATGTTATGTAAAGTTATATCTAAAATAACTTAAAAGTAACTAGACAGCTATTAGCCATTAATGTGATACACTAATACACACCTCTAAATTGTGCAACCATCTCTGTTTTGGTAAAAATTTATATTCACCGTATCTGGCCCAAGCAGGTCGATGTGAACCACTAACAAAAATTAAAAACACATATTATATTAAAAATTTAAACTTTTAATGTTAATAAAATATGGTTAGCATAAGGTCTTAAACCTAAAAAAATATTAATTATACAGGGTGATTCTTTTATCAGAAAACACTCATTATTTCAAAAAGTATTCATGTTTATGAAAACATTTTTTAGATAGTTTAAAGTTGTTAAAAAAACAACGAAATAATGAGTGTTTTATGAAAAAAGAATCACCCTGTATAATTATAACTTATAATTACACTTGGAAATAGTTAAAAATTAAATTAATTTGAAAATAAGTACTTACAATGAGGGAATATCGTGGTTGTAAGATATTGATTCTTTCATGCACACGTGATTAGCCTATAAAAGAAAATATTAAATAAAGGAGTAAAACAATTAGAAATTAAATCATTATTTATTTATCGACTTTTTGTATGGACAATTCATTATAAATGTACTTGATTCATAATAAATATATAATATTTTATGATATTTCATAACAAGCATCAGTGGTTCAGTGGTAGAATGCTCGCCTGCCACGCGGGCGGCCCGGGTTCGATTCCCGGCTGATGCATAAATTTTTTTGCTAAATTTTTAATTAATATTTTTTTTTTCACATATAAATATTTTACAATTTAAAATTAATAAAAGCGAAAAAATAAATATAAATCACCAGACTGTTATACGAATGAATAACTTCCTTATTTTCTCTAAATTTGTAATTAAAAATAAAACTGTCAAGTAGATAACTGCTTTGCTTTACAGCAGGTATAAGTGAATATATTTATTAAGTATATAAATAGATGTATTAAATTTAAAATCAATGATAAAAGTGTATTGAAAGTATTCTATAGTAATATTAACTATACTAACTATAGAGCTTAAATTATGAGCTTTTTTAATTAAAAATGTATTATTAGTTTCAAAATGTACAAGAAAATGCTATGTGGGAAAAAGATATAATATATATTATAATGTAATTTCAATTTTTAACTTTTTGATTTAAAAAACTTTAAAACATTTTACTTTGTTTATCAAAACTGAGTGTGTAAATAACCTTAATTTATAGTATACCTATTGGATTTCTATAATATTTTGAATACATTTATGTTAAGGTTTATATATTAAATGATTCTTAATCTTTGATAAATAAGTATTAAAATAATTTAAAATGTTTAATATAATTTTAACATAAATAATATTAAATCTACAATCTACATATTATACATCTTAATTGTCAAATTCATGAAGTTAATATATCACAAAATAGGCATCTATTAAAACTATTAAGGTTATAGTTATCATTATTAAAATACTAATTAGCTATGAGAAAAAGTGCCCAAAACTACCATTAGGCAGTCTTAGGGAATAATTTATAAATTTGAAAAATAATATTATAATATAATGAAAAAAAAAAGATAAAGGTTAATTTAAATAATAATTACCACATAATATTTAGGCACGAGATCTCTATCCAATAATGGTTGAATATCAGATACTGGTAAAAAATCTTTTAGCATGCATGTATAATTGTAAAATGAACCATCCCAATCTCTTGTCAAGTTCGTCTAAAAAGATAAACATAAATAATAATGTATATTACATAAAACTGCAGAACGCTCAATTTAAATGAAAAATAATGATAGTTAATTATTAATATTACGATACCTAAATTAATAACTATTGTAATATATAATATCCTTCAATACTAATTTTGTGTTTTTTTTTTTTTTTATATTTAAATTTATATGTTTTTTAAGTTTTAATCAATTTATTATTTATAATTTGATATACACAAATATAACAAAATTAATTATGGTAAAACCTTTCCATCGTCACATGTAGAATTTATATCCATAGATCCCATTGTCATCATGTTTTTCTTTTGTTTCGGGGCACTATACACAGCAAAATCTTCGTTTTCTGTAATAATTCTTGAAATACTACCATAGTTTTCTCCATTTGAACGGTCAGGTAAATACCTACCAAGCCATCTGTAATTTAAATATTATATTTATCAAACTACATAGAAAATTAAAAAAAAATGATTTATAATATATTGCTAATATTTAAATATAAGAAAATAGATTTTAATATTCTTCAAAAGTTTACATTAAGTTTTCACACTTATAAATTTAAATTTATTCAACTAAAAATTTCTCTAAAAAATAAAAAAATATCTTTTACTCTTGTAACAATAATTTAATAAACAATAGTTAATTTATTCTATTTTATAATAATATATACATTTTAAATATACTAGTAAACAAATTAAATCAATAAAATTATTTGGATAAAGACATATTCATTTTTATTAATTAAAAACACAATTTAACAGTTATTCAGGCTTTCACCTTCCAGTTATTTCATTGTTTTTGATATACCTATATTTATACAAATAATTTAATTAATCAATAACAACTAACTTGTTGTGTTTATCGGAGTTATCAGTAGATTTTAAATTAATAACATCAACTGACATTGGTACATCTGAAAATAAAATGTTTTATCATCAATATTTAGTATTAAATGTACAAAGCATAACATAAATTATAAATTTAAAATTTTGTGATATTTATATAGGTCGTTAATATTTTATTTTAATCTAATTTTACTGTATAGGTACACAATTCATTACTTATATATTATTATTTATTACCAATGATAATATATTATTATTCTTCATTTAGAATAATATGTAATTTTATTAAGTATTTTATGTTTTCATTGAAAACATTTATTTTTATTTATCTAAACATACAACAATTAAAATATTATATACCAATTTAATTATAAAGTAACAGTATTATATAATGTCAATGATAATTCTTATTTTAAACAGACCTTTATTATTATGTATCTATGGTATTTTACCATATATCTTAGTATTTAACTGATTAATATTATTACTAAATTTAACTTTACAATTTGTGCATACAAAGGAAATAGTGTTAAATGTCATATTCAAAAACAAAATTAGACTTATTAAACTACTCACTATGTTGTTGTAATTGAAATGAAGTTCCTTTTTCATTTGCTAAAGTGGATACCCACAAGAACAATAAATGTAGAACGCAAAAATTTGTTCTTAACAAAGACATTATGTTCAGAATGTTCAGATTTTTAACTAAAATACCAATAACCAAACACTGAAAAACTCAAATAAAATAAGACATCTTTACCGATGATTCGACGAAAACAAACTAATTATAATTGTTATTGTTCATTAGCGCTCATCTAAGCATGAAAATAATTAGATTGAAAACAACTTTCTCAAACAATTCAAAAACCAATTTGGTTGTTTTAAAATCATTAAAATACCTTATCACTTCGAAATTTGATAAGCATATTGATAACAAGTTAAAGGATAAGAAAATCGTCAAAGTATTTATAAAAATAATTAGAATTTAAAATTATAATTAAAAATATTATTTAATGTGAAAAATACAACTAAAAAACATAATCAATTTAATTAAATCCATTATACATATTTTATTTTCGTAAAATTATTTTTATTTTCGTGTTATAGAAGTTGAGTTTGTTTCCTCTTTGAAGTACCTGCGCGTCACCAATCACCGTCAATTGAGGTTATAAACAAATCCACTATTATTTTTTCTTCCCTTGATTCTTTCACTGAAAAGTTCTGTTCGCGTTACTTCATTTAGTTACATTAACATCTTTTTATATTTTATAATCCGGTAAAATGCCACCTAAAGGTGAAAAAAAAGGTAATTATTTACATATATTTATATTATTACTGTTGTATTAAAGTTGCACTAAATATTTTGTATGAAAATTTGATGATCCATTTTGTGCCGTCACTATAAGCACATGGCCTGTCGCTAAAATCCATTCTCGGTTAATTGCATTGTATAATATTTAATAAATTTATTTAGAATGTTCATCGCATGCTTCTAGAAATCCCAAATTAATCTCATTGATGTACTACACACATTTTCGTCATAACTTCTAAGTTGATCGATGTATTTGTGGCAGCGATTAATGTCTAACTAATAATTTCAATTTTCTTAAACAAATACTCAATTTTCTTTTGTCTCATGTGCTACTTATACTTCAAGGTATTAAATTGTTTTTGTTTGATTCCTACAATTTATTGTGAACTCCAGGTCTAATTAGAAATTATAAATGTTTAAATAATTTTCTGATTACAGAAATGAAAATTATTTTCTACACAATGCATTTTAATTTTATTACATTTGTCATGACTACATTAACATTGAAATAACAAAAAATATACAAATATATTGTAATTATATTTATATACCTACCTACTTGGTGATGTTCTGTCTCTTAAATAGATACTTATAGTTTTTCAATATAAGTAATATAACCATGCTTAAGCCTGAAAAATAATATACTTAATTGAAGATAAGATACTAGTTGAACTATTGTAACATTTAAGATTTAAAAATAAGTAATTTGAGTATCAATTTGAATCATTTCTATATTGATGTTTTAAGAAGTTACTTGTGCGATATACCATCAAATTATACCAACTTTATATTGAGTAAATTAAAATTTATAAATGTTGCTTAAAAAATAAAAATATATCGGAAAGTTAAAGATTTAAGATGTAGTAGAGAAATTGACTTTATTACGCAACAGTTATAATCAAATCAAATAATAAATAAAAACATACTATCTCTTGTGTGCTTTGAGTAACTACCTAGGGGGTATTGTAGTTATTCTAAAAATCAAATCGAAGTTAATTTTATTTTTATAATTTTCAGTTTAACTTATAATAATTTAAAAGTATATTAATTATAGTTACTTATATATTTTTAATTGTAATTACACTAGGAACAATTTTATTTTTAATCTAAACCTATTGAATTATATTGTTAATATAATTGTTATGTATTCTTCTCTAAATTTAAATATATTAGTTATAACTTACAAGTAAATTGTTTTAATGATATAAAACTATTTTGTATTGAAAAAGCAGGATCTGACTAAACTGTGCATAACTAATACTTAATTGTAATATGAAATTATGTAATACCTAAGAAAATGTTTTTAAAAAAATTTGGTAGTTATACCTATTTAATTTTAATATTTACTATGCTTAAATATGTTTTATTTCATAGTTAATTAATTTATACTACTTAAACCTATATAAATGTATTAATAATAATCTTTTACTATTTATCTGATTTTCTCTAATTTTGTTGTTTATTTCAGCTAAACCCGCTGCTTCAGGCAGTGGTGGTGGAGATAAGAAACCATCAGGTAGTGAAAAGAAGCCTGCAGCTGCTTCATCTGAAAAGAAACCAGAAAAGAAGCAACCAGCACCTGCTCCTTTACTTGATACCAAAAAGCCCGCTGAAAAGAAATCTGCAGACAAAAAAGTTGCAGCTGATAAAAAGCCAGCTCCCGAAAAGAAATCTGCTCCTGAAAAGAAACCAGCTCCTGAAAAGAAAGCTGCCCCTGAAAAGAAAGCACCAGTTGAAAAGAAACCCGCAGACAAAAAATCTGCACCAGCAGCTGCTGAGAAAAAACCCGCTGATAAGAAGAAAGATGAATCCAAATCCAAGGCTGAATCTTCCAAGAAAGCTGATCAATCTAAACAGGGTAAGAGTGCAGACAAAGGTACCAAACGACCATCAACTGAAACTGAAAAGCCTGGACCTGCTCCTAAGAAATCTACAGCTAGCAAAGCTACTGATAGCAAATCAAAGAAGGAGCCAGAAAAGGCCAAAAAGGAAGCAACCAAGAAGAAGGCTGCTGATGCACCAAAATCTGCCCCAGCCGCTAAGAAAGCGGCAGTTGACCCAGCTGCTTCTAAAGCACCTAAAAAAACTGTAGCCAAAAAGGACAAGCCCAAGACAGCAGCTAAATCTAAAACAGGAGATAAGAAAGAAACCAAAGCTGCTGATAAGACCAAGAAACCACTTAAAGGTAAATCGGCCGCAGCTAAGAAATTAATTAAAGGAGCTGCTGCTGCTGCCGCTGCTAAGCTTAGGAAAGAAAAGAAAGCTGATAGTGCCAAGGGTGTTAAAGGAGTTAAGGTTGGATCAAAACGTGATGCTGTTAAGAAAGCACTGAAGTCTAAAATTAGGGTAAATTTAAATTTAATACCTATCATGACTAATATTATAATGAGAAACTATTGGTCGATGTTTGTATACAATTTATTTTCTCTTTAATCCATGCACCACAAACCAAATTGAAGTTCAGAAAAACAAATCTTTTGTTAGCTTAGAAAACATTTTTTTAACTTTAAAGTTACAAAAAATTATCCGTGCTTAGTTCAGTTTTTAAGTAAAAGTTTATTTATAAAGTATTACAATTTAAATTCCTATATATTTCATAAAAATATTTTAAACATGAATAATAACAGATATGCAATTAACTTAAATATTTAAGCTAACAGTAGAAGATTGGTTCTTCTGATCACATATTTGCCATGTTGTGGTATATAGGTCAGAAAGAAATTACAAATGGTGCAATGGCATCTTCTTATATTAATATGGTCATTAATAAAATTCTTTTGATTTTTAGACTTTGAAAGGACCCCATGGTACAAGAATTCGCAAGATCAGGTATTCTGTCCACTTCCGTCGCCCCAAGACTTTCCAACCTCCAAGGAACCCAAAATACCCAAGGAAATCTGTTCCCAAGAGAAATAGGTAACTACATAAATTTGTTAACTATTTGTTTTTTATTGCTTAAATATATATGCTTAATATAACCTAATACATATGATTCAATTAGGATGGATGCTTTCAATATAATCAAATTCCCCTTGACAACTGAATCTGCAATGAAAAAAATTGAAGACAACAATACCTTAGTCTTTATTGTACATTTACGTGCCAATAAACACCATGTAAAAGCTGCAGTTAAGAAGATGTACGATATCAATGTGGCCAAAGTCAACACTTTGATCAGGTAATTTAGAAAATATACAGGGAGATTTAGTTTTTGTATTATTTATTTATTATATATTTAGAAGTTGTATGATGATTTAATGAGAATCTCTCAGAAAAATTAAAATTATCTTATGATTGATACAATTATGAACTGATAATTTCTAAATATACTTTTATTACCTAAACAATATTTTAAGTACTAATTCATATGATGACTTATTGAGAATCTCTCTGATATTCTAAATAATGTGATTGAAATTTATGTCTATCTGATGTAAAAATATTAATTAGGTACTATATACAAAAAAAATGATCATAAGTAATTAATTTAAATGATGACTTTGAGAATATCAGATATTATTTGTAATAAATGTTTGAAAAAATTGTGCTGATAGTTTTTGATCGAAGATATATTATTGGTAATTACTAATTAGTTATTACCTTATTACTATTATATTAATGAATTAACTATGTATAATATTCAAGGTATTTTGTTTATCAGATATTGTAGTATAAGTTGTTATATGATGACTTAATGAGAATCTCTCAGATATTAAAAATCATATGATTGACAAATATTTGTCTGATAATACATTTTGAATTCAATAATTTAATTTGATATTTAAATACTTTTTATGTAAACTATTGTTTTAATTAAATGATGAATTTGAGAATATCAGATATTACTTGTAATAAATGATTGAACATTTGTTCTGATAGTTTTTATAAATATATAGCTTGAGAATATTATGGATTTAAAGATATTATTGAGAAATTACTGTCCTTAGTTAATTTTTGTATTCACCATCAACTATTATTTCTTTTTCAGGCCTGACGGTAAAAAGAAGGCGTATGTACGATTAGCACGGGATTATGATGCATTGGATGTTGCGAACAAAATTGGTATCATATAAACGCCTGATTGTTTCATATTTACTTTTATTTTAATAAAATAAAAAAAAAACTAAAAAATCCAAATCTGTATTATTTTTTTACACCTCAATGTTTTAGTAGATTACATAATATTGTTTTAATATTATTAAAAAATTCTTTGGTTCCATAGCAACTTGCTAATAATAATAATATAATATTATACAGCGTTGTTGGTCCTTATCACAAATTCTGTGGTTTAATATAAAAGTATACGCCAAGTTGGACGGCTTTAATCGTGGTGGTTATGACGGGAGGAACTACGATCTTCTTGATACTGCTTGCCCGAGTTTCGTGGCTCGCGGCGGCGGCGAAGTACGGTACGTTTCTGTTGTCCGGCTCCAACCTCGAGTGGCCGTCGGTGACCGAGGAGAGCAGCGACATACTGTACGGTCGGTACGAACCGCGCAAAATCCTCGTGCACGGGTTCCAAATGGACGACGAGCGCGCCTACGTGACCATGCCCAGGTTCGCGAAGTCCGGCGTGCCGTGGTCGCTGGGCGTTTTCCGGTTGGACGTGTCCGACTTCGAGCCGGACATCCGGCCGTATCCCGATTACGGGAATCACGGGTCGCGCTGCGGCGGCGGTCGCACGTGCATGGTGAACGTGATCGACGTGTACATCGAGACGGGCGTGCTGTGGGCGCTGGACACGGGCACCGTCAACGTGCTGTGGAAGCCGCTGCGCCTGGGCCCGGCGCAGCTGATCGCCGTCAACCTGACCACGGACGCGGTGATCGGGGCCACCGACCTGTCGACCGTCACGTGGCCGGACAGCGTGGTCGAGCACGTGGTGGCGGCGCGCACGTCGTGCGGTCGGCTGCACGTTTACGTGTCGGACGTGGGCCGGCACAAGATCATCGTGTACGACGTGGACGCGCGCAGGTTGCACACGATCCGCCTGCCCGAGACCGTACCGGCGGAGTGCCACCGGCGCGCCGTCCTATACCTGGCGCCCGTCACCGTGGCCGGCCGCGCTTACGTGTACTTCACGTACCGGCACAGCGGCTACGTGTACGCGCTGGACGCGTGGTCGCAGGAGAGCGTGGCCCACGGCGCCGTGTTCGAGGTGGGCGTCAAGCCGGTGGTCATGCACGTGCTGGGCTCGGACCGGGGCACCAACGTCTACTTCCGGACGGCCGGCGGCGGCACGGACGTGTGGTCGTGGGACGTGAACCGGCCGCTGGAAGTGCGCAGCTTCGTGCTCGTCCACCGCAGTTACCTGTACCTGACGCCCACCGCCGTGGTGGCCGGCTGGCGGGACGCCGTGTGGACGGTCGAGTCCAACTACGACGAGTACACGGCCGGCAACGTCGACTGCACCGGTCCCAGGACGCTGTTGCGACCGTTGAACGGCGGCGGTGCGGCCGCCGACGACTGCAACGAGATCGTCTTACAGTAGTGGATAATATTATGTTCGTGCGCGATCGTCGCGACGACGTGCCCATTTTCATATTTTGTACTTCCGACTCTCTTTTTTGTCCTGCAATCTCCGTTGTTTAGTTTTTAAGTTTCGTTTCGCACGGTGATCGTTTTTTGCGTTGCCGAGTGGTGGTGGGTTGTGTGTGTCGTAATGATGAGTTGTTCAGTTTCGAATGCCGAAGTGGTAAAAAAAAATCAAGACTCGACGACAAAGTATTGTAACGTTGTGTGCTCGGTCATGAGCTATCATTTTGAAATTAAAATTTTATTCGATCATTTGATTCACTGATCTTATGTATGATTTGTTTTTTTTTTTAAATAAACTGCTTTCTTAGAAAACTCAATCAATAAGTTTATTTTAACTTATTTATTGATGTAATACTACATTTTTTTCATTATTAGAATTTAAAATTGTATAATTAATAATTCTTTAACAAGTGTTTCGTTTATCTTTCATTCTTAACTATCCTGCCTGTCTCTATCTTACAATCGAATTCAACTTTCCTGTCTTCCATTTATGTATATTTAATGACATTTTACTATTTTAGAGATTTAAAAAAAATAGGTGACTATAGTACTGTTTAAGTTATAATAGTAAAGTATATACTTTGGATTATACTACTTTAGTGCCAACGCTATCTGAGTAGGTACTTGACGTTTATCGTTTGTGTGCACTAGATTGAAACAATATTAATTATTTAATTATTAACACATTTGAAACAGAATTGCCTATATAAAACCCCTTGAACTAAGACATTTCCGTTTGAGGTTTATGCATTCAAGATACTGCTGTCTGCTATTATATAATATTACTATTTCATCTAACAGTTCGGTTTAAATAATATAAATGAAGCACGATTGGTCAATAGTGGATTAGAAAGGGGCAGATCCATCCTTGACAGTTATATGATGTATGTAAAGCCTAAAAATTGTTTATAAAATTATATAAGAATGTATGACCACCCTAAAAAAAACATTAGATTCGCTACTGTGACCGATTAACAATAATTTCTATTAAACATAATAAATTATCCTATGTATCTTGACAGACAATATAATAAACCTCTATTATTGAGAATAAATCTAAAATAAATTAATTTTGAATTAAATCTGCGAATAAAATGTATTTTTGATGTTTTTTGAAGAGTTAGAAACATGATTATTATTCATCAAACAGGTTGTGTCCATGCTTGGCTAACTACTCTTCATATAAATGTTATTTCATTATTAAAATTAGAACAGAATGTTACTTAAATTATTTGTAATTAAAGATTTGTTCTCGGAGATGAATACAAGTTTTGGGAATCATATGAAAACATATTTAAATATTCAATATTGTATTATTGAATATTTTATTTTCTAAATAAATTCATAAATAGTATTATAATACAAAATCATGGACTTATGAACAAATTATTGAATGGACTAAATTAAATTAATCAATATTTAAAATAATGAAGGTCAGATTTTTAAAAATTAAAAAATCATGTATTATTCGTTATATACTTGAATCTAGTAATCTATATAGCATTATACACTCCACCATAAACATTGAAACACACATATATAATTTTAAAGAGTAAAAAAAATCAAAAAATCTTAAATTTAAACTAAATAGAGAAGTAATATTATTTCAACATATAAATAAAATAGTTGTGCTATTATTTATAAAATTAATATTGGTACTGGTATATTAAGTTAATAATAATAAATTTTAACAAGCATAGAAAAAATATATAAAATAAAATATATTCAATAATAAGTTAATATTATTTTTTCATGGTTAGACAATTAATGCTCTTTCTCCTTTCCCTCCTCACCATAATAACTTAATTTAAGACCAATAATATGATTTATAATTATTATCAGTAGTAGGTAGGAATAAAAAAATAAACATTTGTGAACAGGTGGAAAAGTTTATCTTATTAGAATAAATACAACAACAATTTTAGTCACAGAGAAAGTAATAAAATTTTATTTTTAAAATACATTTTTTATTTATGACCTCGTCGTGTCTTAACTAATGGCTTAGCTCTAGCACCTTTTTTATTTGATTTCTTTTTATCCATACGCATTTTAGCACGCATATCTTTTTTCATTCTTGGATCTACTACTTTGTATGGTCCTTTCACACCAGCTGGACGTTTCGCTCGTTTGGCAGCTGTATGTTTTTTGGATACAACATATTTAATTTCTTGTTTAGGCTGTTTCAGTTTTTTGTAAATTCTAAATAAAAAACGTTATGTGAAATTAAATGTATTACTAGAAAAACATTACAGAAGCACTTACTGTCTGATTTGTCGAGCTTTTTCAGCATCTGTAACATCAGAATTTTCCACAACACCTTCCAGCTTCTTCTTTGCCTTTTCCATTTGACGTAGTGCACGCTTCTTCTTTCTAGCTTTAGCTTCACCAATTTTTTTAATAGGTCTTATATTTATATCTTCATGTCTTTTACCGAATTCATCCACTAGTTCCTAAAAAATAAGAATACCATACAATTAATATTATGTTTACAAATAATGATAGTTAAGGGGATTCAATATAGACTCTTTCTGTATATAATTTCTTTAACAATTGAAATATGACAATTTTTTAATTTTTACTATTTGAGGTCACAATGAAGGAAATTTGATCTCAAGTGAACACAACAACAAATTCAAATCTATTTTAAAAGTTATAGCTTCACTAGATTAATTGTTACATCTGGTAAAAAATAATCAAAATTTTTATGTTGCGTGTGTGTTAGAAAAAACCATACTGTATCGAATTTCATTAATAAAATATTTTTAAATATACCTTAGGTACAGGTACATGTTTGCGCATATGTTTTGCTTCATCATCTACAAACCAATCAGGCAAATCTTCATCATTGAATGCAAACCTATTCCAGGCAGCATCAATAATGTCTCTTTTCATTTTTTTTGATGAAGCCATCATCGTACCCAAAGCAAGACCATCATCATCCAAAACTTTAGCATTCCTCTTTTTCTTTTTTTTACCTATTAATAAAAATTATATTTAAGTTTTAAATACAAAAAAATAACAAATTTTCTTTTCTTACCTGCTGGCGTAAGTACAGGTTTATCATCCCATTCATTTATAGGTATTGCAGCACTTTGATCTTCAGCTTCACTAATGTCAGATTCAGAATCAGAGTCTGTAGTTTCATCATCATCATCATCAACTTTTTGGTTTGCTTTTATATTTTTATTGGACTTTTTTAAATTAACTTTTTCATTATCATCATCATCATCATCATCATCATCATCTTCATCATCATCTAAATTGTTTCTATACATTTTGCCACCTTTAGATTTAATTACAGCAGCCATCTTTTCTAACTCATAATCTTCATCTTCTTCTCTTTCTACGTTTTTAAACACATCCTATGCAAAATTAAAATTATTTAACTATTTATAATTTAAACCATTTCATAATGTTATTAAATATACTGTTGTATAGTTATTTACTTTATCAAACCAAAGTTCAGCTTTAGAAGTACGCTTGTCTTTTACGTCTCGATAATCAAGATCAGTAATCAGAGGATGGTTTTCATTTGGATCAGCAAAAGTTACTTTCTTTTTGGGTAATGCTTTTGATGATAAGTTTTTATCCGTAAAACCTATTAAAACAATTACCATTTAAATTACTGAATTTTTTATAAAAACAAAAAGCTTTTAATATACCTAATCCTTCAGTATCACTATCAACTTCATCTGATGATTCTTGTTCTGATGCACTTTCATCTGAACGATAAAACCTACACAAATAAAATGTATGATAAAATAAATTAAAAATAATAAATGAATATTTTTAATTATTACATTCCAGATTTGTCAAGGTATGTGTTATTTGGATCATATTTCACTTTTTTAGGTTTAATCTCGACATCAGAATCCTCAGACTCCACTATATCTGGTTCTTGATCAACAACAGTGTCCAAAGCTTTTTTTGTTTTTATATTAGACAGTTGAAATACACCAGTTTCACGTTCTTCAGTAGGTCCCAAATCGTCTTTATGCACCATTTTTAAATTCATTTTAGTTTGTAACTTAGTTCTTTCTTTGTTGGTCTTCTTCTTCTTGCGTTTTAATTCTCTTCTTTCCTCGTCCTACATTCATTATAGAATTATTTATTTAAGATATGTATAAAAATTAAATGTATTAGATTTACAAACCTGGAGCTCTTTGATTTCTTTGTCAACTTCATCTAATTCTCTTTCATCTTCTGAAAGCTCAACATTATTTTCTTTGTTTTCATCATCAGAATCTACAGCTTCAACCTTTTCTTCCTTATTTTGGAAAACCTTCCACCAGTTCATAAGTGACCTTATATCTTTTCGGCCTAAAACTTTAATATCTTTACAACACTCTTTTATTTCATTTGTTGTACTTGGATGGTTTGCTATTATTGGATCATCTAAAACAATCTAAAAAAAAAATCAAGTAAATCAAATAAGTTAATATATTGTCTAATAAGTGACCATCAGCATATAATTTTATAACGTTACTATTTTTTTTTTATTTAGAGATTATTAACTATAATATAAAGGATAGATTATTGTTTTCTTTGACCTAAAAGAAAAGTAAAACGTACCCTAATGATAACGCGTTGATGCATCCCCCACCCATTTGAAATACTGACAATGTTGGAGTTTGTTGACATTGGTCACATACGTCTGTCTATATGTGCAAAATGGTTTATTTCTCTTGTAGGGCAGAGTATAAAAAAATATTACTGATATCATTATAATATCGTTATATCTTCCCTTGTATAATTGTATGTTATTTATAGTAAATGATAAATGGTAGTATTGATAATGTTAGAATAACTTATTTTCCATTAGACAAGATGGTGTTTAAAGTTTATATAATTAAAAAAAAATGTAAAACAACAAATTTTTTGCTACCTATAAAATTTAACTTTGGTTAATTAGAAATTGGCTAAGTGAGTGAAGTACATTGATAAAATAATTATTATTTTTATTTTAATTATGATTTAGTTTTCGGTTTTAGAAAGACCTTATTAAATATGAATTATACCATTTGAAGAGTTGATCATTGTATTGATATAATCAGTTTACAATTAAAGTACTCTTAACCTAACATAACTGGGTATATAAGGGTCCCCAAATTAACAAGACTTGATACTTTATCCTAACCACATCAGTTTATGTTTAAATTAGCTGGATAATGTATACATTATACATATTAAAGTGGATAATTTAAACATGAGTAAATTGTTTTGTTCATATTGATAAGGATTACATTGCCTGAGTAAAATATACACTATCTGTTTTTAGATCTTACTCATAACATATATTATTTAAATCCATTTTCAAGCCATAAAAATTATAAATCTGACCAAAAGGGAAAAATATAATTTACAAGTAAGTGAACTATTAATATTTATTAACACTTTTAAAATCTATAAATTATGATAAAAAAAAAAAACCCTAATGAAAATATATAGTATCACCCAAATAATATTCTAATATACTCCTAATATATTAATAACTTACTTCATATGCATCTTGTAATGCTATGGCTGGGTTTTTAGCTTGAATATAAGTTGATACTGGTAGTTGTTTAAATAATATAGTTGTGTTATCTGGATAACCTTCAGCTTTTGGCTTCTTTTGAGTTTTGCTTTCAGAATCTAATTTTACCTAAAAATACATTTACCTAATATATAATGCCTATTGATTTAAGAAGTTAAAAATTTTTTAATGCAAAATCATATAATTCATATAATAATTAATTACTTGTGGATTGACTTCCAAGTCTTTGAAAACATAGTTTGGATTAAAGAAACGCATATCTAGTTTTGATGGTTTCAAGTAATATTGACAAACAACAAATATTTCAGCAGACTCGCTACGCGAAGCTTGAGGTTTGGTAGCATGTACTTTTTTGAAAAGTTGTTTAAATACCCACATAAGGGCATTGTAATCTTTTGATCTGAAAACTTTTGTAATGAACCATCCACCTTCTCTGAGATTATGACAGCACAACTTCAATGCACTCAAAGTGAGACAAGATTGAGAATAAGCATCATAAATCCAATTTTGACCTAAATATAGATGTAATTTAATATAATTGCAATTAAAGTTAATACTTAAAGAAGACAAAATATTTACTGACCGACATTAGGAGCTCCATCGTTTAACACAACATCCGCTTTGTATGTTTGTAACTCTTTGCTGAGAGCCGACTGACATTGTGGAGTTGTAATATCTTCCGTTAAACATATACAACCAGGTACTGGTTTTATAGGATACAAATCGATACCAATAACGATGCTGGAAACCGGCATATTCTGTTTGGCCACTTGCATCCATCCTCCCGGAGCAGCACAAAGATCAACGAGAACACGGGCTTTCTGCAGGAACTCGAATTTTCTGTTCAACTGGAGTAATTTAAAAGCGGCACGAGATCGAAATCCTATTTAAATGCCACACGGAATTTAGAAATGAGCGTCATTAGAGGCACAGCTGGCTTTGTAACAAAAAATCACTCACCGGTTTCCTTAGCTAAATGGTAGAACTTATCTTTACGCTGTTTTCCAATTTTACTCTTTTTACCCATCTTGATGTGTACGAGTACAGGATGCTATGAATTTGATAGAATATGTGACAAAGTCACCAATTATGATTGAAATTATATTTTACACATTCTACCTACCGACTGTAGGTATTTCAAATTTCGAATAAGTAATGTTTTTGAACAACCAAGTACAGTGATAAGTTATCTTGTTAGGTTATGTATACACGTGATACACGGCCAATGTGCGTGCGCGGATACCAAGGAGGTTATGAATAGAGCGAATACCTAGACATTACGCGGGATTACATGTGTATTTGAATAATAATTACAAGTACGACTTGCAGTATTGGGAAAAATGACAAATATATGAAAACAGACATTAATCGAATTTGCCGATTTACTAAATGATTAATATATAATAGATATAGTTAAATATAGTTAACGTAGTTATATACTTTACGGAAATTAAGTGTATTATAAATATTATGATATTTTTTTAATGTGCCTATATCTGTAATTTTTAATTTGTTTCCAGTGCCACCACATTATGTCATCTTACACGATAATAATATGCGTATGACATATAAATGTATAAAACCGCTAAATTTATGACCTATGTTGTGCGCGAATTTAGTATTATGACTTTTACTATAAATGTATAAATTTGTGTTGTGTTAAGTTCTGTGATTAATACCGTTCGACGGCATGCATGTCTTGCAATCGTAACGAGTGACGATATCATATTTTACAAGTTACGTTCCAAGACAACGTAGAAAATAATGTGTTCTATGTTTTCAAGATTTATTCCTACGTTTACTACTGATATACTAAAAAAATTGAAATTAAATGATCAGATGGCAGCAGATGCACACGGACACGGCGGTATGTACAATCTATTATAAGTGTTCTGAGTGTTCACATAGTATGTGCATATTATGTACAACCAACAAGCGCATACACCATCGGTTCTCAAACTGTGGTACGCGAAAGACTACATGGTGGTACGCGGAGGGCCATTTTTGGATAATAAACCCATTCAATTATTTAATTCATATCTTCTTTTAAAAAACTGATAAATAAAAATAATTATACTGTAGTTGTAGTATTTTACTGCTTTATTATTTAAAACAAATGTATTTAACAATACAATTTGGAATTTGGATCGTTCTATTTTTAATTATTAGTGCTACGCGACTGATTGATAATATACTTAAGTGGTACGCAAAACAAAAAGTTTGAGAGCCGCTGGCATACACACAATAGGCCAACGAAAATGTGAGATTATTTTGTAATGTTTTATGTTTTTTTTTTATTATTATTATAAGTTAATATACAATCTGTGCACATTAGCATCACATGTACAATATTAATATTATGTATACAAGAATTCACAGCAAAATTATAATATTACACTCAGTGTTATATGTGTATTTACATTTTACACCAATGCGAATTTTAGCAATTACCTATAAAAATCAGTCTTTGTCAATCCAGTCTAGTTAATTTTACACGGGATAATCTCCAGACGGGTATTTTAAAATTTAAATCTATATTTTTATTATTTTACGTTAGATATATTATTATAATTAATATCATCGTTTATTATATTAGTATAATATTATTGGTAAATTGTAAACTTCAATTGCTCCTATGGCTTATTAAAATTATTATCATATTATAAAAAGCGGGTAAGTGAGTATCGCTCTGCTGTACATTAGGGGATGGGGTGGACCTCGGACTATGGTAGGTTAAATTTGAATGCAATGATAGGTATCATTGTATACGAAAAACGATTCTGAACGGAGATGATTTGTCAGTCTGGGATGTATTATATTTAAATATTGTCATATATTATATTTTGAAAAAAATTCACAAATTCAAACACTAAAGTAAAAGCTTCAAGATCTTACGTTTGATAATTTTTTAAAAATAACAAAAATCGAAAATTATTTATTAGTAAAACGTAATTTTACACGCGTATTTTTGATTTCAAATTAAAATTAAAACTTTAAACACTCGTAAATTTTTTTAAATTGAATAATCCTCAAACTTTTTTATAATTATTGTAAGCTTAACTTATGGACAGCATAGTATTAAATTTTCAATTCTTAGCTATTGATAGTAAAATATTTATAAATTTTTTACTACCAAATAGTGAAAAATATTCATGATTTTGACGAATTTGTGTCAATATTTGAACTTCAAATGCTAATAAAAAAAAATTGTGCCTATGTATTTTTATAATTTTTGAATCAGAGTTAGAACAAGCTATGTGGACCCTTCAATTAAATTTTCAAGTAATTTGTCCCAGCTAAATTTTTTTTATCAACATTTATAAAAAAAAAATAAAAAAAAATTGAAAATTTCAATTGTCTATAAATAGCTCAAAAAAAGTCAAAATATTTTGAAAATCAAATCACTAAAAGAAAATGGCAATCTCAATAACTGGTAAAATTTTCAAGTATTTACGACTTATACTGTTTGAATAACAACAAATATCAAAAACCGTTTGAGGCTAAACCGTTATTTAACGCGGTTTTGTAAAAATTTAAATTTCAAACACTCATAAAAATTTTTTGTCTAAATCCGGTATAGTTTTTTTTACAGATATTTAAAGAAAAATGTATGGAGAACCTTGTACCAAATTTTCAAAACTTAGTTATAAAAGAAAAAAATTTTACGATTTTTCAACCACAAAATTACTTGCAAATTTTCGCAATTTTGACATATTTCGTATAAATTCGAACTTTAAGCACTTATAAAAAAAAATTGTGACTAACGATTTCGGATTTTTTTTTATCACTTTAAAAGCAACTTATAAGAAACCTTGTATTAAATTTTCAAGATTTTCTGGTCGGCCAAAAAATTTTTATCGTTATTTAAAAAAAAAATACTAAAAAAAATTAAAAATTTCAATTGCCTATAAATAGCTTAAAAAAAGTCAAAATTCTTTAAAAATTTAACTGTGTATGGAGAACGCTAATATAAACATTTTGTGAAAATTTCAAGTATTTACATCAAGTAGTTTTTGAGTTATAGCAAAATAAAAATTTGATTTTGACGAAAACTGGTTGTGGGTAAAAAATCCCGTTTTTTCCGTCATTTTTTTAAGGTTTTTCCCGACTCATTTAAAAAATATTGAAAATTTTTAACTTTTGACCCCCCAAAGTACCAACTAGATCCGATTTCCTTTTCAAAGAGGGGCAGAAGTTGAAAATCGAAGCATTTTTACTGCCCCAAATGTTGTCGACAGACACAAAAAAAAAAAAAAAAAAAAAAAAACACACATCATTGTAAAATCAATACATTCATCACTCCGTTCAGAATCTAAAAGTTAGATTTGATTTTTATGTTATAAACATTTTTGTTTTTAAAAGCTTAACGCTGAGATTCAATCTAACCTGAATACCTACGTAAATCAACCGCATACGTAAGTTGAAGATATTACGAAATAATTATATTGATTTCGTTAATATTTTTTTTTAAACAGTGTCGTCTATAATATTGTGTAAGAAAATTATCTTCCCATTTTTCCGATTTGGCCGCTGTAATACGCGCTAATGTAGGTATAATTAAAACTCGAATACATGTTTTTGGCGAATAATCATAATTCTGCACAGTAAGTCTGATGAAAATTTAAGTATTCATACTAATCATACTGATACTCGTATAGAGGTTATGCATTATGATTCATAATTTATGAAACATAAATCATAATGATATATTTTATAATACATATTATATTTATAATAATAATGCATTTTTATGGGTACACGTTTTATATAATATACAACTGTGAAGTTTCGGTTATTTCACACTTTACTGTTATTATTTTATTATAAAGGTTAAAAATGTTGAAATAACTTTTAACTACCTATAGGTTATAATAGAGTTCGACTGTTTAGTAAAGTTATTATTATTATATTATAGTCGTTTGTCTTGACTGATTGTTTGCGCAAGGGGACGGAATGAATTTGTTATAATAATAATAATAATAATAATAACATTCGAGGAATACTTTGTATATAGGTACTTAAAGTCCGGCCTTGGAAGTTTCCATAAACAAATTTCGGGCAAACAAGCAAGAAATAAAAACCTTTCTGTTTCGTTAGTTTATCGCTGCCCCAACTTACTGTAAGTAATATGATGTAATGTAACTGTAACTCGTATAGGTATATACCATATCCTACATCATGAGCTATTGCCAGTTTGCCACAACATAATATTTTCATTACATTTATTGATTATTATATCAATATATAATTATATATATATATATATCATAATATAATACCTATCAATATTATATTATTAAATTTGTATACACGCGTTATTATTTATTGTGCCTACGAGAAATGTATAAAAAACGATTTTATAATGTTTGCATTAAGTTGAATGTGTATTGTGTGGAACCTTTGGGTTTTATGTTTATATACAGAGTGGTGCACCAGCTATATTAAGGACATGGGTACTTGGCACTAGTTGCGTTTTATCTTCATTCTTCTTCTGACGAACGGGCGAAGTACGTTAGTACCTAGAATCTAGATGGTACTAAACGTAACAAATATTTATTATAATATGACGTAAAGTTATCATAATTACAATTTAAAACAGTCAACAATATTAATTATAAATAGATAAATCCCCAAAAAATAAAAATAAACAATATTCCAAAATATAAAATATTTAATCTTTTAAATGTTACACCTTTAAAACATATAACTGGTGAAGTTAATCTCTTCTTTGTGGACGATGAATGGTATTTTTAAATAGTCTTACTTAATTAAAAATGACTGTAGTTAAAATAAATCCAAATCCAAAATTTATGATTGGAAACTCCTAAAAATGTAATAAATTATGATTTTTTTTTTAAAGAAAACAATAACAAAAAATAATATGTTCTCTAACTTATTTAAATTTTTACAAGTAGCCATGTGTCCATGGGCTATGGCTTTGGAAATTAACATTACCGTTTTCGAACACAGTTTCACAGTTATGACTTATGTCTTATGAGCAAAATCTATACATGGTAGGTGCTACAGGTAAGGAACATTAGTCTGTCATATGGTCTTAAGTATAATAGGTTTAATAATTCATCTATATTATACACGGACAAATATTTGCAAATAATAATTAATATTGTAAGAATTATAGATACGTACCTATATTTTCTCCTAAAAGTAGATATGTTAAATTAAAATAGATTTAGTGTATTATCAATATTCAGTAAATTTCTATTTAATTGAAAAGATGGTCGTTGGTCGTTCTCTCTCTTTTTTTTTAAATAAACAAAGGTTTATGTATACATATTAACTATTAATATTAATATATTATATTATTATTGATTTTAATGTTTTTAATTCTTAATAATATATTAGAGGATTCTGGAGGATTCTGGGGGTAAAGCCCTTACTGGTCGTTTTATCTTGCCGTAAAAAACTATATAATAGATATATATCCCCCTCCCCCCAAAAAAATCTATCAAATGTCTGATTATTCTAACTATGCTATTATAATGCCAAGGTATTAACAAGAGTATAACGCAATAACGGCGGAGTTCGACGATAAAAATATTCGTTTCATTTTACGCGTGCAGTGGCCTTGCATATTATATAGTCGTGTCGGGCCATTGGGCAGTTAACCTACATAATATTTTATATTATACAGCAATATTTCTAACAGGAAATCGGCAACACTCATCCGTGCTCATTTAAGCGAGCCGTCGGGATTTATTATGTCGTGCGAGCGGCTAGCGCGACCGTGCAGGGTATCTGCGTCGCGATTTTTTCGATCACTTCCGCACTGAATTCGGCGACTTGCGTAAACAACGACATGCAAACGAATTCGTTTAATTTGATGCCATAACCTATTGACATATTATAATATAATATATCAATACATCATGTATGCAATATTATAATATATTCTGCACCCAACATTATAACGATGTTTCAGCGTGTTTGTATAATAATATACTGCGACATTAATCGGACGATCGCCTGCAAACACGCGTATTATTATAGAAAATAGGTATACCTACACTAAATACTAGAGATGTTCCGGGTAGATAATTTGTTATAAACCGAGTACCGAGTACTGGCCGAATAAAATTTTTAATACTAACCGAATAAATTTTTTTTTTAAACACTTAAATATTGACTATTGGGTATTTAATAAATAATAGTTAATAATTATTAGTTAAGCAATTATAATATACTACTTAGCCAAACATAGAAAGAAACACTATTGAGTATAGAGTATTAACATAAAATATAAAAATAAAACAAATAAAATTATAATAGATATTATTAGGTACCCCGTCAGTAATTAATAATATGATTATAACACAATAAAAAATATATTTATGTTATGGTGAACAAATAAAAATTTTCCAATAAAGAAAAATATTGCATTGCGAAAATTAGTTGTGTCGTACTGTCGTGTGAGCGAAGCTTTTTACCGAGTCTACCGAGTAAATGCCGAATAAAAATTTAGTATTACGCCGCGTACCGGGTAAGAGTCGAGTTTTAAATATGATATCGAGTACTCGGCCATCGAGTAATTGCCGGGTACTCGTAACACCTCTACTAAATACTGTTGCAGCGTTTTGCAGCTTTGACTTGCAGTAGGGGTAGACGACATTTTATTGTGATTATATTATTTATTAATTTACGGATAAAATATGTATTACTTAAAAAACGATTATGAATAAGTAATAACTACTAATAACATATTAACATGTATAGTATACTATAGCTTTAGACCTATTTAGGCTGTATTAGGTAGTCAGTATTGGTATACCTACAAACAATTAAATATTTTGATCTTATTGCTTATACAATGGTAATAAGTAATATCACTAGTATTTAATAACTTTCACTTTATAATAATATAATATAACAAAGTAAACATTATATACCTATTTAATTATAATAACAACGACTATATATCATTTAAAATGTAAATGAATAACATTTTCAATCAGTGGATGTGATGTTTGTAAATAGTAAATATTATGTTTTAGAATGATTATGGATAAGACCGCGTACTAATAAAGCAAAATCGTAAGAAACATATCTTATTATGTACCTACTTACTATACGTCTATTATACTTGTGTATATCGCAGTGGCACTGTGTTTTCACATTTCAATATTAAATCTAATTTTTTATTTATATGTATGAACGTCATGTATTCAATACTCATATATGATGTATAATATTATAATATAAACAATATAGATCTCCATCTCCGTGCAGTTTCATTGCTCTAAGATAAACTATATTGTTTGTATCGACTTGTTAGTTAGCTAATTATTATTATTTATTAACATTTGTTTAGTGTTTCGAAACAATTTGTATTAGTAAAAATATTGCTAATCAATTGCCATTATATCCATTATGTTAGGTACCTATAAACGTTTATTATATGTTGATTTACTGAAATATTACTGAATTAATTTCTGTTTTTTAAAAAAAGTGTGCAATGATAACAACTATTATGACTTACTTTTAGTATCTAAGGAAACGAACTTAAAAGTTGATTATATTGTATTAAAACTTGCAGTAAAATAATTAACCACATTTGTCATTTACAATTTGTCATTGTCATAGTTTTAATTGTAGGTACGTACATTTAATTTATAAACAAAAAACAGTTTACAGAAATTTTAATTAAAACTAAAAACGTAGGTATCTCTGTAACAGTATATAAATTTAGTGTCGGTATTCCATATAAAAGCCTCTGTTGTGATTATTCTTTGGAATATAATTTTGACTTTACACTTTGCTTTTGTACTACGACAAAGGAATAATAATATCATAAAAATATACTTTTGTTATGGGTTTGTTTGTATTTGTTATAAATTTTTTAAAAATAAGAAGAATCCAAAAGAGACGAAGGGGCTTCTGGCCTCTGGTTTGCAAGTTGATTCAAATTAAAAAATTTGTTTTAGGTTAATTTTATAGTGGTGACCTTTGCTAACCCATCATAATGATATACAAACTAATGCGTGTGTTTTATGTAGTTTTGTGCAATTTTGCAATATATGAATATTCTATTAAAAATTAGATAAATGCATAACCTTGCAATAGATTAATGTTAGATTACATAATATATTCCATTTTGCATAAGTAATAGGCAATGCATACGAATATTAATAACTATTAACATTATAATGAATTCTTAGTTTTATTTTAGGCTTTTAGGATAAGTCTATAATATACTGGGTATGTGTAACATTAGTTCTATAGAAAATGTAGTACTTTTTTTATCTTAGATTATAGTAGAAAAGAAACTGGGGGTACCTACTAAGAAGGGGAATATGAAGGTAATTTTAATCATTCTCTGAGCATTTATATTGTAAAATTCAAGTAATAATCATATTTCTACATAATATATAATTTAAACATTTTCGCGAATTTTTAAAATTTATTTAAGTGATGAATATTTCATTTCAATCATTTTGTTATTTTTAAACCTAATATTACAGCGATTTTCTTATTTTTTGTAATTTTTAAATGTCAATAAGCCTCTGCTTCTATGATTCATGCTTATTCCATGTTTCTTTTAGAATATTCACTTTAAGATTTTCCCTTATTCGTATAATTTTACAATTTGGCGTTAATAAAAAGATGATAAAAATTTATATTTTACACAAAATCAAAATAGTTTTACAACTAATTAAGTTTACAAGCCATAATTTCACAAAATTATAATTTATAACAATAATTCGGTAATTTAATCCAAATGACCAAATATCAACAGCTAGGCAATATAATAATTTTAACTAATTCTTTAATCGGTACGCTGAGGTTTTAAAGTTAAATCAACACAATTTATCCAACGATAAAAGTAATTATTTATTTTAAAAAATGCATTATTTTATAATTTTTAGTATATATAATATATATGGTGGCTTATATTTTTTAGTTTAATAAAAAAATGATTGACCAGTTAGATATTGTAATTGACATGCAACATCCTACATTCCACTTAGTAAGTAATAAGTATTTATAATATAACGGACGTACTAACAGACTACCAACTGATACAAAGTGTCCCAAGATGTCAACAAATATAATAATTATATGAGCCTAAAGCCTATATTAAATAATTGGAATTTTTTTGAAGTAGGATTTCTACATAATTGATAATCACATTTAATATTATATTATTATTATGTATTAATGTATCGACTAAATTGTGTGGTACGAATTACGGGAAATGCAGTCAACAGGTACTATGACTTATGAGTTAACGTATGAAGAGACTATATAAGCGTTCTGTTGTTCTACAGTAGGTATATTAAGCTGTATGTAGCTTATCGACACTTAAATGGCTTCAAATCGCGTACGTATTTTTAGCATCACACATCAATTTATGTCATGGAGATATAAAACTTTACATAAAAATATCGTCAATAGTTATGAAAATGTGTGCTCATCAAATACTAATTGCTAAAAAAACATAATTGATAGCATTTTGAATCAATTTATCGCTATTTTAAAATTATTGTAAATTATATTTAAATTTAAAAATTGTTTGATTAAAAAACTAATATTGGTATATATCAAATATTTAATAAGATAACTAAGATACAATCAAAATGCAATGATAAAAACATCCAACATAGCATAAATAATAGAGTCCTATCAAGCTGATTTTTATGATACACTCCTACTATAATATTATTATGTCCATTGTCATCCGTTAGGTACGATAAAATTGCTAGGTAAAATTGTTAGGTATTGTTTTTCGAGTTGTTATAACTTTTTAAGTATATGGAATTCGACTCTATATAGTAATTACTAACTAGTAAGTATAGTTGATGACTGAATTCTATATTAATTTTAAATCATGTAAGAAGGGAAAAAAGGATGTTGGTATATAATAATAAAATTATTTCTTAAGGGGATGTACGATAAGCAGTTTTCAACCTACCTACTGTTTATTTTGTTCATATATATAAATACAAATAAGGAGGGAGAGATATGAGAGATATGTACATTGTACACGCGTTATATATTTTCAAAATAATTTTCGATAATCCTAGAATGAGTAGAATGCTATCGGTTATTGTAGACTATTATTTTATAGGATGTATAGATTCATGGCCCACGCGTTTAACAGTACACTTAACAATCAATAAGAACACACAAAGAAAAATGTTGTAGACCCTTTATAATAAATTGGCCTTTATTAAACCAGGTGTTGGATTTCTCGTTGGTATATGCCTCATTTTCAAAGGTGCGGATAGATGTAACAGATATAAGATAAAATAAATTTAGAATTTTGTGAAAAATAAAGGTATCAGCTACTACGGTTATTTGTTTTGAATTATAGCAAAATAACAAAATTCGTTTGAGGAAAAATAATTATTTTATATGCGCCAAGTACTACCGTTGGGTGGCTTCTTACTCACGTAACCTCTTAATGCTTTGTTACCCCAATCTCACATATACTTATTGTGCTTAACTGTATAGATTGTATATTTCTTGTAAAAATAATAATAAAAAAAAAAAATGATATATATGCAATATTGTAAACAATTTGAACTTCAAACGTCCATAAAAAACTAATTTGACTTTGATAATTTTTTTTTTATATAGGTTAAAAAACTTATAAATAACCTTGTTTTAATTTTTTTAAATTTTAGATATAAATGGATTTTTAACAACAAAATAATTTGCTAATTTTTAAGTTAAATTTCAAGTTTCAATAGTTATTGAATTATAATTATAACAAAATTAATTAATATGGTCGAAAGCGTTAAAATTTGCGTTTTTCTTACTTTTTTTCCTTTTCCTGAAATACTGGGAGTGTTTTAATTTTTACTTTTTACCTCCCTCAAGGACACCAACTAGATTCAATTTGCTATCAGAAACCACTTCTAAAGTTTAAAATCGAATCATTTTTATAGAAAAAAAATCACATCAATTATATTTTCATCTCCGTTCAGAATCTATAAAAAAAAAAACAAACGTATAATAGTTATTTAATAATATAATAATGTTATGTACAACTACGATTCAAATAGTGAAACGAGAAATAATAGAATATTGGCATTCAATGCAAAATTGATACACGCTGCTACAATTGTTGCAAATATGTCGAAAAATAACAATAAAAATTATTATCGTTCTACAAGGTTGTAGGCCGGACGACAAATGCGTGAGAATCCGACAGAAAAAGCACCGATATCATATTATCGACGCCATTCGTTTACGTAACGACTAAGCAGATTAAATGTATTCCGTTACATATAATGAAAAATAATACATACGATAAATAGGTATATAAATATTTAGTTATGTATAATATCACCGTTTTGATCGGAATCTATGATAAAATTTAAAAATTTAAATTTATTTTAACGCCATTCATATTATTTTTCTTACCTATTAAATAATCAGATACTCATCCGTAAATGCACGTTAATAATTATGTGATTATATAGCTAGCGTGGTTATGTGGGATGGTTTTGTGTAGGCTGTTACCCCATTCACCACTTTTTAACAATTGACTTACACGTACAGTAAATTTTGGTGATTTTCAAATTGTGGACATTAAAAAAAAAAAACGTTTTCATTATTTTTTATAAATATTTCTTTAAATTTGGTCACTTCTAATTTCTGTGAAATATGTAATTAATATAAGTAAATATAGTACCTACTAGCCTACTAATATTGTGTATACACATATATTTAGAAATAACCTATATCAAACATTTATATGATCTAATTCTTAAATAACGCGGTCGGCGAACCCGTGATGACCGACGGGTAGAGGAGAGTATAGGAGGCACTTCATCAGTAATTTCATTTCATTTTTCCAAGTACAAAACGGACGGTAGTTTATATCTATTGCTGTTTAATATTGACTATTAAAAATCGTATGAACCAAAACAAAGTCAGTTTACCCCGCAGTCCGCGGGTATTTATACAAGATTTGCCAACTAAACGGCACTTGGTATACCGCCGGTCGCCACCCGCGATTGGCGTGGGTAATTATTTTATGTCTCCGCGTCATTAAAATAAATATCTATCGTGCGTCTGGTGGTGTGAGAAAACCAATAAACAATATATTTTTCGCTTTAATAGTGCGTGCGTTACATGGCTAAAACTGAACGTTCGGCCTTGAAACAACGTGCAAAAAGTAAATAATATTATGTGTTTTATTTTCCGCTGGCGTCGTAAAACTGAACTATACAACCAAACCCACGCGTGATCTTGTCGATCTAGCGTACAGATGGCGGGACGGAATTCACTCCGTAGTCAAATGCGTTATTCTCATTCAAATATTCGGATTATAATTTGTAATATTCTTAATTAATACACGTTCGCCGTTCGTTCATTCATTCATAAAAACAATATTATTGACACGTTGTAACTTGTTCTAATTACATATATTATTAGTGTACTTCACAGTTCACACTTCTACTTAAATAGTGTTGTCCGTTGTCCGTTACAATCCTCATTCCTCGTATAATACCTATGCCTGCAGAACTATTATAAACGGACAACGCAAACTGCAGTCAACGCTGTCCATTGCGTTTGTCGAAGTTTCATCGTTTTTCACCTTGGGCGCGTGTACAAAAAACTAAAAAACGAGAATAACCAACTACGTAAATATTTATATTGAAACAATAGAATCCTAAAACTCAGTACCTATTTCAGTTTTGATGTCAACTGCAAGTCTGCAATATTATTTATAGTAATTTATTTTAATTGTAAGACGTCAAGATGTGTGTCTGCATGCCATAGTAATTTATTAATTCTTATTAATACGTTTTTCATACACCTTGGAAGTCATACCGAAACGGATAGATACAATTTAAGCGCCAGACGTCGTTTTTCAACACCGTAAGCCCGCAAATTTATAACCTTGAAACGAATTTTAATATAAATATAGTTTATTCACAGATGTTGTATTTTTCTTCGAATACATGTGTAGGTGCTTAAGTACCATTTTTGTATAATTGTTATATATTTTTTTATATTTATGTATATATATGTATAAAGTACATATCGCATTTAGTACAGATCGAAATACGTGAACAACGAAATGAGTTAAAGGAGTTCAGAAAGTTATATTATATATTGTATTGGCTATAATATTCGTATACTATATAATAATGTATACAGATATATTATTTCATTTGAATTTGAGGAAAGTCCCATACAAACATATGCAGCAATAGCCTTCGACTGACCACGAGCGGGGGATGAAACTTGCTATTATTATTGTAATGCTAATTTTGAAAAATAACCTTGGTAAGAATGGTAACTATGATAGGTATAGCTTTTAGACGAAATGTATTAGGTAATGAATAATCGTAACTAATATAAGGGTGCGCGTGTTGCGCATATATATATAGTTTATTCGTGAAAATGTTATGTTATGATGTATATATTTACAGTCTAACGTCCTTAAAAAGTACCTACGCAGTAGAGGGATCGCTGTTATATGGGTCTAGGTCATACTTAGACATTTAATATGTAATATTTATAAATATGTATGTATTATGTTCAATGCACATATGCATTACCTATAGGTATACCCTTTCGACCTTGTTGTGATTTTCCGTTTTCCCAATTATTGCAATACCTATACGGCTATACATACGCATATATAATACATATAAAGTAATATTATAATTTATATAAATGTATGCACATATCGACAGGGGGTTACGCGTATAAACAAAAATGCCTTATGTAGGACATACATAATATTGTCTTCACAAAAATTTCTAAGACGATTATTAATATTTTATTAGAACATCAGACACGAAACTGAAAACTATAGATGGTTCACTTTCATCGACGGTAATTTTTATAGACAGAGAGAAAAAAGTAAAACTGCACAATAAATGAAATTCACTAGCCCACTTCTTTTTTACTGTCGTGTTTCACTGCCTTGATATTTAACAATTAATGCACTGCATAAATAATAATATTCTAGACGAATTTATTTGTATTCATAAAATTATTTACTCAAATTCATAGTAGGTATATATGGAATGGATAAAGAAAAGATAGAGAGAGAAAGAGTGAATAGGGAGAGAACTGAGAAGGATAGGAATAAAGTGTCGTAGGTATAGACAATTTTGAGGTCTGAAATAATACCAAAATAACGTAATAACTTTATAAATTAATAATGATTTTTTCACTAAATTAGAATTTTATTTTTTATTTATACATTCTAAAACTTGGAAATGTAGTAAAACGCTATACATAAATGTTATATACCTAAGTATAATAAAAACGTTGCGGTTTTTATTAAAAGTGTTTAAGTTTGATGTACGAAAAACCTACTTATTATCTCTATAATTTATTAGGTTTTATAATATTATCTTTTTTACTATCTTTTTCCATGAACACTTGTAAAATACGGAGTAGTCAACTAGTTAAATTAAAATTATTTCATCTAGATCTAGGTGACCCATAAGAAAGGCCGGATTGTATTTTTAAGAGATCAATTTTTTTTTCTATAGGAATCTGGAATAATATCTGCTCAGGATCATTTTTTGGCTGTGATGATTTATTATACTTTCCAATTTAATATTACAACAATGTACATTATTATAATATTAAACTATTAAATTATTGTTAATTTTTTTATTTTTTATTATTATTTAGTTTGAAGTGCAATGTTTATTTTTACTATTTTAATTTAATTAAACTAATAAACATTTTTGGGTTGCTACAACAATTTCACATGGCCATATTTTTTTAATATAAATTGTATAAAATTGGTTATTAAAAAAATAAAAATTTATATTTTCTTAATAGTTTCTGCTTGGGGGTACTAAAAAAAAAAGGTGGAAACTCCAAAAATGTTTAACGGCTTTTTACAACGACTTTTAGGTACCTTTGACTTACTTATATAAATATATTAAAATTAAAATAATAACCAATCAACGACCTGCAGATTTTTAATTTCTTCCATAGTTATAATTATTTCAATATTACAATTCGTATTATAAATTCGTGCTGAAATCATCATTTTTTATATTTGATGCTTAACTTGCTACATATGTTAAAGGATTTTAACAAGAAATTATTGTTTTTTTTTTTGTTTCAATCGTTGTTTTATTATCTTCTGCAATATGTTCATAAAGTTATACATTGATATATTTGAGCCATGAGGTACGACTACCAATCAAAATAATTTTGATATGTGATTTGTGTTGTATATTTTCTTGTCTACTGAATATTACAATACAAGTTTTATTTTCCTCAGTTCACATATATATTATAAATCTGTACAATATGTATAATACGTATTGTCTGCGGCGTCATCGAAGTTATATATATTATATAGGACATAGGTATTATGTAATATATTGATTTTTGTGTTAGTCCAACAGATATAATACCCAGTTGTTACTCGTTTTCAACTCTCTGGAAGTAATGAAGAGAGACACGCGTTAGATTATATAGTCGCTCGTACTATAAGGTATAACTTTAGTATATGATATTAAAAATTATCATGCAAGTGATATTAGTATACATGAAAAAGTATTTGTTCATCCCATTATCCCATTTAATCTCTTGCCGCATATCTATACAGAATACAGATGTACACGTACATTCAAATACGCAAAGATGTAAGATAAAGTTCATAAAAAAAAATTTGCAATTTTTAAATTTTGCAGAATATTGTGTGATAACTTGTGGTTGTCAAGTATAAATATTGCCTTGTACAATGATATATATAACTAGTTGTTTGCTAGAATACTTTATGTAATAATATCTCGTACGTATAGGTACATTTAAATATTTTACACACAACACTTAATATTATTGTCATTTGTCACATGAGGAATATATTTAGCAGTTTTTTTTTTGATAATAATTTTACCCATACATATTAGCCTATATAGGATTTATAGTTTATATATTTGTTATGTAGGACATAAAACAAGGTTTATATTAAAATAAATATTATGACTGTAATCTAAAGACATAATAAGTATAACAGAATAAAACACATAGGTAATAATATTGCATGTAGGTATAAGTTGATCGGTATTTTTTTTTATTATATAATTTTATTGAGATGGGAACAATATAAAAGCAATATAGCATAATAGCTAGTATGTTAAAATAATTACACACATTGACACATATAATTGTATATTATACACGGCGGCAAACAATATCAAACTGTATTACACGGTAATTATGTATATATGCATTATCTACATATTGTTTATTTGTGTATATACTATATATATATATATATAGTAATATGTAATATAACGATTGCAATTGAAAAAATAATACTGCAAGTACACAAATGACGTAACTGAACCAAAATGTCTGTAATATTTTGACGATGATGGTATAATATTGTATATACATATATATCAGATACTTTCACACTATTAAGTAGTCGATTTTTCGCGAAAATGTCTTGTTGATGACACGGTTTAATGTATTTTTACATACAATAATAATAATAATACGCGCGTTACACTCATTATATTAGCTAGAGCATAATAGATATTGTTATTTACAACTCGTCTAAAGTAACGTACAATTATTATTGATTAAATTCGTTTAGAATTTTGCATTTTACAGTTAAACTACATAAATTATTATAGTGGTATAGTATTGTAATAGATTATATACAGGCATCAGTGGCGGCTCGTCAGGGGAGGCAAGTGAGGCTCAGCCTCACCTAACTATTGTATAGAAAAAGGAGGTATATAAACTATAGTTATAGTTATTTACAATCGACTTTAAGAATATTATATTCAATAATATAATGTAAATTTTAAAATACAAAATAAATTTATTTTGTCGTATATAATATTAATTATCATAGTACACAATGAGTACATACTACATACTTCGCAACTGTTATCAAAAATCACGACGAAGACGTTCGTTGAACGATATAACAATCTCGATGAAAGCCGAAGAGTGCCGAGAGGCTAGTAATTTTTAGCCTCAGACGAGATGGGACGGCCGTACAATAATAAAATATATAATGGTAGAGGGGAAAATCGGAATTTTATTATGAAATGAGGCTGAACGATTCGAGCCTCAGAGTTTGTTTACATTATCCATTCGTCATTTGTCGAAGCGACGTAACTTCCACTAATAGAAATAGAAACCGGGAGGTTATAATAATGGATATAATGTCGTGTAGCGTAAGTGTATAAGTACCTACCCACAATACTTTTATAACAAACGAAAGATATTGGCTCATTTTTTTTTATGTGTATGGCATTTGAAATAAATATTATATGGTTTATTATTAATATATTTTTAAAGGTTAGGATTAAATATTAATTGAGTTATATTAAAAGTGAACTTAAAACTCATTGTTATATTTTAACAGCATTTTTTCTCCCATACATTTTGAAAATATCTGCCTCACCTCTCATACGGTTCACGAGCCGCCACTGACAGGCATTCATAATCATGCATATTATATAATATAAAGTACAATAAATTAATTCGATTTCTGGCCTGATATGTATAACAATTAAAACGTGTATGTCACTATAGATCAGTGTTCAAATTGTTCAATACATATAAACACATATTTAACATAGTATATATCAGGGGCAGATCTAGACCAAGATAACAGGGAGGGCGATTTTTAAAGGTCACACATTAATTTTGATAAAGTATTTATTTAGGTATATATACATTGTTACTTTCCACAGTTTCGTACAGTCATACAGAACAAAAAAAAATATTTTTGTAGTAATAGTAATAAAAAATATATCAGTATAATTTTGTTACTTTTGAAGTATAATTACGTCATCAACTAAAATCGGGGACTTCAAACTATTTTTCTTCGAAAGAACGGGGGGGGATCGGGGCGATTGCCCCCTCTGGATCCGCCACTGGTACAGTGGTATATATTATATACAGCACGTTACTTGCTTGTACGTATAGAAAAAATAAAGATCAGAAGACTAAATATAGGATTTCGTCGTTCGTTATCGATGAATATTTCTTACGAACGGGTGACCGCTTTAAAGTTTAAATAGTAGTTGAACAGTAAAATTACGAAATGCAATTTTCTCGAAAACACTATTATTATAAATATATATGTGGTGTATATAGGACATATATTGTAGTATTATATTCTTATACTTGTTAGTAAAGTTATTTTTATTATGTCTAATCACTCTTTTATCATTATTTGTTCCACGCTGAACGATTAATTATACTTTGGAAAAGAAAAAATGAAAAGTGGTCACGACATCACGTTTTACTGTGATGAAGTCAGAGATGTGTAGTGAACCATTTCAAGTGTTTAACGTACAGCATTAATAAAATAGTTGTATACCTAGATTTAAAATACAAAGATAAATATTTAATATGCGAATCAGGCCACGTTTGCTATTTATTATTAACATTAGTCATAATGTAGTTAGTATATATAACATTATAATATTATACACTTATATTCGTAATTTTCTATTCACTAGTATAATAATATTAAGTGAGTGATACATAGTCAACATGTATTACTTTTAATTATTTTTATTGGTTATATATATATATCGCCTATTGTAGTTTTTAATCAGCTAATGACATTGTAATTGAATAGTGACACGATAGTGTCTCTTTCATTAAATTACTTGTGACTATTAAATCTCATTGTTTTTCGATGTAAAAACAAAGTATTTTTTAAAGAAATATTAAACCACTTATAATTTGTACATACGTTTAAATTTTTAAAACCTAATACGCAATATCCAAAAGTTAAAAACAATGAAAAAGTATAATAGTATAAATTTTGGGTGTTTTTCTTGGTAAAAAGAAAGAGAAACAATAAGCTTTTATGGAAAATGTTATTACTTTTACTTGGCACTTTGGCAGTCAAATTCTTTTTTCCAAGGCTCGTCAGACTAACTTGATTACTGACAGTCACGTCATTTCGTTTTTGTTTTAAAAGTGTATACTATTACTATTATACTACTATACGACATATATATCGTACATATAATAATATGTATATTGTATAAACATAAATACGAACTCATTTAACTAATTCTAATGAAAATAAACATAATGTTAAGTTCGAAAATTGGTATAGTAGGTATAGTGACTAGTCGTGTATATTGTTACGTGACGAATACATACCGAATTTAAAAATGTTTGATTGCGTCATTATACTATAAAGTAAATTTAAAGCATAATACCTATCGCAATTGTTTTAAATTGGATTATTGAATTTGTAGAGGTTATATATATATAATATAATAATAAGGGATTACTCTAGTATAGCATGACAATTTTAAACGTTAAATTTAATTTAAAATATAAATAGTTATAATTTAATATTTTAGGTACATAAATTTTTCAGATTTTTGTTTACTGCGTGAGGTGCTGAAGTGAAAAAATAACAATTTGTATACAGTATATACTATACATATTTTAACGGTGGCTTGCTCTCATCGATTGACGCGAAAGAGAAATACAAATAAGTGTGATGGGTGAAAGCTTTTTCGTGAAAAACAATATCCTTTAAAAATTTAGGTTACAAATTAAATTATACTATTACAATACTCGTAATAAAGGTTATAAAAATAATATGAGGATTCTAATGTTGATTTATTTAATAAAATATTTGTGGACTATTTAATGCGTATTATGTTTACTTGAACAAAACGCGTCATTCGGAAATATAATATAATATATTGAAGTCATGATGAGGATAGCACAATTTATTGTCCGTTTAAGTGTACGCCATGCAGGTATGTTTTACTCCTCCAATCTATATAATATAACCTAATCAAATTTATATACATACTCGAGGAAAAAATACTATACTATTTATAAACATTTAAATGTTTAAATGTAACAACTAATACAATTTGTGCATATTTATGTAAAAAAAAAAAAAAATGAATGAGTCGTAAAAAATAATTATTGTTTCGAGTTTGATTGCATATAATTTTATAATATAGACAATTTATATAAGGTCATATCGAAAAATGTTTTCGTTTATTAAATTTGTTTACAATAAAAAACGTAGATCCCACAGAGACAACTCGCAGGGTGGCCCAAGAAATATGATTGCTTCCAAAACCAAAAAAAAACAATATCGAACTCTAGGTGGTTTTTTACACTTTAAAAACGATTTAAAATATGTAAAATTATTGGAATGATTCGACCAAAATTAAATACAAAATAACTCGAGTCTTTCTCTCGCGATGGCTACGTCTCGAATAATTAAAGAAAATCGAGAAAGTACCTATAATTTAACAGACGTTAAAAGTACTTTACAGACTGTACAGAGGCGTTTTGTGCTATCTAATGTCTGCGTTTCACTTTAACGCGTGTATTCTTCACGGTGCTGTCAATTTCAAATTTCCACGCAGGCTGCTGTCGGAAAGCATATAATATATACTCGTAGGTATCTACATGTTAGTGAGCGATTCGAAAAATCAGAAAAAGGGTAAAATGTTCTTTTTTTCCGAGAATTATGTAGGCTTTTGGACATCGGAGATAATACCTATGTTGCCGTTAAATGCGTTATCTTGAAATCCTCTCAAAGTCGACTCGTTAATACGCACACGACGTATATGAGCCGTATTTATTATATTGTATATTATCTCGTTAAAACGCAGTCCCAAAACTTATTTGACACAAAGTCTTCGTTATGCACAGGCAAATGTAACACAAAATCACGTAGGTTGTGTAAACTTTATTTTACTAATGCTGTAAGCCAGTAGGCTGTAATGAACAATAGAAACAATTCCATTTATGTATAGTATTATCTTGGTGGTTGCCGTGCGTGAGGGTACAGGTTTATTATAATAGATATACGTATTTAGAATGCTGCAACGCATGGATAAGATACACATAATAACACAGTATAGTGTTGTGGTGTTAAAATTTTGCATATAGCATGGGAGATGCGATGTACGAATAAACTTTTTAATGAACAGAACTAATCTAATGTTTTGATGAATGAAAAATTAACAACGACTTTTTATTGATCACGATTACATCAAACTCAGAAAATGCACATAATATTATATTCGTATTATTATTATTATTATAGTTGTAATATAACCTATTTCATATTATGATTACATCGAATTTCATGAAAAATGCTTCAATAATATTACGAGTGGATTTCTATTCGCGATATATAGCGAAAACAATATTCCTATCGTTTTCTCGAAAACGTTATATCCTGTTAGATATTTATAATACTTTTTTTTTGAAAAAAAATACTTTGTTTGTCATATACAATATTATGTACACAAAGTTATAAAAATAAGTTTTGAAATATTATGGCACGTGGGTAGTAGAAATCAAATGTATACGTTGTGTACATACATATAGGTACCTATATTGTCAAAGAATTTGCAATATGTCTATATAGGTATATCATAATACATATATTAATACAGGTATCGTAATGTTTACATAGATTTATCTACAGAGCATACATTACGCGTGGTTGCAGAAGATATTAAAACAAAATATTATTAATATAGGCGAGGACGACTACGGATGTTAGCACTCAGCGGACAACGTCATGCGCGTTTCTCGTTTGGTGCAGTCACGCGAGTCTTCCGACGTCAGTATACCAAACACTTTCTCCGAATTTATATTGAACGGGTGAGATGAACATTGATTTTAATATTGTGTTATATTATTATTATTATTATTGTCGTGGGTTTAAAGCTTAAACCTTAAAAGTATTAAATCGCGGAAACAATATGCAATTATCCACAGAGTTAAAAGCGTCTCGTACCTGGAAGCGAGCTAGCAGGTTTGTTGGTTGGTATACCGAATCCTGCGGCAACGACGTCATTAAAGTTTATATTATATAATATGGCTTAACGATGGTCTTCTGGGCGTGGCGGATAGAGGAAAAACAACCACTAGTGGCGTGATTTGAGTTTTTTTATAGGGGCGCCAACATATCAGGGAACTTTTCCTTCATCGTAGTATTATTACTATACGTAGCTATTTTATGTGTGGACGGCGTTGAATTTTTTTATATTTAAGTTTGAAATTGGAAATATAGCATATTTCTTGTACATTATAATAATTTACAAATTCATAAATGATAAATAAACATTATTAATTATTACACCCACACGCCATATCGGTACCGTACACATTGCAGTTGTCATAATATATTTTAAAGATTGTTAGTTGGCCAAGAGGACGCAGAAGAAACGAGCCACGAGGGTTGCCAAAGCACACCTTACCACCTACCAAATGGCGCTTATGTCGAACATATAGCTATTTTTGTTCAAGTAGGCTATGCGGCTGTGCTTGCCGATCGGTCTTTGTGTGTCGATAAAAGTAAGTTTTTCTCGCGTTTTCACCGGTTAGGTTACGCCTATCCTGCAACACTGCGCATATACATTAAAAAAAAAACAATATATTATTATATAAATAATTTAATTATAATTTATAAGTGTTAAGTAAGCCGACGGGGTATACGGCACGTCCAAAAAGGATTTATTTTATTTTTTTTCGATGTTTCGTCGAGCAGTAGTGTTGGTAGCGGTGGCGGCTGCATCATCTCGTCATCGTCGCCACTCCCACGACGACGAGAATGTGTCCCAAATCCGTGTGAATGTCCCGGACACACAAAAGCGTCTTTGTTATAATAACGTACCACGGCGGCCGGTCGCGAACCGTACCGTCTATATATGTACTTTATACAGCATACGCGCTCAAAAACGGACAGTAGTTTCAGATTTATCATTTCGTTATCCTTCCTTTTCTCTTACTCTCTCCGTCTTTCTCTCGCTCTCTTTCTTTTCGTTCTTTCTGTTCCGATCGTTTCTTTTATTTCTCCACCGCGTGTATATTATAAATATAATATAGGCGTAGGTACGCCCGCGCAACACACTCTCCTGACGCGCACCTCGGCCGTAGATCCTGCAGACGCGTCGACGATCATTCCCTTGACCCAGAAACGCGTGCGCCATTAGATCCGACCAAGACCCCGCCGTCCACTCTCTTATAACATAATAATATAAATCGTTGCCGACGATCGTGCCGTCGCCGCCGTAGTCGTATCGCTGCTCCGTTTATACGCTCCGTTTAACGCACGCGGGCCGACGATATCCGATCGACCGGAGCCGGGGGGGTACGAGCGGAGCGCGCGACGAGACGCTTTCGAAAAAAAATATAAGAAATTAAAATAGGAACAGAAAAATTCGTTGGCCCAAGGTCTTCCGCGACACGCACAACGAACGATATTTATGTATATTGTACGTATACCGCTGATGAGAATATATTTTATAATACAATAAAGTATAATATTATGAAGTTGAAAATTAAGAAATCTATGTACACGTATTATTTATGTCAATATAAAATAAAAGCACGTTTTAAACAAGGAAAAGTCCGGCATCATTATTGGCGTTAATAAAATAAATAATAATAGTTCGGTACGCGATATTAATATATTTTTTAGTTATTACGTCAAACGTATAATGATTAATAATTATGTCCAACATTGCAGCTGCAGAAAAATTATAATAATGGATCAACTCGATAAAATACGTGTATTTCGTGTATTCAAGTGAATATCACAGTAACAGCGTTATATGCTAATAAAATAAACAAAATATGATGTAATAATAAATGGCGAGTCCAAACTGCCGATACTGACCATTTAGAATTATTGAATATGTTTAGTATAATATAGTACATGTTCCTATTTTTGTATACATGATGCAATACAACCGTAAAAGCATAACGTGGATAAAAACAATACACGTATTTATATATTGATTATTGAATTTGTGTATATTGTGATTGGTAAATATTATACCTTGACCTTAAACGCCACACTTATTTCAATGTCATAGTGTATTATGTTATGTTCACACATATTGAGTACCCTGCCGGCTCCCGCGTTGGCGAGACAAACGAAGTTTATACATATTATAGCAGTCGGGGCCCGTACTTATATATATATATATATTTATGGTGTTTGGTACTATGGACACTCTATACATATATTCTTGTTTATAATTTACTTGTGCTAATTAATTTTTTTTTAAAACAACCGTTCATAGTTTTAACGTATATATAATATGCTATTAATTATATAAAATAAACCGATACGTTTTTGAGTTGAAAATATTATTTACATCATAAATTATAATATTATATTATGAAAGGTTATACCCCATATCGACGGTCATTAAAGAATGAGTAGTGTACGTCATATCCTCCGACTAATGTATAAAATGTTTAAACGACTTATAAGTTATAAATAATTACTCTACTAAATTTGTAGTCCAGTAACTATTGTAATGTGTAAAAAAGTTTATCTGTCCCGTGGCAAATACCGGTATGTATATTTATTTATACATAATAGAAATGGCTAGATAAATATAGGTACGTTGAGTCTCCGGGTCCAGTTTACAAACAATCATCCTATAACAAAAACAGGGAAGTGTTTACTGTCCACACAATATAATGTACATACTCGTAAGTCGTACTATTATCTTGTTGTGAAATTCGTATTAGATATAGATGTAAGCAGCAATGGCCTATACGGCCATACCTTATATGTGAAACGTTTTATTTGTTTTTATTTATGCAACGATTATCAAAATGTCTCAAAATTATAAAACTATAATCAAAACAGTAAGTAACTAATAATAAATAATATTGTGTGTATCTACTATGTATTTTGGAAAAATTTTGAATATATTATGTGAACTAATTTTGTAAAACAATGTCATCAATATAATACATTTTAATTTATTTAATTATAATTATTAATTTTGTGATCAGTATTAGGTTTATTATTAAATTTTTTTTATATTATTATTTATTAGATGATACTTTTGTCTATACAAACAGGGATTTATCCTTACTGATGCATGATGCAGTACAATATAAATATACGTAAATCAGTCTTGTAAACCTCAATCCTGCTAAATGAATAATAATTATTACATTAAAAGATCGGTCAACGTCAGCATGTCGGCATGCCAAATGTGGTATGTTATAGGCAACGCATAAGGTTTATGGTAAGACTAGTTGTCTTATACTTTATAGCTAAAATATTGTGGTGGGTCCTGAGTATACTAAGATCGTATTGGCAATATTTTTATTCATATACAATGTACATATTACAATTACATATTATACTATAATAAATTATTATTTAGATTAGAATATTAGAATTTAGAAAATAATTAATATTAATTTAAAGATAACAGATAACAAGTAATTTAAACTATACAAAATATATATTACCGATATAAAATTAGCATTGGTTGTTATCAAGATTTACAGCCTAATGTCTATACAGAAATACTACTAAGATATTCAGAATAAAGAGATAAACTCTTAAGCTAAAAACATCCAGAAAAGAGTCACATGTCACACGACTAAATGATTACGCTGTGGTTGCTTCAGTTGCTACTTTAACCCATGTAATGTGTAATAGGAATTATTCATGTATTTTACGATTTTTAGAAAATATATGCAATATCTTTAACCATGAAACTTTTTATATTGTATAGTTTGTAAAATTATGCATTCATACATATGTGTAATATAATGCACCCCATAAGTAATTTATTATTAAATTAGGTATTACATATAAATTATTTAATTAAACAATGCGTTATAACTGCAGTCAAGGCGCAGGTAAAATGCATTTAAAAATTATATTAATATTATAAAGTGATGTTGTATAACCCAGTAGCCGATCAGCCGATGACTACAGTATATTTTGAGTTTTTATTCCAATAAATGAATAGCAATTATATTCATTCTTTATTACTATATTATATTGGAAATTCTGCAATCTATATCGTATAACAATATAGAACGTTTGTCTGAATTTGTTATTATCATAAATTACAATTAATATTTACCAATTATATAAAATGATCGAAATTCATTACGCTAGCCATAATTTTGTTTGCAAACTATTTAAACAAAACTACAATATCTTCATAAATATTTACAACTGTGAAAATTACATTATGATGATAACGATATATTATATCTGTAACACCCATTCGTTTAATGTCTTTACATTATTATTTACGTAACGTTTTAATTTTACATAATCAATGAGAGTATAAATGTTTACCTTATATAACTACAATAGGTATTTAAAATCGTATAGAGAGTTAAAATAGTTAACATAATGAATTATGACAATAAAATAATGACATCGAAACTTACTAATATATGGGGCTGTGAACTAATATAGTTAGGTATATATAGATTTAATAGTGTATTTATACATATAGTGAATTTACGATTTATTTGCGTTTTAAATTAACACGTAACTCTAACCTTATGGAATGAAAAAAAAAAGAAGAAAAAGAAACGTTGACATGTTCGATATTATACAGTATATACAGTAGTGCGCATATTATCGTAATAAATAATATGTACACGTGTAATGTGTATATAGATAGGTAGTATAGAGGAAATAATAACGCGCACACGTTTGTGCCCTATTTTTGAATAACACGTTGGTTTATAGGAATTTCGGACCTCCCTCAGCTCTCTCATTCAAGTAACGGTTTATCCGTTCCTAACCCTTTGGTTTTGAACATGTGTATCTGTTATATGTACCTATCTATATAATAAAATATAATCCTTTTTCAAGGTCCACCTATGCACCAGGGTTACTTCCTTGAATAAACTGAGGTCAGCAACATCACTTCACCGGGAGGTCGTATAAGGTATATTTACCCCCAACAATATGAGAAAAAAACCGACAATAAATAACCGAATGCTGCTGTCTGTACGCGATTCGAAGAACGACGTATATTATTATATTGTATATTATAATAGCACGGAAACACAATCGATCGCCGCGTACATCGTAGTACAAGAAAGGAATCCTTCCAAGGGTTTGACCACCGTTAAGCGGAATGACCATCGGGGACAAAAATTTCCAAACCTGTGTGGCGCATATATGCGTAGGTGTAACGTATAATGGTGTTGTAGGGTAGCACATTGGATGGAAAAAAAATGTATTATGGTCACACACATCAGAAATTATCGTGACATGGTATACACGACGTATACGTACAGTGGCGGACTATGCCGACGGGATATCGGGACTTTTTTCGTATTGCCACAGCTATATAGTAGGCATCGGGCTGTTATTTATCATATAATTAATTACATTATAGAAGCATCTCTGCTTTATGGCTGTAGAAAATAAGATAGGTACTAAACGATATTGATGTAGAATACATAATTGGCACTGTTAAAAATAAAAGTGGCTTATTAATTAATATAAAACTATAAGAACATTATTTTTTTTAATTATATTAAATATCATAATCTATTTTTATTAAAATGAAAAGTATTAATTATTTTGTTAAGTAATTACTAATTAGAGGGCTTTTAATTTTCCATAAAACTTCAAAACAACCATACATTTATATTAAACAAAAATCACTGAACATATCTGAGACGGAACAAATTTGAAGAACGATCAAACTCGGGCAGAATTTTTTTTTAGTTCACCACAGTTACGCCTACTAAATTCGATTCGTTTATTATTTATGTGACTGTATAATATAATATAACAGAGGCGTTTTCGCGGGATTTTTTATTGCGGGGGGAGGATATGAAAATAATGTATTTAAAAGTGAGCTTTCAACACTCTCTTTTTTATGTAATCTTGTAATCTGTGTATAAATCAATAAGGTGTATCTATACATTTTCAACACACCTTGATACGAATATTATATGAAAAATGATAACAAATCAAAATGTTTTGATTACCTATATTTATTAATTTGGCTATTATTACCACTATAAGGCACTAAGGAACTAAATATCAGTTAAGCAGAAAACTCTATCAATATAAAAAAAAGTCCATGGGGGATCTATCCTCCATATCCCCCTCCTCCCGTGAGAACGCCCATAAATGGGAAATACTAGAGTACCAATTTTTAGAACTTTAAAATCTAGTGGACAAGAGAGTATAGAAAGCAAAAACAAACAAGAAAAAGGTCAATAAAATTTAAAATTTACGATCAACATTTACTTTTTATACTTGTTTATTTATATTTACAACACGTTTTAATGTTAAAAAAACATAATAAAAATAAAATACAGATAAACGCTAAAATTGTGTAATGTAATTTGAAAATGTAGTACGGGTCAGACAAAAAAAGATACGCAGGCCAGATGTGACTCGCGAGCCACCAGTTGCCCATCCCTGCAGATATTTAGTGCTACTGCACATTTTGTACGATATTGTAGGAAAGCATAATAAATAATAATTAGTTGCCAGTAGAAATAGTACTACATCAACATGATATTATTATACCAATGGGTGATGTTGTTATGACCTCGCCGAAAACCGTAAATGAGTAAACGTACAACAACACGAATCATAATATAATATAAACGCAATAAACGCGTACACTGCTATAGGTATATTATTGTTTAATGTTTAACAGTAAGCTGTTCTCCGATTGTTTACATTAACTAACTACCGAAATCAAACTGAGATTTTACGTTAGTCGATTAGTTGAACAGTAAGCAATTTGAATTCCAAATCAACCTGAATCCAAACGATCAGTCTTTTTCTGGAATTATTAATAATCCCTAGTAAAACGTATTTCATTTAACTGCTCGTAGTTTTGTACTATGTGTAATCGTGACATCGTGTTGTATTCAATTTCCACTGATACATATCTGATTTCTATTATATATAATAGGTATCTACAACTTAATACTAGTCCTATATAATTATCGATGAAAAATGTCTACTGTTAAAATAATATAAAAGTACAGTGCGTAATTCGTATTGTTTATTTTGTATTTACAGCCAAATTTGACATTTATGGATAGATTTTTCTTGGAAAAAAAAATTTTAGTTATTACCTAGTTACTATATCAAGTATTCATATACAACACAAATTCATATATATAAATTTGAAAATATAAATGTTATAGAACAACTTAAAGTTAAAAGTGAATACGCAAATTACTTTTAATGTCTGGGAAATTAAGCCTGTGAATAGTTAAGTAAAAAAATTTAGTTCATCGTACGTAAATATAATTTTTTTAAGGGTAAGTGTTATAATTTTTATACTGGAATAACAGAATTGAAGGGTTGTGTGGAAATCCGACGAATTTTTAATCGTACTTAAGACACTTAGGTGTTCAAAAAAGATTATAATATGAAATAATATGGAACTTAAAAAATTGCAGATAGACTGTTAAAAACACGATAAAATTATTGAAACTAATTCTCAATAAGTCAATTTTTAAGATAAAAATAAACATCATAAATTAAGTTATTTAAAAATAATTATTTTATTCAGATTCGAAATCAAAAAAGAAGGGCGTAACATTTTTTCGTTTTAATAGGCATATGTGGAATTTTCTTTTTAATTTAAATTTTTCAAAAATAAGTGTTATGTTAAGTGCTTTATTTTAGGTATACAGTAAAGAAATTGAAATGAAATTCAGGGTCATGATTCAAAATATTTCGTGTTACCTTTATTATTGAACACGTACCTACATCACAATACGTAAATTACGTATACATCATGTCTTTTTTATCAACAAAACGTCCTTGATCCCCAATAAGGGTCTAATACATTTACACTTCGTTCAACACATATTTTTACATGGTCGATTACACATTGAAAGTTAGTATAAGTGTATTCGATAACATTTTAATGTTGAGTTTTAAAAGGATAGGCATATCATTATCATATTATAGCTTAATATTATACCATACATGCATATGTTAACCGGCTGGGAAAATAGTGTGTTGTTTAGTACAATTCAAATCAGTAAATTGTTATTATTTTTATGTATTGAAAAAACAAAAACAACTTATTTATACACACTTAAATATGTGTAAATCGAGTTTCAGTTGTTGTACCTAATATGTATAGTGTGTATACAATATACTTATACATTACATTTTATATGTAAGCTGTCTTGAATTAGAGTAGCTGCTGCAGGATGTCATTCAGTATAATAATTATTGTTAACTATTGTAAATTGTACCTCTATTTATTTGTTTTTAATAAATAAACGTCATTCCGCAAAATTTATAAAATCTATGAAAATACAGTAACTTAACTATACATAGGAACAAATAATGTTTGTCAAACGTTATAAGTAGGGATTTGATAGAATTATAGTTGTTGGGGGAAACCTCAATTGCATTTTACTGGATAAAGAGACAAGTAAGGGCTTTTCCACACTACGAATATTTTACCATAAGTACTAGGTATTAAAAAAATAATCATAAATAATAATTTATACATATACATATAATTAAAAGGAATTTCAACGGACGTATCTAAGAACATAATCTATATTTGTCATCCCACCCCCTAGTTTTTCAAAATCATACTTGATACGTAGTAAATTTTAAATTTAACTCTCAACATTTAAAAAAATAAATTGTTCAATTGATTTTTCATTAATATTTTTTAATTAGAAAATAACAAAAATATAGTAGATGTAATAAAATAATGCTTATTAAATTTATGTTTTGATTAATATTATATTATTATTACTAAAATAAATGAAAATATGTTACATGTATTTTAAAGAAAATGGATTATTGGAATAATATTGGAATAATATTGAAATTAACAAGAACAAATTAGAATGAAAAATTACTTTGCTACTTAGGTAGTCATAGAAATTCCAAAGGTAGGCTTGATTGTTTCTCCGTTGTGCACACAATTCCCCAGCCATCTTACCATCTTACCACCTCTTACATGGATTTTATCACATTTTCTCTCTCACAAATATCGTATATAGTATATTATACAATAGTACAATTTTAATCTACGTACGAATAGGGTTAAAACTTTGTGACAACGATCTATTTTAATTTTTGAGGCATAATATTTTTTGAATATCTACTTACATTAAAAATATATCATAATAATTAAATGTCAAATAACAATAATGTGATTAATGACAATCAATACAATAATAAATTAAAGTTAATGTCACAGATGTCAGTTTCTGATGGTATTGCATCATACAAATAAAATCTGAGATAGGAAGTACCAGTTAACAGTGAATTGAAATACGGACAAATTTTATGTATATTTTATGATTAATATCTGTAACTTGTGTACCTATATTCTACAGACGACCATCACCTGAAACGAAACTACCCACCTAAATTAAGTATTTCATCCGCAATATTTATACATATAGTGATCGACGCCACTAATTAAAACAACAAACAAATGTTTAAATTTATAAAACTTAATAAGAACTTCAAAAACAGTTTAAAAAATATGATACGATGTCCCAACTCCCAGTAAACATAATGAGGGGCTCCCGAAGACAAATTTAGATTGTACTGTATTAAGAAATTTAAAATTTCTGATATCAAGAGCTTTTTCCAAAATTAAATACCAAACTAGTATATTCGCAATAATAACGTACACAATATTTATATAAAAATTTTGTAAAAAGGTATTTTTAGATTTTGAGAGGGCTGGGGAAATGCCAAACGTTAAAAAACGTATTCCAGATAGATGAGATTTCGTTTAAGTTTTGCGAGTGGTCGTACAAATTAATTACTAAATATTTGCACTAAAAAAAGTGTACAAAAGATTATTTTTAGTTTCTGAGAAGACTGTGGAAATGCCAAATGTTTAAAAAAAAAAAAAAAATAAACGTAACATTTTTAGATTGAAAGAGATTTTGCGAAAAGTTTACGAAAGGTCGTACAAGTTACTTATAGATATACTAAATATTTGCATGTAAAAATTGTGCAAAATATAATTTTAGTTTTTGAAGGTGCTGCGGAAATGCCTTCCCGAGTCTTTCTCTACCAATAGATGATGAACGAAGTCGTATGCCTCCACAGTACGTGTATAATTCAAATCGCTTTCAAGAACGCAAATTGTAGTACACGGCTTTGCTCGTACCGATATAGAAGTACAACTGACCTCCACCTCGTTATATGATACTTGAGGCAAGTTCAACATATAGTTATATATATTTTCCAATATATGAATAGGGTCATTTACTACTAAAACAGTGACTGCAGTTTTGTTTCTCCGGGATTTACTACGTCGTTGACTTTCAACTCATTGAACATGATTTGGGAAATCTATTTGCTACGGATTAAATACGGTGCCCCGATGATTTTTAGTAGTTTTCTTAAAAGTAGAAATTAGAAAGTTTAAAGTTGTACCTGAGTGTATAGTGATAATTCATATATTTTATGTAAATCAGACCTGGGTGGTTCACTACGTTGAATTGGCTATACGATACTTCGATGCAAGTTTAAAAATGCGTTTTTGTAATTCTATAAAAGTTGAAAGTTGGTCTAACCCATGATTTCATATCAGTCATATTTGGTGTAAACGAGATGTGGTTAGGATTGTTGGGAAATCAATTTAGTGAAACATTGAATATGTCAATCGGTGTATTTAGATTTGAATAAATTCAGTTCAGTTGCGTAATTTGCTCGTATAGTTAGTTAGTTTGGTTAAAATTTGACAATCAACGCGTGTATTATTTTAATTATTTTGGAAAACAATTTATCAAAATTTGCGGTAAGTTTTTAATTGGCGATCATTCTTTAGCGTTTATCACAATATTATTATAGGTACTTACGCATTTATATTATACAACATTTGTTTTGTAATATTTATTTATGTACCCATACCGTTTAATATTGGGAAATGTGTGAATAAAGTAGGTAATTAATATTATTGGCTAATCTTAATACATTACAATGAATAATATCTCAAGCTCAAGCTTACAGTTAAGACATTTAGACGAAAGAATGTGTTATGAAACTTGAAAGGTTTTTATTGAAAACTATTAAAAAGATTATTTTTATCCTTTATCGGTTTTTTAGACTAAATATAATGTTCTATATTTTTTTATTACATTGACACATTAAATATAAGAAAAGTATATAATGTAAAAATATTTGATATTAAAATAGTAAAAAATATACCTGTGCTCACATACAACTATAACAGGCTTGGATCCAAGGGAGCCAAGGGGCCATGCCCCCCGTAAACTCTGCCACACAGGTAAATTTTATTATGTCCGTTTTTGGCAGCCGATAAATACGATACACACATAGTATTACTACCCTTCGTAAATTTAGTCTGGATCCATGCCTGAACTATAGTATACACTATACATAATACTGAAATCAGTGCAGATGCTAAGACTTGCGAAGCCGTAGGTAAAATATTTAGGAAGGTTATGAATTATAATAACACTTTATACGACATTTTAATTATTACATTTTGTGTTTTTATCGTTAATTTTTGTAAGGATTAATGCATTAATAAAACTATTATAAATTATTTAACTCACTATTTTTCCCTTTTATTATTAAAACAAAAAAAGCGGGTAAGTGAGTATCGCTCTGCTGTACATTAGGGGGTGGGGTGGACCTCGGACAAGGTAGGTTAAATTTGAATGCTATGATAGGTATCATTGTATTCGAAAAACGATTCTGAACGGAGATGATTTGTCAGTCTAGGATATATTATATTTAAATATTGTCATATATTCTATTTTGAAACACATTCAAACATTTAAGTAAAAGTTTCGAGATCTTGCGTTTAGTAATTTCTTAAAAATAACAAAAATCGAAAATTATTTATTAGTAAAACGTTATTTTACACGTGTATTTTTGATTTCAAATTAAAATTAATACTTAAAACACTCGTAAAATTGTTTAAATTGAATACCTAATCCTCAAATTTTTTTATAATTATTCTAAGCTTAACTTATGGACAGCATAGTATTAAATTTTCAATTCTTAGCTTTTGATAGTAAAATATTTATAAATTTTTAACTACCAAATAGTTAAAAATATTCACGATTTTGACGAATTTTTGTCAATATTTGAACTTCAAATGCTAATAAAAAAAAAATTGTGCCTATGTATTTTTATAATTTTTGAATGAGAGTTAGAACAAGTTATGCGGACCCTTCAATTAAAATTTCAAGTTGTTTGTCCCAGCTAAAGTTTTTTTATCAACATTTGTAAAAAAAAATTGATTATTTCAAATGTTTATAAATAGCTCAAAAAAGTCAAAATATTTTGAAAATCAAATCACGTAAAGAAAATTGCAATCTAAATAACTGGTAAAATTTTCAAGTATTTACGACTTATACTGTTTGAATGACAACAAATATAAAAAATCGTTTGAGGCTACACCGTTATTTAACGTGGTTTTGTAAAAATTTAAATTTCAAACACTCCTTAATAATTTTCGTCTGAATCCGGTAGAGTTTTTTATACAGATATTTGAAGAAAAATTTATGGAGAACCTTGTACCGAAATTTCAAAACTTAGTTATAAAAGAAAATAATTTTACGATTTTTCAACCACAAAATTACTTGCCAATTTTCGCAATTTTGACATATTTCGTATAAATTCGAACTTTAAGCACTTATAAAAAAAAATTGTGACTAACGATTTCGGATTTTTTTTTATCACTTTAAGAACAACTTATAAGAAACCTTGTATTAAATTTTCAAGATTTTCTGGTCGGCCAAAAAATTTTTATCGTTATTTAAAAAAAAAATACTAAAAAAAATTAAAAATTTCAATTGTCTATAAATAGCTCAAAAAAAGTCTAAATTCTTTGAAAATTTAACTGTGTATAGAGAACGCTAATATAAACATTTGGTGAAAATTTCAAGTATTTACATCGATTAGTTTTTGAGTTTTAGCAAAATAAAAATTTGATTTTGACGAAAACTGGTTTTGCGTAAAAAAATCCCGTTTTCCGTCATTTTTTTAAGGTTTTTCCCGACTCACTTAAAAAATATTGAAAATTTTTAACTTTAACTATTATTAGATTTGTGGCAATTCTGAATTAAAATTTATTTTTTACATGATATCAAATAAATAAGCGCAATTTGAGGGGGGTTTGGGGAGGCTAAGCCCCTCATAATGGTTATATCCCTTTCCACCTTTATATATCTCAGGGAGCATACACACAGTACATATTATATGTAAATTATAATTGCCCCCTCAAATTTAAAACTCAAATTGCGCATATAATCAAATATAATATTATTTTAACGTTATATAAACATTAATAAATAAAATAAAATAATTACCTATTTAAAATTTATCTCTCTGCGTTTTGAGGCATGGGATAGATTTTAAGATTGCTTCTTCTAATCTCAAATAACATTTTTTTATTAGACTAATATTGAATTTTTTAGCCATTTGGCGCAACTGCTCTGCGTTGTCTTGCCAGGAGTGTACTAAAATAATTACTAGATAAAATAGGTGAACTTTAAACTGACAATATTAAATTCAATAATTATATTAATTTAATTAAAAACGCGTTAAAATATTTTTTACCTGGAGGAACATCCTTTGTCCCCATTTAATATGATTTGATATATACATTAATAAGCACAGCGTTATGAATTGAATAATAAAATAATTATTTCAATAATAAGACGTTCAGTAAAATAAAAATTCAATTTAAAATGTGTAGCCGGCTTTTATAATTTTTATAAATTTAATGTTGTGTGAAATCAATATGTAAGGTAGTAATATATTATAGCAGTAGCCGACGCCGACGGTATCAATAATAATATATACTTACTTTTTTCCAATTAGCCATCAGGATGTTTCGGCAAAATCAAAAATCAATTAATTCGTATTTCATAAAAAGAATGCCTCATGTATACCCAATACACCTTTTATTTGTACGTCACAAATTTAATTACATTGTTGATTTTTCTGAAAATTTTTTAAAAACACAAATTTGCTATTTGTATTTGTATATTGTATAATGACGCACTAGCGGATAATTATTATGTTTCATCGAGTATTAAATTAATTATACCTATATTTTCGACTATATGTTATTATATTATTGTGAATTATAGATATAATTGTATATTCTATAGACATTTAAAAAAATATTATTTTTAAAAAAAATGTATGAGTTATTGCTCATTTTAACTTCATGTTACCTTAATATGTTACCTATATATATTAGGTATTGTTGTTGGATTAGAGAGTCCCCCCTTGTTCTGTTCTATCCGTATATATAGTATAAAAACGGATACCTAGTATGATTTTATTGTATCTAAACATTCTAAACAGAAATTTACATAATTGAAATGTTTAGACTATTGCAGGTATAATTGCACCGTTACTGCGTATGATGATCTACATAATTTCTACATAATATTTATTCATACTTGATGTAATAATATTATCTGTGTACTATGCTCAACAGTCATAGACCACCTCAATGAAATATGGATCATATACATATGAATGGTTGGAGTGATTGTCAAAAACTAAAAACAAAAAATAACAATAACAAGTTCAATAATAATGTTAAAAAAATATTAAAAATTACTAAAATCTTCGAATATTACTTTCTCATCTTGTGAGTAGAACACCACGATTCTTCCTGAAGTTCTTATTTCAAAAGTGGAGATGCAAATCGTTTATATGATTTTTTCAAAAGACTTATTTGTATGGGTATGTGCCTCAGTACCATATTTCCATTACATAATGTCTCAGTAGTAAATAATATGAATAATCAATATTTCCATAGACCATAGTAGATCACTAACGTTATAAACGTATAATAGATTACACGAAACAATGATGGTGTTAAAATTATTCCATACATTGTATATTAATAGTATTTCAATAAAATTTCAAAATCAAAATACCAATTGCTTATTGAAAGTATCTATTTATATACTATAAGTTAAACCGATTATTAGATAATTATATTTTAATTAAAATACTTGTACTTGGTGGATAAATAGGTAGTTAATATTACGTCTTGAGTATTTAAAATGTGTGATAAATTATTTCTAAATGAGAATATGTAACCAACGTATTTCAAATTATTTCATAATACCATAAAATTGCTAAATTTTATTAGTAAACACAATTTTATGATAAATCACAATTAAATATAATATACCTATTTACTATTAAAAGTGTACCAAGTACAATATGATAAAATAATAATTATATATTTATAAACAAAAACGAATATTTTAATAATTTCCTAAGGTCATTTATTTTCATTTTTTTTAATATCATATTTTATATTATAAGACTTAAAAAATAAGTGAGTTTCGAAATGTAAAATCTATTCAAGAACGATAATTATTAAGTTATATATCAGATATTCAGATGTTAAACATCTACTAAAAAAATATTATAATTGAAATACAATTTAAAAATATATAGTTGTACCGTTTCAAATCAAAACACAATTAAAAAGATATAGGTAATTTGAAGAAGTGTGTTAATTCATTTCATAATTACTACAGTCTACAGGTCACACAATCAACAAATATTCTAATATATGTGTGAAGAAAGAAACACATTTTGGTATATATTAATATACCATAACTGATTTAGATTATTTACAAAACTTAACGTATGCTAATTTTAAATATTAAATCAATTATTGTTGGTTTTGTATTTTTTTTTTTTTTTGAAATAAAAACCATATTTAAACTATTATACGTATATATTACAAAAAATGTATATACTTTTACTTAAATTATTTTTTGCTGTATGCGTTATGTTACATTTTTCTGTTGAAATCAATATGTTTTTCTACGAGTATATGTACTTAAAATTAACACTTAGTGTCTTAGTCGAATGTACATCGCTTAATTAATCTAAATAATTTAATGAATTGCATTTAATTTTGATTTGTTATGAATCAATTCCAGTGATGGTTATGTTGTTACTTATTTTAAATTTTAAATTTTAATGATTTTTTTTGTTTTCAATTTCATATTTTGTTTTATTAGATTTTCAAAATTTTAAATCATTGAGAAGTACTTAAGGAAGGTTTACTTTTTTTACTAGTACCTACTTGTAAAATGTTCCATATTTTTAACATTTAAACGTTAAACTGTTAAACTAATATTTAATATTTAACAAGGTATATTTTTATAATGTATACTCTTTTATTGTAAAATTTCTGTAAATGAAATTATACGTTTTTCATTAAAAATAAATAACGATTGTACACGTAAAAATATTCGGAGTCATTATTGTGTTACATCATTTACAATATAAAGGTATTGATTATTTTGTGCAATGAAACAGTGTGTCGATAAATATATAACGCTGATGAAGACTTGTTTTGTATATCATTAAAATGCATACACTAACGATGATGTTTCTTAAAATTCCAGATATACTGTTAAAAATATAAGTATATTGGCTGAAAATTGTCTATTGACATTTTAAATATAAGAATATTATTTTTTTTCGAAAGATTTTAATCACTCAGTAATCAATTGAATACGTTTCTAATTCGTTTAATATACATTGTTTAATATGGATGCAATTAAATTGGACAAAAAATTGTCATATCTATAGGTAAAAATAAAAGAAAATTATTGGAATATTGGTTTACTGATCAAACAGTGCATACTGTTACGTTTATACATTATACCTATAATTATGCAGAGAGTAGTGTGATCATTACGTGATAGCGATACTTTATGACAATGGAGTATAATATAAGAATAATAATTTATAAATAATGTAATATTAACAGAACTATTTTATAGTATATAAATACCTGTAAATGAGATTAAATCTTGGACATAGGTGTTGTAAGTAGGCATTTATCATTAGGGGTGCTACCATATCTTATGCGGCGCAGTCAAGAAATAATTTTTAAATAACCAATATGATAGCAGGTACCATGTATAAATACATACATAAGTAGATTAATTCATAATAATATAATATTTTAATTAAAATCAAAGTAATCGGCCAGATATGGGTTGATGTGGCTTTAGTCCTCAAGTCATAGTATGTGACATCTTCAGAACTTCCAGTGGTTTGCCTCTGCGGGACATCTGACCGCTGCATTATTGGTTTTGTATACGACAGTTGTAGGTAGATGCGATTTTAAGTAAAACGATTGAATAGAATTAGTTATCCAAACTGTTTTATATTGATTATTGGCTTAAATATTATGACGATTTAACTACTATTATATATTATTATTGTGTATTTATTCAACACATTCAATTACATATATTTGAATACAGTCATAAGAATTGATACCATTGATTATAAATACAAGTGTTTATTCTAGTTTTTAATGATTGTTCAGCTTTCTTCTAGTATTTATAGTTATTAAAGATAATTTAGTTAAAGCGATTCATTTTATTGTTATTTGTTATAGAAAATTAGTTGTTTGTCCGTGTGGAATTTTGATCATATTATACGTGTCTGATAACGTGTCAAATAAATAAATAAAATAAGCAGGTATAGGTAACAATAACAAATTAAATCGGGCGCAGAGTCAGGGATCAGTGGCGGTCATGTTGGGGTTAAAGGGTTGAGAAAGTGAAATAAGATTATCGTCTCTGTAACGAACTCCGAATAAATGTGTGTGTAATAAAACGGACGTGTCTCCCGACGACATCAATATATATAACATATTATATACATATAAGCCACTGACGTAAGACGTCGGTCGTCTCGTTTCGGGTGAACGTTAATCAATAAAATCAGCAGACATAATATCGTACAACGATTTGTATGCGTACGTATATACACACATCTCGGCACGAAAATTCCTTTAGATAAACGACATAATATTAGACGTATATCACGTTGTTATTGCGCGTATACATATACATACGCACACGAATAGAGGTAAAAATATCCATGAAAATGTATAATAGCTATATGTACACGATTTAAAAATTGGATACATTTTTTTCCCGTTCAAACGTGCCTTACCTTGCGTTAATCGAACATCACTTTACCGGGTAACAGTTTAGCACGTTATATTAATTGTGAAAGCCCTTCGCGTGCGTGTATATTCGTATTTAGGTATATGTGCGAATTTAGAGCAAATCGTGCGTCATACGTAAGTTTATTAAATTATAATATATATATATATATATTATATATCGGTTTTCAAATACGAAATGTGAGTTTGACCAAAATCTACCGCGAGCAGTATACCTACTATGTGTACGCGAACTCCGCGGGACGACGACGGCGGATCGGGTGGGGGGATGTGACCAGCGGGGTGAGAGGTTGTGACACGCATACATACATACACACGGCAGTGGATTTATGTGCACGCTGTTATAGGTTAGAACACTGCGCGGTACATATAGGTTAGCCAATGTATATATACGTCTCCGTATATATATATAGATTATAGGTATATCGCAAGTAGGTATATAACGCGACAATAATACATATACGTGACGTTCGGGAGGGCGCACGCGCTCTCGTGCGTGTGTGTGCGTATAATGCGTATAATAGGTATGATGGGATGTGAAGAGCTATTGCCAGGCGCGTGGCAAGTATATATGTTTTCACTGGGAGAATAAGGCGTGGGAGTGAGAGAGAGAGAGAGAGAGAGAGGGAGTGTATGTATGTGTGTCAAAGCGGGGCGGGTGACGATGAGAGGGGTGGAAGGAGGGGAGGAGAGTGGGGGTGAGAGAGAGAGAAAGAGAGAATACGGGGGTCTTCCCCTTGGACGCATTCCTCGTGCCCGGGATAGGGCGTAATATAATATAGAGTTTTCGCGGCCGGAGCTGTGCTACAGAGGGAGTTCCGTGGGTTCCGGATGGTTAGCGGTCGAGAACGGCGAGGGACGTGGGCGGGAGAGGAAGCCGCGAGTGAGTCGAGGGGAGGGCTCGTCGAGCTCGTTACCCGGGTGACAGCCTTGGCACGCATCCTGCACACCCACAGCCACCGCCGCCGTCATGGTTTTTCGCCCCCGTCGTCCGCGGTCGAGCGCCGCGGCCGTGACCTGAGTCGACCCCGGAAAACAATCAGACCCATCATCGCGAGCGGCGCGCATCATCCCTACGACGACGGCGGCGGCGGCGACGACCCCATTACGACGCTCACATCCACCAAAATCCTCAACACACTCGACGTCTATTATCGTCATCCGTACTTTGCGATTCTTTATCACCGCCATCGTTATAAAATAATATATTTCACGTGTACGATATATATATATTATACACTTTTAAAATACTATGCGCGTATTGTTCGTTATTTGTTTACGACAAAACGGTTTACTCTTGGCGGGTTGTAATAGATTTTATAATTCTACACAATACACGGGTCACGGATTTACTTGATACGTATATTGTATGTTTTATTAGTACTAGTTGTACTTATGTATACATATTATTATCCGCACAGTGACCTTTTATTCGATAACAACGCGACGCTCATTTTCGCGTTGTACTGTTTTTTTATAACAATTCCAGTATTACAGCTATTCAACATAATATTACTTTGTAAATAGATTTTCGCTAAACATAAATAATAAGTTATATTATTATAGTACCTAATTAGTGATGATTATCAAGAGAACGTTAACCATGCAAACCAAATCATGCAATAGTCAACAGAACGCGCTTCACTAAATGTGGTGTTTATATTATATTCTAAGTGTTCGATTTAACACAATCGTTTTGCTTGATTAAAACCAGTGTTATATGAGATTTTCGTAAAGTCCCCAATTTTCCATAGTGAATAGAATATCACATTATCTGTGTTACAGCTAGTTTAAAAGTTGGATAACTTGATCAACACAAACCTTTATTTTTCACACTACAAATGACGGGCCATGAGTGGGTAACGTCCTCTAATAAATACAGTTACTAACTATAATAGAGGTATCTATATTCTATACTAACTATTAAATATGCATTTTAAGTATAAAGTTATGGTAAACCTCAAAGGTCAAATGGAATATTCGATTTTAAATTTTAACTCTAGGTATTGAATTTTTTATGTATTTAAAAAAACTAAAGTTATACAGAAAGCCTACAAATTATATATAAACACTTTAAAATATTAATTTTTAATTGTCTTTTTAATTAAATAAATAAGCAACTTCTACTTTGTTTTAATAACTTTTTAACTAGAAACCATAAAATATAACATAATAATAAAAAACAATTTAATTCTTTGAATTCAAGTACCTAACGATAAAAATGAAAAGACATTAAATGTTTTATTTTATTTTAATTTAAAATATAACATTTACAATCTATATAAAATAAATATACTAGCAAATAAGTTCATGAGAAGAGAAAGACTTGAAAGACTGAGAGTAGGGAAGTTATCAAGTGAAGTGTGTAGGACCTTAATAAAAGTTTTAATTTAAAATTTAACGATTTGATTTTAATTTAATAATATGTCAAGATTATGGTAGTTAATCATAGATCGATAGATCAGATAATTTTAAAAGTTGATAGCTCAAACAACAAGGTAAAATTAGCGAAGGCTTTATTCTTGAACTTAGTTATTAATAGGTACTTTTATTATCCTTCGTAGTTTCGAATATTTCTATCATATAATAGTAGTATTATAATAGTACTATATCTAAAATCGTGGTTTTAATACCATAAATTATTGGTAAATTATATCCAAATAGTTTGGCTTAAAACCACGTATAAAAAAAGAATTATTCAATGATCGTGTTTTAAAATCATGAAATAATTCCCAATAAATATCTTTTTAGATTTTTGTTTAATTCAAAATTGCTACTGACACTAGACACTTTTTAATTTGCAATTAAAAATCATATATGATCTATCACACACGAATACGGCTTTAAGGTAAACATACATAAGTTGACTTTTAAACTTTTAAATTTATGTATTATCTATATAATGTTTTTAATAATTTTTAAAAAATTTTCTTGATAATCCATTAAAACTAGGTATTTATAATGTAAGTTGTTGGGTGTAAAGTGTTAAAAATACATGTTTTTGTTTTAAGTAAAATAAGTAATAACACATGTTATTTATAACTAAGTGTAAATCGAGTTAAAGATGTTGTAATATGTATAAACATTACATTTTAAAAATAAAAATAAAAAAACATAAATAATTTAATTATTACAATTTTTAATTTTTCCGCGAAAATGCAATCAACATGACATATATTTGAGCCAATATTATCTTCGGAAACGTGACAAATAATGTTTACCGAACGTCCGAAAGATTAATGAGCGTGGTTCGCGATAAAATAATCGTCTGTATATACACCGCGCCCTCGTGTTTTTAGGGCATTCAGTCCTTTATGTAATAACGACCCTGCAAGCGTTTTCTAAGAATCCGCTAGAACCTTTTTACCGACAGCGTTTATTGATTCGAATACAACACTACAAACAACAGTTTTTGTTCACCCTCTTCACGAAAATCCCTGCAGTGACGAAATAATAATAATAGCGAGGTCGAATCAGAACCTTGGCTAAATCTTCTCTATAAAAACGAGTTTTAAGACCTTCATTCCCTCCGTGTTTTAAAACGTATTGTTCCCACTTCTTGCATCAAGCTTTTAATGTACGTGTGTACAAAAAGATTTTTTGTTGAATTCCAATAATAATAATAATAATAATAATAATAATAATAATAATAATAAAAAATTCCTGAAATTCCTATACAGTATTACATAAAACTGTGATTTTCTTTATAAAATGTTCTCTTTGGCATAACGAATAATATAGTTGAACAGACGGCATTGGATTCACGCTATTAATTATTAATTATAATATAAAATATAGGTATTAGGTATACATTGAGGAAAAAAAGTAAATAAATATTATATTTTTTAAATAAAATATGACCGTCATACGTTTCCGGAATAATAGTAGTCATACGCAAATCTTATTTACCGGATAATAATGATTTTATTTTGTTACACATTTCATCATAAGAATTGCATTGTAAAATAATAATATTTATATACTTAATTGAAAATGTTTTATTTCCACAGTTTTAATAGCAAGCAATATAAATTAGAAAATGTTTTCTAGAGCAATATACAAACAATAATAATAAAGTGAATCAAGAATTAATGAAAACAAAAAAATAAAATATTTATTTGTTATATTGATAATAAAACATGATATAAAGTGTAAGATAGTGTAAATTAATTATTTTTAATGAATACACTATAATGTGCATTTCATATTTTTTAAGAAGTAAAAACGTTACTTAGTTTAAATGAATTTAATAAATAGGTACTAAGTAGGTAATAAGTAGGTACTAAGTAGATACTTTAAATACGCGTTCTGGTTTATTTATCAATACACAATAATTCATTATCTATATATTATGTACTTAAACAAGTAAATAATTTATAAACATTATATTGCTCGACTGATATATCGGTTAATAAAATATAAAGAAAATAATGGTGTGTAATCTGCAGTTGATATTACTTACTCGTAATTACTTAATCTATTTATGAATTAACTCAAACGTTCAATAATTTAGATAAAACACAGAAGTGAACCTTCAAATAAACTATTTACGAGATGAGTCCAAGGTCAAGGACTAACCGGGAGAGCTTATGATCGAAGTTCGGGATCTGTCTATAGTCCATTCTTGGCTATATTTCAAATGGTTTCTATGAACATTGTTCCGGTACATTATTTTATTATATATATTATATACATATACCTAAATATACTCACAAGGATATCTATTAAATATTATTATATTTATAATATGTGTATGTGTGTGTTTATATTTTAAACGATAACCCCCAAAGAAAACAATTACTATTAAGTTTAAATTTAAGTTTGGAAACCTGATAAGTGTGGAATTTTAAAACACTAAACATTTCTTTGATTTTAATTTGATTATCTAAATATTTGGCACGGACCTACTTAAAATTTTTTTTAAAATTAATATGCAATGCGAACCTAAATTAAACGGGGAAAGTGAATAATATATAGTTATTATGAAACAGAACCTAATAGCAGCGTATATACACCAGATCCTATATTATAATATTCCTACTTAACACTAAGAATAATATGATTTATGATTGAAAATAATAATATTATAATTTCGATTATTTATATTTATAGGGCAGCCGATACGTATAGGTTTATAGAATATACAGAGATTTATTCATGTCAAACGGAGGGATCAGTGTAATTTAATACATGGATATAATTCATTATCCAGTGTCAACGAAGCTTCATGGAGCTCACGCTGTATATAATAATAATCGTATGTATAGCATACTATATTAATATATTATTATATACACGCTTGTTTACGGTTTATCAATGAGGTCAAATTGGGCATTGGATAACATAAAACAATACATTGTTAACGTTCATTTGTTTCATTAATGCAAGAAGGCGTTGACTTTTTAAATGCTCATTAATGACCCTGAATAAAGTATAAAACTATAATTACAATAATAATAATAATCCTTGGTTAAATTAAAGGATGTAAAGACATTTTGTTTTCAATTTGTAGGTTGTTAGCCACTGTTGAAGACCCAAAATGTGTGTTACATAATTTCGTTCAATATAGCATTATTATGCTTTATGAAATTATATAAGAATCAAAACGTGAATTCCTACTAAACGGTTATCAAGGTCAACCACTAATTTCCGTTCTTATGCATCGATATGATATAATATAACTACAGGCAACTACTTAAAATGAATACGCACCTGCCCTATTTAATGACGACGAAAGTCCGACTGTAGTGTTGGAAATTGGAATTAAAAAAAGAAAAATAAGTAAAAGCTCAATATTGACGCGACCAACTCGTTTAGCCGTGAAACTATTGCAGTAGGTATCAAACTATAGGTTTATACGCGTGCAATACTGTTTATTATTGTTATATATACTGTTTCGGATTTCTCACCGCTGTTTTGAAAATCGTCACGTAAACCAGACCGTCTATTGCCTTTACAATATCACCGAAGTAAATAATGCAAATTTCACGAGTAGACAAATTATAAACTATGAACTAATGTAAATTATTATACTGTACTAATAATCATTTACGTTGGCCTGCTGCATATAGTTCGTCAACTATGCATTTGCCCTATATATGTTATGTATTATATATTCTGTGTTTGGCCATAGAAATCATTTCAATCAGAGAAACATTTAAACTATTTTCCCATTCGCGTTTCAAAAATATGATACTTACATCTAGATGGTTTTCTATGTGTTTAAAATGTTATCGTTCGCCCTATAATAAACAACGGACACGAGTACACGATAAGGCAATTATACTGATTTCCAACTCGTTAACATTTATCGATCTGAAAATCCCGAGTAGAATCGAGTGTTAGCATACGTCGATTATAATATTCAATTACAACCTTTATAATATTTCGTGTATAATGAGTAACGACACACGAACACAATCACTAATTAAATGTAAACGGGAATAGTTACGCCTCGCGTACACATGTAGTTATGAGTATATACATTTAATTAAATTTACAAATATTATATGACGGCGGTGCAGTGGAACGTGTGTAATATTATTTGTAAAATGATTAACTAATTTATTTCTGACCTTCAAAGTTAAAATAATAATCGTTTTGTGATTATTTGTTGGCATATATTAATAACTCGCGTAGTTGCGTATACGATGCGATCAGAATTTGTTAAAAATCGTACGATTTGCCATTATTTTTGTGACACAAACTTTTGATAATTTTTATAGACTACAAAACATAAAGTATATATTATATAGTATGACATATCGTACTATTATATAAGTCGATTGAATTCGATACCTATACATTGATTATTATATAGGTACATACATGTACATTAGTACATTACGAACACTGCACGCGGTACTTTTAGCAAGTCGATCATAAAAAACAAATAAAACGCTAGTACGTATTAATTGTACTATCAATACTCTAAAATACGTATATTAATATATTATCACAAACGATAACGAAAAGAAAATAGTATTATTATTATTCTGCCAGGATACTACACCCGCAAGAGTTGTTTTCATTTTATAAACATAAGACATAAAAATGTTGTGTTCGGCAGAACTAATTTTGTGTTGTTAGATTTTATATATTAAATTGGATTGCTCGGTTATAAAACAAATTAAATATACGTACATTATCTGTCATGTGCCATATTATGTACTTACATTTGTTTTTACTGTTTTATATAAAATATTAATTATTTAGTTTTAAAACGCTCATAACTTAATTAAGAATTAAAATATCATTATACCCATCATACAAGTACAGACTATTCTATACCCTTAGGCCTTTAGTTATTAAATTAAATATAGTATAGGTAGATGATACTATCTAATATTAAAGTCAAAACAAAATAACATTTTAAAATGGTTCTGTTTATTACAATTTTGTTGTTTTATATAGATAGACACAAGCACAATACAATATTAATTATGATTTGTAATCTGTAAAATAGTAATATTGTAAAAATACCAGTGTATTGAAACAATTATATAAATAAATAAAAAAATAAAAACAATACAATATGGTTGATGACAAAACTCCTCGAATAAAAATTAAGGACGCAGCAATACGACGAGCATATTAAATTTAATTAAATGTAAATGATTGTAAAATATTGATAACTGTATATAATTTATATAATAATATTATCATCTAAATTGAATATACAAATATTAGTGTAGATGTAAAATTAATTGTTTGTTATAAATGTCCAAGAAATTATTTATTAATTATAAATTCAATAATTCAATGAGCCCGTTAAATTTAATTAAATTATATTGTGCATGCTAAGTTTGGCTTATTTTGTTTTTGTATTATTGTTAGTTTAGATTAAGATAAAAAAATATAAAAATTGTGAAAATTAAACCATCGTTTTTCTCTGGCTTGCGTGCCTGTTAAAAAATGTGGGTCATTTATAAAGGGCATTATTGAGTTAAATTTGCATTTTTAGGAAATTTAAATCTGGAATCTAATTATTATTAATAAAGTATATAAATTGATTAACTTTAATATTGGGGATTTTTTACCCAGAAATGAGAATTTTTTTTCCCGGGATTTGTTTTCCGTAATTCACACATGCTGCAAGTGTAGAAATAGCAATATGCCAATATCAGATATTCAAGTATTCAACCGAACTATATTGATTAACTGATTAAGTATACCTACAAATATTTGTAATACACACTCACATACATTATGTATAACATCATAATGGATATTATTAATTATTATGGTGTGTATACATAGTACACCCATAGTACGCTGTTCTCAATATTTCCCCGGCAGTACCAATAGGAATTATTTGATATTGAGTAACCCTCGATAGCTTATATTAATTAAATGTTAAGACATACCAACATTTTGGAAAGCTTTTCATTGTACACTATACATTCATTGCGTTATAAGTCAAATAATTTTTATTTGGACTTTTTTAGGGCGCTCATCAGTTATCATAATTTATAACGTTTACGCATCCAAGCTACACCTCTCCTTCACAACACATCACACACACACACACACACACACACACACACACACACACACACACACACACACACATTAGTACATTACATCAACTAATCGCGACACTCATCGCGTATACTATACCTAAGATGTAATTATTATAATACACAGCACAATAATTTCAGTTGTATACACGCGAATATATTAAACCTATGACTCCGACCAAACAAACGCCGCTAATATATATCTGCGATAAGTAGGTCAATAAAAAAGAAGTAAAACCACGGAGTCGCTCTGCTGTATAGTAGGATTAGAGTGAACCTCGTCATTGAGATTGGTCGCTGTAATAGTTTAATGGATGTGTTAAGTTTAAATTCAATGATAAATCAATGCATGAACGAAAAATGGTTCTTAGTGGAAACGGCATGTTAGCGCTCAGTCTCAATATTACTATTATTTTGTAACACGGTACATGTTAACTAATTTTTGTCCATAAAAAAAAATCCCATAATATAATATTATGTAATAATTATAGTAATATTATATCAAATTTATAATTGTTATTAACTTATAAATTAAAAACCGACTTTAGGATGGAATATGTGAATAATTGAAGTATGGTATACGAGTGTAAAGTTAACTCAAAGTTAATCTAAATATTATTTTGAAAATTTCATTGCGCAATTTAGAAAAGAATAATATACGTAGTGCTGAAAAGATTCAATTACAGCAAAATAAATACGAGTGCGATTCGAAATGAGCGGAGTTTTGAAAAAAATAAAAATAAAAATTTAATAAATTAACAGCCGTCGGTATATAAACGTGAACACAATATGGATATATCGTATACACATGTATAATACGTATCCATAAGTATATATGTATATGTATACTCAGAATTCAGATGTATAGGTGCACGTGCAATAGGTTAGGTTGCATTGTATGGTTGAGAGAAACGGCAATAATAATTTTAAAGGGCCTTACAAATTTTACGACCGTTGTAAAACGGCACCTGTTTTTCGAGAAGTAGAAAACGACGAAACTGGGTCAATGCTGTGTTCGGACGGCCGTCGGCGCGCGTATATTATAAAATTCGCGACGTTTACATTATGTTTTTTTTTTTATGTTACTTGTCTTCGCAGTACGCAATTCCATATTTTCGCATACACATTAGTACATTACACATATTATATACGAATTTATCTGGTATGTATATTATTTTATACCAATGACGTTTGATCGTCAGCACTGTATAAACACGAGTATAGGTAAATGGTTTTGCGTATTCCAACTTCTAAGAAAAGCAAATACGACTCTGTCCTATATAATGTTATAATAACGGGTTGAATTTCATCGACGACACAATATAAGTGGGTTCGTCATAGATATAAATAATTATACCCGGGGAATGGGGAGGTTTACGAGAAAGTTTATTGTACATCATTGGGTACTTTATCACCAGTTCACCAAGAATATAGTTCACTATATTATACTTAGGTCTGCTGTCTCTGTCTTACTAGCGTACAACATACCATAATTTAATTTCAGTAGGAAAGATTTTTATTATTAGAGTGACTTAACTTACTAGCAAATTTAAAGTTGAGAATCTAAGGTCACGACTTTATGACGTTCTTGTAAGGAACGAATCTAACAGTCAAATAAATAAAAATTCTAAATAATATCCTACACCTTACATCTGTACGTACATACATTTTTTGGCGTAGTTCCTAAGATTAGAGTGTGAACAAGGAAATAACAACTATTTGGCAATCAAAGAGTTATCCTTTCATTGATGACAAAAATTATAGACAAATTAATTATACGAATTTAAAACAAAAAATTAGGAATAAATATATATTTTATTACAAACGTTATTACACACGTTTTATAACAATTGCACAATATAATTAAGGTGAGGACGAGAATATAAAGAAGATCCGAATTACCACATAAATATTGAACATCAAATAAAGTATTAAAAAGTCGGAATAATACCTAATATAAGTAAATTATAAAATATCTTCAGAAATAATGGACAATTAGTTTGATACTGACATGTACCGTCTTTGCTCAGAATTATTTCTCGCATGCACTGATTTATTATTGTGTTTAAATTTAACAAGCTTACTACAGCGCAGGCTTATTTAATGATTAGGTACACTTGAAACCGACTATAAAGTATAGCGATTTCTCTGGTTTTTAAATTATATAATTACAAATTGTTTTTAAAGTATAACGTATTATGAAAATAACATTTTGTAAAAAGTTAAATAAAATAGACAATTACAAGTGCAATGCACATAATATTGAAAATCGAATTATATTTATATATTTTGATGAAGTTTGATTTTAAATGATATTAATCAATTTTTCTATCATAATTATTTTATATTGACCTTTAAAATAATTTAAAAGTTACATAATGATATTTATAAAAACTGAATATATATCTAGTATCTATACTGAATGGTATTAGTTAACAAACTAAAATTATTTTATTTTAAAGTTCATATAATATATAGAGTACATGATATATTATAAATTTATAACAAGTATATTAAGTTTCGTAGAATTGTGTGTACTGTGTATAGGTCTCTAGTATAAATAGCTTAAAATATTAATAAAAATAATTTTTAATGTTCATGTTTTGGCCTATAACTAGTTTTGCATCAATTTTTCAGTTTTTTTATATTTATTTTATTGTTTTTTTTCTTGAATATTTTTAAAAGTACGGAAATATTTTTACTTTTTATAAAGCCCAAACTAGAACTAGTTTGCTACCAGACAGTGGCGCCGATCCCTATAATCAGGTATTGCAGTTGCAATACCTGTTAAGGGTAGGTGGGTGTAATAAGTCTACGATACATACTGGCTAAAATTATTTTAATTTATGAAAGTTATAAATTATTTTATTTATCATCATAGCTAACATTATGAATTAGGATAAACCATAAACCTAAATGCTAACAACAGAGTTATAATATAGTATAATATTATATATTATCATAACGCATTTATAGATATATGGGTGGAAGAAAATTAAGCAGTAGCTCAACCTAACGTGGGTAGGTGGGTGGGTCTTGCTTTGCAGGTATGCTTTGCAACACCTCTAAAAAATTACTTCGGCGCCACTGCTACCAGATATCAGTGTACCACTCTTAAAATTGAAGACTGAAACATTTTCATTATTCCAATTAACTACTAAGAACACAAATATAAAAAACACACCTCATTGAAATACCAATATACATTCATTAATTAGCTTGTGGACATAAAACAGTAAAAGTAAGAAAAACATTTAGAGACACACACACATAATATAACCTTATCTAGCAACTCAAAATCTAAAATAAAGTGATATGGATAAAACCATTGTAATATGATTTAGTTGTTAGAATTTTTGAAAATATAATCATTTCAGTGTTAAAAGTATATTATAATTCGATAAGAACAGATTTACAGTAGATATCATTGTTATGGTGACTTCTAAACCTAAATTTTGGATAATATATTATATTCTCCAATCTCAATTGTCATACGCTTAAATTGAACACTTATAAACCTATTAACTATTAAGGTGCATAAAGGAGGTGTATGATGTATTAAATGTAACTCAATTACTCAAATAGTCAAATGATATCGTTTGACACGGGAAATATTATAATAACAGTTACAAATTAGTTAGCATAATATTTACAATATCAATGTGTAAATGAAAGATGTCATAATATTAGTCACCACAATAGTGACTGATAAAGAAGAAAGATGAACTATGATTTATGAGAACTGAATTATGCTACTATGTTACAATACAATAGTATTTAAAAGTTTAGTGAACAATAATAGTTTTGTTTTTAAATAAATATATGCTCTTATTTACATGTTACTTAATACTTTATTACATTGAATATTTTAGTTCTGTACTTATATTATAATACCAATGAAAACTATGTATCAATACTAACGTAATCTACTTTTTTTGTTAAACTATATATACAGGTGTAAATCTTCATTTTGGCGGAGCTCAATTTTTGAAGTTGAAATATTACATTTTATATTTTAATAGACAATACAACAATGCTTATTTTATTTTACATAAAACTCATATTGTATTTTTATTAATTTAGGATTTAAATACATTTTACTATTGCTAATTTGTCTTGTTTTTAGCGTATGAAAATATGTATTATAAATTCATAAAGGTATAGCCTTTGTTATTATACATTTAATTGCTAAATAAAATTGTCTTAAATAAACATCCAATGATTTATTTAACTGAAAAAAATTACTAACTTTTTATACAAGAAAATTCAACTGTTTATATAAAAAATAGGAAAAGAAGTATACGCTAAAAAAAAGTTTCTTCTTTACTGGAACCTCTCATGCTCATAAAAATTTCAAAAATTACCTATCATTAAAATTAGACTTGCAATACCTATAGGTAAGATGTGTAAAATATGTATTATATAAACTTGTACTCACAATAATCTATATAATCGAAAATAACTACACGCTTTAAATAAAAAAATAAAATCCGTTTGCGTACGTTGGTAACTGTACAAGTGCACAGCACGCGAGCGAGTCCTATACTCATTAGTCATTAATAACCATTTAATAAGTGGATATTTGGACATACGATCAAGGCTCGCATGCAGTTGTAGATTTTTATTGGTTTTACAACGATGTTTCAAGCAGAAAATTTGATTTGAACTTCAACAATGAGGGTAGTTTTTGGTAGAAAATATTATCTAGATCAGTGGTTCCCAACCTTTTTCATTTTACGCCTCCCTTTATAAATTTACTAAAATCTTATTCTCCCTTCTTAAATTAGAGTTTAGGCGAATTTTTTTTTGTGAGTAGTAGGTACAAATAAATCATACAAAATAATTGTATATTATTATACAATATACAACTATTTATTTTTATTATTTTCATCATTTTAAAAATGTGTTATAAATCAACTTACAAAGTAATAATATTAAGCATATAAGAAAAAATTATTGAATATAAAAACATTGTAAAATAACATAATTATTTTTGTAATTTCATCATTACTATATATTCCCTCCGAGCAGACTCTAAATTACCTCCGGTTCGGAACCCGCTGATCTAGATGGCAATTTTGAATCACAAGTAAAAAAAGTTATTGTATTGTACTATTTTTCTCTAGTTAAAAAGTTTGAAAATGTCATTCGTTCCTCATAAGTCGCTGTCATAGTAGTTATAGAATATCTAAAATAAATTGTCACAATTTTTTTTGTTTATCATGCTGTGTATATGTGATTTACGATAAACTCCAACCTATCTGCGGCAACCTTACGAATGATGTATGCCGTATTCATTCATCATATGTATATTAAGTATACAAAATTTGTCAACGTTCATAAAAAATTTAAAAAAACTATTGTCATATACTTCAAACATGATTGAAAAATATTATGTTGATTGAAAATTCTTTATTTCATCATACTTTCTTGAGATATCCAAATCATTAATTAGTAATTTTATAATATTCATATTATAATAGATCTGATTAAATTTATTCGATATATTACCTAGAAAAAGCTCTAAAGTTGTTCTACACAAAGTGTTTACAGTTTTCAACTTTAAAGGCCTTCATACAATTTCTATGTATATATATAGTATACACATCGCAGGAGGGTCGCTATTTACCACAGATGGATACAGAATTCGTTGAGTCGACGGTAGGCCGAATACAGTATATTATACTGTTAATAGTTAAGTTATTTTGTTTTTAAGTGTTTAAAGTTTAAATATTGACAAAAATGTAAACTTAACTCTACAATAAAAATTTTATCATTTGACGATTTCGTTATTATTTTATAACTCAAAAAATATTATTTTATAATTTCTATACTCAATGCAATACAATACGAACTTTACTATTCTTATTCTCAGTCCTTTTCAATGATGAGATAAATGTTAATTTTACTATAGGTACCTGCATACTGCAGAACCAAGTTTCCCAATTTTTAGTATAACTGCATATTATATTGCCTATAACATTATAACTTAAACTGTTTGAAAAGTTCCATTAATTATTAAAATGCAATTCGCAAATAATTGTATTAATACTATTATTATTATTATCTAGTTGATTTTTTTTCTAAATGTCTTTAGAGTTTAGACTACACTATTATTCGGTTAGTTCCGAGTAGAGTTGTGTATCCCTTCTAAGTTTAATATAAACATAAGTATAGCACCTACAATTTTTATTAAATTTACCTACGATAAGTAGATAATATTTAAAACAAAAGTCGTGTTGTTAAAAAAAAAAAATTTGGTATTGATTTTATTATGTTTTTTTACTATCCATAATCCATATCATCCTATATTATTATTTTTGTTCGTTTGTTATTGTTGATCAAAATCACGATTTTTTGATTAATAAATACCTAATACTATTTTAGAATTACTGTAAAAAGTTTTGCTTCATCCATCATACAGTCTATCTTAAATCTTTTTAATATTATACATTGTACTACCTACTTTAGTTTTTCTTATACAAACCATCGATTTATTTTCAGCTTTGGCTACTAAACGAAAGGAGATGTAATTAATGTAACAGGGTATTCGACCTATTATTGTATTATTATTGCAGTGACATTCTCCTAATTCCATGTACATAATATTTTATTGTATAATCAATATAACTTATAAAACTATAATAGATAATGTATTTTTTAGTATATTATAAATACAATTATGTATGTGTATATATAATGTATATGCATTATTATAAAGGCCATATTAAAAAATTATGTTTATATAAGATACTAAGATTTGTAAATTTATTAATAAATTTGGTATTTAACACTAACTATTAAATAATAAATATATATACAACTATAATACAAGGAAAATCGTTCCGATTTCTTTACAGAATTCAAAACTTTTTAAACAATTTTATTAGGCAGCGTAATATATTAATGTATTCATAAAATAATAATATGTGTATAATGTATATTGTATGCACTATGCGTGTTCTTATTATTTCAATAATGATTTTCTGACGTCCAAACAATTTTTTTTATCTACACTGTTGGTCAATGATCTCATATGTGCGTGTGCGTGTGCGATATGATCCCATAAAATGTTGAAGGCCATTTATTGGTGTTCCAGCACTACTAATTTAAAAAAAAAAATTAATTACAATAATTATAATAAAGCTGATAAAAAAAACCCGATAAAATAGAAAAAAAACCTTATTTGACAATCATTGTACGACGACAACTGAGTATACAACATGGTACTAAGTGTTAAAAATTACGATTGCTTATGAATTTTGAAGAACAATACTGTTATATAGTTTAACATTTGCATAATATACTATATTATATAAATATTAATATAATAATTATATTGCAGCCTTACTCGAGTCTCGCGTGTATTATATTAGCATATAACCTAAATGTCCTAAATATATAACTGGTAACCAAAAAAAAAAAAATTTTATTATACTTTATAATACTATGACAATTAGGTACGCGTTTGAATTTTAAAAGATTATAATTTATAATAGAATTATTATACAGTGTATTATGATGTCGATGTAGTTCGAGGGACGAATTCTTGACCTAATCAACGATTTTTCGGCATACGCCTATATTGCCTGCCGTTTATTTGATTTTTATGGGTACATATTTTTTCTACATAACGACGTGCAGTGTATAATAATGAATAATGATCAACATTGATCGAATTCACTCGCGTTACATATTATGTAAGGACCTACAACCTACCTATATAATATAAATGATGTTTCTAGAGGACGAAATAGTTAGCCGAAACTGGTCTCAAAAAAACTACGAAGATAACGTAATATTTATATTATATATTATATATATATATATCTAATACTTATAGCTAAATAGTGTTTTTTTTAAATATATAAAATAGATTTAAGATATATTTTAAGTATTTAGCAACCAATGATTCTTATGTGCGACTGACGGGATGCGATTGGAAAATGCGATATAATAGTATTATGCCAATAAATGTTTATTTTTTATGCATTTAAATTCTAGTACGATAGTGTACAAACATACATTTAAATTTTATTAATATTCGTTCTACTTATTTAAAAAATATATATTTTAGTTCAAGGTCTACATGAATTATGGTATTTTTATTTTCACTGCTATTCCATTTATTTTTGAAAGATAATGGGTATACGTTATATTATGTACTCAATGAAAAAATGCATCAACCTACGAATAATACTAATTATAACAAATAATTCAATGATAATTAGTCTATTTCGATAAATTACTGTGAAAAAGTAATTAATGTATCGATATTCAATATAATATATGCGTATCACAGAATACTTTTGTATGATATTATTATTTTTCTGTTAATAACATTAAATTATTGTTGGTGAAAAAAATAAAATTGATTTTTAGTTCTTATGTAAAATTATGATATTTCGAATAAGTATGCTAATATATAAATAAATAATAATTAATTAATATAGCCTTCATATAAATTATTGTAATTTTTAAAATACCATTAGAAAAAAATATCAAAACAGTGAGTTACAAATGCGAATAAACAATACCATTAGAATACAAAAACGTATGTGTAGACAAGTATTTGAAAATACATTTTAACAATAAAGAACGTTAAAGTCGTAAAAAAATTCAATTTTAATTTTAAAATGATTTTTGTCTCAGAAAACCTTTAGTTAGATTTAGTGGATTGTGTTTAAACCTTTTGCACTAACTCAAACTAGGTCATTCCAACATGTACGCCTCGCGTTTAAAAAAATACAACTTGTTGCTGTTCTATATAATAACGACCTTCTTTTAACAATTTTTCCTCTTCAATAATTATGTCAAAAGTAAAAAAAAAAATACATAAAAATAGCATGAAAAAATATATTAAAAGTTTAATTTTAATCAAGGTGATCGAATGGTGATAGGTACATCCTGATAAAATAATAACATTAAAATATTTAAAGCAAATAATTATATAAAAAAAACCGAATAAAAATGAGTTTAAGTATATTTTGAATCGTAAATAACTTTTTTTTTATGATTTTCAGGCTTTAATTTGACGTGTTTCATAATCACAAATATATATATATATATATAATTTTTTTAGTCAATTATTCATTATACGTATTATATATAGGTATGGGTGGGGATAGAAATCGTCTACGAGTGAGATGATGCTTACACAGAAATGTTCATTACGAATAATAAACAATATTATAATATAGTGACAATGATTAATTATTTATTACGCATTTCGTAGATTTAATAATATTATCTTGTGTGGTTTGACTGTAGGTTATTTTCACTTGCATTTACTGGCGAAACGATTATAACTGAATATACCTATAACGGCTATAATACACAATTAGTTAAATATTATGGCCTTCAAAAAAAAAAAAAATAAATAAACATCTCTAAAACTACTAGTAAACAAGTTAATTCATATTATAATATATAGAATAAAAGTTACTTAGTTACATTGTATTGTTTATAGACACATTATGTTTTTCAATCGCAGGACGCGTAAATATGTGAATTGCGAAATACATACAATTAAGTTTAGTTTACCATTACAAATTTTTATATTATTATCTATTTTATTATTTATTATCATTATTATATTTATTTTATATTGTATCTTATAGATATTCTTATCTATTAGTAAATACAGAGTGATTCATTAAGTACACACACTTACCCCCCTACTAACCAAAAAACAACTTCGTAATTCAATGGATTTATTCAAATTCTAATGTTAGACAAAATAATTAATATATTTAATACGTAATGTAAGATCATTTAAACGATTCAGGGGCTATAATTATTGTCAATGCATACATTTTAAAAACTTGAAAACTATTCAATCTAATTATTTAGATACCAATACATTAACACTTTCATCTTATTAAAACATTTAAGTAAAAATTATGTTTTTATTTGAAAAAAAGTAGGAAAATTTCTACTGTATATAGTATAGTTATCGATTGTAGACCCTTCATTGAGTAAATAAATATAATAGATATATTAAATTTGAATTCAATGATACATCATTCTCTGCGGTGACGATCTGTCAGTCTATATTTTTAATTATATTTTTTTATATAGTTTGTAGTATAATATTATAATAGCTTACAATTTATTCAAATAATTCAGAAAGTTCAATGAGTATAGAGAACGATAATTTAAGTAAAAGTAGAATTCTTTACTTTTGATACTTCCCCTCTAGGCACTAACTAAATTCACTTTTGTACAAGAAAAAAATATTAGTACCTATATACATTTTTATTTCCTACTCCTACACTGAGTGATTTTTTTAGTTCAGTTTATAATTCCTTACATTATATCAACAAATATTTCATAATGTTGAATTATTCATAAAAATTTCGCTCCAATTAGATTTTAAAAAATGTTCTTTAAGGACAACATATAATAGACCATACTTAATATAAATAGACGTCACCGCAGCTATTTAATGTATATATACCACGTGGCAATTTGACAAAATTTAAATAGACCTCCTCCATCCCTTCACATATATATCTCAACAGTGCTAATGAACTCTTATTTTTTTCTATTTCACTTTCCATCACTATTTTTTTTATCCCTCTGTTTCTTTTCTATCTATGTATCTAATGCTTGATTGATATTTTGATTACTCTGTTCGATATTAAAAAAAAAAAATCAATTTTGCTGACTATAGTGTCTCCGAATTTATTTTTTACAACAAAATAATAATATAGTACACACATTATTGTATAATATTGCGTACCATTATTGTGTCCGGATAGGGTTAGAAAATACACACGTCATAATATCAGTGTCTGAATTAAGTATAATTGCAAGAGACGCACTTCTGACGGCATCAAATATTTTCAAGGTGTTGCAAAACGATACTTCTGCAACACCTTGAAAATATTCAAATAAGTATTGTTCATGTTTAAAGTTTAAATATTTTATCAAATCAGTCTGTTGTTATCGAGTTCATTTTTATAAACGATAGCGCACGTGTACCAAACCATTGATTATAATTTATAAAATATAGCAATGAAGAATTTAAAATAAGGGTCAGGTTAAATCATTGTCATTTGGGTGTTTCGAAATCATTTTGATTTGGTTCATACATTTTTGTTATAAGTTTTTTCTTTGTGATCATACGTACCCAATATTTTTATTTTATTTTTTTGAAGAATAAACTTTGTTACATAAAAAATCTAGACAAAATTACAACACTATTTCATAATATTTTGTAAGTGAACCTACGTCTTAAACGGCGTTATGCATTGTATCGTTTTCGTTATTATAAATTACTATTTCTATACAATATAAATTCGATGTCTTATATAAGTCAATAAGTGGTTAAGTAGGTATTTACTTAAATTTTAATATATTAGTTAAATATTACATTTTTTCCCATAAACACGTGTTAGACGCTGTGTCACACGGATTACATAATGAAAATAATAGTAATGAATTATATTTCGTAAAATTAATGCATTATAGGTTATAACATTAATCAAATATTAATATAATAATAAATTCTTATAAACATAATGATATTAATAAAAAACAGTGTTCCGAGTTTTGATCATGGAGAAATTTAGTAATTGCAAAGAATCGATAATTTAATTTTACATGGTAGGTACTTTTTAGTTTTAGAACAGAAGCTATACAAACGAATTTGAGAAGAGAATTCGTAGAAAAATAGACCATTCCTCACATTAACTATCCGGTATCGATCAAAACAGAAGCTAATAAACAATATCATATTAATAATATAATATAGGCAATATAGCTGCAGGTATATCAACTCCTAAATAGTTTTGAAAAACACAAACGATTCTATGAGTTTTCCATTGAAACTTCTTCAGGGGCATCACTGCCGAAAATCGAAACTAACATTGAAAATGTTGTGAGCGTATCATTAATATTACAATAAATCTATTACATATTTATATATAGTAATATTGTAAATTGTAACATTGTTATGTGTTTTAATTTTTGAATGCATATTGTGTAACTCAACCTAACCTAACTTAATATAAATAAATACATCATAGGCACCTATATGAAATAACAATAATGTTGGTCATCTTTACGCAAAAAAATAAATAAATCAAAGCAAGTAAAATATTATATCAATAGGTACATAATATTGAACAGGAAAATATTAGTGAACCGTAAGAAATTAAATAATATATTTCTATACACACACACACACACACACATTATTATTACACTCACTCATTACACATTGCACATTATTATAATAATTTATAAATGATTACCATTATCAACTTTTAATACTTTACGATGAGGCATTGTGGCGTACGGTAGCAGTGGCGCGCGGTCGTGTCAATGACTCGTGTAAGGTTTTTCTAGTCGCACGTTGATAAGGTGACCTTGGCTCGAGTGCAGCGGTTGACGCGTTATCATATAATAGTATAATACGTTTATGTGTATATATAATAACAGCCATATACAGACACACATACACAAACACATATTAATAAATATAGCTATAGTTGTGTTATAGGAATAGGAGGTACATATACGTTTTACGATATACCGACACCGACATACACACACATACACACACACGCATACACACAGGAAGTGCTCGTGAAAAACAACTTGTAATATTTTATATTTATAATTTATGCACGCATATTTGACTAAATCTGTTTTTGTGAGTTTTTTCAAAAAAATTTAATCGATAGGTATAGGCACGCCATTCGCTTCGAATTTGCACGTTTTAATCGTTGCCCGCGATGACGACGATATTTTATAATTTATTAATAATATATGTAAGTATAATTTATTATCATATACGCGTCAAGCGAATTGTTGCAAAAATTACAAAAATTTGATTTTGTTTTGAATATTAGCAAAAAAAAATTGTAAATTAACGATTTTCGGCGAAGGGGATGGCTGGAGTAACATACGTGATCGATATTTCGTCAAGTTTTATCATAACAATTTACTTGATTGATGGTAGTATAAGTAATATACTAATACATATTATTAATATTATTATAAAGTAAAATACATAATTGTCGTTATCACTGGGGACAATAATTGAATTGCGCATATTCCAGATGAATATTGCCTGTATAGGCGTGTATAGGCAATGCTTTGAAAACAAATTTAGACATAGTATGATGGTATTTTTCTCGGAGTAATGCACGACGCACGTGTATATCAACCTGCAACGACGACAATTTCGAGCATCTAGAAAGGCGTTTGATGATGACTATAATATGATGTTTAGGACGTAAGTTATATGTGTTTATTTTGATATATTTTGTAACGGGTGGCTGATACTCTGATACTTTATACCTAATGAATAATACCTAATGACATACCCGCAACAAAAATAATAATGTCGTAAATCTCGTTTGTAATATTATCCGCGCCATCATTGCAATTAATCTATTTACGTATATTAAAAGTCATCGACTCACCGAAAACTATTTTCAAAGTTGTACAAAGCTTTTAATTGTATTTGTATGCGCTTTTTTATATGAAGATTATAAATGCGAGTATATTATAATATATTTGGTTTTTTTCAAGTACACAATTTTCTATGTAAAGTTAAAAATAAAATTCGTTGTATATCTGAAAATACGTTAATAAGTCAAACTTTTTAAATTTTTTTTTTATAACTATTTACAATATAAGATAAGTACAATTTGTATATTATTCATAAAATCATAAATGTTAAATATGTTTGTAATATTATGATAGGTATAACAATACCTAGTAGTAATAATACCCATAACAATAAGATACAATATTGATTTATTTGTTTAGAAAGGAGGACGACTAGGACGAGTTTGTTTATTATAAATATGTCAATCTACCTATAATTATATAAAACACAGTCGCGTGTTATTGATTGTGTCAACGAATAAAAATAATAATTGTATTTTATAGCGTCGTACTATATTGCATAATAAAATCCATATTATTCGGACTTGTGTCAATACTCGATAACCACATTGAACTTTGCTTTTTGACGAGGGTGCTGCAGTGAAAACCGGAGTATAGTAATTTATAATTATACTGGAAATATATTCATCAAACATCATAATAAAATATACAATACAGGTTTATAGTATTATACTGTACCTATTTATGTCATATGACAAGTATGAGCAATCATTATGATAATTTGATAACTAAATAATTATTAATTTATTAGACAGGTACATCTAACTAAAAATTCCATACTTTTATTAGTTATATGTATAATTATAATCGTCAATAATTTTTATAATAAATTGGAATCGTCATTTGTTGTCAAATTTCATTTAAATGAAGATTTTATAAAAACCTAACTTACATTAATTATTATTTATTTTTGTTTTGTGTAGGTACATATATTATTCACGAAATTTAATTTAAATCAATGGATATTTTACTAGATGTTTTAATAATTTCCGTCCATTATAAATTAAATCTAAATAATATAATATTACTATAATTATTAATTAATATTAGTTCTGATAGGTACTAAACAGTTTTTGTCAGATTTTCGCGTTAGCAGTTAGGTATTACTCTAATGACATAAGACTTTATTAAGCGTTTATTATTATTGATGTAATGATGTATATTATTATAGTGTATTGATCTATATTATAAAGATATACTATTACTAAGCTTCCTTCTAAAAAAGTTTGGGCTATACTAATTTCAGGCTATTTTTTCAATTTCATTGATTCGGTTAAACTTGAAAATAAAACCAAAATAGATGATTTGAGAATCACTACTGTTGTTATTTAAATACCAAACCTGAAACCAACTTTACTCGGAATCTAACGAAAAAAATATAAATGTATATAATATATGATTTATTCCAGTAAAATGTAGTTGAATTTACAACAGTGATGGAAAACATCATGTATTTTACCATATTTTGTATATTATACTTTTTATGCAGCGGAAAATACCGTGTAACTACCGGATATTTACTATATAGTCCAATGACTATACAATACAATTCTAAGTAAATATAATTAATAAAAAAATAATTAAATTTCTATATTTTATAGTTTATAATATATATTATTTAAATTTATATCTGTTTCAATTGCATAGTGATTTACTGATATATTATATGCAGACACATGAGTATATTACCACACCACACTATATAGAAAGAATAAATTCAATATTACTTCAATTTAGATATTTTTTTATGTACAGCCGACAGCCGTACAGGCAGGTAAACATCAAATATAAAATAAATTAAAGTTCAAAATCATTATGATAAAATATATCGTAAAATATTAATTTTCATTATGATTTAGAATTATAATACATTGGAAAGTAACTCAAGTTGAAATTATTGGAATGAGCTGGTCGTGTTTGACAAGCCAATATAGCCATATTTTAAATTCATTGGTTAAAAACTCATCAAAAAAATAACTAAGAGGAAGACTACGTCAATGATGATTGTATAGAATAGTTAATCACCCAAAATAAGTAGACGATGGTGGTCGATGAGATGACGATAAAATTGACAAGGAATCATAAATTTGAGACAGATGATGGAGAGCCTGGTAGAAAGGTACGGCTTAAGGCTTGTTAAGCACAAGATAAATAATATATTTAGGCAAGTATATTATATTATATCTTAATAATCAACCTTGGTCTTATTTTCGGTGTAATACTGGCTAAAATTGTCATTAGTTTGTCGTTGAATAATTAAACTGTTCAAAAATAATTTTATGTAAAATATATACGAGGAGAAAATGTCCTTTTAGCAATTAATGTATTGTTTAATGAGAATCATTTGTCAAGTCAACATCGCTATTGTTAAGTATATTTTTCTTCAATGTCCATATTTTGGTATGTGTGCATCAGTAGTTTGTTATACAAATTCTATATACCTACGGTACGCCAACAATTGTTCGCATTTTTCAAGTGTAAAGGGAGCACTAAAAAAAAAATTACTGATTTTTTCAGCATATGATTTTAGCTAAATTAATAAAAATAAAATAGATAGTACAAAAAATTTGACTTTTTAGACTTATTATGCTATCTTAATGCATGTAATTTATTTTGTTTGAACTTTGTCATCAGAAATTCAGAACTGATAAATTAAGTTGGACGAATAATAATTATTGGGCATTGAGTATAGGTGGTACACTTGAAAAATCTTCAGTAATTCGCGCAGTTATTGTCTGAGTTCGTCCGGACTAATATGATTATTTCGTAGGTTTTTATTATATTTTTATATTTACTTATTAATTAATTAATTTATTTTAGTTTCCTTGCACAGAAATATTGAGCAGTGAGCCTCACTGTAAAAAACGCGTAAAATGGCTCATATATTAAGCTCAATGACTATTTTATTGATTGACAGTATTCAAAAAGTACACTAAAAACCGTGCGTGTGTGCGACTCGTGTGAGTATATATAAATATTCGCAAGGTCGAGGCCGACGCCGCGCCGTCGGGTTTTTTTCCCGTTGCGTTTTCGTCGGAAATTAAATAGGCACAATATATTCGCGGCCAAGATCAAGGTCTACGCGCCGGTTAAACGCCATTTGCATTTTTACGACTATATTCAACGACCTGGCCTCGTTGGCTCGCGCGTCATATATAATTATTTTAATATAATATTATTACAACGAAAATAATTGAAAAATTAAATAACAATAATGATGTTTTATTTTTGCGAAACGAACGACACATTTGGACTTAACCATAGGGTTGAACTTTTTCGGTAACCAACGAAACGCAGTGTGAAAACTCGGTTTGTGCTATGTTTTTAGAAATATCGTTAACAATCGTGTAATAAATTATCATAGAAAAATACAAAATTACAGAAATACTACAACGATTATCACCGCCTAACCGTCATATATCGTTCGTATCAAACATTCATGCCCACATCATGATTACTTGGTCAAATTTAATAAAAATAAAAATATTATTTTTAACACGTTTAAAATAAATAATTTTTTTCAATTTCGAAGCAAGTTAACTAACCTAACCTGATTTTATACTAAAATATCAAACAAACATACTCAAGGCCCAACATAATAATGATACTATAATTCCTTTAAATTTTATAATGTGTCAATTCAATCTAACATTAAAAATAACAGAGTTAAATGGACAATATTCTGAACGTGAAATTTGGTATATTATGCGTTATAAGACGGGACAGCAGTACAGCACATGTGGTGATAAAACCACACCTTATATTAATTATTATAGACAAATATGTGTTGTTGTGAAGTTTTTATTAATTATAAAAAAAATAACAATTATTATTATATTACATTTACACATTACATGACTATATAATATTCTATAGTATTAAATTATATTAAATTATCAATACCATTCACGTCTTACGAGTTTACAGTTGAGTTGACCTTGTCGATTCGACATAGTATTTATTCATTAATGTTATTATTAATATTATGTATTAATATACATTATACAAATTGCGTTTAATAGATTTATTTCGTTAATTCAATAATACTTCCTGTGCAGACGCTGAATGCGAATCGCGTGTAATACTTATCGATTGTAGTATTGTACCTACGTTTCATGCTATGCAATTATATTGTCTGATTGAAGAAAAAAAATTCCAAAGAAATGAATTACTTAAATAATATAAAATAAGTAGCTATACGCTTAATAGTAAAATAGAACAAGATGAATACGCAGCACAGTATAATATATCATATACATATTGTACACGTGTGTGGGTGTAGACGCATTGGACGTATTTTCAACGAGTATAATATTCTTTCCCAGAAAATCCTTTTTTCCAGACTCCAGACATGGTAACATAATATCGCACGAATACCGCCGGATAGTTTGTTAAAATCGAATGTGGCGACTAGATCGCAGCTGGTCGGTTGCCGGTTCGAGGGTATACAAGGCCATATCGTAATATATTGTCGTTCTGTTCGTCAACAATAAACGATAAGATTTGCATGTGAACTGCACATATTTAAAACAACAGCAGACAGCAATATTACAACGTCCATACTACTACATACTAAAAAAATACACATTTTCTTCTGTTTCATCATATATTATTATATAATGTATTCTCCGAACACGCGATAACAATACTATATAATACATGTATTACATGTACACACACACGTTCGACATACGTATAGGCATCGCGCGTGTACACATACTTATCATATTATATTATCGTAAAATAGTAAAATTTCCAAATCGAACAATGTGCGATAGGTGCGTTTTGTTGATTAACGTTTCGTTTTCGCCAAGGTGGATATTATATTAATCTACCTTGGTTTTCGCAAAATAATCGAAAAACAAACGTTTTCAAAACCATTTATTATAAAATACTAAAATATCAGATAAAAAATAATATTACAAGTAAATTAAAGTAATAACTAATAATTAATGAATAATAGGGTCGTAAATATTAAACTATTATAACTTTATAAGTATCTCACCTATGATGAGAATTTTTCGTTTGAATAGGACTTGTGATGTTTAAAGAGAGAATGGCCACTTAATGTTTCTACAGAATTCACTAATAAGTAAGTACCTATTAGTCAGTTTTTAATCGTTTCTCATCCTCAGTTCTGATAATGTATAAATTTTAGGTAGTAGATATATTGGTTTTTGGGTTATTAACTATTATAAATTACTTATTAACATAAAGTTACAAGCACCAGAGCTAAAAACACTCAAATGTTCAATAATAAATAATATTATGTATATTGTATAATGTATAATATAATAGTGATATGCCGGTGATACACTAGAAATTATTAGTATAAATAAACTGTAAAGAATTGTAAATTTCAAAAAGTATAATGCTCTTTGCAAAATATATTTTACAAATTAAACGTTATCGCGCACGTTTACTTCTATTCAAGTTGACGCAATGATTAACACGCTCGAGTCCTCTAAATTTAGCGCGTATGGGTACCTCGGACATGTAGCGAAAACGACGGTGCGAAGGTTTCCGGTCTATTCTCAAACATATACATTCGTCACTCACCAACACTTATGACAAAAATTCGGTATTATTATTATTAGTATTAGGATGTACATGTATGATATGATCTACGTATATCGTATTATATATATATCATGCGTATGTCCGTGTAGTACGCTTAAATAGTGCGATAAACACGTGAAGCAAACACCGTAGACCGAACGACCGTTTTGCCAAAAACGTTTTACAACTGCGTTTTGGCGTAGATACCCATAAATATATATATATATATATATATATTATGTGTGTCCAAGTGTGAATATTATGTTGTATTTCTTATTAGTCATTATATTATATTAAATTAAGTCGTTGCTCGTTTCAAGGGCGCCTTAAAAATAAACGCTATATTTCGTCACGAAGTAAGTAATAATTACAGTTAGAATTAAACTTCATTGAACAACTACGTATATGTGGTATAATATATAGAGACAAGAGACATAGACATCCAAATAAATGCGTGCATAATGCAAACATTTGTGAAAACAATTCGGATATTGTAAATTTATTCGACCCCTATTATAGTATATATCCCGGACTATACTCGTATACTTACAAGACCTGACACTAGTGTCCGGCTTAGACAAATTTCCTTTCTTCGTCGCTGAAATATGTTTAATTAAATAAGTTCAAGTACAGTCATGTAAGTACTGCGCGTAGTCGTTTGAGTCGGACAATTAATTGGAGGTCGCCGGTCACGCTAGAGTTTCATTTGAATTCCTTTAATCCATATAATGTCGAGAATACAGAACGTATACAAATGTGCATGCCACCTGGCCACGAATATAGCTATTGCAGTATAGTATTGTGGGCGTTTAAATGTATAATATAACGCCATCATTATAATATTATATTAAATTTTTATTTTCATATTTTTTGTCCACCGACGAAGGTCAAAGGTCATTGAGTTGGTACAGAAATAATCGAATTTAAACGGAAGCATAATAATTATAATGGCGTGTCGTACACTCGTAGGTATAATAATACAATACAATTAATGTGGTTATGTATTTAATGCATAGGTTCCTACTGGGTTTGACCGACCGATTGTGGTCATCCGCTGCTGATGGTGTCTATCGGAACAAGATATTCAGTACGACGTTGATAGTTTTTTTTTAATCTTCGATAAAAATCTGACCTTGTAAGTTTTAAGTTTCCACATTTTTCATCCGGCCTTGCATATCCCTCTACACACACAATCATTATACATGTATATAAGGCCTCCGGGTGTATAACGTATACACACTTATGTATATACCTGTGTTGTATATTTATGTACACGACCGTTTCGGGGCGCAAACTATGCCCAGAGCTGGAAATCTACTTTCTACGTCCTTCGATCGATGTAATATAATATATTATTATATTCCAGTGTGATTTGTGTAGTGCGCATATATCGTATGGCTCCGTAGCATCTTCGACGGATTTTGGTTTCTTTTTATCGATCACGCATTATAATATTATATTTTGTCCAACACGCGAGTTACATGCGTGCGCGTGACGTGTGATTTTTTTGAAATAATTGTAATGAAAGAATCACCTTTTCGGCGGTGACGTATACACAAAGGATTTTAATTTAATTTTTGTCATTAGGTCGGAAGCAAAAATAGGGCGATTCGTTAACAGCGGCGACGCGCGACGGTCCGCCGTCTGACCGCTCGTCGTGGACGAGCAGTCGTCGTACATTTGGATTTGCACGAGTCCGAATACTTGTCGCATCGAAGTTTCCGCAGGGCGCATACAGAATACCATTTAATGGCTCAACAAAATGTTGTTTGCGAGTCATCTATAATGCGTTGTCGTCAGATTTGTATTAGATATGTGATGTACAGAAGACTTGCATAATCGGTTTATTTTTATTGCCACGCGTGCGTTGTCATGCTCTTTGTATTGTAGTTTTGTAGAGGAAACAAATGCAACATTGACATGTGCAATATTAGATGAATATAATATATAAATGTATATAACAGCTGACGACCCTTCTAATGTAGTGAATAATAATAATAATATTATATTATTTAAATATCGTAAACAGATATTGTGCAATTTGCGCGTGTGCACCATTATTGTTGTATACAAAAAATAAATATCGAAATGTATACCTATGTGTGAATAATAATATTATATGTGTATAATGCATTTTGTTACTTTGTTATAATGATGCTCGAATATTTTGAACACAACCGGAGATTACACGGTTCGATTATTTTTGGCGCCTAAGAACATTATACCGATTATGCTTTTTTATGCCTGTATAGTTATTAAATAGTATATTTTTTGAAAACATCAATTTGTTGTCAAGTTTTGATTTAGACGTTACATATTATCGACAGATTTTGTTTGGTTTTTATATTTTTGATTAGTCTTCGACGGACTTTTTTGCCGCGTTTATAACACAGTGATCATTCGGGTCCTCGTTGTTACGAGAGTAAAAATAATATCGGGCGAGAGAGAAAGTGTATATAGCTCAATGGCGTAGCAATGTACAATATTTGATTCTTAAAAAAGTAAAATGAAAGTTCACGTTTGAAAAAAAAATAAAAATAAAGAATCAACGAGGTCAATAAAATAAGTCGATCCCGAATATCGTTCTATGGTACATAATATAAAATCGTTAGCTTTCTACGGTATGTACAGCACCTAAACATTATTTATTTTATATATGTTTCGATGTTTACAGTACGTTTTTTTTGACATAAATATTGTATTATAATATTATTATGGTCTTCGAATTTATAATAATACCTAATAAAACGCTAATGTACGTGTAAAATACATGTTCACAAATCACAATATACATGTATATACATATATATACATATATACATTATAGATGATACGGAAAATGAAAGTCAGACGTAGTTTGAGTGCGCGTGCCGGTCCGATCTCCGAAAAGACATTAATATTCATCAAGCGCAAACAATAGTTTAATAGGTATACACATATTATACTATACGCACACGGTTTGATTAATAGAGTAGAATTTTCGAACCGGTTTATAGAGACGGTCCTTTGTTTCTCCGTTTTCTTTTCGACAAGGTCTCGAGGACTGACCGATTGTCGTTTGATTTTCACACGCGTACCAATGTACCATACGATATACGTATTTTATTAGGACCAAAAATAATAGTTACCTATCAAAGTTTTTTATCGAAAATCATCATTTCACTTGGGACGGCGACGCACTCTTCCCCTCGGGTCAAAGCTTCAGGGACCGCGCGTAATATATAACACAATGTATATATATCATTGCGTAACCGCAAACGCGGTAGATATACGAACTATGTACATCGTAGCTGGTATCCGTAATAATAATATCGTGTACTTACACGTCTTATATAGGCCAGTCGTCACAAGGTTTATAATATTATAATAAAATTACACCGGATCCACGGTTGATCGCGCGCGCCGGTTACATTATGCGCGCGATGCAGCCATGTAGACGCGTTACGTTTAAAATCCCGCGGAAAAATAAGAATACATGTAGTACAACAGATATCGTAAAATATCGTATTCGAAACAAAGAAAGAAAACGTACGAGGTAAGATGTCGCAGCAGTGAAATAAGAAGATCTGCAGGACGAGCTGCAAGGAGAGGCGGTCGTCCTTGCACCATCCTCGCCGCCGGATTATGTACCTATATATATTATATATATATATGTATATATGAATACAATGTTATTGTAACGACCAACGTCCAGCGGTACATGTATAATATATTTATCATAATTCATAATATGTATATACGTATGTGTGTGTGTGTGTGTGTGTGTGTTCAGCAGCGTGATCAGTACACCACCCGCAGCATCGACTCTCGCACGTGAAGTACGGTGTGCGGGGCGAGAGAAAAACATATTTAAATTTTAAACGACTTTCGTCTTCGTTTGGACTGCCCGCGTGTACCCGCGCGTGTTCTATCGTAAATAATATATTTATTGTGGTGGTCATCGTCTGTGCGTATAATATAGTACCTACGAGTATATTCAATAATACGGGTTACGGCCCTCGCGGGTACGCTCTGAAAATGCGACGATACACACACACACACACACACACACACACAATACCGTGTTACACACGTGCGCGTGTTGCGGCGCGAGAGTTCGTGAAAAACGGAAAATTATAATAACGAAAAAAAAATATTTATGCATCACACGGGTACATATAATATAATAATATAATAATATATACCTAATACGCGCGACCTCGTTTTCACCCGCCGCCAGTTTATATATACCTTTCCCCTTTCTCCCAACGTCGCTACACCGTCGGTGTATGTACACATTGTATTATTGTACACGCGCGTCGTATACATACACACATTCATAGCGGAGCGGGCCCCGCCACGCGTTTCGCCCACGACACCTAAATACGAGATAAATACGCGCGTACGGCGTGTGACTTTTTATCCGTCTTCGGGACGGCCGGTAAGGTTCAACGGGGGCGTCGAGAAAGTATTTTCGAGATCGTCCGCGGAGATCGTTTCTTCTAACAATATTATAATATACCTATATACACCTAACCTACCTACATAATGTGCACGCACACATTTACCTACATAATATAATAATATATTAATATACGTCGCTGTGTATATGTATAGGCGCCCTTGTGCATTGTACACACTTATATATGTATCGCATCACGTATTATACCCATTTATATTATAATAGGTATATTCCTTTTCTCATCTACTATAGCATATCCGTTTTTTTTTATCGTCCGACCCGAATATTATGCTAAATATTCGTACGGGTATCCGCCACCGCCGCCGCCCATCCGGTACGAATTTAGTCCCGATCGTTGTAATAGTTATACTAAATCGAGTATAACGGTGTGTCGGCGTCTGCGGATTCTAAGATCTACGATAGTACCTATATAATATGAATCATATGGAACGGCCAGTGTGTTAGCTAAGTTTCGATGCAACGCTGACCATGTGGCGTATTGTAGCATTACCCTGACCCAACGCATGTCTCTGCAATTTATTTTCGTCCTTTATTGGAGACGACGTCGACATTCTCAGTCGTTCAGTTGTATTTTAGAAAAATAGCGAAAAAAAAGTTGGAATATTTTAAAAAAGATTCGGCCTAGCTCCCCTCTCTTTAACTACAATTTGTGTTAATTTAAACAGAATCGGGTTCACGCGTTTATTTTTAATAAAACCACTAAATAATGCGGAATATTTGTATCATTGTCATGACTCGTGACTCATAACTCATAAGGAATGAGGATAGGCTTTGCAGCATACGTCCAATATACTATATTATAGATACGAATGTGCCTATTGTACGCAAGATCTGGCAAAACAGCCGTCTTTCCAATATTACTACTATTTAATATTATATCGTTTTGAACACGAGGCAACCGGAGCTGTTTTATTTTTGAACCATAGTGTGCTATTAATTTATTTTCACAAATGATTTAGTAGTTATTCAATCGTTTGAAAACATGTTATGTTTATTATGCGTGCTCGTTTAGTATCTCGCGCCATCAGCTAGGGTCCGCTATACCATAGAACAACACAAACTTATTATTATTAATTAAAAAGTTGTAAATTATTACCTGCTATATTATGTTTGTATTAGAATGAAACATTATTGGCGGGATCATTTACCACAAAATTGAAATGCCGTTTCCCTTAACTTTTACCCCCCCCCCTCGGTTAGGTTAGGTAAAAGAAAGGTACTTTTCATTTTTTTTAACTAGAATCGTATATATATATCCTATTCCAAATATTATAATCATATAGGTATATGTATTGATATTTTAATTTTTGAAATTGTTTATTTTATAAATAAAATAATAACACAAATTATTTAATTTGTATATTCTTATGTGTACGTATATATAATAATAATATAACATAATATTAATAGTGAATTGATAATTAAAATATTCACGATAATTTATTATTTATTTATTTATCTGATAATTATAAAAACGTTGAGGAGCATTGATTACATATTAAGTTAATAATAATAATAATAACAAAAAAATTAAATGTGGCAGATAAGTGAAGTGTCATAAAACTTTGCGTTTGGTTAACCCGGCATAACATTTTTTGGCTGCATCCGAATTGGTTCCCGACATTCCAGGCAACACTCATCCGAATTGGTTCCCGATATTCTAGGTAAGCGGCATATATCCGAATTGGTTCCCAATAAAGATTTTCGAAAAAGCAAAATACGATATAATATAAATTAAATATTTAATATTATTATAACATATAATATATTATATATATATAGGACTTTCAAAAGAATTTAAAAATAATGATTCCGAAATAGGACTAACATTAAAATTGTTTTTTTTTTGGAAAAGATAGCTCATTTCCACCAACAATTTCGGTTGAATAAACCAGTAGTAGAGAACAAACTACTAATTGCTGTGAGTCATTTCACAGCAAGTTCAACAGTTGCTTTTATTCCACACATCCAAACATATTTAAATTTATGGTTGTAGTAAAAAAAGTTCAAATTGAAACTTATATAAAATTGCGAAGTACTTTGTAGTTTGTTCATACCTGAAGTCTAAAAATAAGGAAATATTTATAAAAACAGAAATTGACAAACATAAAAATATCGAAATCAGTGATTTGAATTTTTTAAAAATGTTTGTTATAAGTTTTAACCTCAATAATAAAAAATAATAACTATAAAAAAAATGTATGAATCAAAAAAGCGATATAGGTACTTATATTTATTATTATTTATTATTATTATCTAGCCACAATTTTTAACAATTCGGGAACCAATTCGGATATACCCTTTGTAAAAACCCGGGAACCCATTCGGACATTTCGGAACCAATTAGGACACTCCGCATTTTTTATAGTGTCTAGCCAAGATATAGAAAATAAGGATTGTTTTTATGTCGGATGAGAAAAAACATGGGTCAGAGGTTGGTTGTTATTTATTTAACAATAAATTATTATATTTTAGAGTTTTAAATTATTTTAAATTTAATATTTTATTATATTTATTATAATGATTTTTAACTTTAATTTATTTCATATTTGATGTTTAGTGTTTACCTACATGCACATAGAAATATAGAATATATTATAATTACAGCAGTACTCTTGGACAGAAAACGATAGGTTTTTAATTATTAAGGGATAAATATTTCTTATTTTGATCACTATATCTATAGGTAATATTTTTTGGAAGAAAATAGCTACGGCTAACATTATATTTACTTTGTATCCGTCCAGGCAAAATATTATTTTAAACAATATTTTTATTTTTATTTTTTAAATGCCCTGAGGCTTTATTATTTAAACGACCTGAAGGTCTTTATAAATATGTTTACTAGATATAAATTATATATACTTTACACGTTGATGGAGTAACTTCCAATGAAGTTGCTCCTGCCTTAATCTAAAATCTTAAACTAAGTTGTATGGTTTCAAACGCTTAAGACGTCTGATGTCCTTTAAACAATATGTATAAATATATTATTAGCAATTTATATACTCAATCATAAACCAAAGAATTGGTATCATTGGTATATATATATTTAAGTAATACCTATTTAATCTCTTCTGTCTCTTAAGTTATATACATATTATGCTTGCAGTATACAATATAGTACAGCTAGTATATCATTATGTAACGAAAACAGATATAAAATATTTATATGATATGTATACATGATTAAAATTATAAACTATAAAATACAGAAATTGAATTAATTTTTTTATTATTTAACTTATTTACTTAAAATTGTATTATATTGCCCTTAGGCTAACTATAATACACACCGAGTTTTTGGCCTCGTAAATTACATACAATTACACATAAAATCATGGTATTAAACGTGGTGTTTTCATCACCTTTATCGCTCATCGCAATTTAATTATCATGTTATTTTCAAGTTATCGTCGGATCAATAAATACGAGAGTATTATACATTTTGTCTCTTCTACGAAAGAAAAGTTAAAATGTATTTCCAAGGATTTAGTTTGACAGTCAATTAACGATTAATCTTACACGTTAATACAAATATTTTACACATTCCATGTTAGTATGATGTTTTACCATCAAAGTAGCATTGAATATTTTTTATTAAATGCTTATCGGAATAATAAACAAGAATAACAACACTATGTTTTCCCAACTAGGGGATACCTGCAAGTATATAGCTTATAGAGTTATACAATATAGACAGTATAGTGTTTAAAATATGCACTGCTCTCGAAACAATGTTATAAACATTATACAAACACTGTATGTATCAAATATCATAGTTAAATAGTTCAGTGTACTTTTACTTCATAGATATTTTACTAGCGAGTATTATCAGACAGAGTTTTTAAAATTATTTTTTTATAATATTATCACTGGGTATCATAAAGAAGCAGTAATTTAATACTCATTTTAAACGGGTTTAAGTAACTTCAAAACAGTTTTAAAACCGCCATTTGAACGTTACGCGTGGCTTACTGAAAATAAAAATGAAGTACAATGACTGACCTTGAACTGCTTCGTTTGTTTTTTCATTGGACAAATGAAATAATTCCGACGTTCTGTAAAAAAACGTAGATAACAAATAAAATGTATACACATATTTAAATTGTACGTTTTATGTCGAACAACTACAAATTTCATAAATTATATGATCAAAAAACACGATAAAATCGGATATATAAATCGATTCTCCATCTTACATTGCAGTTGTGAACAAATAAAAATTGTGTTTAACTATGTTGATTTATGTCAATCACGATAAAGTAAATTAATTCTGCATTAATTTAATTATTCAAAAACAGTTTATCTCATCTTATCGATGTTTTTGCAAACCACCAATATTTTTGTGAGTGAGAAAGAATATATCTTGACGGAAAACTTTTTAGTTAATCATATATAATATATTTTTAGTTGATAGGTACCATAATTTGGTTGATAATATACCATTATAATAAAAAAATGATATGGACTACACGTACCTAATACAGGTATATTATATCAATGATATATGTCATTATCAGTTAGTGGTTTATAAAACAATAAATGAACAGCATGCATTAGATATATTATATTAATATTCAAGTGTTCTATAGGTATTTTGATCAATTTATACAAGAAATCAAAATCAAAATAATTTGACGGAGGAAAAAAAATCTCGGACGTCAATTAAATAAAAAAACCCGTCATTCTTGCTATATTCGGTGTATCGATGTTTTCGATTCATCTGAAGAACCACTCATTAATTCGATTTATTCATTATTCTCCCACCCATTTGGTTTCTATTTCAAAATAATAAGACCCACTTTTGAGTTTAATCATTCAATGTATGGGACGAGTAGCTCTCTCAAATTATATTTTACTTTTGCGACGAACGCGTGAGACGAAATTCCGTGAACTCGTTTGGAAAAAAGGCACGTGCGTGACTACTGACGTAATGATGTGACACTAACTGCACTTGCGACTAGCAACTTTGATCAATCGTGGAGATTTCTGAAGCCCTATTTGAACTTGGTTGTTATTTACAATAATAGCACCACCGTTGAATGCATAATAACAGTAATATATCACCATTCACTACAGAACGAAACTTTCTCTTGTCGTACGACACGAGTGAATTTAACATATTAACTATTAAGCTACAACATGTCGACATGTAATTGTGACAATTATTCATATTATATGGATTACCAATTCAATATATACAGATATATATATTACACTACTATTTTACTCACCCCGTACACATGAAACACGGTGGAGAGTGGAGATATAATATGTGTGTAGTATAAAGTTTAGATTTTAATAAAAACTACAAACGGAAATAAACTATCATTCGGTATCATAATTATTATTGCCTGCAATCTGTTAAAATATGAATACAGTTGTCTACTGCAGCTTCCGTGAAATGATAAGCGCGCTCCGTAGACGGTTGCGATAATCCAATAAGAGAATCTCCCGCCGAAATATGCGCATACCGGAAGTCGTGTACAGCCAGTTATTATTATACTAAATAAAGGACGTAAAATGTGTAGGAAAAAACCGTTATCGTGGGGTTGAAACTCGCAGCTGTTAAAACAAAAACACCAATTTCAAAACCGTCATTGCAACCGACTATATTATTTTATTATATTAATATGCGTATTATACGTTACGGTTAAGCTGGCATATCTGTAAATTGGCGACACTCGTACCTATATATACCTAATATACGAAAAATAATCGATACTTATAAACTATACTAATAATATTAGTCTATTCATTCATATTTGTATTATTTCGTAATATATCTAGTGGGGATTCTAATTGGATTATTGTTTAGCACCCTTTGACCTATTTTTTAGCAGTTAGCGCCCTAAAAATACTTTCTTTTAACTATTATAATATACATTATTAACCAATAGTAAAATTTTTATTTGTATTTTTAAATATATAAAAGCGCTTTTAAAAAATTGAATTTTAAATTACAAATAAGTTATTGATTCAATGTATTATAATCAATTATTTGATTTTTAACTTATTGTATGAATACATTTTTTTATATTTATAGATTTAATATCTAAATATTTGCAACATGGTATTGTTTTTATTACATGTAAAAACATTATGTGAAATAGAATGTTTGAAAATAGACAATATTTTTATAGTTTAACTACTAGAATAACAAAATAAAAAGTACTAGGTAATAAATAGGTGCCAATCTATATTTATATATAATTGTATAAGATTATAATATTATGACAGTAGAATTTGGGACTTTAGTATTTATATATTGTAACTTGTAAGCTTAGGTATAAGTATTGCATTCTCGTATTTTAACACATTCTTTCTTCATCAGAACAAACTGAGATGGAGATTTATGTTTTACGCTTCTACGCGACTATATTTGCTAAGTATATACTGTGAAGCAATATTGACATACATTTTTCCTTCCAAAATTTGACATCTTATCACTAGTTTTAATAAAGTCTTATAGCTGTTAATTGTAATATTTCATTATTATATACTTTTTATAACACATACATAATATATTAGTGATATATTTAAATAGTAGGAAGTAGGGACTGATTTATTATACAAAATATGTTATACGATAAATTATAAATTATTTTATTTTATATAACCTTAAAATACATATTTTATTTTTTACTTTATTTGCTCCAGTCTTCTAATTGCATCCTTCTGGGTGCCTTTTTAGAAAATAATTTAATTATTTCATCCTCGCTAAGTACCCATCAAATAATATTATATCGGAACCATAATTACGTAAAGTCTATTTTTTGCTTATTTTAGATCATTGTTACTAAAGATAATACGTTGTATTCAATACCGTTTTTAGAATTATCATGGTTTGAAATTTGTCTTTTAAAATACAAAATGTACTCCATAACACGGCCAATGGGGGGGGGGCTGAAGCCCCCTAAGCCCCCCCTGGGTACGCCACTGGTTCACGTACTTGATAGTTGATACATCTTAGTGACTGATTGTACTGCAAAATATTAATATTCGTTGATAAGAAGACACTCTGACTGCATAATTTTCGAAATGAAACTTAAAAATTTAGGATTCATCCATCATAGCACATTGTAGTACTTTTTATTTTATTTTGTGAAACAATTGATATAAAAACTTAAGATATATTAGAGTTTAAATTTAAAAAATATTTATTTGCAAAAATTTATAAAACCAATGTTAGATATTTATACTTCGTGTACAATATATTACCTATTATTTATCTGTAAGTTATCTATATGAAATATTATATTAACTGAAACCATTTCATTTCACGACAGTTATAATATGAACCTACAATCTACATCTGCATAATATAATATATGTATATTGTATATGTATTAAATGTGAAAATATTTCTACTTGTACCCACCACGCTTTCGTCGTATGTAAACTTTCTTTCTATTCACGTGACACGCCGTATATTGTATATTTTAATATTATGTTAAAAAAATATACATATTTACGTATGATATAAACGTAATTTTGCGTACGTATAAAAATATATATTATATTATGTAGGCATACTTGCATTATCATTTTTATAACTATCCCTTTTTTTCACGCACCCACTACACTCCTCTCAAAACCATTACTGCTTTCTTTATAAATCGCAAGTTTGCAGCGGACTTGACTTTTGAACAAAAATAATAAATAAACAAACTATAAACACAGCGACGGCGGCTGCACGTACTAGCGAATGTGTTTTGTTTAACCGGATTTTGTGTGTAAACGTTGTTGACACACTTTACATACACACATATACGTCATTATAATACACAGTAGTTGCACGTGCCATCGTCGGTTATAATTGCACTTTACAATCGTTGACCGTATTGTCGACGACGAGTGGCGCTTGTCCGTTGTTAAGCTTTCCAAGTGGTCGCGTCGTTTCTTATACACCGATAGTGTGAGGAATATTCATACAACTCCGCCGGTCATTATAATATAATATGCGTAGATATATAAGAGAATGAATAAAAATCGAAAGCTGACGACAAAAATAAAAAAACAGTGTATATATACATAGCATTAAATAAGTTATATACGCATTGTATTTAACGACTCAATGTTCATCGCGGGTTTAAACGAGTATATATCGTGACATGTTTTGGCTTGTATATAATAAATATTTACCTATTATATATTATTGTGTCCTCATAAGATGAATAGTTTTCAAAGGATTTATTTTATTTTTCGAGGAAAAAATAGCCTGTGATTGTTATTTATACTGTCAGAAATTCAAACAGCGTAGACATGCTTGACACAGGTGGTTATTAGTTAGTAGGAATACATTTGTAGGTACTAGGTAGACAGGTAGTACCTACATAATAAATTGCTACATATTATATTCACTACCCGCGATTAACCTATAGAAAATCGCCTATGTTATTTGTTTTAAATTGCAGGAGATTAACAATATCGTTAAGTCTATTAATATTATTATCCTCATGTTATTTAACAATAGAGATTTTAATAGTTGTGTATCATTGTGGTATGAAAATGAAATTAAAGCATTTTCACGTGTACTTATATTTTGAAGAATAGAAAAATGAAAATTGGACATCCTGCCATTCCACCTATATATAATTAGTATTATTGTATGTAGATAATAATTATATAGTAATTATAATAAGAACTAGATAAATACAAAGTATGCTCTACACCTGTTGAATATAATATCTATAATTTCTACAGATTATATATATAATTATGTATACGTAGATAGGTATTATACATGAAAAAATTATTGACAATATTACACTATAGATAATACATAAATGCCCTAATAAGATGACCATATAGTGTGTACACATCGTGTTATCATTGGTTATCTTATTTGAAAAGTAGAAAAGATAACGAGAGAGGGTGTGTGTTTACAGTGTATATGAGACAAAGAGAAAGAGAAAAAAAGAGAGAGAGAGAGTTGTAGTTGGAAACGATATTAAGACAATCGTTAAAAATATCTACGGCCGACGATGCACAACGACTTGTGCAGTGTGCGATTTGCATAATATTATATATACATCAGGTATAGACTATATTTATTGTACCTCCCACAAACGAGTCATGTATTTAGGACAGTAAATGAGATCGAATGGGTATCATATTCATTTATATATATATAATTACCGTAGTAAAAGCTGATAAGAAAGTATAAGGTATGATTTGTGATTGAGAAATTATAATCTTTTTAAATATATTCGTGAGCTTTATTAACATGTGAGTGGTGTGTCGTGTGCGTATATAATATATATGTACTATGTACATGAAAGTTATAACATATAGGTACACACAACATACACGTTTAATACAATTAGAACGCAGTTTGGATTCGAAAGCAAATGCTTTTTTTTTAATTTTATAGAGATATACCTAATTCACGTACAGGAACATAATTATGTTTTTATTTAAATGAAATAAACTTTATATTTGCTATTAATTATTTTTTATTATTTTGTGTTAAATTATCAATTCATCACAATAGTTACAAAATTACGATAAAAAAATGATAAGAGGTTGCGAAAATGACATAATATTATCGATAATATGCTTAAAATAATATTGGTAGGTACCTACTAGAAAGTAAATCCACCTAAAAGTGACACGTATCATTGTCATACCGATAACTTCAATGGATGTCGAAAAGACATAATGTTAATATTTCGAATGTTTATTTTTAAAACAGTAGATTTTTCAAATTATATAGTTGTCAAAATTTTTATTTTACTACTCATGATAATTAATATGGTGAAAACATAATAGTAATATTAAACTTTTTTAATAAACTATTTTATTTTATAAATTAATTAATATTTATTTTTATTTTTATTAAGTTCACTTAAAGCGCTATTTTTATTAGTTATGTTCTTATATATTGTCTTTAAACACTTGTTATAACTTCACGAATTTGCAAAAAAAAATATAATAAATATAAATAACACGAAACAAATTATTCTAAGCAAGCTATAGCTATAGTTCCACCATGTCGTTGTATATATTTATATGGCTCAAGACACAAAATAACTTCAAATTAAGTGCAATAAATAATATAATTATTAAAACGTATATTCTAATTTTTTCGAATAGGGTTTCTACTCTCGTTTATACATAAACACTTCAAACTTTTTGAAATTTAGTTTTTTGGATAAAAACAAATATATAATGAGACACAATGGTATACTTATTATATTATACATAATATGTTCAGTTATATTATAAGTTATAACATATTGCAATTTGCAGCAACGATAAACTTTACTATACTTTTTCTCTTAGAAACTATTGAATGGTATTAATAATGACTTATAAAGTCATACTTTTGAAACTTCTCAAGTTTTTTTTTTGTATTGGTACAGTACATTTTTAACAATAATAAACATAAAGGTTTATTATTATTATTTATCATAGGTAATGATTTGAGCCATTTTCCACAGTATCCATCTCGTTAAAAAGAATTTTTATTTTTATTTTTTTAGTTGCAATTTTGCCAAACGAATATAAGTAACTATTAATTACTAAGAAATTTATTTATGTCACTAGTTACAAAAAAAAAGCTTTCTTCGTTAGATTAATATTGATATCAAAATTTAATTACACAATTAATAACGATTAATAATCAACATTATTATATATTAATTATACATGTTATATGTACGGTTTATTCTATATTTGAGTAATTCATGACGTTTCTAGTAATAATTACAACGTTAATCTTTATTATTGTTTATAAATTCATAAGGTAGCAATAATAATATATTATGTATCCAACTCAATTCAACACACTGAGAAAATTAGCTACCTAAAACTTCGTAAATGTTTATACATATTATTAATTTTAATTTTAAACTTTTTTCATAATACAAGCGTCAAGCAGTTATTAAAATTAAAAAACACGTATTCTATACCCCCAGCGAACACTATATACATTTACGAAAATACTATCGCAGTATAGACCGAAATACCGAATATTAATTATTTCCGCATTATGATTATATATTTATATATATATTATATTATTATAATATTATATATGTTTGCAAGGTTATTGTAGCAGTAGAGCTGTTTACATATTATACTGCAGCAAATTGAGTCATTGCACTCGACGCGATTATAGTGAATGATAATATGCGCTGATTTTTATTGAATAAATTGCATAAATCATACTTTATAATGATAAATATACCTATTATAGTCTTTAAAGTTTATAATTTATACGGATTACAAGTAAAACTATCTATTCTGATATATATACAGTATACATGGACACCAAACAAAAAATTCATACTCTATATCTATTTGATGTAGAATATGTGTACAGTAGTATTAGAACTTGTCTATGCATCAATACAGCACATGGATGTGGGTAATCACGTGTATACACATACAGAGTGAACACTTTCGTATTCACCCATTCGCACGTGAATTGTGACACTAAAAATAATAATACTAATGGGTATATTGATGGAATTGTATCTTTATAAAAGCATGTATCAGTGAAATACTTTTTATGAATAGGTATATGAAAAGTTTAATGTCACGCGGTTAATGTAACGATAAAAACAATGTATTTTTAAAAATTAAAAAAAATAATAATCTATAATATGTAGTATAAATTTCGTAAAAATATAAAAAAAATTATGCAAATATATGTTAAAAACTACAATATTTAACTGCTTTTATGCATGTTTAAAAGAAAAAAAATATTTGACTCATTAAAATCCTAACTCTAATAATAATTTTCTAGTCGAGTATAATATATTGCGGCGATCAAGTGGGATTAGTGTCAGCGAAATACGTATTAAACGTATGCAGTTTTTAAATTTAATTTAAACCTCGAAATCCAAAATACATTACATACTTTTGGAGGCTAAAAACAAAATATTCAAAAATTTATCTTCATATAAAATTATCTAAACTATCGACTTGTGTAGTTATGTATGCCCGCTTAACCCTGACGACCTTATGATATATTAATATGTGTAGCTATTCCATCGAATTGTCATCTGAACTAGCGACCTCATTCTTTAATAGGTCGTGGAATCTAAGTTGTGTAGTAGGAACAAATTAAAAGTGCAACTTACTAAAATAATCATATAATATTATTCTACTGTCATGTATGTTATCGCCGATAAAATAATTTGAATATAATAATAAATAATATATACTTCAAATTATGTGATATAAGTTTAAAGCTTTTCAATTCCAACAGTCTCGTAATTTCCATTCATTAATACCGTCGTAGCTGTTATAAGTAGCAAAATAACACAAAATAATAAGTACTTATTATTCTTAATAATTTTCTCAATTAGTTATTACTTATTATTACTCATAATTAGATAGTATCAGACATTAATAACTTTCTAATTTGGGTAATAGAAAAAACTCATGTAGGTACATAATAATTAATAATAATAATATATGCAAGTGCATTATTTTGGTAATCCATCTGTTTCGGAACTCACTGTCTATGAAAAAAGCTCGGGATTCTTATAAACAATAAAAAATAATTAATTTTTTTCAAATTTTTTTATTCTATCATCATATATTTTTAATACGAATAATATACAGGAAACAGGAATACTTAAAAATGAATTTTTTCTTTTATTTGTCTAATCCATCACTCTTTTGGTACCGTCTAAGACGATTAGTCTAGGTTTTACTGTAATATAAATATAATAATTAGAATTAATATTATAAATAATAGCGGTGGTATATTCATAACTTTTTATGAAACAAATATTCTGTCCAATCTAACCCCATATACACATTATAATACTAATTATTTGGAAAATACTTAGTATTTACTTATTAAGTTATTAATGCACATCTGGTGGGGTTAGCTCAGGCTTTGATTTTATTGACTGCGTTTTTTTATGAATTATTGTCCGTTTTTTATCTATTATATTTCAAAAATATTACTTACTTATAATATAGTCACATGTTATTTTATTTACATACCGCTATTATGTGCAATTTATACGACCCTATAGGCCACACGTAGAAGCAAACGCATGATGAATAATTATTTAATTATTATTATATAAAATATGATTAAAAATAATTATGTTTTATCAAAAATGATAGAATAAGGTCTCTAATCTCTACGCCATATATAATAATTATTATACACGTTTAAAACAAAATATCATACTCTGTTCGTATTATTTGTATGATCATACTATTTGCATATTATACTATGTTTTAATGTATCGTCCCTGTAAATTTTTTTTTTTTGAAAGATATGACGTTTATATATATTAGGTATCTTGTTCAAATATTCACATTTTTAACGATGAATAAATAATATAATATAAACTTTTTTGATTTCAAATTAGAATTATTATTCGTAATAAAATATATGATATTATATTAAATAATAAATAATTATGTACCTACCTAATATTATTTTTCATTATATAAAATATAATATGTTGTATTAGTTGTATAATAATTTACCTATACATTAGGTATATATTAATATAAGTATAATATTATGTCGTTTGAGAGCTTGCCGCATAACACATTATACATATTTATTTGCTTCTTGTGGACACTGTAAAAACACAATTTCGTAATTTCCATGCAAGTAGGTACCTAGTTGTTTTTTTCGATGAAAAAAATTCTATTATTAATTTTAATTTCATGCCAATTTTATTTTGGCGACAGAACTTGTCTACATTGTCTGAGTTTAACACATCACTTAAACATGCAAATACATGTTTTCTAAACAGAAAACCAATTAACTACTATTTTTTTCGGAACAAATTATTTCTGTTTTAAAAATGAGCGTGGGCACAATAATGACAACGATTTTTATGGTTTTTAGTAAAATGTTAATTAATCTTGTTATATTTTATAGGAAATAAATATTTTGTCATCATCACGTGCACTAAATCATAATATTATATTCTGCTACAGTGACATTGACATTTTGACAAAATACCTCAGCTAAAGTGATATGTAGATAGTTTTATAATTACACAGATGCAGCATACCTACAACGTACAATTATGTAAGTTTATTGTATGTGTACGATTTATTAAAAGACTATATTATAATAGATGACTTGAGCTAAATAAATTAAGCAATAGTGACTGTTTTATTCCAGATTTTTTAGTCCCTCAAAAATCTTTCGAAACTATATCACAAAAAGACATCCGACCTCCACCACTGTACTGACATTGCACCTACTATTATTATTATTTTTTATTTTTATATTTATATACTATTACACTAAATCGATATTATATAATAAAGTATTTACTGCGTCCAACCTATAGGTTATACTCGATTAACGGATTTTTAGTATCAGTGGTCGATGCAAAATGCTTCGTAGTGAATTATTCACATCATGTTATAATATAGATATATTGCACATAAACCGATAAACAAAATAAAAAAACGCTTTGATAAACGTAATAATGATAAAATGAGAAGTAAGTTTATGGTTTGCAGCTTAATCAATCAAATTTTATACCTGTGAACTGACATATTTAATTCATATATCCTCCCCGTGGCGGTTTATAGACGCATAAATACGGTAGAGACACAGACTGCGGTTGGCGCAGATACACCACATGATAACACTATAAATATATTTATTCTACGTAATCCTTAACTACATATTATTTTATACTGTATAGGTAATTATAACTGTCGATTACAATGCGATATCTTAAATAGAATATTATTATTATATTGTTCATCAAACAATGTAAAATAATATAGATGTATACGACGTAGGTGCATAAATGTACGTTTAAAACGTCAGTGCGGTAGGTATCTATAATATGAGTATAATAAATTCAATCCTGTGGTGATTGAGCGATTCTGATGACGGCGGTCATTCATTATTCCTACGAATAATATTAATAAAGCACGCGATTCTAATGTAATACATCACCGATATTTGTTAACTCTTATATTATATTATATTGTCTGTAAAATCAGTATGTCAAATTATCATTTTAAAATGGTGACCTATATATTATTATGTTATTATATTTATAGTTTATTCGCCGATCGGCAAACTGTTTTTATGCTATAGTGTGGGTTGACCAGCACTTACGTATGACCGTGTCACGAGAGCCTACAACGAAGGTGGTTAACTCAATAGCCAATGCACCGTCTCATCCGGTCGAATCGCGTGATCGCAGCTCAATAACAGTTGCTGTATAGCTAAAGCATCGTATACTCAGATATACTCTCATAAATTACTACACACACGTATTCGCAAGCCGCGGCCGACTATTTGATATTGTATTTTATTTTACGATAAAGGATAAACCGCCGTTATAATAACGCACGGTTTGGACGGGAAAAAATATCCCCCGGACAAGTAGGCCGCAATCGCAATCGCGTATAAGAAAAAAAAAAGTGTAAAAACTGCCAATGGCAGCGCGATCGGTATAGGCACGTGGCGGCCGGAGCCATAATGAGCGTCGTCGAAGGGACTGTATATAGTGACTGGATTTTGTAATCGTGTTTGGATAAGGTTTAAGCACACACAGCGTATTAGTATATATATATAGATACTTGCGAACGACACACGATAGCCGGTGTGCCGTTCTGCAGGTGTCACGTTGCCCGCACGTCGACGCGTACGTCCAGCCGTCTGTTTCTGTTTTGTCCGTGTGTGTAATGTGTGTGTGTGTGTGTGTGTCTCTCTCTCTGTCTGTCATTCTCAGCACATCTCCAATAGGTCGTATACGTACTACGTATTATTATAATATTACAGTGTACTACATAATCGGTCCGGCAAAGTGGAAATTGATCGACCGCATCCCGAGTACGTTTATTATAATATTATTATTATTATTGTCAGCTGCAGATCTTGTCGTTATACGCATATCACACGATCTGTGCTAAATAAACGTATACATTATTGCGTTATGCAAATTGAAACTTCTGCGTAGGCGTGAACCGACATTTAACTAGCACAACTCTATAATCGTGTGCAGCAGATATCGATACGAATTCGTTAGAACGCGACAAACAAAATTTATTTTTATGACCACACACTGCGATATTTGTGTAAATATATAACATTACACAGTATTGGTTTTTTTGCAAGTTTGAAATAACTATATAATACTGGTACTACACTCGTGCGTAATACAATACCGTATAAATATAAATATAATATATATGTATATAAAGTTTATAACTTTGAAAAAAAATACATAATACTAAAAATGTATATTACACACAAACCCTCTGTAACCAAATCGACGTTTGTTAAGTTTCGGCATACCATATTAAGTGTGTGCATCATGTATAAAAACAAAAAAAAAAACCAGAATTTGACACGTGGCATAAATGCTCTGTGATTTAATTACAGTAAGCTTTTGTAGTTGAATTTATGTCACGAATCATGATCTCAATTATCATCGAAATTATATAGTCATTAAAATATATAATATCATTATACTGCTTAGCTATGTGAGAACGACGGCTGTGGTTTGAGAGTTTGCGACAGATCTAAAAGAGAGAGAGAAAAATAATCATAATTGTAAAATGTGTGTACCTAATCGAAGTTGACGGTTTCAAATACATTAATTCTGCGCTGCAGCATTATTCAAGAAAACGTCACACTAACGACATTTTGTTATCTTTGCGATTGTCTGACACGTGGAGTGCGGAGAAACAATGAGTTAAATCTGTCAAAACGCAAAGTTGATTTTTAGAGACTTAAAGCCAATAACAGATGATTTACACATTAATGAAAGCAGTATTTTTGAAATCGTCTTATAATGATTTTTTCCTAAAATTTGTTCCTATACTTATTAATATAAACCTATATGATATTAGGTGTCTTAATTCTGTAAAAGTGTCATTTTAATCGTTTATGACATAATTCTACAAAAAATACTTTATTATACAGTGAAGTCCTATATTAGTTGTGACCGTGTTATTGCTAAATATGAGTCTATATATCTGGTGCGAATTAGTCGAGTATAGAATTAAGTCGACCGCTTAGCGTACAATGTATATAATATTATAATATGACCCGTGTATCGTTCACGAAACAAAACAAAAATATTCAGTTACATATAGCTATGCAGGTTATTATAACCTCGATTCTCGGGCAGCAGTGAACACAATAACATCGTTTGTTTAGCAGAGCGGCGCATTTTCGAATTTTCGAAGGGCATTCGTCGCAACCGTTGTCATCTATACACGCCGTATAATGTATATTATACGCATATGAATATACACAAAAGTGTCGGGGAAATATTCACGATGACGTCATTACGCGCGGGCGACAGCCCCCGATGATCGAATATATATAATATTCCTCAAAACATCACTCGAGTTGATTTATTACACCACGCCGCCCTGCGTCGCGCTTCGTCGTCATCGCGGTTCGTATCATTATATAAATGTATAAGCGCACCGCCCGAGTGTGTACTTAAAGATAAAGTATATAAGGATTAGGATATAGGAGTCGGCGTTTTACGCACATAAAACGATATTATGATGTGCGCTTAAAATTTCAAGGGTGAAAAAAGCTCTATTCGCTTCACAAAAATATGCATAATATTTTCGTAGAAAATTCAATCGAACGCCGTGGACCCAGGTGGTTCGAATTTTTTTTTTAATCGTAGTTAAAAGACCCCCAATTACTAAATTACTTAGTGACGTCTCTAGACGTTCGGCCATATTTCAAATAGTGACAAAAACCAGCAGGACACACACACACACACACATACACATGCATACGTAGACTGAAAAGCGCGATTCCTATTATATAGCGGCGATATAATATATTATATTATTATCATCATCATGTGTGCGTATGTGTATTTTATTGCAAACATGTGTGTCAAGTGTCGCATGAGAAAACCCGATAGTGCATGGGTGGCAGAGTTCGGCAGACCTTGTAAAAACTAATGATCTGAATTATATAATAACACATATTATACTCGGGGTACTGAATTGTAGTCTGGAAAAAAAACACGCCTCGTGCGGAGATAACATTTCTGCCATGACCCTGCAGTGTGTTGAGGGGTAGAAATAAATACGTTTCTCTACGGTTACAGAATTTCTGGGAGTATTATTATCGTAAATTAGAAATCGACAATAAACGATATCTCAAACAGAGCTATTGCTGTAATGCATTCTAATAAGGGTCATGTACTCATGTGTGCTGACTGCTGACGAAGGTAGTTTTTTCAATATTTTTCGCAGCGGTCATCGTCGATGATCTTTATTTGATAATTACTCGCACTCAACAAACTATACCAAGAAAACAACCTCTCCGCTAATTGAATGAATTCAATTTCCGATCGATAATTAACTTGTATAATATCTATATATATATAGTATATATATAATATATAATATACAGGGTGTTTCACGATGAACTGACAAATGTCAGTTAGGTTCAACTGTCAAATTGTCAGTTCATCGTGAAACACCCTGTATATATACGTTCATAATATATAGATGGCGAGTCTATATACTATTGGAGTATTATTTCTATACACCTGAGAAAAATAGAAGAACAGAAAAATAGAATTATTAGACCAATAAATAATAATTTTGAATTAGTGCACAATTCTCAGCACGCGTTTTAAAAGTATACAATAATTAACACTAACTTTGTGGTGTACTACGCGACTTCTACGCGCTGTATCTAGTTTACTTGTATATAGTAGGTATTAAATGTACAAAAAATTCAGTGATGTATTACTAAAAATATTTGTTTTTTCCTTGATACCCTCTTTTACGTAGTTAATAACGATAAAAACTAAAAACTTTACCACAATAAATATACTAAAAAAAATAAAATATTTTTTCTCTTTTCTTGAAATTAATTTTTTTTCTGAAGCCTTCTACAATTGAAATGAAACTAATGAAAGTATAATTATGTACTTGAACAAGGTATCTTTTGAATATTTCTTGAAGTACTTATTAAAGATTAAAAAAAAAATCATAAAAATTGTAGCGTATTACATATTATTTTTATATGTACTCAAGTTGAGTGAATTTAAATTATCTGATGCGAATGCTAAAAATATAATACTTTTAAATGTTACACACATTATTATTTAAAAGAGTATGATATAAACAATTAACTTACGATGATGGATATTTTTTAAATTAACAGAAATAATAGTTGGTAATTATCGAATTTATAGATTCTTAAAAATCGTGTTGAGAATCATATGCTGTTTACTAAGAAAGTTTCGTCTGAGATTGCAAATTGCAAATAATAGTAAAATATATTATTTGCGTTACTGAAAATACTGTAATAAATTAATATGTTATTTAAAATAAAAATTCTTTTGTTAAATATCTCATGTTTATTAATACATATTTTGACTTTTTATTACATAAAAATCTGAGATTTAATAATAAGTAATAGGTATACGTAGTTATATACTATACCCACGCACCATAGTAAATATGTAGTGAGTATACAGTGAAAAAAAAACTAAAGAAGTAATTATATGCCATATACCCCGTGACCCCCCCTACAGTTGAATAAACTACCTACTATACTTTAATAAACCACTGAGTAGTTTACTTACATAGTTACAACAGATACTACTCTGGAAGAAACGACAGCACAATTTCCACCGGAAAGAAAAATTATAAATAAATGTGTACTCGAGATGATGACCGCCCTACAGCTAACTGTGTGTCTAGCCTGATTCGTGCAGTTTTTTGAACTTATACTACTACAATATATCAACTTGCGCGTCATATAATATTATTGTCACCCTTCATTCTGTACAAGTCACGCCAGCAAAAACAAAAAGGTCACACAACGACAGCGTAATCAAGCGAGGTCGTAGATGGGATTGGTTTTTAATTTTTAATTTTGTTCTTTAGCGGACGAATGTCACCGTCGCGGTCATCGCGTATAACATCATATACACACGTCACATTATAGGTATATACAATGTACATTATACATGATGTAGTAGCTACTTTGTGAAATTGATATTTTCATAAAGAGTTTTCCATTTCATAAAATGGCCTTTTTACACTTCCTCAAATACAAACATTTTTGCGAAACGTCACTTTTTCATGAATGGTTACTCTAATTATTTGACAACAGTAATTTTTTTTCACAGTGTATAGTCATTCATTTTGTGGAATAAAACATTTAAATATTAATGCCATACAAGATTTTATGCTTATTATTATTGTATTATTTATTATTCTTGTTGTCAACTATTAAGGTTGTGTACATAGTACATACGTATACATATATACTAAAGATAAGTTTAATTATACATATTATATTTTATATTTTATAATTAAATCTACTTATGTCTTATAATAATAATATTCAATACATAAAAAAAAAAATAATTTATAAAATTATTAACTCCATTTCCTCCTTTATTTAGTTATATTTAATTTACGAAGTGTTAAAATAAAGTTATTTTTATTTCACGAAATGGACAACTTTTCAAGAAAAGATTGCTTTCATAAATAAATTGCCTATATGATATATATTTAGTTTAATTTATACGTACGTACCTATATTGTATGCAGTGGAGTCTGGTGATATATTAAATTCGGTAAGCTCTAAATAAAACTTCTAGTTAAATTAAAAAAAAAATATTTTATTAATGAAAAATAAAATTTTAAATATATTTATAAAATAAAAATGCATTGATAATTATAATTATCCGATATTCAACAGAAATACATTGGAATTACGTTTTTGAAAATATTGATAAGGGCTCAGCACAGAACTTTCAACCACCATATTAAAAAAACGTCGATTTTTTTTCTTTTACTACAACCAGTTGTTCCTCTAATAAATATACGGGCCGTATAATTTAAAATAAAAGTATTTTTTAATGAAATTTCCTATAAAAAAAAAATTATTTATTTTGAAAAAACCCTGATAAATTCTTTTAAATTAAATATTCATATAAGAATTAATAAATAGATAAATAGTGTACTAATTTGAACGTTTAAGTCGCATCGTCATTTAGCATAATAAATGTTAAACTTTACATTTCTTCCTTTTTGCGTTGTTTACCTATAGCTTGCTCTAACCGGTACGCCACGGATTGTATGTATATCCAGTGTATGATACACACGGATAAGTAAACCCCCCTAACTGATTACATGATATACACATATGATTCAAGGTACACATCATGAATCATGATTACGACGATACTTGCCGCGATGCATAAAGGTTAAGACTCGACGCAAAAAAATAATATTATTTGTTTTTTCGGCGAGGCCCATTGATTAGCGTAGTAAAATATACTCTCCATTAGATTAGACGTTTCGTCGTTTAAGTATATTCATCGAATTATATTTTTTTATAGACAACTGTGATAAACTGATAATTGTAATAATAATAATATACCTATGAATAACATGTTTATCGTTTTCTGTATATGTGTACGTTTCAATAATGTAATACGAGTATAATACGAGCGTTTGAGTAGTAAATATATTATAGAGTTCGAAATCAGTACAATAACAAAATCGCGTAATTGGAATTAACCATTACTATAATACTACCTGTTATCGCATGTATAACGGAATAAAAAATGGTCTCCTACCTAAGCGCCATGCTACTGTAGATAAAACGAAAACGCGCGAGTGATAATTTATAATTATTATAAAATAGGTAGTTTGATGAAAACAATACTTTTTACCGACGCTACGGTATTTATTTTCAAACGACGTTGTACTATATTCATATTTCATGCGTATACCTATAATATCTTACTATTGTAATTTAAACCATTTTATGCAAGGACTTCGTCCGTTTAATTATTATAAATATAATTAATAAATAAATATATATTATATATTTGCAATAATATGTTTGTGCGAAAATTGTTCAGAGTTGTGTAACAGCCAATTCGTTCTCCCACCCCTACCACTACTCGCACCAGCACACACATATATTATGCCCTACAATAATATGTCTGTGTACATTATTTACACTATTGGTAAACTTTGACGCACGCGCGATGTTGTCGAGAATTGATTAGATTTTTCGAGGTATTATCGCATCGGCGGACCGCTCAAGGTCACTATAAGCTCAAAAATTCAATGTTACACTCATGATTTCGTTATTGGTGCGGAAACGTGAATAATAATTGTATATTACAACTATTTCTACAAAACCCATGAACCTATGACGTTTATTGTCCAAATTGTGCAAATAAATATATATTATAAAGGTGCTACTGGTATTGTAAGCATTGTGTTATTTATTTATTTTTTGGCAAACACGCACGTCGCATGTCATTCTCAGGTACGACTAGAATTGACTACTGTTTGCTTTAAATTACTCAAGGGCAGTCTTTTCCCATAAAAGTCCAAGGTTACGAGAAGCCAAAGTTTATTCAAACAAACCCGACGAAATCGTAATAGCTAAAAACTCATTTGACACGATAGTAAAATAAAAAAAATATCTGATTTCATTGCGAAAACAACATAATATTTTATACATACCTACCTAGTTCACTAGTCCAAATCGGTTTTATATACGAAGATTTTTTTTACTTTGGCGTTCACTAAAAAAATAATATTATAATTTATAATAACCTAACGAGGATAAAATAATTTTTTCTCCCATAATATAATATACAATATTCTCAGATCCTTTGTTAAAAACGGAAAACTTGCGAGTTTGCGATAATTCAACAGGGACGTGTGTTAGGACTATAAAAATTAGACATAGTGTGGACAAATATTTAATTTATTCTATAACTATTTAATATGGAGATAGTAACGGAGATTTATATAGTTCTGATAGGTATCTATATAAGAATAAATAAATCCTTGAATAGGCTCGTCGGGGAGCCAGTAGGTTTTAAATAGCAATTTAATTATAACAATATTATTATTAATATTTGTTGCGTTACTATACATATTATATAACTTCATGACACATATTATAATATCCTTTAATAATATATGTATACACATTAAACATGTAATGTAATAATACGATAAAATTATACGCAGACAGTCGATTTGTTGTGTGCGTATAAAAATAGAGGAAGCTGTGAATAGAAATAAAAAGAATTACCCGAAAATACATTGCTGCCGACCGTCGCGCAGGTGTTTGAACTGTGTATATAATTCGTTGCTGGTGCTACAGCATAGGGACAGTGGACCAGAGCCAACATAGCCGCCGTTTTTAAACGGCCGTCGCGCAGTACATCGACCGGCAGAGACGATGTCGTTGAACTTTTTTCCATTTTTTTATTTTTGGCGTGAAATGTAACACCGCAGTCACCGGATGGACGCGCATATTATAAAGCGCCACGCGCGTGGCGCGTATGTACTTATCGGTGGACATTTGGGCCCTATACAACAATATTATTATTATTATTATTATTATTATTTTATTTCAATCGTTCTTCCCTTTCTATCTGTTTTTTAAAATACAGATTTTAGGTTTCTATATATCAGCTGCACTTCAAAATATTGTGAGTATGTTGTATTATTATTATAATATGATCTTGAAATAAAATAAAAAACGTTGAGGAATTTTTTTTATGTAAGACCATGTTTTTTTTTACTGTATTTTTATTTTGACAAGTTTATTGCAAGTTATTGCAGGGTGCAACAAGGCACAACATAGTCAATAATTACAAAGAAGTTTATAATCGTGCTAAATAGTGATTAACGACATTTGTTTGGATAAAAATTTAACGGCTTCGGTGGTGATTCGACACAACAATTAAAATTAGCAGAAACTACCACATTTTCAGTGTTAAGTGTTTTTTCTATAGACTTCCGCCAGCTCTATCACTACATCAAATCCAATGATGGGTCTTTAATAAATAAAATGTAATGCAGCTACACTGAATAGTAAAATATTAAAACTAATTACCTATTAGTTTGATATAGCGTATGTAGTGTGATTTTTAACCATCCAATATATGTTATACATACTATACAGCTACTACAGTATAGTAAAATTAGTAAATAAAAATCCATTCCAGAACATATTATTTATCGTGTTTATAATATTATACATTGTATATTTCCATACGTGTCCTTTCGACTACAAATGACTGCTCTGAGCAGTAACCATGTACTTAAATCACCAAGGTGACGAAACGCCCGCCTAAAGTCAAATGATAATATCTCGCTTATTTGTTATCATAAATTCGTAAACCATAGACGTTGGACGTCAATTTTGTTATATAATTGAGTCCGAAATAGAATTTGTTGTTGAGCGAAATAACATTTTAATATATTATATACCTATATCGGCTATATCTAGTATAACGGAAATAGTCCGTTGGCATACATAATATTATACATGTGTATCTGGTTACGTAACAATATTTTTATTGTTAAAAAATATATCTACGTACACATGTATATAAAACAATAAAATACATATTTTTCTATCGGTGCCAAAACTAAATTTGATTTACGATTGTAACGTATATAATAATAGTTTATTTTGAAAATTTGTTATTAGTTATTATTATAATATTGATATCATATTTAGACTTTACTTTATCTATTCAATAAACGATAATTATTATTCTAACACATATCTTAATGGAATTTATTTTTACTTATATTTAAATTTTTCTGTGAACAAATATCACAAAATAAATATCCGTTTAAGCTCTTTGTAAACTTTAATATTTTAACACAGCCACTAAGGTATATGAATAGGTAATATAGTAGGTATGTATAATTTATAGTACATATAAAACAAAAATTGAATTACGTAATAACTTCAGTTTTGAAATTAATCGGACCAAACGTTATTATTTATACAATTTTTTTAAAAATTAATTGATAAATCTAATGTTAGAATACCAATTAAAGTTTATTTGAAGGACACTTTTTTTAGTATTTTTTCTCAACCTACTCACGAGTTATAAATGCATACAATATAAAACGTTTACTTCTACAAAATGTAGCGTTAAATTGACGATAGACTTAGGTAAAATCAATTTGATATTTAATTAGGTTGCATTCATATTATGTATAGTTATTTTGTAAAATAATTTAATTTGTACTATTATGTAGCCTTTATAATATTTATATAATACTTTTAAATAGGTCATAGGACTTTAAGAAGCCTGATGAATTTATTTTCTTCGATTTATTTTTATCTAAGTTTGTCACGTATTTCGTTTCAATTCGATTTTTGTACAAACAAATGTGAAATTAATTTGAAAATGTAAGTGTATTTGTTTAAGGTACGTGTTACGCGTATAATTTTTATAGTCAGATCGATGACAATTTTTTTTAATTAGAGGACGTTATACCCACATATATATATCTGTTGTATCTATGTTACTAACGTTTTTATTTTCTTAAAATGAGTTATGAATTTCTTAAAATTATGTAATATTTTACATAGCTATAACTCATTTTAAAATGTTAATATCAATAAAGGCATATGAAATGTCCATTCCATAAGCGTGTAACTAAAGTCCTTTAAATTAAGGGGTTAGATTCCTAAAAATGTTTTATAGCAATTAATGTTGACTATTATTTATTGTTTCTATTGGTGTTTACAACTGATTTTAAATTATTTTAAAAATTACTGTGAGTTATTGCCTTCTAGATCTAACTTGGAAAAAACCACCTAAGTTGAAAATAAAACATTTTCTGAGTACCTATATACTCTAAATGTGATGACAAAAAAAAAATCAGCAGATCACTGTGTAAATAAATACATTGCTTCGTTAAAAAATTAATATTAGGTTATACCCAAATATAAACGCTATAAAAAATTATTAAAAAAAAATGTTATAAAAAAAAAAAATTGTTTAATATGCAATAATTCATTTGAAAAGTGATCCATATATTTTTTATAGGAATACAAAAAGTGAAAACGATGGCTTAACATTGGATATTAAACGAAATAAACTCAATTAAAACTTGATTTCAATTTACCAATTAGTTGATTTTTGTTTGAGTATATAAGACGCTATATCCTATAAATACTTATAAAGATAGGTAAACAACTACGTTGTTGCATTCATATATAAAATAATATTGACATTTAGTACGGATGAAAAATATCTAAAACCTATTAAAGCTAATAATATTATAAAAACAATATTTTTTATTTAACATATTTTGAATTTCCTAATTTACATTAATTACTATCATTATTATGGTATGTTAGTATACACTAAAAATTATCCAAAAATACTAAAAATCGTAAAATAAAAATTTCATTTTTCAAGTAAAATAATTATAATCAATTCAATTTCTGGAATACTTAGTTATTAAGTACACTTAAAATTTTAAATCTACTTCAAAAAAGTGTGTTTTTAGATTATAATAAAATAATATCACTATAAATGACAATTTTTGTATATTAAATTTAGAATATTATTTTAGAAATAATAAATTTAGGCTATTAATAATAATTATAGTTTGAAGACTACATAGAAGAATTTTTCATTTAAATGATTATAAATTTAAATCTATATACTAGGTATATAGCGTTAAAGGTCTATACTATACAAATACAATACATAAAATATATATAATAATACTTAATATGTATATTGTACATATACTTTAGACATACCTATAACTAATAAAGTTGGTAAATTTTTCAATGCGAATTGTTGATAATACCACGTTATATACACGATAAATATACACATTCATTTATTTATATTATAATATTTAACATAGGTAATGTAATAATTAATACCTTGGTGTGGACGCGTACATCGATAAAATATTAAAATAATAATATTCTTTGTGATATGCACCCGTGGAGAATAAAACAAGAATATTATTTCGAAATACTGAGCACGAAAAAGAGTAACCTTGATGTTATGTTTAAATTTACCTCGGGACCGTGGAGACTGGACCCTTGTGCGTTTCGATAATAAAGTAGGTAAGTGCGGTAACACCGCGGGTATTTTTCCAGTAATATCTAAATCAAATTTTATTATTCATTGACGTTTGTTTAAATTATTTTATGACACACAAACAAATAATATATTCCTGCACATTTTTTATCATCGTATATATTATAGATAGTTTCGTATCAGAATTCGACCGTCTTTCAGCCGTCATCATACGCATGCACCTCATGTACTATATTATAAGTATATTATGATGAGTAGACGAGCTGATGAGCACGTGTCAAAAATGTAAGACGTTTACAAAATTTAATTGAAAATGTGGAAAAAAATATCGAAATCATTTATTTTGCCCTTCGCAAGTTTGGTGTTTAAAGATAAATCCGACCTCACACAAATGTGTGCATCGCGATAACCGCGTGACGGCAGATTACGTGATATTATATTATGTAATTTACAGCGGATGTATTCGTTTTCATAGAACTCTTAGCCGCAATCGCGGATGACGTGTAAGATATTTACATATAATATTATAATAATCATAATAATAATATAATAAGACAGAAGTGTATTCGCTTCACACAACGCCTATTTATAAATTTCACTTCGATCCCCAGAGGTCCCACAATTTCCCGTCGATCGTTTTTCACTGCAAGTGTAGGTAGCAGCTCTTTACCCCGCCCACTAATTTTTTTTTATCTTCACTTTTGGATTCTGTTCAAAACCATTTGCGAAATTGGAAGTGTTTATAACCATTTTTCGCTCATTTTCACTACGTCAATAAATATACAACAGCACAATATTTCATTGCGTTTACGAAACAGACGACCTCGAGGCTTGCAAGTACGGCCGCATCTGTTGCGACCAAATAACAGTGGCCGTTGAGTTCGATTCGTTTCATAGTATCATTATTTTTAGCAATCTTCGAAAACGATGCCACTGCAGCTAAGTGGCGAGCCACGCCCCGCGCGTGCCAATATTGTATAAGCTCTTATTCTCCACCTAAAAATAATAAATATCATCGTCGTTAGGCCCTCTCTCTGCGTCTGTTTAGGGTCGAACAAGTATGATATTTTATATTTCTGAAATATCTGATGGTTCATTGGTTTCCGAACCTAGGGGCTGACGTATAGGTAAATAAGTTACACATTATTATGGCTTATAAATTGTAAAAGTTATTAATATTGTAATTAGAAAATAAATCTTGTGTTATCTCTCTAATGTGGTAGTTATCATATTGTTTTAATGTATAGACAGTACAGGTGCGAGCATATTATTATAATAAAAACATATTATATGATAGACATAAATAGCTTATGTCGCAATAATAATTCTTTCGATTAACTCGTATTGTGACATAAAAACAATATTTGCACACTATGGGAACTGAGAATATCGTTTACCTGTTATACAGGACGAAATAATCAAATAATTTATTGCTTTATTGAACATCATATTTCGTATGACATCGCACAATATCGTTATCATCACTATTGTCGTCATAGTTCTTATTTCTTAAAATATGTATTATTGTTGTACATAACACATTATTAACACATAATATTACAAGACAGCTATATAGTAAGCGCTAGACATCGTAATCTTATAGTCGCCCGTTGGGAAATTCTAAATTGTACTGCAGTGTTTTGGATAGTCAAACCGTTTAGTATATACATCTTGATATCTAGGTATAAACTTAAAATGCATAATATTTTTCATATACTTTTATAATACTTATATTATATAGCATGTAAATCATTGTTGTTTTTGTTTAGAGTTTATAAGAAAAAATAATTTTATAGCCGATCAATAATTATTTACAACTCATACATTTTTTTATATAAATTGTGTACTTATATACATCAAAGATACATAAGCTCAATTTTGTCTGTAATCGACACATAATGAACGTATTTATACATATCTATACAGTAAAACTTCCGTTAGGGGATTCGATACCGTGATTTTCTGTTTTTTTCTAACGTACGCGTGACATAGGATTTCAGATGGATCCTTTGCCAATCATACCAATTGATCCAATGAAGTGATAAGAATTCTAATAACAGATTTGAATTTTTCGTTGAATCTGCTTGAAATTAACTTTACCAGATTTTTGGCTTTTTGATTTTAATTTCTCCAAAAATTGAAATACGGCAATTTTTTAACATAATTTTTTTAGGAATTTGGAGGAAAACATCAAAGCTGTGAGAAAGTCGATTCTAAATAAACTTGACGTCAAATTCAAATCTGTTTTCAGAATTCTTATTACTTCATTGGATCAATTGGTATGATTGGCAAAGGATCCGTCTAAAATCCTATGTCATGCACTCATGCGTGCATTAGACAAAAATAGAAAATCACGGTATCGAATCTCCTTAACAGTCATCTATATGTAATAATTATGTTTTTTGGTCCCATAAAGTGTTATATCATGTATTGTCACCTTTATAGGACAGCCACCTCTAAATAGCGGTCATTATTTATGGTCCCTTCGGTTATCATTAATTGGAAGTTTCACTGTATTATAATGAAAACAATTCGTAGATTAGATTATTACGTAGGGAACATATACGTAAATACGTAATTGAACACCCATAGACGGCGTGGTAAATAAATAATTACAAGTGTATATTTTTAAATGCAGAAACGAGTCCGAAATCCCAAATCAAAGTTACACATCATGACGAAACGCCGGATCTGATATAGTTCCTTCAAGTTCCGTTTGAAGATACAAACACACGAATAAACGAATGTAAATACTATTATACTAACAACTATAATTATATATATACCTATACAAAAGTATGTGTATAAGTATTCGTGTGTGTATGTGTAAGACAAATAAGACAGTATATATTTAGCTAGACTGGGGTCTTGAGCTGTGGCACGCGAATAAAAAATTCATCGCATGCAAGTTCAAGGTTGGCGCCATCGTAAAAAACGTGACGAGAAACGTTGCAGCAGCCATACACATAATAAAACTCAATACTGATATCATTTACAATATGTTATTAATATTTTCGTAGATATACGGACGAGATAGTAAAATACATATTTTGATAGCGCAATATCAAAGTGCTTGTTGGCCGACCGAAAGTCGACAACACGGTGATGTGAAGAAACAGCCGAGTAGGCGCTTACGACGTGTGTGTGCAAAACACCAAAAAAATAACAAATTTAATATTATTTTGCATAAATAATATGATGTATATGTTTAACGCACTCGCGTGGGGCCGTCGTGTGCGCACGAGCTTTAAAACACTTACATATACATCATGTGTATAGGACAATATTATTACGACGATTATTATTTTAAACGCGAACGACCTTGCATGCACATTTCGCACATGAGAAAAATTATTTTTGACATGCAGGCACTCGGCAGTGGCGACGACGACCCCGTACGTAATAACACGAAATTATATTATTATTATTGCTATTATCGAGTCGACCGGATGCATTTTTAGTTCTGCAGCATAGTATTATACTTGGCTTACAATATTATACACTGAGCGACAATGGACTGAACGTGTTTTAGTAATATTGTATTTTTAGAATCATAAGAAGTGTCGCGTTATAGCATCCAATAAAAATATATTAAAATTAATTATTATAATAAATACGAAGATGATTTATTATGACACGTTATACTATACAAACCTAAGATTGATGGTGGTGGAGGGTTTATAATATTTATCCACGTTTATAATACATGTATATAAGCTTGGGCCGAAGGCTTTGGATGAAAACGAGAGTTTGACCTTCTAGTCTTTAGTGCAAGCACTCGCGCAGTGCAATTGCGGACAGCTCTGTGTATGCATTAGCCAAAGTTGTTTTTTTTATCTTAAAAAAAAAACGGACCTCGCGAACTTGAATTATAAATATTATTGTGTCACCGTGCATAAAGACACATAATATATACATGGTACGCGTATAAATATAATTAGAGACCTTGAAAAAACGTTTGTGATATTATTATTAAAATATATCAGTGACAGTCGAGGGAGGGACCTTCAGATGATGACCGATTGACGGGGCGCCGGCCATATATACCTATACCGTATTATATTGACCATGCTACCACACGGTATACCTACGCAAAGTATAATAAATGCGATGTTTATAATGTTTATATTATACTTGTGCACGTGTGCAGTAGAAAAATTTGCTGTATAAATTAAAATATATAAGTACAGTAACGATTTCGCGTGGGGATAAGAAAAAAAAACTGACGATTCCGATATCCATGCGAAATATAAAAACGCACGCGCAAAACAGTCGTCCGTCGAGTCCATCCGCTATCAATCAGTCATTCAGTCACCATATGAAAAACCTGTACAATTGCATGCACATTGCACACCTATAATTATTATAATGCTGTACACGCGAACACAAATACATAATGCACAATAGTCGTGGGTGTGATAAGAAAATGTTCTTATGGCAAATTTTCCTAAGCCAATTACCGCGTGCCAGCCGCACGGTATATCATCTCATTCCTGCAATTGAGTAATTGATCAAATACATAATAATATTGTACGACCCAAATTCTGGTTGTAATTATTTAAATATATATACGTATATAATACAATGTATTATGACGTATATTGCAGTGCCACACAACCGCCATAACCACCGCCACCCAGAAAAAAAAAAACATCGGCAAAAATACAATTTTGAAAAAAACGCGCCATTGACACGCGCCGTCGATACGTATATGATACATCGACACGTACGCCCTGTTTGCAAACACCCGTCACACCCACATACACTCGTATCGTACACACTTTTGTAGATGATAAGTACATCGCCACGCGCCCTCGTGTTAAATAAAATAATATTTTGCATAAGATAAATCGCAGCGTGCAAGTACGCACACGGGGCACATTTTTTCTCGGTTTGTTTCTATCGCCGAAGACTCATTTCCTTAATTTTGTAACAAACACGTACCGACAAAGTCGATCCTATATATACTAGCTACTGTACACGTGTGAAATTCAAATATAATCGTTTGATGTATATACGTATAACGACTATTCAAAAGACAAATAACTCGCGTTGGTCGTTTTAGTATTTATAATTTATATGCACACACTACAAATCACCATATTTGCATATTGTATACATGCAATATCGACGATATCTGACGTAACTGAGTTCACGTGTCAATATCGCACGTGGTTATCTCTCTGGCCGTCGCTGTCAGTCGTAAAATAAGGACGCCTTTATCATCAAATAATCGACAATTGCATTACCTCACAAATTAACTCCAGCTTTACGTCCTTATTACCACGATTATGGTATAAACTAATATGATACATGATGACGTATGGTGCACAATAGTGCAGTGGTATATCGGTACACGTGCATAATACAAAGAATTGCAAACGGGATTGTGCTAATTTCGCGTTAAAAAAATTCTCGGTTTCTGTCTATTACCGCTTGGTCTACAGTTCTGCACAGCGTTTATTAAGTATATATCTATATTGTTTATTTTTACTTGGCGCGCGATTTCAAATTAATTGTTTTCCGGTCGGCGAGCGTCCCTCTAAGCGCCGAGGCAGCCTGAGACCTTCGGGGCGAATAAAAACATATCGCAGTAACCTATCTAAATAAATAAGTAAATAAAATAAATCGACGACGATGGCCATGAAATAAAAAAAAAGTATAAACGGAACGTAAAAATTATAAACGAAATATTAATGACGAAAAAGATCGTTTGCGCGCGCATCGTGTACGTAATTCGCGTGTACGAATATTGCGCGAATGTTAAGGTTAATTCAAGATCAAGGCCGTGGGCCCCTTTCCACTCTCTTTCTCATCAAACACGACATTCGGCACTCGCACATGCGCTATTACTTCGCGTGGTGGAGGTGCTATAGAACATGACGTATTAGTGTACATCACAATATTATACATATTATAACATAATATTAATTTATAGTGAGTATACTTTCGCACTTGCACTGGTGTCGGTCGTTTTTCCGGCTACCTATAGTGACCTCCAACCTATACATATACGATGTACTGCTGTAAGCTACTCGATGACCAGTCACACTCACACACACATACACACGTATTATGTATTATAATATGACACGGTGATCGGATAGAGACCCTTTTGTTTTCAACTTCCTCTATACGGCCACCTGTAAGTGCGATATGCACATAATATATATATATAAACGCCGAGAAACGAGTATTCATACATAATACATATATGATATTGTTATATTGCATATAGGTAATGTAATATAGACATAGCCACATAGGTGTTAGGTTTCACTCGTAAGATTTTTATTTTCCACCCACTGAATTTTCAAAACAGCAAATTCACTTAAAAAAAAAATAAATATGATATAGATAGGCCACACGTAATAAACAATATACCGTTATACTTATTTTTTCTTCTGTATAACATCCTGTTGAATTGGTGTTTTGACACTTACGCTAGGTGCTGCACGTGTTCTGACTTTTGTGCCTATTTCACACACGCACGTGTATTTTTTCTGCGCTTATATAAAAGACGTATATTGCATACATAGGTTTATATTATATGCGTACAAACGACTCGGGCGTATTTCAGTTTGACCTAACAACAACAGCCAGACACACATAGACTGCAAGCAGACGCTGAGACACGGTAAAATATAACAAAGGCGTCCTTATTATTTGTTAAATTATAAGATTTTAACATTATAAACATATTCCTATATAAATTCATATTATATAATATACAATATTAAAAACAATTACCATAGACTCACGACAGTCTAGAAACGCAATTTCAATCAAAAAAAAAAAAGCTGGGGTTGGTGAAGCCTTCAGTTTTTTTTAAATTGGACTTATGATGAGTTATTATTTTAAGCCTTATATAATATAAGTTACAAAGTAACTAAACTAACCACAAATGTGAAATAAAATTTATTAAAAGGAAGCGGATTTCAGTCCTGGATACAGTTCTGTAACTTTAAACAGTTTAAACGATCCGAGATTTATACTTGCCCACGGCATTTGTCAGAATGACAGAATGATTCAGTTAGCCTCACGCTCACCCTCCCCCCCAACATATTATTTTATGAAAATGACAACAACAGACACTAAAATCATAGAAATGCTTGTTTGTGTGATATGCCACGTGACAACATATTATACGAGTACCTTATAACTCGCCGTTAGCAAGTAATGCTCAGAAACTCGAAAACTGGCGAGAATTTCGTCAAATCATTGATAAACGTATATAAGAATCGTCGTATAATTGGAATTTCATGCCATGCAATGAATATATTAATAACGACGAGACAACGAGTACAAATAAACACTGATAAAGTCAAAATCGATCCAGTCGATGTGTCTTTAAAACTATCTAATTATATTTGAGAAGATACTAGAGTACCTACTAATGTTGGATAAATGGTATAGAATGCGTCAATAGTAAACTACTAACGAATATAACTCATTAGACATTTTAAAATGTTTATTAATAGCTTCAAACCACCATACTAAAGATCCCTTAGTGATTACAGCACACATTTTACAAATGATACTTACTTCATAATATGTATACAATTACTGTTGAGGACATCATAATGTCAGTTGACTTGGACCATCTGACGGCCATCATGTTCATACCGATACCACTAATAAATAGGTATGCCCTTTGAAATTATTTTCTATTTAAAATTTTTCTTTCTTACTAAACAGACATACGTTTTGCTAAAATTGACGATAACCTTTCTTTTTTTGTGCAATTTTGAATATTTTTCAATATTAATTGAAAATATGGTTAGTGGATATAATATGCAAAAAACGGTTACACGAGTCTTAATAATTACAGCTTTGTAACAGTCCCAGGATCGTCAATTAATATCGGATATGACTATTGACTATATTATAATATACGAGTATAGTGCAGTAAACATACGATAATACGATATATAATATTATATAATATATTTAATCTATAGACAACACAGATTAGATAAAAAATTAATTGAATTCTTAAACTGTGATGTTATGTGTGTTATTATTAATCATTGTTAAACCGCTTATGATTATCATTGTTTGTGCAAAACTGTTTCTTATAAAGTCGAGAAGCAAAATAATATAATTGTAATAAGCTTAAAATATCGGTTTATAAAATAGGTATACATGATAAAACGCACAAATATAGTTATATATATCAACATATTAGTATGTTTATGGTAAAGCCGTAAAAGCAATATAATGTGACATATGTTTAACATTATAACTGACACTCGCGAACTGCAGCAGGTGCCGTTTTCACAAGGACATATGCCCCCCTTCTATGTATTTATTTAATTAATTGATATTTTAAAATGTATTATTATAATACCATTAAGTATTTTATATAGGTATATAATAATATAGGTGTAAAATATATATTTGTTTCAGTCCCGTGCTGAAATTGCGATCGGTGATGACTGTAGAGTAGACTGATACCGAATTTAAGTCTATAGGGCCATGTATATTATACTCATAATTTATACTATTTTAATATATTTAATACACATATGTTATATAGGCTGCAGTCATAATATAATGCCAACTAAAAAATTATTAGGTATATAAATTGACTGTGTATAATGTATATGTTAGTATGTGTGTGTGTGTGTGTGTGTGTGTGTGTGTGTGTGTGTGTGTGTGTGTGTGTGCAATCTAACGCTGCGGGAAATAATAATTAATTGCGACTGAAATAATAATTAATTTTGCCTTCGAATCGAATAATTTTAAAATATATCACGTATCATCATATATTATAAAAGATTTATCGTTGTAGGTATTTTGGGTATCCATAATAGGTACTTAATAAACGATACGTTCAAAAAAGCAGCTATGTAAAGATTGAAAAGGAAAACTTCGGACGAGCGAAAGGAACGCTGTAAAATGTATAATTGATTTTAAAACTTTAAAAAGTTGGGTTGACAAGATAAAAGTGTCCACATTACAATATTTTTATATACATCAGTATTCAGTAATTTCTTAAAATAATACAAATCTATAGTTAGAACTTTTGGAAAAAAATACAACGTACAACGACTATATGTAGAAGATAATTAATAACAATTGAAATGTTTAGTTACTTTTTTACTTATTCAGTATTATTCAATTATTTATTTAATTGCTTTTATTTTCGTTAACTTTTTAAATTAGATACGTCGTATACACTTCAACAAATATACGTTCTAGTATTTGTATATTATTATTACGTCTATATACTTACGGTCTTAACAACGGCTGGTTAAAACGAAGAAATCAAGTAGGACAACGTGAGATGTATCGATAACAAACCACGTAGGTTTAGATTTTGAGCAGAACGTCTATGAATGTATTGATTTAGAATGAAGTTATTTTTCAAGTCCTAAAGATTCTTTTTACTATAAAAAAAAAATCATTAAGTTTAAGAGCGGTTTACTGCTGGTGAAAATAAGATCCAGTTAGTATTTTGGGGACCATACGTTCCCAAAAGTTTTTAGAACTGGTGAAAACTTGTCCCGGTACCTATTGAAAGTCTTACAAACCGGAATCTTAACCGAAACCAAAATGTTTGTTTTCCTGCAAACCGAACCGATGTTTTGCGAAGGTTCCAGAACGAGCGGGCGCAGCTGCAGTCTCCCTGCCAATATATATTTAATAAAACAAGAACTCAAGCGTGGTCTTCTCACAACACACTCCCATTGTCTCCTAGCCAGCCGACTTTCATATTCATTTAATAACATTATAATAATTTATGTGTACAGCTGTCTGTAGCTATTAAATTACGGTTATACCATCGCGTACACGTGCGTTATATAGCAGGCACGCGCTCGTATATTATTATGCGTGCACAGAAGTCTTAGTTGGACGATAACTATATTTTTTTATTGGTAAGCGGTGCAATATAGACCAAAATTTTTGCGGAATATCCTTGTACCATTCCACTCCACTTGTCTAAACTTTAAACACGTTTAACTCATAAACTACTCATCCGAATTTTGATTTGTATACATCGAAATAATGTTCAAAAAAATATTTTGGTCCGGAATACGAAATCGTATGTTGTCATTCAAAAAAGGAAAAAAATTATAAAGATAACAATTATTAATATAAATTTTTGAATAAACATTTTTTTTAATATGTTTTATTTTGATTGGAAATAATGTAAAAAATATTTTAAGAAACACCAATAGATTTTTAAATAATGGTGAGTTGTTCGATAAAAAAAGCATCCTGTATATTATGACGGTTATGAGCTGCCAGAGGGAGGGCAGTATATTGTATATATAATGATATAGTCAGAATAGAACTTCTGTATATAATATTATATTTATCGCGAATACGTTTTAAACTGCACCTGCGTCCGTCGTCACGAGTTATTTGCACATCTGTATGGGTATAAAATATAGTTACGACCTACCTATTTTTGGACGTTAACTATACGATCCCTAAAACACATATTTTGGTAGTTTATTATAATTAATTTAACCTTTGATTTTATTGGGTATGACGATAGATATCATAAACACCTATATCTATTGACTATTATTAATTTAATAGATATTTTGAAGAAAAAACCAAAATTACCAAGTACACTAAAATAAAAATAAATATATTATTTGTATATTATTCTAATTAATAATTATTATGCATTATAATTATATACTAGTATATTACCTAAGTTTAAACAGGAAAATATGAAACATTGTGATGTATTGTGCAACCTTACTAAGCTGTTTATTTTTCGTATATAACATTGTAAAATATGAAAATTACAAAATCTAATAAAGATACAGAAAAGATGTTATACTACCTGATGTAATAGTATAATATGTATAATTTAAAACATTCCGGAAAATAGTATCTGAAATATATACACGTAGAATGAAGATAAACTGCAAGAAATGTTCTTTTAATATTGCCCGGATATTCCGAGAAAGAAACATTTGAAGTTCATATAATTAATATTTCGTTATAACAGTTGGAGGTCCTGGTCCTTATATACTCGAAGATACACACTCGACATCCCTAACCGTTGTCCGCGTTATTCAATATACGACCATCAATCCGATAATATCCAAGTATATTATTCTATTATACTTGACATATCTACTCAGTAGTGCGAGTTAAACTCTAGTCGTTACTGCGTTACTGTTTCAAAAACAAAAAACCACTGTGACAATAACACACTATAATATAATATAGTATTAAAAAAACTTAAGTCTGCACACATACATAAATAAGCTTATACACCATTATACGAAGTAATGCTTTACAAAAACCGTTCCACTATTTTCCATTGAAACATTAACAAGCCGCTACTTATCTCGTACTAATTTACAATATATATATATGTATATTATATATCGCGGTATAGGAGGTAGTAGGTATACATAAAATTATAAAGTTACCCATATAAATGAAAAATATGCCCATCATATTACCAATATTATAGTAAAATTATAGTAAGTAATATATTATCTTGAACGCTGTCGATATCATGAGATGAAAAAAACTCATATGTAAGTATATAACGTATGTTTAGTGTATATACACCTGAGGTGTCACACCTCAGTTACCTCTGAAAAATACTATACAGAGCGAACACCTGCAGTACCTAGTAATATAATATATAATAAATACGACTTCACTACGTTATAATTTATAATAACGATGTATATACACACAGAAAAATAACCGTGACGACCCGTGTAAGCATGGCATATAGCTAAGTCACGGGGCAAGTCGGGCTCCCGACGACCGTTTACTTTGAGTTGCCACCGGATATGACTTTCCGTATACAAATATTATGTTATACCATTACGTCCGGAGTATCACCCCCTTCTACACGTTTTCCCGTTTTTACATTATTTAAACAACACCGGTAAACGGCGAATCGCTGCAGGTCAGCTTATACCACGCGACTGACCACTGACAACATCAAGCACACCAACCCGAATTTCGAGTCTATCCTTATTATCACTGCTGACGCGTGTCACGACCGGATTAAAATAATAGTCGTAAAAGGTGCTTTTATCCCGGCAGCGGCGGCAGCTTCGCGTATTCATGCAATTAAGGACCGGATTTATATGCAAATGTATGTATATTATGTAATATGAATTGGAATAAGCTTTTTGAAATCTGATGAAATTGTCCCCGATTTAGATCACTCTTATTAAAATATAATATATAGTTGTATACACGAAATATAATAATAATAATATGTTGGCATGTTGCTACTTGTTTTAATAGCTCATCATTAATAAGAAGTACCAAATATATTTATATATATATGACGTATACATTGCTTCAGGAAGGGCGGTTCAGATCTTAATATTCGTCTGTGGGCTCATCGCATTGATATTGTAAAAAACATAATACATAATTTTAGTAATTATTGTAATGACAATCAATCAATATAATCAGAGTGATCCGACAGTGAAATAATCCGTTCGTCGCGCGGTTTTGACCTCGCGCAAACGGTTTTCATTTATGTAATCGCGCGTACGCCATACGTATATTATTATTATTATTATTATTATTATATACGCATACCATCGCAAAACGAGTTCAAAACGTTCACTTTTCTCGCCGCGCGGCAGAGGTGGTATTTATCATCTTATCAACGCGTACACTGCACACGACGGCCTATGTCGGTCGCCGCGCACAGCACACAATATCATCGTTGCGTACGGCAGTATTATGTATTATTGATAAATCGCATAAACGTATGTGCTATCGATAGTATATATTGTTAAAATCTCGTCTCAAGGTCAATGTCGACGGCCGTGCACCGCACCCGTGCGACCACCATTCTGCCATTTCTGCAAACAATACTATAATTATTCGTATACTATATATACCTGCAGCTATTAGGTAATATAATATTACACGTATACGGTTAATCGGTTTATGTAAATAATATATTATTGTTTATATAGCGTTTATATACCTAACGCCTCACATCGAGCTCCGGCATCGCGGGCACGCGCCTACACATACCTATCGCACATCGTTTCATCTACACTCGGCAGTCGGGTCGCCACTTTCGTCGTTCCTTCGTCCGGATATTGTAGTGCGGACCATTCCTACCCCGTCGGGGTGTTATTACATAGTTGTCGATCGGTTGTAATCTGCGTATAAACAATATAATATAATATTTGCATTAAAATAACCGACGATGTCGTCTGATGTGAGTGCACGCTGTCATGATAAATATTAATAACAATAATAACAGCTGCCGATGTCATGGCACGGCCATCGTACAGCGTTTCTCAGTGCACGGGAAAGTGAGCTAGTTTTTATAGCGCACCGGACAAGTAGGTCATCAGACGGCTGCTGTGGCGGCGGCGGCGGCTGCGCTATGGCATTGAAAAGCCGTATCCTGCTCGCCGCCGCAGGATCAAATCGTCCTGTTGTTTCATATACAGAGCGTTCGTCTCATCTACCTATATAGTTGTACGTTATAGGCATACAATCTAACTCAGTCTTAACTAAAATGCGTTTATCTATACGCAGAATAAAGGGTCCAGGACCGACTGTTGAAGAAGGGAAGAAATGTATGATGGGTAAATTATTATCGTACGAACCACATATTATCTTATAAATCATATATATTTTTAAATAAAAACGACAGTAGTTTTATTTTCATTACAATAATCAGACAGTTTTATTATTTTTTCTCTTTTTTTCAATTCTCATATACATATAATAATTAAATTATACACACATATATATATATTATACATATACACGCAAAGACCTTGGAAAAGGATAAAAACAAAAAAAATACAATTAATAATCCCAAGCTTAAAAAGGAAAAAACAAAAAAAATATTACACAATGCTAACAGTCATAAGCACACGAGAAAAAAATATTTTAAACTTAAAAAATAAACATTGGTACATTTTTTTAACACAATAATTGTTTTCTTCACATTTTAAACATGATGATAATTGATAATATAATAATTATTAATAATAATAATAATAATAATAATAATATATAATTATATATAGTATATATAACAGAATACTAATTTAATATGTAATATATCAATATTATATTAATATATTGATGTTGGTTTTTTCGTATATAGTTTATTTTTTGATTGTACGATTATAAATATTTATATATATGCATGTATACATATAAATGTATAATATTAATTTATACAGAGGGTTGCAATGCACGCGAAAAAAACTGTACTTATAGTTAATTATACGATATGCCTACCGGAATTGATGAGGAAAAAAGTGGGAAAACACAAAATTACCGTCTAGTATAAAGTTAAACACTTATACATACATATATGCATATTTACACACACATGCACAACACACCACACACACATTTAAATATATTATATATAGGTACTCGACCTATTTTTATTAAAAAATTTTTTTCATTACTTTATGTTTTATTCATTTCTCTCTGTACGCATGGATAGTAAATTATATAAGTATATCACAAGATGAGCAGCGATTTTTGTAACATACAAAAATCATGTTTTTCACTCGTCGACACGTGTACTATAATTTATGTCTCATTGTGTTATAAAACAAACACACGCACACACACACACACACACATTCATACATTGCCCTTCATAAATTCAGTTGATATATTTGTGGTATAGAAATCTTAAACGGAGTTATTTTAATTTTAATTTTATTTTATTTTCTCATTACTCAAAGTGTCACGTGAAACTTAATACAGCTGGTACGAAAAGTCGAAATAATATGCCAATCAAACACGCCTCTTTTCTTTTCTGTGCAGAAATATATAACTAATATCTCACTTCAACTGTAGTGGAAACAAATAAAATGTCTACAATTCTGCTTCGGCAAGACGCGTAGAAGTGTTGTTGGCGGTGGTAGTGTTGGTGGTGGTGATGGTGGTGATGGTGGTGGCGGTGGTGGTGGCGGAAAAGAAATTAGTTTTTGGCTTGTATACAAAAAAAAAATAATAATAATAAAATAAAAAACAATATTGCGGGTCTGAAAATTTGTACTGGCCAACTCGATTTTTATATCGCAAATAAAAACACAAATATATATAGTATATAGGGATTGTTGTAGAAATATTATTTTTAGCAGACTACATACTTAGAAACGAAAAAACCAAACCGCGCCAGTCATAAAATAAAAATGGCTTGACACTTCCCTCAGTCTCAAAAAATGTATTTCGAAAACATTCAAAATGACGTATATATTATTATATATTATACTGTGTTTTTGCTTCGTAAATTTAAAATCGTATTTACAACAATAAGAAAGAAAAAAAAGAGGTCACTATTTTAAACCATTATATATAATTATCAATACATAGTATATAAATGTATATACATATATATAATATATTATATAGGTAATGTTCAAAAAGGAAAACGTCAAATCGGTTTAAACCGTTAATAACTATATACCAGGATGAATATCATAGCTAACTACGATGGAAAAAAAATCATATTTGTAACTTACACGGTAAAATGTAATATTTACAGAATAAAATCAAATGCGATCCTTAAAATGTATATCACATTTGAAAATAAAAAGAAAAAAATAAATGTTTTCATAATAAATGTATTATATATAATTATACTTCTACATAAACATAAATATTTTATAATTTGATATATATATCACGCGGGTTGTCGTCGTCAGAAAAAAAATCGGTCGATTTATAAATTTGTACATTTTTGTTTAAATATTTCTCTCGTAAATTCAAAAAAAATAGTTACGCGGAAAACGTTTGTATAATAATAATTATTAATTAAATAGAATAAAGATAGTATATATATATATTATATGTATAGAGAGAAAGAAAAATAAAAGCGTGAAATATATATATGTATATATATATATTTATATATAATGATATTATATAATTAAACTTAAACTCGTAAGGCCTAATATGTTATAGTAATATGTACACAAAGTTGTATTTATTGCCACAAAAAAAAAAATAATAATAATAATAATAATTAAAATTAAAACAAAAAAAAAATTATTAAAATAGGAAAACGATCACCGCACCTGTTTTGGTTTTGCGTATAGAAACCCCATTTGTTTCCAATTGTTGATTATTTTTCGTGTTTTGGTCTAGAGATTGACTCTCGTGAGATCGAGTCGATGCGGTTACGTACGGCAACGGGGAGTGTGGTGGGTGGGGCTTGGGTGGCTTACGCTTCCATGGCCACCTGAGCGGGAGCAGGAGGTGGTGGCGTGGCGGTGCCACTGCCGACGGCGGACGTGGGCGTCGGCGACGGGGACAGCTTTTTGGACAGGTTGAGCGGCTGCTGGTGAGCGGCCGCCGCCTCGGCAGCGGCTGCGGCTGCGTTGGTAATGCCCACCTGGAGATTGACAACGTTCGGCGACGGCGTGCGGCGCATGACCATCGACAGCGCCGACGGCGGCGGTGACGCACACGACGAAGACGACGGCGACAGGACGCGCGCCAAAACGCCGCCACTGCTCACCGTTGACGACGCATACCTGCTGGTGGGCGGCGGCGGTGATAATCTGCAGCTGTTCTGGGCCAAAGCAGAAGTTATGACGGGCGTGTGTTGCCACCTGGTCGGCGCTTGTTGTTGTTGGTGTAGGTGGTGGTGCTGTTGGTTGTTGTTGTTGTGGTGGTGGGGTTGTTGCGGTAATTGTTGTTGGTAACCACTGCACGCCGTGTCCTCGCGCATTATAAAGTTGTGAATGTCTTCGGTGCGTTTGATCTGTTCCGCGGTCATCTTCGGCGTCTCGCGCAGCGACTTGGCCAGCGTCGAGTGCGTGCTCGACAACGACGACGACGTGAGGTGATGGTGCAGTTGCGGCGAATTGTGGTGGTGGTTTTGTTGGAGGTGGTTGAGGAGGGTGCTGTTGTTGTGGACGGTAGCCGCCACCGACGGTCGGACGGCTTCGGCCTCGGCCGAGTCTTTGGCGCTGCGTAGGGCTCGGAACTTTTTGTGCGGCTTGTACGCCTCGTCCATCAGCGAGTTGGTGTCGTACAGTGGCGGAGCCTGGAGCACGCGCTTCAGCACCGGCATGTCCTCGATGGCCGCCGGATGGTGCGAGTCGGCCGACATGATGGCGTCTTCGACGGTGGACCGCGGGCTAGAGCACACCGATGTGGGCGCGCTGTGTGGCATCGGTCTGTCCAGCTTCTCCGTGCCCGACTCAATGCCAGAGTCAGTCGGCGAATCCTGTTTCCGTTGATACCGACGGCACGACATCGGCCGGACGATCACTTGGTGGTGTAGCTCGTCCGACGGCGCGGCCGCATGCCGTCTGATTGGGCACACAGCCCCGGCTAGCGTGGCCGCCAACAGAGGAGCACTCGCCGCGTGTTTGCTCGGACCGTGGTGGTATTCGTCCGAGCAAACGGACTCTGTGCTGGACACTGAACCCAGTGGGCTCTTGACCTCGTCCAACATGGCCAGACTCTTCATGTCCTCCACGGAAGTGGTCTCGTCCGACCACGACGACGAGCCAGCCTCCTCCGGGCTCTTTCGGTTGAAGTCGTCGGTGCCGTTCATCATTAGGCTCCACATGCCACCGACGTTTTGAATGCTTTGATGATGTTGGACCGCGGCGGCCGCGATGGAAGTCGTGGTGGTGGTGTCCTGGTGCTGTTGCTGCTGGTGTTGTTGCTGCTGTTGGTCAAGTTGGTTTTGCTGTTCGGTCATTTTGAATGCCAACAGTTTTTCTGAGTGCAACGTGTTGAGCGTCCTCAAGTCGGGAATTTTCTTCAACAATTCCTGGCACAAGCTAGGTCGGTCTGGGTGGTTTTGCATAAGTACCGACTGCAACGCGCATTTCAACTGTTTGTGCATACGTTCGATGAATTCGATATTGCGCAATCCTGGGCGATCTGTTTTTGAAAAAACAATAATAACAACGATCTTTTAGAAAAAAATGTCTCCACAAAAATATTTAATGTGTAAGTAATTTAATGGACGAATCGTTATTCGCCGCGTTGGAGAGAATAAGGATAGATCGACACTTACCGGCAGCGATCACGATGACGGCGTTGAATAGACCAATTTCCGAATCGTTTAGTCGCATTGCGTTCAACCTCTCGGCAAACTCAAACATGGAATCGGTGAGGAATCTTGCGTTGGAATATGCGCAAACCGACTCTCTGCGCAACACTTGACCATTGAGCGTCACCATGCTATTACACTGCGCAGAACAAAAAAAAAGAAAATTCGAGGTCAATACATGCCGTAAACACAGTGACACGTAGATATACATTATACAGGTATAAGTATAAGTATAGATTGGTCTAAAATCACTAGAAAACTTACCTCAGAATCAAACATGCAGGCCAAGCGAACTAGTAGCACCTCGAAAACGCCGGCTTTGAGCAAGGTCACCTGGTCGTCTTGGGCGAGTAGCCCGAAACCGGGTATACGTTTGGCGAACTCGACCACGCCACGTATAGCCGGCGAGAATCGCTTCGAAAAATCGTTTAATAGCTCTTGTTGTCCGGTGACGGGTCGTGGACTCGGGTTCAAGGGGCAAGCCTGCACATGGAAAAGAAAAAGACGATGCAGGATGAGTAAAGATGCAATGATTTATTATATTTATCGTGGCCTTGATAGTGGCGGCGACGCGTCAAGGCCGACAACGTTATTAAAAATTACAATATGTATGTACAAAACGATAATAATAATAAGAGAGTAGTATCGGGTTTTCAAACGGGTTGCACCATCGCGCTCAAGCGGAACACAACGGCGTTTGAACCGCAGCAATCGCCACTGGTCACCGTGGTGCATACGGGAAAACGTTTCGTGGAGGGGCGAGAGTGCGTGCGTGAGAGCCGTGCATCACCCGCGCTACAGCAGTTAATAAAATAATAATAATTATAAAGTCGTTTAGGAAATTTCGGTGGCAACAAGGCCAAGGACGAACGCGGAGAAATTGGTAATACGCTGTACTCTATCACTCGCGGTAGTAGCTGAGAGAATTAAAATAACGACCAAATTTCAAAAAAACAATTTAAGCTAAATAAAAAAAATTGAACTGAATTATAAATGGATCTAAAATCACTGAACTCAAAACATGGCAATACATGATACGGCAATGTAAAATAAATTATTAAAAAATGTATAGTTTTGTAAACACCGAGCTGTGTACACAAACGTTTGCATACCAGCAGACCTTGTTGATTAATGCACAAAACACGTCGCCAAGGTTCTTCCTGAACGCGAACGATATTATTAGGTACACGTACGAATAACGTAACAAAATACGTACACATAAAATCTAATTTAAATAACGTAGTTGTACTAGTGTACTACTGCTATTGTATGTTATAACTATAATGACAATTGTATAGTGAACTCACCAGTGTCGGATGGCACAAGGTGTAATTAGGCTGTTCACGGGCTCGGGCCAACGTGGGCGCGACCTTGTCGGACGTGAAATCGCACGTCTCTAAATGCGCCCTGACTACGCTGGCAACGAGTCGTTGGTCGTCTTCAAGCTCCGCCACGGCAGCCTTCTCCTGGCTTTTGGAGTTACTGCTGTGCTGCATGGCGGCCATTATACGAGCCTTTTCCCGTTTAGGTACACGGCCGAATCGTACAGCTGTAAAAGAGAAAAACACGGACCGTTTAGAAAAAAAATATTTATCTAAGCGCACAAAAAGAGTTATAAATTTTCATTTTAATTTTTTTTTTTTTTTTTATGTAATTGTATTATATGTATCAGCTAGTCAGTGAGAACAAGTAATATTTCAACGAAAATAATTAAAGTAGGCAGAGGGAAGAAAAAAAAAACCAGGTCAGTCGTTCGTACGTTTTGTCGTGGAATCGCATTTGGCCAACATGATGATGCGACCGTCGTGTACGCGCGCGGATGTTACACTGTTCTCTACGGACGCCGTCGGCGCTGCACACACGAAACGAGCAACGGCGGCGGCGGCGGCGGCGGCGGCGGCGGTAGCGGTAGCAGCAGGTGCCGGGCAAATATCCTGCGCACTGTCCCTTTCGAGGCGGCGGCTGCAATCAACCACACTCGCACACACACACACGGGCGAGCGCGCGCGCATATCCAAACGTACCACCCACGGGGTTGTAGATATTTGCCCTTGACTCGTTATGCCCTTGAATCGAACCGGGCGAATCGATCCGGACGGCCGACGAAACCGAGTGATGTACGCGGGCGCGTGTTTATTATGTGTGTGGGCGCGCGAGTTGACGAAAACCGAGATGACGACGAGGAGAAGAAAAATCGCGACGGTGAAAGTCAAACAACAATAATAATATATAAAATATATATTAGCGCATTCGTGTCGGTTTTTTTCTATTATTTTTTTTTTTTTGTTTTGTTTCGCGCGGCTCTCCCGAGATGCGATTTGGGTCGTAGCAGTCGCCGTCGTTCTCGTGGGGGCGCGAATGAGAGAGAAATTGGTACACAATTTCACTTTTACCGAGGTCGACTAGAAAGTAAGCGTACGACAACACGCACGAACGCGCGCGCAACTGTAACGTTGCGCGCCCGGAGAGGGGACCTCCTATAACCGCCGACGCGCGGTACTGCGGCGGTGCGCTCGCGACGAAAGCGCGCTGTGGCCCCAAAAAAAAAAAAAAATAAAAAAACGAACAAACACACGAGAACGTGCACGTTTTTTCGTGTACAATGCCGCGTGCGTTGTCAATGCCGAAACGGCTGTAAAATAAGGTTACACACAACGGCGGCGCAAAAAAACAAAACAATTAAACCAAATATTATTAAATAAATACGTACGGGCGTTATTGGAGTAACGTACGACTCCGTTGCAGAGTATGTCCTTTAGGATGGACGCGTTTTTACTCATTTTGGTATAAAATACGACGATAAACGGAAACGAAAAATTTTTTTTTCTTAAAACACCACACACTCTGCAGTTATCGTATATCGACGGTGAACCGTACTCGAACACGGCGAACGATCGAAAAAAATGGCACTACGAAAAATCGCAATTATCCCGAGTTCGCTGACGACGACGGTTGCAAATAACTATAATAATTGTCTGTCATTGTGGCGACCGGTGAGAAATGCCGAAACGAAATTCGAAAAAAAAATTCGCACGGACCGATATCACGCGGTAGCAACACTGCCGGCGGTGCGCGACGCGACCAAGTTTCGGCGTACGACGGACGACATTTCCCGGACGAGACCGGACGAGCGTACGCGGTTCACGATCACAATGAGCCCGTTTCACGGCCACACGCCAACGTCCGCCACCGCGTTCGATTCGGCGGCGCCCGTTTGGTGGGGACCGGGCGGCGGCGGCAGTGTTGTACACTCGTCGAGAAGAGAGTAGGGTCGGCGGCGGCGGCGGCGGGTACGGGATGGCACGGCTCCCCCCCACCCATTCACCCAACAAACCACGACGACGACGACGCCGCCGCCGCCGCGCGGTGAAATACACGCTTCGGTCGATCGCGTACCCTTGAACTTGGGTAACGCGGCGCGTGCGGCGACGAGCGCGAAACGCTCAAAGACGAAACTCTTCCCGCCCCCCCCCGGTACGCCGTCACGGTACGGCGACCGACACCTTTCGGCGGTGGACAAACCGACCGACCCGCGTCCCGTCCGTCGACGACGCGCATTCGGTTCGCGACCGTGTTGTACACGATAAAATAATATTAATATTTGATTAATAAGCAACACTACGATATTCACGACGTTGTGCGCCTTTGGGGACGCAGTTCTCCACTCCACCGGGACCTTACCGTAATAGTGTTACCTGAGGCTACCGCCCGGGCGGTTTGGACCAGCGTCGTGTCGTTTTTCGATCGGTCGACGATACCGCAATTTGCATTATTATTATTTAGTTGTCGCGCACAAAGGCCGTCGTCTCGAACAGTGCGAACTAATACGAGTTTATCTCGCTAAATATTATTGCCCCGAGGTCGACCGATAGCGCGAACACTTGTTGTAGTCGCGCGCACAAGGTCGGTAACTCGGAATAATAACACTGATAATGGTATTTTAATAACGTCGGTTACTACAGCAGTCGGGTATACGTTATAAATTATCACGGGTGTTGTTGCAGTCGGTCGGCTGTCGTGTCGCTTTTTGTTACTGTCCTCATGTTATTGTTCGAACATTCCGCGGTCGTGTACGATCACGTACGTCGTGTTATTGATATTATTGTTCTTACGGGGTCGGATCGCGAATTTCTTCTCGTCGTCCACGGCGCACACCGGTACTGCCATCTGGCGGCCGGCCCGAGGCGTACGGTGTCGCGTCGCCGGGCCGCTAGATGTCGCCGCCGTTCGACGCGAAACGACTATTATTATTATTATTGTTGTTTGTATGCTTTTCTGTTATTGTTTTTTTTTTCCAATCAAACACTTATCGAAATAAAAAGTTCGATCCCCAAAATACAAAACGATTTTTTTTAACCCCTAAATTATTCCGTTGAAAAAAAACCACCCCTACGCGGTATTGCGCACTATATATTTCTTAATATCCGGGGGTGTACGAGATCAGAGATTTTTTTCAATCGAATAAATATGGGCTTGTAAGGGCATTGTCGTAAAAAAACGTATCGTTATCTAATAGAGCCCGCCGAGCGAACAGTACCGGCGACGGCGGTTGTTGTGCAGTGTGTGTAGCTGGCGGGAGAGCAATCGGGGCGGCCATCGACATCGAGAGTTGAACGAACTGCTAAAAAACAGGTCATTGCGACCGTTCTTTGTGTATGCGCATAATAAACCACTCAGCGGCTGCGTTACGTCATTGACCGATTACACACACACGCGCACACATATATTATGCTACACACATATTGAGCGACAGACCGGCCACACATGATACATGTATATATACATGTATGTATGTGTATTATAAACAGTATACACGTACATACTATATATGTGTGTGTGTGTGTTATATAGCATACAAATATAATGGTATATGACGTTATATTCGGTATAACCGATATGACATCGTCGAGTGTGCCGAAATTGTTGAAAAATATGTACGTGTCGCAAAATGTGTGCACATAGTATAATATATTATGCAAAACACGTAATTCCGTTATTGACGAGACGACAAAGACCATCATAATTAATTATGATTTAATCAATAGTAATAATATATGAGACGTCATTTCGGTGACGCTTAAAAATCACATTCGACGGGTTGTAAACGCGACTAGGTCGCTGCTAGGAGGTATAGGTCATGGAAAAATTATAAAGGTCCAATTCACATGTTATATATTAATGAAAGCTATATAGACGCACTGTTCATGAGTACATTTAAAATTGTAAGTAGCTGAAGGTTAGGCGTATGTATAGTCGGGCGGACGGGTTTCAGTAAATGCATACAGTTTATATGGTAATTTTTAAAGTTATACGTTATAGTTAGTATAATATCGTATTATCATCATTATTATGCTCACCGTCTCGACTCATGCCGACGCTGATGCACTTGCGAAGTCGGCAATATTGACACCTGTTCCTGTTGATCCGCAAGATGTTGCACTGTTGGTTCTTGGTGCACGGTCGGTACTGGATCTTCTGCTGGATGCTCCGGCGGAAAAAACCCTGTAACCGATCGGTGGTCGACGTATAGTTATTGGACGAACTGGTCGTGCTGCAGTCGGAATCGTCCGTGTCCCCCGCGCTGGACTCGGCGCCGGAATCGCCGGCGCACCGCCAGCACGCAGACGACGTTTTTTCCGTACAAATTGGCGGCATTTCGTTGAGCGTATGATATTATATATATATATATTAATTACGTGCGAGTATACTTTATAACATTAACAAATAATGGCGTAAAACCTATCCGATAGATTTTTTTTCACTATACTATATATATGAGCAACAATTTTCGGGCGTGTAAAAATAGTGAGAGACTTGATAAACCTATCGAAAAAAGAAAAAAATTTCGTCGCTTTTTCGCACACACTTTTAAACACACACACAATCACCAACGCTAACAGCTCACGACTGCAGGCGCGTCTACAATATTGTAATATACGCGCCACACTACTCCGGTTGGCTTGCGCGACGGTTCTGCCGGTCGACGGCGGCGGCGGCTGCGATGACCCAATTGCGGTACGTTAAACTCGTCGCTGCCGCCGTAACACCACCACCTCCACCACAGTAAAAATGTATATTTTTATTATTATTATATTATGCGGCTCAGCTCTGTTATAATAACGTCTAGAAAACAACGCGGCGGCGGGAGGAATGACTCCCACCGGGCGCGGGTGCAAAAAACTGCACGCACACGTACCTATATATATGTATACATAATATATAATCTACCTGACTATATATATATATATATTATGTATACCTGTAAGTCGACAAGGCCCGTTATATGACGCACAGAAGATGCAGCGCGACCGCGGTATATATTATAATATACTCGTGGTGGGGAGAAGAGAGCTGGTGGCGGTGCACAATATTATTATTATTATTATTATTATTATTACTATATATAAATTCATATTTGTGCGTATTCCTATACCTACATATACAAGTAAAAGTACATAACGGTGCGCGTTATAATACTGCAAATATATAATATAAATATAGGTAACCTTTTTACAGCATCCCCACTTAATGGCACGCGCGTATATACATCTAATATAGTTGAACAGCGGAGTCAACAACACTACGTGTACGAGTTTTTATCGCGAAAAAGCGGGGAAGGGGTGACTTAACATAGTTATCTCGTTATCCGTTATTGTATTGCGATGACCATGTCATGAAACAATAAAATTTGTCGGAAAATCTAATGCGACTGCAGTAAATACGTGAAAATAACGTAAGCCCCGTTCCACCCGTATATATGATATATACTAATATATTATGTGTATACCTTAACATTTCCTGTTTTGACAGCAGTTTGTTCGACCGCACACTTAATACTACACCACTTTATGGGCATTAAAATGCGTATATAGGTGCGATAAATTCGGTATTCGATCAATGAACTCGGTGACACACGTATTTACCATAGTCTTACATTTATCACTGTGTATATACGATAATATTGTTTTATAATATTTGCACACGTATATAAACTGCATGCGTGTTCAAAATCACTATGAAACTAGAGCGTTAAAAAATTTAAATTGTGCAAATTGTATATTATATATTATATATATATATTGTTTGCGTACATATGAGCAGGCATAACATGATAATGTTTATATGACAGGTCAAACGACACACGAATATTTAGTCAGTCGTGGGGATAATATTATCTGTGTCGTAAAAAAAAATATGCGAAGGACAATACGCGATGATGAATTCGTATAACGTTATATATATTTAGGTATGTATAATGTATATATAACATGCATATAACTTTTTTAATGTTGCGTGGGGAACGTCGACGAGCCAGTCGTTTTATTATTATTTTTTATTATTTAATTGACAATTGACCTAAAACCAAAATAGTAAAAATTAAATAATAAACCGTTCAACCACCAGTACATAATAGGCAAGTATAAGTTTCAGTGATAAAAATAAAAACAGCCGTCGTCGTCGATTATGGACGATTGAAAACGGATTTTGCGAAAAAAAAATATTACACAGATCCGTTTTGATAAACATGCAAATAGAACACCATACATTTATATGCATACAGCACACTCGTAATATAATATATTATAATATAAAACGTGCGAGTGTGTGCGGTTTGTTGGCCTGGCGAAAAGTCATTGGCCTATGACGTCATATCGGCCTAATTTCATCACGAATACCCGGTCCGCCCTGGTTGCGGCGCACCGAGCGGTGTCAACGCACTCGGCGGCGGTGGTGGCCGGGTCATAACTCCCGGGGATTTCCGAATCACGCGAGAGAACGTCGCGTATAAACAAGTGCGTACATCGCATACATTACGTTATTATTAATACGAATATGGATGACGAATAGCGTTAAGTGAAAAAAAATAATACAACAAAAATAACAAAAACGACCGTACTCGAGTGCGGGAGGGAGAAGGATATAATATCCTCGGTCGTCCGGCTGTGTGCGATATAAATAAATCACTCTACTCGAATTTTTACAGTTATATGGGACGAAACACAAAAACCTAAACAACAACAACGACAACAACACAACAACGTGTGCGCGTTAAATATAATAGATATATGTAGTGTATATGTAAGAATAAAAAAGGCTAACGGGATTCAATGCAACAACCCCCGGACCTCCGACGAGGTCAGTGACAACAAGTAGTTGTAATATTATAATATAATATATTACATACACATACGTATTGTAAGGACGCGTGGCTTATACGACGGTAAAGTAGCCCTGAACTGACCGCCTGCCGTTTGCGGTACTCGCGCGCATTTTTTTTGTATGTCAACCCTTATTTTTGTTTTTTGTTCTCGATCCCGTAATGTACGAACAAGGCGACCGGACGATAATGTAACGACAACGTGTCCTTCGAAAATGCCACCGCGTGCGGCGCCGCTAGGATAACGGTACAAAATAGTGGGTATAGGTCTCCGTGAAGACGTATATACAATATACATGTACAAATGTGTAATATATGTATACAGCATATTATTATATAGATGTGCACGAGAAATGCGAACAAAAGACAATGGACCGCCAAGCGTATATAACAAAAAGCCGCCGGCAAGATAACACCGTGGAGCGCGCGACGTGCAATAATAATTATTTTATTATTGGTTTCGTATTGTTTTTTGGACTAGGAGTTTACAACGGAACACTCGGAGACCCGCGGGCTTTACTGGATCGCTATAAATAAAATTTTCGGCGAAATTAAAAAAAACAATTCTCGGCAAGGAAGTTACGGCATGTTATAATAATATTATACATATTTATGAACACATATAAAATCTAACAGGCGGAAACGAGTGGTTTTTATATTTTATTTTTATTGTTATGATATATATATATATTTATATAACTGCAGGTTTGTTGCACCGCCGAGTACATATAGGTATTATAACGGTGAACGCTGATGCCGCTACCGCGACGGAGGCGGCTACGCCGGAAGAAAGTGAAGAAGAAAGTAGACCGGTCCGAATGAGCTAGGACTTTCGCTGACGTCAAAGACGCGGCAGCACGCGCTATCCGTTACATCACGTCCTCCTCTTCCTGTCATAAAACACTATGTGTGCGTATACTCCTCTCCCACTATTGAAGTAAATATATATATATATACTTTCCCCTCGAGTTTGACGAACTGCAGCAGAGTTCAAAAAACCTATCTACCTATTGTGTGTGTGTATATTATTGTTATTAAAATATTTATACTCGCACGCGCAAAAATATATAACATGATACACGCAACGTGTTACGTGAATTTCGGTATAATTATACTAAGTATAATAATTGAATTAAACATGGCTGTTATGCATGAATGTGTACTCACTTTGCATCCCTCGCAAGAGTGTACGCCGTAATGGAATCCAGACGCCCTGTCACCGCACACTCGGCACAATACCGTGTCACCGTCAAATTCTGAAACAAGAAAAAAAACAAAAATTATAATATCGCTGTTATTTTTTAATACAATCATTATTTAAATCGTTATCGATACACTGTAATTTAGCAGACAGCATTAAATAAATAATTTTCGCAGTTTTTTATCATAAATACATATTAATTATAAAATAAACACTGATCTAACCGGAAATTTCATTCAAATCCCGTCGGATTATTATCGTGTCCAGCATCGCGCAACCAAAACGCGTATCGATTATTTTGTTTATAACATAAAAACGCGGCCGTTAAAACTGTAATCGCTGTCCGGAAATCGTTGACCCGTCGTCGTCACACACCTCACGATCGAACACTGAAGGTGTTCCGATGACCAAAGGGTGGCCGAGTGTCGAAGTGGCGCGAGGGATGCCGCCACCGCCGCTGCGCTTCGATTGGCGCTGGCGGACGGGGCCGTTCACGCCCACGACGATCGGACGGGCGGTGCACGGGTTCATCGACCTTGACTTAGTTACCCGGTGGCCCGAAGGTCGGAGGATATTTCACCGCTGCTGCTGCGGTCGCTGGGCGTTTAAGTCTGTGCGCGAATAACACACAAACTATCATGATATAATAATAAAAATCTCAATTTTTTCGTCCGGTATATATTGTAATGTATAATATTATAATATAACTACAACGATTGTCGATTATACGTCCGCCGTCCGCGTCGGGGATAATATATGCGTATATTGTGTTCGGAAAACGGGTCGTCGTCCGGGTTAATGTCCGGTGGCGACGATGACAACTGCAGTGCCAAATGAATTTACAAATGCGGAACATTATAATATATTGTTTAACGTGATGACTGGCGTGTCGCGTGTAGTATATGCGTGTATAGTGTGTGTGATTATGTGCCTATACAATGCCGTTGACCCATTATAATATTAATTATGGTATTATATATTATTATAATTGCGTTTGGCGAATAATACAAAACACTATAAGCGCACACACATAACGGACCGAAAAACTAACGGCGGAGCTAGTTGGTGTATATATAGTGGTATTCGATGTGACCGAAAATCTTTAGGGTTGTCCTTCGAACGCCTGATGAAATGTGTGTCATATTATTATTATTATAAAATAATAATAATAATGGTAATATATAAATAAAATTACACATACGGCGGCGGTGGCGGCAGTTCGATAACCTGAGATTGCCGTAACCCATTAGCATTGTGTTACGCGAGGAGAGGCCGTTGCACTTTCTCCGGACCCCTCGCGCCGACCACCACGCATTGGCCAACTAGTCCTAGAATTTCAGCGAATTCCCCACTACAATCGCACACCGTTCGCCGCCCCCACCAGTCAACCCGTCAATCATTTGGTCGGTTTGTTTATTGTTATTCAATGATGTTTTTGCCACAGATCCATAATAATAATACGTAGTGTTCCAACCGCTACTATCGCTTTACCGCAGTGTGTTCAATATTAATAGGTATAACCTATATTATATAAGCTCGTTAATGAATGTTCAAAAAATAATAATTTGACGACGTTGATGAAAGACTTACACTGTTGTCCGATTATTTCGTGCTCTGTGGTGGACATTTAAATTACAAAAAATAAATAATTTATTTTAAAGGGCCGGTTTCACCCCCACACCCTTATATGACCTAACGTCATTATGTAAAATAATAAATAAATATCGGCATTATCATCACACGAATTTTACAACGGCTCGAGATCAGTGGCGAAAAGAGTCGGTGGACTGCACCAGCAGTGCAGGTTATATGTATTTATTAAAGAAAAAATGGCCAGAACGCCATCAATAGTACGGCGGGCGAGCGAAACGCGTGCTCCGCTAATATTACTGCACGCCGCCGCCGCCGCCGCTGAGGTCGTTACGTAAGTAGCGACACGGTTACAGTCATGACCCAGTTGTGGGCCGTTGAACTGATCCCGGCGGCCGGGCGCGCTCGGGTCAAGCAACTCTCAAACGGCGCGCACCGCTCGCTCAAACGCTCAATCGCTCAATTCGCCGCTTGTACCACGCGTATATGAGAGGCGCGCGCGCAAGAAGTGTTATAATATATTTTAATTGGCCCGCAGCCCAGAGTTATACGCCACCGTCAGACAATACGCGCGCGCACGCACAATAACAATAATTTACAAAATAATATAATATGATATTGTAATATGTGTATAGGTAGTGTATTATGTGTACGCACACCGTACACGCGTAGAATATAACATAGTACATTTATAAGATCTTATTAACGGTGTCACGTTATTATTAGTAAATAATATATAATATTATATTGTTCGATAACTCGTGGACTGGACGGGGTGACAATTTTTTTCAAATTTCGTTTGAAGTATATTTTATTTTATTTTTATGTATATTTTAATATATCATATTATTGCAGTGTCAATGATAAAATTATGTCGATTTAACACCAAAAACAAAAACGAGGCGTAAAGCAGCGATCTCGGGGATACGACGACGACGACCTTTGTTGTAAAATAAAATACCGATTTTGCGCGGACTGTATAGCCGCGCAAAATGCGGACCGTTTTATTTTTTCAACCAACGAAATGGTGGGGGCGGGTATGGTGTCCCGAGCGGGCGGTGCAGCGGGAAGCAGCCCAAGGATCGGTCGTTGACCGAGCGCCCGATTGTGGGTCAACGCGGCCTTGAGTGAGTCTGTGTCTGGTCGCTCAATACTGTTGCGCATGTGCCCGCCGGCCCATTTTCGCGCGCGCTCACACACACGCACTATTTACACGGTACGATTCGCCTTCGCGGTCGTTCGTAATGTTCGTACGTACACACACACACGACACACACACACAAACGCACGGAACGCTTATTGTTATGTATGTATCATATTATATACGCAACGAATAGAAGAAAAATAAACGAATTTAAAAATTCAAAAAAGGCGCATCGAAATTATATATTACGTATAATTAGTTTTCACCCGCCGTTCCCACATCGATTCGAAAGAAAAATCAAAATGTTATTATATAATATACTGCGTTTTGTTTTTGTTTATTTACTCCCTTACCTTGTTTATCGACCGTGACGTCCGTGCAGGTATCGTCTTCATTGTGACTAATCATCATCGGAAATAACGCGTAAACCACGATACTTAAATTTATATATATATATATATAGACACGTAACGTGAGTTTTATGTCGTTGACGGTTTGAAGTATGTTCACGCGTTAAACGCCTTTACTTATATTTATTCTAATACATGTAAAATTTCTAATGAAATCGTTGTAAACTATTTTCAATATTGTTATCAATTCGCGACGTTCCGATCGTATAAGATATATACACACACACACACACACTGTTATTATTATTATTATCGTATATATTGTAAATCGTGTACAATATATAGATAGGTAAATAAAAGCACGTCGCGCCCGTGGTGCGTCCCGAAACGTTCTGCGTGTATGTATATTGTGATGGCGCGCGGGGACCACCGAAGCGGCGGCGTGCCGGGCGCGCTCAGCGGCAGGGTCAATGTCCTTCACGAGCATTCCAGGGTTACGCCGCGGAGGGGACCGAAACGGTCGTCCCGAAGGGTTTGCTGAACGCCACCGCGGGCGGCCTAGCGGTTGACGTCATGTATACACTACACACGCACTGCTTATATACACAAGCACACATTTTTTATATATTTATTTTTGTGTATACATACACCGCGCCTGCCCACCCCATCACTGAAAGTTCGCCCACCCTATACCACCCTTTGGATATTTCATTCTAGGATTTCCTTTCAAGAGGGATTCGCAGTTTCGCACCCCTACACATGTACCGCGCACAAAAATACATCCACCGTAGGCCTGGCGCGGAGGTGCGGGCACGCCCGCGAACTTTGCCCGATCGAAAACAACAGTAAAACAAAACGAGTGTTTACGCGTATTATACAGTATTTATACAACGCGCGCGGGTTATGCGCAACGAAACGGGTATTATCATTATATATTTTTTATTATACCGACCGTCTTATAGAATAGTAAAGTAAGTTACATCACTCTGTACAGTGGCAATCTGCAAACACACGTACACGAGTACTACATCTGTATAATCTAAAACGGAATTGGCAAACAGTGTACATAAACTAAATATTATTATTGCTTTAAAGCAATTTTTTTAAGCTCATGTTCGATTATAATATATGGGTATGTGTGTGTTATCTGCTACGAGTAGATTACCTATAATATGCATATACATACAAACACAGATTACACGCAGTGTTGACCCGAAAACCTAAATTTCGTGGCTTGATTTTATTATAGTATAATTTATTACTAATATTGATATAAATTCGCAAAAAAAAAAAATTGTGATGGAAAAAATAAACGACCAGTAAATTTGCAAAAAATAATAATAATAATAATAAAAACTAATAATAAAATACTCGTCCAATTTAATAATACAAAAATATTTAATAAAAATCAAATCATATCGAGGTCAGTGTACTTTTCTCAAAGTTCACGAAATCATCGGGTCACACACACGCACAAGACATGTGAGGGGATGGTGGTGGTGACCATACAACGATATAGCCTGTTGTGTGCATATATACAATTTATGTATACATAGCTATGTGTGTGTTATGTATACAGCGTGTGCGTATGTATAAAAGTATACAACACAATATATATACACATAATGCGAATCACCGTCGGCGGTAGCGGCGCCCGGTGGCGTTAAACCGAAACAGAATGCACGTGACACGAAAAAGGGTTGATGAACTTTATGTATGGCACGACGGCCGGGGAACAGGTCGGTGGCTGCGTTACCACGGTTACCACGGTAGATACGATTATAGGAGGTAAACGAAGACGTGCGAATTTTTGAAGAAGCCCCTCATCGTCAATCGTCATTACGGCTGTACACTGTAGGCATACTATATATTGTAATGAATATAACCACTTCCATTAACTATATATATTATATAATACATATTATTTTGTCACTATTACTATAAAAACCTATCAACGGTTCACATATTATTATTATTAATATCCCTGGATGCGCCTAGTCAAGTTTAGTGCTGCAGTCGTTACATAATGTCACCTACCACCTAAATAACATTTATATATATATAAATAATATTATAATCCAACGGTTTTTAAAACACCTACCTACTCAACAAAAATATAACAGGGTAAGAGTCATGGTATGAAAAATATTTTTTTATAGTAATAAATTAATAATTACTAACTGATAAGTAATATTAAATTTCTAGCGTGGGCCATAATAATGTTGCGTATACAGAGTGGTGTGATAAAGGAAAAAAAAATTAAATACGAACGGTCTCTCACCTTGCCAAATCCGGGTCACCGGTATTATATATTATATTTATTTATAATTTATATACATCGTTGTATAAAGTATGCGCGCGCGCTCGCCCGTCATCGTTCTCGTGGAGATTTTCCGCCGATATTCGGGTCAAGTCGGGCGGGGATCGGGGCGAACGGGACAGGGCAATGCTCTCGGTCACAAGGGCGCGCGTTATTCGGGTATCCCATGGCAACGGACATCGTTGAGAAGAATGGCGGACAGCCCAAAATATATACACACACACACACACACATGATACACGTATTGAAAATAAAAACATATCAAGGCCGTCGCTGCCGCCGCCGCCGTCGCAACGAAGGTTTATATTTAAAATTGGACACGAATCCCATCATAATGTACATAATTTATACGCCCGATTAACTATAACGACTAACGAGTGGGGTGTATGAAAACTATATCTGAATTAAAGAATAAGATATCATATCTTTGGCGAATATAATAAAAATCTACATAACATTCGGGATCATTTTCTATTATACTATTATATATTAGAACTAGGTCTACACACAAACATATTATATATATATCATTTATCTTTATACGCCGAAGTTCCTTAAATACCAATATGTATATAGATATCATAATTATGTCCTATTATTGTGCGTTTTTATTTAGCCGAACGTATAACGGTTTAGCCGAGTTTTCACTTTGGTCGATGACCTCTTGCGCATTGCATACACGAAAGTGAAACTGGTTCGGAGTAACCGTACATAAAAAAAAAATGATAATAATAAAAAATAATATAATACTTTCACCGGTATCGTGGAGAACTCTCACTTTTTTAACGCGTTCCTGCACCGGATCTCACATAGGACTTCCTCTCGCCCCACCCACCCATCCTACTCCAAACACGTCTAAACCGCAACACGCGCGTCCCGTAACGAATCGTCCGGTCGTCTCGTTTCCCTTTTACACCCGAAAAATATCAGTTTTCCTGGCTATCCCTCTCCATCGAATCATATTTGGCCTTATCGACGGCTGTGGCTTTTGACTATGGGAACTATTGCGCATAACACTATATATTATTATGTAGCAGTAATAAAATACACAAGTGTGTGCCGACGGACAGGGTTACGCAACGCTGCAGTTACGATTACACGCGAAGGTGACAATGAAACAAATATGTATTATATGTATTATTATTTTATTATAATTCATAGAGAATATTATATACGATAATACGATAATGACGTGTGCACGCAGCAGAAGAGCGAGTGAGAACAACGGCACACAATCATTGCCAGGAGATATTATTATGAACATATTATACAAAAATATATAATATGCAATATGTCTGCGTATTTTGTTCATTGTACACACACACACACACACACACACGTTCATATAAGCACATTTCGTATTGAAAAACACCTTGACGGCTTATAATATACCAGAGCGCCATGAGCCGAGAACGTGTCGCGGCGGCGGTGCCAATGAACTCGTGTCCTAGAACAGCGTGCCTGTGTGTGTGTGTGTGTGTGTGTGTGTGTGCGAACGCGGACCGCGCGCGCGGCCCGTGAGCGTAATCGCGAAACCTACACGGACCGCGGCGAGTTCGCGACGGCCGACGGGCGGGCATAGGGTTCGGACGCACGGCACCGGGCCGTTTGCAACTAACATCTTGCCCCAGTTTCGGCCGAGTTGAATAACCTAATGGGGTCCCTGTTGTGTTTGCTGACCTCCTTCGGGCGGGCTAGCGAACGATCTCGTGCACGCATGCGCAATAGCGGCGCGCGTATAACGCGTATTAGAACGCGCTCGCGCACGCAGATAATAATATAATATGTATATATATATATATAAATAGAGACGAAACAACGCTCTCCCGAAAACCCACGGCCAAATGCCGCCGCGGTGCGGGAGTCGGTTCACGGGGGAGAGAGAGAGAGCAACGACCTGACCCAGATCGCGGGACTCGCGGTCACCCCCGGTCGCCCCCGCCCCTCGCGGACGACCCTCGGCGATATGCTTTATTATTATTATGAGTTATTGTTACACAACACTTGAGCGCACCCCGAACCGGACGATCGCGCACGAGACACCCCGTTTGCCAAATTTTTTTCGTGATTATATTATATACACTACAGAGAACATAAATTAATGTACAATAATATTATAATATGTTATGTGCTTAATGCTTATGATATACCTGCTAACACTCTGCCCAATAGCAAGTGTTCGCCCGTCGTCTGCGGTGACCGATGCTGTTCGATGACGACGTCCGCTGTGGGTTTGAAATTTATAACAGTCATGGTCTTAGCCTTTGTCTGATTAATAAACGTTCCCGAAATCGGTTTAGTCTCCGGCAACCCGGACCGTGGTTCAGACAACGACGGTGTCCATGTTATAAACCGCACTGAATTTTTTTGCGCGTTAGACAAGACGGCGCAGAGCTGCTATACAACTGCAGCGAAGAGAGACGGACACGCGAGTGTAAAGATCGAAAAGAGCTTACGTCGCGCGTTATTACAACACTGCGGCGTCGACGACGGTACGCAGCTCAAAACACTGTTGCACTGGCGTGCGCGCGTCGTAATCGTTGCGACGGCGAAATTTAAATGCAACAAACTCGGAATCGCACTCCGCCGTTATACGTATATATCTACAGTTCTAACTTCTAGATAGGTAGCAGGAAAACGGGTTAGAATAACGAAAGTGTATAAAAACAATTGCAGTTGTGATAAATTAAAAATAAAATTCGAACGCACCTAAAGAAAACAGAGCCGAAACACTATAAGACTGTACTATATAAACAACTATGCGTATGTTATATTATACATAAAACATCGTCTATTACCGTTGCAAATATTATCAAGTATAATATCACGTATCGCGGTCCTGTTGAAAGAACCTATTTGTGTAGCTGTCGAGATGACACTGAAAGTGAAAACCGTACCGGTACACGAGGAGCCAGTCCGTCCGTCGTCGTGTGATCGTCTCTCTCTTTTGTTCACTCTCTCCCTCTCTCTCTTTCTCTCTCTCTCCCCGACCGATCGCTGTTCGCTCTCTCTACTCGCGCGAGAGACGTTACTCTGTACCCGTTGAGGTGGCGGTGGTAGTAGCGGCGGCGACGGTCAAGTGTAATATCGTAGACGCGCAGAGCTCGAAACGAGAAATTTCTCTTGTACCTACACACGGCTCTTCGGAATAAAATGCAAAATAATAAAGCCACCGCTCCGCTTTCCCGCGAGAGTTCAATGACGTGGTGCACTTTCACTCTTCCGAGGACCACGTCTTAACGGTTTATAACGGTCACCGTTTATTACTACTATTATTTCTATATTTATTATTATTAGTGTTTTATCCGTTTTTTCGTATTCCAATTCGTTAACATTCGTTTTACTTTCACCGACTTCCATCGCTCGCGCGCGCCCCCGCGACCCTCGTCCCGTCAATGTAACGGGTCAACAATTCGAAAACACACGAGTCCGTTAACCCTATCCTCTCTCTTTCATTATTATAAATTTTTTCTTTTAGAAAAACGAAACGTGACCGATATCAAGATCATCATCATCGTCATCATCATCATAACGGTCATACATTATATTATACTTTTACAATAATAAATCCGTTACTTGTGCTTTCGAGATATGAATGTGCAAAACAACCGTCAACGGGTTTGCCATCAATTTTTTTTAAGGTATATAGAATAAAACCCAGTTATTATTGCGAAGAGTACGAAAATAATGGTACGCGTAATATAATTAAATAGCATAATACCATAAATAACACAAATATAATTTTTTTTATATAAGTTGCAGGGTCGACGGATTATCGACGAATTATGTTCATTTTCTATACATATATAATATGATATTGATAAAAAAATCAATTTATGAAATAAACAATTTGCCAAATGCGGTCAAATTGTTATATGCATTAAATATAGCTCCACTTCATTTTTAATGATTAAGCAATTTATGATTAAAATATAATAAAATTGTATAATATACTCGAGTAATTTACAATTTGTCCTAGACAAATAATTAGAGTATTAAGTACTGTGTTTTAAGATTTATGATGATGGGTTTTGCTGATATGAACGTAATTATGACATTGTTTTGTCGAAATGCTTTTGTAAACAATATGCAAAAAAAAAGTACTTGGCATACTAAAATTGATTTCGATCGCGACGGTAAAGTACTTTGGTGTCATTGACTCTTTAAATGTATACTACAATTTTGTTACAGATAAGCCTATTTTTCAAGTGCCTCATTTAAAAAATGGCACAACAACAAAAGTCAATTCACAATTGTGTCATTGCTAAATCGCGAATTAACTGATAAACGTTTATATACTATAATATATACATATTGTGCAATGGCACAATACATTTTTCTAAGAAGTTAACCAAATACACGTTTTGTTCAGCCATAACTATAAAATTATATTCTATGAGTAATTGAGTTTGATACATTTTTTAATCGATATATAAAAAATGGTTTGTACATTGAACAGTATAATATTATATACTTCAATGTGTGTATATTGTATATATATATATATATATAATATATATATACATTAATATAGATGTATTACTGTATTAGGTTCCCTTGAACTCTTTGAACGACCGCTATTAGCCACCTGTCGTATACTAATTTCAATTACCAAATAGTCCTATAAGTATAAATTACAGTGTTTCAAAAATATTATATTCCAAGGACACAATTATAACGATACACTATATTACCTATATTTGTATATGTATTATGAAGTATGAACAAACATGCATTTAGGTAGGCATACATTATAAATTATAATACATATTATATTTGTAAAAATAAATAATAATTACCAGTCACAGATGTTTTATACACTTAGACAAATATTATTTTGAAAAGGGTGAAGAGGCATTAAGTCAGGAAATTTTGTAGTTATACATATCATGCATCAATACTATTTAATACCCGTCATTTTGTTTATCCTTTAATCTACAAACTATGTAGAAGTAATAAACATAGTATACAGTATGTCCCAAAAGCCCAGTATTATCCCACTTGTATCTTTAATGTGAGACCGTGGCACATCAATGTATTTAAATGCTGTTATTTCAACAAAAATCTAAAAGAAAATTTCGATTTTATGGTATACATTTTCTTTTTACATGTCATTTAGCAAGGAAATATTGCTTAAATCGTTTTCTTTAACATTTTTATCAAAATAACAATTCTAAAATATTATACAATTTCGAAATTAAAAAAATTGCCTATTTTAAACGGAGTAGAAATATTATATTCATTCAGATTAAATTTCAAGGCCTTGACATATCGGCAAAGAAAAATCTTAAATAATAAATTAAATGGAACACATTTTATAAGCACAGTTAAAGGTAAGTGATAATGACTAATGAGTTACGTTCCCTGCACTTAACACCGACATTTAGATTTATTGACTTGTTACGGGGATAATTAAATTGATACGAGACGGACGGACTTTTGGGACATACTATAAAGAACCAAATGCACATAATTATATGTCACTACGACGTATGTGTTTAATATGTTTATAATAGTTTGCGACGAGATCATGTAATACAAAAATATATTATACATGAGTGTAATTATTGTTGATAATCGTTTACAGGTGTATGGCCTCTAAGTAGGATGTATGAAAAATAAACAGTTGCCAAATATAATTTGAACCATTACAAGCGGATGTTGACTTTCGATACGCAAGTTTATATAACTATACACATAATACGCCCAGGCATTGTTATAACAATTTTTTTCTTTCCATGACATATGTGCTCGCCCGCCGTCGTCCAAGGTAACACGGTCGGTTTTATTGTTATTATATATACGTAAATATACATATATGCTGTGCATATATGTATAATATATACATGTATTTATCCAATTGATAAGACCATACTGCAGTATACCAAAATGGGTCAAACGCAGTATTACCGGGACGTTGGTCCATAGTACGGTGCGTTATGCGTTAACATATTTTGTCAAGCCAGTAAAGATAAAATAAGCAAAATCAGTAAACGTTTCAAACGACGAGTAAGCCTACTACTACTACTATTGCTACTAACGAGGGTGAAGGGGAGGAACGGAGAGTTCTGAGAAACGGTAAAACGAATTTGCGCACTTCGACGATGGGAATATTGGCGATCGAGAGCAATGTCCTGTTGATACTCTTGTAGAGAGAGAGAGAAAAAGCGGTCACTGCCTCCGACGAAAGCGAAATTTCCATTTCGCCGGCCGATCGCGCGCGCCGTCGACCGGAATGACGCGGATGAGATTTCTCCGTTACTTTCGTTTCGAAAACGAAGGTGAAAAAAAAATAATTGTACCTAACCGTATACGACTGCGGCGGCGACGGCTATCTAACGGTACTCCGGTCGTAGACACTCATATATACGCCGTACATAGAGGTGTATTTAAGTATACGCGGGACGAGGCGGGGGTATATAATAATAATGGAGATCACCGTACGAGAAAACTGGTTAAGCGGTTTTTTCGTCTCGGAAAACGACGACGACGACAACAACAACAACAACAACAACAACAACAACAACAACAACGGTATAGTGTTTCGAGGAAACGAATCGAGTCCAAGCGAGAGAAAATTTAATGCGCGTATACGGAGCAGTGAAAATAATGAGATAAAAAAACAACTAAACACATAATTTTTTAGTGACTGTGATTCGTCCGTAATAATAATATAACGGTAAAAAAGACAACAACAACGACGACGACGACGACAACGATAGTGATATGATGAGAATAATCCTCTCGGGGGGAAATGACGACAAATCGACCGCTTTCTTGGCGTTAAAATTTTTTTCGAGACGGATTATATGCGTATAGGTCAGTGTATATATATATATAGGTAGATAAAACGCAGTGGTGTCACTGCAGGAGATGAAAATGCAGATAATCTCTTTTCGTACGCGAATAATAAATTATAATTTAGTTTTATTTTCTGCCAAGGTTTTATTATAATTTTAAACGCACAATTTCCATACGTATAATACAGGCGATACATATTGTAATATGCGTAATTTTCGGTAGTCATTGAATTTCGCCCCCACTAAAATCGCGGTTCAATGTATCGTGTACAGCACTGTTTACTCAACACCGACGTCATATTAGCGAATTACGTACACACACGAGCAGTATGTGTCATCGTAAGCATTAACATAATGTATGCGTATATAGGTATATATATACCTGACTACTCAACAACTCATGTTCGGCGTTTTAGCAAAAAAAAAAAAAAAGAATTTAAAACAAACCGTAGCACGTTACATATCCAGACGATAATTTTTAAATTTATAAAATGTATATTAATCTGTGCATAATATACGTATCATCATACGCATACATGCAGTGTTGCGTTTTTATTTTGAATAGACGTTCGACGGTATATTTTAAGCGCGCAAAACACACATTCCTACATAACCAACGCAACAACACACGCACGCACACGTGTATTGAAAAAAAAAACGCCAAGGTTTTACTTATATTGAAAGCATTCAAAGGTCATGTATTCGTGAAATTATACATCTGTTTCTTTTAAATATAGACACACGGCGTTTTGCGCCGAACACTGCAATAGACGTGAACTGAATTCGAAACTTTTATGATGATGTATATATTATGTTGTAGCGTTTTTCACATTGCGATAAGTAATGGACCACGACACGTATTTCAACGAAATTGTATAAGAGCTGTAAGAAATAAAAAGCCAGTCTCAACTGTATGTAAATAATATGCATGTGTGGTATCCATATTATTGACCTATTTACCTACATAAAAGTTTATGCATCTATCGGAGTAAAATGTTTTGACCTACTATACGAGACCCAAAGGACAAACGATATTATATTGTACTATGGCAAATCGATATCACGTCAACTGATTAATAAGTCTCGACATAATGAATTTAAATTATGTATTATACTTATACATTTCGCAGTCCACTATAGGTATACCCAAATGGTTTAAAATCCGTTGACGGTGACGTGTAATATCCAGCTTTACATGGGCGTTTTTAAATTTTATTATTTATAACAAAATATGGTCATCGAAATATAATATTATAAGTTATTTCGGTTTACGATAGTGTTATAACCGAATAAATTATCGACTGCGTGACGCATAACAATAATAACTTGACAGTTGATTAGTACGCTATTATATTATTATATTACTCGAACGCATACGTGCACAATAATATTTTCAAATTGGTTTCAAACATAATGATCGCCGACGGCCGCGATGGCCGACTATTAAAGAGCATGTACTTAACAATGATTATACCATAAAGGTATACACAATAATATATTACATATTTTATTATGTGGACGGGGACGTCAAACAAAGTTGTTCGATTTCCCTTTTCTGATGACGGTCCTTTCGATTTTCTTAAAAAACACATGCCGCCCATAACTCCTGACCGACAACAACATAATATATCCATTTACCGATGGCCTTCTGGACCGAGACGTCGGCGACCGACTAAGGCCCGACACCGGCCGGCCGGCCGGCCGACCGACCGACACACGCGCACACAATGGAAGTATTATGTTATGTTTATATGTATATATATTCGTATACGGCGACGACAAGAAGATAATCGTTTTATTTTCAATCAACCCCTTCGTCTTGCGCACAGGCACAGTCGGTATATATTATAATATATACGTGCCGCCGCCGACTTGACCTTGTTATGTGGAGGGCACACGCGTTATATTACGTGTTATATTAGGTTATTACCCGGGCGTACACACAAGTATACGAGCCGTTTGTACCTTTGTATACCTGCGCGTATATTATATAATATTATCATAATATAGAGATGATGAGAATAACGCCGCCGACGCGCGAGAGGGTGAAACGAAGACCGGTCGTCCTTCACGCGTGATAATTTCGGGTCAATCACATCTGACCCCGTGAGGTCTGTGGGAGACCCTTAAAAAAAAAAAAAAACAATAAAAATATTTGTACACACGCACTCGAGTTCTGTAATAAACCCAATGACGCCGCCGTCACTGTCTGTCCGTATAATATGTATACTCGTCGTGTACACACACGTCCCATCATTACTGCACTTGTTATAATTTTATATATATATATGTGTAATACGTATATATTATGTGTATAACGACGAGATATTTTATATTTTTTAACGTTTTTACGGCGTCTCGGCCGCGGCCCCTCCGACGGGTCAAAGACTCGCGCCGCCTCGGTGTATTGACCTATATATATATGTATAACGTATATATATATATATACAGCTGCCGGACACAAAGGCGTTTAATACCTCCGCGGGCCGCGTGTGTGACTTTATGTATATATAAGTGTGTGTGTGTTGAATGCGATTATGCGGACCGTATAACACAACACACCGTGTTCGGCGTCAATATCAATGGCGCGGGTACAGAGCAGGCGATATCCCGCGTGGCGATCGCGCCAATATATAATAATAATAATTACAATATTATTATTGTTACGCGCATTCAATGGCCGGGTTGTCGACCTCGCGGGGCGCTGTGCGTTGCAAAAATCGTCGTCGTTAAGTGGGACGACAAAAAACGCGCGCAAAAAAAAAAAACGGCTACGAATTAAAACGTGAGCAACCGAATTGCGCGTTATATTGTTTCGTTCGAAACGCGAAAAAAATAAATGAAAAAAAAAACATCCGACGACGAACGCCGGTTATTACCGTGTCGCGTTGTCCGCCAGAGGAGTTTGGCGAACGCCCGGACAGGTGCCGTGTAGGCAACGCAATTCGCACGCGTGTACGCGAGGCTTGTATCCGCGCGCCGGCGAATGGGTGGTGCGGTTCTCGCGGCCTTTGAGATCCGGAACTCGAACCGTGTTAATAAGACGTATTTTGTACGACGCGGAGCCCACGACCGCGGAAAATCGTCCGATTGAAAATTAAATGTTTTTCGATTAAAGCGTCCGACAAAAGCGATCGCGACGCGTAATCGTCGACGGTGGTGGCCTCCGTCGTCGTACCACTACTCGGTTCGGCGTTTAGTCTCGAGCCGGCGTAGTCACGAATCGACGGCTAGAGCGCGCCACCGCACACGCGTGTGGATCACTGTTCACGAGCTATCGTCAGGAAAACAACACACGCCCCCGCTCGCCCACGAACACTCGGTTATAAATCGTCATTTCGTTCGTTTGCAAATCATAATACCCGTAACGCGTTATACTGCGAAAATCGGACTCGTGCGGCGAAACCGTGGAGTGCTAATGTCGCTGTGACACCTACTGATTCGAAAGATTTCGTTTTCACCATTTGGCGACGAAAAAAATACCAGATCATGATCTGTGTGCGTCGTGAATTATTTTATTTTACCGTCCGGACGCGTCGGTGGTCCAGGGAAGCGTTTCGGAAATAATACCGGACAGGAAAAAGGAAGACGACGGCGGCGCTCACATCCGGTGTGTGTCACGACGATACCAGTCGGCAACACGACTACCCCTCGTCCGTTCCCGCGGCGCCGGACTTTTATTGCCACCGTCAGGGCGGCGCGTACGTTCCTCACGGGGCCGCTCGGGGCGACTACCCCAAGCACGACTGCGGTCGCGCCCTTGAGAAACGAATTCAAGGGCTACCCCTAATGTATATGCGCGCAACGCCGAACCGTCTGTCTCGGGACGACGATATTATTATGATATCATGTCCGCGTCATGCGGGCACAGCGTTCGTATATATATAATGCGCATTCGAATCGTATCGATTTCACGTGTACCCTGTTGTCTTGCAAAGAATACGTTTAAAACCCACTCCGAGGGGAAATAAATTTCTCGACGGTATTACGTGACTGATAAAAACGTCGTCGCTGTAAATCGGAGCGAATAAAGCCGGTGGTTCGGGGTTCTCGGATCAGCCAAAACTATCGAATAAACTTTGGTAATCGAGTATAAATATATTATTTTTTAGATCTACAGTTTTGACATCAAAACCGATAAAAATTACTGGGGAAAAAAATGAACAAATATTAAAAATTTGTTTTACAGTATTTCCGATAAATAAGTGATAAGAACACCACAGACGATAAGAATTGTTTTTTTTTCTGGTGGAAAATTCAACAAGAGAATAATATGATATCGTAACGACTTGATAAAAGTAATATCTTACGCCGTACAGAATAACAATGTGTATTTCTCAGTTAAACCGTTTTTGTACGCATAGTGTCTGTTTATAAAATACTTAAATAATGGACGTAAACCATAATAATCTATATGTAAAAATAGTAAACTGTTTTTAGTATTTTTGTGCCGAAAACTGCGGACGAGGGTGATATGGGAACTAAGCCACACGTTGTTTAGATCGATATCATGTAGGAGACTTGAATTTCATTGAACAATTTCGGCTTCTCGCGTCCATACTCTGAGAATGATACAACAACAACAACAACAACAAAAATAATTTCGTCTTTAGCGGTGCAGACTTGCACCATGACAATAATATAATATTATAGTGCGTATTACGTGGTGGAAAACGCCCACTGCTGCTGCAGTTTCTACTGTTGCCACATTGCCACCGCCGCCGGACGCGTAGATGACTATAATATTATAATACGGACGGCGGCGACGAGCGGTCAACAACCGCCGCGCGCGAAACGTGACCGCATAAATTTTTTTTTATACGTACCGCCGCCGCGGCGAGTGGGCGAGCAGGAAACTGTCGCGGGGGAGGTGGCCGGCGAGAGGAGTTGAGACATCGCGGGAAATCCGATTCCGGACGTCTGAAAACTGCATGTGCGTTTATAAAAATTTTATTTTTACGGCCGGTTTCTCGTGCACAGCGACAACACGGCGCGGAAGCCGTTGGAAAACCATATAATATAATATATAATATACGTCGTGTGCGTACGCTTTCCCCACGTCGTATATATAATATAACGTACTCGAGGGCGTATAGGCCTATACGACGAAAACACACGCGCGCTCGATATATATATATATATACATAAACAACAATAATAATAACGCTGCATCGGAATGACTGCAAAGGTCTGCGTATACACACGTAAAACGCGGGGGAGTGTGTCGGACTTGTGTGCGCGTATGTATATATATATACACGCGGCATGCTGGGGCGTTGCTATGGACACGAGACGGTTGTTTACTGCGCGGCGACGACGACGGGGGACCTATATGTGCCGGTGCAGACGAAAACCGCCGTATACAAGCTTTATATACTTAGCCGCGGTTGCATCGCTTCCGACGACGACGACGACGACGACTATACGACCCGGCGTGGCGCGCGCATTTTATATACGCACGCACGCACCCACGCCGCTCGCACACCCCTTTTCTCGTCTCGCTATTTCTCTGCCCCTATTTTTATTTTATCCCTCATATCGCTCTCTCTTCCGCACTCTGTCTGTCTGTCTCTCTCCCTCTTTCGGGACTCTTGTCCTCCCTAAACGCGCGCACGCTGAACTTATTTTTAAGGGTTCCCGGACGCGCGTCGTTATACTTATATACGTACACCGAAACACCCATAGCACGAGGACGCACCCCAAGCGTAAACTACGCGTCGTATATAAGGAGCAATCGATACGTCGCCGGTGCGAAGACTGCATTTACGACGACGCCGACATGGCGGGACAGGATTACTATAAACAACACTATACGAAACCATTTTATTATACCGCTGCAACGACTACTACTACTACTACACTACTATACCACAAGTGATTCTTTGTAGACAAAAATTATTCAAGTCTGATGAGCACGCGCGTTTCGAACGAACATTATTATTATAAATACATATTGCATACGGTGCGCGACGCGAATTGTTAATGGCCGAAATCGCGACCAGACCTTATGACAATAATATTATAATAATATATGATGGCATGCGCTTAATACAGGTATAATATAATACGAGACGGATAGGTACGTATCGATTATAATTGTCGTGCCGCAGTGGGACCACAGCGGCAGTCGTGTGATCCGTCCAAGGATGTATACACGAACAGTAAACACGAATTATTATGTAAACCGGGGTGTGTCATCTCTCGGCGTGTCTACGACCGTGTCTCGGATATACGGGGTGTACCTATTCGAGCGTTGACTCGCACGCCGCAGCAGCGCCGAACCGTGTCAGCCGAGAACACCGAAAACATGGGTATATAAAACGTACAACACGTATATAATAATGAAATACTACACAAAGACCGTTTATCTATGTATAATAATAATATTATATTCGTTTACCAAGGTTGCGTGGGTTTTTTTTCAAAATATAATTCTCATAATCGAATAATATAATAATATACTCTGCGCGGCGAGTAAATAATATCAATAAGTGCCCCTTCTCCAGATCTATTCCACATTAGATTGCCAATGATGGCGTTCAATTGATTTGGCCGTGAATATTACGTTGCGGTTTCAAAGTCACTTATTGATGCCGACGTGTACGCGATACAATATGCACGAGGCTAGACTCTCGCAAGGCGTTCGCCGTTCTATCGACCGAATAATAAATAATATAAACCTACATGGCTATATATATTAATGTACATATATACATATATATTACGTATATACTGCGAAGAACGGCGCGGATTATCGATTTATTTCCACCCTCGGTAAAAGGCCTAAAATCCAAACTCTTTACGCTTTAAGAATGCGATAGACCCACAAACTCACACAAATATACAAATACGTCTGTACTTGGCAAAATATATAGGTTGCAGGAGGCAAAATGCAAATAATTCGGACGGATACGCGACGTTAAACACATGCACGAGGCTTGTTTTTGGAGACATGTGCGAAATATTCTGATGAGTACAAAGATATAATATAGACCACGGCGTGGAAGATAAAAGAAAATATAATGTAGGCGCGCGCGAGTGTGTGTGTGTGTTTGTGAGTATTATTGTTGTTGCCGACGTATTGCACAACAGCTGCCGGATGGAGAAATAAATAACAATTGGGACGTTCCCGACACCACCGTCACCGTCTACAACCCTATCGCGGATTTTTACCCTTTCTCGCCATTATCGTCTGCGGTGCAAAAGAAAAATTCCATTTAACATGTGTTCTACGCGACCTTCCTTTTTCAGGTAAAGAGAATAATATAATATAATTATTATTGTTGATTGTTCGTTCTAGTCTTTCATATAATAATAATAATAAAAAAAAAAATCGTACTACCAATATTGCGTTCACCTTCCGCAGCCGCCGCTGCAGACATCGTCATCATCGCCGTCGTCGTCATCGGAGAGGTCGACCTTCTGTCGGGGCAACAATACCGGCGTGAGATGACCGTGAAACTATATACGATACTTACCTGTTTAGGTGCTCGCCCGGGAAAGAGGTTAATAATAATCAAAAAAAAAAAAACCAAAGCCATATATTATATTTATATGTGTAACAGCCTTGGACCCGAAATCTCCTCAGACGTTTCCCTTTCTTGGACCCTTAACGAAGGTCACTGACCATTTTTTTTCTCTCGAAAAATTTCAATGTCGACCCCCGTGGTTTTATGACCGCGGAAAGTGTTTTCGTTTTCTGTATGCCCACCATTATAATACTTAAACATTTTATTATTATTATTATTATTATTATACATACGCAATAATACGTCTGTCGTCACAGTGATGTATGTTGGTACCGGCTGCGACGCAACGACCGCGTGCGTACAAATATGAAATAATATTGTAAAGAAGAGTCGCTTCCCGAATAAGAGACAGAGGGAAAAAAGTGAAACCTCACGGAGACGCCCTTCGGACAAAAACGCACCCGCGGGGTGTTTATAAACGGGCGCGCGCGCGCACATACACACACACACACGAACGCAACCCTATTTTTGGAGGTCGAAAGGGTTGCGGGTGTACATACTTACGTATATAATAAATGCAATGTATAATATATATATATATATATATATATGCACACAAGTACAAATACTATATCGTTTCGCACCTGATGTTTTTTGCGCGCGTTCCCCCTCTACCAGCAGATGGAAAATCGGGTGTATAACGCAACGAGCGAATATATATAATGTAACATATTACTATTATTATACATAATATTATATTATTCACTATAACATAATATACACCATTGTGCCTGCAGTAGCAGCGTCGGCACACCTGAACGAAACATTATATTATATAGAGTATACAGAGAATGAAAGAGAGAAAAAACCATCCCTCGCCATTTGGACTGCGGGGGCGGGTGACGTAACCACCCGGCCGCCCGCATTAATATGTGTACCGTGTGACTACCGTCGTGGCCAAGTTCGGCGGCGCACGCAACGCGCAAACATTGACCTTATATTATATTATTATTATACCGCAGCCGTCGCCGCCTGCACTGCTGCAGCCGGCGGCGGATGGTTCACTGTCCTTCGTAGATCATTGGACTTCCCTCTCCACGTGCTTATATACCTACTATAATAATATTTTTACCCTTGCCTATCACACACACACACACAGACATATACACTTATAATATAATATATACATTATACAACCTAACCAACTCCGATCCACGCGAATGGCGTGCCTGACGTAGCATTGCACGATAAACATAGTGTTTTTATGTATTTAGTACGACGCAAAAAACATTCCTGTTGCGCCGGGGTTAAGTGTATCCAGAACGAACGTATTGTTTGTGTTTTTATTATTTTTTTTGTAGCAACGACCAACTCGTTTTAACGCCGGAAACTGTAGGCTGAGACCGATTGCGATTCGTCAGGGTTTTACTGTATGTTTACATCTATTATCTATATAACGTAATATGCAATGTTGTGATGTACCTACGTTTTATTGATCTGTTCGAGTCTGACAATAATAATTAAAAATGATTTCCAGTACGTTTCTATATTTATTCAAGCATCCGGGAAAAATAAAAATTAAATCGATCATCGTCTTTTTTCCTGTTCCGCAAATGGCACGATACCGCGCCGCCGAAATTCCACCATACACATATTGGTGTATAGATAGTGCGCGTATGTTTTATCTCGTGTCAATACTAAGGTCGAACAAATTAAATCATATTATCTCCGAGAAACAACGTAGCTCACTGTGTTATATAGTACACCGAGCATACACAACATTAAATAATATGAACTGTAAGACTAAAGATTATGGATATGTACACATGTTAAATATTTTCTGATAGTAATAATATTTGAAATTTAAACCAGATTAAATATTAATCAGACAAGTTATTATTGTAAACACGTATGACTATCGTTTTTTCCAGATGTTATAAATTCGACGATTAAATTAAAAATTTTAGAATTAGAGTTTTAATAATAATAATTATATAATAGATGACACACTTTAATATGCTGTAGTAAACATACAATATATTAGGCTAAAATTAATATTGGCTATTTTAAATGACTGCAGCAAGCAATATCAATAAATATATTTAATTATTTAAACGAAATTGATACGGCTTCTCGTATATGAGGACGGCCCCAGGCCAAACGCTCGATTATATATATATTATTATTATACTATACAAAACGAATATCGAAGAAGCTACTGAAGTGAAAGTGGTACTGGCATATCATTATGTGGGCGCACGCGGCTTTTTAAAAATTTAGGATCCTTTCATTTTTATTTTTGAAAATGTATTTTAATTTTTTTTCTTATAGTTCGAGGTCACTCATTTACTTTCTCAACAAATAATTCTCATAGTACATCAAATTCTAACTACTTAGACGTCCTATACTATAAATTAAATTCATTCATAACTTTATAACTAAAAAATGTGTAGATTATAATATATTATAATAAATTATAATTTCCACAAACGCTGTTATGTATGGTGTATAATTGTAAAACTTTATTTATAACAAGAAAAATATTGATAATTATATACTAAACATTTGATAACTCGTAATTCGTATTCATGAGTATAGGAAATATCATTGAATATGGATTTTTTCAATACTAAATTAATAATATATAATAATATATAGGTATATTGTATAATAACCCCGAATTGCAGTTATCAATGCTGGACCATATAGATGCAATGTTTTAGTTAAACCGTAAACGTCAATTAAATATTTTAGGGGTCTTCCAGTCCCAGATAAATTTCAATTCTCAGTCATATAATTAGGTACGTTGTAAGGTCAGAGATGTTACTAACAATGAAATGAAATAATCAGATTCGTGAGAAGTGAATATTTATGGATATTAAACGAAATTAAAAAATTCGATTTCCAAAACAAAAAATTAAGAGACAGTGTGATGGAGAAAAAAATTACCGTCATAACAATAACAAACGGAAAGTTAATAATAATCACAGTAAACCGAGGAGTGGCAATATTCTCACGACGTTGCGAATAATTACGCCGCCACCGCGCGCGAAGTGCGGTGGTTCCCCCCACAGACCACGGTTAAGGTCGCGACGAACGTGTGCAATTTTTGCCGGTCTAGACGCGATCGCGACACTTTTCATCAGCGGATTTCAAAACACACGCCGTCGTTGTTATTATAATTACAAAAACATAACATTATATTATCTGTTACACACGTGGACCCCGTCGTTATTAAAAAAAACAAATATGAATTCGATATAGATTTTTGGGAATATCGAACACGTTTTTTTCAGTGAGACGGAAATAAGTGACACAGATACGAGTGATATAATAGTACTATAAGGTAGGCACGTGTATTTGTCCGGGTTCTAATAAATTATTACTACATCAGTACCTAATCATAAAAATATCGATATTATATATGTATATATAGTGCCAATCTACAATCGCGCGCGACCTCGATGACGCTATTTACCGATAAAATGTAAAGAAAAAAATGTAAACTACATGAACAGTAGTTGTCGAAGTTCAAGTTTAAATTAACGTATGGCCCTGACGAAATAAAACGTAATCGCACTTGAAACAACGTAGGTAATGACTAATGACTAATGAGCAATAACGTAACAATTATCGTAAAGCGGACCAGAATAAAATGGTATATAGAATAAAACGTTTTCGATTTACGACGTATCCAACGCGTTTCAACAAACGATTACAACGCGCTCGAAAAGAAAAATTCATAATAGTTATTAAATTATATGACTGAAATCGAGGAAAACACTAGGTGGAGAAAAAAAGCACGCGCGTCCGGACCAGAGAAGGTACGATCATAATAACACGGTTTGACGATATCTTGGGAGTTTTTTCGGCGCGCGTGAAAACGAAAGCAAAACCTTCACCTGTCCACCGAAAATCATCGTTTCCCTTTCGGATCTTTCACCGGCACGGCGCCACTTTCACTCTAAATACCTATCCACGAAAGGACGACGACCGCGGTCGTATACATGAAACAATTTCGAACCACACGTGCCTACACATGGGGAGTGGGCGGGTATTGCACCGAAATGCATTTCACACGTCGTGCACATTATGCTCGGATGAAGATCAACACGCGCGTATCGCGTAAGATCGCTATACTAAATTTTAATTTATGGGTAATAATGATGAGCGTGATAACAATATAAATGACGGTATTTACCTAAGTCCGGTATGGAGCTGGTCGGTTCCTCGGAGAGCATCGGAGGGCTTCGGCTGTATTCCGTCTTGATCGTCAGGGTGGCTGCCGACGGGACCGGCTTGCACCGGGGACCCGGGGCGGCGGGCGGGCGCATCGTGGCTGCTGAAGACGACGGCGGAGCCGGTGGCAGAGAGCACCGTTGCTGCTGTTGCTGCTGCTGCTGCTGCTGCTGCTGTTGCTGTTGCTGCTGTTGCTGCTGCTGCTGCTGCTGCTGCTGTTGTTGCAGTTGCAACTGAAGATGATGATGCTGCGCGGGCGGAGACGGTACTCCGCCGCTACCGGTCGAAGACGACACGACGCCCGGCGATTGCGGTACGCGAAAGTCACCACCGTGTTGCTGCTGTTGCGACGGTTGCTGTTGCTGTTGCTGCTGTTGTTGCTGTTGCTGCTGCTGTTGGTGTCTTTCAGCGCTGTACACGTGCATCAGTACGCCCGAGCTAGTGACCACTTGAGACAATTGCATTTCGTCGGTACCCACGGCGGAGAGGGCCAAGACGAGCGTTGGAAAAAAAGAGACCGCAAAAAATTCGAACGAACAAAAACGGAACGCAAATCGAAAAACCCAAACTCGCACGGCGACGTGATATAATATGATATATTATTATCAGAGTACGGAGAGATTATTGTCACTATAATCGTATGATTGTATCATCGCGAATCGCACTGCACGACGCACTAGTGGACGGTGTTCGACGGACGACGGCATACGTGTACACGGTACTCGCTGCGGTGGACGTCGGAGGAGAACAGACGGACGGACGGACGATTGATGGTGATGGTCGAAATACACCCGAAAACGGCGATATATTTTATATGAATAAAAAAAAAAAAAAAAAATTCGAAAATCGAAAACGAAAAACGAAAACAACACACTTCGCGCGCGCACACTGCACCGTGTGTACTCTCGTACAGTCGTCGTGAGTAGATTTGTCGTCGGAACGCACGCGGCGTGCTGCTACCGCTGGCGGACCGGGAATGAAAGTGAGCGCATGTTGCGGCGGTGGTGTCTCCCCGGTGTGCGCGGCGGCGGCGCGCTCTCGCTACGCGGCGTGCGTGCGTGTGTGCGTGCGCGTCGGTGTGCGTGCGGGCGCGTCGGTGTGCGTGCGTGCGAGCCGTTCGCGCGCGCGCGTTTGTGTGTGAGGCCGCCTCGTGTTGGTTAGTAGGCCCCGCAGACGGTTGCCATTCTAAGTGTGCGTGTGTGTTGTGTGTGTGTGTGCGCGCGCGCGCGCGCGCCCGCGCCGTACTAGACCCCGACCCGCGCTAGACCACGACCCGCCGGCCGTGGCCGCCACCGCCGCCGCCGCCTCATCGGGCCGGCTGTGTGCTCTGCGCACCGGCCGCCGCCGCCGCCCGTGGCCTTGTCCTTGAAAAGGCTTCTGAACCCTGACCGACGGCTGAGCGGGTCGTGCGGGGGCGCGAGGGGAACGGCGCTGCTCCGGCCGCCGCCGATGCGCGCTTGCGCTCTACGCGCCGACACACACTTTTTCCCCTCGTCACCAACGCCACCGCCGCGGCTTACCTCGGCGCTCGCGAGCGTTTACCCACACGGCCGTCCGATCCCCTCCCCTAGAATGTAATACGGCACGATAAAGCACGAGCATAATAATAAAAATATACTCCACAATCCACACACACACATAGGTACACTCGTGCGGACGCGCTCGTGAACTTGGCAATCGGTTTACATCCTCCACCGACACCTCCAACGCAACCCACTCCGACAACACTCCCACCGCCCCCACCGCCGCGACGAACTACTCTATAAAGTAATTTAATCGCCCTCCTCCCCCCGCACGCGTCTAATTAAGGTTCTCATGCCTATATACATTATTATTTTCCCAAATATACACGTCGTGTTATTTTCCGGTACAACGCGATAATATTGTCCGGGAAATCTGAAAATCTATAATATTATAATTTTATACTTTAGAATCAATGGACATTTAGGACACTGCGATGGGTGACGACGACCGACCGACTCGCATTTCCTTTTGGACGTGTTGTGTTGCAGTTAGAATTTCCTTTCGATTTTTTCCTAACGTCTCCCATCGAGGGGCGTGATATTTTACAGTTAGGTTTAATATTACTATAGGTTTATCATTATCTTCTATCAAGACGATTTGCAGCATCATCGTTGTATGAACACATAATGTTATGAACGATCAACGAAAGTGTTGACACGTCATAAAAAAAAGCGAAACATTGGAATTTAGAATACAGTTTTGTACTGATCACAAGCGACAGTCGCGTTCCGAAGCAAAACAGTTTTTGAATACAGACACCTTCCTATGTGTAATATCGATATAAATAGGTTAATTTAGGTAAATATTCATCCCTGTTTGGCCGTTTGGAATTCTCACCAATCAGTCTTGTTATAATACTATAATATCAATCAGACTTTTAAAAATTATATTGGTCTAAAATATTCATACACTATATAAGCCTATAATATCACTTAGACATATAGTATGCAATTTTATGTATTTCATATTACTGTAATTACTAATTATTTTAAATCACTACTTTTACTAATATCCTATTAAAATAGTTGAATTCTTAGAAACCGGAGACACCAATACACTCTTACTTCTATATAGTGTTGCGTGCTGCTATTGAAGGACTCGGGTGTACATAATAATTCAAAAAAGTTATTAAAATGCATTTTATATAAACAATTAAACGACCAGATAATATTATTTAGTGTACCTATCACACGCGATTTTCGTCGCGTAAATAATATATAACTGAATGTCTGGAAACATAATAATATATTACAATCAACTTCGTGGCATCGTGATAGATTTTAGTTTTTACTTTTATTCCGAACGAATTGAATAAAATTTTTAAAAACAAACAGTATAATATTCGATCTCTGAATGCTGTTTGGTTTTTTCGAGGATACATATCGGGTGGCAAAGTATAAAACGCATAAACGTCAACTATAATATCCACAATCTGCTTTTAAGTTGGACAGTTTCATATGGGCATGGACCAATTGCGCCTAAAATAAAATTTGTATACTAGGGTCAATATACCAATATTTGCGCTCTTTTTTTTTTACGGTCAATAAACCAATTTCGCTTGTATTCAAATTATATTATTCTAATTGCCATGCTCAAATTATTATTTAAAAAATGATTATTATTGTTGAAACATGCAAAATACAAATAGTATGATTATCATAAACTCAAAATCTTATTACTTTATGTCTTATGTTTTAATATATTTTATTACAGTGTATTATTATATATATATATACAGAGTGATTCTTTTAAGTGGGTAAACTAATTATCTCGAAAAGTATTCATGTTTTTGAAAATATTTTTTTACATAGTTCAAAATTGTTAAAAAAGCAACGTTTTTATTAAAAAATTATATTTTTAAATATTTTTTATCATTATAGTTTTTTAAGTTTTTTACTTTTTTTAATGACAACATATAGAATTTTAATTTCATATTCCAAAGCAAAATAATTTTTTGAGTATTTTGATACATAAAAATTGAATTTAGGGCTAGTAGTTTATGAGTTATACGTATTTAAAGTTTAGACAAGCAGAGTTTATTGTATTTATAGACCTTATTAAAATCCTGGGATAATCTTAATTTGACTAATAATATAGATACTCTGTATTGTAAGTATATTATTTTAATGATTTTTATTATAAATATAATATATTATATATCATATATATTTTATAACAAAATCAGTGATTTTTATTATTGTAATATTGTATATTATCACTTAGTTTAATTTATTGTATAGTGTATTTTAATAATATAAAGAGGGTATAAAATATAGGTTTGTAAAATTCAAGTCAACCTTGATAAAAAAAATTATGCCTAAATTATTTCCTACACGGGTTATTATACATAGGTAATCGCCCACTTGTTATATTAAGATGTTTTAAAATGTCAGCGTCAGCGGAACTGTTCTAATTGATCAGTATACTATCACCACAATTATTATTTATTATATAATATTTTATATTAGTGGTTGTTGTTTATTAATTTCCTATCATAGATTATGATGTGATAGCATAAATACTTAACTTATATCTCCATGGATAATACGCTTCCTTCTTGATTTTAGTGATATAAAGGTTTGATTTAACTTCAATTATGATAATAAATAACAGTAGTAGGGTACTATCAGAAAATGGTTTGAAACAAATATAACAATAAACATTACACTATAAATATTTAAATCCATTATTATTTAATATTATTGACTATTGTACCTACATTTTCGTACACTTGTTATCAACAACTTGTGATATTACAAATGAGTTGGGTGTGAATTTATCATCACAAGGTGAAAGACAAAAAACGGAAATTTCATCTACTCATAAATTATATTGTAAAAACTAAAAACATACTCATAGATCTCATAGGACATAGATACATTATAGGGTCTGTCTAATACTGTCTACAGTTCTTGCTACGATTTATAGAAAGAATACGTTTATGTAGTATATAAAGAATGCTGTACATGATCCGTTGACGGTTAGAAATGTATTCGAAGTAGTCGTAATAACATATTAATTCAATCGATGACAAAAAAAAATAGTAATTTTTAATAGTTGACCAAATTAGTTATGAAAAAATGTATATATCATGTATATAATATTATTATTATGATATTTCATGACGATTTGAACTGTTTAAACAGGAACGCAATTGCAATGTATTGTGTCCGGAAAATCAAATCTCACGTTGTTATGATACGAGTTTAGTAAGTTCTTCGTGAGACGTGGGATACTGTATTTATCTGATTAAACGTGTCTACACATTACTGACCGAATTCCCTCGTGACACGAGTAGGCGTTTTATATTATAGTCATATAGAACACGGGCACATATATTATACTATTGTAGGATTTATATGTATTATAAATATATTATAATATTATGTACCATGTATAGTCAATGGCCTTGAGTGGTTGGCATTTTGAAAAGTAAAAAGAAAATGTATTTATAGCTTGTCGAAATTTAAAACCGAAGGTTGATGAGTCCTGGAAGACAATAAATGTTTGTACCACTTTCACTCGAGCACTCTTCAACGACTCCGGTTGTAATCACATTCACGAGAGTGTTTCGATCATTTTTCCTTCAATGAACTCCCTCCCTCTCTCTATATTCGTCTCATACATACACACCATCACACTCTCACATACTATCTCTCTCGCACACTCTTTCCGTTATATTTACAGCACACAACAGCCGCGTGTATGTAGCTTGAATGTTTACTATAAAATATAAATATTGTTGTTATTAATATTATGTTTATAACGCTTTTTATTATTAGCTATTAGTTTATTACTTATTGCATTTGGTTGTTTAATATTTCAATCACATCATACTAATTTAAACATTAAAAGATAAAAAGACAAATAATACATCATACACATAATAAAATGCTTGATTATTATATTCATAACATATAAAACGTATATCCAAATATATATTTCAAAAATGTATAAATGTAGATATTTTATTAATTTAACAAAACAAAATATTGTATTATTACCATTATCATTTAAGTATTTTATTATATATTATTATAATATATTTCATATTAATCATATTAGATTCATGAAAAATCATTTAATGGTTTAGTAATTATTTAATTCATTATTCTAATAATAATAATAATATTTATTTAGCAAAAATTTGATTAAACACAAGTGTTTGTTAAAAAGTATTAACATATTTTCAACTCCCCTTTAAGCAAAGCTTGTGTTGGGGAGAATAAAATTTGAGTTCAATACAATACAAATTTTGAAAAAAATAAAATAAAATAAAATATGTATAAATATTTAATATTAATATGTAATAGGAATAGTGAAAAAAGAGAAAATAAAATATACATAGCTTAATATAGATTCAAGTAAATTACAATTGATAATACAAAAAGAAAAAAGCGGGTAAGTGAGTATCGCTCTGCTGTACATTAGGGGGTGGGGTGGACCTCAGACTAGGGTAGGTTAAATTTGAATGCAATGATAGGTATCATTGTATACACGAAAAACGATTATGAACGGAGATGATTTGTCAGTCTAGTATATATTATATTTAAATATTGTCATACATTCTATTTTGAAACAAATTCAAACATTTAAGTAAAAGTTTCAAGATCTTACGTTTATTAATTTTTTTAAAAAAACAAAATAACAAAAATCGAAAATTATTTATTAGTAAAACGTTATTTTACACATGTATTTTTGATTTCAAATTAAAACTTAAAATTTAAACACTCGAAAAATTTTTTAAATTAATCCTCAAACTTTTTTATAATTATTCTAAGCTTAACTCATGGACAGTATAGTATTAAATTTTCAATTCTTAGCTTTTGATAGTAAAATATTTATAAATTTTTAACTACCAAATAGTTAAAAATATTCATGATTTTGACGAATTTTGGTCAATATTTAAACTTCAAATGCTAATAAAAAAAAATTGTGCCTATGTATTTTTATAATTTTTGAATGAGAATTAGAACAATAGTTATGTGGACCCTGTTATCACTTTAAGAACAACTTAAGAAACCTTGTATTAAATTTTTCAAGATTTTCTGGCCGGCCAAAAATTTTTTATCGTTATTTAAAAAAAAAATATTTAGAAAAATTGAAAATACCAAATGTCTATAAATAACTTAAAAAAAGTCAAAATTCTTTGAAAATTTAACTGTGTATAGGAAACGCTAATATAAATATTTGGTGAAAATTTCAAGTATTTACATCGATTAGTTTTTGAGTTATAGCAAAATAAAAATTCGATTTTGTCGAAAATTGGTTTTGCGGAAAAATCCCGTTTTTCCCTTATTTTTTTAGGGGTTTTCCGGACGCATTTAAAAAATATTGAAAATTTTTAATTTTTGACTCCCCAAAGTACCAACTAGATTCAATTTTCTTTTCAAAGAGGGGCTGAAGTCAAAAATCGAAACCACATTACTACTCCAAATGTTGTTGTCAGACCCACAAAAAAAAACACACATCATTACATTCATCAGTCCGTTCAGAATCTAAAAAAAATATTAAAAATTTAAATATAATTAAAATACAAAATTTATTATAAAAAATTAAAAATTATTCTATATTAGTTATTAACAAAAAGTTTAATGTAACTAGTTAGTTCAAGAAATTTAGTTATATTATGTCATACGAATTACATTATAGTGATATTTCACTAATTACTATAATATTGGGACAAAAAATGTTAATATTATTGAATTTACTTTTGAAAAATGCATTAGATATTACTTAAATAATATATAACTTGAAGAATTATGTATAATATTTTACGATGTTAAAATTTATTTTTAAAATCTTAATTGTAAGTAACTTTTTTCCGGGCTAGTTTAAGTACTTCGAACACGTTTTTTTTCGGTCATCGGTTATGGCCGTATGATGGTAAAATGTCCCCACACCCTCGTGTCTGCATCAGTACGAGAGTTATTTAAAGACGAAACAATTTCAGCCCCCCAAACAAATATATGTGACAGTCGATCGGTTCATTTGGAACTATTCCTAGGTCATCACGTGCCAAGACACAGAGTAATTTGTTTAAAAATAAAAGGAACGAACCTCAATAGACCCTCTGTTAAAAAAGGACATAAGGGGCACAATGATAATTTAGACCTGTGACACACCTATTAGGTTACATGTACTTTAACATAAGTTGAATACATATATGTTAAAGACGTTGAAGTAGAGGTTAAACTGATCAAAAAAATTATAGACTTTAGTGATGGCACTAATATACCAAATACGACAAAAATACGAATTTTCTTATAGTATTAATAAGAATTAGTACCTATATAATATAACGCATTGCATATTATATAAATTAACAATGAAAAACAAAAATATATAATAATATAAATCAATTACATTATGGTCTATGGATTAAAAAAGAGAATAAAATGTTAGTTTTCAAAAACAGGTTAAACTTGTAGGACAAATAACCAATAACCAATTACTTATGATGACTGCAGGTATCAATTTTTGATTTATAGTGATAATTATTGAGGCGATAATAAAACTAAAAAAAAAACACTTCTATTATTAAATAATCACAATAATAAAAGTTACCACCAATTCGTAGTAATATATTTATAGTCAAATCTTGTTAAATTTAAAATAAAATTTTTAATAGTAATTATTGATAATATATGCTATTTAAGTGACTAACTTTGCTACTTGATAGATACGGGCTTACAAATCACTTGTTTTAATTTATTTATTATATTACATTTTCTTTACAGCAACTATATGTATTATCTAATCGTTCTTTAATTAATATAGAAAATAATATATTTTATGGTCATCATTTTTTTCAAAACTATTTATTACAAAATATGGTAATTTATTATTGAAAGTTTATATTAGAAATACAATTTATAATACTATATGGCTTGTCAGATATTCATCTTAATAAATATTATGTAATTGACTACAATTCTGTCATAATAATATAATCTACTATATATTATAATTTAATGTTTGTCATAATTTTATTAAAATGGATTTTTATATGTAAATATACAATTGTGTTGAATGCAAATTTTTTTCTTGATAAAAATACACACGTTTACATATTGAATAAAATTAAAAAATACTTATTTTTACATATTTTTGCATATTTTGAAGTAAATCCATATTTAAAAAAAATATAATTTACCGATAAGTACATTTTTCGTATTTTAGATTCTGAGCTGAATGATGAATAATATATTAATTCTATAGGTAATGATCTGTGTTTTTTGTGTCGTTGTTCTACTTTTTATCTTCAAATTTGAGCGTGATTAAGTTGAATACTGGTTGTACATTGAATTTAGTTGGTACTTGAAGAGTAAAATGTAGAATTCCCTGATTTTTTTAAACTAGTAAAAAAAAAAATGGTCTAAAAAACAATTAGGAAACCAAAAGTTGAATAGGGAAATTAATCGCAACTATAGTGGGGAAAAATAGGTATATATAATAATGTTTTCCTGTATGAAGGCCTGCAGTATACGTTTACATGACTTTGAAAATTGAATGCGTAGTTAAGTAGTTTTAACCTCGAATAAGTGTAATATATGTTATTAAAAATTATTATTAATCACCTTCTTAGAGTTTATAAACTAGAAACGGTTAATTATCATATTGTCTCACTTAAAGTAGGTAGTTATAGTAGGTAGTAATAATATTGTAACTGTATAGGAATTAACGCGGGAGATTAAACTAACAATATTAATTGACCGATGCCCGATAGCAATGTCCCCTTGCAACTGTGAAGAAAAACTTAGAATATCGTGCTATTTAAGTTTCAGGGTCTGTGTGTCACATGTTTTTTTTTTTTAGTTTTCATATTGCCGTTTTGACGGCCGTTGCCATTATTTAAATTTTTAACATCAACTAAAAGAAAAAACAAAAAAACGTTTTCTTGACATTTGTTTGATAATAAATCGAAGAACATACGTAGGGAGGTCAAATTATTTTGGCTGCGGAGACAAAGAAATAGCTAAATCTTTATAATTAATTAAAGGAAATTTTTCATAATTTTCATATGTATTTGGTATAAAATTATACACAATATTTTAGATATAACGAGGTGGATGTATCGCATTTAATACGCGTGTTTATTATAAGTGTTACCTATGTATTAAATAATCCATTTTAAAATTATTATATAATAGCAAAATAATTGTATACAGTGATCGTACAGTCTGTAGATACAAAATTATTGTTTATTTCCTACGGTACATTTAAATATGAAGTCTATAAATTGAATAGTGAGTAGTGACGGATGAATACGGCTATTGACATGCAGCGAATCTATTGTGATCAAATGGCATTGACCACGGTTCACTTACTATTTAAAGTAAATTTATAATTAATAAAAATTATGTAAATTGTAATTTTTAAACGTATACAGGTATTTATACATATTATATTTGTATGTATACTTCGTAATTTATAAATATTATAAATATATTATATTATTTATATAAACGCAACCACCCATATATTAATAAATACTTATACTATACTAATTAATATGTCTACTCATGTTTTGAATTATAGTCAAATATGACGCAGTTTTTACGAAGAATTTCAAAAATATTATAAAATTTATAAATTTATACTTATCTCTTAATAGTACTTCATCATCACCGATAAGAGGTTATCCTCAGTGGTGAGATGGGCCATTTAACTATATAAATGAACTATATGTAATAACTATGCAATTTTTGGCCAATAAATAATATTGCTATTACTATTATTTAATTACCAATATAACATTGTTATGTGTTTGTAATCCTTGATGGACTAAATTCCCGATAAAATATTTTAAAACTAATCATTTATTAATATCAATTTAAATTTAAAATATAGAATTTTTATGAAAGTATTTATCAAAATTATGTTTGTAAATATAACAATCAAAACGACTCTAATCATTAGCAATTAATTATCATGTTTTCATAAAAAAAATAAATATCAATTATATATTGATTCAATATAAGTCAATAGTATAATACTGTATTATATGTAATGAAAAACTATAAAATTTAGTATTTTAGGTTAATCTAATATAACAATAAACGTTTATTCGAAGACGCTGGATTTAATATTTGCGATTGAGTAAAATAAGCCTAAAATACAATAAAGGGAAGTAGTTATTTATAAAAGTATCTAAAACGTTTGATGTAGTTCTTTTTAATCAAGTCAAATATTGAGGAGTATGTTTTGATTGCACATTTCAAGGTACATGTCTGAAGTACTTTGTTGTCAAGCGCGCATGAACTCTGAAGTTGCTGCCAAGGTTGGCTAGAGACCGTCGAGTCGTTTATCTGGATTATGATTTCGGAATATCTCTTACTGTAACCTTAAAATAATAAAACCTCGAGGCGTTATCGATATTATTCCTAGAGGTAATTATGAGAGATCAACATATAATTGGCAATAATTTTACACATGGCCAATAAATACTAAATTGTAACTTTTTGCTGACTGAAACGAATTGTGGGTTCAGGCCGTTCAGGGTCTTATGTAACTTTTATAGATTTCCTAACTTCATACTTATAAAGATTAAAGAGTAAATAAATTAGGCAATGTTAAATATTATGGTAAAAAATTATTCACTGAGTATATGAGTATTACTTTAAACTCTCATCATATCACCCGAACGCTTTACTGTACTAAGATATTTATGTATAATTAAAATAAAATAGAGACATCAAATGATGGTTCCATACAATTAATGTTAGTGTGTTGTATAAATATTTATAAATATTTTTTATACAGTTAAATTTGATTGTTACTCGGATAGTTGATAAATAATAGATGTACAAAATTGTGGACCGCAAGTCACAAAACACGTTGAATTAATTATAGAAACATATTTTTATATTGAAAGAATTTAGCAAATAAGCACATAACAGATAAAATCATTTTCATATTTAATAAAACAATAAACCTTTATCAGCACCAATCGTTTTAAATGTTTTATACCCATGTACGTAACTAGGATTTAATAGTTACAAGGGCTAGAGTCCTAGACAACCAAAGTTAAAAATAATTTGAAGGCTAATTGAGGCTAAAAAGTAAAACCTTATAGAGGGGTTAAACCCCCTTAGACCCCCTTAGTTACGCCAATGTTTATACCTTATTTGAATATTTTATTTTCAATTAAAATGTAAAAATGTTGGTATTTTTTAAAATTAATGTGATGTTTTCAACTGTATATACAATTACATTTTTTTTTTGAATTTCCTGAACTACACAATTGGTGTTCAACTACATTCTAGAATATATGTTATTATTATTTTTGAACGTGCATAATAATATTTTTATAATAATTAAATTTATTTAAAAATGTATAGCAATTATAAAAGTTGTATTGATTGTATTAGTGAGTCAAGCATATGTCTGCGAAATGATTTAGTATTTTAGTTAATTATTGTACAAATACACTATATCTATATGTCTATACTTACTATATTATAATAATGTTAATTTCATTGTAACTAAATTGTAATCATAATAGTCATGAGCTATAAAGTATACGTATTATTGAAATTGTTGAATTCGTGTTGAAATCAATCTAAAACCAAACAAATAATAATGTCCAGTTAGACTAACGTAAAGTATAAGGTATAATGTATGTGCTTAAATATTTTAGAGTTAATTTGTCGATTACGTCGGATATTATTAATAAACGCAGTTTGTTTTTCATGTATTATATATACTTACCTAATGCAGTAATACTAATACGTGATCGATTTGTCACCCATGTCGTTAATTTAACAATACACAACAATATTGCTGTGTATGTTTAGTTGATTTCAAATAAGTATATAATATATACGTAGTAGTATGTGTGTGTATACAATAGAGTATAATGCTATTCATTTTACAGATATATACTATAATATGTAGTATATGTAGAATGCATATATGCAACACTGACATCCGGACTTGGGGTCAAATACCCATAGTCACACCCATCCGGGGGAAGAGTGAGAAATTGGTCCTTAAACATTATACCCCTTTTTGTTTTCGTTCTATAACCCGATATTACTGATGGTCGTTTGATTCGGCATTAAAATATCTATGAAAACAAATAAAGTGATTATTAAATAAATATTCAGGAATTTTATTCTTGTATACCGTACCTAATATTATTTATTAGTTATTAATATTATTAGATACTTATATATTTTTTGGTTATTATAATTTATAAATGAACATAAATATTTCTATTATTTTGATTACTTTTTGGTATTCCGAATGGTAACCTATACTACAACTTGTGAGCTGTGAGCATGTACAGATACATTACGTATTATTATCATCAAATGTATTCTTACTTACGGGTATCACCAATAATAATTGTACGCCTACGATTAATATAATATAAATGCATAATATTTTACTATAATGCGCAGTTGATGTGTTTTTGTAATGTGTACTTTTCTTTTCGCAGACATCCCTTTTCTAACACATCTGTCGATGTTCTAATCTGGTCAATGTTATATACTGGTATATAACACTCTGTAAATCTTGACGGGCCCAATGCCAAATCGGTGGTAACATTGTGAACATAAAAAAAAAAGTGTGTACTTGATTGTTATACATATTTATAAAACAACACAAATTGACATATATAGGTATATTATAAGTTTATAACAATGTATGAAACTCTATATGAAAAAACATTTATTCAAATTAATTATTTTAAAATCAATATGTCATATTTTAATAATTTTAACATCGGTAGCCATTGTCTATAATCTATATATTTAAAAAAATATGGTTGTGCTTATGAGTATAATTATTTTATTGTTTGACTTAAATGACATAATATATAGGATAGTATAATATATTGGATACATTTATTTACATTGTAAACTTCATGACGCATAAAATAACAATAGACCATATTGTTTTGTTGTTTGTTTTCTATAATTTTCTACATTTTTGTCTTTTGAATACAAAAAAAAAATACATACCTATAGGTAGTATAAATCAATTAAATAATATTTTGCTTCAATGAAAAATTGCTTATATAACTATGCATAGTTTTATAAAATAAACAACTTATTATATTATTTTAAGCTTTTCATTAAAATATTAATTCAATTACTTATTATCACATATTGATAAATGTTTGCATACATTACAATAAAGAGTTGAATAGTCAAGGTTTTCTCATATTATAGACGTTGTATTGTAAAATTATATTATAACGACGTTTGGCGTCGTCTTAGTATTTTTTTTTTTTTGGATTTTATTTTTATTGCACTCGACATACAAAATAAAATTAATATTAATATCCGTATATTTATAATAATAACGAGAGTGCATTTTATGACCTACTGTTAAACCTTGATCGAATGTTATCTTATATGGGATTTTCAAAACATAATAATATCTACATAATATATTAGACGTCGGTATTTTTAAGTACTTATATTATTCTACGGATGCGCGTTTTATGATGTGAAATTTTCAAATTTTCCCTGTAGGTACCTCCTAAATTGTGCCTCTACTGGCCTTCTCGGGGTTTTTAGCGTCACTTCAGTTGACACTGAAGACAAAAAACACACGCGCAAATATAACACATTTAATGTCGACTGCGTGTTACTGTGTACAATGAACACGCGCTTCTACACTGGGTCACTAACAAGGACAAAATGGCGGTCAAGGTTATTGAGCTCTGTGTAGCATTGTGCATAATATATAATAATCAACATCTATTATGAGAAAATTTGTTTTTTATGAGTTACATTTCATACATAATAACGTATTATATAAACTGCATGTATATTGTATAATGTATAATATATAGATAGGTGATACTGTATATGTATTCAATTTTTGAATTTTTTTAAAATTGTCGTTCTTATTGCTTGTATCAGAAATCACACCTTAAGCACGTTATTTTATTTATGTCTACATTATGAACGTTGTCGCAAGATCCAAGTATATCTGGCTAACCGTATATTCTCTATAATTCATATATTATATAAAATTCAAATATTATATATCATGTTGGTAACCCACGATTTTCACGATACTTAATAATAAAAACTACACATTATATGGCTGCGTTGGCGGCTGCGGCGGAGACAATGACCCTGAGAGTGTTAAAAAATAAAATAAAAAGACGATTCTTGTCTATATAATTTTGTTACTTGATTGCGATCATGATGGTACATAACAATACACGTTTGTTTTATATATATGCATACATATTACATATGTATATTGTATACGTATTAAATGTGCGAGTGTATACAGTATAGACTACAGAGTACAGAGTGACGATTGACAACAACTTTTTAAAATGCGTGTCGTGTCACTTCTTATATAAATACGTATTCGTAACGCACACGCGATCGGTTCGCGTCCACAAGTACTGCGTGCGGACACGAAACAATCGAGGAGAGTTCAATGTAATAATGACATTTTCTTCTCTCATTTCCCCGGTCCTTACTCCTCTATGGTACTCTCATTTGAATATACACGTGGTACACTAAAATAGCGTCTCCTTCACGTAACAGTGTAGTATAAATGTACCTCTATAACAATCACCGAGTATAAGGGATGGCATGGTAATTTAAATTATATACCGTCTTCACTCAGACTAAATAATTTCAATTACATATTCTGATGACAATTATTCATTACTCCGCTTATCCCAATCCAATGTGCTCAATTAGATCCTTATATTGTTATTACATTTAAGTATTACGTTGTTATTATTTTGTATTGTAATCTTAAAATAACTAGAACAACAATATTTTACATCATTGAATTTAATAGGTATTTTTTTATTTATACAGCTTAACATTATATCGCCCCTTTATTACATGTGTAAAAAAAAACCTTTATTAATCATAATCAACTAGGTAGTTAATTTTGTATATAGTTACGTATTTAATTCACTAGACATTACTTATTAGAGCTATAAATAATAGTTTAATTAGAAAAAAAAATGATTTTTGATCATACAATAATTTTTGCTTATATTTTGTGAATATTAATTTATTTTGAAATTTTGTTCAATCCATAATATTATGTTTATCCTTGGACATATCAATTTCTATTAATTCATAACTAGTTTATTTCATAATAATTAATATTTTAAATAATCTTTCAATAGTCAACAAGCCACGAGTTCATACTATATATAGACTACAGTGTGACAATATGAAGATGTGTGAAGATGAACTTGAATGAAAATTGTTATCAATGTTATCGTATCTTTTTCTAATTTTTATCCACGAATCGTGAATACAGACGAAGGACCAAAAATATTAAAATTACCATGTATTTTATAATATTTTAAATTCTGAGCAGAACGAAGAAAATATTGCAAGTTTTCCAATGACGTACATTTTATTTTTGTGTGTCTGTTATCACGTTTATGAGTAAAAAAAAAAAAAAAATCGCTCAAATTTTTCTCAAAACAGTGTCTAAAAATGTTTTATATTAATTGTTCTTCAGTTAGTTATTCACAGAAATTTACAATTTTTCAAAGTTTTTATTTTTTTTCTTCGATTTACCGCTGATAAAACTTTCGTTTCTTGATTAAAAACTTAATAATTTAACAAAATGTATAAAGTTTTTCATAAGAAATTTTTACAGTAATAAAAATTATTAAAAATGCATAATCAATATCTTTGTTTAAACCCAATTTTTTCTATGGTACCTACTGTATTGTACTATTGTGTTATATAAGGTTGACCTTTAATAAATTACTTGCAATGTTTGGAAAAAATTAGTTCAACCTACCAAATTACAAAATCTCCTCAAAAGTTTTTTTAACTTAGAATTTTTTTCTACTTACAATTATCTAAATTCAAAACACAAAGTACAATGACCTACTCAAAGATAATATATATTTACAACCCACAGAAACGAATTCCTCGATTTTTACTTTCATTTTAAATAGTAATTGCTCAAAAAAATATTATTAATTTAAGTCTGTAGATTCAGTTTTTTCACTTTACATTTTAAGTGTATAGTGATTTTACTTTAATTTATAAAAAAAAATATTAATTCTACCTTCTGATCGATTGGTAATTTTTTTTTAAAATTTCACAACGATTTGTACATATTTTGCAAGTATAATTGTTGCTTTAACTTTAATGATTATAATATTAATATAATGTTTTTTAATTATAAAATATTAAGAAAACATAACTTACGTAACTAGAGTTAAGTTGTTTGTAAATATAATTAAGTTATTTTGAAAAAACCAATGAGGATAACGTGTTCCAACTGTATAAATGATAATAATCTGAATAACTTAGATTTTAAATTATAATTTAATCATTTTAAATTTGTTTACTTAGCTATTGAAATTGCCATTTTTTCTTTTTGTTGTGATTTTGAGTTAGTTTTATACTAATATTATATACTATTTAAGTATAACATTATTTGATGTATTGAGTTGAGCGTCTGAATTAACTTTCATTATATCTATAGAAAGTTTTCCTCGTTTTACACAGCACAGTAAATTTAATTTATATTTATTTATTATTCACATAGTTTTTGGCCATGACTCGGCTAAAATGTTAAGGTTGACTGTTCAAGGGGAATAATGGCTGAGTGAAAGTATAAGTAGTAAATATATTTTTTACATATGTACTATATATTATGTAGATTTTTCGTTGATGTTTATGAGAAAGTATATTATTATATATGTCATTTTTAAGACTATAAAGCATTATACATAGTGGGTTTATTGGATAATAAGTACTTGAATAATAATAAAATAATAAGGAGGAAAAAGATATACAAATTGTATCCTGCGTTGACCGGAACACTGTCGGAAGATTCTGGATCAAGGGCAGGGCGCATTTCTAATTCAAGGGTCATACCCGTGGCCATAGTTGACGACCTTAAGTATTTGTTCCCGGATATACGATATACATCCGCCCAAGTTTTTTTTTTTAATACAAAACATAAAATGCACAGAATTTAAGAATACTATTATTTTTTTAACTTAAATTCAGATACAAAAGTAACTCATGTTAATACCATGTTTCACTGAATATACTTATACAAATATACGATATTTTAATACTTAATAGCAATACAATTATCATATTATTCGTATTGTGTAATTGTCTGCATATAATATATGTGTACACACAGGAGTAAATCGTAAGTAATGGGCAACTGTTACACGTTACAGTTTTTGTTTTATTATTAACTACGTCCTAGCTACACCTGTGATCACTTTAAACTAAATTTACTAACCAATTGTAAGTAATACGAAAGAAAAATAGAATATAAAAAAAAATAACATTTCACTCGGCCTATTGGCTTTACTTTTACACTTCGATGTGTCAGGATGAGACGGTAAAATTTAAAATTGTATCGGAAACCACATAGCTTGGAATTATTCCAAAGTTTTGTTCAGAAGTTATGGGTTCACGATGTGTCAGAGAAGTCTGGGTACGGAAAATTTTGGCCGCCTCTCAATTACTTTTTTTTTATACTATAGCTAGGCTAATCTAATACAAAGTTTTCGAATTTTTAACCTTTGATGATGTCTCCTTTTTAAATTTTTGTTTTTGATTTAACTTTTTCAATTTTACACTGATATTAAAAAAAAATTATACTATTTTGTGTTACAACACTACAATTTTATATTGAGAAATTAAGTTCATATTAAAAATATCTTTATACAATAATATTACTTTATTTAATTGGTACCTATATAATCCTAAAACGTATTAAAAATTACTAACACTTGTGACATTATATATAAATTATCTTTGATGATAATTAGCAATTACAATCGTTTAAACGAATCGAATGTAGCAACTGAAATTGAAACTAGAAATTCAATTTATCCAAAAATAGAGAGTTTGACCCCTGTACTCTGCAATATAATTTAATTAATGGTTAAATTATTTTATAATTACATTGATTATATTTTATATTACTATATTTAGGCACATATAACTCTGGTTTAATACAAATGCGCTTAATTAAAATTAATGAAAGTAATATAAAAACCAGAGAACTCTCTGCTGTATATTAGTTCCCAAGTGTCTTTCTTAGTATCGTTATTGAGTAGGTCACTATATTGCCCAAAAAAAACTTAACATACCTATCTATGTTTAAAATTGAGATTTAATGATAAATAATTATATTCAAAACATGATTTTGAGTAAAAACGATGTGTCAGCATCTATTTAGAAAGATATTTTTCAAGTACTTAATACGGTAGTTTGATAGCTAATTTTTACCAACATCATCGCATATTTTATATTACCAATTTGCAAGTATTATAATATTGTGTCTTATAGAACTATTGTTAAAAACTTATGAGTCAATATTAACTTATCGTAGAAGAATTTAAAGGTATAGATTAATGATATAAATATTTTAAAATTAATCTAAATATTTCTGTTGTTTAATTGTGTTTTGAAAATGATAAATATTAAATGAATAATAAATAAAATAACTAAATTTTTTTGAGGAATCAAAATCTGTAATTTTTCCTTTAGATATCAAATTTTGTCAAGATTTTATGTATATATATATAGTAACTATAAGTAAATAAATACTTTTATTATGTAAGAATAACAAAACAAACCAATATAAAGTCTGTAAACTCATTCTTCCGCTCAGGAACTAAAACAATTTAAACAAAAATTATTTTATTTAAAAAATATAATATAATAAATTATATTTTAATTTATTTGAAACTACAAAATTATATATAATGGACTAAATATATAATATAACTTTAAATTTTTGTGAACGACTTTTAAAATTGAATTTTCTATTTTAAAGTATTTTTAAAGTAAATATAGGTTCCTACGAGTAACGACTAAAGTTTTATCGTTGAAAAAATATCTTAAGTTATATAATACAGTATATATACTTTAGTATATTATATATTAATATTACATTAATTCATGTGTAGTAAAAATAGTTTAATACTTAGATAAATATTAATTTAGTATTATTTAATTATTGTTTATATAACAGCTTAAGTATGTTTTTGTGGCTGTAAAATTAAAAAGAATGAATTTAAAATTATTTATTAGATATTAAAAGTTCAGTTATAATGCTTTATTCTAAATAAATATAGTTTTTATAATACATATTATATCAGTGGGAATTTTAAACTTATCTTTTTTTTATATTATTTACTCAAAAACTAATGGACAGTTTTCAATAAGTTAAACTGATTTCTGTAGTAATTTTACTGACTTATAGGGCGTTTAAAGTTTATTAATTCAACCTTTTATTATTGGATGGTTTACACATAAATTTAGTTTTAGCACACGAAAATGGGATATTTTTTATATTGATTTAAATGGTTGAAATTGTTTACAAATTATAGTACTATTAAAATGAATTAAATTATGGAATATACAATTTTTACAAGTACTCGTATATTTAAAAAAAAATATATATATTTTTATGAATTATTTTCTTAATTGCTGAAATTTTTTTAATAATAAAAACGAATAATTGCAATTTCGACAACGATAGATTTATGTCGAATTTTAAGCATTCGTTTTTATCATTATATAAGTTTTTTGTGTTTACATTAAAAATATATCCAGAATATTAAGAATAGGAATTAATACAATTTATCATTTTAATAATTGTTTTTGTACTTGGTACTATATATTTAAATTGAAACGAAACGATAACCGATAGAAAGATACCCCGATGAAGGGTAATATAATAGCTAGTAAATGAAATATACTTAATAAATAGTAATATACGCTAACAGATATTGTCTTCTATCAATTTCTTTTTTCATATGTACCTAATGATTTATTAGTTTATCACTAAATTTAAATTTAACACGTATACATTACAATGACTTACTCAATGACACATGTTTACCTACTATACTTTTTTTTTTAAAGTTTTATTACAAAATTCCGAAAAAAAATCTATTCCATCGTGTTACTTAACCTCAGTTGTAACTTTGTCGCATACACACCGACTCCTTAAATTAAATACTTATTGATATTCTGAAGGTCACATAGTTTTAATTGCATGCCTGAGGAATTATTTTTCACCCTGAACACACATGAAATATATTATATGTTAAATATTAACCAAACATTGCCTTCGTCTTTGCATTATGACGCCCACGTTACGGGAAGCAACTTGAAATTCTTGATTTGACCATGAAATTCCTTTTTGCAGAGTGTCTGGCCGTTATAACACTTATACTGATGGCATCGAATTAAATTTAAACTGGTTGGCGTTTTTGTTTGTATTATGTGACAAAATTATACATACACTTTAAAATATATTTTATGTTTTGATTTTATATTATGTCGTGACGAATAAGCTTACAATAAAAAGTTATTTTGATAATAAACAATTATGTAGCCATATTCTTTAAAAATAAATAATAATTTAGATTTCTTAATGGTTTTGTATCATTGGAACTTTCAGGTAGGTATCTAAATAGTTGGTTTTTTTTATTTGTTCAAAAGTTTTCCTGGCATTAAATCATCTAAACTTAGGTAGATAGATTTGCGACTTTTAAGATTTGATTATCAGATAACATTGGCTATAAAGTACGATTAATTGGGCTTTAAATTTAACTGAGTACATTAAATAATAATAATGTTTACATTGTACAATAATTATGTTATACATAATAATTTAAATTACAATTAAATGATATTTACAATAATAAATAAATTTAAATGAGCTTATTTAAAACGTCGTGGGTACGGCCATGTTGGAGTCTGTGTCTGTTAGAACGACATTCAGCACAAAGTGTTGTGGACTGTGTGCTTTGTGTAAATAACAGAAGAAGCTTACCGATAGGTCCTTGATGTAATAAAATAGTTCTTTAAAACATTTGATAAAGTTTCAAAATATCAATATACGCCCTTATTGTATTTGTTTTATGTTTATGAAGTTGTAGTTGCTTCACAGCCTACACCGTGTAGGTACTTGTTCAATTAATTATTCATCTTAACTACTTTGAACTCCATTCTTTCACGACAAAAATATACATAAGCGGGTTTAATACCTTTCAAGTACTAATTCTTATGTTTAACGTTGATTCCAATATACACTTCTTATGATAAAAAAAAATTCTAATCCATTATTGATTTAACTAAAATTGTTGAAGTTTCGTCGCTTTAAAATGTTTTTAGCTCTCTGAATAGGCAAATGCATATCACTAATATGTATATACTATACTTTTTTGGATTGACGAGTGGCACAATTTCTATTTAAGTTTAAGTTTAACTACTCAATATGACAATATGTAATAAATTAGTATTAAAACGATTGTCAATATTTTTATTAGGCAGGTACCTCGTACCTATACAACATTATATAGCTATTGTCTATGTATAAATATACATACATAATAATAAAATAGTTATGATTGTATATGATTAAATAAACTCATTATTATTATACTTTATTATGTTTTTATATTGGATTTCAAAGTAAATACAAATAGTTAATATTTAAATATAACATTAAACGCTTATACATATTTAAGAATACCTACACATATAATTTTAATATTAAAATTAAACTCTCATTTTTGGTTTTATGGGGCAAATATATATTTTACTAATGATTTCTACCTATTAAGAAGGGTGGCGGTGATGCATTAAAGCTTAGAACAGCTGCACTGGTGTAACCGGTTTTGTTTATCACACACAAATACACACTGTCTATTACATAAGTTAAAAAATGATATGTGTGACGTCAATTCATTATAATCTCCATCAGTTGTTCTCGTATCAATTAGATTTGAACCCTTTAATTGATAATTCTCGAGATACATCTATAATATATATTTATATAAATATGTTTTTATCATCAATTTTATAATAGTTATTAACAAAATATTTATTTGAATGTTTATTGCATATATTATCTCTTTAAATACATATTACTAAATATAGAACAATCTATGTAATTTCCATACAGGAAATACTGTAATATTATAATCATTATATACTAATTAGTGGACTTGATTTTCCAAAATTTGCATCTATGATCACATTACTCGTACAATAAATGGTAAGCACATATATGTTAGATTCTGAACGAAGTGATGAATGTATTGCTTTTTTTTTTTTTTTTTTTGTGTCTGACGACAACATTTGGAGCAGTAATAATGCTCCGATTTTTGACTTCAGCCCCTCCTCTTTGAATAGGGAATTGAATCTAGTTGGTACTTTAGGGGGGTCAAAATTAAAATTTTCTAATAGTTTTCAAAAAAATCGAGAAAAACAAAAAAAAAATGACAGAAAAATGGAAATTTTACGGAAAAACCACTTTTCGACAAAATCGATTTTTTGATTTTGCTGTAACTCAAAAACGAATTATTGTAAATACTTGAAATTTTCACCAAATGTTTATATTATGGTTATCTCTTTACAGTTAAATTTTCGAAATATTTTGACCATTTTTAAGCTACTAATAGACAATTTAAATTTTCGACTTTTCTAAGTTTTTTTTTCTTCAAATGCCGATAAAAATTTTTTGGGTGGCCAGAAAATCTTGAAAATTTAATACAAGGTTTCTTATAAGTTGTTCTTAAAGTTATAAAAAAAAATCCGAAATCGTTAGTCACAATTTTTTTTTATAAGTGTTTAAAGTTCGAATTTATACGAAATATGTCAAAATTTAAATTAAATTTCATACGCTCATAATGCGAATGTTGGCCATAGTAACCATAGTAACATATAAAAACTATACTATTTGTTTCAAAATAAAATATTTGACAATATTTAAATATAATATATCTTAAACCGACAAATCATCTTCGTTCAGAATCGTTTTTCGTATACAATGATACCTATCATTGCATTCAAATTTAACCTTCCATAGTCTGAGGTCCACCCCACCCCCTAATATACAGCAGAGCGATACCCACTTACCCGCTTTTTTAATATTGTTGATGGTATATTTTGTATATTTTTACATACAAAATACTGCTATAAATAAAATTATAAAAGTCATTGAAAAAATATTATTATATTATTATGATAAACAATTATAAAATTTAATATAGGTTATGTATCTATAAAAAATATACAGATAGTAGATACTTCAAACAAGTTTTAAAATATACTTACAATTTGCAATATTATTTTGCGTGAATTTTTACACTTTATAAATCATTTGAATCAAATTTATTTTAGCATTTTCATGTTTTACATTAATTTTATAGAATATTTAACACTAATTATTTTTTTTTAATTTACGTGATTGAATTAAAAATATAAAATGTATAAACTAAAAAGAACTACTAAGAATTTTTTTATAATCAACTAAAATACCAATAATACAATAGAGAAAACACAAATATCTTTAATATTACAAATACAATATTATGATATATTTTTTTTTTATCTATTATGAGTTAACTGCAGCAGTCCATATAATTTTTTTAATACTATACTATTGAGATTTTAATAAATTATAATGGATATCTACCTACTACCTAGATTCATAACATTCATAGTAACTATGAACAGCTTTAAATTTATGTGCTTATATATTGATAGACTCTGTGGACTGTGATAAATAAGTTAACCTAGGGCTACAGAACGGTACATTAATTAACAAATTCCAGGTATACTATGCTTATATAGAATCCATTAAGAACAATATATTATGTTCCCTGTTGTTATGAAAAATATTGGTATTTTTATAATCAATTTCATTATTGTTTAAGACTTTTATTTTCGTATTTTTAAAATTGTAATAATTAAAACATATTTTTATAACTTTATTGTCAACAAATTATTCTATACATCAAATCATTAAGATAACTTGAAACATTTTTTTAAAAGAATTATTATTACTAATGACCATTTATGGTTTTAGTATTTACTACTAATTAAGCATGTTATAAATTTTCAATTTTGTAAGTAAGTACTATTAACTAATGAAACAATATTACATATACTAATTACGGCTCAATGGATTATATATACAACATCATCGTTCATCAAGGAACTATTATATAAACATACGATTATATCCTATATAATAGTAGCCCATGAGGATATTTAGGATAATAGTATATTATGTCCTTTTAAATATTCGAAGGCAAGAAAAAACTTCCGGAGTCATCATATTAAAAAAAAAATGTATCTAGTTGTGTAATTGTACACCTATTGTTTTAAAAATATTAACCTCGGACAGTATACAGTGTATACACTATATAGTTGTAGCCGCTGATTGCCTTCAAATCAAAAAACGAATCGTCTACGCTTCATGTCCACGTATATTCAAAACACGGACGCAAATGCGTTTAAACACGACCAGAAAGTACAATTAAAAAAACATGTCCTTAACCCACCATTGTTTGTGTTTTACTTTAAGTATTCAAGAACAAAATCTATTCTATGGTTAATCGTTATTGAAATATATCAATTCTATAGAAGCGTGATAAGTTCGAAATATTTATTGTCGTGTATAAACGTCGTATCACATATTTTGTTATAAGTGTTATAACCCTTAATCCTTGTCATATATATTATTGAATTATTTTGAATACAGCATTTCAATAGAAACAAAGTTATAATATAATTATATTGTTATTTAGGTCATTAAAAAACCAAAAATTAAAAAAACAGCTCAGCTTAATCAAATATATTTTGAATAAATAAATATATTTCATATAGAGTATAAAAAAATTAAATTTATTGTCTATTTTTAAACATTGGCATGTATTAAGAATTTTCTTAAAAACATAATTTATTTTAAGTAACTGTATATTTTTGTATAATTTCACTTAAGGAGGTAATAATTACAAAAATATAAAAATAATTGTTTACTTTTGTAATATAATTTTAATATAGGTGTATAGGCTAACTTTCAAATTTGAACTATGTTGAATAATTTATTTATTACCTATTATGTTTTAATTATTGTTATTGAAATAATTGTATTAATTATAACTGATAAAATTACTTATTTTTATATTATTTAGCTTAATTATGATTATGTAGAATCATATATTTTCGATAATTTAGCAAGTATAATTCTTCATGTTGACACTGTAATTATTTATTGAGAATGTTGAAAAATGGGTCCAATGTAAGTGCCATAGAATGGTCTGCACGAAAGACGATCCAACTAGAAATATCACAATATCGGCATACAATGACCATAGAGTGAAGACAAAAACGTCAAGGTTTCTCATCTAGAGTTTGACATTTCCGTACGATTATGATTAATAACCACCACGGCGTCCATCTTTGTACGGAGGTGGGGAGAAAAATATTGTTAGTATATTATACTACATAGACGATGAACTCAAGGCAAGTTCGCGACTCAAGATTATTGCCATGGCACAAAACTGAAACCTTGTAAACCTAATAAATTACATTATTACCGAAAAGGTTTCGGCGCCCACTAAATAAGAATGGGTGGGAGAAAAAAATCTACGTGATCTTTAGCATTGCTTATTTTTTTGCAAGGTCGCTTCTTCATTATAATAACACACACACACACACACACACATACGTAATGTTGATATATATAAGGTTTGGTAATTTGGTCCTTGAGAGGTTCAATCACCTAAAGACCAAAGTAAAATGACTGAAGAACAAAAAATAAACCATTGCATTATATTTGCACTTTGTACTTTTTCGTTATAGCTTGAGTGGTTACCTTTATCAGAAAATACAGATGAGGCTGATATATCTAGTGTAAAAAAAAAAGTTTATTTCACGAATTTTTAATTGCGAGAATAGTTGTTTTCAACGATTGTGTTTTGAAATTTATTTATTTTTCCCACCTTACCATTATATGTAATCCGAAATTGCGTTTTTAAATCATACTGATAATTAATAATGAATATATAGTTAATCTCAGGTCGCGCAAGTTCATTGTCACAGAACAATAATCACTTTTAGGGCAACGACACCTGTTCTGATTATAATGAAAAATAATACATTGCAATAGATAATATTTATAATGTGTACTATTTACCGGTTTATGAGAAATAAGAACTGAGTTATCATAGGCGTGCGCACAGTGGGTTCCGGGTGTGCCTGGGCAACCCCCGACATGTTATTGGAGCCCTAAAATTTAAGTCCTATAGCATTTATATGGGTCCGTATTTTAACTAATGTTACTAGAATAAAAATGATATATTTTCTAAAATATGTTGTAAAAAATTATGTTTTGGGATAAAAAAAATACTTACAACTTAATACAACTTAAAATATTATAAATTTGCGTGGTAAAACTTATTATGATTATAACAGCTAGATGTTATTATTTATTGACTACAAAAGTAAAATAAATAAAATATATTGCAATCATCTTAAAAATAGGTCCAACTATCTAATGAAATATTATATAACTTGGTACTAGTAATAATACTAATTAATATGTGATATAATTTAAGTACCTAATGTTTTTCAAGCATTATAATTTATTAAAATATGTACATGTCTTATTAAGAAAGGGCCCAAATTAAGAAAAGGGGCCGAACAAATTGTAGGCACCCCCCGAAATTCAGGTCTGCGCACGCCTATGTGAGTTATATTACAATGGTTGTTGTGCTTTATTATTTTTTAGACAAATTTAAAATATTTATTTATGCAACCAAAATTAAAAACGGCACCTCAAACCATATTAAGATATTATTCTTATAGTTTTAAATGTTTTAATTATTATTATTATTGTCTAAAGATAAGGTTATTCGGACGCGGTATTCATTGAGAAAATATTGGTTTAATATGATCGGACAAGGCCGACCCATAATAATATGCTCTCAAGATTTATAAAATGAGACAGTAGTTATTCTGGCACATATTACTGCAGAAATTAACATTTATTTCCTGGATGTAAAATCCTGGATCAGCACCTATACTGGTTAAATTTCTAGGTTAGTTAAATGAAAAAAAATGTACATCTATACGTTTGAAAGAATTATTTAAATTGATTTAAATTAAAAATTAACTAACGACTATATCAAAATAAAAATAAAAACATTTAGGTATCTTTATGTTATGTTGAGATTCGAACATACATTTTATTAATATAATATTTTGCCATCTTTTAATAATTAATAGGTACAAACGCTCCGTTCATTGCTCCAATGAAGCTGGCAAAAAAATTGTGAAAATTAATAAAAAATATGATTTTCAAAATATTGGTATAATTTAATCAATCGTACAAAGTCGGGGCTTCGTAAATTCCACTCCCCCTTCAAAGGTTTTTGGATAATAATATTTTTAATGAAATTTTAAGAATAATTGATAATTCGTGAAATATTAGCATATATTTTTAATCAATTAAATAATGTCGGGGACAAACTTCTTGGAAATTGCAGACTATATTAGTTAATAAAATTATCAAAATTGTAATATACTAGCCCAAGGTTTAGTATTCTATTAAAGAACATTTATGTATCATGTAAGCTTAAACTAATTAAACTAATGAACACTCAAAAAAAACTAATCGTTCAACATAAAATGTTTAAAATGTTTAATAGGATAAATAATTTAAAAGGTAAGATTATCTTAGTTTTAAGTTTTAACCTTTATACATTTCATAATATATTTCTAAAATCAATAATTATCGGTTTCGTGTTTTGGGAGCTGAACATGTATATATCTAAAAATATAATGATAAATAGTATTGCAATATATCGTTTTCGGCAAGAAAATGAAATCCATCCTGTTTTGCATATTTTTTTATACCATAGTATTAAATTTGGATCCTCCCATACAATTTTGTTAAACTTGTTATAAGAACTATAACATAATAATGAATATTAGAGTGAGAATTTCATAATAAAATTAGATACTATTAATAGAAACAATTTAAATTATGGGTTATGTTATATTTATAACACTTTAAACAAACACCGAAATAAACATACGAATTATTTTTTTAAATGTTTTTTATTATAATTATTTATTACTGATTAATTATTGTTATCATCTTAATTATAAATAATATAAAATAGATTAACCTAATTACATTAATTTTAGTACTTGAAATACATTATAATAAATGTAAAGAAAATTATTGATTGTTTGCAAAAAAAAAAGCAAAAACTCATGACTGGCGATTAATAAAAACTTTTATTTTTATTTTTATAAAATTGATGCATAATAGTCTTAATAATTTAAATTTGAATTTAATATATATATATATGACCTGCGTGCAAGGGTCATGGTCAAAGATTAGTAAACAGTAAGCTATTTTAAAATGTTATTCTGACCTTCTTTGATAACTACCGAAATGAACATGGCAAAGTTTATTAACTGTGGTAGTATGGTGCAGTATAACAATTTACATTACATTTATAAATACACAAAAAATATTTAATATTCATTATCAAAGATTACCTGGCTATTGATATTGCCTCCATTAATTGTATTATTGATTTATCCTTGGCTTTGAAAACAATAATTATACAAAATACTAACCATAATTTTTTTAAGCATATTTAAAATCTATGGTTCAAGGCATAATAAGTAAATTTTAATACTAATATATGAATATAATATACTTGATGTCTGATGATGAATGTTAAACAAAATCCTCGAAAATTATTTTTATTAATCCTTTTTTAAATAACTAGTAAAGTTGATTCGATATTACTTCAATATTTATTATTTACACTATTTTATTACACAGATCTCATATTATGATAAATTAAAGTATAATATTTGAAAATCTATTAATAATTTGGCATGGACATATTACATTTAGACATGCAACACCCCTGCACAATATAATTTATTTAACAAAATTATTTTATTATTTGTCTGAACATATTATATCAACATATAACAGCAGAATACTTAGTACAATGAAGCTCGTTGAAATACCTATTCGATAAAAAGGTTTTATATACAATATAAAACGTTTAATAATTTTTAGGTATTATATCTACACCACAATATAATATGCATAACATATATTATAATATCAAATATGTCAAATATTTATAAATGTGTATACTGTATATAATATTCTATAGTATTATGTATTTATGTGAATTTTATATTGTTATATATATGCATTAATAGCTTCTTTTATAATATTATTTTATCAATATTAGCTTAATATTGAATACCATAATTTTTAGTATTATAGTTGAGGTTTTTTAAATATATTTATTATTTATATATGTAATATTGCCATATGTATGCATTCACGTGTTAATATTTTATTCTAATAATAAGAAACAATAAATAAGTTATAAAACTTTAGAAAATATGTTGTATGAATAATTTATAGTCTAAATAATAATGATTTCTTTGTTAAATAATTAAAACTTGTGTTTGAAAAATAAATATTATAATACAAACAGTTTTCTGCAAATAAGTGTACAAAAAACTCTGTTATTATTCATTGCAAATTGTAAAATTTAACAAAATATAAGAAAGATTTTCAGCTATAAAATCCTAAGGGCTCCAATATGGAAATAAAGAAATTAAAAGTATATAATATACGGACAAATGACAATACGCGTGCCATTTAAAAAAATTTAAAGATAATACATATTATATTAGATTACTGGCACGTTTGGAATGAGTGAGTATTTGTTTTACAATATTATTACGAAAAAATATAAATGTTTTTAAAAATGTCTGATCATTTGAGTTAATTCAGCCAAATAAAAAAATATATATTTACCTATATTATTTAACTACGGTTCATATAATTAATTAAACTTTATACTGAAATAAAAATAATATTTATTGAACATATTAGTAGTTGGATTGAGTTTTGAAATAACCGGAAGTCTTAAACGTCTATTTATTGAGTTGTATAACAATAAAATATATGAAACTATAATCATAATTTTTTTTAAATGATTGCTTAAATATTTTAACTGTACTAGCACGTTTTTCAAAGTATCTTCATTGTTACTAACAAAAACATTCTGCTAATGAAATAATGATAAATAATAAAAAAATGGAAGGAAAATAATATTGATAGGTATATTGTGTTACAAATTCGCATCATCAAACGTATCCAACTAAATAATTGGCGCGTATTCTATTCTTATTTTGAGTTCATGGACATTCATTGACCCATCTCAAAAAATCGTGCAAGAAATAACAGCGAATAATTTGCAGATTATAGGTTTATTCATTAACAATGAAATATAAAGATTTACACTTATTTTCACACTAATTTTTTTTAACCAATACAAATTTCAAATACTTATTGCTTGATTTTTAGTATATAATATATATATTTACGAGGAAATGGGTATTATAAATTATCAAATAATTGAATCATAATATATATATAATACGTAATATATTTTTTATGTAATGTTCTGATGTCAAAAATTTTACTTATACTTTCAATATAAGACACTAATAATTTAAATTTATAATAAATGAAATGAAATGAGATAGTAACTCATAAAAAATAATAAAATTAGTTAATTCTAATTAAAGTTACTTACATATTAAACACGGATATTATAATAGCACAACTAGCATGTTAACACCCTTTTTCTTCTATTATAACGTTATTAAAAATTTGATTTTTTAGTATTTTTAAATATACTCAAAGTCGATAACTTCCATTTCTTTTGCTTTTTTGTTCGGAATGTCCTATAAAAATACAAGTTTTTATTTTTTAAACGACATCCCCCTTTTCTAATGTAAATTATTTAGCGTAGAATTGTTCTGAAATGTTGACGATCAAAATCAGAATTCGAATGAATAATTTTTAAGTTATTTTACATCGTGTACTAAGTATAATATATGATATATTAATAGATTTGGAAGATATAGGGCAATAGTAATTTTAAAATTGTAGTAATTTACATACATCTATCAATATATTTATAATTTATAAAAATGGTTTTGAGTATAATAAATACTATATCCAATATTACATTATTACATCTACTTTTATATTATTATAAAACCATTTTTTAGGACTTTAATTCTTAATATAAACATTATAAGAACTGAACAATTATACACTTTGAATTAGGTACCTACAATAAGTTTTTCAGAAGACAATCCACTAAACAATTCGACATTAAGTAAGAATATTTTTCTCATTTAAAAAATAGACGTTTGTATTTTCACAGGAAACTTTTTATTTATTACAGAAAATCTCAAGTATCTGAAAATATATTCTTTAATTATATTTAAATATTCCAAAAATCGGAACTTGAGTAAATTCTTTTAAAATTAAAAAAATGAGGTGAGTCGAATCACCCCGTTTAAGTACATAAATAGAATGTATGTTAAGTATAACTCGTCATTTTTGTTTTTATATAATGTTTGATCTCAACGTAATGCCTCACTGGAATACCGGAAAATAGAAGAAAATATATACATAAAGTCGAACGTGCGAAAATATAACTCGCACAGTTTTATAATATAATTAAACTGAAAAATACCAGTTTTAAAATAAAATCTACAATTTTAATGATTCGGTTAATTTATACATACTTTTAATTATCGTTCCGCGTATGTAGTGTAATTAGACGTGTATGTATTACGTGTATTTTTTTAAAATTCAACCACCTAATTATTGCATCTCTCTGTTACACTGCAAGTCGCATCGGGACTAGGCCTTCTGCCAACCGCGGCGTGTGTCACCTGCGGTACATATATACGTGTTCTATTTTATTTACGTCACACGCAAGTCGTGCGCTCTCCTCTTCTGCCCGCCACACATCGCCCGTACAGGTCATGATGATGTGGCCTGTACGTAATATATTCCCCCGAGCCCAGTAGATGAACATTTCCGTATCGTTCGCGCGTTCTCTGTACAATCAAAAGTCGAGATTTCAAAGTTTGAATTGCAAGGGGGTGGGGGAGGGGGGGTGGAAAGCCGCTGGGTAAAAACAGGGAATACCGCGAACTCAGTCACCCCATCGTTCGCCATTGATTCTCAAATTCCGAAAACTTTTATTCTCCGGACGCATCACGACGGATAGGCGTTCGGACGAAACCGAAAAACAAAACAAAAAAAAACCTAATTTTGTTATTGAGTTATGCGGGAGATTCGACCGGCCGCCGATAGATCCGCACTATTATTATATTCATGTCTCGTCGTAATAATATTATCATCATTATATTATCATTTTATATATAGGCGAAGAATACGCAGAACGTACAACGCCCGGTGGCGGTGACCGTAACGTAGCAGACCGAAACAAAACGCAAAAAAAAAAAAATACAAAATAATACAACCTCCCACGGCTCGCTCCTCCCTCGCCACCCCTCGCCCCCCCGTCTCCACAAATCGTCACCGACAAACTGTTATTGGGAATTATATAGGAATCGCGCGTTCCGAAGGTTGCGCGCATTTTCGATCCGCTCTCGTGCCGCCGCCGCCGCCGCCGCGTCGACCGTTTCGATCGCGCGGCGGCGTGGGAAGGAAGAGCAGCGCAGTTGTGGTACAGACACACAAAATACGCTTACGCGCGCGCACACACATACACACACACACAGACGGAGAAGAAGAAGAAAAAGTAATACGAACATACGGCGGCGAGTGACCATGACAACGAGCAAAGTGCCGGAGCGCAAAATAATACATATACATACGCGTATTATATTATATATATAGTATATAATATAATAGGTATGAGCGTATAATATGTAATGTGTGCGGCGGCGGCGGCGGCGCTTCTGACCTTGGCCGACAGACGGGTTAACGTCCTATATCAGCGTTGCCAACGCCGTCGTCCTAAACTAGAATACATATATATATATACATATACAACGTACGTATTTATATAATATTGTATATTGGTGTTTATGTGTAGCCGTATTGTATAGGTATATAATATTATTTATTGTTATAACAATCGCAATACGAGCTGCCCTCCCCCCCACCACACACGCGAATCAGCCACTCGCCGCCGCGCACGACGCACGACGTTCGTTTTTTACTATGCGTACCTATATACACATATATAATATACATCATCTTTATATATTATTATTATTATTATTATATACATATTATACCGTATACACCTACCTACCTACCTACCTACCTACCTACCTACCTACCTAGTGTAGCGTGCAGTTTACGGCTCTAGAGGTACCTATGTGTATATATATTGTTATGTATTCTCGCTATACGCTTGTTACGCGAGTGCACTTTTTTTTCTTTTTTTTTTTTCTTCCATAATAAATATATTTCTTTCGTTCGTCGTTATTTTTGCCCTACCGGTTTTCGCCGCCGCAGTTATCCAAGAATGTTTCCCTCCGCGATCTCGCGCGCGCCAGCGCGTTTCGATCGCGCGCGCGCCGCGGTCCTCGACTCGGTGGCCGCCCGAACGTTAACCCTGAACCCGGTCGTCGCGCACGAGGTCATTTGCGCCAATGTTCACCGACACACACACACACAAACACACTTTATCCAGACCTGGGTATAAAATATACGTGTGTTCGTGTGTGTGTGTGTGTCGAATGAAGAGTTCTTGGCGAAAAAAAGTGGTTTTTTCCTGTTTCGCCTCCAGAGGATCAACGTCGGACACGACGGCGGTGGCGCATATATACATACACATGATGACGTGCAGCGTAATATTGTGATGATGACGTTTTTGGTATTATGTGTATATAAGTATCGCTGTTCGTTCCAGCGACCGTGTTTATCGTTATGATATTATATATAAAATATAAATTTACGCGGCGACGGCCATATACGATCACCGCGATACGTTATTATTATTACTTATTTATACGATGCCGATACGCGTACATCGATGTATTATACAGTATATATGGATAAAATGTACGCGGTTATGGCGCAATTAGCTCATAAACCTTGGGGGTCTTGAGCCCCGCCATAATAAATGTTCAATTTAAATGTCATATTGGTGTACACTACCCCGTCTTCTGTAGGAGTTAATAAATGTGGCCTGTATTATATTATAAATCTAAAATAAACCGTATATACGATATAGTAAACCTTTTATATACGACAACGATATTAAGTAAAAACGATAAAATGTTTTATCTTGCCAATTTGTGTTGGAAAAAATTTAGAGGTCACCTTAGACCATTCAGAGGAAATAGCACCTCCCTAATTGTGCCACAAACTATACATGACGATGACATAAATAATACGAAAGTCTGGTTAATATTTGTCGCACTTGTATAGAGGAAATAATTCGTCTGTATGAAACGAGTCAGTGACATGATGTAAAATCTGTACTCGGTGTACCTAGAATTAAGATAATTTTTTAATACCCAGTAATAAGATCATCTAAAATTGAGAAAATATGAATTTATTTGACAATCGTCCTTTATAAAATTTAAATTTGATATCGATTTGTTGAAATATTACACAGCGATGGCAGCGTGGTTTTTTACAAATTATTATGTTCGTTTGAATGCATTATACTATATTATAACATGCAATATAGGTTCTCCGAATCTCTTTAGGTATATCTTATTAGTTGATCCCGGGTTACAATGCAAAATGTATCTTTTTTTGGTTGATATCAGACAATGCTTTCCAAGTACATATTCCATTTCACGTAATGGGTGCTTCAAAGCTTAAACTTTTATTTTGCATTTTTTTACATTAATGTATTTCGACGTTATTTCATTTGTATAGAGCATTTTTTAGCATTATTGGGTCATTTTGTTGGTTTTAATGCATTTATTTTGTTGATTACACTATACAAATTTGGCCTTATTTAAAATATTACTTAAAAATATAACTGAGTAAAATTGATTTGGCTTAATATACAATAATTTGCAATATTATATATGTTAGTAAGACGTGTCAATAAATGCGGGTACCGTGCAATTATGGGTGTTGTGATGACTAAGAATTTTATGAGTGTTATAAGTGTTGTAACTTATGATTACATACATGATATGTGTACATTAAAATGTGAAAATATTACGTTATGATTTTATATTCAATGTATCATGTTGTTTCAGGGGAGCAATTACATTGAAAAACTGAGTGCGCTGAAAACTCTATTTTTTTCATGATGTTATCCTTATGGTCATGAATACCTATTACTATTAAAATCTAAATTATCATGAAATAAATTTGAGGATGCTTTAATTTTCAAATTAGGAGTGTTAAACACACCCAAGCCCACAAATGGCACCTATAGTTATTATTGAATGTGCAGTATTAATGCGTATTACAACTGAATATTGGTCAGATGACAGATACTATTGTGAAATCAATAAAATGAATCTTTGCAAATATTTGTCAATTTGTAACGATTTTAAATTTTTATATCAAGTATAACATGCGAACATAATAAGTTAGTGTCTATGGATTATTTTCAAAGAATAAGTAATAATATAAAATTCATATTTCTCGATTTTACGTCAAAAGTCATTGAAATATTATATGTTAAATGAAAGATTATTTAAAAAGTTAAAATAGCAATTTTTTAGTACCTATCGTGAATGACTAATTATAACACGCAGTAATACCGTCCAGTATGGCGTGTGTCTGATGTCCACGTCCGCGTCTGAAATGTAGATCTTTTGGTTAAAAAAATATACCTTTTATTTTTCCATATGACCGTATGCCACCGTCACAAAGGTATATCATATGTGTAATAAGCAGATCATATAATAATCAAAACGAACACGTTTAACCGAATTTTTGTGTATTCTTGCATTAATTATTTTATATTTATATAGTGTGTAAACTGTAAATACTATATAATATTATAATATAGTATATAATAATATTATATGAAGTTGCCGTTGATGATTGTGCGCGCGTTTCCGATGTAATTACGTTTAACTTTGGTGTATATTTTATAGGTATAAATTCTAATTCTAATATTATCCAGTAATAATTATAAACAATATTTATACCTTATACGTATCTATAAAATCGCTGCAATAAAATCTGTACCATTGATATTATACATGATACTTGAGAAAAAAAATTATTATTTCATTCATTGTTAATATTGTCGAATTATACATAGGTATATAGGTAGAAGGTGATTTTTTATCAAAAAAAACTCATTATTTAAAAATTAACATTTTTGAAAATATTTTCCCTAAATAATTTTTCTAGTTGAAATAAAACATTTAATATATATGTATATATAATAACTAATAAGTGTGGTTCATTAAAAGAATCACTTGGCATATACCTATAAAATGTATATTTTTAATATTATTTATTTCATTTATTACAAAATGTATAATTATGTCATCCAGCAATTTATATCAGCTAATTACATAAATATTACGTTTTAAAATTTGTATTATTTCGTTTGTTTGTTTGCATGTATATAAGTGTTAAATATAACAATATATAAGTATAAAACTTCATGTTAAACATAAATAAATATTAGACTGTTTTAACTTGATGAATCTATTTTTTAACGGCTAAAAAATATTTCTTTTTAGAAATAAATAAAAATAAACATTTATAATTTCTAAAGTTAGCTGTCCAAGTTGGCAAAACTCACGCGCTTGGTGCTTTTTAAAAATAAAATATTGACCTCAGTTTTTATGGATTTCAACGATTAAGACCTTCAAGAGTACGATAAACCCATTTTAATTTCATATATATAGCGGACATGCGTCATTTAATTTTTAGCTGCCATAAAAATATAATTGAACTTGAAAATATTCTTAGTGCACCGTTTTTATAAATTACTCGCTAACTAAATCGTTATTAATTCAATTATGCATTAACAATTTTTATTGATTTGTACAATTGTACTCTGCAAGTCATGTCCATTGTTTTTTTTTTAAACCTATTTATTATATATTATTTATAAATTGCATGTATAAATTGCAATATATAGTTCTTCAGAAAACTGATCGGAACCGGTTTAAAGTACTATAGCTGACCAGTACGACTAGTACTTCCAGAGGTATTGCGGTCAGAAGGTATTACTCCGTATTCTTAGTATTACATTTATTAATAGAATAACAGACCTATTATGTGACCATACTACAACATGTACAATGTTATTAGATTAAATTATAAAAACTTATTCCATTTATTTTATTTTCTGTTTAAACCGAATTAAAAAATAAATAGTAAAGTTCATTTACACTCGAGGATTATATTTTTAAATACTTAGATGTTTTACTATTTAAAGAGTAGCGTTAAATATTTGTTTTCCAAATGAGAACCACCCTTTTATTGTACAGTATTATTAAAAACATTAAAAAAAAAAAAAATGTATACGTAGGTAAACTAGGTATGTAAGTTTTTGAGTTGTTTATAAACTTTATAAGTACAATTACATAATAATTCACGATATTAGGTTTAGAAGATATATGGACCAAGATAATTTAAAAATTATACTATTACCTAATTTAATAAAATTGTAGAATTTGAAAAATGTGTTCAGGTACATGGTTTGTTAAATGCGGGTTATATTATATATTATTGATAATTTTATAAATGAAATAATGTGAATAATATAACAATTTTTTCTTATATTATAATACCTAATGATAGGTAAAAAGTATACTCAAAATGTATTTTTTTCTGATTAAAAAAATCTATTATAACTCTAATAGAGGAAAATATTATGGTTTTATTATTATATATATGAACTTAAAAATTTGGAAAATCAAAATTTTAATAAATGCAATTTTAAAGGATCAAAGGAGGAAATTTCTGGGTGAATTACTGATTTAGTAAATTATTATAATTGAAGATGTGTAAATAATATCAATTTTTTTTAACTATTGTCAATCCGTATAATATAATGGTATTCAGTACTAGCCCATTTCATCTAATCCCGATAATATAATATATACTTTTAATTTTATGTTCAGACTAATGATTTACGATATATGTTATTTGAATAATGTATAAAATTATTTATCTAAATTGTTTGACCATAAATTGTATTATATTTTGTAACTTAAACAAACCCATTGTATATTATTTTTACTCAAAGAGGAGATTATTCTGATTATTAAGAGTAGTACAAGCAGTTTTTTTTTACTTTAGATCCTTTTTAAAGTACCAACTAGTTCCAATTTTCAAGTATAAAAAACCACCCTTAAAGTTGACTATTAAAGCAATTTCACTGCATGATTCTAAAAGTGACGTTAAACAAAATCATACCATTGTAAAACTAATTGGAGCTCTCAGAATAAAAAAAAAATACTAATACAGTAATACATCATAGTATAAACATATACATAACGAATTAATATTCAGTTAAACGAGAACGACTAGAACGTATTACGTTAAATACATTATTTAACACATCATATCTAAGAAAATATATAGGCATAATGGGTATATATACTATATAGTATATTGGGTATATCGTATACATATTTTCTTATGGAAATAAAATTATTTATACTACGAAAAACTCGAAAAACTATTTTATTATATATGTATTTTAATTTCAACAGATTATATTGGTGTAATATGGTTCATTTACTTATTAAACCATATAAATATATTCCAATTACACATAATTAGTAAGTTATTTAATTATCTATAGATGTATAAAAAATGAAACAAATATTCAAATGAGACGTATAATACGGATAATATTAAATAATATATTGGCTTTGAACTATTTTTAAATTATTAATTATACATTATTCATTATATAACAGAAGGTATTATATAGAGCATACGCATAATACATTTTTCCTTATGAAATCATTATGAATTTATAGCAAGTAGCAACACATGCATCAACGTTGCGGCGACGCACTGGTTACCATTATAACATCGGTTAGGTTATAAAATACTATACAAAGTACTATAACATATTGTTACACAATTTGAAGTTATAGACATACATTAATAATAAATATTATATGTGCTTAAGGAATAATTGAAAAAAAAAAACACAATATTACTATTATTTATCAGGGGTGTCATTAGGTGAAGAGAAGGTATCAACGATAGCGCCACTAACTTGGAATAATTGGTAATTAGCTTTATATACATATAAATATATAATAATGCTCCAACATTAAACGGATCCAATACCGTCAAAACTAGTGGCGTATAAAGGGTGGTTGGGGGTTCACTAACGAGCAACCGTATATAGGTAGGCGGTATATCCACTTAGTGTTTTTCATCATAAGTTACATTATTAGAATATTATCACTAACGAAAATCGTTTTTAAGGATATCATCATATAGCTGATATAGTTATTACTTTTACTTATTATTTAAGTTAAAGAGATATCTCTATATAGAGTAAAGATGTCCTTTACTGACCTAGGCCAGGTCTAATAATTTATTGTAAGAGGGCCTACCGGGATCGGGGATTTTCCTGGTATCCAGGCAGGCCAGTATATACGCCTGGTTATTAGGATTATAAACGGTAAGTGAATATTTTCACGTATATATATATATATATATATGATGTATATTATATTATACAGTATATAATATATATTAAAATATTAAATGACCTGATGAAAAATTAAAATAATTGGTCTGCCTGAAATCTCACACACCCGGAAACTGAAATTATGCCTTTAATATTGTATGTGATGTATAGCAACTAGCAACACAATTTAAATAAAACTATTTATTAAATAATTAATCCATCGCAATAAATTGAAAATAATGAGTAAAATAAACATTAAAATAAGATACACCCATAAATTGTTCTCTGAATTGTAAATTATTGAGCTGGTTCAATATTTTTGATATTTGTCCCCAATTAGTAATAAGTGTAATATGAATATTGTCATTTTATAACCACTTGCTATATATTTTAGTTAATGTTTTATTTCGAAATTTTACTTAAAATAAATACAATTTAATATTATATATTATAGTATATACATAGATACACAATATAAACAACAGTTTACAAATTCATTTTAATAAATTATTTTATGATTGTAATGCATAGGTACCTACCTATTTAAAATGAAAATAATTAAAAATAAAGTTTAATAAATTTCAGTTTATAATTTTAATTTTAATTCAAAAGTATTTTAATCTAAATAAAATAATATTTATAATATAAAGAGTTACTAATTATTTTGCGCGTATTAAATAAAATAAATTATATAAGTACCTAATACATATAGTTATACAATATACATAGTATGCTATCGTAAGTTTTACATATTATATAAATCATTTTTGAACGCTCTTCATTGATGTTCTTAAAAATTAAACACAATTTACAAATAAATTACAGGGCATTTTTTTAAACAATTTTTTTTATTTATAAAATATTGTTTTCCAGCACACATATACTGTGTGTGTATAATAAACTATAATATTAATATTAATAAGAAAAGTTAAAATTATTATTTTATTTCAAAAATAAAATTTAAATCGTAATACATATTTAAAATTTATAATTTTGGGAAATCTTATTTTATTACTTTTTATATTGTATTGTTCAATGAATTCACTGTGCGTTAAAAAATGTATAAATGTACTCATACAAATAAATGCGATAGAACTTGTATTATTGTAGGTATACGTTTCTGCAATCGTGCGTTTTAAAGACAAATTAATAACAAAGTGTTAAACATTTTCCCAGGAACAATCGGGAAAAATTTACGTATTTTTCAGGTACTTATTTCTCTTATGATATTTTTTCTTTGTTTATTTCCCGAGTTAAACAGGATTGTCAGTTATAGTGGTGTACAATATGCATTGTATTATAGTTTGTGGGTATAGCTATTTATTTTTACACAGATACATTTTCCAGTGAAAAACGTTGTTTAAACTGTTTCAATTTTACAAAATATGATGACGATGTTCATCGTTATTCATTATATATAGATTGTAATGGTCTTGTAACGTGGAAAAAAAACGCTTACAATTAGAGAAACGAGGATCAACATCGGCGCTTGTGTTTGAAACCGCGCACGTAGGTAATAATAACAATTATAAAGAATATAATATAAAAGTGCATGCCACCAGTTGACGGAACCCATATAAATTGGTATTTATCATATTATCAATATATATAGGCACGTGAGTTTACACTGAAAACCACGCAATACGTCTATATCTAATGAAATGTGTGTGTGCGTATGGTCTTCTATACCTATATAATATATGTAATATTCTAGTATTATAATATTATATTATTACATAATAGTGCGTGAAAAAAAGAAAAGTGTAAGATAATCGTTTGAAAAGTGAACGGAACGCGCGTACGCCGATATAGTATTATAATATTAGTGTATACCTAGTGAGGACGGTGACCAGAAAGAAAAAGGAAGAATATAATAATAATAATAATAATAATAATAATAATAATAATGCGTAGGTATTGAAGGTCACGAGCGCCGCGGTGGTTTAACAGATTACGACGGGTTCGTCTGAAGTGTGCAAGCCGGCCGCCGCCGTCGCGTCTTTTATATAATACGTTTTGCATAATCGTTAAACCGCCGGCCGGCAACTATACGGCGGTGGCTAAAATTCTCGAAATATCTAGCACCAACGTAGAATACACCGATTCTTATTCCTAGCAACAATTTAATATTGTGTTTCTGACGGTGAACTCTGGATGCGCAGACGCCTTGCCAAAACCCTATGAATTAAAAATATTTAATAATAATAATAATATTAATAACGATTACGATGATAAGAATATTTATTGTAAGACTACCTATACCGTAAATTCATAAGCGCGTTTAGTGTTTACGTTAATCGGTATGATCACTGCGAATTGCAAAAATAAAAATACTACATCGGACATAATATTATTTATAAGCATAAAAAATCTATATATCCCGTATAAATACGATATACCTACCTACAGTACAATAATAATATGCGATAATCACAGCGTTGACCTACTAGCGTATATTTTTAAATATATTACCTATTGTATATTGCACATTTACGACTTGAAAATATACGTAACAATATCGGACGTAATTTATACTTTGCTACCGTTTTCCATTGAAAACGTATGATATATGGATATATGTATACTGTTTATATGCCAGCTCTATTGGTGGTTAATATTTATTACCGATGCAAAGACTATAAACTTGACATTGGATTCTCAATGGTTTATTTTCATACTCGGACACATTGTGTACATATTATTATAGCCTATAGGTATAAATGTTTAGCAACTACTTATCTAAGTGCCTACTGGGTTTTAATTTTCGGGTACCGAAATGTTTGAAATAGTTTCAAGATCCTCGAACAATTCTTTATTGTTTTTTTGTCAAAATTAATCGTTAAGTTTTAAATAATTGTTATTAAATAATGTGTGTGTAATTTTTAAATACTTATTGTCTAATATTTATGATTAAAACCAATATAAAATATGTTGTTTTTAATAAATTGTAACTCACATATATTTTGGACTTAGGTATTATGTTTATGCATTAAAATTTCTTAAATTATGTAGTGGTGTATTCTATTCTAATATAAGCCTTGCCGCCCTTGCATACTGCCTTTTGTGTTATATCAAAATCCAAATAGCACAAATTTGAAAATAGCCCCGTAGGCTACAGTGTTAACACGTTTATCTGATAAATATTAGTTTATTTTGTTTACTTTTGTAACCAATAATAACAACATACATATAAGAAATTATAATTTATGAAGCGAAAGAGACTCATCTCCTATAAGCTATTTCTTGTGTTAGAGAATTTAGTTCAGTTTACAAACAATACAAACAGTTTTCGTTGAATCTAAAAAATATAATGTATTACTAAATTAATATGATTAATATTAAAACTAAATTTTATAAGTTAAATCATTGATTGGCTTATAAATAAGTAGTATATATAACATGAAAAGAAAAAGTTTAGAGGTTTAAACTATAAAAAATATTTGAATTAAAATAATAATCTATTCACATTTCACAAGTACCTACCTATATAGTTTTTAAATACATTAAATATTTAAATATTAAAATCACGAAAATTTAAATTAAATTAAATTGTATACATAAATCAGTCCCAACGGATTCAGTATACAAACATGAATTCCACTTAGATTTAATAAAATTAACATGTAATTGATATGTTGTAGAATAATCATGTTTTTACTTGAATTTAATAGATGTGAAATAAATGTAATTAACGATTTTCAGAAATTTTTAATGCATTATGAATGTTACTGCTATTGATTGATAATTTATATAAAATGGATTTGATTAATCTATTTGAATTGTATCTTAATTATTGAAACTAGTTGTATAACAAAATTTAAATAAAAAAGAAATCTATTTGAGTGTTAGTTTTAATGTGATTTCTGATTAGTAAAAGTGTGCAATACCAAAATGTAATACTTAAGCTTGAAATAGACTGTACTTTAAGTTTCTTATTATAATACAATCCAAGATATTTAATATTATTAACTTTTTCTTATAAATAATATTTTGTGCTGTTACAACGTAATGCATGTAGTAGGTACTTACCTTACTATACCTTACTTTAGTACCTAAATATATTATTTATAATTATTAATGTTGTATTTATTATAATTATCTTATATTTTAAAACACATATTTGACTTTGTTTTAAGTTTAATTCAAATAAATTATTATCCTTAAACTAGGCATTGCTAATGGATTTACCTTTAATAAAACTGAACTGGTTTTTATATAAAAATTTAATTTTTCTATAAAATTCATTAATATATGGTTAATTCATTTTTCTCATCATTTTGGTAGTGAGATGAAACGAGAGTTATTTAATCAGTTTAGTCTTTGCTTTTAATACTTGGTTTGATTGTATATTTTTTTTAACAATTAAGGATGTACATCTCTAATGATAAGGATAATTTAAAAATTAGCATTAATGGAAAAAAGATAGTATAGGTACTTGATGGATTTCTTAAAATATAATTTTGCAGTCTATATTCTAAAAAAAATGATTTGTCATTTTGTTATAATACATTTTTGAATTTAAAAATAATTCATAGGAGTCTGGAGTATAGAACTAATATAATACTATATGCTTTTATTAACTTAACAGTTAATGTTTAGATAATTTGAATCCTAATCGGGTATCAAATTTACTAAAAACTAATATAATTTTCATTTTTTATTATTGATCCATACCAAATCATTAATAACCCCGCATATAATGACATAATAAGTTAGGTATACTATATATGCGAACAATTTTTTTTTAATTATGTAATTCTTATCATCTTCTTCAATTGGTCATTATTTTTCCGATAACGTTCTTCAACGCGTAATCAGGGAAATAAATATTTTTAAGAAAATATTTTCGTCATCATCATTTTTATTTTCATGTAATTTTCGTATATATTATATAAATTAATTTAAAAAAACATCTAGCCATCAAACAGTTATGTATAATACATAATTTCGTTTTCATTTGTTCTGCAGAACAAAATATTATTTTTGTTATTAGTTTCCTCTTTTTATAGCAATTCCAGACAATTCAACAATAATTGTACTATCAAAATATGATGCTTTGTATTTACAATTTGAAGTTGTTTATTTTAATTTTTCTAAAAACTTCTATATTTAAAATATTATTATACACGAAAAAACGAACTTTGAACTTGAATATTTCATTTAAACTTGTTTTTATTTCATTAAAGTAAATACCAATGTGATTTAAATAAATAAATAAATAACCAATTGAATACTAGAAAAACATGTTTATATCAGGGTCATTAACAAAATTCGAACTAAAATTTTAGCCAAAAACACACTTAAAAAGAAATATAAGTTGTTAATTGTACTAAATTAAAAAACGTATGTTAATTATATTAATAAATGAAAACGTGTTGGATTAGAAATTAGACTTGTACCTATTTTATATTTTCAATGTGTCAATAGTGCTAACTTGTCATTAGTTAGGAATTGCTTCACTCATAAATGATTTTAGAATGAGTAATAGCGTTGTTTTAAAAGTGAACAGCAATACACAATAATATCTAACCTCTAACACTCTCACTTGAGTAGTCGAGTGGGCCACCTAATAATTTGAAAGTATGCTGGTTTTTTATGTTTATTTTGTAGACACATAAATTAATATAATTGTCATAAAATTATTAGGTACTATTAACAATATTTTGTATTATAATAAATGAAAAAAGGCGTGTTATTATTTAACATTATAATAATTAAATAATAAATTGTTATTAAATATAATAATAAGGTAAGATAAGATTTAACGATAAAAATTAATTTCATATCATAACGTTTTTTTATTACAAAAATATAAAATATTTTCTAAAGATTTATAATAGACCATTTGGCTGTAGAATTCGATGAACTTGATTTTATAACCTTGAGACATTGTAGAGTGAAACAAATATTGTTATTAAAATAAACCGAAAAATCGACCTTTGCCGAAACAGTGCTATGGTGGTCGATGCACTTACACGCCCACGTCCGTTTTACTGTTGATAATATAGACTGTAGGGGAACGAACTTACCCTTTTAACGATCGAGGTTGAGCGACTATAGGGGGAAATAAATATACAACACAGCGAGGGTTGCTACGTCTATTGCAAGGATTCATCGTTATTTATAGTTATCGTGGTGGGTTTAGAGGTTAAAAGTAGTCGTATCCATCGTATTCATGTAGCCCACATTTGCACATAATATTATGAATTGTCATAACTCATAATACATACTAGATCTATTCTTGGTATCTATAATAACCTGGAGCCTGGGTCTAGGTCAGTTCAGACATCATTATCTGCAGGCAACAAAAAAGAAGAAGGTGAAGAAGATGAAGAAGAAAAGGAAAGAATAAATATATAAAAATAAATAGCAATAATGCAATAAAAACGAAACAAAATTAAGAATCACTGTTTTTTTCTCTTTTTGTGTTCACTATATATTATCCTAAGACGTGTCCTCTAAACAATAATATTTTTATACTTGCGCGCAAACATTTTCTAATTATAAATGCAGACGTTTTTCGTCGTCCATATACACAGTAAACTGCTGCACAAAAGGTGATGACGACGCGTAACATACTGTTTTTATCCGTTACTATAGTAAATGCTCAACGGGGCTCTTAGTCGTGGAATCTTAGGGGAAAAAGTTCGTGCTTATATTTTTACGAAAGCGCTGGAAGTCTGTATTCAAGAATTTAATTAACTTTGTGTTTTTAATTTTTTCCACTCATTTGGTCTGTGCCATATAGTATTATTATAGTTAATCGTATTACGATAATTTCAACGCCTTTGAGTTGATCGATTATAATAAACAGATAGTATAATAGAGGTGACTCGAAGAAAAGAACCAGCAAGAAACAACTACCTATTTACCATCGAACAAAAGGACGCTTTTCTTCGCATCAGATTTAAACTTTTTGCATTTGCATATTTTTTGCGGGATCTTTTATGAACTCCTCTGTATTCTTACTTCCTCGCATATATTATTACGATTTATGAAAATTTATTTATAATCATGTAAACTATCTTATCACATAATGGATGATGGACGAATGTATAAAATACCGTTAGTTAAATCAAAATATTAAATACGCGAAAATAAAATATTCTTATTATGTTAATAAATAATTAAATTTTAATTTAAAACCAACTTATGACTGCTAGAGGTAATATTTTTTATTAAAAAAGATCTCATTTAAAGTAGGTAATATGAGTTAAAAATAATAAGTGTATTATAATATTATATATTTCACAAAAAAAAAAAAAAAATGAAAGATGAAAATGGTACAACTTGGGTCTTGGAGATGTTGTAAATAATACCATATTGAAAGGGAAATAAGACTAATTAAGTATACAAAAAGAATAATATGAACCTCCTTCGAAATTTATATCTTATAATATTTTAACTTTTATAGTGTTGTTTATGATGAATTTTTATTCTGTTAACTTAATTATAAATAAGAGTAGAAGTATAGGAATCTGAGATGAGACTCAATAATTATTTTTATAAAACTTAATTAAATAAAATATAATTTATTTACCTACTTATAAAGTTCAAATAAGAATTGAATCCAACATAGAAAAACATGTACAACGACTTGTTTTATTAAATTCAACAAAGCTATTGACTTCACTGTTACAGTTATATATATATATAATATTTTACTTATAACTACGGCAATTATAATTATATAACTCAATAAGTATATTATATACAATAATTCTGTAAAAATGTATAAGATTAAATACATTGTAATTTGCACATTTTATATTTTTATATTTCCTTAGTTTTAATTTATTTTTCTATTTTCACTTAAACTATATTGTATATCTTAGTCTATGCTATTAAAATTTCATAGAGCCAATTTTGAAAAGTTTGTTATAAATTATAATTCTATTTAAATTCAAGTAATTTTTAAAATGATAAGCTTTCATATATATATATAATTAAATCAAATTTGGTTTGATTAGTTTAAAATTAAAATGTTTATACTTACTTAAAAAATGTACTGGATTATTTACTATCTATGCTTTATAGATACAAAAAAAGAACAATGATGTAATTTGAGGTTCGAAATTCCATATTTTACAATTTAAACAGTTGAAATATTAAATTGAATTATTTTTATTTTTATTCAGAGTGATGATTATAATATGATATCTATAAATAATTGATTTTCAATTTATTATTGCTGTATAGCAATATTATGGACTTTTCCTTTTAAATATCTAGAATTATTAATTATTTTAAGGTATCTCTATATAAACTTTAGGAATTAAATTAATCAATCAACAAAAATGTTGGAATATACAATAAGCAGTATTGTTAACTAGGTACAATATTTTACTTATTAATTTTATGAGTAGTATTTGATTTTTTATGAGTAGAATTATATAAGTATATTTTAAAATATTTTTTATTTTTTATATAATATGTAGGTGGTAGTTAAATATTTTTAAAAATTTACTTCCTTGAAAAAAAAAAATAAAAACTCCCGACTATAGTTAGTCTTTGTGTATGATGTTAAATAACATCCATTATAATGTGTACTCTTAAGTATTTATATAACATTAATATTTAGATTGATTGTTCATATAATAACTTGTAATCCTTGATAATATAAGCCACGCATATTGGTTGTTCCTTCGCCTTTATATGTTTATAATAATATGTTAAATTATTGATTTAACATAATATTATATATAAGAAAAATGATTTAACAAATGTCAAATGTTACCATTTTTAACAATGTTCCTATCTACCCCACTCCATTTAACGAAATAACCTTTATAGGGCTTATTAATCAAAACTAAGTAAACAAACTCTGTTTTTTTTTTTAAATGTAATTGTACAAGAATAGGACATCAAGACCAAGTACAATAATACGAGATATATTTTAAGAATCCTTGTCTCCACAACAAGCCTAGCTTATGGAGACAATCATTTATGTACAATATCATATTATAATAAGTATTAATATTTGTATAAATTTACATGAATGTATACTTTAAATTTTTAAATGGAAATAAATAAGTAATCAATAAATTCAGAAACATAAATTAAATAAAGTCACGAGGTTATCATTGGATTTGTAAATTCTAACGATTTGAAAAACATCCATTAGGTACCTATTATAAATATATTTTTTATTGTCCATAGCATCAATTATGATTAAATTAGCATATACATATTTACATTGTTTATATTTTATTAAGTTTTATATTTTTAGGAAATTTTATAGTCCCAATAATGGACCGATTACTTCGTAAAACAACGTTGTTGAATTCATTTCTGGCTTCGGTGAAATTAGGATAGTGGAAGATAATGTGCTTAGTGGAGTTATGTGTATTGTATGTTGGGCATAAGGCCGATTCTGTTTTTCCATAAATTGACATGGAGTCCATATAGATCATAAATATTTATTAGATTATGAAATAAATTTGCTGACTTTAGAAGCCAAAGGGCTCCAGGAGAATTTTTAATTCTAAATTAAATAGTGAAGTGGTTGGCAACCGGTGGTTATTGTATGCAGCCAAATTTATATTATTTTTAATACATTTTTATATTTTAAAGCTTTAAAAAGTATTTTTTTTTCATATTAAATAATTTAAGAATATTAAATGTTTATTATTGTTTGGCCACTGGAATAGTGCACTATAAGAGAGCAAGAGCATCCGTCTTTTTAGTTTCGTCAACCTTAAGAGCTAATTGGGCCTATATAAGAACAAGTGTATTATTTAGCTGTACAGTAAGTAAAACTTACTGTAATGTTTTCTACATACAGGGCTCCCATTTACAATTTCGATTCCCTGTACTAAATGTTTGTCTGGGTCCTTTATAAAACTATAAAAATTACAAATAAATTTCAACGGGGCCACGGGCCCTTAAAATAGTCGGGCCCCTGTACTCAAGGTCCATCAGCCCCCCTTCCTTGAGAGAGCCCTACCTACATATATGGTTAACATGACGTAATTCCAATAAGAAGTTTAAATTTTGTTAACTTTCTTGTATTTAAAAAATAGAATTATTTTTATTTTTTGAGGTGAAAAAATGAAACTGACTTTGAAGCATCACTCAGAAAGGTTATTTAGGCAATTTTGAAGTAATTTGGTTGTTATAGAAACTTGAGTTTCTTAAATTCATAATATATGTGTGTATTGTTTTATGAGTTGATTAAATTAGTAATAATACTGGGTAAGTTGTTTGCTGTGGTTTGAAATAAAAAAAAAAACTAAGCAAGAACCTTGAGATGCCTACTTTGTTTTCTAACACAAACTTATTTCAAATATGATCTCTAATTTTAGCTTGAAAGTATATTGGTTAAGGGAGTTTGTCAGAAAAATTATCATATTTCTAATTTTTAAATTAATAATTACCGTGTAGTGCAAGACAATGATATAATATTATATGAATATGACGATAGTATAAAGGTATTTAAAAGAACAATTATAATATATACGTATATTATTATTTTATACAACAAACCAGCTACAACTATTCACAAGTGATTAAGATATTATATTAAATAAGTTCTTAGAAAAATACAAATTAATTACAAATCAAATTATACAAACTATTGATAATTATAAATTATGTTTGTTTTGTAAGACGTAGGAGGGGAATAGGAATCGACGCCAATATTGAGTTATAGCTGCTATTTTTGACGTCGATTTCATCACCGTCGCTACAGTTTTGTTTTGCGTCAATTATAGTATTGAATATAGATTATAAATTTGTGCGACGACTGATGTCTGATGACGTTTTCCCATGAACTAGACCTTGGGCTCTGCAGTAAACTGCTCTTAGTAATGCGTATTTCCGAACCAAACGTTTCTATTATATTCCGCCAGTCTACTCGATCGATCAGTTTTTGAGTGGGTACCAACTAGACATACCTATTATATTATATGAAACCGAAAACGAGTTTGAAAAAATGTTTGAATTCCGATTCTGCAATATACATTATACATATAATATATGCATCACATATTAGTTTAGTAGAATCGTAAACACTAAGTGCCTTATGCTGCATCGAAATGAAATTCGACTTCTTTTGGAAACGTTATAATATAATAATATATTTTTCAGTTGCACTGATGCGAGTTTATAGAATTCCGCCATACAGCAAGCACACACCTCATACATGCATCTAAGCTATGTTTTTGTTTTTTTTATTAAGAAGTTAAGTATATTAAGCACAATGGTTTACCGTTTTTATTATTTTTTCAACAAGTTTTATATGTACATTGTATTATAGCTGTGTATTACATTATAATAATAATAATATGCTGTAGCTGTGGGATTCACAATGGCGCGCTGCACAAAACTGGTCTTGAAAATCGAACGCAATTGACCCCGACTATATAAAGGGCATTGCTCGTGAAACAACACTGTTGGCAAAAGATAAGTACAATGTCGATTGGCATAAAAAATAGACTATTTTGGCCACGCATTGACTGTATATTATATATATATATATATATATATATAAGTTTCTTTCAATATTGACGGTCACGGCAATATGTCATTCACAAATTTACTATGCCCAATTATTTGCTCAATTCGACCATAGAGAAAAAACACACATATAAGTATACAGTATACACACACAGAATATATAAGACGTATACCTTGGTTATCTGCACGTATAGATAACCGTGATATAATAGGTGAATTTTATTATCAAATACAGGCAGTTATTTTTCAAACATTTTTATTTATTAGCTATAGTGTTAGAGGTATTTAGTTATCGCGCCGAATTTGAGTTATAAATATTGTTATTCATTCCGTTTATTTTTTAATGTGTATTTGCAGATATACAATTTAATAGATTTTTTTTTATAATTTAATTTGATACAGATTAACAAAAATTATAAAGACTACGAGTAATAAATGGTATTGAATGAAATCGTTTAAGCTTTCCTATTCGTTAAATATTGACCATATAAATTTTATTGATAATGTTTAAATACAGATAGGTAGGTATACAATTATAAAAAAAAATAATAAAAACATTTATAACTTTTAATGATTTTTAACTCATTTAGTATATTAGGCTTTCTGTGAGCAAATAAAAAACAATAAACTTATTCTTAGTAAATAATATTTATTAATTATTATAAGTGTATACCTAATTGTAAATCTAAGTAGATATTATACACGTAATATATTATATAAATACAGGAGATTATTAATTCATCAGTTTTTAATTTTGCCTATAATCTATTCCGGATGACGAAATTTAAGAAGAACTATAAGTATAACTTTTAAAACACCTAAAAATCATAAAATTTAACCTGAAAATGTTGATAGACGGAGTTTAATTTATGGTTGGCATTTATAACTAAACAATTCTACTTAATCATATTATTACCAATATAAACGATTTTGATATAACTAAATATAGCTGTTATAACTAAACGTATTAGAAAAGTCTTAATACGTCCCCAATGTAAAATCAATATAATATTATATTATTATATCTCCAGCTTTAACAAAAGAGTAGGTAGGTACTTTATTATAAAAATATAAACGAATACATTTCTTCTATGTTTTGTCCCTTGCAAACTTCGTGGAAGTCGTTTGTTTAGGTGACAGGGTCTATTGTTAAATTTTTTTGTGCTTATGTCTGACCTTGATAAACATAAAAAAAAATATATTTTTTGTATTTTTGTATTTTTTTTTTTGCTCGACAAAAATCTCATGTCGTCCGGTACTTGCGTATATAATAATAAATATAACGCCATTCTATTATAAATTATAATATATTGCTGTAAATTGTAACATATATTATACGTTTTGGGTACACGCTGACCTGAAGTAAAACATGAGTGTAAACTCACGCGTCGTATGTTTAAAAAAAAGTAAAAACACGTACTAATATAGACATTGGTGTGACGGTTTTTTAAAAAAACATTTTTTTTTTGTTCACAATCTCGTGGAATTTAAAGATTCCCTCTGGGCGATTTTGTCAGTAACTAGTTCATTCTGTCACACAATAAATGATGAACGAATTTGAATAAAAAAATAATAACTGTTAAAAAACTAACGACAATTAATTATATGCCATATTTCAATATTTGTAGGATTTTGCACGATTTTGTGCGGTAGCTATTCAACCTTACGGTGCCTGTAGTATATATCATATATAGTGATTAGTGTGTCTTTAAGCGCGTTTTGTTGTCTTATAATATTTATAAAAACTATACTCACGCGCGCGTATGTAATAATGCGATGTATATAATAGCGGGTCGACTTAATTGTATTATTGTTATATATTGTTTTTAAAACGTCACTTATTATTGTTGCCATCGCATATTCGCCGCATCACCTCCTGGTGCACCTGCACCGCGCCGGTCGTACAGAGAACGTATGAAAATTGATTACGCGCACATGCCACATGCATACACGCGGCGGCCACGGTGTTACGTTGTCCAGGGTCATTGCCAAAGCTGATTACTATATATAATAATATAATATTATAATAACACACTATACAGCGTAATCTCTCTCTCTCTCTCTCTCTCTCTCTCTCTCTCTGATAATTGCCAAATACTAATTAGTATTTACATTTTACGTGATGATAAAATAAAATATATAATATAATATTATGTGTGTGTGATTCTGATATCGGTCCGCCTTTTACTCTTTTCTCACTGAGTAAAAATGACGACGGTTTTTATTACATCCTGTATCGTAAAAAATAAAACATACATTAAAATATTATATAAACAACTTTTATACATTGGAATTTAAAACGATCGGATCGTTTCTCTGATGTGTGTATGTGTTTGTGTATTGATATTATAGTATTTAGTGTATTACACATATTTTATAAACCATTTATTATATTATTATGTACGCATTATTTTATACAATGCGCGGTTACAAATTTTGTTTTCATTATCGACTGATCACGAAATGAGAACCTCCCCCCGGCCGAAAACTAATTTAATTTTAATATTTTATTATTTAAATCATTAAAAAAATATATTACTATTGTCGTTTAGCAACTCGAATATGGTTAAGATGTACCGAAAAATTATGAAATAATATAATAATTGATAATATCATTTACGACGTGTATGCCTTTAATAATAATAATAATTGTTATATTCGTTAACGAAACGCAATTTCCGGTGACCTTGTTTGGGACTTATAATATGTGTATTATAGATAATATGTATATATATAGTTCTCCCAAAAGGTACCCCGACGAATCAATGACCGTACGACGTACTCTGTGTGTGTCTGTAGGTCAATTACACCAGACTAAACACACACACATACGCACGCAAGCGCATACGTACATACCTATTATATTATGGACGTTCGCATGCAAACACTGCACACTGCACGTACGACCGAGTTAGGCCGTCGCCGACGTGTATAATATACATAGGTACTATTATTATTATTATTTATTTTCTGTTATACAATAAAAAACATTTTCCCTTTCCCGCTCACCACTTATCGTAGAATCGTTTTTTTGTGTGTGTGTTCCCTCTCGTCACAATCGTTTTTTTAAAATTTTAAATGTCCGTTAGAGTTTAAAAATATTGTTATACTATATTTGTATTGTGTACATCGAGTTCGATTTCAAGTTCACCAGACGGAAAAACGCGTCCATTAAACATGGCGACGTCTATACTATCATTAACAATCATCGTCACAATTAATATTTTAGGTTTATATAACAAATGTGGCGATGGTTTGGGTGGGTGGAAAAATTATGTGATGTTCGATAAAGTGCACGCGTTTCAAAACATTATTTCGCTTTACCGTATAGGTGTAATAATGTTTTCGGTACCTAATATGTATCTATGAAGTTATATTGACATAATATTGTACAACATCGCGATCCGCCATCGTTCGTCGTATTATTTCACTATGAAACGCATTGTTATTATTTTTTATATTATTTACGTTTTTTTTTCCTCTAATAAATCCGATGTGCCGAGTGCCAATGTACATAATACGCGTATGTCGGCTATCACCTACATGTACTAAGTACTTATTATATAATACATTTTTTTCATCTATTATCTATACTCGCATTGCCCTTCAAATTCGTCTCAAATTAATTGCTATCATCTCGTTACATGCGTACACTACACATAATAGATACGTTTTTATTTTAACTTTTCAATGTCACTACAATAATATAATCATGTAATATTAATATAATAAATTACTCGCCCACGGTTTATATAATTACGCTCGAGGACGGTAGAAAACCGTTAAAACCGAACGCTAATACATATACGCATGCACGCCCGCCGCGTGTATTTTTTTCTTGAGTATACCATGCGACTACGGATGTCGGTGCCAAATTTTGTTTTCATCGAATGGCGTATAAAACAATAATAATAATAATCAACATTAAATCAAATATAAATAAGTTTAACGCATTATTTGCCTATCATTTTGTTGATTTGGTCATTATTGTTTAATATTCAATAGGACTCGTTGGACTTAAGGACTCGTTGGTCCATTAACAATCATTATATTTTAAAATACGATTTAATTAAAATTTTCTGTATCAAAAATTGTTGATAACAGATAGCTGTGTGTTTTTAAAACTTCCGTATACACCATTATGCAGAATTGTTATTGTCCCTTACACAAAACATTTAATATACTTAATGTGTCGCATGTGATATTTTTAATCTACCGTGAATTGGCGCCAATTTTCTACTAAGAACATTCTGAGAGATAAAACTAATTAGACATCAATATGCAATCTGTATAATAGGTAAACAAAATTAGTTGACTGACTATTACATATTTTAATTAAAATAATATTAATAATAAATAGTATATAGTTTAGAGTATTTTAAAAAATCATTGTTATTGTTAGTATTTTTTGGTGTATTGTTAACGCATGTATATTTGGGTGGTCTTCGTTTTTAAATTAATTTTTTTTAGGCAGGACCTCTAATTCAGTTGCTTTAAATGATCTATTATTAATGGTATGAAATAATTATCTTTGTCAATTGATTTTTAAAAACTATTGATATGATTTATTGAGTTAAAACTTTGTTTGGGAAAAACTATATACATATACGACGTACACTATAGTTTATATTGCATTGTAAATTGCAATTATGAAGTATAATTTTTATTTTCTATTTTGTTATTAAAACTCACAAATTTTTAGAGTAGTTAATACTTAATAATTAATACAACCACCAATTACGTTTTTACATTTATTTTACAAGGTCCCTTACAAGTAATCTATATAAAATTTTCACTTAACAAAATATATAATGTGTATTTTATTACTCCTTTAAACTTTTATGAATAAAATAACAAATTCTAATGTAATTATTTTCAGATTCAACTATAAACGGAATAAAACAACAAACTTTCAACAATAAACACTGTAAATATAGTACGTTATATTACATATCTACAATTTATTATATTATATGTTATGGATAACTCTATATAATATGCAATTAAATTTTCTCGGAGAATAAAAGTTTATTTTATTTAATTTATTAATTGATACTTGCGAATCAATAAAAATTAAACATTTCATTATAGTTTATATTGGATTTTGAGCGGTTCGGTGAATAATTATTAACTAATTGGGTATTGGTGTGTTTTTTTTGTTTATATCATCACTTTTTGACGCAATACACATGTTTAGATTTTCAACTAAAAAATATTTTCTAGTAGGAAAACACATCATTTTATGGTAGATTGGTAATGGATTCAAAAGTTAATAATAACAATAATATATCTGATATAATAAAATTTATAGATGTACATATTGTTATTATAATAATTGAATATTTATAATATAATAAAATATGTTTAAATTATTTTAATTTAATGCCATAATACGTACTAAAAATAAAATAAATTACTATATGATATACTTTAATATTATTCGTTTATAGAATCATTTTTCGAATGCAAGATTTATCATTAAATTTAAATTTAACACATAAATAAATACATTACAGATACTTACTGTACAACAGAGCTGTTATACCTACTCCCACTTTTTTTTTTATATATATATTTCCACTTCGAAAAAATTAAACCTTCACGTAGAACTCGTCATAATGTATAAAAAATATAAACTGATAATATTCATGGTTTAAAATAATAATAGGTAATATAATTTAGATATTCACGTGGGCCCAAAATATATATATCTTTTTTTATTTTTTAAATGGTGTTCTGTGCGCTTTCCTGCAGTATTTGTATTTATTTGTTACGTGATTTTCACCTTTAATGATTTGTCAAACTCGTTTTAAAAAAAAAATATTTCGTTTTTAACAAAACAATAAATGCTTAAATATACAATATATATATATAATATACGTGTTCAGCTATTTGTTTGTCCACGTGTTAAGTGTTTTTGTAGTATTTAAAATTTAAATCACTTTTTACGTTGGCATATTTTTTTAGGTCTTCATATTATATAATATATAATTATATGTTTCGTATTTGTTGTGAACAATTTTTCCTTTTCCGTAATTATTCGTACTTCGTAGCACTTTGTTTACTCATTTTTTTTCGGAGATATATTATAGTCCAAAGATACAATTTTAAATGATTTAATTAATAATTTAAAATGTAAAATTCATATTATTATTTATATACAATATTGAGTATACACTATATACACATACGAAATGTCCAAATTTGTATGTAAATGTAATTTTTTTTTAAAAAAACACACACATAACATCATTCACTATGGAAGATTTATCGTATTCAAATTCATCTAAATAAATTTCAATATTATAATATATATATATATATATATATTTATATTTATATATAAGTATCAATATATTGAGTGGTGTTAAATTCCCCTTATTATGGAGTATAGACAACAATACACGCTGTTTGAGAAAAGACAATTCATGCCATTCAACAATTATTGTTTATGGATGGCTCTGGATTTTGATTATAATACATATAATATGTGTATGCTTATAAATATTTTATTTACTATATTATGTTCATCTGATCAGGAAGTGTCCAAGGTTGGAAACATTGTTTTATTTTGCATAATATATTATGCAGTCTAAACATACTTGCGAATCACGAGTATTTTATATTATACTTACGTTTGAAAATATATTTAGTGGTAAACATAATATATATAATATTGTTTTTAACCGTACGTCGTATTTAAATAAATAAAAATATTCGATATGAATTATATATATTTTTAGAACTGTTCTTGTTATAAAACGTAGTCACTGATATCTGAATGTCAGATAGTATCTATAAAAAGGCTATTAAAATAAGTAATGGATTTAGTAACACGGTTATTCTTTATTTACGAAAAACTTCATAAGCATTTAATATTAGAAAAACTGTGGACGTTTTTCTACTATATAATAGGTGTTGAGTGTATCTTGTCACTCAGCAAGTTTGTGTAATGGATGTGTTAAATATATGACTTCAATAATAAGCCATTGTATAAAATGAAAAAAAGTCATGAGCGGATACGGTCTGTTGGTTTATATTTCTAAGGATATTTTTTTATATATTTATATGGCTTTTAATAATTTAAATTTCTAATAAAAATATTTAATGAGGTAGGTTGAACAAATTTTTACTAAAAACGTATTGCAAATGTTAAATACAATTATTCTTGTATTATTTCATAAGGTATTAGGTACTAACTGTTATTTATAAATTATAAATATTAAATTAATACTTAATACCATAGTGAAATAAGGTGTGAATATGTTATCGTAGTTTAAAATTAATCTAAATGTTTTGAAATAGTAAATATAATGATATACTTAAGAACTAAATAATAATTTGGCAATTACAACAAAATAATTTAAACCATTATTTTTTATTTAAACATCCAATTTTGTAAAAATTTTAACTTGAAATATCTAAAACCAAAAAAAGTACATTTTTAATTTTAAGATGTTTAGATTTTTGAAACAACACGTTATGATTATATATATTAATATTGTCATGAAATACATTTAAAAAAAAGAATTATATTGTATTATTGTGTGTAGTAAATGAAAATGAAATGTAGTTCAATGTTATGTATGATATCTATAAAATAAAAATTTAAATATTTAAAAGTTCAAGTCTATATATTGTTAAAATTTTTAGAATGTTTTTATGTTTTTTTTTTAAATAATTTAAAAGTACTTGGAATTTTTACTTTTGACATTTTAATGCAACAACTAAATCTAATTTTCTTCCAAGATTCACCTTAAAATTTGAAGATTTAAGCTTGTTTTTTAAGATGACGTTAGACATAAACATACACATACGCACAAAAAATATCATTGTAAAACCAATACATTTATCGCCTTACTCAAAGTTTAAAACCAATATCGATATTTACGTGTTATTATAAATTGGTGTTCCTCTAAGTGACGGGTATTTTGCATTAATATTGTTGTTCGAATCGTTAAAATCATTCTGAGGCTGCCGGCTCGGCTGTCATATAATAAAATATTTAAAATGTATAATATAAAAACAATATGATGATTCAATATAATATTATTTTAAATTAAATAAATAATCGATATACACATGGATATTAATAGTCGGGTGAAATTATCACAGACGATAAAATATTTCAATAATATTATAGGTGTACAGAATAAAATATGTTTATTATAAATTGCAATTATTATTATAGCAATAATATCATACCCATAATAATCGCTTGTATACGTAATGTTATAGTCAACCATAAAGACAACTCGTGTTTTTCAACGAAAATAATATAAATATAGTTTCTGAAGTGATTTATGATGTGATAACTTTCTTTACATTATACTTGAGCACTGCTGTGTTTGTGAAACGGATTTTGAAAGTCTCGACTACACCTTCGTGGTTTATCTAAGAAAAGCGAACCAACGTTTTTATTTTTGACATACTACTAAACTTCATTGCTAAAAAAGACAAATATTTACATCGAATACAGATGCAAACAGACTCCAGGATATGGCACGATGTCACCACTATACACTGAGTGAGAAGGAATGAGAGAGAGTGAAAAAAAGATAAAACGCGCGAATCTTTGTCGAATAATTTTGCAATTTCGATTTTTTTTCGGTTGAGTCCTTGCCCGATTGTTTCCAGGTAGGTATTTATAGTGAACGCTATAGTAATTATAATATTACTACTATATTATACAGTTTTATAGTATAAGTATATTATATAAAATTACACAGTCGAGTATTAGTCGAACTAGTCGCTATACTATTATAAATATTATATATTATGGCGTAGCGTAGGTAGTTGTGATTTTTTTCTTTGGTTTATTTTCAAAACCGAGGTCACCGCCATAATCTGGACAAAAGGCAGATCGTTGTCCGCATGCGTGTGAACAAGTTTTTTTATTATTATTATTATATTTATTTTTTACTTTTTTTTCTTTTTTCAGTTAATTTATACGCAGATATTTTTTCCCTCTCGTATACGCGACGTTAACACAAACACACACACGCACACGCACGCGCTCGGTCGTGCATACGTATATAACGCGAACGCTTAATTTCAGGATTCGTAGGATTTCACATCGACGACGACGACGACGACGACGACGACAACTTACTCGCGTGGTTTTCGTAGGCCGACGAGCGCGTGTGCGCTCCCGACACAAGGTCACTGGAGGAACGCGCGCGCGGATAGAAGTACACAGCATAATGTGTACGATATATGTATGTATAATACGCGCGCGAGAGTTCTGCAAGGGGCATTGCTCCTCCTGGAAGAGTCAAGGCCGAGTGTTGCCATCTGCAGCGCCAACCATGGGAGCTGAATATCGTTACGTACAACACACACACATATCTGTATAATATATACGACGCAACTCGGCGGCGGCGTGCCGTTCACATATATATATATGTTATTGTAATATATACGCGTAAATACTAAATGTATATAAAATATAATATTATAAAGAGCAAACGGCTGTCGGTAATGCGTATTATGCCGTCCACCCACCTCATCGCCGAACATCATCAACCCGCCGTCTTCCCGTCGTATAGGACGCTCGTATATAGGTGTGTGTATCTATGTGTGTGTTACTATTATAATGTATAATATATAGGTACGTGTATCGCTTTTCTCTCGAACCGATTCGTCATACGTGTGATATCGTCGCGCAACATTTGCGTGGATAAGAGGAGATTCTGCCATCTGCGGATCGGCCGAGAACCGCCATTTACGACTTTACGAGTAAGAGTTGTTCACCTTATCAACGTTTTGGTTGCCATGGTTACCGATATACCTGTCGGCTGCCGGTCATGTCAAAAAAACTTTCGCTTGTTGCGTTGGGAAAGACAAATTTCGATAATGGATTGCATTCGTATTTTTAATGCGAGGAAGTATTTACAACTATATAATAAATTATAATTATGTATTATTTACGCGTTCGTTATCAATAAGCAACAAATTATGCCACTATAGCAACAACTGATAACATCATCAAGTGTGATAAAAATTATGTTCATGATAAAAGATAAATAATCTCAAGTCTATCTTCCTCAACACGGTTGAAAGTTTTTGTGCTGTGCCTAAACTCTCTCGACTCCCGACTGCAGTATACAATTCATAGTAATCAGATACATGCTTAGAACATTAAAATGAAAATTATTTTGAATCGAGTAAGGACTCGTACAAGTGAAAACTAAAATTAATATTTTTTTAAAAGAATTACAAATGCAAGTATGCATAGTTAGCATATTGCGCCTCAAGAGTCAAGAACCCACGAAATATCAATAAAAAATTAATGAACATGCCAAAAAGTTAGTAGGTATCTATAAGATGTTCCAACTATAAAGGATTCTATAAACAATTATAATATGTTGAGTCGTTTCATTAAGCTAAAAAAATCAGTAAAATCAACATTAGCTGTTTTAGGTATACCTAAAGTTACTAAAATTCTCGATAGCAAATGTATGAAAAATATATTATGTAGAAGTATGTGTATATAGGTATATAGGTAGTTTTAAAACCATTTCCAGAAGTTATTACAATAATTGTAAATGGGCAATAATACTAACTGTATCATTAGAAATTATGTTAACTAATGGATAACTAATTTTTAATTAATGACTTAACAACATACATAACAAATAATATTATTTTAAAAAATAATGCTTAAAACAAAATGAAATAATTGGAAAATTAAAAAATAAACTTGAGTAAATCAAAAATTGTAACGAGGTACACTACTTAAGCCTTACTTACAAACTTTGTTTTGCCATGTTCATTTTCTATTAAATGAAAAAAAAAGTAAAGTATCACAAAACGAAACTGTAAGTGTATTACTGCGCAGTCGATATTTGAATACTATGATTTGAGGTCATTTTCATCTCCTCACCACGTAACTGCGTTTATATTGTTTATTATTATTATGACGTTTTAGGCATTTTAGCATAGGCAATATAGCTATCACATATCAGTATTATCACATTCAACGTTGTATAATTAAACTATAGTTTATATTATTACTACTGTGTTATTTTGATTTTTTTGCCGCAACTATACTAAAAAATAATACTAATAATATAACATGTGCTGTCACGTATTATACATAATATAAGGTTTTAATTCCGACTTTTCGAAATATCTTTTTGTCATTGTTAAATACACCCGCACGTCATACACATATAATTATATATTATACGCTCGAACGATTATAACACATAGTGTACTTATGTTTCCTAGAAACTTTATTGTTTATTTTATCTCGAATAACAACTGTGCAATGTGCATTTGTGATGCTACATCAACATTGACAATAATTACGACTGAAAAACGTAATTTATTATCACTGAACATTACTCTATACTTACATTGGTAACCAGCTAGAGAGTCACAATTTATTTACAGGAGTATCGAGGAATATTATCTAACTTAAAAATAAACGGAAATTAAAAAGATATAGTGACAGCTTACGTAGGTAGTTGCGTGCTTTTACTTCGGAAAGTGTGCATAAGAAAACTTTATTTTAAAAATGGCGATGCAATTACAAGTTGAAAAAGTTTTCGTCCTTATAGTAATGGATGATATAGTGTGTGTTGTGTGTATCATATTTGGCATAAGCTTGCGGCGCCTTGCGCTCGGGGTCGTCACCTGCGAGCTGCCATCAAACAATTTTTTTCGGAGACTTATTACCAATCTTGAAAATACTTTAGAAAAAAAAATCAAAATATCGTAGTATTTTGTACAATCAACGTTGACCTTTTCAATACTTCTTTGTAAAACATGTAACAAAAATTTTGAAATACCTATAATTATTAGAAGCATATTAATAAAAATAATGGAAATTGTAAATGTTTTAAAGGCGACGGTGTAAAATAACCATTTATATTTTTTAAAAACGCATTGGTGCAAGATTACACACCAAAATCTTTGCACGTTATATGATAGGTAGTTATATGATACTGTAACTTAGATAATATGTAAAATGTACAATAGTTAGATGTTTTCACACGACGATTTTTAGTAAGATATTTTACCGAACCGTAGTGACTGTTTCACAAGTTTATTATGGTATTGATTATCATTTGATGTCATTGTCTAGGAAATCACAGTTTTACCATGATATTTTTTAACCAAAGTACCTGTTCAGACGAACTCTAGAATTCTAAATGGACCGGTAACTGAACACTGCATCGTTTGTGATTGGATCTCATGTGTGGTGTCGCCGCATTTACCACGCCTTATGCTTTGCCGTTGTGAATGGCACCGGTACGTTGGTTCGTTGCCTTGTGATCCATCCCTTATTTCCATTGATGCACCAATTTTTATCGATTAATGATAATAACCACCTTAATTATACCAGTAGTCCTAATATCTGGTAGAATGTCGCAATGTCGGTGGCTTTTCAGTACACTTTATCCTGACGTCATTCGTCAATATAAATAAGCGTTTATGACCAATAATTAGCCTGCCACAAAATCCGAAAAACTGTGATTGATAACTCATGTATGATAACTCATGTATCATTTGAACTCTAGAGTACGATGTTGGCTGGGGGTTCCAACACCATTATTGGTTATCATTTATGGTAATTTATTAGGTTAGTTTTAGGTTAGGACACGTGCAAGGTGTAAGGTTTACAAACAATACTCATACTTCGAGTAGCTCGAACTGTATACCATAAATAGTCCATAATCTAAAATCGAACCTTTTGACGTTTTTCTATATGTTTCGGTTATTGTCAGCAGTCATTACAAAATAGTATTCAATTATAAATGAATAAAATGTGCGGGTTTTTTTGGATGAAATTAAAAATTTTATTCTTATTAATAAGCTGGTCATTGTTAGGCCTACCTTACCAAATAGGCAAATGTAAATTTCACCCTGCAATAGAAATATTATTTTTATGATAGTCATTTAGCATTCCCCAGAGGACAACACGACGAGGCGACTATCACTGTCCTCCAAAAATGATTAAGTTACCAAGTAAAGATTTAGTTAATAAAAATAGAAAAGTTAATTTAAAAAAAATATATATATTATGAGATTAATAACAGTTATTTTAAATATATTTGTTAGGTTAATTTATATAGTAATAAGTAAACAATAATAAAAAATACAGTTACAAGTTATCTGCATACCTAGTAATGATGAGACTTCATCTTCACATACTCAGCCATAATATTTAGTGATAGTGTTTTCGCTGTATTGTTGAATAATTTCTATATTATGGACGCAATTTATTATACCCATTTTAGACCCCGAAATATCCCGGGCGCAATTTACTATACCAATATTTAGAATCCAAAAATTGCAGGGCGAAATGTACTATAGTTTTTTTTACTATCCGCTCAATGTGGGCGCAATTTACAAGCATTTACAAGCATTACATTGAGATGTAAAAAGTATGCTGAAAAACAATAAAAATAATCTTACATTTTTTTTTTTTTTTATAAGAAATTTACAATCTATTCTTAACTAAAACAATAAGAAAATGTGATAAAGGTAGCTGCATCATGCAACTTGCATGTGAGTATTTTAAAGGAAGAACCCACCCATTAGTGATACTACCTATTTTGAGTTATAATTTTTTTTTTATACATATATTTTATAGTTTTTTTTTAGTCTAAATTAATTTAAGTTTCTGATAGAAGTTTGCGACACCATCTACGCTTAAGCCGCCTTGGGGGATTACCCGGAATAGATAAAGTTGATTATTTTTTTTTTAAGAGGATTAGGATGAAACGGTAGTTTGATACGAAATCTTTTGTAGAAACATTTTGCTTCATCGAGTACTGTTTTAATTTTTAGATCATTATGAAGTGTAAGATTATAAACAAAAGGAGTGGCATTTGTTATTTTTCTTAGGGAAATATTTTGAAAAGTTTTAATTCTTTGTATGTTTGATCTTTTTGCGCTATCTCATAACTGGAGCCCGTAGGTCCAGATGGGCTTTAGAAGGGTTTTATATATTAACAAATTTATGTTTAGGTTAGTGTGTGTGTTTTTGTGTAACAATGAGCTTAGCGTGCGTAGACGATTGTTTAATTGTAGCCTTTTTGATTTTGTGTGTTGGGCCCATGTTAATAGTCCTAAGTATTAAATTAAATATCAAATATTTAATCTTATTATTACATATATTAATTTCACAATAATATTAAACAATAGTAATAATCTTTCGGATAATTATTGATATATTGATTATTGATATTGACGATATTATAAAATAGTACTTATTATAATACAATTTTACATCACGCGGGCAATTTCTGTAGATTTTTATCATCATAATTATTCATTATTTAAAATAAACGCCTCTAAAAATAAAAAATTAAAAAAATGTTTAGTGTATAAATATACACATACTGCAATTACAATATTCTGTCACCACCAATACCTGCACCGTAATCAAACACCGGTCGTGGTTTTCGTAAAAAGTATACATTAAAAAGTATTTATGCATGTATTCAATATAGAGCTTTTGAAATTAAAAACAAAAAATTAATTTAAACAATTATTTATTACACACTCTTAAGTTTTCTCATATTCGATCTAAATACATATACCAATAATTCAGACTTCTGTATTTTATATGGTAAATATATACACATAATATATGGAAATAAAAATCTTAAGAATAGTAGGTACTTATATACAACTAGATATTCTGAATCTAATTAAATAATGTTTATATTTACAATTAAAAAAAAAATATATTTAATTTACCCTAAAATAAATATTATATGTATATATTATACACTATTATGTAGTAGGTATTATGGTAGTACTATTATAGTATATGCTTATACCAGCTAATGTGTGTACAGGTTAGATATAGAGAAAACGATTGTGCGATTGATGCAAAGTTTAGCTGTAGGTAGTATTTGAAAGCATTGACTTAACTCAACCAATAAAGGAATAAGTATATATCTGGAAAGCCATTTAGATTGCAATAAAATGTTATTTTTATCGAACTATGTTTATTAAACCCTCCTTTTATGTGATTGGTGAACCGTATAAAAAAAAATCAATTTAAATAAATTCGAAAGTGTTCAATAACATTTTTATTCAATACTGATGGACTGTATTTAAACGCAATTCGTGTTAAAATACAAAATTTAATACATTTGTGAATAAAAGTATTCATTACAAAACTACGTATTTACCAGTAATCGAATGTTAAGACCTAGTGATAAACTGAGTGTAGACTTAAATTAACTATATGTTATGTATATATATATATGTTAAGAAAGATATTCAAAAATACGAATTGAAAATTATAAATATATTTGATCTATAATAAATGATCAAACCAAATTAAAAATCAAGTCATTGAAATCAAAATATTGTTAAGTAAGTACTAAATTTGATGAAGGACAATAAAAAATAAAATGCAATTATTTTGTTAACTTAAATATTTTAAATTTGAATTTGTAATATTTAACAAAATAATTTTTATAAATCCAGTTAAATTCAAACATGTTAATTTAAAAAAAGTTCAGTTGAGTCTTAACAACATATTTAACAGACAGCGTTCAAATTTATCGTAACATGATCAATATGATAACATGTTCATCGCTGTCCACTAATTAAAAAATTTATTGTATTATATTTATAACAATAATATATCAATTTAATGAATATTTTGAGCTAAAAGATGTAAGTACAATTTTTCGACTTGTTAAAAGGAGTTATTAAACACTTTTTTCAAGAAAAATATATTATTAACTTTCTTTTAATAAAAAGAAATTAAAATAATACTAATTTTATAAAACCAATACAAAATAATATACAATTTATATTTAAAGTTTTAAAATAAATTTATCGTATATAAACAGAAATTAAAAAAATATTAAACTATTACTTATGACCTTTGCGGAGTTTTTAAAAGCACGTATAGAATTATAATTTTTTTTTTATCTAGTGTTAAACTTTGAGGATATTCTTCCCGAATAAAAAGTGGGTTTCCGTAAAAGTGATGTTCGAGCTTGCTCTTTTTTCTCTAATGTATAACGGAGAAACATATAGTCACATTTTATACCCAGCCTCCATAGCAGTGTCCTCGGTGTTATCCGAAATGTTATTATGATGAAGATATATTATAATGATGCCTGCTGTGCGTTCATTGTCGACCGGTATGATGCTCATGTCATATGCACATATTATGTATTCCTTTTTTAAATTGTATACATATATATAATATATAGGACTACGACTTGTTACAGTTTTACATTTTGTACAAAAAAAAAAATGGAACTATTATATACAGTCATATTATAAGAATTGGTATAAGTGAATTTAGTCAATATGATATATATTGTATGCAATGAGCGACGACCGTTATACGATCGTATATTTATCACTTTAAAACGTCAGTATATGAAGTGAAATTGAAGATAAGTGATAGTAACTTTAGCGAGACTTATTCATGTAATAAAATATTTTTCCCATTAATTAATATCATCATATAATATGTTAAGTAAGTATAAAATAAAAATAACATCAACGATTAAAAAATAATCAAAAATCAATAGTGCATATAATTGCATATTTTGACGTTAGGAAAATTATTTTTTTAGAAGGTACCTACTTCGTTTTAGTATATATTTTGATAGTTATTTTGGTGTACATTTTTAGTGAGCCAAAGTAAAAAATAATTTGATTTAGTTGCGAATTTGTCTTAATATTGATCTATATAGACCAAATCATTATGATTAATTTAACCAATCGGTAATAATTTAGATAACGATAGACAGTGGTATAGAGTGCAACAGAAATTTGACCTAATAATTTGTTATGAGTATTTTTATTGCAAGATTAAATTTAATGATTTATGACTACGATAAGGTTCATATTGAATTTAAAGGGTAGCAAGTATCCGGAGAGATATTATTGTATACACCCGGCTCCCCAAGCAGTCGAGTCTTTATTATGTATTTCGTATAATTTAATTAGTAATTAGCAATTACTAACGTAATAAAAGTGCTAAGTGTGCTGGCACTCAAAGCTGTGGTGTATATAGAGCGTAATCGATATTTATCGGTTAGGTACCAGACGTTTTTTACTTATTTATTTCTTATTGTTTCGATAAAGACGCGCATGCGCGTGCTTATGTGACTTTTTGACGAAAATCGAATTACAGAGATCCGGTGGTTGTGAATTCTTCAGTTTCCCCGTCGGTATATACGTGACACGGATGATAATAATTCGCCTTCTCCCTTCGCAAAGGTATCGAATGCTTATATTCGAAATTCGACTAAATATAGAAACGTAATGTAACGGCCAATGAAGGAAACGTGCGTAAATTGGCCACAATATAGCGATACTTATACATAGATAGGAGATAACAACGAGCCCATCGAGGAGAACATAATATTTGTAGTAAAGCCTGTCATAAATTGCAAACACCCAGAAATGTGAACAAAACGGTATACTCGTAAATAAAATAATATAAAAATGAACCTATATTAGTTTTGTCATGATATTCATTTCAAATATTTGAGTGTTACAATACTGTTATATTCCAACGGCAAGTAAAAGTTTATTCTATGTGATCCTGTTTATTCTTTTAATATTGTAGCACGTTATCGGTTGTTGTTTATTATATGCATTACTCGCCATTACTCGTATATACATTTATATACCATGCAAGGTGATTGTAGAATGTTTAATTGACTTAGGGGTGACCAATCGGCTATATAATTATATTATCATAAGCAGATTTCTGAAGCTGCGGACGACGGGTTTTTTTTATAAATATTATTATTTCACGCAGGAATAAAAAAAAAATGAAAGTTAAATAACAAATAGCTGAATCATTATTTGATCATATTACTGAACTGTATAGTGTATACATACACGAATAAAAATTTCATAAAATTAATAAAAGTAAAAAATATTCCAAACTTTCATAATATACGATGTACTTTTCATTTCGACTTTTCTTTGTTGTACAAGTTTAACAAAAACTATATATTTCTGTGTTTATATTGAAATAATCAAATACATCGAAAACGATTAAATTATTCATTGGAAAAGTTTTTCTTCGTATAAGGTTTTAGCATATAGATCGCCTTCTAAATATTGTATATTGTGAGTGATAATTTTCTAGTTCTTGTTAATTGTTCGTGTTACTTCTACAGCAATGGTGCTGCTGCTGCAAAAAAAAAAAATTTAAATAATTAATAATAGAGTAAAAATTAAAATCAATTTAAATTATTCGATATACCTATTACGTAAGTTTTCTCAAACACATGTTATTTGATAATTATGATTAGTGAATGTGTGTATGAACATTGTACAACTCCAAATTCGGAAAAAGAAGATAAAAAGAAAACACGAGCGGGAAGCATAGTAGCAAACTGTTGGAATATTATGACGACGACGACCAAACAAGTAATGACCATGCGCGTCTTTCTCTTTAAACAGGATGATCATGACGGTCTGACTTCCATCGTCGTACACGTGCCAGCCTGGTGGTCTATTAAATAATTGTCTATTAGTAATAATGTCAATAATAAGTTATTAAATTACAACACAATTTCTCGATAAACCGATTTACAGACCGGTGAACTCCTTGTTTTGAGAGGGGGTAGTATATCACACTTCTTACGGCACGTCCTTGGTTGTAGATACTGTCTAAATAGAAATGCTTCTATACAAATGAGATAAAACATGATTGTTTTTTCTAATCCTTTACTATTTTGTTTGTAGAGTATTGCTTGATTTAGTTATTTTTTAATACAATATATATATATATATATTATATACTTGTATTTCAGTTGTATTATAAATTATAATAGAATATAGTATTGGAATTTTGGCAACATACCTAATAATGCATCATTTTGGCGGATATTGAACATCTTTAAATTTTACAATTTTAGTATTAATCGTTAACTTCCTAGTACTTAATTTATATAGTTATGAAATATTTAAATAATAGTTGTTAGTTAAATTGTTGTAAATTTTAAAATAATAATAATAATATGTTTATTGAAACCAATTTTACGTGTATAATGAATATAAAGAATATTGTTTATTTTGAAAAAACCATACAAAATACATGAAAATATATATATATGAAAACACTGATGATGAATTTCGTGATATATTCAAGTCTGTTGAAATAATTTGCAATACCTACGCCAGAAATGGCTATTTTTGTTCCTAGAATATCTGGTCAATAAACATTGAGAACTACAGAATAAAATTATGTAGTCATCGGTATTATTGACAGTCCGGATAGTTATTATCGAGTAGGAGTATTCTGGTATTCATCCCTTTTCTAGATAATTTCATATTGATATTACTATATTAGATTTTCGGACATTAAACCGTGATAGAGAGCAGCTATTTCTGTTCCACACGGCGTAATAGAGTGTAGATCAACATATTATTATACTATACACGAGTAATTGAAGATATTAAACAGTGTTATATAAATAGGTAATAATAATAATACATTTGCATTTCGTATGTCAGATAAAATATTTGTCTATTTCGTGATCTTAAAAATGACAATGACCGGAATTCATAAAATGTATGATCACATTTCATACGGATGTGACATTATGTCATATTATTATGTATTATATAAAACACAAACACAATATTCAAATCTGTAGATTATACAAAATTAATATTTATGACTTTTTTAATTTTTATATGTTTAAATCATTTAAAAAAAAAAATAGATTTTTATAAATTTCAGTCACTATAATCCTATTTATGTATTTATATTTTATACTATTCTCTATAAAAAAAAAAAATGTATATATTTATGATGTCTATTTTTTCTTTGTTATTATACAATTTATTTTATTTTTTATTTTAATTAACTATACCCTATATTATTATACTGAACTCAAATTCGTAATCTCCACCGCAAGCATTACGCTTATAGGGGATTTTGCGGCTTGTGTTAATTTGTTATTTCTTTTGTTTTTTGTTGTTTGCAGGAAAAATAAAATTATTATAATACCATCAGTACATACATTTTATGCAGGTATATTACAAATTTTTTCAACCGGCAATATTAACACAATAAAGGTACTCACACAAGTTCAATCGTTCGTGATATTTATGATAATATCCTGTCAATAAATCGGCGATGGCACAGCATCGCCCTTAATCGATTTGATTTCAAATTCTAACGCGTATTAATATTATTACGTGATCATACAGACGGTTATTTAGACGTACCGCGTTAAACCTTGCGACACATCCATATTATACGAACACACATTTACTATGGTTTTTTTTTTTTTTTTACGTCTTTCCGGGACATACTTGAACGACGATACACGTAATACGTGTCGATAAAATAAATGGTTGATGGCATTTCGGGCTTTTCGGCGTCATTCATAAACTCTTTTATAAAGAATCGGTTATGCCGATCGTGCGCGTTACGTCGTCGGGTTAGGTTAGGTTCGGGGGTGCCGAGAGTTTACCTGTGACATAACGTGTCATTTAACCGACGGGGTTAGGTTATTCGATACAGTTAGTGTAAATTGGTAGAACGGTTCTATGCGGTTTTCGATCGGTGGGTGGGCGATAAACGTCGATGTGTTCGGTACCTTGTCATATTTGTTTCAGATTACTCCGGCGCCTCCGAGACGTCTAATTATAATATTATACACCCTATACGCTGTCCGCACACATGAGTATCATACGAGACTGACGATCGAATAATATATTTACGTACTACACAATATTATACGAGTTAATTCGTCAAAATTCTCACCTTCCGTTTTTTTTCATTTCATAGTGAATTTATTCAAATTCTAATTTTCGAAATTATTAAATAATATACTTACTTGATTATTTAAACATCATTTTTTCTTATTCTTAGTATTATTAATATTGTACTACTTAATCAGTATCTTGTCACGATACACACTTTTATTTTTCAAATAAGAACCCCTCCATTTTAACAAACAATACATTTTGATGGATTAATAATTAATATTACTATATAGTATGTAGTCACTAAAGTTCGTTCATAGACTTCATATTTTCCATCTCCAAACTCATTATCCTGGAAGTATTATCCTAATCACATAAATTTAAATAACTCGAAAACTATTCATTCAAATTTTAATTCTGATACGTCAACATTTTCATAAAAATTATCCACTAAATAATATTCAGTTGAAAAGTTCTTATTTGTTCTTATTTGGTTAAGTTTACATCTCCATGGGGCAGTCATTAAGTACTACTAGAATGCTAAAGAATTTGAAAATCATAAACATATTTAAAAACCAAAATTAAGATTTCGAAATTAATTTTATAATTGAAGAAATAATATATATATTATATTGTCTAACTTTGTATAATTATAGGAGAATATTTTATATGCTAATATCTTTACATATACATGCATGTAAAATGTATTTATAAGTGGCGTGTGCCCAAACAAGAAAAATTCGTTCGACAGTAACACAAACGTCAAGAAAATGAATTTCTATTAGTATTCCCGCGGTGTCACCGCCGTTTGCGTGCGAGTTAGTAGTTCAACAATTATTATTGACTCTATATTATTATGTATAATATATACTATACATTTTATAATTATTCCAAAGAATCACTGATTTTTTCATCCGTCGGCCGTCGGTGTATATTATATAATATGTACGTGACGAGTTTTAGTGTTTTTTATTTTTTTTTTTATCTTTCCTAGTAGGAAAACTTTATTCCGCGCCTCCACGATGATACATATGATGGATTTTTTTATTATTTCCAGTATTCTTGTGCACCATCGTATACATATAGGAATTAGAATGTCACTCGCATCGTGTCAGTTGAAAAGCATTTTTCTCCATACGTTTATAAAAATGAACTGCCACCAAATTCCATTTGAAACCCACCAGACACTGTGGCGGCGGCGTTTAATCTTCCTAAATACAAGAAAAGAGTTTACGATACACAACGTGTGCGTGTGTGTTTAGGCTCCTACGCGCGCGTGCCGTGAAACATTTTTATGAATAAAAACTCTAATGGTCGATAGCATTGTGCTGCTTATATAATATGCACATCAAATCGAGTGCGCTGACCATAGATTATTATGATATTGTGTGTATTATATACGTATGTATATATTTACCGTGTGAAATGTATGTTACTGCACCTACAGACACGCGCATTTACCTGCATACTATGCAGCCACGTGGTATATTGTAATATATTGTCTTGAAAAGCTGAGAAAACGTCCGTTTGAACCTTACAAATCGTCCGACTCGAATACCTGTAGTGCGCGTGGGATGTAAGTATATGATATTTCGAGACACCAGACTACCAATAAAATAAAATATCGATATTGTGTAGAGCGCTACGTTGCTGCATAGGCCGACGAGTATACTATACAATATACATACCACATTATCAAAAAATTGATTTGGCTTTTTTGATGGTACTACTATAATATTATAGATAATAATTTGTATATAACAACGTCATTTAGAAAATTATCTCCTTTTTTTGTAAACATCTCAAACTTTAATTTATATTCATCGCACAAATAAGTTTTGTGGGTAATTATACGTAATTAATATCGAATAGGTGTACCTATTCTTAGTGAACGAAAAGGGTTACTTATATATCATGGAGACATCAATGAGAACTATTTCAACAATTTTATTAATCTTTAATAAATTATAACAACTATTCCTTTTCCTATAAAACAGGTTGATGACCACCAAAATATGAAAACATTAAATTTGTATTTTTAAATTAAATTTATCGAAACTTTGTTAAAAACATTATATATTTAGCTACATAGAAATAATATATATGTACGCAAGTGCGATAAGCTGAAAGGCTCGTATCTTATTCACACTACGAATGATTGTATAAAATATGATTTTATTCATACTATGTATTTATTATTATATTTACTAAATAATTGATTCATATCAATGGATTCTTTTATTGTAACACCGAAACTAACATATAAGTTTATTATTCAATATTAAAATATATTGCAATATAATAGGTATTGTATACATATTTTCGTAGACGTTCGTTTAATCATCACAATAAATTATATAGAATTCTGCTGGCTGATGACGTAATATAATATTATAATCAAAATTAATGTTTCTTAAACTATTATAGTAAGTGTTCATAATTTTTAAGGGCTACGAAACTTATTTTGTTTCTAGTGTCTATATAGTATTACGACCCGAAAAAAATAATAATAACGTTCCACACTTTTATAGTAAATATGATGACTGCTCAAACTAATAATTGTAAGGTTGTATTATACAAATTTTATATTTTTGAGGTGTATTATGCTATCAAGTACCTACATATGTAAACATATACACATATGTAGTCGGAATAATTCACACTCGACGATAGTATAATACAAAATATGTTATAATATATTTCGAGGTATAAAAATTTTATTACATTTTTAAACATGCAATTTAGTATTTACTTTTTATTAGATCATTATTGTAGCTATTGGTGAAGGTGAAAAAACTAGTTTCATCATTATCATTTCATGCAATTATCCATTAGGTATATATCCTATTAAGTTATTATATACGAAGTATCTTTTACGAGTGACTATAACAATAAGACATTATTAATAATGATAATTTCTTGCAAATAAACAACATTTACTAGATTTTTTGAAAAAAAAAATAACGAACCCTATACAAATGGAATGGGCGAAGGGCACTCGTCTCGCTTCGCTTATCCTGACATATTCACATATTAAATAATTTATATTATATTGTGTTTTTATTATACATCCGAAAGTAATAATTCGAGAATATTTGCAATGTACTTATGTACTTACATTATAAATATTAAATGTATAAATATGGAAACTTAAAAAGAAATCATAGCGTATAAACATATAAAAGTCTGATACTTTGGTTCAACTTTTATACTCTTTAATTTTTAAATATCTTAAAAGGATATAAAAAAATATTTATACACAATACACATTACACAATATATATTTATTATCTTGAATCTGAGTGTAATATAAAAATGTATCGAAGAAACGATAGCTTTTAAAAAATTACCTTAGTGTCTATAATAATTTCTCTCACATTATTATTAAAGTACATTAATTCTAATAAAGGTTTACAAATAAGTAAAACGCATTCTAAGTGAAAAATCTTAACTTTACCACCACATTAATCTCGCGATTGAAATTATTATTTCAATATTTAATGTTATATTATGATAATAATTGTTGTAGAAAATTAGAAATCTATTTACAACCTGCAATGTCCCAAATTCAATTTTAAAACATTTTCAGTAGACGACGATATCTAAATTGATTGATTCAGTTACACAAATTAATATAGGGCTTCAAAGTGTAGATGTTATGTGAGAAAGTAAGTGTTATGGCATTGCAGTTTACTACCAATGAATAAAAGATAAATTATCGTTATATTCATTGCACCTCTCTCGTGACAAAAATGTGTTTCATTACCTACCTAATCCTTACAATCCATACAGCCATACAGAGGTATGAGTGCTATATGTATTTGTACTCCTTTAGTCGATATACAACTATTAGACGTTCATTTTTTCGAAGGATCTACGGAGAAGCAGAAATCAAATGACAAACACCGAAAATTCAAAAGATAGATCATCCGAGGTACTTACTTAGTTTCGTTACATATGGTAATAATGTAATATGTACAACGCGTTTGTTTTGAACTTTTTTCTGATTTGTGTTTATTTAAGAATTACAATTAATGTATTGGTTTTACAATAATATGTGTTGTGTGTAATATACTATATTACTTTTGTCAATCATCGCGTTTTGATGCAAAAACAAAGGTATTCCTTATCGAATTTTAGGGTTCGTTTTGGTAGAAAGTTGAATTTAGTTAAGAGATTAAAGGTAAAAGCATTTTTGAACTTTATCAAGATACTTGACATTTTTTACGTTTTTTTATTATTGTAGTGATTAATATTTTGATTGACTCAAACATAATATAAGATTCCTCACGAGTCTTGCTTACTGGAATTAAATAAAAACTTTGCGTGACTCCGCATTAACCTACTTATAGACAATAAATTTACGATATTTTTATTTATAATACATTTATAGTGCCTTTTAATTTTTTTTTTTAATATAATAATATGAAAATGTTGGCCATGTGGTGGTAATTCAATTTTTTTAAATTTTAGTTATTTAATAATTCAAGATTTTTCTGTATATTTGTACTTGGTGCTTAGGTTTTTTTTAAACAATAATATTATATAAAATTTAATTAGTAAGTGTACAATGCCAAGCAAAAAGTAATTTATATAATAATTGCAGACTTAAGTGAGAGTTTAATCGTACAAAATAATAAAATTTACATAATAAATTAATATGTATCAAATAATCCAAATTGAATTTTTTTGAAATATAATCATAACAATGTGTTTAACATAATATTTTACAATGACGGTTAAATAAAATATTTTTATCAATAATTGTAAATTAAAATGTTTTTCCCTTCAAATTCTACAATTTTGATATTGTTATATGTTACATCTTCACAGTACGAGTAGATGAATAACTAATTAATATTTAATTAGAATTGTTATTCGTTTTCTCATACCATCTTTTTCGCTTTCTTTCAAATAAATTGTTAGAAGTATACTCTGTGATCTTTATTAAAGTAGATATGGATAAGGTTAATTTTTTTTTCTTGGCGAAAATTAATTTTTATTACAATATATTATGCATCATAAACTATGTAGCATATTATAATCATCATGTAATCTTGATTTTATATTACATGCTTCAATTTTTCCTTTTGTTTTTTCCTTCATCGCCTTTTAACGATTTCAATTATATTATACTCATTGTATTTGAATTCGTATCACCATATTAAAATTACCTATACAAATAATATTAATAATATTATTAATGTTTTAATGAACGCTGAAGACTAAATTTCAGTGTAGTTAAGGCATTATAACATTAAATATTGTTAGGTAAAATAAATGTTTGGTAAAATAGCGTCGAAAGTTGATTTTATTTGTAAAAATAGGTGTTAAACTTTAAAAATAATTATATCATAAAAAAGGCGTTTCAAAAGATCTCGGCGCCTCTTTAAAATGCTATGCATAAAATGTATTTATTATGCGGTGTATAATTAAATATTAAAATGGTTATGAGAACAGAGTTGTGATGAGTTATGATTAAACGGTAAATGAAAACACTGTTATTAAACATATATAGAGCGTTCTCGTTAATAATTCTAATTTTGAATAAAACAAAACCATCATTATATCTTATAAATGTATTATATAACAAAATATAATTAATAATATATGCGTAATATCATATAGGTATTATATTAATTTTTACACACGAACGATATTTGGACGTTAGGTGTGAAAAAAAACCTAATATTATTAATTTGTCATTCAGCTATTTCGGTAAGCCACAAAACATATAACTGATCTTATTTCCTGATCTTGAAGTATATTTATTTATATCAACAAGTAATTTTAAGTTATGGTTTATGACAGAAAAAGTACAAAATATAATAAATATGTAGATTTCTTGGAAGTATTCGAATGTTATTTGTGAATACGTCACTCCTTTAGTTTTCGCCTCAAAAAATAATACATTGCTATGGAAACTATCATTTCTACGTTCCAAAAAACGTTGACATTTTTTGTTACACAATTTTTTTTTGACTCATAGAAATTAGGCATATCAATATCAAAAACAAATTGTTGATAACTTATAATAACTAAATTAACTAAATTAAACGTAAAAATGTATTTTCCTTCGGTTGTTGGTATACCCACCTGGCACCTTTTCCGCGATAATCGAACAATCATAAACGATAATAACTTAATATAATATAACAGTGATGGGCTTATTATTTCACTAAAATGTCCAAGTTACAACTAAACTAAAAGTTCATTAAAATATGAACAGTTTTTAAGTGTAATAAAATACGTATTTTTATGGTATCTAATAAAAAAAAAGTTAAAATAATTTGACGCATTATTAGATATAATTTTACGCCACAAGACCGTTATTATTTGGCCATACTCGGTCATTAATTAAAGTACCTACATTATGCAGGTCGTTCGATTAATAATTATATTCTATAATTTTAATAATGATTAAAAAAACTCGACTTTTTTTCAGAAATATTTGTAAAATAGCGTTTAACGATGTAATAACTCAATATTTTAAGTTTAATGTATAGACTATAAGTAGTGTTTGTTCAATGATTATATATAAATATATTGCAGCATACTATAATACTTGCATGAAAATATAATATGTACAATGTGTGAATTATGTGCTAACATATTTTTATTTTCTACGAACACGTCATTACCGAATTTATTATTATAATATAATACTTTATTTTTTTTCCGGACTAAAGTTTGTTTCATCGTTTACATTTGTCGTTTATCAGTAGCGCTACGTTTGTTTGTATCAATATTTACTCATTCATTCCTTTAAAACCATATCGACCTATTTACTATAGTTTACCAATTTGTCGTCACACCGATATCTACAAAAATATAAAACATAATGGTTGCGACTGGTGGTTACCCTCAGTTCGTATACACCATTGTTAAGTATAGTCAACTGTATTTAGTGTGTCACACATGGGACGGAGCGGCTGTGCATTATATGGGTCACAGGTATGTTAGTCGTTATCACTCCGTTAGCTCGTTAATAAACGCATCCCGTGTGTAAATATGTATTTAAGGAAATAATATAACAACATGATATTATAACAATAATAATGTAATTATTTAATATATTCATTACTGGGTTTTGTGTCAGGTTTGGACTAAATTAAGTCTAATAACTATAATATAATATTACATTTTTAAATTGACAACTATCTAAAATTGGTATAACGAGCATAACATGTCATTAAACTATAGACATTTTTATCATGATGTGGTCAGTGGGAATTCGTCTCAAGCAGGAATGTCGACAATTTTTCATTTTTCTGTACCAAATATTATAAAACATGGAAATAAAGATTAGATGTTTAAATATTATGCAGAATGTAAATGTTATATTATACGTTTACCCTTGATGTATGTCTGCTCCTTTCAACTTTTAAACATAACGAAAAAAATAATCCATTTATTCTAAACTAACGACTTTTATAAAAAAATTATAATAGTTAAATAATATATTAATAATAAAAACTTGTTAAATGATCAATTCGTCAAAATGAAAATTGCCTTTCATATCAAAAAAAAAATATAATACAACAATCACTGTTTTTTTTTCTTCAAAATATTTCAAAATTCTATATTTCTTTCTTTTTAAAATTTATTGAAATACTTTTACTATTTGATTTGTATAATAATATAAATATATAATATGCTAAAATAAATAAAAAATGAAAAAAATAGAACCCAGGTAATATCTATTTCCAGCATTACTCTCTCCACCGCTCGGCATAAGGAACATCAAATATTATATTATGCCTATAATACAACAAACAAACAACAAAATTTATGTGTGTAATAGTGATTATGAAATCTTCGCTTAAAACAATATTATAAACTTGAATTAGAACCGATTCGGTGGACGACTGTAGATTGTGTTTTATAAGTTTTATTATCTCCCCTTGTTTGATGAAATATGTCTAAATAACACAGTGTGTACGTTTATAGTTTAAAATACTTGATAGGTAACTGTGCTTTGTTTTATTTTATCATTTTTTATACCTTTTATTCTTATCTAATTTACATCGTCTGTGTCTTCTATATGAATATTTGATAGATTACTTAGGCCGTTGTACCAACTAAGCATACACCACCAAATATATTTATATTTACATATATATATATATGTCTAAACAAAATCAAACGCACAATAATGCATAGGTAGGTATACAGTAAACACCTAACCACCGAAAGGACAATGATATTGTCATTTTTTATGATATGATGATGCTATAGTTATATACGTTTATTGTTTATTATTACGTACACAATAGTTCGTCATAATAAGAATAATAACAACATAACATGAACATTTTTTATTCGCGTATGACTTATAATAATTATTATCTCTAGATAATAATATTTTGAAAATTAATCCGACGTCTGTAGCTACGAAATATTGTGCTTGGTGAGCCACCGCCACCATGTCATCTAGTTTTTTGTGTTAGTATTACATTGATATCCATGTCTATATAGTATTCTTATAAAAAAACTGGAAAATACAGTGGCCCACCCTGCCTGTTTGTGTATAATAAATAATATTGTTTTTTTCTCTGTGTCAGCGATATTTATATAGCCTAGTCGTCATCGAGATATTCGTACAGTTTACGGTCGATTTATGGTGTAGTATACTACGTCATCGCCGTACAACGAACACGCAAAGGTGTAAAATATTTTTCACACGTATTTTGGCAGTTTTTCAATATTTTGTAATATAATATTAATACGTACATATCTGTACATAATAACGCACATCAAATCGGCATCAGAAACATCCTTGATAACTTGGGGGGGGCAGGTGGCCGGGTTATAGAACTTGTCATAGGTTATAATAGTTGTTGTAGACGTTTGAACATATTATAATACGTTTTCAGGTTTTCTGTATGCCATCCATCAACTCAGTGTTTGAGGTTTAAGTCATTTAAGGTTTACATACCTTACAATTTATATTTTTATAATTGACCAGATATATTATTAAATACATTCTACTAAAGTACCTATAAGTGAATAAAATATATTTAACAACTTTTTATTTATAGTAATTTGTTGTAAGCAACATACTATATCTAAAATATTCTTATAATGAAGTATACTTACAAAATATAATACTAAATTATTATTATTGTGTCAAAGTTTAATTTTAAACTTTCATTCTCCTAGTAGATTTTTTAGCAAAATCAGTCAAATTTCTTTTTTTTTATTATGCATATACTAATTTATTTTTATTTATAATAACTAGGGCTAAACTGATTTGAGCGGCTTGCACTGTCGTTGTCTGCATGAATGTTAGCTATTACGTTTATTACCACGGCTATAGATAATAATAAATATAATTTTGTACATCCATAAACAATTTTTATCGTCATACATGAATTACGTATCATAGATATTCATATTATCATATGTACAGAGTACTGACTACTGACACATGTTCTTAGATATAGGTATATTTGTACAGTTATAAAATCATAAAAAAAGGTCTTCTGCTCTCTCCATACCGCTAGCTACGTTACTGACTTGCAACTTGCAAGTTATATTTATATTATTGCGTTAGAAACGACGAGGGACTTTTTTACATTTTAGTGGTCCTTTGAAATATTTCTGAACCACTTCACTAAGTTTTTAAGCTTATCTTTAAGATAAGCTTAAGCTCACATTCGCTGAATAGAAACCGCCCTCATGAAGATACTGAAGTAATATCCCTACTCATACAAGCGTAATTTCGGGGGGTGCAAGTGTGAATTTAAGACGTGAAATATAGCAATATTTCGCAGCATCGTCACTCCCGAAGTATATTTCAACATGGGTAAAGGCTTACAGCGTATAGGGTATCTGGACGTTTCTCCAACACGATGTGACATCAACGATTACCGTCCATTAGTCATCTGCAGGTTACAGGCCAATGCTCTAAATTTATGTTCATAGGTTTGTTGGCACTTAGTGCTATAACTTAAAATCATATATTACATTCACATTTCAATATGAATTTGCTACATTCTGATTTTTTTTGGAAATTCCGGGGGTTATGTTAGATAATTTCAGAAAAATTAGAAAATTTCCATAATATCGCCACTTTGACCTAGCACCTCAAAATGGATAGCAAAATATTGTTACCCAATTTGAAATGTTGAATTGTTGGTGCTATGTCAATATAATAGCATTGACGTGCCTGTTTAAAGCTTATAGCAAAAATGCAAAAGCAAACCAGTAGACAATTCTGGAAATGGCGTAGAAAAACGTAGCGAATTCGTGGCAAAATATTGATATATAATTTGAATTTGTAGCAGTGACGGTGCCAACTTGACGGACATTACTTGTAGCCTGTAGGTATACCCATTATATATTACACCATGATGACGTTACTCACTTTCGCATATATATATATATATATTAGTACACAATGTTGTTGTTATTGTTGTTGTTATTGCAGAGTCTATTATATATTGTACAGTTATAATATTTTCAGACTGTGTATAGGTAGGTAATATGACGTGAGTATTATTATTTATATGAGCACCGGAGCGGTATTTTTCTTCGATAATACAACCGTCGACACGTGTTATTGACGCGATTTTTTAACAAATATTTGGATACATTTTACATAATTTTTTTACTGGGCGATTTATTAGTACATTTAAAGAACGTTTCAGTCGGCTGCGAGATTTTTACTGCGCACATATATAATAATTTATTATATATGTATAAAATTATCATCCACGGCTTCTTCTTTATTTTATTTTTTTCGTTTTCTTTCATATAGGAAATTTTATAGCCTAACATATAATACAACCTTGGATAACAGTTCACGAATTCACACCGATTTCGTCGAAATACACGTCCCAGTCGTCACACTTCGTCTGAAGGTGAAACGGAAAGAGTTTTCTCTTAACTTTCGACGTCGTCGTCACGCGTCGTGTAAATTATCGTAATAAAATATCTTTGGAGTTTATATCCACTGCACACGTGTATAATATTGTGGTACATATTGTATTATTATTATTATTATAATTATTAAATTGTAACGTTATACGTTACACAAACGAGTTACCAGGTCACTACTCGCTTGTAGCTTGCAACGGTAATGCAAATAATATTTTATAAACACTACGTTAAGCGTAATAATTAGAGATGTTCTGAGTACCCGGCAATGGGGTTTCGTCTATTGCGTCGAATTTGGGACATTATCTGTATAGTATACATCTTTTGCGTCGACATAAAAAGGGTATATTAAAAAGGAATACATCTTTTGCGCTAGTATTAAAAAAGTTATGTTAAAAAGTAAATTTAAATAAAAATAATTTACATACATATATTACATATAAATTTATCTTTCTGATGAAGTGTCTTGAATCTTAATTTCAATCTAAAAAATTAAATTAAAATTAGAAAATGTAGATATAAAAATAGATTTATATTTAATTACCTTTTAATCATTTTTTGTAGTGGTAGCTTATCCATTGTACAAATTCAAACATACCTAAATTTCCATTTAAATACTGGATATATTATCTTCAACTATGGTTTTTTTGTTTTTTATTCTTATTTTCTTTCTCGATGCTATTCATTTTTATGTATGGTTGAAGTTGAACTTCATAAAAAACAAAAATGTTTGGATGTGGTGAATAAAAATATTTCCCAAATGCTGAGTGAAACGACTCATAGGTATAATTGTCGTTCTTTCACCTGATATGTTACACGATGCCCAAAGATACGGTGGAAAAGTTGCATCTTCACCATTTCACCAATATATAATTATTGACGTACACAATTTATGACATTGGAATATCGATCGCCGCAGTTGATGTATACCTTTTTCCTATCCCATAACTTTTTTTTCTTTACCTACAATTTTCGGCGCAATTGATATATGCCTCCGGCAATTACTCGATGGCTGAGTACTCGATATCATATTTAAGACTTGGCTCTTACCCGGTATTCAGCGAAATACTAAATTTTTACTCGGCATTTACTCGGTACCCGGCGTAATACCATCATTTTTACCTGGTCCTTGCTTGGTACCGGCGTATAACTTCATTTTTACACGGCTCTTACTCGGTAGACTCGGTAAAAAAGATTCGCTCACACGACAGTACGACACAACTAATTTTCGCAATGCAATATTTTTCCTTATAGGAAAATTTTTATTTGTTTACCATAACATAAATAAATTTTAAAATATATTTTTTATTGTATTATATTTATATTATTAATTACTGACGGGGTACCTAATAAATAATAATACTTATTATAATTTTATTTGTTTTATTTTTTATATTTTATGTTAATACTCAATACTCAATAGTGTTTCTTTTTATGTTTGGCTAAGTAGTATATTATAATTGCTTAACTAATAATTATTAACAATTATTTATTAAATAGGTACCCAATAGTCAATACTAAGTGTTTAAAAAAAAAATTACTCGGCCAGTACTCGGTATTCGGTAAGTGTTAAAAATTTTACTCGACCAGTACTCGGTATTCGGTTTATAACAAATTATCTACCCAGAACATCTCTAGTAATAATCAATGTTTGAAATTTAACTAACCAATACCTACTTAGTACTTGCAATATAATTTTTTTTTTTACATTTTCTGAGGATAAAATATGTAAAGATATATAAGAGATCAATTAGATATTATATACATATATATCTAACATTTGGATATGGAGTTAACTCAGAAATATTAATTTATTTCGATCTTCTTTGCAGTAATTTCCAAAAATTTCGATAAAAACTTACCAACCTACAAAAAAAATATTTGTTGCGAAAATTGTGTAGTGACTAGGGTATTGTTTTAACGCTGAGTTCCACCCATCATTATTATTTTTCCATAACTTCAATAATTTTGGACATATTTTATTTTCGTTTTAAAGGTTAGATCGTACAAGCCCGCGGGGTTCTCTTCTACCGCGGTGATGCAAAATACCCGGTTAGCTCACTTGTTGATAAAATTTAACTATTTGTCATGAATTTAATCATCCTTAGCAAATTTAACTAAACGAAACGCTTTAATTAATACACTATATTGACTAAACATTCTATTTCAGTGTCCACCCGACCACACCCACCATCCGTTTTGTTAATAAATAACCTCCCTTACCTTATCTATACATAATATTGGTAACCTATACAACGTCGAATGTGTATTACAATACCAAATATTATTGTTTGGGTATGACTCATTTTTTGAGGGGAATGAACGTACTTATTGAATGCACACTGCAGTGTTACCACTGTACATTAATGTTTTAAGATCAATTTTAGTCATATTTTTTTCTTCTTCTATCCTCACACCTCTTACTTAACTATATTTTATATGTATTAATTTTATTACGTTTAATAATTAAATAATAATATGTCGTAATAGGTTTATAATAAGAAGTCGTTTGGCGTTTATCATGTATAAGAATAAATAAATAAATATAATTAAAACGTTTGTGAAATTTTAAAAATTTGTAAAAACGCTGAACCACATATAACAATATGTATATTCATATATTTATTACCTTGATCATATACAAAAATGAGCGACCACAACCTTTCCAAACCAAAATGTTCAAAATATTTATAAGGCGCTTATATAGGCGCCGTAACATCAACATTTGTTCTTTTTGTTTGTTTTAAGCAATTTTTAAGAACAACTAAGGTATTCCCTACTGTCATTAATACAGATCTCTAATTCACGAAAAAAGAACCTATAATAGGAACGTTTTATAAGAAGGGTATTTCATTTGCAAATGCTGGATAGGTTTGTAATACTTTTAATTTATTTTTAAGTTATAAATAGCTAAAAATAGAGAAATCAAATTAAATTAAAACACATATATTTTGATTAAAAATAAAAATTTATAAAAAGACTATCTTGTCAATGCACTCTTTATCAGTTCTGAAAGTTGTGTGTCTTATTACGATTTAAGATTTACTTAAATTGGACGTTATTTCTTTCTAAACTATCGTCATTAGTGGTTGGCAAATGGCAACATTATTTTATCAAATTGTATTAAACATTGGAAACTACTATTATAGAAAATCTTATGCGTTGCATTTAGCAAATATTTTGTAATTTTTAAATTGTATTTTAATAATCAAATTAGAATTTTACATTTTTTATAAAAAAAAAAATGTATAAACGATTTATATATTTACGAGCTAATTTTTAAATTGTGGATGCTAAGCACCTCTTTTAGCATCCTAGAGGTGTCTACATTGTTTGTTATATTTTTTCTCTCTATACAAACGACAATGCGAGTCATTGTTTATATTGTACACATTTTTTTTATTTCAAATTTCCACATAACGTTCGACTTAAACAGTTAAGCCAGATTAAGGACATTATATAAGTGTCTACGGAAGCGATACGTAGGTCGTAGGTATTATTTCGTAGGTAATTACAAGGTTGTATTTATTAAAATTTTGCCGTCTAATGTTTAGTTTGATTTAACCGTATATTCAAATTATAACGTTTTATTAGTTATTTATAGTTATTACTTATTAATAATATGAATTATTCAGTTTAACATAAATCACTTTAATTTTCAGTTATGCATGTATAGTTGCATATACTTGCATAAATACATTCAAATATCATTACAATGACATGTAGTCGTGTAACACAAATATCAGTTAATTTATTTAATTAGTTCCTATTCAGTTTGTAAATGACTGCAGTTTTGTATACGTTAGGCAATAATAATTATAACTGTTTACAAGTTAGACACTGATTTGAATATACTCATATTATATCGACGTCAAAGCTAAAATGTGAATAAAAATTTTAAATCTAAAATATCGTTTTACGTATTTATTATTATAAAATATGTATAGATTATACAAATGAAATCTGCGTTTCAAAAAAATATTTTCATTTACTTACACAAAGATTATAAAAGCACCACGCTATTAGTGTAAAAACGTATATTTGTTTATTAATATAAACATAACAGACTTTGAAGAAACTGAATAAGATACACCTGCAGAGACGACGATATCATTATTTCAATTGAAATATATACTAGGAAAAGTAAAATTCGAATAATGTAAGACAAATATTATACACATCTCGAAGGAAATGGGCGCGACTATGCCGTCACTGCCGTGGCGTTATTTTATAATAATATATTATATTCTCGGTATACAAATTTCACTTTTCTAGCATAGATATTATATATTAGACGCACCTATAGATGTATACGTATATAGACATACATACATAAATTAAATGTATATATATCGGTGGCACGTACTTGGTATAATTTTAGCTTATAATATATTAAACCATATCTGTAATTTTATAAATATTCCGTTGTTGGTAATCGCAAGAGAAACTTATACCAGCAAAGCAGTGGTTCGCGTGTTTAGTGAAAACATCGCCATCATGCAGGCGTTTTGGCGAAATTTCATTATCACGTCGAAAAGTTTTAGACATTATCATGGTTTGCGAACCGTGCCCAATTCAAAATCAGCGATTTCTCGGATTCGCGGAAAAAATCCCATATCTACCTATATACCTACAATGTATACGCACTGTACGCCTGTATAATATAGGTGTACAATATAATCGTGTGAAAATCGAATCCGAACTGATGATGATGCAGATGCCGATATGTATCACCGCAGTCTTGCAGTGCTGTTGCAGGTCTGCTTGTGCACATGACATAATATTATGATGGCATTGCGGTGTACGCATATTTTGATATCACGCACGTTATTCGCTTATACAGTAGTGTATACTGGACGTGCGGGCGTGTGCCGCTTTTCCCTCTTCGCCCTTGCCGGACAGATCAGCATAACATTAAATATGTAGGCACAATATAATAATATGATATACGTTTGTAATAAGAAATAATGACGATGGCATGTGTGCAGCGTATAATATGCACCGTTTATTATTATATATATATATGGGCGTATTATGACGACGAAGAACACAGTGTAATACACAATATTGCATCCTGTAGCAATAATATTATTATACCTGCTGATATGGTCGCATGCAACGGATAAAAAAAAATCGCCGCGCGGTCATCGGCGGCGGCGGCGGTATCGGTGGTGCGTAAACAACCGGCAGCAGCAGCAGCAGCAGCAGCAGTTTGGCCGGCGAGCGCGAAAGGTCTTAGACCCTATCTCGCCGCCGCCGCCGCCGTCACACGAGCGCGCGTACCAGAGCGCCGCAGAGTTGCCGTCGACGTCGCCGACTTAAGAGTTCAAGGACATCAGCCGCACATCGTACGCGCCAATAGCACACACACACACACACACAATATTGTGTTTTTTCTTCGCGTCGCGAGTCGTTCCTTTTTCTTCTCCCACCGACCGATACCGCGCACAGGTAGTAAAACTGCTGCCGATGCACCGGTGCGGCGCGTGGGCCGCTCTTTTCGGCGTTATACGTCGTCGTCGTCGTCGGATATTATGTACTACGACGACCAGGCGGAGGCGTGTATAGGTACGCGCTTTTCTTTTTCAGCCGTCGCCGCGACCGCTTTGTTCCAATGGTCCAATGACCTCCTATAATATTGTAATGCGTATAAATGTGCATAGAATTATAATGTACCACTAACTGCACCGACTGTTTTATACGCTATGCACATAACAATAATAATAATAATAATAATATATTATATGCGACTGCACTATAATAGTTAAACGTCGTCGTCACTCGTCGCGTCCTCCTACTCTTCCCGTTCGACGTCCGATAGCTGCGTGCGAACGCGATTTATTCTGTGTTTTGTTATACTCTCTGGCGGACGCGTACATCATAATATATATATGTGTGTGTGGTGTATAATATAGTGCCACCGCAGAGTATATAGTCATATTGTACACGTGGGCGTGGCGCGCGCGAAGTCCACGGAAAATCTACCCGTTCGGTGAAAAGACTTCGAGCACTGCAGCGCTCGACTGCGAGTGTCGCGGTATCTCGCGAGACGACATTTTCACATATTATATTAGGTAGGTATATTGTCCGCAGCGGTTTTCCCCGGAATGGGTGTGTAAGGCAGAGCAACGGCAGCGGATCGTCGGAATAGGAAATCTGAATTAACCGTTTACACACTTGACCCATCAGTCAGTTTTCGATGAGCAGGTCGTGGCATCACCTGGTATACCTACGCGAATATTTTGCACGTCGCGGTAACCTTTGAACGGTTTAAACCGCGCGGTATGCAACGCGTTTAAAGGCAGGTTAGGTTGCGTCATATCGTGTCTTTTTCGCGAACGATTATCGTGTTTTATAATATTAATTGTCAATTTCGACAAACAATACCTACGAATTTCCAGCGGGAATCGGAACGACCACCCGTCCTATATTGGTTTTTTTTGTTATCCAAAATTCGTTTGAATATAATATAAGTATAAATATCATGCGTCATTCAATATTAATACCAATGACCAAGTGTGTGACGCTATAGCTGTATTTTTGAAAAACACGCGATATATAGATATAGAAAAAAAAACACTAAACGCCCGACGGTGAATCACTCTCTTTTATACGTTGTTTTCCGGAATCGACTCATCACACCCCTTGCAAGAAAATGTAAGGGGTCGCTGTAAAGCTAAAAACGACCATTATACATTTTACGGGAATGAGGTTACCACGACGACGGCGGCGGCGGTTCGAAGAAAAACTACGTGCGCATATAGTAAAATACGTCAACACGCCTAACATATTTTTTCCTATGTATTTGTTTTCCCCGTCGCAACTATATTCCTGTAACTATTACCCGTGCTCGAATCGTATGTTGTTTTGTTGTTTAATTGTAAACGACGATGTCGACAGAGTCGTCGTGGCCATCTAAATAGTTTCGACTAATTTAATTAATTTGGCAACAATTTTATTGACCTAATTCACTAAATACCTACACAAGTATAATTTTAATTAAATCAATCTATAAAAAATCGATTTTGTATACAATATAGTATTTCATTTGGCTATCTCAGTATTTTATTGTACATTTTTGCCGGAATCGCAATAAATGATAGGTATGAGTCGTAGGCGTGTCTAGGCCTTATTCGCAGGTCATGCACAACAGTGGCATGTCTAGGAATATGGAGTTACTGCACTAGAATTATCAATGTTTGTAGTCTTATAAACGTTACAAGTCCACATGTTGAAAATTAAAAAAAATTTACATGAAATCAGAAACTGAAAAAAAATAAGGTTATATTATGCATCACAATTTATAAAGCAAGTTAGATCAAATTTCGCAGGTCATGCCCGTGCAGGACAGGCAAGACCCGTAAACACGACTATGGTATGAATACATACAAATATTAATGTAATTCATTAGCCATTAGTACTTATACCATTATAACCAATTATCTTTTATGTATTATGATATTTTAATTGCTAACAAAAACATCATATATTTATTTATATATATATAACGACAACGAAAAAATATTACAAAACAATTTTTATTTTTCTAGGTCAGACTGTAGATTGAAGAAATTAATTTGCTAGACACCAAGACACCCTATACAAACATACGGGTAGAACAAACATAAAGATAACTAACTAAAAAAAAATTTAAAAAAACTGAAAGTATATCATTAAGATAGTTATTAAATTAATACATGAAACTCCAAAACGTTTTATCCGTAATCAACAGACATTATTGAAAGATTAACAAATATAAAAAAATCTAATTAATTTGCCATTTATTTTTCGTTATTAACAAATATTTCCCAAATATTTAGAATGTTATTTAAATACTTTATAAATCATTAGTTTGGATCATGATTCACTTGACCTAATTTGTTAGTTTATCTTTTTAAGAGAGTAAATACCAAACATAATATTGAATTCCCATAAATTTTGAATCGCATTGTATATTTTCCTTGCTCATTTCCATTTACAAGAAGAGTATATGAGTCCGTCTGAGTTCATTCATCTTTCGGCGTATGACGCAGCAGTGTTACCATCGATCGTCCGCGGGCAACGGACTCAATTTTTTTTCTTTTACATTTCTAGACCGGTTTTGGAAAATTCATACTTGTCACTAATTTTTTCAGTAGTTTTATCCAACTATTTAATATGCAGCAATAAACCAAACTTACCTCTGGTTTCTGACATTGAGTTTGATCGATACGATAGTTCACTGCTGCAAGACATCGGTCTAATAAAAACTATGCAACATAACTTTTTTGAAAATAGTTAATATACATAATAATAGATGCACTTAGTTATAGACATTTAAATGTAGTTAATAAATCATATACTTATATATTTGATATATTTTAGAATTGTTGTGTTTTTTTAGTTAAAATTACTTCTTTAAAATCATAAGTCTATAATATATTATACTTAAACCTATAATAATATATATAGGCGTAATTTGTATTTAAATGTCAATATATAATTATGAAAATGACTAGAGCATTTTTATTTAAATAATAAACATTTTTGTATTATCACATTATTTTTAAACTATAGATTTTTCGATCAAAAATCAAAACAATTTAGAATCTAAAAAAATAACTTGTATTATAAGTGATTTAATTTTACTCTTTAGTTTTTGTTTGCCAAAAATGTAGTATTTTAAACATTTCATAACTTATATCACTACATTTTAGTTAATGTAAGCACTAACATAAATGTATGCATAATATGCAATTATTTACTATTAATTGTTATAATTTATTGCAATACGTCTGGTTAAATATATATACATGCATCTAACGTCTATTGTGATTTGTGAATATTGTGATAACTGCCTACCGAGTATATTACTCTAATTTTAAACATAGAATCAAATTGCTATTTAATTTAAGGTTAGTGTTCTGACCCGTTCAAACAATTCTCATAAAATTCAAATTAAATTGAACTTCATTAAACGTAACCCTTATAGGTGGTCTACTGAAATAATAATATATTTTCCATAAAGTCCATTCAAAATCGTTAACGACCTGAATGGTAGTTGTTTTTCTATCTATGAACAAGTTTATTCATTGCTCAAAGCCTCACAGTATAAAAAGTAGGTATTGCATATTTTTATTTTAAAGATCGACGTAGTATTTTATCATAGTGAAGTATATTAATAATAAGACAGAAAAACTAAAAGATATGTATTTTTATTTTTGTGTATACTTTATAGTATAATATATTATTGTTGATAAAAAAATCGTTCTATTATGTTACAAATTTAAATTCAATTTTTTTTTTTATAGTTTTTCTTAAATCGATGATTTTCTAGTGAAGATGCAAAATACTAATTTTACACATTATGGAGAAATCAGCGAGAAACTTTTTTATTATTAATTTTCTTATAGGTATTTCTAATTTCTACGAACTGTTTAATTAACAATTGTAGATCTGAATTTATAATGTCAATAATAAACGACGCTTTTTATTTTAGAAATATTGTGAATTACAATCTATTGTTTGTAGTCAATTGAATCGCATTCAATAGTCAGTTGATTATTTAAATATATCAATCAAATGGAACAATAATTTATATAATGTTGATAACGTTTAACATAGATTACAATTATTATAGTTGAGACGTAACGATCAATGTATAACTTCAAAGGTCTATGTTTACATTACATTCATTTGGTAGGGATATATCCTTTCTCTTCCGGAAATCATAAGCTATTTTGGTATGTGTTGGCTGCATACCAATATGAGCTGCAGCAGTAGCAATACTCCCTTACACCCGAAACGAAGCACGAGTCAATATCCAGAGGACGGTTAGAGAACGATAAAAAACTATTACACGCAGCACACAGTTTCCAGGCTATAAATAAAAATCGACTGAATCATTAATTTAAGTTTGAGAACATTATCTCAAGTTTATTTCGAGAAAGTCGTGACGTGAAGGTCATCTTAAATTCTAAATACTCTAATAAAAATAAAATGCCATTTGGCCTTTATTTATCCAACAACTATTCATTAATGTGTTGATTAAAATTTAAAAAAAACCACGTGGCACGTAGGTACCTCTATTTTACAAAAGCGCTTTGTATGTGAACTTTAATAGTTGAATACAATTAGGTACGTATAAACATAAATTTAAATTATACAAAAAATGGAACTTTTACATTTTTGAATTCTAAACGAATCTGTTACTATAATAAAACAGTTATACAAATATTGCAAGCTTTATCAATAGAGCAACGTAAGCGTGTTTTTTATTTATGTAGACCTTTTTGGGATATTTTATTTATTTTATTCCATTCCATTGATGTAATCAATGAGTACTTATTAGCTATTACGGTAGTATTTAATGTTGTAACATTCAAAAAGATTAAATATCGCGTGAGACTTCAATGCTCCATTAGTTAAAAACCATAATGGGTAGTAATAGTAAAGACAACACTCTGCAGTAACAAACCGTATTCAATGTTATTGTACCTTGTCACACATTTTATTTAACATGTCTATAGTTACATCATAATACATGGGTCATTGATGTTTATCAAAACATTTTTTGTAATAAAAAGTAACGAGCAATCTTGTTGTATGAATACAATAAATAAAATTATTGACAAATTGTCTTTCATTTAAATATCCATTTTGAGTTTATCGAACTCGGTAAATATATTAGAATAAAAAAAAAAGACGACAAGATAAAAATCATTTGTTTAAATCCTTTTTAATTTTTAAAATTTTTGTATTTTATTATAATATATATAGGTATATATATGTATGTATATTATATTCACTGGTATATTAGTTATAATTATTGTATTGCATGTGCTTACGAAGGAGAGATTTTAGTTCTACTGATAAAAATTTCTGTTTATTTATTTTTTGATGTTTATATGTAGGACATAGGTAAATATTTTTGTATTAGCCGTGTATATTTGCGATATAATAACTATAATAATTACCTATTGCGTTTTTATTTAAATTAATCGATTAATTGTAAACCAAGCAGATTTTGTATACTACACGTTTATTATTCATAATATATAATCCCAATGATAAAAATTATATTTTTTTTTTATGGAGTAGAAAAAATGGTAATTAGAGGTAGGTATAATGTATAATTTGTAAATTAATAAAATACGTCAATATGGTTGGGTTATGCAAATTTGTTTATACCGGATGTATAAAACGTACGAATTTTAACATTGAACTTTCTGGTCATTATCTAAAAAAAAAAATATATTCTTTATACGGGGCTGACTGAAGTCAAGGTCCTATACATAATATATAATTTAAAATATAATATTATGCTATGGACACGTTATATTGTACTCTTCAATATAGAGTCTTATACATCTTGCACTTGACATTCATTTATATTTGCGTATAGTACCTATTATAACAAAATGTGTAATAACTATAATAACTACCTATTATATTTATATTATACTTATACTGCTGAGGTACCTAGAGATATTATATCTCAGATATAATAAGTATTTGGTCACGAGGGTTACCGTCGTTACCGGGTTTTTGGCTTTCGCCTACCACACGAACCGTCTGTTGTATAGTGATCTGCATTCTTCGCTAGTCTCGAGCCGCAGGGGGCTACGGCCGCTGATCGCCGTATGACACGATGACGGACAAACAACCGCGCGTCGACAATATCCGCCGGACGCCACACAGGTGAAGTATTTGATCAATAATAAATAAACTTAGATATTACGCAGTAAATATTTTGTGTATCATTGAATAATTCATAAATGTTGTTTACAATATTTGTTTTGTTTTTTATCAATTTATATTAGTTTAATACCTACAAAAATTAAATAACTACACGTGTTTTTCAAATATTAACTGTAGCACATTTAATAATGAATATTACTCAATATACTGGGTGGTTTTTGTCACGATAAACACTTATTATCTCGAATTCTAGGTATTTATAATGTTTTAGAAAATAATTTGTTTGATTATTTTAAGTCATTAAAAAACACATTTTAAGATTATGTATATATTTTTAAATATTATTATGTATTATTATTGTCATTATTTTTAAATTAATACTTTTTTATTCCATATTCGGAAAAATTATTAGATCAAGACGGGGTGACAATTTAATCAAGCTCGATTTAGAGATCACTAAGAATTTATAATATACGAGTATTCAAAATGTTATATACTGAAGTTTTCAAAAAAAAATATTAAAAATATATATGCTGCCATTAAAAAAGTAAACATTTAAAATATCATATTTTTAAATTAAAAATTATCTTTTACAATAGCTCGAGTTTTATAAAATTTATTTTCAAAAATATTTATATTTTTTGAAATAATAAGCATTTGCTCTTCAAGTATAATCACCCTGTATATTCAGGTACACGAAAACGATACCGCATGGTTTGTACTAATACCATACTTGATTTGTATATAGGTATAGTTAAAAATATTTTGGCGTGATTTTGAATAATAATATTATAAATTCAAGGTCAATTACCATGTTGTACTCTGGAATAAAACCAAACAATAATAATAATAATTTATTTTTTCTATTGTTGTTTGCAAATAGACGATTGCAACTTTAAATTAAACACCCCTAACCCGTTATGCATAACGTTTATATATATACAGAGTTATAAATTAGATTTCTCTTAGCCTTTTTCGAGCCTATCATTAATATTTATTAATGTTTTACTTATTATTAAGATTAAAATCTTACAGATCTAAAAAACACACAAATGTAATCTTCGCAAAAAATTGCACGACTATTGAAATATTTATTTAGCATTTTAGTATATTTATTCATATTATTCATTTTTCTATTTTTATAAATGATATTGTTTTTATACTAATATAATGGGTATTTAATGAAAACTAAACAATAATAGTCAATATAGTATAAAGGCTATCGTCATCGGTGGAAACAGGAGCGCAGAACATATTAAATAGGTATTATTATTATTATAGAAAAGCAGTTCAAACAATTTTACATTTTTATGTACAATTTTTTTTCTCTTTTTTAAAATTCAATTTAATATAATGGATTTTAAAACTATATATAATGCGCAAAAGTAAATATATTTATAAAGTACAAGAAGAACCTTAAACTATTCAAATATTTGCAAAAGTTTTAGAAGAATTTTTTTCTTACTTAAATTATTAAGCTAAAAAAAATGCTTATTGAATTCTCTTAGCCTACTCATCTCAATAGATTTAAAAATGTATTACAAATTTAATATGAAACATATTTTATATAGCTATATAAGTATCAACATTTATAGTCTATAACAAATTTTAAGAATTGTTTATTATTTATCGTAAAAACGTAGTACTACCATGTAATATGGAAATTTTTTATTTAATCTAACAATTTAAGAAAAAGGTTATGAAAATTTAGGTTGAATTGTTTTATTACAATTTAAAATTAAGCTATATATATATATACATTTAGTCTTTAATATAATATTTATGAATTCACGAATACGACTGTCTTACATAAAATATTTTATAGTATATATATTATATTATATAGTGCATATTATTTTTTAACCAATTTTTTTTTTCAAGAACGTTATAATCTCCATGTTGTTTGATGTTTTGCGCTCTGCGGTTTTTTTTTTTTGTGCATATATTATAGTCAATAATAATATTATGTTTCTGACGTTGAAGTTGTCACTTACAACAAGAATACAAGATTAATCATGGATCATAGTCGTACAAAATTATTAAGGTAATTGGAAAACGATCAATTTGCGTCATCTATTCTTCTATTTTTTAATTGTAACAATTACTAGATGTGATGTTTAGTAATTATTTACTTTTATAATGGTTTTTTTTTTAATTTATCTATCCTTTGTTTACATTGTATTTGACGTCATTTTGGATTATATCAATAACAAGTTCTGTCAATTCCAATACTGATGCCAGTTTAATGCTAATGTATTGCTTTCAGTCATGAAATTTTTTCATAGTTATATAATATTATCTATACACTGGGACATCGAATCGATTGTTATGAATGGACGAATAGTCAATAGATACACAATATATTCATAATTTAAATAATATAATTAAGTGCGTTTCAATTATCGTCATATTAATTATAATTACTAGATTATTTTATTTTTAATTTATTATTTAACAATATATTTTAAACACACAACTGTAGGTACACCGGCCGATATAAAAACTAATTGAATATTAAAAAGAAAACACGACAATGATACTTTTTAAGGGGTTTAATATAGGCAATTATAATGACTTAAAAAAATTAAACATTTTCATTTTTCAATTTTATAAGGATGTTACGTTTATATGGTAATCTCGCGTAAGTATAAATTATATTTCTTGTATAACCATTGCGTTTATCCTGAAATACGTTTGTACGTTTCAATGATTTGATAAAACTACATTATGCTTTTTCAGAAAATAAAACTTTATCTGTGTTTTTAAGTTTTTTAATAAATAATATTTTTGTCTTTTGCATGTTTAAATTTTCTTAAAACTTATAATATTAAAAAATGATAATGTTTTCAATTTTTAATAGAAAAATAAACATAGAATAAAATCAAAATCTCTGATTAAACATGTATGATACAAAGTACATATCTTTTTTTAATAATAAAACAATTATATTATTCTATCTATATTAGACAAGATTATCTGTCGTCTACTCGTCTCTAACCATGGTCCATGATGTCAACCGATGGGACACGGAAACGCATTAATTTTGACGAATTGATCAATTAGCTAATTGATTAACTAATTAACCGATCGTTTCAGCATCTAAGAAGATTTTAGAGTCAGATAGACAGGTGATAACTTATTTAAAACAATCTCCTAAAAGACCTAAACAGTATAATATTATTTTTAACATAGCATACACTCAATAAGTAAATATGTATTTGTTATCGGCATATTCAATTTCGGTAATGACGACAATGATTACTAATCAGTAATTAATATCTATATATAATCCACTCGAAGAAGCTAATAATTGATAAACTATTAAATATGTTTATTTACCAATATACATATTGACTTAATGTCTGTATCTATAGTTTATAGACATTTGTTGTTCTAATATCACGGAATATATTTAGTTATATTAATAATGCTTGTAATTATATTACTTCGTACACGATCGTTTAATCAAGTTTATAAGTGTATAACATTGATATAACTGATTTAAGTATTATACCGTGTTTGTGAACAACAATAATAATAATAATATGTATATTTTTTTATATATTTTAATAAGCAATATTAATACAATGCGATGTTATTACATTAGTATAATATTATAGTTTACTTTATTGATTAGTCAATGAAAATGGACGTTAAACAGGATTTTTGTATTTTCTTTATGTTTTACTTTGATATGAAAATAAGTAGTGTTCGTAATACTCCAGTCAAAATTCTCATAAAAAATAAGGTAAAAAGATGTAAAAGAATTTAATTATTGTACTACATAATATTATTTATTATATTCCTAATTTATATTTACCTCTTGAATTTGCAGTGTCTTTTTAAGGTAAAAACATGGTTATATTTAGCTATATATATATAGTTATATGTTTCTTAGTAGAGATCAATTTAATATTTTAATGTTGTATTAGAGTTTGAATCTTTATATCCCATCCTTAAGTCCTTTTCTTTTATCCGCGCACACTAATGCGTCCCTCTCGCTCTCGGGAAATGTTGTGGGATGAAAAATAAACGCCCCAAAAACTGATACTATACAATTTACAATACGCATAATAATAGTATCACTTTGTCCTCCGTCAAATTTATTAAAAATCTACCATAGTCTATATAATATTTGGAACACAGGTACAGTATCTGCAGTCAGAAGGTAATATAGGTATCGTTTAATTTGTTACTTTTTTTTTTATTTTATCTAATATATACTTGGGTAACTGTCAGACAGATCGTTCGTTTTTCCGCTTTACCGTCTATTATACACACATAAAATTCAGTTTTCATAGAGGTATTATCGATTCATATGAATTCGTATGTATAAACACTATTAACTTCTGCAGCTGCGGAGTGTCGATAACTGCAGCAGACGTCGTAAATGGTCGTTGCGCGCGCATAATAATGCAATAAACACGCGCATTCGCTGAAATTGCATCGTCCAAGTCATATGTATATATAAACTGCACTTTCCCTCTTGTCCTGATGGTCACAGTAATATTCTGTAACACGTTTTCGACGCGACACATATACCACACGGGCACACATTGGTATTTTAGCATTAGCATTACACTATTATTGGATCCGCTGGTTATTATTATATTATAAAATTACAAAATTATTTGGTACTCAAACCTGCAGATGTCTAAGCCTAATGAGTAATTATCAATGGAAGATCGTTGTCGAAATTATGTGTTCGCCTATGAGTGAAATCGAAACTCCACTTATTATATTGAGTTTTATAGTTGTTACTTGAACATTAATTAAAGTATTATGATACTGATATATACTGCTCTTATTCTGATGCTACACCCACACATTTTTAACGGAAGCGAACAATATTTTTATGTTTGCAGAATGTTAAAATATTTTTTTAATTTTAATTCAACAACAATAATTAAAATATCTTTTAAAACTGTCATTTTACCCAAATTGTATGTATAGATAAATATATTGTTTATTAAAAATCACATTGAAATTATTTATGGGATCAGAGTGACGGATATGTGGTTCTATTTAAATATTTCATCGTTATTTTGTGTAAACGGAAGTTAAAGGATATAATAATAACTAATCGTAATAATCATAATACTTTATACTTAATATCATAGTTTTTCATAGATGAATATAATTGTGATACTCCGTTTTTTTTTGATAAATCCTAAAACCTATCAAACAGGGGACATTTTTAGGTAATTTTTATTCCTTTGCAATATTGGTGTAATACGTTTAAATACCTGTACGATTTAAACAGCTCATATATAACTTATGTATAAGTATCAAGTATATATTATATTAAAACAAAAATTATTGTTCTTTGTAGATATATCGTATTAGAACTTATAATTATATTCGACGTTAAAAACGAAATGTACTATAATTCCGGTGCAAAAACCCGTGTAAAAAATTTGGTTCAGTGACTTTGAAGACACCACGTTCATTGAGCTCGATTTTTAAACGTTTTTTATTGAAGGCCGTGCCTATAATAGCCCTATAGGTATAGCGTCGGTGTCGGCGGCATTGGCGTCTGTGGAGTGGGAGGGAGTGAATTCGGTTCGGTGAATCACACGGACACAATGGACGGGTGAAAAAAATTAAACGACCTGCTCGCACGGTCAGTCTGCGTGCAAATATTACGTACGTACAGAGCAAAATGTGGTTTTGCGTGTGTGACATGTGTTCGTGTGTGCGATGGTCTGCCGCAGTATATTTCGCTAACCCAAATCCATTGTAAATTATAATATGATATAATAAAAGACCTATAACATGTGTATGTATATATATATATATAGGGAACCCGTGAATTTTATACAACGCATAACAGCGATAGAATTGCACAGAGTGGGTATACGAAAAACGAGGAAGAGACGAAAAACCGAGAGTTCTCTCGAATATTATATTTTGTGTACAGGTTATAAATACATATATAATATACATATATATAAAATATTATATTATGTACTGGTTGGCCCTCCTCTTCCGGAGCGGCAGCTGCAAACCGCGATGACCTTCGCAGTGCGTATATATAATATACTACATAGATTCACTTTTGTACGCTTCGTGTGGTGTATGTATGTATATGCGTATATATAACATATATATATTAAACATTTTTTTTCTTTATTCTTATTATTACTATTAGGAATCCTTAGGGTCAGGCGGGATAGGCAGCGGCGGCGGCGGCGGTCCCATTATTATTATGATTATTATCCTCGTTGTATGTCTCAAGGTCTTTCGCTCATTACGACTATATGCTCCTGCTCGTAAACTACTGCGGACGCGACACCATGTCACCCTCGTTTAAAACCGTCGACGGCACGTATACATATTGTGGCGCACTTTTTACTATCGTAAGTCACAATTAAAACATCGTATATTGAATCGAATACGGAGTGGTTTAAATCGTATTATATACGTAATATATTGTAGTAGGTCAAACCTAATAGTATAGATAATACCTACCGCAACAACTTCCCGTGCGTTTTGCTTTCCTAACCCAATCGCGGCGGTAATTGAACATATTTTTTATTTTATGGGTTAACGTTAAAGTTCCCGAGTGACCATGACTGAGAATTAAAAAGTTAAAATAAAAAAAAACAAATTCCGACCGCAGACAAGACCATAATACACGGGACCCTCGTACACTGCACATTACGCTTACATATAGCAGCAATTGCAGCACTACCTATATATATATATATATATATATATATACCTATAATATTAAAGTATGTAGACATTGCGTGTACTTGACACGTTTACATGTATACATAAATATCCGTTGTCCCGTATCCGGCGACCACGAACACAATTTTTTCAAAATTCGTACAAACTTCTTTACACACAGTATCTATGCACGCCTGTCTTATGTAATATTATAAGGTATCTACTATTATTATTACACCGTATACCTACATTATTATGTATATCCGACAAACAATAATAATCTCGACCAGTTTGAGGATTCGAGTCCGTTCGGAATTTGTATTCAATTTTTTTAAATAACGAACGAGTATTGCGGTATAACGTTTTTCCAAATCAGATTATAGTTTTTTTTTATTTCTCAGAAACTTAAATATTGTTTTTTTTTGTTGTGTAATTTTTTGTGATAAATTAACATGATAGATAGTATATTATGTACTATCAATTATCGTAATTAGTTTGATTTTTGGTCCAACGATGTTTGTGTTCGTGAAATCATTATAATTTTTTATAGAATTATTTTGAAAACTATAACGTCATTACTCATTATATAGACTAAATATTATTTATCATATTATATAAATACTATTGAGATTAAAAATTCCATTTCATATAACCAATAATCATTAAATACTGTGTTGTTTTTTTTAATAATTTTTAACAAATCGTCATTAATTATCAAATAAACAAGATAACACCGTTTTAATTTTTTACTTAGGTATGTGTTAATATTTAAGGATTATATTCTAAAACTAATTGTATACTCAAAATGTATCAATATTTTATGTATTGATGCACGAATGGCTAATGTGTATACCTACGATAATATATTATCATAATAAATTATATTCGTACACATAAAAGTTGATATTATATATTATAATATTGTAAGATAAGGTTAAACAATTTAAATATGTAATCTATAACGGCGTGACTTTATGGTATTGTTTGCTTTAATAATATTTTAGTAGATAGTAAACCTTGAATAATAATTGATTAGTGTGGGTTTAAATTGAACGTACTATTATATTAAATAAAAATAAACCAATAATACAGTAGTCAGTAGGTAATGAAACTTATAATAACTTACACGTGCTACGTCTATTGATTTGGTTAGACACACGCACGTATATCTATATGTATACTTATTACTTATAATATAATGCTATTGTAAATGTATTAGGATGGTGCAATGAGACCTTTGTTTTGGTTTAAACAATAATGTTATTAAATTAACATACTTAAAGTTTATAAATATTAATCGAGAGAACATGTTTGCAATTGTATTACATTCGTATTTAATAAGTCGTATTTATTTATACCTACGAATTACGATTACAATTTTTTTATCTCAATAAACAGAGTGCGCAATAAATTCCTATTTTTAAGGAACAAATACAATTATTTATCATACATCGAAAAAGGATAGTCTACCCTTTATTTGAGCCTTAAACTTTTATTTATAATTTTCACGGTTATGAATTATAATAACCTAATTTAAACCTGTATAATACTTACTGGTTTTATATCTGTGTTATAATAGTATTTTGGTATATTGTTGTGTTTAACATAATAATACAATATTGTATTTAGAATAGGATTATAATATAAAAGTAATAGAAATTTGAAATTAATAAAAAATAATTGAAACTGATAACTAATACCCTTAGTTATTTAAAAAATAATTTTATCGTATGCCAGTATTATATCATTATGTGTTAACTTTAGATATTAATTTATGAAATTAGAGAAAATTAACTAGGTATTTAAAAATAAAATATTTTAGTTATTTAATTATTTTTAATTAATTAATTGTTATTTAATATAACTATAATAATATAATATTACGTAAAATCAAATGTAATAACTAATAATACAATTTAAATAAAAATGTTACATTAAATATAAGTGTTTGTGTAATTTTTATTATCAATTAAATAAGTATACAAGCAGTATATTTATCATATATTTTAATTATTGAAATTATATTAACCCAAATAAATAAATCATGTTAAAGAATTTTCCAATAAAATAAAATATATTCAATAAGTATAGTGCAAAATAAACTGTGGTTAAACTGTTTACCGTAAAAAATTCTATATAGAATGATTCATCGACCATTCTTCATCCTATTTTTCTCTTTAATAATGAATTAATTCATTTTTTAATTATTTTTAAATTTTAATTAACCTAAAATCGGCGTTAAACAAATAGTTAGTGAATGGATGTTAACATCATAATATTATACTTGAGAAACAAAAAGGATGATAAAAATATAAAATATATTATGCGTGTAGGTACTGCGTGTATACAATCTATACGATAATACACGTACGATATACCTATATTATGATTATAAATTGTAATATTAGATTTATTACTTATTATATTCAGTTGATTTTTAAAAATTATATAAATTGATGGATTAATATTAATTACTAAATTGTTCGAATCATTCTGACCGTCATCTTTATTATTACTTATTTCCCAAATCCATTATCATGGACATTGGACATATTATTAGTATTCAATGTTAAATAAATTAAAAACTATTTGTTCGAGCTTCGATTTGGATTGTAATATTTTATCAATATTTTCATAAAAAGTCGGTTGATACTACAATTTACAGAGAAAAAGGTCAAAGAGTGATTTTTGTTTGAAATAAAAAAAACATTGTTATTTCGCTACAGGATACTCAATAAAATAAATGATACTAGAAAAATTAAGTATTTGAAAATATAGTTCTAAAATATACTTAAAAATTTCAAAAAAATAATTTGAATAAATAATAATAATAAATGTATTATTAAAGGAAAAAATGAGTGTCATTTTTGGTCAATCACCAATGTATAAAGTGTGATATATTAATAGATCGGTTGACCTTTAAATTATGTATTATGGTATGTTGTAAAATGCTAGTGTATGATGAGTTATATAAGTGTATTTATAACACAGTTCAATTCAAATCAATTTTTTTTTTGCGATTGATATAATTTAATCGTTTAATTTTTAAATATAATATTTAAGTATATCATGTTATTGACATTGTATATGTTATGAATGTTATGATAATTAGCATGATCAGTCCAGATAAAATATTTCATTACGACATAACATTACGCAAAATTACGCTATAAGCATCATCAGTAGCCGCAATACATCTACGTAAGTAGGTACATATGTTACGAGCAATGTACGTAAATATAATATTATAAATGAAATGCCTGATTTTATTATAGTGTTCAAGGTAGGAAAAAGCCTACATTGTAATACATCATGCAAATGACCAAATAAAGGGCTAAAGTTGATAAAATATTAAAATTTACAAAATAACATAATAGTATATTTAATTCCAACAAAAAAAACAAATTAAATATACTAGGTACCTAATATTATTTTTATAAGAACCAAAATGTTGATCATCGACATGGAACTTAAAGTTTGTAAGCAGTAGTTATAGTGCAGTAGTGCAGTCAGTCGTCGGCAATGCGGTGTGGTATAGTTTATTAAACTTTAAACTGCAGCACCAGTGTTTACCAACAATAAAAAAATCGTTACGTTCATATGCAAGTTATTTCGTATAATATAAGGTAACCGCCCCTACCCCCCATCACACAATGATTTATTACACATGGTATATTCAATATTGTATAACCGAATGAAACCTAATGGTTATAAGTCGCGTTCGTATGTGTGTATATAATAATATTATTGTATTACAATATTATGGTTCGCGGTCACCGTCACTTTCGGCTCGCGTTCCACATATTACCTGTCGTAAACACGCATTACCGCCTTACTTACCTGGAGCGGCTGGAACTATTAATATTCGATAGGTACCAGTTTGTATGTCATACCATCGGAAAACATTTATTACACGTGCGTCGGACGCATTTTTCGGTATACGTGTGCCCGTCACAAATCACAATGACGTGTAAATATATTATGTAATATTATTATGATCACACTGCCGCGGTGGTGTATAATAATAATAATAATAATAATAATAATGATGATAATACATCCGTCTCGTAAATCGCGGTGTACATGTAGATTAGTAAGTCGACATTGGTAATGCGACGGCGCAGTGTACATGATATTATTATCATAAGGTACGAGTTTCTTCGGTCTTCACATCGACTGCATTGACACGGGAACCTCGTCGCGACGACGTCCCGATCCCGTACAGAACTTGTTTCGGCGTGTACTCACGACAAAATATATAATACTAGTATAATAATAATATGAATACAAGTATTTAATTCTCTTTTCGGCAGTCATGATACACTCGTATAATTTAAATTGTCGTTAAATCGTAACCGACGTCGCATATAATAATATAATATTAATATGCTTTATTTATTTATTATTATTACCTTTTTTAATAAAAAAAAACGCGATATTTTAAAACTCGTACATTCCACAGTACAACTGTTAATATTATTATGTATTATTTGATATAATATACATTATACTATTGGACCTGACCTACATCATCTGTATTTGAACGGGACAAACAGCATTTCGACTAATACGGTACACGCTACAAACACGACTATGACGACGAGAGAGTCGTTGAGTCGTATGTACATACGGCGTGAAATATAGTTTGCATTATATTATTTGCATGATTGTTTGTGTGTACAACCCGTCCAAACATAATATTTTATTGATTGAACCGTATAGGTACCAATAACACGTGTATATCTATATACGTTTATCCAATTTTCCACAACGATTCGACGCGTCGTCAGATTTCCGTGACCCTTCAGCGGGAATTGAATTATTCTCTGTGTTTGCAAAATAATACAAAAATATATTTTTAGTTGTGTATACATATCATTATATTATTATATTCTATTATATCGCTACCATTGCGTCAGCGGTTTTTTGTATGTCTCTTTGCTATATACGGTGTGTGTCAATGGGTGTACGATTTGTCGATTCGACAGCTGTCGGGTGAACTCTGACGAAGTGATGAATATTATGTCGCTGTACATAATTGGATCAATGAAACGATATCATCATATTGTAACTTATTTGTCAGGAGAAAAATCTGCATACAAGTTTGCGTACAGCGAAAATTCGAATTATAAAGATCATCGAGTCGCGTTCTATGAATCCACAATATAAAATCAATGTAAATTTATACGATCAGTTAATTTTTATTAAGGGGAAATAATATAGGTCAAAATAGGTACCTACCTTTGATTATCTATGATTTTCCCCGCTTACTGTGTATAGTATAATTATTTGAATCGATACTTAATTGGCCGTGTAATTAGATAGGTACTTATGTTATACTATTTTTTTTAATTAAATCTTAAACAACTGTTTTTAGTGTTTTTACTTTTTCTCAAATGTATGTTTATTTGATTTTTTAATGTTACTATACTGTTCAGAAAATTTGGTATTTTATTATTTAATATCATTTTATCGTTAGATATTCATTTTATAGTTTTATCATTTAATTTTTTTTATTATTATTATTTCATTAGACGTTATTCGTCTGTATTATTGTAATTATTATAATAATATATAACGGTTATATATACAGCTTTGCAGTGAAAACTAAAAACTCATTACTCATTACTTGTTTGTTTTATTAATTTTGTGAACACGAAGGAAAAAGCAAGTGAAATTTGTTCACTCAATCGTTAAAAACGTTCGAATGACTTGTATAATCTAATGTAATTTTTATTGTTCTTAAAAGAAATTGTTTCGGATGTTAGGGATCCCAGACCGTTGTGAACTTTTGTTTATCTGTTTACACGATTAACGGCCAGCGTACAACAGTACGTGGTTCGACGCTGTTTGCCTGTATTAAGTCGTATCTTGTACCTGCGCAGATTTTGTAAAAAGATTTATTTTTATTCGTGCAGTACTCGTATCGGTGTTGTACGATTGAGAACGTTTTACCTTTTTAGCAACACGATTTAGAACGATGTCGGCAGATCAAAGAAACAATATTTTGTACCTTAAAATCAAACGATTGAGAACGATTTTTCTAGCGACGTTGACATTTATCTTAACTTTTAGTAATAATATTTAGGGCTGGGATTTTGATGCATAAGCATCTCTTTTTGGTGTTTTGGAACGTTGTTTTGTAAGTATAAAATGTGTAAACTGATTTTTTTTTTTGTATTTTTTTTTAAAAAAGTACATTTTATGGGAATTTTTCACAATTTGTTTATAAAATGTACGACAATTCTTGCGATTAACAAGAGACATTCGGCATACTGTCGACGGTTAATAATAAATTATAGGTATAACATAGCATATCATAGATAAAAATTTTATCATAGCTATAGGCTTTTCCGCTCAAAGTATTGCCGCTATATATGTCCAGAACTAAACAAGTAACAATACTAATTCAATTGTTTGGTGGACAGTGCGGTAACAACGTAATGTATTGTAATAATGTATAATATATTTATATATTGGTGTATAATGGAAAACTTTAAAACTATAACGTCTGAACGCGGAAAAGATCTTGTATTATTAAATCATAATAAATATTCATATGTAAAAACACGTAAAGATGGATTAATGAAATGGAAATGTTCCAATAACAGGTGTAGTGCCAGTTTATTAACAAAAATAGACAAAACTTTTCATTCGTCAAATAGTGAACACGGAAATCATGCAAGTAATAACAACCAAAAAATTAAAAAACAGATTTTGAAGGAAAATTCTAATATTGTATATTGTATTTTTATTATTTTTATTTTTAATTAATGTGGCAACGTTGCATAAAAGTTAGCAGGTAAGAACGTTCTCAATCGTGTTCTACCCACTCGTATAATATCGAGTATATTGGTTACAAGTCACAACTAATAAAAATAAAAGCGCTGATTACGGTCCGTATAATTATCATAACTATTATACGGAGCTCGTGATTATTATTGACATTGAAACTTATTTGCATTGGCAAAATTAAAATATGTACTTCATAATCATTATCACTATAATGTTTATATATTATTGTAACGTTTCGTTATTGAATTCGCATAAATTATATGGACGACAGATAAAGTAATCGCGCAATTAACTACGTGTGTAAGATGTTTTTCATATTATATATAGTATTTTTGTGGTGTACATGTATATTATTTTAGCCGTATGACATAGGTAACAGGCACATCATGGCATAATCGAGGAAAAAATGTTTTATCGGCGTGATATAAATTGTATTATATACTTTTGTATTAACAAATTACTATAATAATTACCTGATATGTACATCATGTACGTTCAATAAAAATACATTTTTATTTACACTCGCGGTAAGCCGCGATAGTACAACTTATTGTTTTTAATTTTTTTAATTTAAATATAAGCTGCGTCGTATCTATACTTTTTTTTTATACATGTGCACTGTAGACAAAAAGGTCGAGTTAACACATGCATATTTCTATAAAAAATAAAAACCAAGACGGATATTTTATCAATACAGTACCAACACACTCGAATATTCTTTATTGATTGCAAAAATAATAGCATCATTATTATTACTTGTTTGTTTTTGTTTTTTTTTTTTTTTATCAAATACGTCTTCGACGAAAAAATAGTGTGTAGTGTGTACTCTCCAGACTATAATAATTTTATGTTATTAACCTTGATTCTAAATCTAGTTTAATAATTACTAATGCAGTCACTAGAGAGTATAGAGACGAGACTATAGTCTTATTATATACATGCCGTTAATAATTATTGTTATTATTATATTACACTTAATTTGAATGACTACTCAAATGTCAGCCTAAATAATAATTATATTAAATATAATACCGTGAACAAATTTCTTTTCTAATTCGTTGAATTGTTTTCTTTTTTTCTCCTTATTGTGTAAAAAACGGTCAAATTTAAGCATTCATATAAATTATAATTTCTGAAACTACAATATGATTGTACATTTATTTGTGAAAATAAAAGACCTATCTATACAAAACCGACAATTGTTTAAGCGTTTTTGTTTTACAATTGGCACAGTCATCCATAAATTACTATTTTTTTTGACGATTAACACGATTTAAATTTGTTAGCAATTGTTAAATTTGGTTTGTTACAAAAAATTGTAAATAATTTATATTCATCGTTCAAATATGACTTTAATTTATGTTAAAGTATACGTAACTGGGTGTATCTACGGGTATAATATAGGAACAAGTTGATCAAAACTTGTCACTACAATGACTAAAATTGATTTTAAATATTGAACAGAGCAATAAATGTATTGGCTTAACAAAAATGTCTAATAAAAAAAGCTCTGATTGTAGAAATACTCGATTTTGTTTTTTTGTTGTAATTTAAAAATAAATAACCGTAAGTAGCCAAGTAGGTAGGTAATTACAGTTTTTAATAAATATTTATTTTAGCATTTTATTATAATAGGTAAGATATGATTTTCAAAATATGTTGGCTCTTTTTTTAACTATTCATAGATATTTGAAATTGATTAGTTTTTTCGTGTTGATAGAATAATATTTATTATTATAATTATTAAATTTGTATTTGCCACGTTACTAGTAAAAAAAAAAAAATAGTAACTTATAGTAATATAAATATTAGTATAAACAGTAATATCTAATAAGTAATAACAACTAATAACTAATAGAGGCTGATCAACCATCCTTGCTCAGAATCGATTATTGTAAGAATGTAAACATACAACGATTTCATCGAATTCAAGTTTAACACGTCACTCATTCATCAATAAGCATGATTATATTATGATTTTATAACGTTTGATGTATTTTTTATTTCAATATAGTTTAAGTTTCTCGATATTTGTTTGACTACAACTATCCAATTCATTATTATCCAAATTAATTTCATTATAATTCGTTATAGTAAGTTTATTGAAATAAATAAGTTATGAGTGAGTATTCGTTACCTATAATTATTGAATTTCATAATACATATTTAAGCTTTTAGTTGACAACATTTCATTCAACTCTTTATTATTACATAATTTTGTATAATTCAATAATATACAAATATAATAATAAATAATAATAGTAATATTGAACATTTTAAAGTTTAGCAAATGTAGTGAAATGTGTCTTATTAAAATGAAAAATATTTCTTCAATTATGTACAATAATTGACTTTTCATTATCGTTCTATCTAGTCTTCTATTTATTTTATCAAAAACCTAGATGAAACATATTTCCTTATATAAAATAAGTTGATAAGCAAACACATTTTTATTGCTTGGTAAATATGATGCAAATATAATATAATTAAAATCTCATCATAACTTGTAATTGATTTTTGTTTTACGAATATTTAAATTTTTTTTTTTTTTTGTAGTATATAATATAATGGTCTATGTGCTGTTTGTAAATTACAAGTATTCGGTTAATTAAATATTAATAATTATCGTTCAAAACCGTTTCAGAAACACAAATATACACAATAGTGAAGAATTAAAGTATTAAACTATAATTGGACCCAATTCAAGAGCCATGTGGTGTAATGTAATATTATCGAGGGTTTCCAAACTATATTATCTATATTATATATTGTGCATTAATGTAATCGTTTATTACAGAGCGAGTATAAATCTTTATTCGTAAGTAGAACAAATTTTATTTGACGTATCTCGATTGTTCGATATTGAAGTTGAACCATTTATAAAACAATAAGACAATATGTTGTTTATACTGTATGCCTGTAGGATATTATATATTAATATGTTATATACTAGCTGTCACGCAACACAAGTGTCATATTATACCGATACACTCATATTAAAATGCAGTTGAATGTGTGTATAATAATAATTATTACTGTGGTTATAAAATTAATAAAACACTTTAGTGCATTATATTACGATCGAAGTTTGTCATGTATTAATTATTCGTGCCACTTATCGTTAGGTTAGGTTAGCGTCATGTTGGTATAGTCCACGATAGCGTCGTGTAATGTTATTCAGTATGATTAATACACTAATATGACATGATGTTCTCTTATCATACTCCACTTTATTAAACACTAGAAATATAAAGCACATACATTAACTCATCATCGCTATCGACTGATCATCTGCTGATTTTCGGCGTTTTGGGTCAATGGCATTAGTCCAAAACCGTGTTGTTCTGTTCATAGACTCGCAGCGGTGGTTATAAAGGTATTATAATAGGATTTTCGCGTACATATACAGGATGATTCGACAAGTATGTTCGATCCTTTTTTTTTAATATTACAGACATGTCTCAAAATCTGAAATTTGGACATTTTTAAGTATACTTTAAGACCATAATATATTCAAATTGTTTAGATTTTTGTACTGTTTATAGGAGTATCCTGAGGTGATAGAAACTTTTATTTTTTCAAATGACTATCCTCCTCCCCATTTTCTACTGTAAATTATTTAGTAAGTAATTTTCCGAAAATTTTAACATATTAAAATTCTAACCAGCAGTTTTAGAGTTAATTACTAATTAACATTTTGAACTAAGGATAAAAGTTCCATGATAATGGGTTTAGAAAATATGAATATTGTTGCTATGATGATTCAACAATTTTAGTAATTAATATTAATCTATCAACTTTGATAGTTGTAACTTGTAAAAATGGGTAATGATTTCAAGAATTTCAGAATATGATCTTTGAGTATATATCTATTTTAAAAATTACAAAAATCAGAATTTGAATAAATTCATTATTAAATTAAAAATAATATCGGTGAGGTCACGCTTGTCGAATCACCCTGTATATCGTTATGACGTGTGACATACTTATATCAAAAACCCGGGGAATCCGTCGATCTATAGACACATTATTTATGGGTCCGTTACTATTGTTATTGCACAGAGATCTATGGTAAGGAAAAAAAAATCGCCAGTGTGCAACATTATATAGCTATGCGAAGACGTTGACGTGTCTATATGTAATACGTATATCATGATATAAAATTTTATTAGGAAGCTAATAAATTATAATTTACGAATTAATACGAATAATATAAACATAATATTATGATATATGCGGCGCGGAATGCGTAATGACGATCATCTCATGCAGAACGCGTCGTAGACGTGTATGCATATTATAATTGCGTAGGTATTATTAATCGCACTTTGAAAGTATATAGGAATCTGCAGACAGCGGAGTGCACCTATATAATACATATACACACACACACACACACACACTGCAGCTCTACCCCGGTCGAGTTCAACACACGGGGACGCAGAGTTGCAGTCGACGTCGGCGGCGTCGTCTGTTCTATATATATATATATATACATAAATATAAACGGGGTGAAGGGGGTGATTTTAATAGTATCCTATACCGGTGTATATATATACGCGCGGCCGAGCCGGGTTCGAGGTCAATAGCGCCACCGCCGCCGCCGTCTGCTCCGGCACCGGGAAGGGTGCAATAGGGTGTAAAAGCACATGCGACGAACTGTGTATACGTATATAATATATATACATATATATATTGTACTACGCTGTTGCCTCCACACGGCGCGTACCGTCCGCCGCGCCGGCGGGAAAGGGTCGTATATAACGGGACGAGGACGAAAGTTCACCGGCGGAGGACTGCGCTCTCGTGGGTGTGTGTGTTTTGGCACATTCTATCTATCTCTGTGCGTTACATATATAAATTATAAATTATATATATATATATGCGTATAGAAGGGAAATGATATCGGACCGTCGTCGTCTGCGCGTCTGCGGGGGGGTGCGGCGCGGTGGTATTAAGTAGCAGCGGCAGCAGCGGCATCGAGCGACCGAATCGCGGCGTTGAGGGGGACGCAGACCGATCGATTTGGCTAGACGGTATACCCCCCCGCCGCCGCGCCGACGTGCCCTCGAAATGGGGTCGCCCGTTTCACGGTTGCATGTGCACTATACATACAAGTGTATAATATTATACATATAGCCCATCACAGACACACAGTATATACATGATATAAATATAATATGTGTGTGTGTGTGTGTGTGTATTGACGCCGCCGAGACGGTGATTAGACAAGTGTATATATATATATACGACGAGTGTGTGTGTGTGTGTACGCGCACGACATAATCGCTTTTTCGCAGACTCGTCGAAACGACATTATATACTTAATATATAGCAAATATAATAATACTACCGCGTACGGTATGTGTATTTATAATACGACTGCGTTGTCGTCGTCGCCGCCGAGCGAAAACGCTACCGACGCGTGTGTACCTACACACGTTATTGTTTAATATTATACGCGTGTATTGCAGTCGCTATATACAGTCGTCATTAGGGGGTTTTAAAATTCCATGAAATATTTCATTGCAATGAAAAATAAAATATTATACTATCTTAAAGTTTATAATCACGTCGACTTGCAAGTGAAAATTTTCAAAAGTTGGTTTATTGTGTGAAACAACGAAAACATGTTTGATAAATAATAATATTTCAAATTTTGAACCCTAGTCGTTATAGTTTTGAGTAAACGGCAAAATAATTAGCAGGAACATAATATTATATTATTATTGTTGTTGTTATTGTACACACATCATTGGGATTTCTCGTAGACGAATGACGTGCAATCATCGCATTATTCGCGTGTTTTATAAAAAAAAATATACGACGAGAAGCGAGTCAAGTCAGTAAGTCGACTGGTCGACGAGTTATAATGTTATTATTACGATCGTAACGACGATATAGTTATACGCCTGATATTACAAAATATATCAACACTCGTATTATAATATATTTTACGATGTGTGTCCGTTGAAAAACGTTCCAGCACTCTGACGACCGATAATATATTCGTCCGAGTCACATACGACTTACTGGCCACCTGCGAGACGTACGAGATGTATTTATATCGTGTTTATATTTAGACTAATAATAATAACATCTTCGTCGTAGACTCGCATACAACTTACACTACTAGGCATTACGCGTATAACAGAACTGGTTCGTCTGGTTCTCGGTTTCCTCCTCCGCCCCATAGCCCCGGTAACCAGTCGAGAACCGGAATTCGACAAATTTTGTTTTTCTAAATTCGGACGACGCACCGCAGTTAATAGTAAACAATAATAATAGTAATAATATAATAGGCGAGTCTCTATATATGTATAATAATAATATGTATAATACACACACAATTTATATACCTAGCGCGGGTTAGGTTAGGTTATGTTACACAGATTCGAACGACGAGGCCGAGTGCGTCATCCCGACGATGTTTTAAGAACGTTTTCCGACTACATAGCAGTAAATTCCTCCGGTTTATATATTAACACGAGATAGAATATATAATATGTTATCGTGGTCGTGCGAGTGATTAATACACCCGAGTTGAAATAACGGGCCCGGGCGAGGTAATGGGTGTATTACGTTACGTTGCTATTTATATATAAATAAATATATGCCTACAGGTTCGTGTGAGTGTATTACATCATGAGCTACAACCTGCAGGTACGATATAGCGTTTTTTTCTCTCTTCCGTTTGGCTTTTTTATACTCGTAGAAATGTACCGCATCGCTGGCTGTATAGAACTGTGAAGATCTCAGACGACTATTATTACACGCCCGCACATGTATGCGGCACATGCGGCTTTCCCCGAGCGGAGATTGCGAGGGTTACGCAATAATCTGGGATATGGTCAACTCAACGTGACTGGACTTTCCACAGGGCTATTTTCCAAAAGTTAATAATAATGTAATACTTGTGCGTTGGGTAAAAACACGGGTGATATGACTTTTTTTCAATAGGTTTATGAAACCGCGAGGCAACCGGGTAACTGTGAACTATCATATTATAATATATACTTTTATTATAATATATTATGTTATTATCGTTTTACATAAAATTTTTCTCACTTACGACCAATGCACATGAACGTATCAAAATACAATAAACAAATATAATCAATACTTGTATTTGCCTAATACGTCATTCTTTTATATATATATATATATTAATATTATTGTCCTAAATAAACTTATCAAAGAACAACTCGTTTATAATATTGTGTATTTAGATCTACATGTAGTATGTGTATATTGCATAACACTTCAATGATTTTTTTAATCTCATTTTTTCAAATTATTATTGCAAGAATGGCAAGTTAGAATTATTTTGTGGAACTTAAAAATTTGTTACAAGTATAATTATTTGTTAAATTGGCTTAAAAAAAAAATAAACTGAAAAGTTATATTATTATTTTTCATTGAATATAATATGTTCGTTAACAACGATTATATTAGAACAAAATAGATAATCTCAGTAGTAAAATATATTTTTTTTTAATCAGCTGATTTATTATCATTACTTATTAGTTATTTGTATCGGACAAAATAAATGACAAAATATCAATAATAATTAATTATTTTATATTTATATGTTTATATTATGATAAAATTAAAGCATACATAATTGAATAAATGATGAGTAGCAAGTCGAACGAAATAATAATTATTATTATAGTTGTACCCGCAGACCAGATGTAGCCCTTATTGGTCATCAATTCATCATCCCTGACTTACATCAACGTAATATGAGTACATATATCATAATAAATAAGGTGTCTTATATGAACGCATAATAACTTTAAGTGATGGTGGCTATAATACACCATTTTCATTATATCATAAAGTCATCACATTAAGTTATTGAATCTCTTGGATCATCGTCCTACACATAAAACTATAGAAACTTATAAAATTAAAACCTATAAGTACCTATAATAACAATTCATAGCGCATAATGCATCATTTATGTACATATAGTTACTATGTTTTTTAATTTTAACTGTTTCTAAAAAATATATTCGTATGACATATGATGCGTCAAGTTTTTATAATTCAAAATAGTTGCTTTTTTGTGACCTTTGGCAAACTATTAGTTTTTATGCGTTCTCTCGTTCTCTGTAATGGCTACCACCAATAATCGCTCACAAAAACTACACCACAATATTTTCGAAAGACAATTATTACCTATGCGTTATTGAGTCGTTAAATAATAATAAGCTCTAAAAAATTAACGACACTACGCATATTTATTTTAATCGACCCGTCGAGATATAGGATGACTGCTAATAACATTCCAGAATTTTTAATACTTTTCTCGAAATTTCACTTACACATTTAACTATTTCCAAACGAAGTACAAAACACATAAATATATTTTCAATACTCTTCTTTACTTAATTAATTTACGAGAAATTCAATTTTTATTTGAGACTTTAAACTTTGATACAGGAGACCGAAGCCAGTCAAGTGATAATGGTGATTATAATTTATAACAGTTGTTATTAATCTTCTGCAAAACTTGTTTTGAATAATTTTAAATAAATGTTATTTCCAAAAATAATTTTTTATAGTACACAATTGTTTATAATAATTGCAAACACAAAATAATTAAATTATTATTAATTCTTTCATTTCAACGATGATCCAATTTCGAAATACTATATTTATTATACATTTTATGTCATAATGTTGAAAAGAAATTTTCTAGTTAAAATTATTACAAAACTCTTATTATTTCAAAAACTGTTTCGGAGATTAAGATGGTTATATCTTAATACCTATGATTATTAAATATGAATGATGCGTACTATATTTACCTAATTATCTATTAATCTTTTATTGTATTTATTTATGAAATATAAAATTAATTATTAATTTGTTTATGTATTATGTATAGACATTTAGTATTTAGTTTATATGCTTTACTTAAAAGATAGTGAAAAGAAATTGGCCTCTACAAAAATTTTTTACAGTTTTATCTCAATATTAACTTTTTATTTAAACTTATTGTGGTAAAAACTGCAGTATGAAGTTAAACGAATTTTCAGTATAGGTGATTCATCTATGTTATATTTATTATTATAAGTATAATTTTACACTTTAGAACTTTGAGTGGTATAAATAAAGTTTTACTACATTTCAAAGTAAATGCTATAACAAAAAACTTATTTCAAAATAAGGTAGATATATAGCAGGTAGTTTTTTAAATTATTGTTCTATGTTTACGGCATATTGATTTATGGTGCCGGCATTTTAGTATAAATAAAAGTGCCAATACTTTAAAATATAGAAAATATTATATTATAACACATGATACACCACATCATTAACGCCGTACATATTATTTTCTTTACATTTCCATTGCAATGTGCGGTGCTTCTGTTTGTGCGATTGCGGTGTCGTTGGCCGTTGTAACGTAGACGTGTCTATAGTATTATCGATTTTCATTGAAAATATCTATGAATATTATACGAATATACAATTGCATGTATGAATGGCGCCGCAGGTATAAATAATAAAAACAGTATATAAAAATCATCTATGTACGACTATTGTCCGTCTAGTTCAGTGGTTGTTAACAATTTTTTTTCAGCCAGTCACAATATGTTGCATTCTTACGATACATTAGTAATAGGACAATAAAAAAGGAAATTTAAACATTTGAAAATAATTGAAAATTGAAAATTATATTATTGATTTAAAATTGACCGAGGCCCATGTGTACAGTTTACAGAACACTAGGTATTATACTATATACTAATATACTATTAATATAAGTATACATGTTTTTTAATTGTTAGGTATATAATTTTGTATGATATGATTCAAATTATAGTTATTTGACGATAATAATATTATACTATAGGATAAAACACTTTAGTTATTATTTTGTACGCGGCGAAACTTTTTTTAAAATTAAAAAAATTGTTTTTTCTTATCGCACGCTTGAAAAATATCCCCAGGCCTATTGTTTGTGAAAGGCGTAGTTTGTTTTTATTTATCGGTTGATCATTTAAAGTTTTTGTAAGCAGACCTGCAGCAGCAGTAGATGCATTAATTATTATTTATTGGACATGCCTATATATAATAATAATAATACATAATCAGCTGTAGTATCGTTTTACGAATGGTAAGGGTTTTGATATTTTTAATTTTCATAATGCATCGGAATTTTAAAAACAATTAAAACAAAATTAAAGTAAAATTACGATTAAAAATATATTGCGATTGCAGACTGATATATTGTAATTTATAATATTTTATTATAGAGGGATTCAAAAATATGTTTAACTAAGACAAGGAGAGAGAGCTGGAGTTGGGTTAGAATAAAACTCGTCCCCACGTGGACAGCATATAAACCACGTGAAGGGCGAGAGAGAACGAAGAAAATATGAAAGATTATTTTTAACTTCACGTTGCGAGTAACGTCGTCAACGTTTTCGATACCATAGAGACACACACAGTTCGCAGACATCACGATCCTCTATAATATAAATCGTTATATAATTTAAGCTTTTTCACACCACTGCACCGGTCAATTTTCAGGACGAAATTCGATGGAACCTCGTCGAGCGTTAAACCGTTTGATCGTATAACGAACTAATAAACTATATGAGTAGGTAGGTATACTGTGTATAACCTTTTTAAATTCGACGAGTTTTCACAATTTTATCATCGGGAAATCACTTGTAGGCAATCAATGTTTAACGAGCAGCGACACTCGTTTTTTGAAATGTGACGTTCGATTACACAACTAAATATTATATTTATATTTATATTTTAAATACTTACCTACAGTGTAAACCGTCCACAGGAAAAAAAGGTATATACGAGTTACATCATAAGTGTAACATCTGCTACGGACAAAAATACAAAACCAGTGAATTAATTATGATATAATATGATATTATTCAGTGGCGTCATTTGTGGGATGCAAAGGTGTACAAATGCATCCCATGAACAAAATTATTGTTATTTGTTTTATACTATAAATTCTATAAAGTGATCTACATTTATACAAAAAGTGTGTTGAAAAAAATTCATCCGAGTGACTGATATTACTTTAGATTTTCAATATTGGTTTTGCATCCCGTGAAAAAATATAAAATGACGCCCCTGAATATATTATTATACAATATAACTATATATTATAGACATGACTGTTTGTCTGTATAAGACATAAGTCATCGACGTCGATATTATACATTTCGAGACAAAATATAATTTGACATTAATTATAATTAAATATTATCAAAGTACTTACAAGCAGTTCGTACTTTAATGCGATTTTTGGACTCAGGTGTGTACTCAGGTATATCGTATATATATATAATTTCAGGTTACATTATCAGACAACTCGCGGTAACCGACGTTGTTTGTCCGTTTGCAAATTGTAAGTACATACAACTTATCTTGATAAAATATACATTGTATATATATTATTTGTTTATCGTGTTTACGAGTGTGTGCATAACCCGAATATAGTGCGGATAAGTGTTATACGCAGACGTGCAATAAAAAGTCGCGACGTCTCTCGTCGTTGTTCGCAGACGACGCGGAATTTATTTTATGACAACGACGGTTGAAAACGCTTAAACGCGTAGTAAGAATAGTCGGTTACTATGCCTCACCCTGACCACGATAACATTATTATTGTAATGAGATTCGTCAAAATGAGTTGTCATCGTTTTGTGTTTATACACGATTTTTGTCGTGTTAAAATATCGCTGACTGCCGAGTCCTTGGTCGTGCACATCTCAAGTCCGTACAACAATAAAAGTTCTATATATATTTATTATATAATAAACCGGCACCCTCGCACAACCGATATACAAGTGAATATGCGATCGAGTATTGATCCTCCAAAAATTGTTTGTTGAAAAAGTATTGTGTTGAGAATTTTTTTTTTAATAAAGTTGATAATTTATAAACGAACGATTAATTTGATTTTGAATCTAAAAACTCAAGACTCTCAGAACAATTTAGATAAACACGTTGTTAATAGCTATGAATAACAGTTTTTAGGACAATTGTACCTCAAAGGAACATGTCTAAATTTTTTTTTCTTCTCTCCTTCCCATTCAAAAATCGTATTTACACCGCTATGTACTATTTATATATAATATATAATATATATATATATATATAATATATATAACCATCGGCTAAAACTCATCCGGAACACGACTTCGGTTTTAATAATAAATAGTATTAATGATTATTATAATTTTTTTATATGCTCAGTTCGTATTTAAATAATGTCTTGTGTGTTATTACTTATTACTGTATTATTATTATTCGTGTCTGGTCTTTATCGACCTCACCTGACCGTCATGGCTACGACGTCGCACCGTGGCCACCGAATATTGTTGCCGTCGCCACTGCCGTCGATATCTTAAGGACAGGTTATCACACACTGTACGTCTGTAAAAGTAAAACCACCAAGTTTAAGGTCACCATCACTGGGTGTTTTTGACGATATTACGTAGGTACGAGAAAAAAATAAACACATAAATAACGTACACGAGGGGAGAGTGGAAACGTTTTTTTTTCTTTTTCATTTTAATACATAATAATATATACATACATATTACACACACATAATATTATAATTGTATTATTCTCGGCGGTCCTTAAAATAGGATTGGCCTCCTCATCCATATATATCTGTGTATAGGTATTAAGGACTTAAGATATCCCAGTTGACACCGTGTGACGAGTGCCTACGCGTGCGTGCGTGCTTTCGTTCATTACTATTATTATTATTATTATTCGTCATAGTCATCGTCGGAGGGGTTTAATAAAATAATATTTAGCTCAGCCACCCGCCACCGCCGTAGTGTCTGTCTGGGTCAATCTCCAGCCGAGCCAGGGGTTCGCAGACTCAGTCGTCGGCGGTGGCTATAGAGCTGCGATGTCATATAAATATTAACGACCGTCTGCGACTGTTCGTTATTATTGTTTGGTTGCCATAACCACTAATGTTATCTGTGTTTGCGATATCGTTTTTGTTGTGCGTAGGCAATGCTAAGTATTGTTATTTGTTATCATCATATTTGCAGGTACAATACGCATAATATATTGATGAAGCTCGCCCCCGCGCGTCCCGATCGAACGTGTTTTACTGCAGTCGTTTTACCGCCGCCGCCGACGCCCAATGAATAATATTATATTGATCATTTATTATTATAATTTATAATAATATATACTCATCTAATATTCGGTGATTGAGATGCAAATTTGTGTATGCCATATATACAATACAACATGGTTATCTCGCGACCGCCGTTCAGCGACCATAATTATTATTGTCTCTGTCAATGGCGAGTCGCGATGATGCGTTGATGGTATTATAATACAAATAAATGTGAGGTGTACAATTTACACCGAACGCGTTTCCGTTGATCCGACTTTTATTCCGTTTACATTTGATGTTTAATTGCGCGGTGTTTCGCGTCCGTTCGCATTTTGCACGTATTAATTATTATTGTTATTGTGATAACTTTACCGCGTTTGGCTGTGTACATTTTTCACTAAACCGTATAACGTGAAATTTGGTCGGTACCTACCCTCTATATATTTATATAACAATAATTCGTCGAAAATCACGTTCAATCGTGTATGGGGTGTGTTTAGCTAACCCCTCTTTGGAAATCGTTATATACACCCTGCAGACACTATATCCTTTGTTTTTCAATCGAAAACCATAACAGCTCTGTAATCTGTGGTCATTCTTTGTTTTAAAAAACCCAATTAAAAATAGTATTCTGCACACGTTATTACGAGTGATATAAAGAGTGATTCACCAAGCAATACCCACTTCTTTTTTGTCAATAACAAAGTTGGTCAATATTTGAATTTCGGAATTTTCAAAAATTATAATGAAAAATTGTATTTTTAATTTTTGAGATTTTTGTACTACTACTAAGGATTGTCCTATGAAGATAATTTTTCAAATGAAAAATTAACTCCTTTTTATATTGTATAATACGCGAATTTAACAAAATAATTATTTTTAAAACTTTGACGCACTAAAATAAAAATTCAAAGAAGTAGTCTTTGAGTTACGTATTTAACTTTGTATAGATACCAAGAATAAGAGTTCCGTGATAATGAGTTTGGAAAATATAATGGAGACTATAATTAATTGAAAATTTTAGTAATTAATATTAAAGTTAAATCTATCAACATTAATCTACAATTTGTTAAATAATGGTCCAGGTAAAATAAATAATAGATGTCTAGATCCAATATTACATCTACCTTTTTATTTTGATTTTTGTAAAACTATTTTCAAGGATTATATTATTATTCTTAGTACTCGTGTACAAATTTTAATAACTGAGAAACTTCTCATTTAATTTTGAATCAGGTACATGAACATTTTCAAAAATATTATCAACTAAATAATTAACAGTAAAAAAGGGGTTTCTCGTTTAAAAACTACATAAGCTTGTACTGCTATAGGACACTTCGTAAGTAGTACAACGTACAAACAACCTTAAAAAGTTGGGGATGTGTATGCTTAGTGAATTATCTTATATATATAGTCGGAGTCCGCTATTTAAATATAACATAATGTAGTTTGCGCCTAAACGGCCAACATATACAACCATTATGTTCAATGATAATTGGTATTTTTTGTTACAATTTCAAAATTGTACTTTATACAAACATACAGTAAAATGCAGACTCATTTTACGAGCATGAACCTTTTCTATTAAAATCAGGTTTCCTGATTTACGCATAACCAAAATGAATAATATACGATCCCTATTTAAGTAAAATAAAATAATTAAATTGTAGATTTAAAAAAATAATATAAATAATTCACATAATTTATAATAATTCATTATTTTATGTCTTTGATAAATAGGTATAAGAAATATGTATTATAGTATATTATATACAATATACTATATTGTACAGTCTTCACGATTATTTACAAATCGTTAAGCACTATTATTCCATGTTACATGTTGCATTATTATTATAATATAGCTATACATTGCTTATTATAAAATCATTGATTACCAAACTTACAGAAATCATACCTTTTTCGTTTTTGCTGAAATTATTTGCGATAGTGATGGAAACGGGTAACACCTCCTTTTAAATTTGTTACACGATTAATTTTGTGACTTCATCAATTAGCACTATATAGTTTCCAAGTAATAAACCACATGAAAAATACAACATGTTTTCAGAAGTCGTATTTGAATAGTAAGATTGTTATAAATTATAATATACATATAGTCAGTACAATTTATTATTGATAATATAAAGTATGTTTTAGGTATATAGTTTTAAATGCGGTGATACGTGTTTTTTATTTTGTACATCTATTTTTCTAATAATACAAATAATATAATAAAAACTGTCTTATAAATACGTCATAATATTACTCTAAAAATTTTCGTTTTCGTTATGTAGGCAATTACAATCATATTATTTTTTATAATTGAATGGCTTTTACTCACATTAACTAAAAACATTTTTTGATTTTTTCCTTATCAGTATTTATATTCGAGAACAGATACTTTGACGAAACTTATACATTTATGGGAATTGTATAATATCTTGCTATAATAATACATTTAAATTTTAATTTGCATAAACGGGTATTATACCAATAACCAAACGATGTTATAAATTGATTTAAACTTTATACCTACTGTGATGATGTTGCTGAAGGTCAATGGAAATTCGAATAGCCAAAGGGATTATTGAAGTAAAACAGAATGCCATACAATAGGTTGAGAGAATGAACAATAATATTATAGAAAAATTGTATGTTCCAGTACTTATAGTTATAGAATATAGGTATATTACTATGTTAAATATTTACATAGGTAAATTTATATTTTGTATGTCACATTATATCGGAAGCTATCTTAAATTGCTAGTAATAGGTATTATAGTTCATATATATATATAAATATTTATCAAAGGGTATATCAAGACGATATTATAAATACGTTTTTACATATCAAATTTTATTGCTAGACATTATGTAAGAACTGCAAAATGGATTTAAGTATATTATTTAAACATTTTAACTACACTTTTTTGTACTATAAGTACCGGATATTTCAAGAATTCTTCGAATGTTTGTAATTATTATTTATTATTATACAACAATAATTTATAAGTATTGTATTTTATATATACGTATACAATGATTGAAGATTTTATAAAAAAAATAACTAGGTAGTTATTACACAAAAGCACATTTATGTTTATAATTTATTTTAATTGGCGTTCGATTGTATTATGTATATATTCCGTATAATTTAAACATGTTAGATAATTTTTACAAATTATAAATATATAATATAAACAATAAATACAATTATTAAGAAATTGTAAGCAATTTTTTTTTACTAACTGTTTACTAAGCTAAAATGTATCAATACAATAAAAATCAATACGACAACTTATCCTGGTAAAAAAATCTCATTAATTTTGTTTGTAATCTCTGCTAGTATACCAACTGACAAAATTCTTATTTCATACTTATGATGAGGCCATAGGTTGATTAAGCTAAAAGTGTGTCTGTAAAATATTTATCTATAGGGTTTTTATTTTTAGGTTAACATTTACACTAGATTGCAAATAATAATGATTTTACTATTTCTGTGTAGGTGCAGAGAGTATAATACATACTCATATTATGACAAAATTAATTGGAATCCGTACAGTCGTAACTTATGCTATACATGATTATCGCTGTCTAGACGAACACCAAAGATATAACTAGCACTTAGTAAGTATATATTTTTATTATATTTTATTTATGACACAAATAAATATTAGTTTCAAGGATGATGTAAATCGTTATTCAAATTGGCAAAAATCTGTGGTGGCAATAATCGTTAAAATATTTTACTTTGAAATAATTAAACGCATTTGTCACACGACTCGCCTTCACCGCATAAATGACGTTTGTCGGAATACATGTTTGTTTGTGGCAAGCCAGCTGCAATATCCGATATTACTATTATAGTTATTTATAATACCTGTATTGTTTTTATTGCAGCATCGTCGTCAACTTTATAGAGTTAATTATGGTATTATTTAACGAGTCCAAAGACGCTATTATTCTTGAAGGGATTGAGTCTTGCAATCGAAATTCATACGCCTTTGAACATTATTGTACATTGTACAATACATAATATTATACGCAGTGACATCACAAAGTGCGCACTGACTATAATACCTCTTTTGGCTGTCTCTGTATTAATATAATAATAATAATAATAATATAAATTATATTATATAGCCACATAATATGCAATAGACATTTTTTATAGTAAAAGTAAAACTAATACATTACTCTTGAACCGCCGTGTGAAAATCTTGAATGCCCGATTAAAATGGTCAAAAAGGTCCGTTCCGAAGATAAAATCATAATAGTTATTATCTGTCGCGGATAGACGCTACTATGGTGGTACACTGAGATGATGCGTTTTCTCCGTACATTTCTTGCTGCAGGTGCGTGTTCGTGTTGTCTATCAATTTTTTGCTAATCAATAATCATGTATGTAAAATATTAGAATAAAATATATTAGATAATATTATGCTATATATTTTTAAAACAGCTTTGAATTTTATTATATAGCTCATCACTCAAAGTCATTCGTTCATCGAATTTTGCATTTTTTTGTTAGGATTTAATTTATGTACAGTCTCGCACCGTATTTTAATTGTTTTCCCGTCGTCTAAAACGTAATGATGAATACCTGCCAGTGATTCCGAAATGAATTCGGTCTTTCACTGCTATAGTTCGTTTAATTAATATAATAAAATAGTACTAATAATAATTAAATTATATTGATCTTACTCTATAGTAGAATGATAATTTCAGCAAAGGTAGAAACTCGACAACTGAAACACTATTAAAAGCCAAAATTAAGTTAAAAATCATAAAATACATACGTTTCAGTGGCGTAGCCAGGAGGAGGGCTAAGGGGGTTGCAGCTCCCCCGAAATATCAAGAAAATTTAAAAATTATTTTAATTTTTAATGGTCTGTGAAAATCGCTACAAAAATCTTAAATTGTACTTTACAAAAGTTGATCAGCTCTCCCGAAAAAAAAATCCTGGCTACGCCACTGCTACGTTTATTTGATAAAATATAATATTTAATTTAAAAACTCACACATTATTGTAAAACCAATATAGAATGTATTCCGCCTAGAATTTAAAATATTCTATATCAATTTTTGGTTAAGAAAATAAATACATTTAATCCAGAAATAACGGTTAACATCTAATGAAAAATAACGCAATGAGTGCAGAAAAATTTTGGCTGATGATCGTTTCGTCAAATAAAAAAATTATAATAGAAGGAACCCATAGAACAAAACAAGCCCAGAGTTATTAACTAGTTACAAATAAATATAATGTTAGAAAATAACTTAGTTAATAACTGAGTTATTTATTTTTATAAATAATTGTATTATATTCATAATGTTATTCGTAAAAAGTTATTTACAATAATATTTTATACTATAAATTGTATACCTACTGTTTGCATTGATTGGTAAATTTGTTTTATTACATTTAAAATAAAATAATATTTTAATTGTAAATATTATCATCATGAAAGTGCAGCAACGAAAATAATATTTTCGTCGTGGTCACCCAAATTGTCAGGATAAAACCAGTCTGTTAATAAAAAATAATACTAATATAAATTAGTCATTTTCTTTTCAAAAAGAAAAATGTTTATAAATGTGAAATTGAGGGGGAATTAAAAAAAGGAACCAAAGTTATTATGTTCCTATAACTTAGCTAGTTATTTCTTTTTTTAGGTTAACTCAATTCAAACTTATTAATAATTTAATTAACTTGTTAAGCTCCTATGATATCTTATATAGTTTACGGCATTTCCTAATTTAGTTTTTTTGTTTATTATTATAAATGTTAAATGGGCGTCAAACTGCCGACTGCAGACCGTTTTTAACCCATCATATTGTTCTTGCGTACGAATTGTTCAATTTATTATTTATGGTGTAGTGGTTATTTCTGAATTTGTTATATTACTGTTTCACAATATAACTTTATGGATCATTACGTTTTAGAAAAAGCGTAAAAATGACAGTGAAAACTAGAAGTTGTCCGAGTGGACAAAACAATATTGGTATATACTCGTACATTATTTATACATAAATTATAAATAATAATACTATTATATAAATTGACGAATGCTGCTTAATGCTTAGTGGGGTATGCCGATTGACGGATTCTGGATACTATACGGGGTTTGTGATGAACGGTGTGTGATATATATGTGTGATGTGTAGTAATATAATATAATAAAATACGAGCGCAAAATATCACGACGTCTAATTTAAACGGAACCGAAGACCACCGCGTGGTAGCTTGGTTTAAGTGAAACAAATTTTTAATCGGTTTGTCTAGTTTAGGTGTATTTCCACATGTATAAAACAACACAAATGTTTAACAAGGCAAAAAATGAGCGGTTTCGTAAACAAAAATGTCTATAATATCTCAGTAAACATCGGTCTAATGGCGCTACAGGTGTTTTTCTATATTCGCTCAGCTTTTCGGGAACAGAAGACGGGTCAATAAAAGTGTGTTTGAAACCTGCTCATCTGTGTATAGTCCGCTCAATAAAACTCTAATTGACGAGCTAACCGTGAAAACGAACCCATTTTAACTTAATGACAATAAATACTGTTAAAATGTTAGCCTAATTTCAACGGTGTTCCAGCCCTAACGCGGGAGACATAAACATTTATCGGGATGAAAAGTTCTACCTAAATCACTGCGATTGCGGCAAAGTCCTCTACTCGGTCGCGACGAAAATCCCGTCACAGTCGCTTCAGCCTTTTCTATATTGTATCATAGTCCGTACACGTATATACTTGAGCGTCACATAAATATTATGATATTCTATATATTGTTACGCAACGACGAAAACAAAGCGCTATGATAATAATAATAATAAACATTGAAAACACACCGCGGTATACCGGTGCGGCGGCGACGGATGAGTGTATAATAATATTATTATGTATACATTATATATTGTCTTACATGTGGTGAAATGGGTCACTGATCATATTTACGCCGGTACATATAATGTTCCGGCCTCTTTCGTGTAAGACGCGCTGGATTTGGATCAAAACCAAAACGCGTGTGTATACGTGTATATTATATAGTAGCGAGTGTGTGTGTGTGTGTGTATGTGTGTGATATATCGCGCTTATATAATATACAAAACACATTATTATAAGCCATCGCGAGAGGGTACAACGGGTATGCTCTGATATATTTTTTATGATTTGTATTCCACCGCGTCTGTATATTTTTATTTTTATATTTTTAATTAACCCTCTTCTGGTCGTAGCGCGACGCGGTGCGGTTCGTAATGAATGTGTTGTTCTGTTGCCGCCGTTCGCCTTGAACTCTTGCCGGAATCACAATATTTATAGGTACATTTCGATGGAATGCGTACGCACGCTGTGTGTTTACGGCGTGTATTTCGGGAAACGTATCGTTTTTTTTTTTTATCCATCACACCCCACACGAAAACAGTGTACCCCGCCGTTTGGACGATGGCGACGACGACGACGACGACGATGATGATGATGATGATGATGATGATGCTGCTCTTCGTAACGCCGCGCGCAGCCTCTCGGTCCCCGACCGACCTATATCGTTTTAATATTATATACTTATAGTGGTCGTCTCCCGGACGAGTGTGCATTACGTACACTTGACCATGTCGTAGTGCTGTGCATTCGGATCGGGCGCCTACGATGACTACGAAAAATAAATCCCGTGCGACCGAACTATATTTCAACGGCGTATAGTCGTTATATATAACGTATACATATTTTATATACCTAGTGCTGTCCTAGCACAACTTATGCCCGCACTGGCGACGACTCGAAATATCAACTCGACTATTATGCGGACTAAACACTCTATATACAACTGTATAATACGCCTGCACATACTGACTGACCGATTTTGGAGAATTGCTTGCGACATTAGGAGAACAGCATTTTTACTAACAACAACAATAATTATACGTATTTTAACTGTATTTAGTTGTTATATAGTAGACCTTTATACTTAATCCTTTTGGATAACTTCTTCGAGTAAAAAAAAGTTACTCGGAATTCACCTTCTTTTGTACAATTTACCAATTTACGATTTTCAATCGTTTTTTTTCTTTTTGTCCTGCGCGTAAAGCTTTATACTCAACACAAATCACTTCTTCGTCATCTAAAAACTCTATTATCTTTTTTGTAAAATTAAATTTTACAAACGTTAGGAAATGTACATCATAGCGTCGAAGTATTTGTGGTTGTTTCGATATGATGTCAAATCATATTTCGAATTGCCATTTGATTTAGCGAAATCGAGTCGACTTTAGACTTTAGCTATAGCGCGGCCGTCGCGTAAAATAATAAGCTATAATAACCTAGTGCGTATGCTTTATAAAAGGTTAGTTGTTTTTTTATACATAACTGTTATCAGATTTGTATTTCAATAAAATAAACTTATCATGGTGTTTCGAAACATTTATGAATATAGAAACGCATATCGCTTAAAAAATTGTTCGGCAATAAACTACACACATTACACGCAAAACATTCTTCGAATATTTATTTTATTATTATTATGTTTTTATTTATTATACATACTATCTCAATATTTGTCTGCAGTGCAATTCATCATTTATGCTGCTCTTTTCTCGCCAGAATCGTTACATAACATTTTACGCATAGGTAAAATAATATAATATGTATTTTTCATATTATATTATTTCGTTTGACCCGTTTTTATTCCACACGATCGAATCTCTGTGTAGTGCACCGCCTCGCGACAATAAAATGCTTGTCTATACTGTTTATAGTCTGCCGTATACTTTGTGCGTTTATACGATTATTTTTTTAATTGCAATTTTACATCTCGTTTATCCATCTTATTATATATTTAACATAATAGCATTACACTCGAAATTGAATATTAATTAAAATTATAATACTACCAATCTAATAATATAATAAATTGTTATACATGACATTATCTCGTCACATTAATTACTGTACATTATATTATATGCATTAATATCGTACTATGAATACTTTCGACTTAACCGTTACTGTTTAGTGTTTTTACCTTTTTGGCCAGAACCATTGTCCGCCGGCTCGACGAAGTGTTAGACGTGGCGGCGGCGGCGATGTGCAAAAACAGAATAATATTATAAAACCGCATCTTTCCGGTGTAGCTCGCAATCGCCGTGTAATAAGTAATATTATTATGCGCATGCCTTCCGTATAGTGTGTACAGTGCATTGTACCGTGAGCGGATAATATTTTTATTTAAGTATTATAGGTACTTACGCGCGAGTTTGAAAGATATTATAGTCGTGTAAGAAAAAAAAAAATTATAAATGCGTTGGTGTAATATCGTCGACTGGAGAATAATATAACGACGACGACGATGACAGCGAATTTACGCGTTTTACAATTTCATTATTGTGTTATTTCGCTAATACAGAAAGTATTCGGAAGCTTTCGGTGGGGATCAGGTTGAAGTTCTATTATATTATTATTGTTACCACTACTACAACTATACACACGGCGATTGTAAGTACAGGAACGATACCGGCCGTTTACGTGAGTAGAAAACGTAATAATTAATGTCGCGGCGCGGATGCGGGCGATTTGTCCAGCCGCGCAATACATTGTTATTACAATAATATGTACAGGGCGCACCACGAAGATTTATCGTATTGAAATGCCGACGTCAGATAGACCCGGGTCTTTGCGAAAAGCCTTGTGTCATCTGTACAACAGCGCATTGATATACAGTGAAAACTCCACTAACGGCGGACACCTCCCAATAGCAGAAGTCTTTTTCGGGAACGGTGACATTTTCACTACTTTTAAATAGGAAAACCTCCGAATAGCGGACTCTCCAAATAACGGACATTATTTTAATAGGGAGTTTTTAAAATAATAGTAAATCCCTAATCTTTTTTTGAAAATAATACGTATTTGCATTCGTATGTATTAAACCGAAAATGTAGGTAAACAAAAATTTAACAAATTTTAAAAAATTTACAGGATGCTTTGTCTGCTGTAAAAATCGTAAGTCATTTTATTTCATCAATAGAGGTAAAAAGCAAAAGAGTAGTTCTATTTTTACTCTTGCTGTAACATTAGCGAATGATATTATACTAATTAGATTGCACAGAGACGTGTAATTATAAACAGACAAAGCTCACCGATTTTTTCAAACATAAATAATTGAATAATACATGTACATAATTTTGATTTTGATTGTAAAAATATACTTTAAATAATAATAATTAATAATAATTTGTAAAAATATAAAAAATGTAATAATTTACAATAAATAATAAGTAATAGCATTATACATACAAACCTATATACATAGTACTTTATTATACAAATAAATTTCAAAAATGTATCCCCTCTGAATAATGGACAACTCCGAATAACGGACAAAATTGTGGTGACCGATAGGATAGTATCCGCAATGCAGATGTCTCACTGTAACTGTATATTATATCATATTATATTATATTACCTACTAGTTACTTGTAAACATATTCGGCGCTTGATGAGACAGACATTATTATATTAAAGTCGAACCCAGTTAGGACAGTACGTCTCTACTGTCTTCTAATTTGAAAATGTAATGGCTTATTAAATTGCAATGAAAACTATATAGCAGCTCGATATCGGCCAGAATGTTTTGGTTTTCTTCATGTTTTTTAATACACAGGATTGGTGAATCGACTGCGTGGATGACAAAAAGATAAGCTCGTATGTACTTAGTACATAGGTCATAAGGATGTTTAAATAGTTTTTAATTACTATTGATTTCAAATGAGCACAAGCAAAAAATTAAAAATCTATCGGAATTCGTTACAGGATTACAATATTGTCTAAATATTAATTCTACTGGTAAGTAATCTGATGATTTTTGATCAATAATCTTCATCGTGGGCCGTGGGACATAAAAATGTTGGTTTTTATCAATAATTTATAGTTTAATTACAAGTAAACCGCGGGGACTAAATATACTTATCACAATTATTATATTTTTTTCTCGAATTTTCGGTTGGCCGAGTAGTTGTTGCACCGTAGCTTAACCTCTGTAGGCCATCGTGGATGATTGGCTAGAGACGAAGGCGACGGTTCTATTAGAGCGTAACAACAATAACATTGTTGATTAAAATTAGGTATTATTACATTATTACCATCATTATTGTTGAGGTTCTCGTATTCACGATGAAACGAAACGCCCGAACGTTAGGCAAAATAATAGTCATGCATTGTCACATCGCGGGACGCTATCTACCTGTCAGACTTCTGTTTCGACGTCGTCTACGAACGGATCACATTTGTGGCTTTCGAATTCATACGTAGGGTAACTGTTAACGTTTTTAACTTGTCACACGATAATAATATAATAATAAAGTAAAAATAACAAAAATGTACTCGAAACCGTTGGCTAACTTAGTAATAAGCGGTAATCCACTTATTTGTAAAATCGACTGTTATTTTATTTTTCGGAAAAATATAGAAAATGGTTATTTATTATTTATCAGTATAATTTTGGATAATTTTTTAATCGAATATTATTCATAAGTAAGCATTTAGGTACTCGAATAATATTTAGTTTTATCAAATATATCAATTAGATATTAGGAACTCATTGGCAAATACAAGGTCAGTATATAATGTAGATACAACAAACGTTATTGTGTGATGATTCAATAGACTGTATAGTATATATAATTATAGTTTCTAAATAATATTGTGTTTGCAAATGGAATTCGAAAGAGACAGTTGAAAAACGTATATGGTATCTATATGATGCGCTATACGCTGCCACATTGGCGAAACGATATATCTTTGTTGTTCCCGAGTAACCAATCCAAATTAAACAACCGCATGTAGAAAAGGATTTAAAAACTTTTTTTTCATTAATTGTGTGTATAGAGGGAATTTGTGTATACGTTTTAATAAAACTCAGCTTGGTATAAATCAACCTTTGAAAGCGGTAAATAATAAATGTGCCAACACATCACATTATCACGTGTATTGTTGTTGTTATCGATCAACTTAACTTATATGAGAATTTAAAAATCACATGTAAAAAACAAATTTGGAAAAGTGAATTTTTTTTTTGAAAATAAAATATTATACAGATATTTCTGTGTTGACGAAAAATCAATAAACTAAAAAACAAAACAAAAAACAAATAGACAAACTGCAGATGAGGGACATGACACTCTCGTCACCACTCCCCGGCATTCGAACTCCAAAAGCCTGTAATACATACGTTTATGCCGGGATTTATGCTCTGCAATTGTAAAAATAAACTGAATAAAGTAAATAAAAAATATAATATATTTATATTTATATTTATATAATATATACAATAATATACTTTTAATATACTGATGAAACGGCATAAACTCATAACCCATACAGGAAACGATGAGTTAACATATCTACTCATACTACTGACCAAATAATTATTTGGTTTTATTATATTTAAATAAAATACATTTTTTTTACAAATTTAAATGTAATAATGCATATAATAATATATAACTTGTGAAATATTTTTATTTGTCATTATATATTCTTATAATTAACTAGTTGTGAGCTGCTAGCGCGAGCTGGCGGTGCCCAGCGTGGCGGGTCAATATGCGCAGTACCTATACACAAATACGGTATAAAAATAAATTTGAGACGATGTCGAATGTCTTATTTCCTGTCTGGTGTGGTGTGCATGGGAATTGAAAAACATAGGGGAGGAGTAATCGTCGCGCTATGAAACATGTCTCACCGTTCATATTTTGGTTTTATTTTATTTTTAACTAAACGTTATTAACTGCAATGAGTTATCGACGTCACATCATCGACCGCCGCAGTCTCTATATGGCGTTTGGTCTTTTAATTTTGGAATAGATAAATCGCGTCCCTAAAAAGGGTCAGAGTCATAAACTGCGTAAATTGTGGCCCGACAAGGAATTTAAAAAAAACATGCAAAGATATAGGTACATATTATATTAGTTTAAAATCAGGGAACCAAAATTCAAAAATCGTGGTAAATGATACATAAATCAATACAATAAAAAAATTAAAAAATAAAATTGTGAACAAAAACAAAATATTTAGACTGTGCGAGAATCATCATACATTAATGTACACATTATATACATTGTTACTTAACAACTATATTTTTAATCGTAAACGACAAACATTTAACAGAAAAACTATAATATTAATACAATTATTATTAATTTTTAGACCTATGTCTGAGAAATGGAAATAAAATGTTGGATTTTCAAAAATATCTCAACACGTAATTTAGACATGATAAAAACACTTAGACCACAATTTTATATTATAAACCAAGTATAACCTGGCCGCGGTTTACGTAAAAAATAAAAAAAATATATATTCAATTTACAGCAACCCTTTAATTCACCGCGGTTTATGTATAATGTCTAACAGGAAATTGTCTAAACATGAGTATCAATCGACAATCCTATTTTCATTATTTTACTTTCGGATATCTCTCCAGATTCATTATCTAAGGCCTGCCACTAATGTATATTATTATAATTTATCAAAGCCATGTGTGTAATTATTATTATAATAATAATGTATATTATCCTCTACTCATCTACACCACTGCTATCACTCCGGAACTGTTGACCGCGAGATGCTTATAAACTTGTCACCGTCCGCGAGCATTGTCCGTTTAATGTAACGTCGATATTCATTTAATATATTTTCCATATCGTCCTATCTTGATCGCTACTCCAATATTATACATTATGTATTAGAATTTATTCAGAATTTAGACCAGCGTAGCAATTTTTAACCAAAATATTTCGCGCCAGTTTTGTTTAAGAATATATCAGAATATCCGCTGCGAGTTACCGGTTTCGTACAATATTGTACCTATTGTCTATTTTATAATAATATTATTATTGCAATAATGGTTGTAGAGTCGTGCCTAGTGGGATGTGAGAGGTACATACACGCGCACCGGGCGGCCGTTGCCCGTTAGACGACAGGGCGCCAAAAGCCATTTTACAATATTACTTTAAATTATAAGTTATAACCATCTGAATTCATTAATATACATCAAAATGTTTACTTAATACTCTTATTACGATAACCCTAACCGCTGAAATAATAATGCAGCCACGTAGAAGGTAGAAAGCCGTAGATGATTGACGAGTTAAAAATTCCACCTCCCAATACTCGATAAGTTTGCATAGCTCAATAAAACAATTTTTAACGTGCGCAGATGAAGCCTAAAATAGATTGAACGAACTTATCTCGTTGTCCATGAAATTTGGTTTTAGGTACAACATCGGTCATGTGTAATATTGTAGATACACAATTTTTTTTGTAAAGAGTGCGTTTAAAATGCATCTCGGCGTCGGCCACGGCACTAATCGCCGAGAGCCAGTAGTAAGGCCATATACTATAGTCATAATATATGGTATTATCAATAACTGCTGAGATACAATAATAAGGGCTAAATAGTGGTTCGCATTAAACATATTGTACATTTATTTGTAAATGCGTGTCACACATGTCACTTTTAATAGATCATAAATTCATAAGAGACACGAATACAATATGATAGTATGCACACAATTATTATACCTGAAACACCGCGAATGTGTCCTACGACGTGTATAATATACTATCATAATAATTCGTAGCGCACGTGTATAGTCCGTAAGCTGTATTATAGATCACGAAAATCTCCCGCACTTATGTTGATTGAACTGCTTATAATGTAATTAGAGCAAACAACTTATTTAACTCAGTCCAGTCACACCACGTCACTACTACAACAGTCATGCAGATATCACATAATAATAATATAATAATATGGTAATGGTCCGTGCGTATTGCCATTTGGCACGCACGGACGAGCATATAGATGGTGAGTGGTGACCAGGCGCGTGTATTCTAATATATTAAACGCAATACGCTTATTCCGGCCCGTACGCATTTTGATTAAAACTAAAACCATAATATAATACGATAAAGCGCTAAACAAAAACGCCTTTGAATTCAAAAACGGTGAGTGCCGAAATTAAAACGGAAAGCGTGAAGACCAAATTATAATTTATATTTATATCGATTTGATTTGATTATGATTTATTTTTTTTTCCACGCGGACACTCATAAATTGCAAACGAAAATTTAAATCCGATCTACGCGTCATCTTACTATAATGTTGAATAAACTATGTATTGATGTTCGAAACGGCCAGGTTGGATGGCAGTATTGTGGCAAACAGTTCCGACCCGTTCCTTGGTTTTATTTTTTGGCGGAATAAAAAAGGTATTCGTAAATTTTCTAATCTTTTCATATACATAACATATATTGTATACAGTATAACATGCGGCCGTATGGGTTACGAATTAACGATTTGATGTCGGAGGAGGATTGTATTGCCGAAATCGATAGTTTTCTCCGAGACATTAGAAATCTTATAACTTTCGAAAAACAGACGATATATTGCGTTAAAGTTCAAATGGTGTGACCTATACCGACAGAATGTAACGAAAATAAACTTACACGTATTACGTATATTATTGTTTAACATTAGATATGCCGAAAAATGTACCTATCCCAAACACGTTATTCGAGTAACCTATAGCATTATATTACCATATGCAATTGCCATTTAGTGTTTAGTTGATTCAAAGTCCGTTTTTGCAAAAACATATAGTTTTGGTACAGTCCGTTTTGTATTAATAAGGCAATTAAAAAAAAAAGATTAAACTTATGTTAATTTTCGTAATTATTCTGAATGGAGCGGTGAATATGCAGGAACACGCATCTGCATATCATATAATACACTATAATATTATTCTATTACAAAATATTAGTAGTTATTACTTATAAAATATTTAATAATACTATAATATATATTAGCCCTCGCATCGCAGTCCCGGCGAAATGTACGACCCATCCGTAAAACCAGCAAAACTGAAAATTATTGACGATTTTCCACGGCCGAGTAGGTAAATACCTACTTCAGAAAATCCACGTCGTTTTGTATGCGCGCCGGTTAAAAAATACATACAAACCATAATAAATACTATGAGTCACCGCATCATAAGACCCGCAGTGACTCACGGGCGACCGCCGCGCGTACTTACACTTTAACTTTGATACATTATATATATAGGTAACATATAGTCATAAAACAATATATTCGTCATCGGTCGCCCGACGTACACACTTCTGAAAGTCATCGGGAAAACGTTATCCGTTTTTCGTGCCCCGCGATATAATTTGCCGAGTATATGAGTATAATATAGTTAATTTTACCATTTATAACATAACGGCGGCGGATATATTTAAAGCCGACACGTCACGCGTCGCAGCTCGCGTCTTATACGTACGCTCGTGTTTGTATGTTATATATTTACCGCGTTAGGTTGATGGGTCACCGGTCGTCTGGGCTGCTGCTGCTGCTGCTGGTCACCGCCTCTTCTCGCACAAACACGCCATCGTGACGGATAATTTATACACAAACACGTGCAGCGTGTTTCGTATATATTATTATTATTATACCGAAAGCCGTGCGCGTGCTGCGCGCATATACATAATATGGGAGACGAGGGGAAAATTGGAGCTGACGGGCGACGCGTTTCGTGGGTCCGTAAAACGTCGTCGTCGTTGATCGTCTATCTATAAATAGGCACAAGCGCATAGTGTATATCGGGAAACGGATTTAACACGTGCAGTCGCTGCCGTCGCACGTCCGACGACGAGGAGACGTGAATCGTATACCCTATTTAATATTATATATACGTATATTATGTGACGTTATTCATGTGTATATTGCGTCGGTAGGTGCTTCGTGCATACGAACTATTTAAAAAGCTTCATTCACGACGCCGACCACCGAGTGCATCCGCGAGTTGGCACTGCATTCGGCGGCGTTCCGTGGACACTTCCGTTTATTATAGATAATAAAATATATAACCGTCGCGCCGAATAACGAGCCGACACGCGGCTGCAGAGTCTCGAGATTTCGTCTCGTGATGCACGTGGTGCCGATGGCCACTAAATGTCAATGTTTCATGTCTGTACGTTTATATTATACACATAAATTATATTATCGTAGTTCATGTGCGATCGCATGTATTATACGACTCGTAGGTATATTATGTATTATTATGTGCCATAAAGTCTCAAAAGACGATCGAGTGTTGTTTTTTTTGTTTTTAGTAAAAATTCCTAGGTAATTGTACATGTTTTACGAAATCATTGGAAAAAAATTTATTATAATTTTATAATTTTTCAACAAGTGAGAATACATATTATGTAGGTACTCCTACCTATATCGTGATATATGTTATAAAAACTAAAATGGATGTAAATAAATAATACCATGTAACAGTGTGATTTAATTACTACTCGGGTTGCGATAAGTTGACATTGTATTGGGTTGGAAGTTGGCACTAAAACATTTTCCCCGGGTGGCACTGACTATATATAGTTAATATATGCTATATTTTAACCTATCTATTATACCACAGACATTTTGCAGGATGATAATATGTTATTCTAGTCGTTTTTTTCGGATGACGTAATTTTTAGTATTATACGATTTTTAGATCTCTGCAAAATTTGCAATAAATTATTACGTCTGTGAAATCGTAACGTTCGGCGATGTATAGAATGTAGACGGTCACAATTACTGAGCACTAGACACGGAGTGTTTGCTTAATGATTTTCAAAATGTTTTCAGAGTTTTGAAACGGGTTTTGGAGCACATACACACAATAATTTATAAAAGTGGATACTTCGCACACGAAAAGGATTCGTTTTAGGATTCGAGTGGCACATGGCCAATTAGTATTGCGACGCACTCGACGCAAGCTCAGTATTATATATATAAAAAAAAAAACAAAAGCGGCATAATATACATGTAATGACTCGTAAAAAATTCACGGCAAGACGAGTTTTTATGACTTTTTATGTACTACGATCTTATTATGATCCAAACTCGTGTATTATTATATTATAACACGCGATATTGTCGGACGATTATCGACTCCGAGTTTGATATATATACATATACCAGGTGTACCTGTATATAGTATATTCATTTGCGTAGTACGTTATGTGTTTATGTACCCAAGTGCAATATTGTGCATAATAAAACCACGTGTTTCGTGCAACACGTCTTTTTTCACCAAATTCAGCATTAGGTAAAAACTATGCAAAACGTACGTGAACGGTCATATTGTAATATTATTATACTCATATAATGATACCCATATAGTGTATTATTACATTTTTGACAGGACTGAAATAAAATACAACGATGGTTTTACAATGATGTGTTGTTTACCTTTTCAAAAATTGGTTTTTGGATCTAAATAATCTAAAAAATATGTTTATACGTCATAAATAATATGACGTACAATAAAAATATGTAGATAGTTAAGGCACTTTAATAATATGCTGTTTATACAGCAAGGGTCGTGGGACAAATTGAATTGCTTTCTTTAGTTTTCTCTCTTTAGAATTTTAGAGTGATTCATTTTGAAACAAATTTCGATGTATTTTACCTAGAAAGAAATATTGTTTAAAAACTTAATAATTATTTATAATTTAAAAATATTCATTTAACCACGGTAAAATGTTCGAAAATTGATTTTACATTATATTTTGACGAAAAATATTGATTATTTTTACGTTTTAAGTTCAATGACTCTGGTGTGGTCTTATTTTTCACCGTTTATCATATTTTATATTAATTAATTTCTTATCAAATGTACATTTTATAATACATATAAAATAGATTGTTAGATTGTATTATGATAAAAAAATAGTTTTGACGAATAGATTTGTTTGTTTTTAAATGTATATAATATATTATATGTATACTATTTTTACACACTTTTTGAACAAGCTAGTACTTTGAAGTTTGAATATAGTTCAAAATCGTCATTCCGTTCCTTAGTTTCATTTTTTTTTTATTAAAAACTACGTTTATTACCATATAACATGAAAATCAAGAATGCACTTCATTTAAATGTTTATATCATTTTACTTTCATTGAGTGTTGGAGTAGTGTTGTAAAAAATCCGATAGAAATAATAAAAACGTAAAAATGTGTAAAAATCGAATTTTAAAACAATGAATAAACTTCTAAAAATCAATAACTTTCAAACTTTCAACGCATACTATTATTATAGTGAAATGATTTTTAAAACACTTTCAAACTATAACTTACACTACTTACCGTACAATTCGAATAAAATGTATGTTAAACATTAAATTTATTGCGCGTGTATTAATTTGTATAGGTATACATGCTTTAATGCTTATTGGATTTAAAAATATTTTAATCAGGTATAAGAGGTACAGCTCTTATTGTATGGCCATATTGGTTAATAATTCATAATGAATAAGTTATTTTAAATTTTCATAACTAAACGTTGATTATATAAAATCGTTGTTTAATAATGATTTTATGAATTTATTATAAGTTATCATAATAATACATCAATAATACATAATACGTATATATGTATGTAAAAATATAATAACTGTAAAGTCAGATTTAATTGACTTGCTATATTTCAATACATTTGATTTTGAAATTTAGATATCATATATTCATATGATAATAATAAAATTGTTATTAGCTGTAAATTGATAAGAAAAAAAATTAATACATCGTTATATAGGTCAACAGTTAATATTACTTTTTTCAGCTACTTCTGTTACACTCTTTGGCCCGCACTCTGTATAGTGTATAGTACGCGTATACATTGTGATCAACTATTAGCGAACGTAAATCGTAATAGTGATATAATAATAATAATAATAATAATATATTATTCTCTCGGCCAGGAGGGCAAAGAATACGGCGGCAGCAGCCACAGGGCACGGACATGCGCTCGTCGCTAACAAGGGCAAGGTCATCGTCCTCGACGGTTCGCGGCCGATCAATAAACGGCCGTCATACCACTCGCCGCCGACGTAGACTGTCGGTCACACTCTTCCTCCTCGACACCATCAGCACACCCACAAATCGTTTCCTCTTTCGCGTAAACACGTCATGCGTACTACAATAGTAAATCGTTTACATTTCGTACGACTCTGATACCTGTACACTATTATACATAATATACACATTGGCTGGTATTATATAAATCATGACGAACATCCGTTCACGGGCGCGTAATTATTATATATAGTATTTTTTTTTTACGCTCGGCACCGAGGCCGGTTTCGTTTTTTAGTAAACATATGAACGACCAAATAATTTTTGTTCTCGTGTGACGAATCGTTTTCGTCCGGTTCGCGCCCACATGGCCCATATATTATGATGGTTACGCGTGTGTTGTGCACTATATCGCAGTGTACTTGTTGTGAACACATCGCATGTTGCTATTCAATAAGTTTACCTATATAATATTATTTAATTATTTTGTCGATATATATTCAGTTTTAGATTTTTTTTTTTTATTACGTTTTATGTAGATTATATTATTATGTATGTACCTATTAGGTAATCTTTTAGATATAAAGTCTTATAAAATTACTATAATATGCTGTGTGCTTCGTTATATTATTATGACGTGTATTTTTATAGAATAAAATTACCTATGTATGCACGTATAATAATATTTTATACCAATAACTAGTAAAATTTACACCAAATATTAAACAATTTATTATAATTATTATATTCGTGCACGTCAGCTCTTTGGGGTTTCCTCAATTTTTCGAATATTATTTCCATCATATATGCCTACGTATTTCTACTCACTGCAAATAGGCGGACTGCTGCAATATTACCTAAAATATAATATTTTATACTTCTTGCAGTGGCGGCTCGTAGTAGTTTAGCACAGGAGTGCGATGAAAAAATTAAAATGATAAAATAATAATACAAAACTTAACACATCGTGCGTCGTTGCCGTCCGATTTGTGCGACAAAATTTACCGCACATCATAAGATTCTATAGCCGCCGCGCCGTCATGATGATATTAGTATTACTCATATATTAATATTATACCTATAGTTTATACGGTAAACCGGTATTTTTATGTGCGATTCACAATGTCGCACAAGCTGCAGCGTTGCAATCGTTGCATAGGCCTATATTATAGTTATCCTTATCCATATACCCGTATAATGACATCGCGAGTTCATAATGATATTCTAATAAACTATGAAAATAATTTTAATAATAATTAACAATATATTTAATTGTTAATTTGTTAATGTATAAATTGTATAATATACTATGTACTAAAATATGTACCTATTTATTTTATAAATATATAATATGTACTATAAATTGTTAATTTCTGTAGGGAGTGCGACCGTACCATCGCACATATGCACGAGCCGCCACTGACTTCTTGGTTAGACATCAATTCATTAATTTGTTTATTGTTGATCCTATAACCATTAATTGGTATTATTAACCGTCTTTCAAATATTATGCGTAGGTATAGGTCATTTTTAATTTATATAAGATATATATAATAGTATGTATTATTTATATTTTGTGTGTGTGTACCTTTATGTATTATATATAAAATTTAAAATTTTTTGAATTCTTAATGTTGTTTAAAATAATTATTGAAAAAAAAAAATAGAAATAAGGGAAAACTGATCGTTTTATGTGAAACTATGTGGTTATTTATATTATTTATATTTAGTAAAATAAATTACTATATTAATCAATAGCAATATATTTCTATGATAATAAGCTCTCCACTAAGAATAATTTTTCGTTTGGCAATGAATTATCATTGAATTTAAATTTAACACATCCATTATAATCTCCTCGACTCAATGACAAGGTTTTCTTGATTTATTCCGTATAGTAGATCGGTTACCTACTTTCATCCATTTTTATTTCATTTGATATCACAACTGAGATAGGTACTTCTTCGTTATTTACGAACTTAGCAGTTGATAGCGCATGTTATAGTACAGTATTAAACTAATGATAGGTACGTTTATTAAAGTTTTATTACAATAAATTATTGGTGCATATTGATTTTAAAAATATTATATATAAGAACTAAAAAACCTAGTTTAATTTAAATATTTTCGAATAAGAACTATACCTCTGATTTCATTAATATAATTAATTTGTAATAGGTACTTAAAGCAGTATCATAAATTCATAGCTAAAATTCTAGGCAGTACCGTTCACTGTATATGCAATATACATCGTAAATCGATAATTTATCACAGTTATAAAATATAAACATCATAACTGTCGCTATGACTAAAATGTTGAATGCTAAAACCAGGTAATATAAAGTACATCATTCTATGACAAATAATTACAATAAAATTGTTTGATATGTTTTCCTCGAAATTTGAATTTCTTATCAATTTATATATACTCACATGTTGTATTAATATGAATATTTAAAATGTGTTAGTTACTAGTATAAGGTATTTAGAATAATTTAATAACGATTTTTATAAAAGAAAACCATTCAAATGTTTCGATTTGAGGTATATTTAACTATTATTGCAACAAAGATTTGGTTTCCTTAACGATACTTCAATCACTGTTTGTAGTTTGTATATTACGTCAATAATTCAATTTTAATTTTACAATTATCATATAATTTAATGAAATATTTATATATTATAGTTTAAGAAATAAATAAACGAATTTCAATTAAGTTGGCTTCTTGGAGCTGCTTCTCAAGCTTTAAAATAAGTTTTCAAAACATAAAATATTTTAATAAATCCACCTATTTTTTATTTTTATCAAAGACCTACTAAACTACTCAGTTATACTTTCTAAATTTTCAAAACTCATCGACCCAAATAACTTCCGTATATAAATCGACGTCTGCCTATTTAAAAGTATAAGCCGAAAACCTGACGACTGTAGAACCTTAATTCGATTTCTCAAAGATAACGATGCATCATTTTAAACTTACCAACTACAATGAGATAAACATTATAGAGTGGTCATAAGGAATCTTCACCACTCTACTACAGATATATCTTCGGCAATGGAAGAAATTTGGTTCTCGACTAGACAAGTTATAAATATAAAACGTACATGTAAAAACTTTTTTATTTATTTATTATGGCTCCAATCTTTTAACTGCATCCTTCTTGCGGCGTTTTGAGCAAAAACTTGAATGATATCTGCTTCCTTCACAAGTTATTTTTTATTTATATTTGCCATTGCTAAACCATTTAACCTTTTCTCCATCATTGTTGATCTTTAGGGCCCTCACTACTTCCGTCAATTTGAGCTCAAAAAACGTTTTGACAAAATTAAAGTTAGTTTAAGATGTCCGATTTTAAATCTGAAAAAAACTCTGAATTTGGCAGAAAATTGTCTATAGATCGTACGGAATACTTTCTAAAAATTAAATCTTATATTTTAATAAAGTGGTGATAAAATCTTGAAAATATGACTTTTTTCAAATCATAATATTATAAATTTAAAATTAAAATTAAAACCAGAATGTTTTGTACGATTTACAGACATTTTTCTGCTGAATTTAAATATTTTTTCAGAATTAACATCAGACTATGTTAAGTTAACTAACTTTAATTTTGTCAAATCAATAAGTAAGTTGTCGTAAAATTGGACACATACTAGTTGCGGAAAAATTATTTTAGGTCAATATTATAAATTTATAACATAACAATTGCGGACACACGTTTCGTTGTCATAATACTAATTGCGTACTGAGATTATTTTTAATAAAAAACACGTGCGTTGCGGACACAAATAAAACCCTTCACCATTTTTCAGGACTTAGGACAAACTACCAAAAAATTGGTAGGTGGGGTTAAAAATATGTATGTCTTGCAAAAGTGCAATCGTTATTTTTAAAATTTTTTTAAATTAAGTTACTATATTATATTATGTTATTATTTATTTAAGTTTTTCACTACTTATACATTTTTATACAGAAAAATATAAAATAAACGAACAGAAAGATGATACTACGACAGATATTAAGCAAGCGAGTAAGGTTGTCGATAAACTGATTAAACATATTTTTTGACAGCCGTTTCAAAAGCACCTGCACAATCTTAATGCTGATAAATAATATATATATATAAATCGTTAATATCGAACAGTAATTTCCCAACGTCCACAATCGTTAATATCAAAAATAATAATTGGACATTTGTCCGCAATTCGTATCTTGTATTTGTGTCCGCAATTCGTATGTTACCTTTTTATATTTCGTCCGCAACTCGCATGGTTTTTGTCACTTTGTCCGCAATTCGGAAACACCGGTAAAATTTGTATAGTGAATTTTTATAGTTATCGAGTTATTGACATGTGCATGCGCGTACTCCAGCCGGTACCCGTATCGCATTTAACTTACACTAATAATCATTTACAACTAACACATAGATCTCGGGCGGCTAAGACGAGATTATGAATTGCCTAAATGATGTCCCTTAAATAATAACCGTAGCGAGGCCCCTATTAAGTATGTTTTCATTCTTGACAAGGTGGAAAATGTTCTTACATTAATTATTAGTATAGATATCTGTGTTAATTCACAATTAATCATGATAAGAGAAAGAATATTATAAAGATTGATATTTTCATTATCAATTATAATATATGGCTATAATGGCTAAAATAAACACAGTCAATGGGGGGCTATAGCCCCCTTAGCCCCCCCTGGCTACGCCACTGCAAACAGAAGACAAATCTATCGACGAAAAAAATAATAATATAAAACAACGTAAAATTCTGGAATTAGAAAGACATTTTTTTAATAAACGGTAATAGAAATGGAAATACACTAATTAAATTATATTAAATTAAATAAAAATATTTAAGTTATTCAGACATTGGTCCGTTTAAAATACGAAAATATATTCAACTCCGTGCCTCACCACAACTGATACAATTAATGTACATATAAGTAATCTAGAAAAATACAATTTAACGTAAATTTTTTTTTCAATAGTTAACATTTGATTTAACTAATTTATTCACGTATTAAAGTATAAATTATATGTTAAGACAAGTATGAATCTGACATTTGTCAGTTATTTATTAGGTATTCTTGGTATTGAAGTACAAACAACAAACTACAAATGGTCATAGATGTAGTAATGCATTTATGTTTTAACCATATTTTCTATTTACACAGTAATTAATTATTATGTTGCCTTTTCAGTAATTCAGGGTTTAAAGATTCTGTTGAATCTGACTTCCTTTTAACTCAATGTATGGGCGTTATTCAACCTATTATTTATGAACAAATTAAGGAAAAAGTAACCCCCCATATTAATGGTATTATTATTATTTCTGATGACTTCATATTGGATTCTGATCACATAATTGGTAAGTTAGAATTTTAACATAATATTATCCCACTGTTTAGTGTTTTTATATTATTATTTTTATATCCTATTGTTCTTATTTGCATCATTATAATAATTGTTAATAGAATTTACAAGTAAAAAAGTAAATGTCACTTTTTTAAAAAGGGAAGCAACGAGTAAGTTGTTATTATTTATAATTAAATATCAGCACATATAATATGTATGTACAATGCCACAAAGGTATTTATAATGTATCAGTAACTAATATAATATAATATGGTATAATTATTTTTAAAGGGTGTTTTGGTGAAAAATATAATGGCCGAACCCCATTCAAATGTTTCAATTTTACCTCTATGTATGTATTATTGAACGACGGATTTGGTTTTGATGAAAAAACTCCAGTCACTGTTTGTATATTACGTCAACAATTCAATTTTACTATTGAAGTTCTAAAATTACGATTAATGACTACTGTATAATATAATTAAATGCTTATATATTTTAGATTCAGAATCAAATGAACGGTTTTAAACTAAACTGATGGGTTGGAGCTGCTTACCAAAATATAAAAGATGACGAAGACACTCAAACATAACACATTTGTAGTCGTTGAAAAATAAAGATCACTATTTATATTTTTATATATTATTAAATATTAATTATCATTATCTATCCATGCGTGTGTCGATGTAAGATTATATCATTTATAATACTATTTATTTAATTTCGATATCGGCAACTATGATATTTTTTATTTTTTGCTTATTTGATTTTATTATTTTATGTTACACGTATCTTTTTATTAAACTTGTTAAATTATATTTATATACTTATTTCATCGAGTATATGTATTATACCTATATATAATTTATAGTTGCTACCTTTTATAAAATGTATTTTTTTTTATTATTAAAATGTTTGTGTGTACGTTATAGTCGTTATACGAATTTCTTTATAAATATTATTATATAATATGAATCTATACGGCAATAATACATGCTATTTTGTCGATATTTTCTATATTTTCTAATATATTATATTGTAACATTGACTCTAGTACAGTGGCGTAACTGAGGGCCCGCAGACCACGCGTTGCGGGGGGGGGACAGTAATTTGGGGCCTTTGGTTATAGGATTATATTTGATATAACAATATATTAGGGGCCCATTTTTTTATTTTAGCGGGGGGAGGGCCCAAAATTTTTGTTACGCCACTGCTCTAGTAATAAAATCAATGAATATAACAATGCCAAATCATATCGCGCAGAATCTAAGCATTACAGTAAAGTTTGTTATAATATTTTATAAGTTCAATGGAAACACTATACATTCTGTATATACTTTATTAGTAGTTGGTTACGATGTTATATATAAATGTATAATGATATATTTAGAAACTAGAAAGGTTGATTCATAAATTTGTGTTTTTGGTAACTATATTGGATAGAATGAAAAAAAAATAACAATCAGAGTCAAGAGAGCCCATACACGTACGATATTATTATAATACAATACAGGATGATTCTTTTATTAAACAACACTCATTATTTCAAAAATTACCTATTCATGTTTTTGAAAATATTTTTTTACATAGTTTCAAATTGTTAAAAAAGCAACGTTTTTATTAAAAATTATATTTTAAAATATTTTTTATCCTTATATTTTTTTAAGTTTTTACTTTTTTGAATGACAACATAGATTTTTAATTTCATATTCCAAAGCAGAATAATTTTTTTGAGTATTTTGATACATAAAAATCGAATTTAGGGCGAGTATAGTTTATGAGTTATACGTACGGGGTTACCTTGCAAATGTTTGTCCACTACTCCGCTTGTCAAAACTTTAAATAAGTATAACTCATAAACTACTCACCCTAAATTCGAATTTTTTAGAAAATTATTCTGCTTTGGAATATGAAATTAAAACACTATGTTGTCATTCAAAAAAGTAAAAACTTAAAAAATTATAAGGATAAAAAATATTTAAATATATAATTTTTTAATAAAAACGTTATTTTTTTTAACAATTTGAAACTATGTAAAAAAATATTTTGTAAACGATTTTTAAATTTAAAAAAAATTGAACTCCACAGTTCATATAAAATTAGATTTTTAAATTTTTAATACTAAGATTTTCAAAGAGTAAATAATATTGAACCAGGAAATGAATTTAAAATTGTAAGAAAGGTTTTCAAGTAAACTTCAAGATGACAAATTCAAATCAGTTTTCAGAATTTTTATCGGATAATTATTAGGTTAAAATTGAAAATTTTTGACAATAAACAAAAAATAATTAACATTTGTGTAACGGGTAATTATATTATCTGATATTTCTTTTATACTACTGCAGTTCTCCACACCGCCACACCACCCACATCATAATGAATAATGATCACTTACTACATACACATTTATACACAATGTATGTAATTAATAACTATTAAGCTGCCTGTGTATTTAACTCCTCAAATGAATAGTATCGAATAAATGAACACTCGTAAAATCTACATTATAGGTACGTCTTGTGCGTAATTATTGATATTTTGTGTTATGGTTGATTGTGTTAAAAACTTAAAAATATGAGCACTGAATAGTGCTAAAAATAGCATTAATATTATAGTATTAAAAACTTATACATAGATCGTTATGTTTTCGGGAAATATTGTATATAAGCATGACTGCAGCGGTACCTGTTAAAAACGACGACGGCCTTTTTTCGCCACCACTGCGCATTGGCATAAAAGACCAAATTCTAGTCCTTGACCTTTAAAATGGTACATTTTGGCAAAAATATCGATCGCATCAACCGGTGACCGCGAAAACGAAACAAGCGAAAAACACTATTCAAAGTTGTATAATATTATAATACATTATATCTATGCGATTATTCTTAGAAAATATATTTAATTTTCGCAAACAAAAGCTTTCCGCGTCTTCTAAAGGCTTAAACGAGCGCTTTAAAAAAAAAATTAAACGCAACGAAGGTGCCAAAAAATATGATACGGCGGTCGAGTATAATATAATATAATGCGGTAGAATTAGATAAATAATATGCGTAGTATTATAATATATTTATTAATGTATTAGGTGTATAATATTATGCATATTATTATGCTCAATTAAAAGACGAAAGTCGCTTAGAAGACGTTTTTATGCATAATTTAGGGTCTTGCGATGATTTTGAATGGGTCTGCTAGTAACAGATTTGAAAGTATTTGGAGCTGCAGGCTAAAGTCGTGATTTTCAATCAATGTAATTTGTTCTATTATGATTTGTCTAAAAAAATATATATATAAGTATATATATTGAAAATTAATTTGTTTTAGATTTTGATGTTAATTATAATAATTATTTATATGTATCACCATTTATTTAGATTTAAGTTAGGGTGTCGCCGTGAAAAAAAGGTTAAGAACCAACCACTTTATTATTTATTAAGGAGTGAATAACTATTTTAACGATAAAAAATAATTATAGAAATAATGACCATTGATTACATATTGATATAGACGTTTATTACAAGTTACAACTTCTACAAATATAGCTTTTAAAATCTGAATCCACTAGTCACTTATTGTTTAAAGATGATATAATATAATTTTTCTTAGAGACAATATAGGTTTTACACTGTGTGGTATCTACTTAGACACCCTAAGATCATGAAATACAAGATAGTCAGGCATCTGGTATACATGGTGTAACAGATAGGCTTGATAAAAAAAAAATTATGCTAGGTACTTAAACGTATAACGAAAATTGTTAATATGTCATCAAATTCTCAAAAATCATATTTTTAAAAAGGTTATTACATTCCAAATTAATTTAATAAAAAAATATTGATAAATTGAACAATACTAAAAAATAAACTACTTGACTTAGATAAGTCTTTTTACAATCAAAATTGTTCTTATAATCAAATTCACAAATTGGCTATTTTAAATTTATCTAAAAAAATTTAAATTAAATTATAAAATAATATGTACCATTAGGGTCTCTTAATAATAATAATAATAATAATAAAAAATTATTAATTAGAACAAAAGTTATTCCAAAAGTCAGTTCTATCTGTTAAACCTTACCTTATGTCCTTATATACATTATAATTTATTATGTACATAAAATATTGCATTTTGTTTGTTATTATTAATTTGTATAATTGTATCCTGTTAACACATAGTGTGAGGTCTGTATTGAATTAATCGAATAATATAAAAGGTAAATATATATTTTTCAGTTAAAAACAGAAGTACATAATATGGCACCGGGCCATATTATATGACGTATACTTGGTTGTAAGTTGTAACTATTGGACCCGTAAAGAAACTAATAGACTAATATTGTTAATTAATTTTTATAAATTCCGTTCACTCAAAAAATAATAATACATTTTTAAAATTTCATAAAAAAAAGAACAATCAAAATAATTTAAATATTAATAAATTATAACTTTTAACTTTTTAAGTGACAAATCTTATATAAGATATAACATTAGCATTATATATTGTGAAATATTTTTAAAATTGCTTCTTTTTAGCTTTTGTTTTCAACTTGGAAACTCCAAGCAGCAAATACATTCAAAATTTACCTTTCAAACTGTTTCTTGTTCAAAACTCGAAAGTATAATATACTAAATCGTTATGATAAACCCACTCACACTGATTAATCTCAACATTTTATGAATAGGTGCACTATTATTGAATGACTAAAATAATGAGAACTTTAAATTCGAATTAACCTAACCTAACCTAATTTAGAGAGCATTTCGTTTTCACTTGTAGCTATTACAGTATTACACAGGTATTAAGACAGTCACGTACACTTGAATTTGAGAGATTTTAGGCAGGTGTTTTGAGTTTTAATCAAAGAATGAAAATGAAAATATAATTTTTATAAACATGATAACATTTATTAGTACGTCGATACATGCAAGTACTACAATAGTTTATTAATTTAATGGTATAGTAATCGTTGTGTTATTTATTATTAGAAGACAAAAACGAAGACTGCAGAACACAGATAATATAATACTGTACTATTAATTGTACATAAATATCATATAACCTTGTCCTTTATTTGAAAAAGTTTGGTTTTACATGGTCATAATTACATAGTAATCACCATTACGAATTACGACATCTGTCCGGAAAAAAGTTTATTCGCGCACGAAATGGTATTTATTGTTTTTTTTTTCGAGACCGAAATAACGGTCAGAAATTACTGCAAACTGCAGTGAGGTAATATAATTAACAGTTTTTTTTATGCGGTTTTGGCATATATTATAAAATGTATTGGTCCGGATGACGCGTTTACATAATCCAAGTATACAATACGCAAGGGACGTTAATTTTTAAACCCGATACCATCATGCGATATATATATAATACATATTACAGTAACCGTATACCTATCGTCGTGTACATTAGATATACATTTATAATAATAATAGCCTATAACCTAGCCATATAGGTGTACCTACACTGTGATGACAGTATATTATATTTATATATTCTACACCCTCGCCAGCGTCGTGGAGTTCTGTTTTATGCGTAAACGTCGTTGTTCTTGATGACCTAATTTTTAAGAATTTGTCTCCTAAATATTACAAAATTATTAACGATAATATAATATAACACATCGTTTGTGCGAGTGTCCCTTCCGGTGGGGTCGGTCCACGGTCGGTCGTAAATCGCAATGATACGTATATTGGTGCGTTGTGCGTGGTTCGCGGTGGACATTAATGTAATATTATCATACTACACGATACACATTACAGTATTAGTAGTATTACACACACCAACTAGTACACGACACACGTGATAGGTGGTTAAATGTATTATTATTTTATTGTAAACCCAGTATTTTTACGGTATCTTATCGAAAATAACCAAGAGAGGGGGTGGGTCGAGGGCACATATTAATTTCACTGGTGCAATACTAATAAATAGATACAAAATATGTTTATATTATACGCATGTTGGTATGTATGACATACCCGCCCCTATATGTTATAATATTATGTACAGTAGTCACATCGTCATTCGTCACTATTATTCTGTATCGTGTATTTGGTGACGTAACCAAGTAACTGTTTTAACTTTAACTATACTAAATTACTAACTAGTAACTATTATATACATAATAATATTACAATATGCTATTCAGGGTAAAAAATCATTAAATCAGACAAATTTTAAATGAATATAATATATTATATATATGTACATTGTACATTGAAAATGTATTGTCAATTTCTTTGACCATTTTAAGTAAAATAAAATATACTAAATCACTAAATGTATATTATGTATATGCCTACCTTATTTATAGTAAATATATTTGAATATTAGTTGTTCTTACTATTTTTTAGTAGAATGAAATAAATTTTGCAGTATTATTAAAAAATATTGTACCAATATTAATACAAATAAAATAAATTGTATTGCATTTTGTGTATATGTATTATGTTTATGTATATATATAATGTGCTGCAATGCCGTATATTTTGAAATGAAAATCAGTAACCGAGATACTAAGCGTAGCGAGGAAAACGTTTTAAAAATATTCATGCCAAGTCGTATAGTAAGATTACTTACTGCCTTTTGGCTTTTTGCTTGGTAAACTCCATACTTTTTAGAAAACCGTATATGCATTTTCCTGTTTATCTCGTAAATAATGGCTCATAAGACGATTTTGCTTAGCACATAAAAAAATTTAAATTAAATGTAGAAAATTTCAGTATAAAACAACCTGTTTTTCAATTTTTGGCGTATACGGCCATTAGGCTTAGTAGGGCAGATACTGTTCTGAGCCCGACTACGAACTAAGATATATTTAGAAGGGAATTATTCAGACAAGAGGTATCATTTAAAAATATTTTATACAATATATTTTTATGCTTAATTATTATGAAACAATGAAACAAATGTTAATTTTTAAATGTTTATGCTATAAATGAAAGGTTATACAAGATCGACAGATTAATTCACAAGAACTAGCTACAGAACTACATAATAAAGAAATATGTCTGAGCAAACGATTACGTTTAAGCTGTTCTAAAGTAAACATTTTAATTTGTTTAGAAAATGTGTTTTGTGAGGATAAATATTTTTTTTATTCTAGGAGTTTGATTATTTTTCAAACTTTAAATATAATGTAATTGAGAGTATGATATTACCAGTAGGATGGAATTTATACAAAAATAAAACCACTATAATTTTATACAAACCCATAATTAATAACTTTGAAGAAAATAAAATAAGTGATTGAAAAACTAATAGTTTTCAAAGATGATTTATCAATTGACTTTTATGTCAATAAGTTTTGTATTCAACCTGAAAGTATAGGAATGATTAAACTAACATAAAATTGACATGTCAAGGTGGACCAAAACCTATTGATTATCCCGGTATTAATAACAATAAATTTTCTATGTTGTCTTAATATTCTAACTTTTAGTTCTTGATGAAAAAAATCTAACACAACTGATTTTATGTTTAGGAATACATCTGAAAAATGCTTATCTTGAAAGCAACTTTTGGCGCCAGGTTAAATGTCCTAACCGACCTAACCTAATAGATGAAAAAAAAAGGTGCAATTACTGTAATACATTGTTTTCTTACCTAAAACGCCGCAAATGTAGGTCTTTGATAACTAAAAACAAATATATATAATACATTTAAATAAGTAGAGGTGATAACTGAATGATGCTTTACCATTGCTTAAAAAAAAATAGTCATCGGGGAAGTTTCTTCTTAAAATGAATACAAAATTGAGTATAGATAAAGAATAAATATTGTAATTACTTTTTTTATAATAGTATTATATACGTTTTTTTAAATATATGAGTAGTGTTAGTAACATCAACATTAATAATCGAAAAGAATCTCACTTCACTAAATGTTTCCCTTGCTGTGAATGATTTAAAAACTTAGTCTTGATTGCAGATTTTGAGATACACTCCTCAAATCTACGTTCAAATTCTTTAAACTCCATATATCTAGCATCAAAACCTTCAGCTAATGCTCCACTATTTCGAGGTGATCCATTATGTTCTTTAACACGAGCCTGTAACGCTTCTCTAGCAGAAATAAAAAATATACGAGTCACTGCTTCTTCAGGTGTGCAAACTTTCAGCTCCTTCACCAAGAAATCCGTAGCGCGCTCCATATGGTCTTTATGCACCTAATAAAAAATATTTATATGTTAAATTTTTTTTTTTTTTTTTTTTTGAAATAAGCAAAATAAAATAATCATTATACCTATAATAACTTCAAACTTTAAATTGTAAAATGTTGATACATATTTATATATACTTATATTACAAATACAATACAATAATTATTTTAAATTATTTGATTAGAAAAATTTGGCAAAAACAATAATTTTCTTACCTGGTCTTGGTTATTAAACGGGATGGAAAGATAGTAACATAAAAAAGGATAGGTATTTAATAATAATATTAAAACTTAAATATGATCATAAAATTTACCTGAACTAAGTACTCTGGTTCATTATCAGATGCATTTCAACTAACTAAATCCCAGTAATTGAATAAAATTATTTATTTGGCTTTGATAATTTTGTTAAAACTTTATGAAAAAAATTCTTCTCCTGGAAAGCGTATAATTTGTATTATTAGTACAGATTTATAGCTGATTATTATTATTGTGAAAAAATCTAATTTTTAAATTATAGTTTTATGAGTTAAACTATATAAATTATATTGTAATTAAAACAACGTAATATACAATGTCTTACAAAATGACACATAAATAGTAATATATTATTATTATTATTATTATTGTTATTTTTAATATTTTACTAGAAATGCAACCAAATATACTCATAAAATATATTGCAAATTAAATTTAAAATATAAATTAAAATTTTTTTTATAAAATAAATTATTTAAAATTTAAAAATTATAAACATCATTGTGTTCTTATAAGCAAATAAAATAAATATTTTATTATTTTTTTTACATAACCTATAATAATAGAAATATATATTTAAAAAATTAATTTAAGCATTCTATCAAAAATTAAAAAATGTTTAAGAACATGTTATAATATAATATGAACAAAAAAAGAATTATAAAGCATTTTTTAATACATATATTTATTGATAAAATATAACTGGCTGTTAAACTATTAACAAATATATTTTTACTGACTAAAAAAAAATTAATTTTGCATAAAATGTAAACGTGTTACAACAGCATATGTAAAAATTATTTAGATTAATTAAGACAATACTTTAAACAGTATAACTATTATAAAACTAATAAAAACAAAATGCTGAAAACATAATAAAAAGTTGTGATAAAATCATAAACAAAAAATAATAAAATGCTTAAAAATTTATGTATACATTTATTTATTTCACAATAATATATTATGCCTAACATTCTACTTTAAGTTAAATAAGAGTTTAAAACCATAATAATTAATAATTATAATTACCATTCTACTAAAAGTTTTCAACTAAGAAATAGTAAAGATAAAAAAAAAATTAAACTATTTTGTAATTAATATGAATTATGGAAAAATAACTTTTAAACCAAAAAATGAATAGTTTTAAATGTATCAACGTTTTTAAATGAAAAACAAAAAAAATATAAATCATACTTTTGCTTGAACATTGGCATACATGATTTAAAAAAATTATTCTTGAAAAAAATATAAATATTTTTTATACTATACTAATATAAACATATATATATATATAAGTATTATAATCAGATCAATTTTGATTATTAACCATTTAACATTTGGTTTTTAATTATTGTCATGAATGACTGTGTATGGTAAGAAAAATTACCGTACTTTTTAAACTAGTTGATTTTTCTCACTAATTATTATTGAATAAAACACATTATAAGTATCAGGGCAATATAGAATACATGGTTAATCAAAATTAACAAGCAACAATAAAAAAGAAGACAATGAAACAGAACAACTTAAAAAGAATATTGTGTAATATGAAATAAGGAATATAAGTGCAAGTACATAGGTTCCTGGTATAATAGTGATACAATCATCAAACAGCTACGGTCATAAACATTTTAATTAAATATAATAACATTTATTTGTGTCATCTGTGACCATCATCAGAACCATTTAACAGCGCCAAGGACCAGGGTCCCAATAATTTAAAGGATAACAAATGCATTAAAATAAAACTATTTATATTTATATAGACTAATAATATATATGATTTTAGTGTAATTATAAATTTATTTCTTATATTTTTTTTATTTTTGTTTGTTAGATATAGAATAATGATATTTAACCTAACTAGGAGTACTACCAATGTTGGTATATTAACTCAACTAAATTTTAAATACTAATAAAATACTACATTAAAAATTGTTGAAAAATTATTTACAATATACACAATTTACTTACAATAGTGTCATTAATGATGATAGAGCATTAATCACTAACACAAAAACATCGGCATCAATGCAATGTGCATCAATGCAATCATCCAAATATGGTGAAACATATTATAATCCCGGAGAGTCAACTAAAGCTAAATCATTTTTTAATAATCTATATTTCTCTTATGGCCAATATACATTAACCATTGTTTTTTCATTAAATCGTTTTTTAAATAATTCATTGCATGTGCCAAATGTTTAAGAGACTAAAAAATAAATTTTATAATTTAAAAATTAAAATCTTACTTTCATATTAGTAATAATTGCATCCAGAATGGGGGAAAAAAGCATTTATTTTCCAATATGACTTTACATCCTTTGTTCTAATAAGGTTATCATCGGATCCTGTTACTGTAGTCATATCAAAATCTTGGAGATATCGATATGTAGGCTCTTTTCTATTTCTCTTTAATACTTCTAAAAATTATAAAATATATTATACAGATAGTCTAAGTATTTTTTTTATATATTTAGTAGTGGAAGTATTTGTACAAATATTATTCTCATTGCAAAATTGTATGATATCATCCCAAAGCTCACTGAAGTGGTCAGACGAAATTTGTATGAGCAAAAATAAATATAAAATTTGTTTCATATACCGTAATTTAGAGTATATATGACATAATTATTTTTTTTTTTTTTGGGGGGGGGGGTATATAAATATTAAGGGGGCTTAGCCTATGAATATATTATAGTTGACCATGTTGTAGATAATTAATATGAATGGTATAAATCAATAACTAAATTAATAACTTTAAGTTCGTTGAATAAGATAAAGTAATAATAACGAAAAATTATGTTTAACAGCGGTATTTAAAGGATTAATCAGTAAATACAAAACAATTTTTAGTTAATACAAAGTTCCTCATAAGTTATTCTTATGGCGATAAAAAGATTATATAAGAATACAATTTTTTTTTATTAGCATTTGAAGTTCAAATATTGACAAAAATTCGTCAATTTGGTAGTTAAAAATGTATAAATATTTTAGTATCATAAACTAAGAATTGAAAATTTAATACTATATTCTGTCCATAAGTTAAGCTTAGAATAATTATAAAAAAGTTTGAGGATTATTCAATTTAAAAAATTTTACGAGTGTTTAAAGTTTTAATTTTAATTTGAAATCAAAAATACACGTGTAAAATAACGTTTTACTACTAAATAATTTTCGATTTTTGTTATTTTTAAAAATTACCAAACGTAGGATCTTGAAACTTTTACTTAAATGTTTGAATTTGTTTCAAAATAGAATATATGACAATATTTAAATATAATATATCCTAGACTGACAAATCATCTCCGTTTAGAATCGTTTTTCGTATACAATGATACCTATCATTGCATTCAAATTTAATCTACCCTAGTCCGAGGTCCACCCCACCCCCTAATGTACAGCAGAGCGATACCCACTTACCCGCATTTTTACATTTAATAATTTTGTTTCTACGTATAATTTTACTAAAAACAGCCTATATGATCATAATTTTTAGGGAGGGTTCTGTGCTACTTGTATAGTTGTATGTAGTTAATATAGTTTTGATTTTTGTGCAGCTCCTTCCCGAAGCACTATATTCTATTTTTAATTGAGATACAGCAAAATAGGTAGGGTTACCATTTATACATATGTATTATATATATATATTATATATTATAAAAAATATTGGAGATGATCGAGTGTTATAAATTTGGTTTATTTTGCGATCTTGTTAAGATCTTCGAAAGATTTTACTTGTATTGAAAGTTGTAGATACGCAGGGACGTAATTTCGATGTTTTTTTTTGGTGTGTGAATTATCAAACAGGCCATTTTGAAATTTCACCAGACCATATATAAATAGATGTACTACGATGTACGTATATTTATATTATTCTGCTTCCAATTATTTCCATACATCATGGACCGAATCAATGCATTAACATAAATATTAATAAAAATCAATTTAAAACCTAAAATACAAAAAATGTATACCAAAATATTTGTGTATAACCAATATAATTTAAAGTTGTAATCATGATTGAAAGTATATCAATATATTGATAAATTTCAATATAAAAATCAAAATATTTAAAATACAATTTAATTGAAATCATATTGATAAATAATAATCGTGGATTATTTCATCAGGATGCAAGCCAATTGGAACTACTTTAAAAGTAAGTGGTGCAACCGTACACGACCTCGATCCCCCCCAAATGACGCCCCTGTTTAAAAGTTTCATCATTGGTTGGCTACTTTTATTATGATTATTCATGTATTTACCTTTTTGTATTTTAACTAATACTCGCACGTAGTGTACCTATGAGGTATAGATGGTGTACCTATATAACAAAACAAAAATCCGAGATATAAATTGGTGTTCCATTATATGAGTGTTGATCATTATAGTATGCTTAATTATTAATAATTAAAATAATGATATTTAAATTTAAAGTTAATGTATTTTACATTTTTGATAAATTTAAACAATATATGTATTATGTATACAACTAATAGGTAAAATTTGATATTTGGAAAAAAGAGAAAAACTTAAGCTTGGTTTCTATACCAGCGGCGTATGCAGAATTCGTTTATGGGAAGAGGGGTTACCATTTATACATATACATATATAAGTATAATATATTATATTATAATAAAATAAATGTTTATTCCAAATTTCCAAATGTAAATGTAATATTACTAATATTTCATGAAAGAATTAAGAAATCATTAGGTATTCATGTTCTACTTATGGTGTGCATTTACCCCCCCCCCCCCCCAACAGTATTACCGTCATTACACCACTGTTCTATACTAAATTAATGCCTATCTTACACCTTAATGGGCTTAACGTTTCCGTAAAAATACGGACCATTATTATGAAGACCATTCTTCAGTCATACTAACACTCAATGCATATCCATTAACTCGCCCAAAACCTCCTAAACTCTTTATTCTTAAATGCCACAACTGATCGATATAAATTTCATGATCGTGTTAATCAAAAAGTATAACTTAATATCAAATTACAAATTACAGAAATACAGAACGTCACGATTAAAGAATAAAGATAGGCTTTAAGATAGGCCTTAAAGATATACCTATATATTATCTTTAATCGTGTACAGAACTCATATTTTCCACGGAATAACAATAACGTCAACACACAATGTTACCAATTTACCATGACAAAAAATGAATATTACGTCGGGTTTTTTTTAATCTCTTTTCTACGACATATTGTGTCTGTAATCTGTATCATACTATCATAGAGTAATATTTATACTTTATGAGCTATGCGCCGCGAAGTCGTTACTACCCGAACTAGTTGAGGCAAACAACCAGATAGCGCCCTGTGCCTGTGTGCAGAGTCGTATGTGGGCATGACGTTGCCCACCACATTATCTTAATAATATTATTATCAAATACCATAATATTATGTACTGTAAATACCTATATCTAGACGATAAGCTAGTGCCTAGACGCCCAGTATTCTAGTAATCTAGTATATTACTTTAATAATTAATATATTATAATTTACAAAGAATAAAAAAATGGAGGTGTAAGTATTAAATTGCTAAAGAGTTATTTTTTTTGCATAATACTCTGTCATTTGTTTCTTACTGATGTGTCGTATTTTTTTTTCAGAAAGAATCCACAAGTAGCCGTACTTAGTAATAACGAGGTAAAATTATTTGTACTTATTACTAACTTACTAGTTAATATTATTATAAATTTATAAACTAATTGAAGAATTTTCGAAGATTTAACACAAAATTTAAAAATGTATCACGAATAATGTATGTTAGAGTTTTGCCACAGTAAATGGCCTTTACTGTATTGTGTTTGAGTATTATAAATTGTAATTTTCTTAACTTGACAACTTTTTAAATTTTTACAACACTTGGTATATCATTAGTACTAAATACAATTAGTGTTATATTTTAAAATTAAATAATACTATTCAAGTATTATAGAAAACTATTAGGTAGTGTTAAAAATAGCTTCTACAAAAAAGTGTTAAGAAGGTTGCCAAACATATCAATCACTTTCATTAGACCTCAAACTGTAGGTAATTAAAGATAATAATAAATTTATCTCCTCTTTTATAGAATAAAAAAAACAAGTAAAATATTCAAATGTGAAATCATCTTTCATGCGTCTATGTTTCAAAATACAATTATTACTGTTTTAGGTTTTTGAAATACAAAAAAAAACTCAAGAAATTATAAAACGCATTGGAGGCATGAACCATTCAACAATTTTATATGAGGTTCATCCAACTTAATCCTTTTGTTTACAAACATATTTTACAATTGTTGAAAATGTTAATAAATATTTATTTTTTCATAGGTTAACAAGTATTTAGAGCAAAGACCATGTGCTGAACAAAATGCTACTAAAATAAGAAAATTCCTGAAAGAATTAAAAGATATGCCAATTAATCTGACAAAGAAAGAAAAACTGATGTTAGTCAACGATCCACCAGACTCTGTTTTACAATTATCTTTGGTATTTATTTAATTCATTTATTGATTACTAAGTAATACTTTTTAAATTAATGCGATTAGATACATTCTGTTATTAACTTGTTAACTATACTAGTTTATAGAATCAATTTTAATTTATTTTTAGGGTGTAGTATTTACAAAAAAAAGTTCTTAGTACTGCACATAAAATTGTTATGCGTATGAAAGTTTATTTTACATTTAAAGATAAATTAATTAAAATTGTATATTACCTATAGGTAATATTTAATTATTGATAAATGCTTTAGATTGTATCTTCATGGTGTATTTCATAACACAGATTAGATTTGGAAGCAAAATTAATGCTTCCTTTAAGAAATGATAGAAAGGTAAATCTTGTTTCAAGGAAGTGTTTCATTAAATTTATATTAAAAAAGAATAAACTTCTTTTTTGTAACCTACGTTAAATTATCAATTCATTCTAATAATTATGTATATATTTATATATTTATGGTTCAAATTGATAAGAGCTTGCAAATATGACAAATGTTATGTTTAAAATAGTATGTCATGTGATATAATACCTAAATATTTTGCTGAATACTGATCAGATAGCCATATTCATTAAGCACTTGTTAGCAGGAGTTAATTAAGTGTTTGTTAAACCTAACCTATATTACATATTACAGTTATAACCATAGATCTGATAATATTAGGTCTATGATTATAACACATGTTCTTACTTTTCTTTTTTTTTTTAATTTTAATTTTATTATTTTTATCGCCCTAAAATCCAAATCGTATTCATAAATAATGTTTTTTTTTAATTTTCAGGGTATTAAAGATTTCTATGAGAGACTCAGTGAACCAGAAACTGAAATGCTATTATATGCTGCAAAAAAATTTTCTGGACAATTTGAAATTATTACTAAACAAGAACGAGTAGAAGAAGAAGAAGAAGAAGAAGAAATCATTAATGAATAGTGTTTTTTTTTAATGTAAAATCAAGACTGATATAATTAATATAATTTTATACAATTATTTGTATATTGAAAATTGATTGTGTGATATATTTTTAAATCTATAGCAATTGAGTATATTTGTAAGATATGCTATCAGTGGTCTTAGAACGGTGGATTGTGACTTGTGACCAAATTTTTGGGTCTTATATGCTTTATAAATGGGTTGTGGCAGGTTTTTCTTTTTTAAAAATAAAAATAATTAGTTAATAAAAGTATAAAACTATAATAAATTATGAAAAATAAAAAATTTCATATAGAATTTAAATTTAATATGATATTATAAACTAAAAATAATTATAATATATATCAAATGATACTATGACAGGGGCGTCATTTCAGGTTTTTTTTCGGGTGTGCGAGGTATCAAGCATTTTGAAATTTCACCAGACCATATAAAATAGATATATTACATAAATATGTACATTATTCTGTTTCCAATTGTTTTTATACATCATGGATCGAATCAATGCATCAACATAAGTAGTAAAAATCAATTTAAAAACGAAAATACAATATACAAATGTATAGCACAATATTTGTTTAAAACCAATGTATGTAATTTAAATGATAAATAATAAACGTGCATTATTTCATCAGGGTGCAGGCCAATTTAAACTATATTTTAAAATTAAGGGGTGCAACCGCATACCCTGATCCCCCCCAAATGACGTCCCTGTACTATGATATGTACTTACCGTTACCAGCATCATTGTACAAGTATATGTGGTATGACATTCAATTTTAAGATAAGAATAAACATAGAATCAAAACCAGATCATTAAATCGATCAAATCTAGATTATTATACTGTTTTCATCGCTGTCTACTCACAGAAAGTCAATTAATTGTACTTTTGTGTGATCATAAACATAAACAAATGTTTATTGACTAAAACCATTTAAATTTAAATTTTTAATTATATTTCCAATAACATATATTATTTATGTAAGAAGGTATTTTTTAAAATATTCAATTTGAAAACATCAAAAATAAACCACTACATTCCAAGATGATTTATAGATTGCATTATCTAAAATTTAGCTAAAGTGAAATTTACTATGTGAAAACAATCAAAGCCAAATATCACATTAATATTTTTTTGTATCAAATATATAATATTACCGTTAAAAAAAAAAAAAAATACTTCCTACATCAATCATTTTTTTTATTTAGTTATAATTATAACAGTACATCTACCTATATAAGCTGTTAAGCTATTTATCTTCATTTTTTCTTTAATAGCCAACTAATTAGCTAACATGGATCACAAACATTTTTATTTTATAAAAATGGTTGAAGACTACTGTGCTGTATTATAATGTTTTTTGAAGTATGATTTTTGAGAGGGTCTTATATTCATATCACTTTTAATAAGTTAAATTAAATCTTAAACTGTCATATTTTAAATGATAAAATGATAGGTATCATTGTATACGAAAAACGATTCTGAACGGAGATGATATATCAGTCTAGGATATATTACATTTAAATATTGTCATATATTCTATTTTGAAACAAATTCAAACATTTAAGTAAAAGTTTCTAGATCTTACGTCAAGTAATTTTTTAAAAATAACAAAAATCGAAAATTATTTAGTAGTAAAACGTTATTTTACACGTGTATTTTTGAATTCAAATTAAAATTAAAACTTTTTAATTAACACTTGTAAAATTTTAGATTCTTTATGGAGTGATGAATGTATTGATTTTACAATGATGTGTGTTTTTTTTTTTTGTCTGTCTCGACAACATTTGGAGCAGTAAAAACACTTCGATTTTGATTTCAGCCCCTCTTTGAAAAAGTAATTCAATCTAGTTGGTACTTTGGGGGGTCAAAAGTTAAAAATTTTCAATATTTTTTAAATGAGTCGTGAAAAACCTTAAAAAAATTAGGGAAAAATAGGATTTTTTACCCAAAACCAGTTTTCGACAAAATCGAATTTTTTATTTCCCTATAACTCAAAAACTAATCTATGTCAATACTTGAAATTTTCACCAAATGTTTATATGAGCGTTCTCCATACACAGTTAAATTTTCAAAGAATTTTGAATTTTTTGAGCTATTTATAGGCAATTGAAATTTTCAATTTTTCTAAGTATTTTTTTTTTAAATAACGATAAAAAATTTTTGGCCGGCCAGAAAATTTTGAAAATTTAATACAAGGTTTCTTATAAGTTGTTCTTAAAATGATAAAAAAAAATCCAAAATCGTTATTCACAATTTTTTTTTATAATTGCTTAAAGTTCGAATTTATACGAAATAATATGTCAAAATTGCGAAAATTTGCAAGTAATTTTGTGGTTGAAAAATCGTAAAAATTTTTTCTTTTATAACTAAGTTTAAAAATTTGGTACAAGGTTCTCCATATATTTTTCTTCAAATATCTGCAAAAAAAGCTCTACTGGATTCAGACAAAACAATTTTATGAGTGTTTGAAATTTAAATTTTTACAAAACTAAGTTAAATAACGGTTTAGCCTCAAACGATTTTTGATATTTGTTGTAATTCAAACTGTGTAAGTCTTAAATACTTGAAAATTTTACCAATTATTTAGATTGCCATTTTCTTTACGTGATTTGATTTTCAAAATATTTTAACTTTTTTTGAGTTATTTATAGGCATTTGAAATAATTTTTTTAAATTTTTTTTTTTATAAATGTTGATAAAAAAAAATTTAGCTGGGACAAATTACTTGAAAATTTAATTGAAGGGTCCACATAACTTGTTCTAACTCTGATTAAAAAATTATAAAAATACATAGGCACAATTTTTTTTTATTAGCATTTGAAGTTAAAATATTGACAAAAATTCGTCAAAATCATGAATATTTTTCACTATTTGGTAGTTAAAAATGTATAAATATTTTACTATCAAAAGCTAAGAATTGAAAATTTAATACTATGCTGTAAGTTAAGCTTAGAATAATTATAAAAAAAGTTTGATAAGTATTCAATTTAAAAAATTTTACGAGTGTTTAAAGTTTTAATTTTAATTTGAAATCAAAAATACACGTGTAAAATAACGTTTTACTAATAAATAATTTTCGATTTTTTATAATAATCCTAGACTGACAAATCATCTCCGTTCAGAATCGTTTTTCGTATACAATGATACCTATTATTGCATTCAAATTTAACCTACCTTAGTCCGAGGTTCACCCCACCCCCTAATGTTCAGCAGAGCGATACTCACTTACCCGCTTTTTTTTTTTTCTATTGGTATTATATAAAAAAGTGGGTAAGTGAGTATCGCTCTGCTGTACATTAGGCGGTGGGGTGGACCTCGGACTAGCGTAGGTTAAATTTGAATGCAATGATGAATATCATTGTATACGAGAAACGATTCTGAACGGAGATGATTTGCCAATCTAGGATATATTCTATTTAAATATTGTAATATATTCTATTTTGAAAAAAATAGTATAGTGACTATATGTTACTATGGTTACTTTATACTATCTGTTTATTAATAAAAAAAGTATTTGGCCAACATACGCATTATGAGTGTATGAAATTTAATTTAAATTTTGACATATTTCGTATAAATTCGAACTTTAAACACTTATAAAAAAAATTGTGACTAACGATTTCGGATTTTTTATTATCACTTTAAGAACAACTTATAAGAAACCTTGTATTAAATTTTCAAGATTTTCTGGCCACCCAAAAAATTTTTATCGGCATTTGAAGAAAAAAAACTTAGAAAAGTCGAAAATTTCAATTGTCTATAAGTAGCTTAAAAATGGTCAAAATATTTTGAAAATTTAACTGTAAAGGGATAATCATAATATAAACATTTGGTGAAAATTTCAAGTATTTACAATGATTCGTTTTTGAGTTACAGCAAAATCAATAAATCAATTTTGTCGAAAAGTGGTTTTTTGTAAAATTGCCGTTTTTCTGTCACTTTTTTTTTGTTTTTCTCGATTTATTTTTAAAACTATTAAGTGCCAACTAGATGAATTTTCCTATTCAAATAGGGGCTGAAGTCAAAAATCGGAGCATTATTACTGCTCCAAATGTTGTCGTCAGACATAAAAAAAAAAAAAACATACATCATTGTAAAAGCAATACATTCTTCACTCCGTTCAGAATCTAAAAAAATATTTTAAAATTCATCCGTGAAAACCAACTTACCTATATAAAATAAAATAATATTGTCTAAAGTTTTTACCTTATAATGTGTCTAAATTTCTAATTTACCTAAATCCAAATTTCTGCCCATGTGAACGATTTAACAACGCGTTTATCGCATCGCATTCCGAAAATCACAAGTACCTATGTCCATTGCAATTACGTCCAATGCATACGATGCGTACGACAAACTATAGACATGCTACAAATATTTTCAGTGCTCAATAAATGAAAAAAATGAATTCACTGCTTATTACCCATTACCCAAAATTGTGCCTATGAATTTTTATAATTTTTGAATGAGAGTTAGAACAAGTTAAATGGATCTTTCAATTAAATTTTCAAGTAATTTGTCCCAGCTAAATTTTTTTTATCAACATTTATAAAAAAATTTAAAAAAATTGATTATTATTCAAATGCTTATAAATAGCTCAAAAAAAGTCAAAATATTTTGAAAATCAAATCACGTAAAGAAAATGGCAATATAAATAACTGGTAAAATTTTCAAGTATTTACGACTTATACTATTTGAATAACAACAAATATCAAAAATCGTTTGAGGCTAAACCGTTATTTAACGCAGTTTTGTAAACATTTAAATTTCAAACACATTGTCAGACTTATATTATAGTCCACGGAACAAGGCCTAGGTCGAATTTTGTTTTGTGCATACCAGACCTTGAGTTAAGGAAACGTTAGCTAGAGCTGCAAATATAGGTATGAATAAAATCACTATTTAATAATATGAGTATAAGCAATATAATGTGCAGGCAACATAATATGTTAAAGATAAAAAATATAGATGCCTTCCCTAATCGCGTAAGTCTGCCCGGGGTGGGTCTTACTACGAGGGAGGACAGACAGTGAATGTCAATGCTGGTCGTTTCGCCTGGCCTTTTATACCCGGTTCATTAGCGATTACACAAGACCGATATAGTGTTCTGTGACAGATAACAAGAAACCGTAGAAACCCCAATAGTGCAATCGCCGATAAACGCACAGTTTAAATAAAAGTCATTTTAAGAATAAAATAATTATAATAATAATAATAAAAATATTAATATTAAAAATAATAATAAGATTAGGAATAAGAATAATAAAAAGGAAAAGAAGAATCTAGAACCTTATCCGTGCATCCCCCAACACCGAGCGGAAAAATCCCTCCTCTCAGGGACAACAAATTAAAAGTTAAAATATTAAACAATTACTCGTATTTATTAAGTACAAACTTTTCACGGGATTTTAAGACTTTTCCAGAGTTTTTTCCAACCCGTTCTTTTAGTGTTCACGTAATTTGCGTCTTTTGAAAGCCGTGCGTATGTACGATTTTTTTGCCGTTTTTCGTTTATAGCTGTTGCGATTGCGGGAACGAGTACGACCGCCGACGACAGTCCACCGGACGTTTTTCTTCGTTCTTTTTATTTTCACACATAGGATCGCGGACACCGATCGATGTACCTACGTGATATTTATTCTATTGTTATTGCTTAAATGTATACGTATATAATATACGTTTGATTCGAAGCCCATTTGTCGATGTACAATACTGTTTTTTTTTTATTTAATAAATTGCATTATATATTTATATTATTTTTGTTTTTCTCGGTAGCTAAACTTTTACGTCATACTTACATCTTCAACTACGGATTGTGCTGTATAGTGTATACCATAAAAGCTTTTTTCGACGACGTTTGTGTCGCGCAATACTGTATTCACATACATGGGTATATTGGTGTATATATCATATAATATGTAATAATACATGATAAGTTTTTTGTAGGTGTATTGATGAGTTATTAATAACATGTTATATATCTTTTTAAATCGTAATTAAAATTATAATGTCATTGGATGACGTGTAATAAACAAATAAGTGTTTTTTTATTTTAAAATATTTTTATATAATAAATTTAATGATTTTTGGGGATTATGGGTGGCTGAAGGTAATATGGGAGGGCTTTGCTCCGCAGTTCCGCACAGTATATGATATTGAATTTTGTGTGGAACGCTCGTTCATCCAACATCCACTGAGTCTCCCTTTTAGTTTTTTCCGAATCAAGCACTGCCAAGAGTACAGGTGATGGACAATATTACAAAATATTTTTTTTCAATAAATTCGTGTCTTCCAAAGTAGCTCTTGCAGTCTTGCACTATTGAATCTGTTTTCAGTAAGATTATTGTGCAGAAAATTAATAACCAAAACAGCTAGCGGTGATTTGAACACATTCTTATCGTTAATTTCTGTTTTAATAACCGAGCCTGCATGTATGAACATCAGTATACTTACAAATATATTCATGACTACTGTAGGCACTCCAAATAATCGCAGACTTGTGGTATTTGTTTTTATCTGCAGTGATTACATCAAACACTGCGCGAGGTCGCACCAATAAGGCTGCATTGGAAGAATCGTGAAGATTAAACCGACAATGACTGATGAATAGCTTCTTTGCCTTGACATTGATAACAAGAATGGTAATATTGGAACATTTGGAACTAATCTTGTGAATTATATATGTACAATTTTACATAGTATAGTAAGTTATAAACGTAAAACTTTAAAATAAGTATGTATAACATTTATACATTCATTTTCTGTGTGTCCGTGAAAACACTGTATATTTTATCACTCATTGCCCTATAAATATTTTTTAATTCTGTTTGCCACAAGACGTCAAATTAGACTATAATGGATCATAAATTCCTATGACTTACAATTTTTTTAACTCATGTATTTTGCGGCTTTGTGCATAGGCAACACAACATGTTTATAAATACATTTTGATATTTTTTTTATAAATGAATACTAAAGAAATTAAAATTAAAAATAATAATAAGTAAATTTTAATTTTATAAGAAAGACGCAAGCCACATATGACTATTACGAGAGCTGCAAGTTGGTCACTCTTAATTTATACATATGTATTCTGTAATAATAACAATATGACTAAAACAAATATTTTTGTATTGATTAAAACCTAAAAATTCACGTTACTTTTAATGATATTGCAGATCATAAAAATGTCTATACAAATCGTGTGCTCAGTATATACGTGATAGTTAATTATGTGATGTGCCGTAACTTGATCATTTCATGTATATGCGTTTAAATCATTTTTCTAACTTCGGTACTCGTCCAATATGCTATCTACCGTAAATCTTATGGTATAATATACTTGGATATATTATATATACTTTATAATTTTGCAATTAAGATTAAGCTTTTATTAAAATCCAAAATTGTATTATATTTATACCTCTTCATATTTATCATAGATTAAAATATTAAATTTACTTAATCTATATGGTATTGATGTATAGTGTGCACTAAATTTCACAAAAAATAAAAATAAAATAAAAATAGTGTGTACTCTCACGCAAGACCGTAAATATTATACATAATATCTACATTATACAAACATCTCAGGACTCAGATAATGACTGATGACTGATGAGTGATTTCGTCATAATTACCGAGCAACTGTATATTCTCTGTCGATGATGTCGACGTTGGTCTCTCTGCTTTAAAAAACGTTAAATCTACCGGGCCTGATGGCTTGTCTGGTACTTTTTTGTTCAACATCAAGTCGGCCTTATGCTATCCTCTATGGTTGCTATTTAGGCATTCTATGGATTTGGGTGTCTTTCCAAAAATGCTGAAGATGAGCTCTGTAACCCCGATATTCAAATCAGGGAATAAGTCTGATGTGAAAAATTATAGACCAATTTCAATCTTAAGTCATATTGCCAAGTTGTTTGAGCTACTGGTGCTACGGAATATTCAACCATCGGTTAACAATATATTAATTGACGAACAATATGGCTTCAGACCTGGCCACTCGTCTGTATCGAACTTAATTATACTCAACAACTACATCCTTAAAGCTTTCGATCAGCACTCTCAGGTTGACGTCATATTCACGGACTTTGCTAAAGCTTTCGACAGAGTCGATCACCAAACTCTCATAGATGTTCTTTACAAGTCGGGATTTAGTGAGCCTATTCTTTCATGGCTTAAATCGTACCTAACGGGCAGAGTCCAATGGGTCAAAGTTTTTGGACATACATCCAAAGCGATCGAAATTCCCTCGGGTGTTCCTCAAGTGTTCCTCCACTCCCTTCGCTATTACTCCACACAATACCAATTACGGCAGAAATCAACCAATTGATAGGATGATGCGCCTTGGCAATGAGCACCCTCACTTGTTTACTAGATATGAGTAGGTGTTGTATTATTGCTATCATGTACCTAAAATAATGTAAATATTTATGTCTCACTATATATTATATCTTGTGTTTGTATTATTACTATTGTCTCCATAAAATTTATATTTGTAAAGTTGGGTAACTATAACATCCACTTAGGTTAAATTTATATATTTTTGTGCATTATATTGGGCTCACTGCCCGTAATAAATAAATAATAATAATAATAATAATAATAATAATAATAATAATAATAATAATAATAATAATTAAGTATCTACTACCTACTACACTTAATACATTTTATTAAATAATTTTCGTTGATATCAATAAACCTTATGACTAAATTCAAGTGTAGAATAGTGAGAATAGTATTATTCGAGTTATTAATCGGATAACGATATCTCATTTAGAATTTAGATAGTACTTATACCAGGGGTAACCAATTAATATTTTTGTAGGGCCACATTAGGAATCTGAAAATTTTTCGTGGGTCATAAAAATTGTAAGCACTTATTTACATTATTTAAAACCAATAATATTTAACAAAAATAATAATTTACAATAATAACACATATAATGTTGACGTAATATGTGTTATTTATTCTTTGTCTGGGAACCATTTGGCGACCCATGGTATATACTACCTATATTATTATACGCTCTACATGCTCTATGCTTAATATTTAGTTACCTACTAATCAGTAATTATTACACTAATTATTAGCATATTATAATTTACAATCATTAAATATAATCAGTTTGTAGGGGTTTTACAATTATTTAATTCATATTTATTTATATACATTTTAATTGTATGCAACTATACAGGATGATTCACCAAGCATTTCACCTTAGAAGAGGAGTTTCTATTCATGGATGCTGTTATTCAAAAAATTAGATTTCTGGAAATTTAAATATTCTCAAGACTATAATTTAAAATTATTGAATTTTTTGTTTTCTTAAAGAATGTCATGTGATTTATAAACTTTTATTTTTAAAATGAGAACTTCACTTTTTTATTGTAAGTTATTTAGTGAATAATTTTTACATATCAAAATAAAAATTTGAACAAGTAGTTTTTTCCATAAAAATATACATTGGAAAATACGGGAAAAATAGTGACTTGAACATTTTAGTATTTAATAACATTTATAATTTATAAAAATTGTCCGAAAATAATAAACACTGGATCCAATATTATATTTATAGGTATTATATTTTTGTAAAATTATTTTTTAGTACTTTTATCTTAATTGTAAATATTTTAATCCTTTTAGAATTAATTACTACATTTGAAAAATAAAAGTTTGCATCAATCAACTTCTTCAGTAATACAAAACACATCAATTCAAAATCACTACATACATCGCTCTACTCTGCACTTTGCGGAATCTAAAATCTTAAGAATTTGAGTATATTATTGAATTCAAAAAACTAGATTTGAGTAGATTATGAAAATTGGATGTTTTTGTTATAAATCAGTTTACATTTATAATAGCAAATATAATAATAATAATTTTGCAATACATGTTTCTAAATCTAAATAAAAGTTTTTTTCTAAAAATAATTTATTTTTAAGTAGCTATAGATTTAATAAACAATTTTATTAAAAGATACATACCTACCTATAAATAATGATTAATGATTATATAGGTATTTATATAGATGTCAAATATCATGAAAATTAATTTAAAATTATTATAATTTATAAGTTGTACTTACACGTTTTGTATGTTCGTAATATTAAGCACAACTCACTTTGAAAATGTTAGGTATATTAAACCGTAAACAGTTATCATAAAATTAAATTAAATGATTTGTTATTAAATATCATTAATTTTTCAAATAATTTCGTGTAAAAGGTAACATAAACGGAGACGACTGACGAGTGCTGAATGAATATTAAATTTAAATAAATAAATCGAAGATAATTAAAATATTTAAATAGTATAGGTATACACGAGTAAAATGTTTATACCCTTAACACGGTTGAGTATTCCCGGTTTTCCGTGTAAACATTGTCACCATTGCAGTGTAGTACTGGAACCGCGGTAGATATTACTATAGGAGATTATTACAAATTCTTAATAACACATCGGTACATCGCAACTTTTATCTAAGCTTTTGGTTTCTACCAGTTTATACCATCAGATGGCGTCTCGTCCGTTGCCGTTTTGGTCGCGCAACCTGTCGGCGGCGTACACGCTCGTGGTTCGCGTTTCCGTTCAAAACGATCAAAACAAACGCAAGCAACACGTTCTCTCGCCACTATAGTCGCTACAGTTTGCCGCCGTTCATGTACGCCACACCACGCATAACGCACTGATAACACTAACTTCATCGTCATCGCCGTAGTTTGTTTTACTATATTGTAATTTATATATTTTTTAATTGTCGTAAGTTCGCCAGTGTTCCACGTCCGGGCGTTGTCAGGAGACAATTTTTTTTTTCTGTTTTCAGTCGCATAAAACCGCATCGAAATGGGCCTAGGCACATCCACGATCAAATACATTTTGTTTTTTTTCAACTTTGCGTTCGCTGTGAGTACCTACAAAAGTTGTTCAACGTTTTTATTACTAATAAATAAATACAGGTGCACACTTGTCCATGCAAATGTTATACACGTATATTTATAGTCGTACCTATTTCAGTCTTGACGACACTAAAATATCTTTAAGTATAATAATATTATACAGGACGTACTTTTTATGCATGTCGTATAATAATTTATTAATAGTAGGGAAAATTCGACGATAACATAAAATATGTAAATTTAAACGAGAGATACCGATACGATACACTCTGTATACACTATAATATAATTAATATTATATTTAATTTATATAGGTATAGTCATTGTTGCCGTTTATTTTCATGTTTGGTAGTGTTCTCCTTTTTTGAAGATAATTTTGATAGCATACACAGATATTTTTGTTTGGTGTTCCGCGATTTCAAAAAGTAAACACTGCACTATATTATGCATAATGATAATATTATTATATAAAACCCATAATCCTAAATCCACGTCATATTATTATTATAATATTATACAGGTGTAATACCAACATGCATGTATAATATTATGTTAATGTAGTAATATGCAGCACGTTGCACATTTTATTAGCCATTTCGGTATGCTATCATGATATTAGTATATGATTTGTCCACCTATAATATAGGTACTTCTCTTTAGCATTTTAGCGTATCGTATTCGTATATATCGAAATTTCGGTGCGCTTTCTACAGTTAGTAGTAGGTACAAAAATATTATATGCACTTAGCGGTTTAGCTCGATACATTTTCAAACACATTTTAACGAATAATATTATAATCGATTCAAATTATATATTTAATGTGGCGATACGTATTATATATACCTACGTAGTTATTCTATAACGTTGTATATTTGATCAGATATAGTAATTTAACACGAATGTCGGACTTTCAATTTAATGTTGTTTATATATAATGTGTACTTTCCTATTATAGCATAGCTATTGCCTATTACGTAAGAATCTACAACCGTTTTTTTCCGTTTTGAATCCACATGTCCTCCCCTTCAATCCGAATACGTGTGGTGATTGATATTTTCATTCGGATATTGTTTATGCATTTATAATACAGTGTAAATTATTATTTTAATGTCTTAAAAAGAAACCAATTTTATCTTCACTAAAACCAAAACTTTATTAGTTTTATACGGCTGTATAAATGAAGTGTTTACAAAAAGCGCACGGTGCTTACAATCTGGACTGCTGGAGACTGCAGTGCAAGTTTTTTTTTAAACATTTAAATCGTTTATTGATTGTATATTTAATATAATATGTACAATATTATACCATATGTTCTATAACTTACGATCGAATGCAATCAAACGGAAAATAAACGAACTTTACTCACGAAAGATTCTAAACGGCAGATTATTTTTGTTAAGGCCCGGTAACGAATATTATTTCAGTAAACTCGACTTTGTTTTCTATATATTATGTTCGAGTGCACGCGCGGCGACGTTGGTGATAATAATGTATATACATGTAGGATATAGAGCATAGTATACCTGTAGTCCATAGTACTCTGTAGGTATGTAATAAAGCCGTATAATGAATTCATGACAACTAAAAAAAACTTGCATACAATTAAATCCGTCGGCTGTTTTTCTCACGTAAGTGCGCCCACCTACAACGGCGCATCGCTATATGGGTTTACCACGAAAGGATAATACACACTTACTCTGACGACGACCAAATTATGAAATTGTTTACTCATAGACGGAGCTAAATCCATGAATACATAATACGCTCGACTGTTAGACATTGACTACAGTTGCACAACTATCTACCAATCTTTGTTTATATAGTATATACCACTATTAAAATAATAAACATTACACGTGTTCGTTTTTGTACACTGTTTTTCAATCTCAAATTAATCGTTCCAAAGTAGAAAATTGATGCATATTGAACGCACACACCGTAAGTTACACTACACAAACAAATATGTTTCTCTAAAGTAGTTTCTATTTCTATAGGAATATCCGAGTGTTGTATGTTTTAGGCTTTATTTTTATTTCTTCCACATAGCGATAACCACATGTTTGACGGTAAGTAATGCTCCGTTCAAAAAATTTAGAAATTACCGTCTAACATCCCAGAGAAATCACACAGTTACGGCTAGTAATTTTTTAATTCTCAAACGATTATTTACTGTGTACTCAATTTTTTGATTTTTTTTTCAAGTTATATGTACCTAATACATTTAGTGAAATAAAATAATAAAAGTTTTGCATACGATTAAACGATTAATATTTTTTTTAGAAGCACCAATTATCGGCCATACATTATGTGGTTCCTCGAAATTTAATATGATAAATTTTGATTTTTTTTTTTAGTGAAATAATACCTGTTAAACTGTATGACTATTATGACGTAGTAGTTACCTGTGTAGTGGGTATGAAACGAAAACGGGAACAGAATATGTACGATAAATAAATACTAAAATACATACTATATTTAATAAACCACAAGCGCAAGTGGGAAAAATATCTGTCGGTTAAAGTAATGATAAAGCATCACTGCACTTACAACATAAAACGTAACATGTACATATGAGTTGTGAGTTTGTGACCAATCAAGTGGTCCATACGCGTCCTTCGTTAGCCTTAAATCAGTTAATTTTTCATTCCGATAAACACATTTGAACGTTATCGATATCGGCTGAGTACACACTGTTGTTTACCTTTATTTATTATATTTCCGTCATTCGTCATCGCAGTGTCAACATAAACTTGCGAAAATAATTTGCACCGAGTTTAATCATAATAGTTTACTAATAAGTAATAATAGAATATTCTGATTATACCTAATAACAGTATATAAATATAATAATTATTCTTGGAATTGTGGATTATTATCGCGTACTTAACTAAAACTAACCATACATTGCATGACAACAATTACGCAAAAGTATTTTTCACATGGTATTATTTCGCAAAAAAAGCGTATTAAAAAGAAATGAATTTAACGCTACAATACCGCAGTTGCCGATTAGGTACGACGTAACATACCCCGCCTGTACTACAATACTACAATAGTGTTGTCTAATGTCTGCGTTTTATTTAATCGAAGGAAATTAATAATTTATTATAACAAGTAAAATACTATAACCACATCATATATTATAATACAAGTTTTTACAATGTGCTGCAGATCTTTCTCTTTGAGATTTTTTTCTATAATTTTTTCATCGTTTTTAAACTCATACTTATAATTCAATTTTGATTTTGATAAGAAAATAAACATTGTGTTATTTTATTGGAAAAGTTATGATTTAAGACATTTGATGAAATATTATATTATTATTTATACAATTTTAGTCTGGAGTGGTGAGTCTAGGATGACCATACGAAAAAAAAACATACTACCCGTTTTATAATATAAGATTTTTTCACTTTCCTTCCCAATTACTATAGATAAACTCACAAATACGTCACTGGTTGAGATAGGTGACCAGGATTTAAACAGTTTATTACGTCCTGCCATTCAGTCCACTTTTTTTTTTTACTTTTTTAAGGAATAAACTGAGACTATATTATATAATATTATTAATTATTATCATCTGCAGCCACGGTACCATTTAAAAAATTACATGTACCATACTGAAATGGACAATAAAGTAAAAATATTAACTATTTATAAATATTTTATATCAGTTGGAAGTCGACAGATACTGCTTATATCTTAATTCTCACAAAGCGCATTTAACTGACATGGTATATATTAATAATACTAACAATTTAACAGTCGTAAAATGAGGGGCCAGAGTCATATTTTTTATGTAGGTAGAAAGACTTGGAGAGTTACACACACACACACACACACACACACACTTGTAGTAATATATAATGCGTGTATTGTATATTTGTATTACTTTATAACGTTTGTTTCGAATGACGACGACCGTCGGCCTCGTGAAGACGACAATACATGTTTGGTCTAGAAAAAGTCGTGTCCCGTACAATTGCCGTTTCCGGGCGATGAGCCATCACTTATAAAGTTATAAGTGTTTTCAAAGTCTTGTGTTTTATATCTGTTTTAATACACAATTTTATAATATAATACACAGTGCAAGTATGTCGTGAAGACCATCACGTTTAGTATGTACCTACACTCTACAGGCTAGTCAGGCCATAACTCAGTTGTAATAATAATTAATAACTGAAAAATCAAGCTCTCATTTAAGCGTTTTTAAAGTGGAAAAAGAGCTGTTGCTTGCAGATTAATCCACCCCGCCAACCTAAACTTATACAGTATAAGTATTAATAATAAATGATAATTAATTGTGATTAGTATACGACAAATCGCTGATATAACTAAGTTATATGAATACTTTCAGAGTGTGGATGTGTCCACAATTTAGTGCCAATCGGTACAGTAGTCCATACATACGTAAATTTATTTATATATAATATATATATGCAATATGCATTTAGATATTATAATATATACGACAGATAGTAACGCTTGTACATTTCGTTTTGTCATGTATACAGTTAGTCCTGCAGTGTTTCGGTAACAACGATATACATATTCGTGACACTATTATCGTTATGTCGAGGTTTGCGATAATTAGGTACGTACCGTGTCATATTAGTTTATAATGTATATGCAACCGACCAATTTATGTTTGACCGGTATGGTAGTAAATGTGGTGCATACCTACGCCATAATTATATTATAATAGTCTAGCAAATGTGTCCGTTTGTCGTTCTAAAGGAATCCGTTCGTAGTAACTATTCGGTCAATACGTACATATATACTTACATAGATTGGTCTAAACGATGACTCGTTTCACTCTATATTATCATTATAATCCAACAATCGAATATTCGAATATATTTCCGGTCAATCGTTATTATAATGACATGGCTGGTTACGAATCGTTTCATGAACTCGTGTAACATCTGCGATTTAATATATGTTTGAGTGTTGTTATTTTTTTGTGTGCTGTATAAAACATAATATATGATATATTATATTATATGCGATTGTGTTGATCTCATACCGCATATTAAACGACATGTAGGTTGGGCACCCGGTATACTTTCGTACAACGGTGAAGCCTCCGAACGAGAATATACACCCAACGACGTTAAAGCAGTATACACGAGATAAGAAGTCATTATACGGAATCATAGCCTTTATATTTTATTACGTACATTTTACATTATGTATATATTTAAGTACGTTTACGTACGCTTTAGCGTGTTGCACGCAAAGTTTCTTTCGAGATTTTATATCTCGTACAGCTGTTTAGATGAGATATTTAATATCATTAATCTATACATATATATATATATGTGTGTGTGTGTGTAACGTTTTAATGCATCTCTTTTTCTGACCAACGAGTTGTAATTTACTTGATATAATATAAATAATGTCGTATACTAATATTTGAACTGTATGATAGTATTTTTACAACGTATTCGCGTGCGGTATTCATTTTATCTGATGATGCGGAGATGATGGTGATTTGATTTTTTCGTTTGTAAAACACTTGTACACCTATTTAATATAAGCGCGATAGTGGTACGTAGTTTCACTCTAATGCGCGTGGGCTAAAATAATTATAATAAGGTCGTTTTTTTTTTGTAATTATACATATTATCCGCGATTGTAGAACGTTTTGTTTTTGATATAGGCTATACTTTTCTCTTGTCTTGCTTAAACACTCAGTAGTCAGTACACACAGTAGTACTATAGGTACCTGTGTATATATATTTATATAAACCGGAAAGAACTCGATTCTTTAACCATGTTTATTCGTTTTTTTATTTGTTTATTATCAAAACTTTGAGTTTTGAAATACTGAAAATTCATTATATTTTTAAATACTTATACTATTGACGGCATTCATGTCTACAACTTTCTTGTGTGATTTCAAATTAAAAAAAAACTCAGAATATTACAATAAATGTATAATTTAAATTCCAAAAATGGCGAAAGTATCACCTAATATAGTATTTATGTTCAATGAGTTTCTCTAGGTACTTATATATAAATTATAATGTGTTAATTTTTTAGGTACCAATTCTCTTGGTAATTTTTGTTAGTTTTCTTATTTATATTGTTGTACAAAATGCTGGGTTTGCTATAAACTTTTTTTAAGCCACTTGATCTATAAACTTTAAAAGTTTAAACGCTCATGTAAACAAAATAACTATTGAGTAGTTTAATTTGCAGGTCGTAATGTAATATAATAATAATAGTATAAGCCTACGCGATTTCTTATAAAATCTTAGACGAAGTCGAAAGTGTTTTTTTTTCGTATCAGAGAAGTTATCGCGGGTGTCGTATCTTCTGGCGGTCGACGGAACTTTCCAAAAACTAGTTTTCGTAGCGGTTCGTGGGTCACGTTGCATACTTGCGCGCTGTTGTGGATATAGACGCACGAGAGTGGTGACTTTCTATGGAGCATTAACGTCCACCCGCAGGCAACAATATATATATATCAACATTATTATTGTTATTTATTATTATAAATTGTAATATAATATATTTTGTGATTTTTCGCGGATACTTTCCACACTGCCGTCTCGTTCCGTCTCTACCGCCTTAGTAATAATAATCATAATACATGGTATCGTATGAAAATCTATTATTATACTCAGACGTGGTAATTTGCATATAAATATGTAGTATTATAATTTCGATGCGCCGTATACAATATGTATCAGTATATCACAGTGGGTCCAGTTGCAAACGATTTGTCTGGATAATAATAATAATAATAATGATAATAATAATAACGTTTTGATATTGTTTAAGTATCGGTTTTACCGATTGATTTTAACGATTCGTAACGACTAAACAATTCGTATTAGGTGTTCGCTCTATATTTTATTTGTGCCGTGTATACAAACAGGCTTCTCGACGTTTATATTATCATTGTGTTATTATTTTATATTATACGGTTTAATATTATAATATTAATAAATAATGATAGTAATAATAATAATTTAAATATGTGTCGGTAGGTACTGGTACAAAATAATATAATATATAGCAATACGCACCGACCGTGTTATTCCTATTTGAATGGTTACGATACAGAAAATGTGCTAGTGAAGTGAAAGCATAGGTATTATTTAATATTTATTATATTATATCGTCTTCAAACATATACGAGTACAAGACATGAATGTTCAGTTACCCGTTTTTCCTTGTATACGAAGAGTAGGTACAGTAATAAAATATTTATATAATTCGTTAAATAATAACAGCATTATAATTATATGTATTATAACTATACACTTTATAACTGGTAGTTAAGTGTTCTTTATTCACTTTTATTTTTGGATTTTTAATACACGGACAGCTCGCAATAAATGATATAGGTACGGGAACATAGATACGCTCTAAGTAGAAATTTGAACATTTTTTCTGTTTTGGTGTCAAATAATTGTTTTTTTTTAATTATTAGACAAATTATAATTTGTCATCACCCAAAAATGAAATAATATATATGTGGCCTTATGATTGAACATTAATAATATATTGCTATATATTTTATGGTTTATATAAAGTTGTAATATTGCCAACTAAATACAGTTAATCTTTCTAGATAGATTCATTTCAGATATATGTTCAACAACACATATTATTTTGAGGATTGTCACCACTTGTTATACCATGTAAGTAATAATATGTTTAATGGTGTATAAGTTGATTTTCTTAAAGTTTTTGATTCGGAAAACTTGTAATTGTTGCGTGAAAACAATTTTAAGAACCATTTATAATATTTACTTTTCCCGACCATTTTATTATACTATTTTATAGGAAGTATATATCTTTTTTTGTTCAAATTTCTACCCTATAAAAGCTGTTTTTTATGCCGATAAGATAAATTAAAAAACGTACTTAAACATCTTTAATATTGCGAATATTTATTTTATTGTTTCAATAGAAATAAAAAATTTATTTGAACAATATTATATAAATGTTCGGCAGGAAAAAGCGTGTTAGAGTAGTATTATTAAAATTCGGAAAATGTGACCTCGTAAAACGAGTCTTAAGACTACCAAAAAGACAAGAAACACTAGCGAGTGTTCTACAAGTAAGATATATTATACATAATATTATGATTTATCTGTGTTTTAATGGGTCCAATCAACTGCTTCACTACAGTCGATCATGTATATTATCAGTATAACACGTTAATACATGTATAGCCATAAAGGTTTAGTGTTGTGGTATAAGCACATATTACTATGCCTGTATATTGATCGTTAATTAGATTTTCGAAATGTCGTGAGTGACAGTCATATTCAAAAACACCGATTAGAAATCGACTGGAGCAATAAAATATACAATGACGGGAACGGTGGCGATGTTTGGTAGATATGTTCGTATTCGGTTGGTCGAAGTGCGGAGAAAGGTCGTATAATGGTATATAATATTAGTGTATACGCGCATGGGAGTTCGATGGGATCGAATAAGTTTTATGAAAGTGAAAGCTTTTTTACCCGAGATCTTAGAGAGTCTGCTTTGCAACCGAGGAATTTTTTCTTTTTTTGTCGGAGTACTACAATAATATATAATAATATAATTCGTCTATCATCATGGGCGGTTCACCACATAATTTGCGGTCGTGAAAACTATATAGATTATATATATATATATATTAAATCGTATACGCTTCTCTTATTTCGTTAAAGTATAACGCATGCACATCGACATAATATTAAAATGTTGATAGCCATCGCACAATCCCCGTGTCGTTAATCAGTATTTACTTAATGTATAATAGTTTCTGCTGGCTCATAATATTATTAATTGTCGTTACGAATCACTTTATTATTTAGTTAATAATACATTCATATGCATTTATAAATTTATAATGCATGACTACGTTAGTGTCTGGGATTTTTTATTAAAATTAAAATTAAAAAATTAACGAATACAAAAAGCAACTGTTAAACGTGGGAAATATTGTTTTCGCAAACAATATTATAATATATGTGCGGCGCATACCTCGTCAGGATAATTGTGCGTAGTACGCCGAACGATTATTTAAAGATTTTTTTTTATAATTTGTACGCAAATAAGTACGTATATGTATATTATACACAAGTAATTAATCGTGTATTTTCCGATTACAACGAACAATTGTTGTGCTGCTTCCGTTTTCTCATATTTTTTTCCCCTGGAACCCGAGTCCTTGGTCAAGCCAGAAATATAATGTTATTATAATGTTTAAAGTTTGAATTCATGGTCATGGCTGTAGCGGCTCTGCCCTTGTAGGTGTCATGCGTATAGTCGAGTCAAAAGTGTCATGTGTGACGAACCTAAAAATTAAGATAAAAAATCATCTTGGTGTAAAACCTATACGAATCATTCTTCGGAGAGTTGATATTTCTCGATAAACAGCAATAGAAGCAATAATCAATTTTAAACATTTCGCGACTATAATACGCTTAAGTACATCTAACAATACAAATAACGATATGATATGAACGTTTCATTTAATTTATAATAAATACATCTTCTTGAGTTTATTTAAGTGTGATGTATAGTCTCTTGCTGTAGATATATCATATTTCTGATTTAAATAACTATCTGTATAACTATAAAATTTATTGAGAATTAAAATATACCTACCTATCATTATTTGTGCTACATACAGAGTTACGATGAAAATGTGATGAAGTTTTTACTTAGTGGTTTTATTGTTGAATCACATTATTATTCTATAGTTTATAGAACATTAGTAAAGTTTTTTAATTTTTCAAAAAAGAGAATATATGAGACTTCATACATGGATATTGTTTTTATTATGTATTCCTATATAGGTACCTGGTAAATATTTCAAAACTAACACAACTCATAAAAATATGATCAGGATTTACTTCTGCCCGTGACCACAGTTTGGGAATCTATATAATAAATTCTATACAGCTATGATTGCATTTTAGGGAGACACACACTTTTTTGAACAAAATACTTTAATAAAACTCTTTAAATCTTTTCAAACGGTGCTGCATATAATGAAATATTGAAAAAATCGTGTAGGTACCGAATGTGATTTACTCGAAGAAAAGTGTATTTCAATTTCCAGTACGTATATATTCAATTAAGGTACCTATATATATGTTATACGGGTAAAGTAAGAAGTATAGAAGATAAATTTGATCGTGTACCCAGATTTCCTATTTTATATGTCACGTCTCTCTCTCACGCACACAAACACACACACGCGCACAGATACAGACATATATCATAATGGGGAATGAATCGGATTCATACACCGTATAGCTTTTGATGACAGATGATTAGGTACGTATATTATTATATTGTGTTATAGTCGTTATATAATGTATTATTCTAATGATGAGATAGAATGATGATTGATTGATGAAGTATTATTGGCAAACAAATCGCGAGTGTGCACAACTATCGCGCTTTCAATGTGTCAGATTTATGATAATGAACGAGTTTGACCTACAGAATGGTGGTTATTGTACGAGTTTGTGTACTATTTAACGTGTAAAATATTTGTACGCGGGTTGAAGAATTATAAATAGTAATATCGGCGAACTATATCACGATGCAGACTACTATGTGTATCGGTTGGGACAATAGATAATTGTACGTCGACAATTTAATATGTAATATAATATGCAAAATAATAAAGTAATATTTATTATATTGGATCTGCACAAACATCGCAGGATTTGTTGGTTTCGGTTGATCGAGATTTTTATTATTCATCGATTCATCGAATCATAATAATTTGATTGTCCATTTTTTTGAAGTATTCAATTTCGTTAATAATATTATACATAAATATAAATTTTTAAGCATTTTTACAAATTTACCACTTCATAGGTCCGTAACGTACAGCTGTTGCAGTAAATAACAAGATAACACATAGTATAATCTATTTACTTAAAATATATAATATTCCACCGATACATCGTATGCATATATTATAAATTATAATTATTTTATAGTTGTATAACGATCACCAAACATAATATACCTATCTGTATAATACAAATAATGTACGATCATAATATTACCATGAACAATCGGCGATAGCCTTCGTTTGATTATACATTTTGAATTATAATATATATACATATTTATATGTACATATATATCATAAATTTATCTTCGATAGTGTTGATATTTAACCATTTTAGCGAATTATTAGTTAGTAATGACTATTTTGTTAAGTTAATAACGATCCATTTTAAATAATGTCTCTAACTTACTGTTTTTGACAATTATGAAATATTCATATATTAGGTACCTAGTCATTATCATGAATATCTACGAACGTAAACATTTTAGTAGATAAAAATAGTTATTACTTATTACAATATGAAACCAATATTATGGTGCATATTTGTTTTCTAATTTAAATAAGCGTAAATATAATTAAATATATATTGTATATATATGAATAATAAAAACAATGACGACGGGCTTGGAGATCATTTTTGTTATAGTAATATATTTATAATAAACGATAAAGAAACACTGACAATGATGCCAGTCAATATATAGCATATACTTTGGAAGTTTGGAACATTATCTAATGAAGTCAATAATATAAAATAATCACGAATTATCATTATTTCTTAAAATGTCTAATCTCCAATGATACCTACATATTTTTTTCTATTATATAAATGGATAATCTCCGATATTTCCTAACATTATAATTTATTGTAATATAGTAATGTTATAATAATATAAATAATGTAACATGTATGTTTATGAAAATATTATTTGATGAAACTTTTTTTTTTTTATAATTATATAATAATAAATAATAATATATATTATATAGATGTATGTATAAGACTTATTATACAGCGATATAGGTAGTAAATAGGTACACATACCTGTTATTCCGTTAAAATCCAAAGTTTTGTAAAATTAAATATTATCGTGCAAATATTCTTTGCATTATATTGCGCAAACTTGTATATAATATGTAAATATTTGTTTGTGTGAAATTTAGATCGACAAACTATATATACTATGTAATATTATTCGATTTGCCAAAAACATTTGCTGAATAAAATCCAAACCAATTTTTACCCCATCAACAAGTTTTGTCTTACTGCCATTATATTATTATACTTATGTCGACATGTCGCCTCCATAATTGGAAGGACGAAGAAGAAAATTATATAAGGAACCCACAGTTTTTTTTGGGGGATCTTCGGATTATAAATCCTGCCTTGATCGACTTTTGTCATAAGAAGATATAGGTAATTTTTAAATTTTAATCGGATGCACTTGAATCACCAGAATCGATCTAATTTAATTTAAAATTACGTACTGTTTACAATTATTCATTGCTGATATACGGACTATACTAGTCTATACAGTATATTATTATTTTACATTTATAAGTATCTATTTTATATGTATTGGTAATCGGCCAAAATATCCGTTGTGCATGATGTCATCGGGGTTGGTTTCTGATTTTTATAATCATATATGATATCCCCACTGTTGTATATATATATAGTTATAACTTATAATATTATGTAACGTACATAGACTGATAACTGGTAATAATATTGATGAATAAAAATATTTGCATACTAATGAAATGCTATTCTGTAGATCATAAAATGTAATATAATCTCGTTGGTTGTTTAAGATTTTAAGTAGGTATACAGTGTCGCAATCACAATAATTTTGAGTCACCGGCGTAAAAATATTTTAGAGGTTATTGTTGTAAATCAATCTATTCTCAGAGATTCCAATATTTTAGTCGACAGCAGTTTTATTTCCATTATAAAACCAATATTATATAGGTTGTGTCGTCGACGAATTAGTATCGTTTACCTATTTTCAAATTTACAACTGAATTCACTACATTACACCGTATATTATCGTGTCTTGTTTCATATAATTTACGATATAATATGTACGTACGTAGGGTTACCTACATTATCTACAATTATTGCGCATATATTCATCTTTAAACGGCACGGTATACATAAGGAGAACACGACTATACATAATATTTAAGATCACTGTCTTGTGCACGGCATATTACACGGACATCGAAAAACGAATGTAGATACTGACATAGAAACGACAATAGCTTTTGGTGCGGTGTCGTTAAAATAAATGTGCAATAAACTGCGTTTAATCGCGTATAATTATTATACTTTGTCTCGCATTTTTTTCTCTTGTCTATCATAAAATAAAAAATGGTGTTCATTTATAGCATAATCCAGTCACATCGTTTGAAAGTATTTTGTTGCTGTTAAATATTTATATGTTACATAGAAACTTCGCGATCGACAAAGTTGACACAGACTATTCTGTTGCATATACTGTTCATATGCGTTGTACGACCATGCGAATATATATTTTTTTTTTTAATCGAAAATTGAACAGAACTACAGACGTGTAGAAAAGAGTCGGCTGCGGCGACGGAAATTATTTCTGTTTTATTTCTATATGATTCGCGTATATACTCGCAGTGTATAATATTCATGCGATATATTTCTTAATTAAGATAAAAAATATTCCTATGAGTTATTATTTTTAATATAGACTATTATGATAGTTATTTATTAGTAGTAGATCGTGTTTTTTCACGGGGAACGCAGTATCAGCCTCTATTGACGAACGGTCCACTACTCCACTGATAACAATTTAACGTATACATATTTATAACAAATAAATATGTAAGAAATACTTACTTTATGTCTTACTTAGTACATGACAACGATTAGTCTACAGGTACTTATAACACTGTTATTATAGTCACGTTTTCGTAATTAATCATTAATGACTTAAGTTTTAAGTATTTATTTAGTTTGAACTATTGTCAACGTATTCGACTGTTTAAAAGTGACCTATTGCAGTAAAATATGCGTTATACCCATATCTACAAAGTGTAAATGGTTATTATAGGCGTATATTTGCGATATAGATGCCATGTGTGTCATATTATACTCGTAATATCGTATTCTATTAACTTATTGATGATTAATTATTATAAAAGTTTTGATTACGCGCCTATATATATCTAACAGATTATTATACAACACGGGAAACGTAAAGTGTTCGTAGTTTAAAGGTATAAAATTAAGATGTTTTAATTTATATAAGATCAAGCCCAAATTAAGAAATTTTGAAGTCCAGTAGCTAAATTTTTAAATGAAGGCACTGTATGAAAAAAATCAGAAACATATTTTGGAATTTTAAATTCTATAACTATTAACTATAGTGAAATAAATCAACATATTTTATAATTTATTAAAGGATAACGACTTATTGCCAAGTAAAATAACATCAGTGAATATCACCTTGAAAATGTTCAGTTTACGTTAATTTATATTGGATTGGTTGACTAGTATTATAATTACTAGATATGTTGCTTTCTTCATTTAAAACTGTTTGTTTCACTAGGTACAAACACATTTTGAAATTTGTTTTTAATATACCTAAATCAAATATAAAATACATTAATAAATTATAAATGTAATAAATCTAAAACTAAATGGTGTGTATTTAAAATGTATTACTTTGAATATAATCAGTTAGTAACAAAACATTTTGATTAAATTGATTAATAATATTTTCTTAATTTAAAACTGTTTTACTATGTATAGACACACCTTGAATTTAGTTTTAAATACTTCAAATCAATAAAAAAAACACATTAGCAAGTTAGAAAAATAATTTTTTTCAAAATGGACAAATGAAAATTAATATTTAAATTTTGCAATGATTACCGCTGCACATCTCCGGAAGCCCTGATCATCGTAAATTGAAGCCCCGCTAAAACGCGTGCGCGCGCACACACACACACACCAATAACAGAACGCAGGAATGATACAAAAGTATAGCCAGATCGTATTGTTTCGGCAGCGATCGCAGTCGGATCAGGTAGCTTGAGTTCCACTTTGCCTATAATATCTATCGTTATGATTTAGGTCATCGCTGCAGCTGGGTTTACCGTGTTCAGTGTATACATATACGCCAAGACGATATGATGTACTTGGCGTGACGTTTCAGTTTCAAAATAATATGTTAAAATCCAATTTAAATTATGATACACTGTATACTATATATACAACGCGATATTATTAACGTCTGCTGCAGAAGACCGACTGTGAATTTGTCTATCGACGACGGTAAAAATATGATACAGGCACATGATCATAATATTGCATATGCGGCGTGGAACTAAAAGAGAATATAATAATAAATTATTTAGATTTTACGATATGATGTGACTGATTATATATTATTTAGATACAGTTTCGACGGAATATTATTTTCTTATTTTCTTATTTACCGGTGATACCGTTATTGTTTTCGTTTTCCAATCGATTAGCGTTGTGATGACTCTTTATTATCATATTTTGTATAGGTAAAACATAATATTATATTAAAATATAATGTGGTGTGGAGAAGCGTTCAATGTATATAATATTTTTCGATTATCATGTGGACAGAGCGCTGCTAACGGTGGCAAGGTTTTCAGTAATATTTTTGTTTAAGCGCGCGTTCTAATAGAAAACTGGCCAAGTGTTTGCAAAATTGATTTAGTGAAATTTCGACCAACTCGTTGTACATACCGATTTACTAAAATTAAGTGTGTTTGATATACATGGGGAATATTTAAAGATTATGAAAATGTACTTAAAGTTATTTCGTATTCGTTATCAATTTATAACTATATAATATGAATTTTAATAGACAGTATAAGAATATCAATAACTCACAGTGAACTGTGAAGAAATTATATTATTTGATCAGGGAACAGATTTTTTTATGTAAATGCATGCATATATTTATTTGAATAATCTATTGGAAATCTAATAAAAAATGTGCACGATTTAATTTAAATCGTTTTTAAAAACACCAGTTTTACTACCCAATAAATTTTGTTATTACCATTAATATATTCCGTACATTAATATTTCATATATTTTGTATTTTTTTTTACATATTAATACATTCATAATTTTATAGTGCAAGCTGTTTTTTTAACTTATATATTATAATTATATCGAATTGCATTTTGAAAAAAAAACTTTTTTAAATCTCTAGTAACAAATAAACCCATGGTATACAATAAAGTAAAATTTATCTGGAGATTACATTTAACATAGAAAAATTTACAATTGATTAATATAATTTATTATATCCAATATTGTAAATTTTTAATATTCCAACGTACTTCGACTAATATCAAATGTGTACATTTGTCATTTAGCAACTTTTAATTTTTAATTTTATATGATTGTTAATTCGAGTGCATACACATAAATAAAAACTTTGTAGGCACAATATCGTTGCATTTCAACGTGACATTCATATTATTTTAATACAACAATGTGCTGTATATTAGAACATAATATGACATGAAAATATATACGTATCAGCTATTGTTAATGTATTCTTAATGTAATAATTTACTAATTGTATCATATAATTGTAATTAAATTTGGCTGAAATAAATAAATAAATAAATATAGCATATAAACTTACCAGGTTTGCCATGTTTTTATACCGATCTAAGTTCCATGACTGGTTATTTTATTGTGATTATGGATTTATATTCGTGCATATGTACATTTATTATTTACATTAATGAAAGTACATCATTTACAAAAACATATTAATTTGTTATATAAAATAGCACAATATAAATATTTTACATTTTAATATATTATAGATGTCGTAAAACATTATGATAAATATTTGGGGACCACTGATCCACGTTATATATTCATAAATATACTTTATTATACTTTAAAGTAAAATATAACTATCGAGTGGGTGTGGTATTATAGTTATATACAGTATACACATGCGCGTATAACTATACCGAAGACGCGTTAGCGCTTAATATCACAGATTAAATAGTTTGATCCATGACAATACACACTTAACGATCACGTAATATTTTCTGTTTTTTTTACTTTGTATATAATAGTATATTGTAATATTATATTTCTATATGTTGTTATAATAGGTATACGACATATAGGCAGTATTAGAGAACGACGTGGAGACATAGATCTCTTTTAAAATAGTCATCTAAATCTGTAGTTTCCACGAAGTCAAACATTGTATTCCTAGTAAATGATTCATAAAAATAAATGATATAAATGATAAGTTTTATCTCTAGATTTTATTTTTTCTGAGACTTAAATAGTTTTTATGATTCAATAGCGTTTAAAAATTTAACTAGCTAAATAAGTGCAAGTGCATATCTATTCTTCACATATGATAAGCGTCGCTAATAATTTAAATTTAAGCATGTAATGTGCAAATGTAAGTATATTTAAATATACACAATTATTGGGTACACTGCTGTTACGAGCGAAATCCGAGCAAAGCGCCAAAAAATCGATTATTTGTTAACTATCTACTATTTGCTCGATTTATCTCCGTCGTTATTGTCTAGCAGCTAGCTAGACTCTAGCTAAATGTTTTCTCAGCGATCTCGAGCATTGAATGGCAGAGCAGACCTAATAGATGCACGTGGGATAGTCATTTTTTGAATGCTGAAACAGTAGTATATTATATAGGTACAATCCGAAATATATATAATGCATATTACATAGTTCCTTATAATATTATCTTTGCACATGTCACGTTTTAAGTAGGTACATGTATATTACGAAACGGCCAAGGCGCTAAAATAATAATTATTATATTATAAAAATAATAAAAAATATATTTAGAACAATCGTATGTTGAAATTACATAAAGAGGTATTATGTATGATTGTGTATGTGTGTGTGGGCACACGTTTTATACTGGGTTTCCACCTACGTAATATGTTTATTCTTCTTACGACACTTGCGATGGAATTGGATCGTCCTCAAAAAAAAAAATGTAAAAAAAGTACGACATTTCTGATCAGTATTCTCCTACGCACCTATTTATGAATTGTATATTTGTATATAAATACATTTCGTAGGTGTAGTTTAAGTACTCATATGCAGGTACATGATGTAGGATATATAATTACACCTAATTCGCATAGAAGATTTTGCATCCCTGACTAATATAGATCATAGTCAACAATGAAAAAAATATCACTATTTAATTCAGATTTATTCTCTCATTGGCCTCTATATGTTTTTATTACAATATTATATTCTATTAACATATATATTTATATATTATACATATATATTTATATATTATACATATATATAATTTGTCATAACTCATAACTAATACCGTATGGTTTCGACATTTTTTTTTATCGTTCAGGATTCAGTAGAGATAACACTATGACGTACAAGCTTATGACAGTAATACGTATATATTATATGGTACATTTTATCGTTATAGGTACATAGAATACAGATTAAAAAGATGCAATCTTTACGCTGTGCGTTATTATTATTCTGTTTTCATGCTGAGCTCCATATTATTATATTTGTATACTTATATAATAATACATATATAACATTTAATAATAGATTTAAAATTTAAATTATTATAATTGCAATTAATGGTAATAAGTATTTTTTCGCCTATATTATTATATAGCCACATTAAAACATATATAATTGTTAGATATATTGTAATATGTATGAATTTGTATTATCATATTTACCAAATTTTAACACTTTTAGTTTTCCCCTAACAAACAAAGGCAAGCGGGGGTATAGTCGAACGTTGAAGAATAATATTTACGTACAGCTCGTCAAGTGATATTATATATTATACAACAGAATATAATGGTATTAATTTATGTCTGTTGATTATTATTACCGATGACGAAAGCTTCTGGCAAATTTGTATTTGTAAGTTTGATGTCAAATATTAAATGATGATTTTATTTTGAAAATGAAAAAGCTTTAATATTATACTAATACTATCTACCTCCAATACAACATACTAGATTTATTTTGTTTTACAGTTAAAATTTTCTATAATTTTTAGTTTGTTGAAGTTGTAAGTGATCTTCACTGTAAACTCGTAAATTACGAGTCGTAATTGTTAAAGTCCAATATGTCATTAATAATGGATATTTTTAAAGTAAAAAGGGAGGAAGAGTTCTCATTTAAAAAAATATAGACATTAAATTCATCAAAATACATTCCTTAAGTAATATAAAATATTTCAAGAATTTGAAAATATCATTTTTAACTATTTAAGTATGTATATTATTTAAAAATTCCAAAAATCAGAAATTGAAAAAATGTGTTATTAAATAAAAAAATAGGAGTTATCAAGTTTGGTGATATACTCTGTATATTATTATGCTATACACTCGTATATTAGATAATAATATAATAATTTAGTTGCGATGCGATTATCAGATTTATTATATCAGTCATAAATGATGAGTAATAAGTCTTCGACATTTAATTGTGCCTTATATTTTATTATCTAAATTTTGTATTTTATTTCGTAACAAGTTTTATCGTATTCGTTGGCAAGTTTATTTTTTGTTCATTTTTTTTTTTATCGAATTTGCTGTTTTTCTATCATGGTATAATAAGTAATTACTATTATGAGGACGGTAACTGCAGAGGTGCGTTAATGTGTTACAAAATCTTATACCTTACAAGTTAGCGCCACTTAACTAGTCATTATTGTGTGTTACATACTTATTAGTTATTAGTTATTTGTGTATACAACATTTACAAACGTTTAAAGCTACTTAAATTTTTTTTCAATAAACTTGCATTAACCGTTGTTATGCATGTATTAATAAATTGAAAATAAATTGATCATACATACTCATGACGCCCTCGAAAATATTGTAATTTTTTAAATATTTTAAACACTTGTATATATATGAGTATATAATATATACACAGTATAATAACATAAAGTTGTCGTTTTGACTCAAAAATGACTTCCCGATATTATAATATTATTCACGAACAATTTACGTGAACCAGTTATCGCTGTTTACGCGTGTGACATATATATATATATATATATTATATATCATAACATGCAGCTACAAGAATAATAGGCTACTGGCATGGTCGTAAATTAGATATAATAATGATACAGAATATTATACAGTGTTACAGTATTAGAAATATCGACTATACAGGACACAGGGTGAACTCCTCAAGGTTGTAACAATATTGATTGTACGATGTAAATTATTTATTGGCTATGAATGCTATGATAATATTTTATTAGGATTGGTGTGTAATTTCCTCGATAAAATATTTTATTTATATTTGTAAAACTGTATAAGTAAAATATATTATATTATTGAAAAATTAGTATGTGCTCTATGAATACACAACAGATAAAAATATAATTCATTTGAAACAATTGTTTCAAAAATTCATTCGTAAATAATAATGACCCTGACCGTTGCGATCGTTACATATTTGAATTGATTTAGTCAATTAAGAATTTCTACAATCCTTTACAGGTATACTGATCGATCGAAAGTACCTTGATGATGGTGGCAAGTAAATATATATTATAAATATAATATATTATCGCATGTAAATATAAAAGTGACGCATGGATTTGCAAATATGTTCCATGGATTATAGACATGCCTATATAATATGATATCAGAGTATAAATGGGTGTGTATTTTTTCTATTTTATGAACCACTAACATTCGATACTATATACTCATGTCAATAGACAATAATATTTGTCTTTAGTTTGGATCCACGACGTTACCGTCGTCCACCGATAGGCACCGAACTATGTAAAACTGATGTGAGTTTTTTTGTGGTTCTCGTATACAAACAAAGGAGTTTTTTTTTTCAAAATAGGCTTAAAATTAAATTAAATAGTTGGTCGGGAAACATCTGACAGTCATACCGACTACCATAACTGCATTTTAGGATGCGTTTAACGGCAGTTTGTACTTTAAACAACCTTCGGCCGTCAGTATTCCTATAATAATAATAATAATAATAATTTGTATAGTTTTTCCAAAGAAAAGACAATAATATATAGGTATGTGTTTGACCGTAGACCGTGTGAACCATTCAGGAATAAGCCGAGTTTTTATCGATTCGTTTCGGAACAGTATATAATATTATCATAATTTTCAATCGAAAAAACAAAGATTTTGTCACCGGTCGGTCAGTCATCGTGTTTTTCGCTATAGTTCTATAACGATTATTTAGTGTAAAAATATAAAATGTAATACAATACCATATAATATAATATATATATATATAGTTATAGTAATAATTAAAAAAAAAATATATATTATGTGACAAAACGAACCGCAAGTCTTCGAGTTGTGTTTTTATAATAATAGGCGCGCGTTGTACTCTCGAATTGTTGTCGGGTGAGGGGGTGGTGTTAAGGTGGAGAGGGAAAACGATTTCTGGTCTAATGATTTTAAACGTATTTTTGTGTTTTTTTTATCGTATGAATACACCCAACACCGTTGTCGTTTGACATAATTCATTTTTATTCGATTCGGTTGTAGGCTCACGATTTTTTTACCACATTTTTCGGTCATTATTTTCATTTTATATATTTACGCTATGCTTAAGTTTTGACAATGATTATTATTATTATTATTATACACATGTACATCTGGTGCATAACTCCTAATCGTGTAGGTGTAATAATATGATATACGGCTGGTACTAAACGACTATATAGGTACCCAGGGTATCCTAGCTAGCCCCTAGGATTGATGAATGATGAAGCTGACAAGCTATAATTGGATTTTTTAACACGGTCCGTTTGTTATTTTGTCGGATTGTTTGATATAGTTTTTCTCAGTTTTACTACACTTCATCATCATATATACGGTAGCATAATAATATTTTAATATGATTTTACATGGATATTGCCGATATTATTCAATCAGATCCGGGATGTGTATGAATTCGTAAGTGTTGAATTTTATTCCTATACATAACATTGTTAGCTGGGGCTTAGGTAATATAGGTAATAGGTTTATTGTTTAGACTTTAATCTATACTTTTACTTAACGCCACTTTTAGATTTTCATAAATCGGAATTACACAGTCTCTTCAATAAAAAAAAGAAAAAATATAGCTTAATTTTCATAAAAAACAATTTAATTAAAGTAAAAATAAAACCCTACTAACAATTTTTAATTTTATATTCTAAACTCTTATTGTGTATTATTATATATATATATATTATATATATATATATATATATATTGTGCATATGTATATAGTTCTGTAAATTACTTTTAGTTCGTTATTTTAAATTATTTTTGATTGTACGCAGTTAACTATACATTTCATTGCAATAAGTTATGAACTATATAAATTAAATTCTAAGTAGTATCGCCCTCCCCTTAGCGCCCGCTTAAGTAAAATGCCCTCTTCGAAATTAAAAAAAGCCCACCATGAGACACACGTAGAGAATTATTAATCTAGACTTTATAGTATGAAATCATAGAATTATTAAAAAAATTGTAATTCGATAAATTTACCTGGAAGTTAAAAAATATGCATGTATACCATGTGTAAGAAAATCAATATCATTCCTATAAGTAATAATTTAGGTCAGTATTTTTTTTGTGTCGGTTGGGGGTTAGGGATGCTAAATTAATATTTTTATTTTTTGTAGTTAAAAAGTTAGTATGAGAGGTTTAGTACATTGTAACATAGTACATATATTACATTCTAATATGATAATCTTTGAAGCTTAATAGTACTATAAAATTATCAAGTGAAAATAAAATAAGCAGTAGTGAGTAGCGACTACTATATTCAGATTGACTTTATAATTATATGTATATATTCAAGCACACCTATTAAAATACAATTATAATAATGGAAAATTAGTAATATAATAACATGAAATGCATACAGAAAAATATTCGAGATCAAGCTTAATGCTTTGAAAAAAAACAATAAATAATCAATGTGTTGCAGTACTAAAATATGGATTACACTTTAGCATAGGAAGTTGTTAAATATTAAAGCGATATTTTTGTCATCACTGTTTTATGCACACAAGTGTTATGCGTATTAGAACAATAATTGTTAAAAATATTAACCGTATAATTGTGATCAAATACGATTTATTCTAGACTCACAAACTCTACACGCGCGATATTACGTATGCAATACAATAATACAGACGATTTCGTCATTAATTCATTCGGTCGAGAATAAAAACATTTTATTGAAATCCAGAAAGTCACTCTACGCGTTTTTTTGTATAACGTATAGCATACACGCACATTTTTCGTTTCACTCTACATAATATTGTCATTGCGTAACTTCGGTGTATATTGAATAATACTTGATGATTAACTTTATAATTTATTTAATTAAACTTAGCAGATTGTTATCAACAACTTGAAGATGTTTTATTTTATTTTTGTCGGTATCTTCCGTAGTCCTGTTGTCCGTGGTTCGCAGACCGGAAACACAATTTTTTTTTATTCTAATTTAAACTTTTTACTAATAGTGTATCGTTTTTATATAATAATATATACATATAGCTAATATAAATTACGATTGTCAACTTAAAGTGGCTTGTTCACTGTGCATATTGACATTTATATTTATTATTATCGCATGTTCCTATAATATAGTTTTAATGGATATAGATGTAATCGATATTATACTGCAGTGCACGCTTTGCACATTTAGTTCTGGTATTCTGCGTTAACCACTGTTTATAAGGATATAAGTAAATATTTTTTTTTTATAGAAAATATTATAAAAAATCTTAAACCATTCACTGATGTATATATGACTTATGCATACATTAATACGTCTTATCAATTATCATATTATCGTAAATAATATCTTCAACGAACTGATTGCGGTACGTCGGACGTTGCGCAACGCCGCGTTCGTTCTTACAGATGGTTGTCGGACCGCGCCGAAGAAAGTGTATATATACAATTGATTCATGCCGAGTTGGAACAACGACAATGAAATTATTACGCATTGCTCGTTTCGCTCGTCGGATCGAGAGGTAATTGCGTGTCCCGGAACGCGCGAACGAGTAACGGCGTATGCCTATATAATATTATATGTACCTACGATGCGCGCGTCACGATCGCTCGTCGGGCAGATGATTTTTTTCTGGAAATCCGACTGCATCGGATTGTTATACACGATAAACGCGTGTTTTAACGGATAATCGTGGTTCAAATATTTGAACCGATTATTTCACGGTTTCCAAAAATCCTTTATCGATGCGATCGCCGCCGAGACAAAATATTTTGATATCCTTCGGGTGCTCTTAATGCGTCTTGCACAAAATATACGCGTAGTAATACAGCACTACTTGTGTAAAGACGTACCAATGTACGATTTACCATTTCCATTATAGCTGTACGACAATAAGCGGCCTGTTTTCGTTTTTAATTTCATCTCTGCCATGACGACAATGATAATAATAATAATATGTCGCGTGTGGCGTGATATAAGCAACGTGTGCGCACGCGTGTTTGTCATATTCGATCATAAGTTATGAACACATTATTATAAATATACACTGTGGCGCGTTTCAATCACTATGGTGGCTCGTTGAATAATTAATATCAATTTATTGTACGGATCGATCGCGGCCGCCGACTTTTAGTGTACACAAAATGTATACGTAAGCGCCTCGAATACACTGGCCGAAGACAATTGAAAATGTAAGAACTCCCAGCAATTATACGCACGTTGTTGTCGTAAAACGAAATAATTGTGTACGAAAATGTAATGGTCTCCCGACATAATACGCGCCTAATGACTATAATGTATACTTGTATTTGTACACACTACATATACAAATTTTCGAGAACCGTTTAACTGTGAATGTTATTGTTAGAACTTATTGTTCGGGCCATCGGGTCGCAGAGCGATTAGATTATTACGAGTATTTCAATTCAAATCCGAATGTATGGTAATTAGAATTTTTTTGTAAAAAAAAGAACAAAGTAGATACCTGATTTTTAGTTAAAAAAAAAAAAAAATTTAACTATTTGTATTAACGTGAAATATTTACATTTATTTCGATCACATGCATTGCACTATTTATTGATTTGGCGTTATATGTAATAGTAGGTACGTTATGGAATATGACATACGCGTGTGTATTTTTTAGCAGAGTTATTAAAATTTCATAGAAACGATTCATGCACAATCGGTTAGTTTTATAATAAAACTTTTATTATATTATAATATTCTAAATGGTGTTATGTATATTTTATTACCTGTATCGGCTATATAAATATTATTGATATACCTTCATTGATCCTTAATACAGACTGGGTTTTGTAAAGCAATCGAAAAGTATATTTTAAAAAAAAACTAAACACCTAGACGTACAATAAATTATTGTGCATTATACGATATCGATGTATAATACGCGTTGTGTCCATCTTATAAACACACCTTCACTATATCAATAGATATGTTCAACATGATTAACTTTGTGCAATTACCTCTAAATGCTTTAATATTGTTGAACGAATTACCAACTATCAAATAATAATGCGAAAGCCTTTAATCTGCGTGTGTTTGTTGGCATCAGGCGCGAATGCAAGAAAACATTCCGGGGGTGGGGGTGAAAAAATGTACATAAATATCATTCTACCTATTAATTTGTCGATCAGATAATTTATTTTTTTTTCCTGATATTTCGGAGGGGGTTTTAATACCCCGAACACCCCTGCGTTCGCGTCTGGTTGGCATTTTACGATAAATTTATCTTAAGCGAGCTATGAGCATTTTTAAATTGTAATATTTTACTTGGATAACCTATTCATACACAACATATAAGGTACTTATCTTTAAGTGTAATAGATAAATTTAATCTATTACTATAGTTAAGAGCACAAAATTGGTTCTGCTGGATGCGAATTCAATAATATGTTGTATGTTTGTAAGTCGGGGACAATTAATTCGGGCGAGATACTGTGACTGAAACGCGTCCTCTCAACGAGAAACAGTGGTCTTCAAACCGCTGTTGAGACTCGAGAGTGATGATAATAATTGTAGGATGGTAATTATTATTGTATTATAATAACTATAATAGATATAACATCACCATAGTTATATATCGTAATAATAGTTATAATATTATTCTAGTATCGTATCAATTATTATAATTTGTTATTATGTGTTGTCGTTGTCGTGGGCGGCGCACATCCAGGGTAATAATAATATTATATAATGCGCATGTGACATCAGTCCGACAAGTACCCGACATGGTCTATGTCAACGGAAACGATTAATTTACTTGTCTCAAAAGAGACCAATATTATTACATTATAATAATGTAACGAATTATTGTTTATCAGTGTAATAAACGATAAAATATCATCTTATTGCAACGTGTGAATCAAGTATTCTTATATGTTACACATTATTGTAATCTTAAATTATTATTTGAATCACGCACTGATCGATTAATACGAGTAATTTTCTTACGGAGATGAACTATAATATGCTTTATTATTTACACACGTAATTTAACCACTCGAGACTGCAATATTCGTTCCCACGACGTAGGTACTAGTGTACTACAACTGTATTTATACCGTTTACTGTATAAACGTCCGGAAATGTGCAACGACAATATTATAAAGATATTATGTACAAACGTACAATGTAACAATACATACATAGCGATGTGCCCTTTATCAATGGTCGAGGAAGTATGGCAACGTTGTGCAATATGATATTGGTTGTTAGTAAATTAAATAAATAATCAAAGATACTTAGGACTTCTGTCATTATTGAAATTATTAAACAATTATATTATATATTAATAGTATAGAATTTTTGGGAGAAGGGTCACGAACAATATATATAATATTATATTGTATTAAATTTTATACTTAATGTACCTAATTAAACATACACTGTATAACAATAATAATAATTTAACCCGTAAGAGTTTATCATATTATGATGTATAAATAACAACAAAATCAGATTGGAAATAATGTGAAATTACCGTATAGAATATTTAAGAGCTTTGTATCCGGGATCACATTATGTTAATATGTTATGCTGACGTAAAAAAATATGTGTTGTGGTGTCCATAATAGTACAACACACTCGACTCGTAAGATTACTTATACACTCGAGAGTCGAGGTGCAGTGTGATGTGTCATGTCACACTATCAATGTGTACTTATCTATATTTTCACTAAAACTACACGACGGTAATTAAACTATAGGTTATCGCATTGGATTTAGATTTCACGAACTTTATTTTCATAAGTACTCGTAGTAAAAAATGTCTAAATAATTAAGTTTAATTAGTATTTTTCTAGCGTTTTTTAGAATTAATTCAAAAATTTGATTTCAATCTCAATGTGATTTAAATTAAGTTTCTCTCTTTCACATAAAAAAGAAATGATATCAATTTTAGTGTTCTACGATGCGTAATTGTCTTTTCTGTATAGTCATTTTTGTGATTTTTTGATTGTTAAAATGGTTTGATTTTATTCTTTCCGTATGATCGCCGATCCACGCAATTAGAAATTATCCACATTTTGCCCTTTGTATAGATAGCCGACTGACATTCGTGTATCTTGGTTTGAGTGGAATTCAGTCAACACTCAGCAGTAATTCGCTAACCGGCTCTAATGGACCTGTCTAAACCTGTGGATATCGAGATATTATCATGTTATATAATAGTGTAGTTTATAAGTTATATTATTTTATTATTAATACTCAATATGTATCTAATGAAGTAATGAATGATGTACCTATAATGTATAATGTATATTAGTTCAAAATGACTAGGATTCTAAGCTATTGATTCCAACTCTAGTAAAGAACGGACTAATGCAAAATAAAACTTTTAAATGGCAAATATCTAAGAATTTCCAACAATCATTTCAATTAATTTTAATTTTTAAGCTCTCTACCATAATTAGGGTTTATATTTTTTAAGACATAAAAAGAGAGGTTCTTTGATATAATAGTACCTATCTTAATCTTTTATTTCATGAACATGAGTTAACGACTGACTATAAATTGGATTATTTACTTGAACGAACAATTTAAAATTATCATCAAATAGGTAATAAAAATGTAAAGAATCTTATTATGTATACCTTTTAATTAATTAATAAAAACGAGAAACTATTGCAGGGAGAGAAATTCTCTCCAAGGGAAACCCAAAAATCACATTAAATACTTCTGATTGGCATTTGCAAATTTTAATTCGCCGAGTACAAATTAAGTATAACAATAACCATATGTATGGGACGGACCATTTATGCCAATTGATTTTAATTTAGCGATTAAAGCTTTAATATTGACCTAACAAACGCTCTTTTTATGTCTGTACCTATAAATTCTTATTCTATTCTTATTGTTATTAATTTTAATACTTTTTCAAAACTAACGTTATTAGATTTGGATAACGACTACTATACTATACTATATACTATTATACGACTATAACGACTATACGTAAACATAATAATGTATATACATATCTCAAGTTTGCACTTGCCATCAAATATGCATAATATCAGTATGTTATGACGTATACATATTGTTATTAGGTTTTCGATCGATTATGATTCAGAACTAGATTTTCATAATTCGCCAAAATGATAATATTCTAAATCCTAAATATAACGTAAAATATTATTATATTATGATACGTTATTGTTGTAACAAGTATTTACGCACTAGCAAGACGATAAATTGATAAAACTGTTGTTTGTTTTTCAGCTTTCCGGACTAGCACTGTTGGCCTTGGGTTTATTTACCCGGTATTATTCAACGAAAACTGAAGAGCTGGCCAATAAAGCATCCGGAGATGCAGCTGGTCTTGCGGCTTTGGCGTTCATCATCATTGGCGGAGCTGTTTTCGTTGTGTCGTTCTTCGGCTGTTGTGGAGCTATCCGGGAGAGTCATTGCATGATTACAATGGTATGACATAATATTATGTATTATACTTATATACATATCCACACACACTAAATAGGGTGACCTAGTAATTTAACTATAGTGGCCATACATTTATTTTCAAAATCGGTTGCTATTATTTTTTTAACAAAAGAAATATTTTTGTATATAAATTGAAATTTATTTATACAATAAAATTATTTTGTTATAAATACTTCAAACGATATATATATATATATATATATATTTATTTAAGTTATAGCTATTGCTTAAATTAAGAGGTCGGAGTTCCACTTATTTAAATAAATATACATTTTTGCATTATTTAAATCTTTTATACATAATTTTTTAGACTTTTACATTCCTTTTTAAATTTTTTTTCAATTAATACACTACTTAAAACATAAGTGTAGTAATTTTCTTGATACATTTAACGTAGATATGTTTTAAGTACTCAGATATTCAGTTGGTATACTCTCTCTTGCAAATATAGTTTTTTCCCGTGTCATAATATTAGTATCACTTGAATAAGTTGAATATGTGTGTTTTTATTGGGAATAATTTTAGCCTTATATTAAATTCCGGTATTGGTAATAATATAATCAATCTCTGATCTTTGATTATATGGATATCCCAATTTTCTTATATTATAGACTAAGCTAATAATTATAATTTTACTAACTATAAAGATTCATTTTTTTTTTACTTTAAATCGTATAAATATATAATCCATCTTGTTTTATATCAATTAACTGTTCACAATTTATTAATCCATTATTTTTGAGTTTATTCTGAACTTTTGTAAAATAAAATTTGATATAATAACTAAAAATTATATTCCTTCAAATGATCATGTATCATTGGTATCTACTCACGGCTGATTTTATTCGGATTAAATTTAATTGGTTAGTCGTGCGTATACAGACATAAAATTACACGTTATATGCGAATAAACGATAATTTGTTTCTGTTTATACATCAAGTTGAAATATTTGTTGCATATTATACGTGATCTATAATACCACGCTGAACAAACAACAAACCAAATAAGTTTTTTTTATTGAATATTGAAATTAAATACACCATTATTTAAACTTATGATGCGTAAAGTATATAATTTGTTCTTGCAATTGCTTTATGATTTACATTTATTACCATTTGTTCCCAGGAATTATCCATTCCTAACTTTGGGAAATAAACCTAATTAATGTATGCATTTTAGATTCTGAGCGGAGTGATGAATGTATTGATTTTACTTTGATGGGTTTTTCTAGATGAGTTATACGATATGTTGACGATAAAATGCTTCAATTTTAAAAAATGAGTGGGAGGAATTTTAGAAATAAAATTGGATCTAGTTTATACTTTGAAGAGGTCAATCTTAAAAATTCTTAATACTTATTTTTATTATCGGGAAAAACAAATAAAACATTTTTGACAAAATTAACTTTGTTTTTATTATGTAACTCGAAAACGAATAATCATGTAAATACTTTGAATTTTCACTAAATATTTATACTATTGTTTTTTATTTACGATAATATTTAAAAAATATTTTGACCATATTTAAGTTATTTATAGTCATTAGAAATTTTCAATTTATTTCGTTTTTTTTTATTTGATAGGTACAAATGCTTGAATATGTAATAAAAAGCTTCTTATGCGTTGTTAATTTCTTAATTAAAAAATATTGAAAATCTATAGACACAATATTTTTTCATAACTTACCCCATGTGCTACAGTCACTAAACTCTTTATATTCCAGTCCATTCCCACTCTCCTTTCAACTATTATTAAATCCAGCTTATACACAATATATATTAATTACATTACTATAACGATGGTTTTACGACGTCTTTCAGTACGCAATGTTCCTGTTGGCATTCTTCCTGTTAGAGGTAGCCACCGGAGTTTTCTTGTACGTGAACCGGGGACAAGTGGAATCGATCACTCGAAAATCTTTAACTACCGTTTTTGAAGATTATTCAAATAAATCAGAATCACACGCTCTTGTTGATGAGATACAACACGATGTAAGTATACAAACATTTATATATTTGTTTTTTTTTGTTGCATTATAGTTGATATAATAAAGGCCCTTAGACGGCCTAGACAAGTGAGATCCTGATTCGTGTTATGGTTTCCAAATTCCATTTATTTAGAATGAATACATTTACGGGCTAATCAACAATAAATAATAAACATATTATATATATTTTATTAATAAAAAGATGGCCAATATATGCCAATATATCTATAACGATAACATATTTTAATATTAATTATAAGCTGTAATCATGTTAATGATATAATTGATTAAAATCGCATTACTTTGTTAAAATTATATTTTAAATTTAAATATACTATGTGGTTAGAGAAGTTCTATATATTTTAATGGATATAAGATGATGGATAGGTGGTTTGTTTTGTTTGAAACAATGTATAATGAAAGTCGTAATATTTATTTGATTTTTGAGGTTTTGGAAGTATATAAAAGACATGAGATTCGTGAAAGCTGAATGGGATAAAAAAAAACCTTGCTTAGCACGATAAATAGCTTTTTAATTGTCATTTTTGGAGAAGTATCTAGTACTTATATAAAATAATTGGAATTATCCTTGAGTTAATGTATTTTAAGCGTATGAGTGCAAGACAAGTATGCTTTTGTAGATAAATAATAAATTACACGGGTAATCATTTCACCAATTTGCATTGCAATCATTTAATACACTGTGTTTGGAATAAAATTAAATATATTATTAGATTTACCTATACCTGCTATATCTATATTATTCTGTCAAAGCGATTGCTATCGTTGCGTGAATTATAATTTACAACAATACTAATTATTTGACCATTATTAATTCATGGATTCTGTTAGTCAATAGGTCTTTGTACCATGTTTCTGACGCTTCACTAAGCTTTTGAAAACATTTAATTACATTAGTCTATAATATAGTAGTGCAACAATTGCAAATATCTTATATATATTTGGTTTTCAGATTATTCAGATCAAAAACAAACATTTAATAATACATTCGTTTTATGTGTTTTTAGTTCCACTGTTGTGGCGTAGACGGACCAAACTACTGGACCGAACGTAACGCGCCTGCTATACCGCACACTTGTTGCCACGATGACGGTGGCCAAGGAACAACATGCTCTAAGGCTCAGGCGTGGCAGGACGGTTGTCTGCAAAAATCTATCGACTTGGTCAAGGACAAGTCAGGCATGCTGTTTAAAATCATCATGGGTATCGCAGCTGGAGAGGTAAGCATCATGGCATTTACGACTATGAGAAAATCAAAATATTTACTTAGTACATAGTGCTTGGGTTTGTGATGAAAAATATTAGCCAAAAATAATGTAAACGTGATAAAAAAAATGTTTTTGTTATTTTACACATTATAATATTATATCTATATTAATATTAGGTATTTATTGTAACATTTTGTTTGTCAACATTAAATCTATTCGACACTAATGACTTAAATCGTAATTTTATAAATAAATTATAATTTTTAATAGTAAGTCGCGTTATACATATTTTTTAATAACGCAAGATTCGAGTACGTACTACGTATGAGGTCTACATCTTTTGTATTATTAGTCTACTCTAGTGATTTTGAGAAGAAAAAAAGATATATAATTATTATACACTTTACACCGGTAGTTCAAAGTGGATTTCAGAGCAATAACTATATTATAGAGAAAACTAATGTTCCTAGTCACCATTTTAAAATATTAAAAATAAATTACCATTAAATTTTTATTTTGACATAATAAACAATTACAAGTTAGATTACCCTGGAATATACGTTACTATACGTTAATAGGTACTTATGGCCTTCATTGTTTGGTTAATAGCTTGTGTTTAGGAAATACATTTCGTTAGAAACCGTTTTTTTTAAATAAGAAAAAAAGTACTTACTTTTAAATTGCTCCTTTATTTTAATATTTATATATTAAGTCAAATACGAAAAATTTAAATTCGTTCACGTTCTGTTTCGTTAATTTAAGAGTCAATAGACTTGTCATTACATTTAAAGGTATAGACATTTTTTATTTGTGCTCCAAATTTTTTTAAATGACTTAAAACTTGTACAATTTATTCGTAAACAACATGTTAAATAACATGAAATTATGAAATTGTGTTAGGTACAAGCGATGATCATTTTATCAGATCAATTTCGGTGTGTTTAAGTCACATCAGCAATAGATACGATTAAATTTAAAGTCCGGTCCGCTAGAAAAAAACTTATCATTGGTCATCAATTTATCACATTTCATAAAACTATAAATTATTCATTAGTAAACATAATTATTACCTACTATTTATACTACGTACACGAAATACTCATTAGAGTATATATATTTGTATAGTACACAATGTTACGTAACGATTGGAAAATTAATTTGTGTGTGTTGGCGTTATCAACTATAATAACTATATAACTATATAGCTATCTATACTATATATATATATATATATATGATAATATCATTATTAACAATTAATTTAAGAATTGTTAATTTCTTTAGTATTTTTAAAGTCAAATTTTAGTCTTGAGAGCTAAATAACTAATACAAAAGAATAATCGTTTATTGAATCACATTTTCGCCCATAAAATCTACGACGGGACGATTTAGTATAATATTTATTTTATTATCACGTATTCATTATTTATAGGTAGGTACTAAATTAAAGAATACTTTTGAAATTTATAAATATAATTTTTTTTATAGGTATTTTTTAAACATAATAAACTAATATAACTGAATATATATAATTAATTTCAATAGTTATTATTTTGTTTAATTATTTTAAACGACAGCTTAAGTCTAAATAAATATGGTTTTTATTTACTAAAAAATTTCTTTTTGATAAAATTATTGAATATGCATAGATTTTTTTAATTTACTTTGAAGAAAAGCTAGTTGGATTCAATAAATTTGGATCGTTCAGCTAGATGATTATAGATTTTTTCCGTGGTAAATACGGTGTAATAATGTTTTTGAGGATAAACTATTAAACGATAATAAATATCAATAAATATTTAAAAATTGGTCATTTTTCGGTTGTCCCCCTAAACAGCTGGGTTTTAAATTGTGATACTTGGGGTTATAATGTAACCAAAAAATATATAATTTTTATTTAAATCACATGCGTTATTTTGTTTTAGCTGATCGGTATCGTTTTCGCGCTGTGCCTGGCGAGTAGCATACGAAACGAAGAACGTCGACAAGGATACGCTTAAATAAATGTGGCAGCGACATGATATATAATTTTACAAATTAGTATACATTTTCGCCTCATACTCTATTGAGAAAAAAAATTCCCTTTTTAAACATATTATAAGTATTTTTGTTGTCCGAATCCGAAACCATCCAACAAAACAAAATCATGATAATAATTTTTAATTTTACTTTTCGTGTCACATAATATACAAACACTCACATGCACACACAAACAAACGCACTCAAGTATTTTGATTTGTAAAATACTTTTTTTTCGCGATTTATGATTGTAATTATTTAAACATCTTAATAAATTATGTACACATGTTATAATAATATGTATGAAAAAAGAATAATTATGATAATGTATAAAGCACGTTTGTTTTTTAATCTTAGGGTATTTATTAATTGTAAAAAATGAATATCTGTTTTTATTTTTATTTTATAAATTATATTATTATTATAATGCTTATAACTTTTATTAAATTATTCCATGTATTCAATTAGAGTATTTTGTTTTTATGTTTTGTTTTTTTTTTTAATTGTATTGATTATAATTCTATACATTATTATACAAATTGTAGCATTTGATGTTACCTCTAATAATTCCTAATAAAATGTCCATGTTCAAATTATTTTCATCAACGGCTATTGCTTATTGTCTATGGATGAATACGTGGTATAATTGCATAGTCATTTGTTTTTGGTCGTGCAGTTGCACAATATAATATTAAAACAGCTTGCATATAGGTACTATACAATAATATAATAAGCTGTAACAAATGTAATTTTTTTTAATGTGATTTATTTTTGCCAAAAGTTAATTTAACTTTCCGTATTACTATTTACTATAATGGAAGAATAGATCACTAATAGCTATACTACACATAATATATAATAATAAAAGTATAGAATATCTTTAAAAATATAACAGACCGTATTAAAATCGTTTTTTGTATAGGTTGATAACTATATTATAATATAATACATGCATTATAGTGACCTATTCTCAATGATGAGATAAATTTGGAAACAATAATATACATGCACACAGCAGAGCTAGTTCCTAAATTCCCTTTTAAAAGTATAAAAATTAAAAAGTACTCGATCTGTAATTGTTTGACTTTATCATGTCGCATTTTTGTATCTTTTTAATGATTTAATGATTTAATTAATTCATAATTTATGATAATTGAAATATTGAATGAATAATAGTATTATAACGTTAATTTGATGTATTAAAAATATTTTATATAGAAATCTAGTTGATGTGGGTGGATCGGTGAAGCGCTTTAAGCCTCCTAATTTACAATAAAACAATGATTTGTACTATTATAAATGATTTAATATTATGTGAGCATATAGTAAACAGCTAGTACGTAGATTAATTTTTTCAAAAATAAAAAGCATTACAGTTTTTGATTTTCATACCCTGGATATTTCTAATTTATTAATATATAAATTTATTAGATACTGCATACTGATCGACTTTTTTTTATATGCTTAAAATTTAAAATTATAAAATTCTATAACTATATTCGTATCAACATAACGTTAATGATCAAACAAATAGAATTTAGCCATTATGGTATAAGTTTATGTATTGATTATTATTGATTTGTATTGAATGTACATACACCATAAACATATTTAATTGAAATCGTTGACAAAAGTAAATATAACTGTTTGTATCAGTGATGGTAGTATTTCATTTTTCAATTTAAAGTAATTTTTGTTTAAATTTAAATTTTTTATGAATTTTAACGTTCAAATTATTATTTTTCATTAATTTTTTTAGCAAGAAATAGCTTTTCAATGTTGGACGGTTTTTAATTGTTATAATACTTATTGTTTTTGAAGACCAGTAGTCACATGGGTAATAGTCTGTTCGTAAGTCTACCATGATAGAGATTTCGTGGTGAAAGATTTATTTTTGAACTTCGAAACTTTACACGCGTCTTATATATATAGCCAAAACATTTTACGCGCAGAAAAACACTAAATAATCGATAATTTTTTTTTTATTATTACGGCCCTTTGTCACTTTTTGTCGTTTTTCACCTAAAAAACTAGATATATGTCTTTTTTCAGAGGGAAGGTATTGCCGATTACTCTAAAAACGTTGTAGCGTGCTCAAGGGATCGTCGGATCTTCTATTTATATTAATAAAGTCACGAAAATCCAAAAATGTAATACCTAACGCCACTGAAAACCACTTTTTTGAAAAAAAGTCGTTTGCGAGATTTCAGGGTAAAGGATATAGTTTTGAACTCCGAAACTTTTACTCATTGTTAGATATGTAGCCAAAAACATTTTACATGCATAAAAACGATAATTTTTTTATTATTACGGCCCCTATTGTTTTTTGCCGTTTTTTATTACATTATATTATATATATATAGGGTGGCCCACTGAGATCTGATAAAAAAAAATAACTTTTGTTCTAATTAATATTTTTAAAAAAAATTTTCAGTATTAAAAAATAAAAATTGTATAATAACAATTTAGTGCAATTGTTTATGAATTATATTAAAAAATTTTTTTTTAAAAATATTAATTAGAACAAAAGTTATTTCATTTGTCAGATCTCAGTGGGACATTATACAACATTTGTAACATATATACCAGGTACCTGTTAAATTTTACACAAGTACCAACGTATATTAGTTTAATAATTTAGTATTCTAATGTAGTTTAATGTTATAATATTATAAAATAATATGACTTTAATAGGACGTAGTGCCCGCATGTGTTATCTCCGCCTTACACACGTTTATAAATATAACTAATAAAAACGTTTATAACAACTAAATTTCAATATTCCTATTTGTTTATATAGCAAGTTAAAAATAATTTTGTCGAGATCCAGGATACAGTCATTTAAAAAAAAAATTATTGGTTGAAGATTCCCTATGTCGGTTGATCGGTATTCCCGGTTGATTATTATCTGCCGAATCATGTCAATTACACTTTACAATCTATTTATTATAAGTCTTTATGCACATTTTTTCGTTATATTAATTATTAATAAGCAAAATAAATATTTTTCACCTTATAAATTTCAAAAATCGAAATTACGGAATATATGGTAATTTTAATCACACCAGTAGTTATAATGGCGATGAAGTTATAAGTTATAAGTTATTTCTAGTGGCACGAATTCAGTTTTAAAACAGGGATGACAACTTTTTAAACAGGACAATTTTTTTCACCACCACTTAACCATAGTAAATAAGTGAATTACTGAAATATACAACTGTTTTAAAAGAAAGGATGACATTCCGTTATAAATTCTAGCCTATTCGTAATTCGTAGAAAAATCACGATCAGTCTATACCCTTAAAAATACCGTCATCAGTTGACAGGCGGCCATTTAAGAAAAAATAAAGAGAATTTTTTTACATTTTTATAATTGTGTACTTATGTTATTTCGGCAACACATCTAATCGTGGATGTGAAGTTTCAAAATTCGAAACCCACTTTTTCAACCAGATAATGCATATAATGTAGTTTTTAAAAACAGTTCTATCTTCTTTAAATTAATAGCAGTTATCAGCAATCATTTATATTTTATTTGCTCATCTATGACTTAGAATTTTTGGATTTTAGCACCTTAATTTAAAATGACTAAAATCATAAACTTAAATCACATTTTTAATTTTGTATACAAATAAAGCATCAAAAAATAAGTAAGTTATGTATGAAAAAATTAAGTTGAGCTGTTAGCATGCAATTATTTGAAAATCAATAAAATATTTGGATTTTAAATTAAGAATTCTTAATTAATTTATAAAATAAATAACTTGAGATTGATTTTTACCAATTTTTAATAATTTATAATTATATCACAATTTCATGAAGACAAATATGATAAATATATTTTCAAATTTTGAACGTGATTAGAATATTTCAACTGTCAAATAATATCAACTATTATAATAAAGGTTAAAACAATATACCTAATATTATTTATAAAATATTTTTATGTAATAATTAATAAATATATCTACACATTTTAGCTGTATTGGTCCAGCATAAAATTGAGGCAGTCATAGTAGTACAATAAACAGTTAAATAGGACTACTAATACTTTGTATACTCTGCGAAGTACCAAATGTGGTACCTCTTGTTATTGTTATTTCTGATCTCCCTAAATTTAAGGTAGTTGTCAAGTTTAATCCGGAGCCTGTGGCGTACACTCAAATATAAATAGAAGTAGCACGTTCAATGGAAAATATACCACCCACTCTCAAATTCGCTTTCAAAAACTAAAAATAAACGGAAATCAGTACAATAATGCTTTTTCTAATATTATGCTGCTTTATTATTGGCAAACGTATTAATTACAGTGTCTTTAAATCACATTTTATACGAAAGTATTCATTACACTTTCAAGTCAAAAAATTCGGGGATGGCAGCTATTACGCTAGAACCCTCTAGTGTACGCCACTGTCTGGAGCATTGTATAAGCCTGTGTCTACCCCGGGGATGATATGACTATAACGATTTGATTTTAAAACAATTACTCATATCACAGTGCTTGATCTTTATAATCGTTAAATCGGTTAAAGACCACATCATAGTATTATAAAAATAAATTTTTAATGAAAGTATTTGTGTGAAATAATAAGGATTTTATATTGTTGCATTCAATAACGATCTCTCTTCTCCATAGATTTTTACATTTTAAAGAACACGTGAAACAGTTTTCCAGTAATCAATTTGTAATCACATAGGCAGTTGGATTGTTTAAACATGAAAGAAATTTAACTAACACAAAATTTATTTGTGTTTAATAGTAAGCGATTTTGACAAAAATGTGTCTATAATTAGAGATTTAATAATTGGAAATATTTTTGCATCGTTAATAAATAATATAATGATAACCAAGCAAAATAACATTGAAGAAAATAGCATTAATTATTAATAATATGAATAAAAGGGAGTCTTTGTATTTTCGTATTTATTTATATTTGCTAGATATACATTACAGGTAGTATTGATATAACAAGGTCTCAGTGAAAACCTTGTGGAAAGTTGTGAATTGTGATACACTGAATACACCAAAACTAACTTAAAACTTTATAAAAACATTTGATGTACAATAAAACATTTCTATCACTTTTTTAAGAGAACTTGTACAGAAGTTTCCGACTTCAAAAGTTTACATGGATATCAAATTATAAGTTTATTTATTTATTAGTAAGTTGAGATTTATTTTATGAATTGAACCTTTTTGTAGGTCGTTTATGTTATGTTTAAATATTTTTACGGAAAACATAATATATTCTAGACTATCAGTATGCAAATATTATTATTACAACTGCAATAAACGAGAAAGAAAACTTAAAATATATATAAAAAGACATTGAAATCTAGGCAAGTTTCACGTTTCAACTATTTAATGTATAATTTATATGTTATTTTCTAACATACGAGTACAATTTTCAGATTAGAAAGCAATTTTTCCTGAGTGCCTCGAAAGCAATACACTTAAGCAGCAATATAAAAATTGAAATTCGCAATGAGGTCGTGATGGTGTACGTGACTTCCAATACATTATAAAATATGTCTTTTTTTTTTTAAAATGATGGTGTTATAATATTTATATAATATATATATATTATGTTTCTATATTTCTTTGACATAATATAATAATAATAATAATAATAATAATAATACTGTGGTACGAAAAATCGTCAAATTCGTCGGAAAAAAATGTTTATTTTGAACGAAAAAAAAAATATAATATATATATATAATATGTATTTATACACACACACAATATTATCGATACGACAATAATAGTTATAATAATATAATTATATAATAATGATTCACGTTTGAATTGTCATAATATATAATATGAATATCTTATGCACATTTAATATATTATCAGACAAAAAAATAATAATAAGAAGAAAACACGCGGTTTTTTTCACGAGGTACAAGCGGCGCCGACAAACGAAACAATAACTACAATAATATATAAGACATACAATTATAATATATAAGTGTAACACATATAATATATATAATAATAATGTTTAACATAAAGAAATGATAATACTATACGTCGTACCACCTCCGACGACTATACAATACTGAATAGGTAGGTACTTGCACACACACACTAACATATTATTATATTACAATATTTTAATATGATACACTTAACCTTAACGTATGCAAAAAACGACCGACTAAAATTTAGTTGGTGACCAAAACACACGTTTACAATACGGTTAGTAGTCGCATGCCTCGCGTCTCATCGCGTGTACCCACCTACCTACCTAATAATTTTTCGTAAAAATATAATATTTTAAACATCTTTTCCTTGTACTCGACAGCGGCGGCGGCGATCGCGTCGATTTCGAGGCCGAACAACGTCCAAGACGGAAAACGTACCAAACATCTCACCGTCGTACATCTTTAATAGGTAATAATAATAATAATAATAATAATAATAATAATAATAATATACGTAGTGTAGTGAACGGGATGTGACACATATAAATATAATATATTTAAAAAAAAAATAAACGCCAAACGCCGCAGATCTGGAAGAATAATTGGCTCGCGATGGACCGTACACACGTCGTCATGTACGCGCAGCTTACAGCATCATCACAATATTGTGTAGCGTTCGCGAAACACGATGACAATATAATGACGTCGTGTCACCGTCGTGTGCAGTGGATGGACAGTGTTTGTTGTCTACGCCGACAGTCTCGTCAGTCCGAATCGCCGCACGAATCGCTCAGCGACAGGCCGGAGTACCGGCGGCGTCGCTGCCGGCGGCAGTCGGCGGGCAGCACCGACGAAGACGACGCGGACGGCCGCCGGTGGCCGGGCGTCGCGGCTTTCGCGGCCGCCGCCGCGGTGGCCGATGAGGAACACGTGTACGAGTAGTATTTGCCGCGGCGGTCCGCGGCGGCGGCCGAGGTGGACGCGGTATCGGGCGCGGCGGGCGCGGCGGACGCGGACGGCCGGCGGTGGCGGGGCGACGGCGGCCGGTCGCCCGAGTCGGTGCTCAGCGACGTGGTGGACAGGTCGTCCAGGAAGTCAAAGTTGGAGATGGCCTCTCGCTCCTTGTCGCCGAACCGGACGAAGAAGTCGCTCCGTCCCACGATCGACTGCCGGAGTCCGGCCGCCGGGCACCGGAGCACGCCGAACCCGTCCCGGATGGCGGACGCTGAAAAACCACGATGCAATGTTAAATATTGTCGTTATACCCATCGTTGAAACGGGTGAGCAAAACGGGACTACGGTTTAGTAGTGTTATGAAAATGACCAGGGGGGGGTTCTCTAGCTAGGGTCAGTTTTTAATCATACATCGCTAATTCGATTTATAAATATTATATACAATGCCGGGTAAACTGTTATTAAATCATTTTACTTTATTTACATCACCAATGCAATATCAAATGTTATCGGTGCATGTTTAATGAATAATAATAATAATATTATCATATCATTTATTATTTATGATATAAATTAATATGCGGTCAACTTGTCAACTTATAAGTTACACCAAACGATAGACTACGAACACATACTATAAATTATAAACTACCTATTTATATTTTTATTTTTATCAAATTTTATATCAGATAAGAAGTATATACTGTCACTGAATAAAGTGACCAAACTTGAGGGTTAAAAATTTAGGTATAGCAATCTAAAATTGTTTTTTAAAAATCCTGTTTTAGCGAGTAAATTATAAATGATAAAAATTGCTGAAACTATCGATGAAGGTACCTAGACAGGCATTATATACAATATACATAATACATGTACATTGTACAATGTACATTTAATATTTATACGATGTATCATACAAACATTTTGAACATTAAACTGCCTATTATATTACTTATCAGAAGCAATTTGATTTTAATGTAAGATTATATTATATTATAGCTCCCTATGCAGCACGATTGGCAGGATACCATTCAAATGTTTGCTTCACTTCTCTGTTCGCATACACTTCAAAAACAAACATAAAATTTAAATGATGGTTCGTCATTCGATATATACTATAGGTATAAGGTATAATGTTTTAAAGCTTTCAAACATTTCGACGGGATTTTGAGCAATCCAGACTCTTTAAATATTTTATTATTTAAATTAAAAATGATAAGAAATACATTATCGATGCAGCACCACTATTTGTAAATCCTTTAGGGCTTTCTTCCTATGTTAAGTAAAACCGAAAGAGAAAGTATTACGAAAACAGACGATTTTAATAATAATAAAAGAGAAAATCCTAATCTCTTGAAATGTCGGTTATTGTCTTGATAGACATAAAGTTGAGAAAAATACGGAAGCAAACACGCTACAAGTACGTCATATATCGCTGATCCGGACCGCAATCCAAAATCTAGGTTATGGCGGGAAAAGTTCAAGTTAGCTGTACCATCCTCAAGCCATCAACCCACGGTACCAAGCAAACAGTTTACCTTTTTTTTGTCTGCGAACCCGGTGCAACCTATGCAGACGGTTGTACGATTCCTCGTTTGATGCATCGATTCCGGCTTCGGTAGTCCGTCGTCTGCCGACTTGACGAGCGATATCGTCGTCGTTCGGGTCACGTTCGTCGTCACTACTGTCGTCGGTTGTATCATTGCAGCCACTGCCACCAGCTCTGCCACTACAACTTCCGCCACTGACGCCACTGCTGCAGCTGTCGTCGTCGTCTTCACCTGTCGATGCGCTACTCGTGCTGCTAGAAGAACTTCTACTGGCGGCCAACATAACGTCTAACAAGTTTGCTCGTTCCTGCAAATAGGAAATCACGTTAGAACGGGTAACAATATAAGTGAAAACTGCAGAATTAAATAAATCTATATAATATATAATCACAAAAACAGTAACTTGAGTTTAGTTTTGTTTTGCTGGTGATACGTGTGTTTGTATATAGTTGCGTTCTTTAGTATGTTAGCTTTGCTTTTATTCAAAAAATATATAAAGAGAAAACATGTAAGTAGGCATTGTATGATGCTCTATTTATAAATTCTGCGTGAAAATACTAATTTATTAACGTGTTGGTAAAAATACATATATCATGATTACATTAACCGCATCACCCATTGACAATTACAAACGTGGGTTGATTAATAATACATTTTTAGTGGAGATAAATGAGACTAATTTGTTGGTATTGGTTGTCAACCATTATTTACCTTTAAGACTTGGAATGTTTGCATATTATATGCTGAATTAAATGAAACATCAACTCACTCGATTTCATAAAAATTGATTATTATTCCACTTAATTTTACATCATTTATACTTATATATTATAAGGTAACATCGTTATTCGAAGCTGCAGAAGTTCGGTATTTGAGCGTAAACGATGTTGTTGCGATTTGGACGAGTTTGTTTATTATTATACACGAGTATACTATGATTGCAGTTATATAGTAGTCAATACATTTTGACGCGAATTATGTTTTACAGTGAAGTATAATATAACTGCAATATTATAAAATATGCGTACACTACACAGAATTATTGTTTTATTTCCCGGGAGCACCCATAAAATAACAAAATAAAATGTAAACAATACGATTCATCGATAAAATTGTTTTAATTTTTTATTTACAATAAAATGTATTTTAATATTTTAATATTATATTGTTACCTCGTAACGATCGTATACTGCCATGCGACCAATTTCGATTATCGGATAATAAAAGTTACAGATATTGAATAATATTATAGTCGTATAATAAAATAATAATTTATGTAGTATTCAAATAATTATCATTACATTGAATATTTGTATTTCGGTATTTAAAGTTTGAACTGCCGTGCGACAGTCTCGGGCGCCGACGTAGGATAGAATAAATATTTCATATATTATATTATTGTTATTATACAAATATTATTCACTATAGCTGGAGTGGATGAGCGTTTTTAATGTTCTGTTTCAGCTGATAACTGCATTAAGCCTAATTGAGTATTAAAGTACGCATAGCGTGATTATTAGGAAATCATCTATATATAATCAGATTACAGTCTTTAAAGGTCTTATCATCGCGTAGTTTATTACATTCAAATACTGCAGGAGATTATCGAAAACTGATTTCCTTGTGGTAAATTTGATTATGCGGGGTTGTAATGACATTATTATATAAAAAATAAAAACTATATAGACGAAAATAATTATCCAAACAAATAATAATTTATTTAATTCCATAGACTTTGTATTCGGGTTTCTGTTACGCCAATGACTGTCTAAAACTATTTTTAACCCTTTCAGGCCCACTACTAGAAATACTTAAAATTGTATGGTTTTTTTTTTCTAATATTACTATACAGAGCTCAAATAAGAAAAAAAAATTTTTTTTTTTTGATTTTCATGAAAAGCTCAAAGTTTTCCAGACCTGATGCCATGTGGCATCATTGGGAACATAGGGGTACTCATTTTAAACTTTTCAAAAAATAACTTTATTTCTTACAAAATATTAAAACATCACATTTTTAACAATTTATCACATTAAAATAGTAACTTGTTGTATATAAATAATAATAAAAATAACAATATCAATTAAAATAGTAACTTGTTGTATATAAATTATAAATAATAATAAAAATAACAATATCAATCAATAGTAATAGAAACTTATTTCTCATGGTAACTTTTGAAACAATTCCGACTAGAATTAAAGCATAAAGCCACATTGCATTTTGAACATTTTGTTCTGGAGTATGGTTGAACACAAAATTTACATCTTTTTTTGTCATCAGATAGTTCAGGCCAATGTTGATAACCATCAAATCTCACATCTGGAACTGGTGCATTTGATCTCTTGTATCTGTTCTTACTCGGTGGTGTCAAAGAAGATTTTCTTGTGTTTATTTTGTCTTTTCCAGCCTTCAGTAGACCTAATGCAATATTCATCTTGAATATTAGTAAAGAATCATGCTTTCCCAAGAACCTGTAACCCAATTAGCTGGTAACTGTTCATTTTCTTTTTCAACATCAGCTTCTTCAGTATTGTCACTTTTGTTTAATAAATCTTGTGTTAAAGATATTTCACCATCTAAGGGGCATTGTTCTCTTTCCTTAAGTTCAAAAGATATTATAGAAACAATAAACATAATAAAAATTACAATTTATTTACCAAATTGTCCATTTCAGCATTATTCAAATCTATAAACTCTGTAATTTCAGCAATATGTTGAATAATAATTTGTTCTTCATTGAGATCATCTTCATCATCATTAAAATCTTCTATATCAGACATATCTCCTCTAAGGAGGTTTTCTATTTCAGCATCATTTAGAGCCATAGTATAAATTTACTGAAAAAAATGAAAGTAATATTTGCACAATAAAATATATACTCGTATAGAACCAATGATGCCAATTGGAATCATCAAATAACATTCTCGTAACAGCCAAAATAACAATAACACAATTAAACTAAAGACATTTTTAGAATAATCTGCGTATTTTACACAAGAAAATGTAATTGCAAGCATAATAAAATATAAATTACTTACCGAAAATTGAGGAAATAAATCTAAAAGTAGTTCCCGTCGTAACGGTTGAAAAAATTTGACAACAACTGATAATAATATTATCAATGATCATTTTATCGTTAAAACAGTGATACCAATGGATAGAACACAAAATTTCTTATAAGAATTGATTCCATATGGAATCATTGGGCTCATCATAAAAATAAGAAAAATTACTAAATATTATGATTCCATATGGCATCACTGGGTCTGAAAGGGTTAAAGTATTATAATATTATTCATATTATATAACATATATTATGTTGTCATAAAGTCAAAAAATGCCATAACATTGATACACGATATATTTATATAATTTATATAACGTCATATGCCTTATTTTATTGAAAAGAATAAATCAATGAATTGTCATTAGTAGGGTTCTAACTTATACGCTCTAAAAATATATATTATTATATTCAATATGTTTCAGTAACGGATACATAGACGGGGATTATTTCTTCCCTTGGGTCGAGTTAAGTTCTAAAATATATGTATCGGTTAGTTTTTATAAGCCAAGTAAAATTAAAGGGGATTCGATACAAACTTTTTGAGGAGTTTCATATAGGCAATATATTATGCAATTGTGTAATTTGAATGTGTGTTGAATAGTAAATGATCATTATACAATTATTATTATTATTATTATTATTATTATTATAGCGTGTACTACATTACTACGTATGACTGTTGTTAAGTCTACACTGTTATAACTTATAAGTTCACAAATCAATATAGCCAGTTAAGTGGCCAAACAATATTATCGTTTTCTCAATAAGTATCGATATTGAGCGAATTGTAACTATTAATATTTTAGTTATCCGATAAAATGTGAAAATGCAAGAAACTCGTTAGACGGTCATCTAACTGCTTCTATTGCTTCTAATTACTATATGTACAAAAGTTTAAACGATATTTTCGAGCAAACTAACCTTAGGATCGGCGAAGTCGATGTCTCGTTCGACGTGCACCCATCCGGTGGGACAACAGCACGCCTCGTCCAGGTCGGGCGACGACGACGGAGAACGACGCGGGACCGGATCATCATCGGGTGACGTGCTGAACAGGGGATGGCCTTCACCACAACCGTCCATCCAGTTCAATTGATCGATCAGATCCTTGGACGAGGCGGCCGCCCACGCGGGCACCATGCACACCGTCGTGTCGGCCGTGCAACCGCTACTCGAACCACCGGCGTACGACGACGGCGGTTGTGGGGACGTCGACTTGGCCGACGCTTCTTCGTCCTCCTCCACCACGGTCCTGAGCAGCGTGGACAGCGGCGTAGACGCGGCCGTGGGCGATCGGTCGGCAACGTAACTGCAGTCTTCGGGCAGGCACTCGATCTCCACGTCACTGCCGCACAACCCGCTGTCCTTGGAGTTGAGCAGGTTGTCGCTGCAGCTGTTACTGTCGTACGTCTGGTGCACCGCCGGAAGTGCGGACGGCGGCGCAGGATTTGATGACGGCACTGTCAGCAGTGACGGTGGCGTCTGAGGCCTCAGATCGGCAGCGGGCAGGTCGGAATGGAGGAGTTCTTCGGTCGCGACCGCGGGTGACGCGGCTCGCGGCGGTTCTCGTTTGTCTTCGGCTTGCCGGGACAAGCAGTACTGCTGTTGTTCGGCGATAAAGTCCAGCACGCTCTGTAGCGCTTGGTCGCGGTCCAATTGCGCCTCGACCACCGGCGGTGTCCGATGATCGCATCCTCCGCCCGTCACGCTTCGCGACGAGGTGGAGGCCAGGCTTTTGGAGCTTTCGAACTTGACCAGTCGGTAAAAGTCACGAGTGAAGTCGGTGCCGGCGATCGGCCCGGGTGGTGGTAGCAGTTCGATGCTGTCCACGGAGCAGCTGACCGATGACCTCTTTGAAGGTGGCGTGTCGGCAACCGCGTACTCATCCGCGCTCGACCACGAGTCGCCTCCCGGCGAACCCGAACCGTACGACAGCTGTTGGTGTTGTAATTGATGCTGGTTGTTGTTGTTGTGGTGGTTGTGGTTGTGGTGCTGATTGTGGTGCTGCTGTTGCTGACAGTCGTGCTGATGGTGATTGTGCACCTGAATCTGGCCCTGCTGTACGTAGTGTTGCTGTTGGTGGTGCTGATGCGGATGTTGGTGATGGTGTTGGTGGTTTTGCTGGAAGTGGTACCACGACATGTCTCTGGTCGATCCCATATCCTGCAACAGGTCACCTTTTCGGCCGCCCGACGTCGACGACGAACCGGTCGCGTCGTCTTCCTCGATGCACGGCAACGACTGTTGCAGTTTTCCGTCCACCGACGACATCCGCTTCCAGCCATTTGACGCACAGGTGCCGTCGTCCATGCTCCAGTCTTCCAGCTCAGCCGCGTCGTACTCCATCCGTTGCTGGATGGCGGTGCGCGTCTCGTCCAATCTGAGCCAGTGCTGCACATAGTCCATGTCCCAAAGCTCACCGCCGCTGTACCACGACGTCCGGTCCTCGTCCTCGACGAAACCGCCGGTGGCCGCGGCCAGCTTCAGGAAAAGATGCGAGTCCGAGTAGCTTCGCATGATGTTATGCACCGCCGGGACACAGCGCAGCGGTGGGTAGCTGTGACGCGGGTTGATGAAGCTGAACGACAGGCTGAGCGGCACGAATATCACGTCTGTGTCCTCGCTGTTCATCACCCTGCAACGCGTAACGTAATTGTTCATAAATCGTACAACATACATAATATACATGAGGTTGATACGTGTATTTATGTATATGTAAAAAACATTTATATTTCGTTTTTGTACACTTTTTAACGACATAAACTAGGTACCACAAAATTAAGGAAATTTAAGAATATAATGTAAGTATTGTATGTGGACTAAAAGGTAATACTTATATGAATATAAAGGCTCTAATACTAAATAGCAATATACCATAATAAAATAGTATTATAACAAAAACACCTATTACAAATAAGCCAATAAGCGTTGTCAAAACAACATGCTAATAAGCAGTCGTATAATAATCATGAAAACACAGTAATTACTTTTAAATGGACAAATCAACTCTTCTTATGAACTCAAATCAATATCAATCATTTACTTATCATCTTATTAAACACTTAGCAACAATACTCGTAATGGTGATTAATAGAGTCCTCTGAAAAATATGTCTATAACTATAACCCTTTTTATGAAACCATGAAATTATTATCAGTGACTTATCAGTAAACCATGTGTTATTTTTTAGGTTATTCTTTTAATAATTTTGTAACTTGCCCGATTGCTATTATTTTTCAGCAGAACGAGTAAATTATTCAATCGGCCATCGTGAACACCACGGACGCAGACACACAGTTAGTGTAGATTGCCATAACGAATCGACAAGAATATATTTTTTTTTCAAATGAGTTCGTGTCTCTTATTATTTTTTTTTCATATCCATTAAAGTCGATTTATTCGAAACGGTCCATTAATACACAGATCGTTTAATGTAATTGCCCGTGGTTGGAATACATTTTATGCGGCCCGCGACATTTATTCAACCCTAACTGGCACTTTGCATGTAGTTAAAAACTATATAATGGCTCAATATACATAGTGTCCGCAAAGTTAACCGTTGTCGTATTCAGTATTGCCGTTAAATAAAAATAACAACTATTATCGATCTATACGAGAAATTACTTATCCAGACGAATAATAATAATTTCACTGTAGATACGTTGAGTGGTAGCTACTTATATCAGACACCTATTTAATTATAATAAATGAAAAAAAATCGTCTTACATCTAACATTTTTTGTTTTCTCGAACCTTATCAATCATATAATATAAAATAATATTAATATTTTTTGTTAAAGACCATTTACCAGAGCATCTCACCAATTTTCACCTGTAATTGATGATATAGGTATTCATCGCATAAAAAAACAGACGATTATAGTATTATACGGCGGCAGTTAAACGTACAAAACTATATTACGTTATATTATATAAACTCTATTATTGTTTTTTTTCGGATTAATCACGTTGAACCACGTTTATAAGTTTATAACAGTCAGTAATTAATTTATTCTTGGCTACGAAGCGTTTATAAGATTATAAAAGGGTCTGTTGCTTTGACAATATTGTCTTCGGTTTTTTTTTTTTGAGTATTTATTTGTTGAGAATTTGATTAATGACGAAAATAATTATTTCAGTGAAATTAATATAAACTTGCTTTTACTATCATTAATAATATACCTTAAACGGTCCGTAATGACTTGGCTAACAGCTTTCCAGTTTAGCAACGAATAATAATACACTAGTTATATTAATACATTATACATATACTATTTAATTGGACTGTTTATTTTGGAAAAAAACGATGTAACTAATTATAACTATGCGCATTGCGTGTAATTAACACGTAGTAAATAGATGGGACTGGTAGAAGAGGTATATTTGGGTAATTAAGTTCAACGATACTGAGTCCTTATCTAGAAGAGAAATGCGTAATCGTACGCGTAGTAGAGTAGCAAGTAGCAAGTATTATTATAATACATTTTGAGATTCAACTAAAACTTTACGATATTATGATTGGGTAGGATTATATTGTTCAGGTGTAGATCCTGTTTTCGAAAAAAGTAATCTCAAAACATTAATTATTCAAAAAAAAAAATGTAATAAAATGTATTATTATCATTGTGTTGAAAACTATTTATGGTATTAAATGTTATTTTTTGTGCAGAACTCCTAAATACTTGATATTTCTTAATCTAATCTATGTAATAAAAAATTTAGAACGAATCTCTTTGGGTAGGTATAATATCATCTCGTATAAATGATTTTTATTGAATCGTGAGTGAGTATTGTTAGGTACTTATTCTGGTATTTTCTTATTAGACATAATAACATTAATAACAGCTATTCAAAAAGTTAAAATAATACGTACCTAGAACACGGCGATGATTCCATGAGCGCGTTCGATTCGTTCTCGTTGGCTTCCTTCACGTCTTCCAAACCTTTGGTAGACGGAGGTTCGGTTGTGCCTTGCACGTCGCTCGACATGGTCGAATACCCTTCGTCTCGGTTACCACTCTCAGGCGTCTCGTCACCGAGCACTCTGTCGCATTTTGTCGTCTCTTCGGCTATTTAACAATGAACAATGCACACGATTAAGTTTTTTTTTTGTTTTTAACTTCCCCTTCCTTTTATTCTAAAATTAAGAAACTATTATAATAAAAATGACCGTCAGCCGTTTTCCCACATTACAAAATACTCAAAATATTTTACCTGAAATTTGATTGGCTATTTTTGTAAACATTTTATAATTTGTTTTTTCGATTTATTTTTTAGTTATTTGTAAGTTATGATCCTGCCCGAGTGGTAAAATAGTTCGTGTATGAGAAAACAAATGAAATGTTATAGTAAAATGTGTACACTGTACACTGTACAGATGGCGCCACAAATATGATATTTCTATTTTATCATTCAGTTTTCCAAGAGTTGAGACACCATAGACAAAAGTATAGGTATATAACCGTCTCATCAATATTCTTAAACAATGAAAAGTTTTTATTGAAAACCACATAAAATTCGGCTTAGAAATTTGTGAGTTTATTATGGAAAAACAAAATAATAAGCGCAATCCCTTCATATTTTATTATTAAAATTTTGATAGGTAGGTATATATATTTATAAATATATTCATTTTTATGTTTGTAAGCGGTTGGTAACATATTTTCATACATTTTATGCAGAAGCGGTCAATCAAATATTATATATAATTTCAATAATGTGCATATATATATTGCTTCTATATATACGATAATATAATCATAAATCATAATATATCATTATCTCACCGTTATGCGAGCAACAAATCTCTAAATTCAACGACTGTGGTCTGTGGTATGATACGGCTGCCTGCCACCCATCATTTTTTAACCTCTTCAGCCCCTTTGTGAGATCGCAGCTTGCTGGTCGCTCAATAGCCATTTTATGCTGGACAAAAAAAAATTAATAATTATTGTTAAATAAGCAATACCATCACAACAGAAAAATGTTATTATTAAAAAAAAAAAGGAAAAATGAATAATATAACATCAAAGATAAATATTATAAAAATATTGTGAAACTCACCACGGACGGCGACCGGTGGATATCAAACATAACAGACCTACTCTCAGCCACCGGCATCGTGGTCTGTGAATAGTTGATCTTTTGGCCCTGTAGTCGTTGCACCAGAAGTGCGGATAGTGCGCAGTTACCGGTCTCGAGCTCTTTGACGCGGTGCTGTAGTGAGGATATTTCTTCTCGCAGACCCTGCGAGCCAACGAGAAAGTTATTTTCGTCATATTATCATAATGATGCTGACGAAAAATGTACTAGTATTGAATAGGTTTGTTCTAATATTTAATTGTAAACCGGGGCAACATATTATCAAAATATAATAGGATTTACAAATTCAAATTTTTATAAAATACTGATAATTATAGAAAAATGTAATATTGTACGTATATGTTTTTAAATGAATTAGTCATTTTTATATTTCCGGAAATATTGCCAACTGTTTCATGATAAAACAACTGGATATATTCCGGATGTCCTTGTGAACTATTTTCGATTATAATATTACAAGTGATACAGTCGATTGACGTACATTTATTAAAAACTCCTACGCTAAGAAATATTTAAAAATAAATCTAAAAATAATTTTAATAATATATACATAAAATTATCGTTGTGTTATAGTCTGTCATGGCAATGATGCGTACCTTTTGTGACAGTACAGCTTTGACCACCTGTTTGGCCACGTCGTCCAGACACCTCTCGTACTGTTTGCGCTGTTGTTCACCCTCACGTTCGATGCGACTTTTCTCGTGTTCCAATATCCGGAGCCGTTCGACCAACGCTTTTTGCACTTGGCTGATGCCCTGCGGAAGACAAACAAAATATAAGATCAAACGTGTCGTATTGCGAGTCATGCGGCTGTCACGTAAACGCTAGTTCGACCTTTCCCCAAAATCTCTTTAATGTTATTTATTTGTGTTTGTTTTTTTCTTGTATGTGTTTAGTGTTTACAAATCAAAAAGATGCATTTACAATTTATTTAGTTAACAGAATAAGGAGGGCGAATTCGTCATTCATAAAGATTAAGGGCCCTTTACATACTATATTGTATTAGTATTATACACATTACCGTTGCTTCGAGAGTGTCTATCTGCTTCTTCAATGTTTCGTTTTCAATCTTGAGTTTGGTGATTGCGTTTTGAAGTTGTAAGATTTGATTCTGAAACAAACAAAAAACGGATTAATTAATATAATATCACACGATTTGTAACGATGTTACAAAGTGATTAAAGATGCTTAGGACCGGTTAATATTATCGCTTATCAGTCTGTAATTAAAGTTTCAATTTTTTAGCCTAAGTCACAAGTGCTTAACAAATATATTTGTTTTTATTGGATTGCGATTTGCTAGCACGGATTTTCAAAAAATTATAATTTTTCCTCCAAATTTCAAATCACATTGCGTTATTATTCTATCAAGTTAGATTTTGATATTATATCACTGTATCCTAATCATTCGTATACCGTTTATGCATGTGTAATTTTTTGTATTATTAGTTATTACCATAGAATATCGGGTTCGAACTGGTACTTTATCACGGTATCTAGTAATAGTTTAAAAATACTTTCAAGTACAATTTTAAGATTAAAAATGCATCTATATATCTTCAGCGACTTAGACTCCGCGTTCTGATGATAACATCGGTTCAGGAGAACGCGCTGTTATATATAACGTGATGAGGTCCGCGGGGATTTAGACATACATATTATATATTTATATAATATAGCTACGGCAGCCAACGTGATCGCGACGTCAGCGATTTGTTTTTCTGTTTTCCGAAAAGTGCACGTCCGAGTATGTGATGCGTACAACATACACACCTATACATTTCCACGCGTACCTGGCTGACTGCAGTGGTGTATATTATCATATTATACACAAGCATACCTACGGGGCGGAAACAACCGCGGAAGATTTATAGACTCGCGACTGCGAGGCACGTCTGTCGGCCGATCCGCAGAGAGAATAGCTGGTATACGAGTATATAGATGTGTGTGCGAGAGAGAAAAAAAGTCCGAGCAGTTCGAAAAGCGTACCATTAATCTTAAGCCGGCTGCGGATCTCCCCCGGCACCGGCCGAATAAATAAATAAATTGATACCGTCGTGCCAAACCCCCTCTCCCACCTGCCTTTTTTTAATCACCCTTTCTCTAAACATCCCAAATCTGCCGTACAATATAAGTCTCTTTGCGATCTTATATACATATAAAATATATACGATTATATATACGTAAATGTGTTCATGTAAATGTATAAGCGTGAGGTGTTTGGGTAAGTTTTACGGTCGGGTAGAAGCTCGAGGCTCAAAGGCCTCTCTTGGAAATAAATATATACATCGATACGGCGGTATAACCGTTAGGCGAGAAGACTTGCCGAGACGGGCAATGCAGACAATGATAATAACAATTCCGCTGCCACAAGGTCAATGATAATCTACCGGACAACGGCGGAATTTAAATTAAAAAATAAATACAATACATCGATGATCGTTATTATGTTGTACTTCGCTCGATTTGACGTTAATCGCACTTCGCGCCGCGTTGTTAAACTATATAATGTCTACGCTATACGTGTTGCGTTAATTCCTCGGACGCCCGCGAGTCACGATCGATCGATAATTACATGTTCTATAATAATTATTATACGGACGAGGTATAATAATATAACAACAGTTACATTTCACGTCGTCAGAGAATTTAATCTTGATTTCGGATTTAGTAGGCTGCCTGTTTATTTTACAACGTTTTAAAACATTCTCTGAAACACGATTTCCATTTCCAAGCAGCAACGATTTAATTAGCAAAAGTATAAAGGTTCTCGAACGGATTGTTCACTGTTGCAGTATAGGGTAATACAATCTTGCGATAGTTATAATTATTATTTAAGTCAATTAAAACGGGATTGACGTTCGACTTTTGGTGCTTATAAGCTTTCAACGAGCGACCCCATGAATGATTTATTTATTAAAGTATATATAGTTATTATTGATTATTATATAAGTAATAAGTTGGACATGCGAGATTAAAGCAATTAATTATGTCTGCTAGTACTATAGGTATTCAAGATATTATTAATATTATTTGTAGTTTGCGCTGACTTATGATATAATAACATTTATAACATTTGTCGTTTTCACGAAATCAAATTAATATAATCCCTATAGTCGTCGGTATTGTATCAGAATATAACAATTGTTATTGGACGATTAAAGTACGGTCGAGACGAGCGGTGCGTCAAATTATGTACAAATAAATAATTCATTTGAATTCGGGCAAAAGCAACGCGAGAGGTTTAACCTGTCACGTGTGTTAAATTATTCACGACGAAAAAGGGTCTTACACCAGCGGCGGCGCGCCCGTCGGGATTTACGCGTGTTTTCCGTGTTATCAATCGCGAAGAGATGACCCGACGAAACGGGCGATGATACATGTATAATACATATGTGAGAATTAAAAGCGCCATAAATTCTCCGCAGAAATAATAGTTGATCTGTTTTATTTTTTTTTACCGATTTCGTGACGTTTACAGCTTTTGTAGATATGCGTCTCCAGGTGGTGTTTTGACAGACGATATAATGTAATATTATGTAAGTAATTTATCAATTTTTAGACGTGACATCAATCTTAAAATAAGATTTACGCGTTGTTTGACATTTTATCTTGTTAAGCCGGCTTCGGACGGGGTGACAGGTTCGTAGAAGCGTGACACTTATATGATGTGAATATGTCCACGCGATTTGTGGCATTTATCACAGGAATACTTGTTCAATATTTAAATATTGCCGCAAATCATGTGAGACCATTTGACTGTCTGATTCAAAATTTGGTAACGAGGCATCTTACAATAATCACTTGAAAAACCATTGTTACACTTGTTCCGGCGCTATTCTGTAGTGCAGTTATTTTATAATTTGAGTTTGTTTCATGAAGAATTTATTTAGAATTTAGTCGTCAATTTTTTCTGATCAAAATATTTCACGCCATCTTTGTTAGAGAGTATCAGGATATCTATAGCGTCATAGCGAATCACCGATTTCGTATAATATTTTGTTATTTATAATATTATATAGTTGAATTTGACGTATTATTCGGATGTAATCCACAATTATTAGCCATGAAACACCGAGACCTTCCGTCTACAGTTGATGGTGTCTGTAATTTCTGTATTTATGATAATCAGTTATAATAATAATTTAAAGATTTCAAAGACAAAATTTTGGTATATTTTTAATTTTTAGAAATCTGATTATTCCACCCAACAATAACAAATCTTTCGATATTCTACATAATATTAAGATATTATGATCAAAAGCGAAATTTGAAGGAGCTTCTAGATTATTGATATCGAAACCGCCTTGACGGCACTGTGCTCCTGCAGTATCAAACGACTAGCAATATAATACTATTCTCCGAAGCAGTAGGTGTATATCATTAATTTAATAACACTTGAAATGCATTTATAACGAGCGCTTATATTATATTATACTATTTTAATAGTTATAATATTATATATATTATAGTTCTATTCGTTTTATATACCGGTGAACAGGTACATAATACTATATTTTGTTTTCTAAAGAAAACACTTCTCTAATGGCCATCCGCAACGGGTTTAAACTTTAAATTTTCATACTACCCACCAAACTTCCGTATATGGTATAGGTACGCCACGTATTCTGAACGGTCATTCATTTTTTTTATGTTCATTTATTTATGGAAATTAACATATTATTGCTATATTATGTACTATTACCTGTAACGCTGTATATAAATATAACCGTGTAAAGTTTTTTAGGTGTGAAGCTTTTAACCTAATGGAACGAATGTAATCATTATAACTATTATTATTATATTATGCTACGGCGGGTAATAGCTATAAGAATAGAATTTTACCCCTCGAGAAACGAGTGCGAGCGGCGCAGTAATTTTAATAAATTTATGTTCATTTCCAGCGTATACCTTCCGCGCGTCGGTGTATGTAATATTATATAAAATACGTAAAACTATTATAATATTACCGTCTAGCTAGGGCTTTTCATTTCGAATACGCGTAAATTAATTTCAAAATGCAGATAAATTGTTTCAGTCCAGCGAGTCCAAAAAAAGTTTTATAGAAACAAAATAAAAGTAATATGATGTGTTTTACAAACTACCGCATTAATCAACGCACAGATGTATATACAGAATACACGTAATACACAATCAATAAATTACTCGAAAAATTATTTTTTAATTTGCACTTATGTTTATATAAGACCATAAACTAACGTACAATCGCATCTAGTTTAAATGTGTGTAAACAAGGGTAAGTGAATTAAAACCGTCCTCTGAATTATAATCAACAGTTGCTATTATTCCCAATTATTGATGCAAGAACTTTTACTGCGACGTTATTCCTATCGGTTTGTTTACACACAAAAACAACACGCCGATAAAAAATTTAATTATAATGTTATATTGTATTAGCTTATTATAATTTTTCGTGAAAAAAAGGGTTAAAATGTATTTTTCGTCGTCGAGTGTCGAGTTTACAAGTTAAAAATGGAAAACAGCGTGCATTTTTAATTCTTAATTATTTCCGAAAGTTATCGTCGGACCGGGAAATAAACAAAACGAAGTTCACTGAATCCTACATTATTTTCTCCCTGTAAAAAAATGCACTATAAATAATACGCGTTTAATATTTTAAAACGAAAAACCGTAGGTATACCTATAAATATTTGTGTCGTGGCGTAAAAACGTACATATTTTTAAAGCAGGTTTTCAAAAATGCATAATAAACAATAACCGCGGCAGCTGTTTTACAACGAACAATTGACCATGATAATATTATAATGTATACAAAAAAACGTATTCGGTCTATCATGACGGTCACACCTCAAAAAGGTTAGCGTGTTTCTAGGGCGGCATCACGGAGAGTTAGTAAAAAAAATAAGGAATAGAAAGATGTGGTCCAGAGTTCAAAACGATTTTAATGGAAGGTTCGTTCACGAATCACAGATTCACGGGTGTATATAATATAAATTATTCAAATCATACGTTTTACATGTGTATGTAAATTAAACGCATGTTTTGATACTTGAAAAAACTACCAAAATAACGCGCGTTGGAAACTTATAACATTGTGTTATATATATTATATACATATATTAAAATACTTAACTACAGTGGTTGGAATAGATAGGGAAACAGCGGGAGACGAAAACCGAGGAAAGCGACTTTACGCGTATTATAATATCGACGAAACGACAGTTATACATTATTATTATATTATTGTTTTTATTACAATTAAGTTTCTAAAATCATGACGCCATTCATTTTTCCGGACCTTAAGTATATTATTATGCGTAAACCGACTAAAAAAATACAGTATTTTATATATTTTATTTTTGTTCTTAATTTTGAGACGATTTATGGCAAGGAAGGAAATCATTTTTCGTTAGACGTTAAGCACAGCGCTTATATATACTAACAAAGATTTTCATCGACGTAGAATGTCGAGACTACCGAGCGAATATGCATGTATAGTGGTGGCCAAATAAATCTTCGGGCCTGTCCTCTGCACTGGCCGTCCCTCCAACCCGCTCAACTTCTCTCTTCTTCCCTGTAGACCGTGTGGTGGCGATGGCGGTCGTTTATAATGATAATATTATTGTAATCGAGTGAATACCGTGAAGGGGCGACAAAAAAAAAAAAAAAGAATAACGTTAAAAATCTCCTGCACCCTCATCGCCAAACCGAAGACGGAAACGACACGGTTGAAATAGATTGAGAGAAGGCAGAGATAGATAGTGAGAAGAATAACATTTCGCTTACCTCCCCTTATCGTCAGGCCAACAGCATCCCACTACCTCATTCCTTCAGGGGTAACTTTCTTGACGTGAAAACCAGCTGGTCTGCAGGCATAACGTAAGCGACTTGTGTATAGTACGCTTGTAACTTTGTTCGTATTTTACCACGGTATCCGCGCCAGCCGAAGGGGATCTCCTAGCAGCTATATGAAAGTATTATAATATCGTTTAAGCCCACGGAGGTCCCCGGATTCCGTTAATTGCTGTCAGCTGCTGTCCCTGACGTTTCAATTAAACTCGCTGCGCTGGCGAGCAGGTGCAGGTGGCGCGGACAAGGATTTTCTCTCCAAGCAGCTTTTGCCGGTCACACTCCCCAGGCCTTAGTGCGATGAACAGCAGCGGACTGTAGTATAGTATAGCGTATACCTAGCTTATACACGATATAATACGTATATATTTTATATACACTTAGTGTGGTCTCCGGTGAAAGCAAACAGATGTTTCGCAGGACGCGTGACCGAAACAATTGCGGTAAAATATATAACATATACTTAGTGTATGGTGTATAACATAATATGTATATCGATTAAACGTCCTTCCGATTAAGGAATAAGGATCACGTTACACCTGCCATCGCGGTCTGCGTAAAATAATTTGAAATCCCCCTCATTTTTTTCGTCGACAGTCGTGGCGTATGACCCTATCGATTATACTATATAAATCTTATGATACAGTAGATTTTATTAATCGACGGTATAGGATTTGTTTTATAGCTAACCATAGGAATAATATAATTAGTACTAATATATACGTCAGCGGAAATATAAAAAAAGACTGCATTCATACTCATTTTATTGTACGGAACAAACTAAAATTATAATTACATATTTTACTTTATATAATATACTATATACTATATAGTGACTCTAGTGAACGAAAATAAATCATATAAATATTACAACTAAAATATAATCAACACATATTATTACGGAGTTTAATTGGTTATGTCACATTTTTATAGTATTCATAATAAAATAATATATAATATTATTGACGCGGTGACAAAAATCATGACAATATATAGTATATCTGTAAACAAATCATGTTTATGGGACAGTTAAAAAAAAAATCATATTAAAAATATCAATGTAAAAATTGTTTGAAAAATAAAATGATCATGTTTATTCAATTATAATACATAATGGTTTATAGTTTATTTATTTTAATAAATATTAAATACTGTCGAATACTACAGAAAGCATTGTTGGTTTTTTAGTACTACAAATATTCAAACGGTTGCAAGCCGCAGCTGTTTGACTAAAATACGATGTTTAAAAAAAAAATAAAAGCAAATATTTTAAATGCTTAGTGTGCAATTCATTTAAAATCGTTCACATTTTTTTTTTTTTTTTACAAAATACCGTTTTGCGTAAAAAAGACCACTTATAGATTACATTTATAATTACGAAACGATATATATATATTTTTTTAATCTTAATCCAATTCACCACGGATAACGCTGGCGGTTTAGTTTAGAAACATTCTGACGGTCTGAATAAGCTGTGTGTTTTATTTTTTATTTAAATACATCATATTTTATAAAGGCGCTATCGCTGTTTTTCCGTTTCCGAGAAATTCGTGTGGTTAACACATTACCATAATGAGCAAATAATTGAAAATATTTAATTACTTCGCCGTGTTCCGTATGATGGTTATTAATGACGTTATAATACTTAATGATCGGTTTATCAATAGACAGCATTATATTTTAATTAGGTTAATAACAAATAATATAATATATGGAGTGCGGTGATAGTGGAATAATAACTTCGTAGTGTGCTGCGGCACTGTCTGCAATCTTTGTGGTTGCGGGATTCTTATTGTATATAGGCATTTATTTCCATTACAATATAATAGCATTCGATTTCGGGGCTGCTATCACGGGTGAAGTTGCCGAAGAGTTTTTCGGTATAGCCGGTATATTATATAGACTAAACCAACCCTTATATTATATATATATATATATCTATATATATTACTCATTTAATATAGTCTATAATGGTATATATTACGTTGACGACGCGCAGTGGACATTCGGTCGTTATCAGCGACGTGTTGTTTTTATGGTTCGCACCTATTCGTAGGTACGTGCACACACGATATAATAATATGTACTACGGCAGCAGTCGTTGTCGGCAATAATGACACGGTTTTATTGGCAAAGTTTTGAAAACACACAGCGTCGGCGGAGACAGTGTATAGAGACGCTATACGCTCCATCCCCTCGGGTCTTCGGGGTATATAAGTGCGCGACCGCCAATTATCGCTGAACGCTCGCCCTCCGCCATTATCGAGTCGTAAAAGTCTTTTTCGGATCGGCCCGCGAATCACGTCCGGTAAGTACATATACTTACTATTATTACACCTGCAGCCCACGGCCATACATCATATTTATGTGATAACATAATGTGCGATATTCCGCGAGTCGTACGGGGTCGGATATTATATTATTATTATATACCTATGCTATATTATGTCTATATCCTATATGCTCTCGTCGGCGAAATCGTTTAATAATACACTAGACGGGGGACATTTAAATTCCCACACCCGCAGTTTCGTGCGCACGATAAAACGAAAACGTCGACTAATTACGTAACCAAATACGTGGTCAGAGGTAGGTATATACATATGTATAACATAATATATAACATAATAATATTATTAAATATTATATAGTAGTGGGTGGTAAGTAGAGGGTAGAAGCGGCATGCGGGGGCAAATTACACACTGTAATAATATTATATACGTGGCGTGTATAGTTTTCGTGCACGCAATTCGGTCGCCGAGAACTGAAATTATATTTTCTTATCTTAATTAATCCTAAGGCGCGATGCGGGGTTATTGCATAGTAATATGTATAAACGCTTACCAGTTGTGATATATATTGTTAAACTGTTATATCGTGTTTAAACAAGTGAGAATATCGCGAGAAGTGCCGCGCACCTGAGCTCGTTGGCTATGCCTACACGTATACAAGCAAGCTGCGAGATAAGAGAGCTGACTAGGAAGTCATCTGGTGGAGGGTCGTACGCGCTATGTAGTAATATGATATTATGTGTGTATTATAAAATAATGAATAATAATGCAATAAAACAGAAATGTAGAAAAAATTAAGTCCACACAGCGGTCTCCTATTTATATATAAATATATTATGTGAGAAGTAACTGAGACGACTATAATTCAAGGGCGACCTTTTTTTTGTTGTTGTTGCTATATTAAACGCGCCCCGCCCGAGATTACTTAATTCGTTCATCTCGATAGCGAACAACATACATGAAAAAAAAAAACACCGAATTCAGCACAATATTCGCCGAATCCCCCAAGCCCCGCGGAGTGTTAAAGATACGATAAAGGGTGTGTAACATCTGCGAGGCACCCTCGTCGGATCCATAAACGAGTAGAGTGATAGACACACACTGCAATTCGCGGAGATGAGTGAGAGGTGGCGGGGTTGCTGGAAGATGGGGAAGGCATTTAGGCGGAGAGGGGACGAGACTTTTATACGTCATAAAGTTATATTAAAACGCACGAATATAATATAACACGGAGCAGATGAAAATGTTTGCACCCAGACTTTGTATAATACATAATAAATAATGTAAATACCGGTCTTGCGCATAGAACCGTTTTCGTGTATTTATCGCAACGCCGATTCTAGCAACGATCACTGGCGGCTAATTTCAAAGAATACGCGATACAGTTTAAGGATATACGTAGTTATACTGTATTATATCCAATGAGATTTTTAGTATTTATAACTAAATATTTTATATTTTAGTTTAAGATATTTTACACTCTTACTTTTTGTTACTTATAGATGGAAACTTTTAAAATGCTATTTTAACATGTTAAGCATTAGTATTTGCCAAACGCATAAAAAATAGTATATAAAATTATATATAATAATTTATCTGCTAAATGTTATAAAAGTATGTAACCGCGGTTTCATACAAAAAACTTATCGAAAAAAACACATTCAGTTTTTCAATTTTCCGGACAACTTTTCCAATTTTTTTTTTCATAAAAACCCAATTCGGAATATTACGAACATTTAAAAAAAAATGTTCAATCGGTCCATCCATTTTCAAGTTATACACTTATCAACGACAATATTAAATATATATATATATATATATAGTTTTAAGTGCAACAAATGTATATAACCATGAAGGTGAGGACGGGAAATTAATAGCACCCGGCAATAGCTATAGCAATGCACACTCACACACGTTACGCCCACCCATTGGGTGTGCGTATACTAACACAAGTCACATATATATGCGCATCGCACCCCCTCTCAACCCGTTCTATAGAATCTTATATATATATATAATATAATAACAATATTATGTAACGACCTATAGGGGCGAAATCCAAGCTAAATTCCATCGCGTCGCGAGTATACAGAAGTCGCAGTGTTAATTAGCCGAGCATTTCAGCTTACAAACTTATACTATATATATATATTATATATGTATAAATCCGACCCGCCGATCCAACCACGTCCGCACAGTCACGCTGCCGCAGCAGTACAGAAATTCTACACGTTCGTTTATATTTACGTATGTACATAGCACAGGCCACCGTGTATTTAAGTTTTCCTACATACATAGCATAACTTCGATTTACGCCTTAGAACAATTTGTATATGTATATACTCACACATAGACATACACCGACGCCGATCATTTTGGGAACTTTGCGATTGTATTCGGCGGCCGAAATGTGTGAGAGCAAGTCGGTATAGCAAACCGCCGCGTAAACATAACACGTTTTCATTAAATATAATACATAACTTCGGCATACACGTAATAATATGTACTAATGGTTAACAATTTATACATAGAAATATACAAATTATAAATACGGTACGCATATTATTGCATTATATAACGTGAGATATGAAGATACATAGTACGACCAGCTAATAGAAGGGCTTTGTGAATTTTTAACTTTGGGGGGGGATGTATTTGTGGCCAACATATTGTTATATACGCCGTACTAATACAGTAATATAGTATAAAACAGCAGCATTTGGCAAAATCTTTGATTGCCTAATATAAACAATAATCTGTTTTAATCATCCCTAATATTTTGAAGGACTGCGAAATCAAAAGTCAATGCGCATCTTGAAAAAGTGTATATATTTTGAACCGTTGCTCTGGTTTAAAGTTTAAACACAGAGACGTAGGTATATTGTTGTTTTATTTTTTTTTCATCCTCATATATATAACCTTTATAATATTATGCAGACCGGAAACAAAGAAGAATTAAATAAGTTCACGGTGAAATTACAAATCTTGCATGTTTATTTCGATGAATTTAAAATATAAGAAATCAAACCTTAGAGATATTATGGGAAATGGGCTTATTTAAGACATGTATTTGTAGGTTCATTTAATAATATATTAATTTTGAAAAGTGCAATTTTTAATTTGTCCTATGTGATGTGATGACAAACTATATATCATCTAATGATTTTTTGGATACTGCAGTATAAAATGTATATGGATATTACAATTTTAGTATTTTTATCAGCTAAAATGAGTTCTATGTACATCAATTAAGAAAAGATTCTTCAATTAAAATTTTATAGAAATTGTTATTTGTTTATTGTGGTATAGTTTTCTTTTATACATTTAAGGAAATTTATTGTAAAAAAGTATAACGAAATAAAATAATTCTATGATTTTGCAGTTATTTACAAATCCAATATCATATTTATCACGATTAACGATGTACATAAACTATAAAGTCAATAATCCTGCCCTAACAATTTAATGTGAATTTACGAGAAGTGACTTGTAAATAGTAATTGACCCTTTTATTTTTACCTCAAATATACAAACCCAGCGCCATTGAGCGAATAAGCTATTAGGTAGTTATTTGTATATTTTAGTTTATATTATTGTAATATAAATAAGGACACGGCGTTTACCATGAGTTAGCTGTAAACTAATGATGGAAACTATTTCACAAAACTAATCCCGGCCTATGCAACGCTATAAATCAAATTAAATACATTCTGAGGATCATTGCAGACTCGCTGCTGCCGTCTATTAATCATCACGCGCCAAATCCTTGCAAAACATATTATGTATTTCTCGTTAACTGACGGTAATTAAGTGCGCAGCATTTTGTTTTTTAGCGAAAATTCCCAAAAGTTAATGTTTTAAAAAAATCTAAGGAATTATTTTATGTAAGCCGTATTTTTTCAGTTTTATACATGAAAAACCCGTTCAAAAATACTGTTTAGAAAATACATAGTTAATACATACATCATTGGTCAATAAGGACGATAAGTGAAATCAAAATTGCGAAAAAAGAAGTGTACAAAAACTTATTTATAATTGTCAAGAATGAGATTGTAGTGTGCGTATTAATTTATTATACGAACGTTATACTTTTAAATATTTTAATTTTGATATTTAAATTCTAAGTTAATTCAATTAAAGACCCTTATATGTTTTAGTACTGTAAATATCACTTATTTTAACAAATTTCATTGTTGTATTAATTTATAACATATTGTTAATATTTAAGTTAAGTGATATTTAAAAAATATAATATAATATATGTTACAGGGTTAACCAAATTTTTAGTGACAAATATGATGGGCATTACATTTTTCCAACATAATCCTCACCATTCTTATCACGCGAACTTTGGAATACCCTAAATTTTTTCATCTATGCTACGCGGATATTTCCTCTTGTCGGTTAAATAATACATGGAAATTGATTGTTTTTCGTATTGAATAGAATTCTAAATGAATAAAGCACATATGACATAATAAAAATGAAACAGCACATGTTTACATTAGATAATAAATAATGTATACGTTACACGATCCAAACTTTGATGTTGTATGTCGCCTTCAGGCTTCAATAATTCGGTTATCGTCAATGTCGACGTGAAACATGTAAAAACGACCAGCTTAAATTATGTATATGCATTTCGGGATATAATATAATTCAACGGGGCGCACGGGTAAACAAGGGTAGCTACGCCATGATTAATTTCGAGGGTTTAAATGTATCCGCGGTGCGGTAGGTCGCTGAAGCAGATTTCACTAGGAAAAACGCTACGTTATCGCTTTTCGCTTATATTTAGAACGTGAAACCTATCCAGATTAGGAATAAATTATAATATATTATGATTGTTATAATAATGATCGCGATTTTATTATTTTTCGAAAAATCTCTCTCCCCTGCAAACATCCAAAACAACTATGTCCCGACATTCATTATCGAACCGCACACGTCAAACAACGCACAACCACGACGTCGTTATTTCACGGGAACGGTTTGGCGGTACACTCGAACACTGCAATTTTAGGGGTGCGTCGTACGCAGGAGACAGCTCTCCCGATGGATCGGGTAGTATTTATTATGAACGCTAGTAAAAAAAATCACCCTCTCGCCCCCGCTGTCACCGGTCACCGTCGTCGCTAACGAACTATCGACGTGAATAATGTACATAAATATATATATGCATACACGCAAACGTGCACATATATTTGTGACGAGGGGTGACTCGGGGTGAGGTAATAATAAGCCTCGATCGGAGCTAAACATAGGTGTGGCAAGGGTGGGAATCGGGCTAGCGTGTGCCATAAGGGTCGCTTCGCGCTCGGTAATGAAGCGTCGAGACCGCTCGGGGACTCGTCGTACGAGGCGATGGTGGTGGTTTAGTCCCGCGAGACTATGCGAGGGCTCTGTACATACATCGCTTTCACACACATACATACATATATATATATATATATATATATATATATATATATTATATAATATTTATGTGTAATTTGTGGTCCGTAAGTCCACGAGTGTGTACTCTTGCAGCAGTGCAGTGTACACATGTGCATCATATGAATATATGCAATTGTGTATACAAACGTCCGCGCGGCGTACGATCAACTAGAACGTCGAATATCACGTGCGCAAATAGTATATACCAAGACCGCGGTGTTTTCGGGACTATATATGCTTATAATTATATTTATAATAGATATGTTGTATAGGACGACAGTAGCCGCGGTGGAATACCACGTATGTGACCGAATTAATTGCAGTTTACACGGACGATTGCTGATGTTGTCATGGTGATTACACATATTATTTACGGTAGAAAAAAATCCGAGCGTGAAACGTTTGTTTTTTTCGCACACGTGTGTCGCATAAACTGGTTCCGGACGTCGTTATATGGATGGGTGTGTAGGAAAACTATACTACCGCGTGCCCGAGCTGTATTGTACAATTATATACAGTGTGATTCACAATACATGCTCAATGCTCATCCACTCTTTCTTATTTAATAATGCAGTTAAACAAATATTATAAAAAAATATTATGCTGCTTGAAACTTTTCAATATATTATACTTAAAGATGATATTTTTAAATTCTTGAGATTTTTTTGTACTACTTATAAAGAGTGACTCGTGAAAATAAAAATTGTTTTTCATACAAAAATCTTCACACCCCTCCCCCTTTTAAATAATAAAGCAATTAGCCAATAATTTTTCTGAAAATTTTGACATATCCAAATCAAAATTTGAACTGGTAAGTCTTGAGTCATTTGATTTTGTGTATTAAGGTTAATAGGACTGTGGTAATAAGTTTGCAACATATGGGGGTATGGTAAATTTGATAATATCAGTATTTTTTTTTGATTTACCAATCAATATTTATTATAATTATAAAAATGGTTCGAGTATAATAAATCCTTAAGTGTTTGTAGTAAAAAAGATCTCGACAATTTTTAAATACGTTCCTTTAATATATTTAAAAATTTCAAAAATAAGAATTTGAATAAATGGAAATATGGGGCCATGGGGGTGAGTATGTTTGGTGGATCATCCTGTATACTTAGCACGTTACCGGAAATTTACGAGCAGCTGTTTATATTAAAAACTATACCTATATAATATATATTTTTATTATGTCCTAACTAATAATATATACTGCATAGATTTCGACTATCATCATCGGAAATCACATTATTATTGTTGTAATATGGTGTATTCTTTAAAATTAAATGAACACAGACTATATTCTATAGGTGCAGTACCCTTACCCTTTTATTTTATTATAATAGATACCATCGAATAGGTCATAATAATTGTCAAAATATGTTTTCATATTTATAATATTAAACTATATATTACATATATATTTAATTAATTTTCATAAATTTCTAGGCTCGTTATTAATAACATTGTATATAATAATTTTAATTTTAATGTAATCTTTAATAGTCCTTATAGACTTGAAAACTGCTGAATCCATTGCAGGAACCACATTTTTTACACAATTTTGTTGAGATGCAATGGCCGTCTTTGCTTTGTTTTTCGATCGCTATAAATTGCTACAAGGTGGCTCACAAAAATCGAATAATTATTTTGTTTATATAATATATACAAGAATGCCATTGGTTAAAGAAGCAAAATTTAAAATAAAATAAATATATTATATCCTATTAGTTATTGTTTGTTATTAAAATGTACAATAAAGTGCTTAAATGCAATACTCGAATAATATTTATAATTTATAGACTCAAAAACTACTTGACGTAATTTTTAACCGAAATTATTTCAATTTTATATGTTTGATATAGTGCTAAGAACGTTGTGTATACCGATATTAGGTATTTCAGGTATTCGCAATAGATATGTATTTATTAATCGCGGAGACGTAATGATAGTTAAAACACAGCTAATATACATATTATTACATATACCTACGCTCATATTATATTAAATTAATATCGACACTATAATACAATTGTTATGTTTGTATATAGTACGCATGTATAATATTATGTTTATATACTCGGTTGAATATCTGTTGTGTGCGATATCATTAGAATTGGGGTTGGTTTAAAGTTATTATAATTAATAATTATGTTTATAGTGACTGACAGTATAGGTATAATATTACATATAATGTAGATAGTAATGTACATTATAGTGTTTGATAATAATATTTGCAGACTAACAAAACGCGATTCTGCAGGCCATATAATACATAATAATCTCGTCGATCGATTCAAATTTAATATATTATCGGAGTTTATTAACCCTTTCTTGGAATCACGAAAGCAGAGCACTGCGATAGGATGGATAGTGCTGCTGCTATAACGGCACAGCAACGGTCGATTTAGTGTGCGCAGTACACAAGCATTGTAAAGTATATTCATAATAATATGTATATTAAAATATATATGCGTGTTGTGTAGTGTTGTGCAGTGTGTGTACATATAGGCGGCGCGGCCCATCACGACCCATTAAACAACTGGGAGAGTTTTTAGTCCCCCTTCAGTCGGTCATGATGCCGCCTTCCTTAAGCTTATATACGCAATATTTAAATCAACTATGTGTATTATAATCTACAAGCAGTACAAGCCGCGGTCGATAAGCGTGTCATTCATTTCGTTTATTGATTTAAAAACGAAAGAAGACGGATTCACTCGCGGCACGTGACAGAGATAATATAGGAGTATATATATATATATGTTATACGACGTCTACATATATATTATGTTATTCCGTTTACGTGTGGAGGATGTGTGGACCAGGTGTTATGTGTGTAGTTATATGTACACGCGGTGATTCAATTGTATGACGAGACACGAATAATTATTTTAGTACATTATAATATTGAATGTATCGCACAATAATAATATATAATATGCATGGTACATACTATAATATAGTTTATTATAATTTATCAGGCGTTGCTTCGTTCTATAGCAGTTGCTTTACTGACTTTATGCATAATATAGTAGACCGTGGTCTATATATATTTATACGACTAAATCTCGACAAAAACTGCAATGTTTTAAATTTAATAAACGTATACAGGTGGTTTACAAATTTAAACATTTCAAATATTAATAAACCAATAGAAATGTAACTAGCAATATTACTTAAAAGTAATTACAGTTATCTATTTAGTTTTAAATAAATTAAAACATAAAAAGAACGGCGCGGGAGACGTTAGAAACCCCGTAGCGTGTAGACAGGCATTATGTTTGGTACGTTATTTCTTCATTTATCTGATTTTTAAATATTTGGTAATAATTTACTAGGTAATAATTATACACGATAATAAAAAAAGACTTCAAAATATACATATGGTTCCCTTTTTGTATGACATTTAATTATTAAGTAATAATAATATTATTTTGTAAGTACATCAAGTCTACTAATGAAAATAATTGACAGAGAAATCGTTGAATGTATTACGCTTCAAAAAACTTCCTCCTGACAAATGATAAAAATAATATTGTGTAGAATGGGCCGGATACACGCCATATAATATACATATTATGTATATGTCGACGATACAGTGAGGTTGGTATACACAGTAATATGTAAGATCGGTTATATTATACGTAAATTTGTATTATTATAATCTGAAATGATAAACTGTATACAAAAGATGGTTGACTACCGAATGCCTATAAAAAATATTTGAAAATAGATAATATTTCATGGATGGAAACGGTATACTAACTATGCTATATTTTTTGTGGTTTAGAAACGTAAAAAACTGTATAAGAGAGCAGATAATAAGACGACTGTAAAACATGATAATATAGAATCAATTTTAAAATTGATTTAAATATTTAAGTGATATAGAATCGCTCGAATAATAAAAAAAGGGTATCGCTAATTATTAAAATTTGATAAAAGTCGATAAAACGATAAAATATAATCCTAAAAACAAAATATTTTTCTTTGCTAATTGCTTACTTATATAACATAGTATATATACAACGTATACGGAGGTGAAACAAAATATATCTTGTAGGTATAATATATTATCTTTTGTTATCACTTTTTTTTATATTATTCATCAGGATTTTATAAAATACATGTGAATTGTAGAAAATCAGTTTCCTGGTAAATTTATATTATTTCAGAATATTTCTTACCACACATATCATAATATTAAGTAATATTTTATACAGTGCCCTAACCACGTTTTTCTCGTACTTACTACTAATAGTCTGTCTAATTAATATAATGTACACTATTCCAACCGCCTCTTGCTAAAACTTATACGTTCGACGTAATAAGAAAAAATATTAACATGAACTGACCGTCTCGAACTATAAAAATTACGAAAACAAAAACTTAGGTAAATCGTTGTTACCTATAGACAAAAATAAAACGGCCGTCGGCGGTTCGTGCGCACACATTATTATGTGGTTTGCGATTTAGAAATGTATATTACCATAAGTTAACACTGGATTGCAGTGTTGTTTATATAATATAATAGATAATATTATGTTATTATATTACTAGAACACATTGTGCGCGCCAATACCGGAGGGCGTAGATGAGATGGCCGATGATGATAATATGATATGGACCGCGCACAGTCGATTATGATTAACAATTTAATATCACGGCGCGTAATAGCATGGCGATCGATAAAAATGCGTCGGGATTATTTTTCACATCGTACTATACCGTGTACGCAGCTATAACCCGCACGATGAGCGGAATGATGCTTTATCTAATATTATATTATATTATATACATAAAACCGAAAACCGAGGCGTGCGTTTCGCGTATATTAATATCGTTAAAAGGGTAGGTACTCTACGGAAAGTTTCGAACACGTGCGCCACCCAAGGGACTATGAACGTGTAACTTTTTTTGTAACTCTTTTTTTGTTATTATTTTTGTATTTTTGTATTTTTGTATTTTTTTGACGTTTTACCGCAGAACGCATCACAATTTTATTATACGTCATGTCGTGTAAATATAGGTAGACCAGTTTTACGTGATAACGCATTTTTGGACGATTCGTTAGAATTGAAACAAATAAATTACTTCATAAATGGTTACAAATTGTAGTCCATTATAATAATACATACCATTACATGACGTATATATATATATTAAAGTTATAATTTATTTTCCATTATCTACAAACATTTAGTCGGATTATTATACACCAGATTTTTATGATATATTATTTAAATGTTGAAAAATGTGTGTATTTAGCACGATTTCGAGAATTTATAAAAATAAAAAATTCCGTCTAGTCTGTGTTTAATAGTGTTAATTCACTATAATATGTGATAATCTTAAAATCCTTTATTTTTAAGTAAATACCTAGTTTTTAAACTTAATTATCTCGACTCACGGCTGAGGCAAAAGGAACGTTAAAGCATAAAAATTAAAAATAATCTAATAAGCTTAATATACCTAATAGTATAAAACTTCCTTATGTACGAACCCTAAATAGAATGGAAATCTCCTAACTGTGTGTATAATTTATATCTTATATATATTTTTATTCTTTCTTTAACGGAAAAATAATTTGTCCGTGAAGATGTTTTAACGTATATAACTTGTATAAGCTAAATACTTATAACAAATAATTATATATTATTATGTAATGTTATGTTGAATAATATTATGTTATATGTATGTATAAAAATATTATTGAATATTCATAAAAATTATAATTTTATAATACTCATAATTATTATAGTACCAACTATTAATAAATACGATACATGTATAATTTTTTTTAAAATATATAAAAACAATGTTCCGACAAACGTTTCGTTTGTAGGCAACTGTGGGAAACATTTTTTTTTATGTAGGTACTCCAGTAGAATATGAGCATGCAAAAGATACAAGAACCACTTCATATAATCAAAAACATTTTACATTATACATAATGTGTGTACTGTGTACTGACTAAAAAATAAAATATATATTACACACCGCAAAAAGGGAATATCGCGTGGGCGTTCCATTAAAAGGCACTATATAAGTAATTTTTTCTACCTTTTGCAAATGAGCGAAAACGACATTTAATTTTATGTACTTTCTTATGGACGAGATTCGTGTCACTTTTTTTTTTTTTAAACATTTAGTACTTAACATTTATTCTAAAATGTAAACGAAAATGTATTTTCATAATTTACATCATCAGGAAAATATAATTTTAGAAAATATTAAATCGGCAAATAGCTCAACGTCGAAAACAAAGATATTATGGTACCTTTTATAACCGAACGCCCATCACAATATTGATGTTTTTTCTTCTGCGTGCATGACGCAAGTATAATAGTATAATAGTGATATTATAATATTAAGATTTTACAATCGTCGAGGTACAATAATATAATACACTGTGGGTACCAACCCTAAATATAATTATGCCATTATGTAGGTCGACCGTTTGCGTCTTTATAGCTTTAGACTATTACTACTATCGCAACACAATGTACGCACAATATTATACTATACTGTATTATATTTCATCATTGAAGCCAAAGATCACGTGTGATGCGTACAAACGGGGAAAAAATTAATATATATTTCGAAAAAGAACGCATTTTATACGACGCACGTACGTGCAAATTAGATCACGATAATTAAACGAGGAAAGCGACCCTAGTTTTAATCAAATTTCAACAATATTAAATACACACACACACAAATGTAGTTTTTCACACGTGTAGATATATTATGCGCGCGAAACAATTATCGTTATTCGTCGTAGAATAAACGCTGTAGCCTGTGGGTTGTGACACTATACGTATAGTATAAATTAAACTCGTGTTATATATCATATTATTGCCACGTCAAATACATTTAAATGGAAAAGTATGTGCTGTTTTTTTGTCGAGCCTACTACGTTTATACGCAATTTGGATAAAAGATTAAAAAAAACATCCGGGCAAATAATATTACATCCAAAACAAAAATGTTTAAAAACAAATATAATAGATTAATAAATATTTCGATTTATGGGTATACAGTATATTATTATCATATTATATGCTTTAGAAATATCGTGAAAATATCTATTATAATACTCGATAACAATAACGTTTATTTGTTTTGAGACTGTCGATGTTTTTTGTATAATATATTTTCACCTATAAATCATCATTAGATAAAATGTATTAACAGTCAAAAGTGTTGGATTAAAATGACGTTGTTAAATTGTTGGTTAAGTACACATCATGATATCATACTAGAATATAAATTACTGCACTTTTTGTATTATATAGTAAACGGTTTTTGTTATTTTGTTGTTTGCACTAATACAATATAATAAAATAATAAGTGGTAAACGCTCGTTAAAGAGTTATGAAGTTATAAGCTACTTTCAAAAACCGTCGCTGTAAGTTCATACTGATGACCAGCTGGTCAACACTTCATTCTTAGTTCTTACACATCAAAAATATCCAAATTTGTTTATAGAAACGTCGATTTGTGGAATACCCTTTATCCCTTTCCGAGGTCCGAGTTTCACCACATCGCCTCTTTGCGTATACAACCACCCACCACCTATATACATTATTATTATTATTATTATTATACTCTCCAGACCACTCGTAAATTTTAAGTGGCTATATGGTTTGTCATGGTCGGAGATACGCAAATGTGGCCGATGCACTGATATTGCAAGATATTCGTAAAAATGTGCTTATCTGTAAAACGCACAGTCGAAACCACACAGGGAGGGTCGCCCACAACCCATACCAACAACACCCACCCCTTCAACCCTACCACCCCAATGTTACTACGACTCGTGTGGAAATCACGCACTAGACGCTTAAACGGCCCCTCGGGCCGGTCTTGGATGGTAAATCGCGGTCGTATGACGTCGACGTTCAAATACATAATATATAAGAAGCCGGAAGGTACATGTATACTTCTGCAGGTTACCAGCTAAATTGATGACGACTTATATTACTACGACTGTATGATTATAATACATAATACATCGTTGTATAAGTTATGTTCCCACTGTGATTACTGATTACCTATACATAGTTCCTATACGATGCGATAGTCATTAAAATTGGTAATATATTTTTAGTGATGAGCGCAGAAACCAATGACATAATCTAAATTGTTTATATCATTCAAATAATTCAATATCGTATCGAAACGTGGATTTTATATTAAAAACAATTAAAAAAAAATATATTTTGCATTTCATAAATTTATTGTTAGCAAAATATATATATATATATATTATAATATTATCAATAATCTTTTGTCACATGATGGAGTTTTTGATTTTACCAAAAAATTAAATTAAATTTGTTTTCAAATCAATTATTTCTTCACTGAATAAAAATTTAAGTTATCGCATTTATGAATCGACTACACAGCTGCTTTCAACAGAGTTGGATTGATATAATACGTACTACTGTAGTCTGTAGTAGTACATCGTAAATTATTCACAAACGATATCGGTAGATATATATGTATAACGATTTTGTTTATAATATAATATTTCAGTGTGCATATATTAAATAAATTGTGTTTCATAAAAAATTATCATTATATTATTTTAAAGTCTGTATAGTTTATATTTGATTTTTCGTTCACCTCCCAAGACAAATATTATATTAGTATATTTTATTATATATACGTAAAAATATGTGTGCCCAATTCGACGAAACGAAAATTAATTATCGTCACGTCCCGTCTATTATTTTAGCCAAGTGAATGATGTATACACACACGCATATATATATATTATATATTATCGTATAATACACTATGTACCCGATGTCATTATTATTATTGTTTTTACGTTGTGTTTGTCTCATTGCAGCGAACAATGAATATATTATAAGACATGGCTAGGTAGGTATATCGAGTTTACATATACAATACTGAATACACAATATATTATTTTACGTGTAGTTCATATAGTCATTGGCATATTGATCATTCGTACTCCATCAACGTTCCAATTTTAAACAATATTTTTTTTATGCCATTACGTTTTGTACACTTAGTCGTACGTGTGATTGTAGACAATGTAAACGTAATGTTAAATAATTAAATCGGACGTGATTGCCGGACGTTCCAAATATAGTTCCAAGTATATATTATTATGTATAGGTATTATTTAAAAGCGGGCCGGCAAGCAGAAAAAACAAATACAACTACGTTAGGTAAACGAAACGCGACAAATAATAATAATGATAATCGTGACATGTCATTTTCACAGTTCAATCGGTTTGAACGATATCCTAAACAAATATTATCTTCGAATTAAAGTATTTGAATGTATTATAGAGTATTCTTTAAAATAACCATAATAATATGTTCTACAGATTTAATCGCACAATTTAGGTATAAATAATAATAAAATATTACAAAGAAAAATCAATAATTTTGAATTTAATTATTATTGTACGATATATTATGTTGGAAGTGTATACTAATAATTTAGTGCGACATTGAAGTGCACACTCGTAAAATAAATGTGTAATGCAATTATACCGCTTATATACCGTTGGACGCGTACAAAGCAAATGCATAAAAAGTCTCTGGGGAAGGGTTTGTGGCACTTTCAACGAGTAAACGGTTCGGCAGTTATTGTAAGTCTACTCACACACATAATATATATCACGTGCATATAGATAAGTGAATGCGTTTTCGTCGAAGAATCGTCGTCGTGCTACACCGGGGCCCTGTCAGCGCACATATAATATGTCGTCCACGAAAGTGTAATGAGAAGGGCGAGCGGGCGCGGTGTTTCCTGGTCGTGCGTGGCGTGTCTCCGCAATTAATTTCGTATTCTCCGAGTACACACGTCTCCGGCATACACGACCACGACCGCGATAACCGTGGGGGGTGACGTCATTTATCCGTACAATCGATATTTGTGCGTATGCCCGAGGCCCGAAACCCCTTTTCCGCGCTAAGTTTTTTTGACAAGCTCGACAACAACACGAGAGTACATATTAGATTGTATATACGTATATTGTAGTAGTGTAGAGAGAGAAGAGACGCGGGCGAGGATTATAGAGTTGCGGCGGATAGGGACGACTGGGCGACTGCGACGGCGGCGTCGTCCGACGGGTCGACGGTTGAGATCGGTGGTAGACGGAAGAAGAAGGGGGCGGACAAAAAAAAAAAAAAAATAGAAAATAGAAAACAATAAACCCCCGATGCTAAACGCGAAAACCAAATTCGGTTTTAAAAAGGGTCACGTTCGGAGGGCAGCCCACCCTAATTTCGATGTATACGATTTCTTTGTGCGGCGTCGCACATGCAGACACACGCATATCGCATATAAACATAGCGCATATACGTTGACGGCGGGGGCGAAAGGCAGTGTATTATAGTTTGTATATTATTACGTATTATTATTATTATTGTATATATAGTTTAAAGTGGAGAGCGTTCCCGAAGCGGTCGATTAAAAAATAACGACGGAATCATGTGTGGAATTCAATTTCGACTGTCTACGTCGCGAAAATGGAAAACAAATAATACGAATTATATATCATAGTGTACATAGAACCTCGTTATATATAATCGACCACCGCCGCCGCCGCCGCCGGACCCCTAACGACAATACTCATATTATACGCTATTATCTCGTTATTTCTTATTCCGTAATATCATATCATAATATACCGCTATTTTATTATAAAAAAGTTGTTGACTTATTTTTCTTTACCCGTTTTCAGCCATACGTAGTACATGTAGCCTTTACACAACAAATCGCGTACGCTATAGCTTGTGTTATACTATTATGTGAGTGTTTACGTAGCCACAAATAATATATACCTGCACAATAATAATGTATATAGGTATAATATACTCGCGAAATTCTTTTATTCAAACCAGCCGGTCCTATTATAAATATTATGGTCTTTGAAAATTCAGCTACCACTTTCGTATCGTCTACACCTGTATGACGGTACGTACTTACACAATTATACGAGGAGTAAATAATGTAGAGAAAACCAACCGACTCCCGTTTCCACTGCACACACACACGCAAGCATAATATATTATAAAGGAAAAAATACGCCATAAATTCACGGTACTTCGGGTACCTCCTAGTTCATAGGTACCTATATATATATGTATGCAGGTGAATAACGTATCATATTATAATACAAAAATGAAAAAACGCGTCATATTTCGTTTCGTATTCAAAGCTAAAACAATAAATCATTTTTAAAAACGCACATTATGTATTTTATGTTTCTACGAACACAGCGAGTAGTGATTTTAATTTTTGTTTGGAAACCGTAAAAAAAAATTAAATCGTGAGGGTCAAGTGTACCTATTATATGCCATTATAATATTATTATAATTTACGATGACTTATAAGTATTATAACTACTAAACGTAACATTTATGATATTAGTGATATTACCTATTATTACATAATAGTTATTGTATACCAATTAAAATATAATCACATTTCAGGTATACAATTTAATTTGTGGAAGGGGTTCCATTAACAGCGGGTACGTATGTAATTATTAAAAATAATTGTTGGATAAAACATTACGATGTCGATTGTGGTTTCCGCTTAAATACGACACTTTATATTATTATATTATGCATCATTATTACTATTAACTACCTATATAAATAAATAGCGTGTGATTATTTTAATATGGAAAAACGTTGACTTACTTCATAGGAGTTGGCCACTGAGTGCCGGTCTTGTTTTAGTTGCTCAAACTTGGATTTGTATTGAAGCAAAGACCGTACGGTTTCTTCCATTCTGTAAAAAAAAAAAAAAATTATTAATAATAATAATGTAAATTATATTATATATACACCTATATAAAATAAATATATACATAAAAATCGATAAAATTTTGATAGGAGAACACGCGCTGCGTCTGAAAAGTTTATAATTTTTTCGATCTATGTATTATATATTATTATATTATTTAAATATACATATCTGTGTTATATACGGTATAATAATAATACGTAATATATACGGCGCATCGGGCAAAATAGAAAATACCCGACGGAAGTGTTTTCACACAGACCTCGGCGCGGTATCGAGGGTATATATATTGTTTACAACCTCGACGAAATCGTTGGAGGAGAAAATTGAGAAGAAATTGAAAACGCATAAAAAAAAAACAAACCCGTAGCGTTATATTATATACAGTGGCGACGCTGCGAGTAAAAAAAATAAAAGTACGGGATGACTATAGGAATACATAATAATATAATATATTATAAAATCGTCTGGTTATACGCACGCATGTATATAATATACCGGCGTTATTTATTAAAACGGTCTCGGGGTGGCGGTATCGCATACTACGCATATACATATATTATATTAAATTTATATCATATCTATATACGTGTGGTACAGCCAGCTCCGGCATTGGACGCGGGTACGCGAATACGCGATGATCGTTTTCCTTTTTTTCCGAGGGAAAAGTAAAAATGTGCGGCACAGTGTGTATAATGCGCATAATGGTTATATTATATAATAATATACGATAGCTGACGACGACTCTTATAATTTAGGAGGGGTGGATGAGAAAATATAAGAAGTCTAAAAAAGACGGTTTTATTTTTCGCACCCTCGCACGATATTATTTAATAATAATGATAAAAATACGGGCTCACTCTGCCGCAAGTCCGCAAAAGGTGAATTCGACTCGAATACGATAAATATTTATCGTCTGCTTCATAAGACGTAAGTAAATGATATAGACATATTTTATATTTTTTACATATATATGTTATGTCATACGAAGACTCGAGTGAATTGCCGCGTATGGATCCATATCACACAATAACTAGTGCATTATCGAAAAACCATTTCACGATAATATAAAAGTCAAAAGCGCATTTGCGACATCAAATATTATAAATCGCGCGTAACCCTACAGAGATACGCAACTAATCGAAAATATTCAATTAAAATGTATTATAATATAATAATAAAATATTCTCCTCGCGATAATTCGATACACGCTTTGGCGACGAGGGCGCCGCGCCGCCTTAGCAAACGGCTCATTAAAATCTGTGAGTCATGTTTTTGCAAATCCCCTCGTCGCAACACCGCTTATTATCGTATAATTATATTTACTGTCATACATGCAAGCACACACATATACACAGACATTACAGTATTGTGCACATAAGTATAAATCATTAACGGCCCGCCGGGCGAAATGTTTTATTTTTATTATTACTTTTAAGGACACGCGATTTTTTTTTTCACGAGGTAAACAATTTTACACACATACCTATTTATACGGCTATAACTGCACTATATTATCTAAAGCTATACTCGTATACCTATTATAATATTATTCGTGATGGTTTCCATCGTGTCTTAATATATTTAAACAAATTATATCTTTGAACCTTAAGATTGTTTAAACAAAAGAAAATTATATTTCAATAGGTATAATACTATACGTATCAACAGAATCAGCATAAAAAATTATTATTTAGAAAATTTGACAGATGAATTGAATAACATACCTAACAATAATGTCATATTATAATTGATTTATTATATATAGTATCGATTTCAAATCCTTCACGAATTTGTTCACCAATTCATTGTAGTAGATAATTACTAAAGGGACTGTCATATATTTTAAGAAACATATTATTTATTATAGCATTGTTACTATCTACCGGTTGATGAGAACTTGAGAGAGATAATAAAATTATGTAATGTTAAAAGAATATTTACATGTTTTCTAAACATACACAAAAAATATTCTATAAATAGTGGGTAATATTTATGAAATTAATCGAACTCGAGTTGAATATAAATTTAAAAAAAACAAAACATCTTAAATTGTCTTTCATTATAATATAAAATAAACTTAAATTCTTCTCTCATTTTCAAAAAAACATAAATCACAATTGGTTGATTAGCTTATATTATCAACTATTAACTATTAATGATAAAAAACTACATCTATAAGTAAAACACATGAATAAATTGTTAAATAATAATAATTACGCAGCAGTTTTTATAACATATTTTCTTAAACGTTTAAATTTATTTTGTTAAAAAAGATCGTCGTACGACACAAAATAAAGAATAATAGGTAAAATGGTATAACTTTTATTCATAAAAAGTTCTAAATTATGTCATGTTGCACTTGAAACTGAAATCTCTGTATAATAAATACCATAGGTACAGTATTTACCTAAATTGTATGTACAAATACAATTTGAAAGACTTCTTCACTTATGTATAAGTATACGGACACTCCGTTGGCAGTCTAATAGTTACGCCCGCGCCATAAAACGTAACTAAATAATACATTCGCAGTAATAATATATATTAAAGGTACACCCGTTTTCTACGATTTAGGATTTTTATTATTATCATCATTATCATAATAACCATCGCCACCGACGATGTTGCTTCATAACTGTGATTATTATTGCAGTCTGTAAGAGCGTACCTTAATAATTTATTATTGTATGTATATAGGTAGTATAATAATAAAGTCAACGATGGCATTAATTATCGTTTATTATAATCGAATTTGTGATGGGTATACGTGGACCACGAGTATAAAGGTACCTATCCATCTAATACGCGAAAGTCAAATCGAGTGCGCATTATTAAATAATTATTATGTATTCGAAAATTACAGCCATGCCTCGGGAAAAATCCAATTTAACGATCGAACATGAATACATAGAACCGTTTTTATGTTTTTTAAATATACCGCAGTCGTCATTAATGCATGTGATGTTTAACTATAAATTGTGATACAATAAATAATAATAAATTAATATGTATTATTTGATAGGTATATATACAGCGTAATTCTAACGTTGGCCTTAAAAACAACAACTATTCACCTGTAGTAGTATAAAATTAAAATCAATTACGATTATTATTATAATAATTATAGAAGGTGTTGGTAGACAGGTATCTATGTGTGTGTAATTAAGAAATAGTGTAATTTAAATCAGTTAATAAATAACACAATTCTATTAAAATTAAAATCGTCATAATAATATACTTATACATTACAATATAATGAAGGCGTTTGAAAGAAATACTCTCGAGGCGCGACGTCTCCACCCAACAGAGACCTCTTCAAATTATACGCTCGAGATTTTGACTAAGAAACTACATTCGAACTTTGGTTTTCAAAAGTTTTTACTTTCAACGGTTTTTATTCAACATTCTAGTACATTTTAAGAGTGTATAGGACGCTGAACTTTTATGTGTATATATATTGATGGATTTGTTCTATTGTTTGAAAAGTCTTTCGGATTTCACAATATAGTTTATTCGACTTGGAGATAAAAAAAAGAATAATACTCATAAACCAAGTTTAAGGAAATAATACATTTATTTTTTTTTCATTAAAATACGAGATCCATAATTCATATAAACTATATATAATACAACATATTTCATGTGACTATGTGAGTATATCATGTTGTTAAACAAAATTAAATATCGAAAACAAAAATGGTTTAAAGATAGGTAATATATAAAAATTCTTCCATCATTATTATACAAAAATTCAAGTAATGGATTTTCGTTATACAATGCAAATAATTACGAATCGTAAAATAAATTGTTCTTAAATTAAATATAAATTTATCAAAGAATAAAGTTGTTTAATTTCTATATCGTGAAGTATAGATACCAGGTTTATAAGTATAAAATGTATACCATTATAATATATTATGTACGGTTCTAAAATGACATCATTTATTTAAAATATATAGTACATATTATATTGTCTAAAAAATTTAAACCGTTGCAACGTCACGAATAAACTGAAGAAATTTGAGGTTTATCTACTTTATAAATTTTAAGCTTCATAAAGTTAGTGCGGATTGACGAATTGGCGTATAAAATATGAGAACATTATTATTATGTTAATGATAATAAATTATCGTTTTAACACAACCAAAATAACGAAGCTATGGGTACACAAGAGTGCTAGTGCAAAGTGCTCGAGAGTCCGGGCAGCTTTGATCAATAGCTGTATTATGTGCATACATATACATAATAATAACATATGAGCGATGAGATTATTTACCATTGAATATAAAAATAATAAGAATAATAAGATGGACTACGGTCTACCCACCATAGCTTGTATGTATACACACGCAAAGTTGGGGAGACCTTTTTCGTCGGTTTAATAATGATCTAGAGCCTTTTACAACAATATACACAACTGTATACATTATGATATACAAAGGAGGATTTAAAGGGGGTGTTTGGGTGCAATAGTTTTCCCCCGCCCACTAATCCTTCGTGCATATGTCTTCGTTGTAACAAAGAGTACATTTTTAGGGTTTTACGTTTTTCAAATAAATAAAACTAAAAACAAAAATCACTTTTAAGTAAGTTGTGGTACGTTGTTGTCATCCTTATGTAAATATTAAAAAGGCCATTAGGTTGGGTGAGTGCTACTGTCTTAGGGAATTCTGTAAAAAAGTATGCTAAATGATAAAAATAATAATACGCTAGTGTGAACTTTTCGCAAATTTCTTACTCATATATTTAGCAGTTCAAACACGAGTTTTTTCATAATTAACATTGGACGTGTAAAAAACGGAATAACACACAAATAATAATTATTAGAATATTAGAATAAACACCAATAACGTGTAATATGTCCATTTACAGGAATGGTAAGATATGAAATGTATGACTAGGGTTTATAATGTATAGGTATATGTAAAATAATTTGTTATTTTTTTTCTGTTTTCGAGACTCATTATTATGTTATTAACCTCGTAAAAATGTTCAATGTTTAACAATTATTTCATATAATTTATCGTGTCTTTTCACCCTCTGTTGCTGAGAGATGCGTGTTAAAGGTGTTGCCACGGCACGATAACGACTTTGCAAAGTTTTAATTATTCAATTGTCTCAGTCCACGTAATGCTGCAGCGTACAAGTATTATAGGCGTATAGGGTACATTATTAAGTTTAAGGCCTCGGGAACACCAACGATTTAAAGTTCTACGAGCGTATGCAATTTTGAACGGGAATGACGGCGGTGGTCTTAGAGATGAGAACTAACACAAAGGAACAATCCAAATAACTATCCAAACTATCGGTAGATAGTATAGGTATCTGTAATATAGGAATTCACATGTAGAACTATATATAAATGTGTTTTCCTATAAATTTCACTGTTGAATATAACGGATAATACTCGCAATGGCATTTATAATTATATTTAAATAAACATTTTAAATTTCAAATGAAATCTATATTATTATGCATACATACATAATATATAAATATGTATAATATGTACATAAGACGGATTTCTATTCTCACGGTTATCCAAGGAGAGTCACCGTAAAGTAGAAAGTTTTTACGGATAACTAGAGACGGTTATTATTTATTTGTACGTTGGATGAGACGAATGCAATGAACATTGTAGCAGTTATAGACCACAAGACATAGACGTAATGGTTTTCCGAGTGTGCGCACACGAAGTTTATATCATTATTATATTTAATATTCTTATCATCGTAATGAATGTGCAACGACGACGAACCGTAGTAAAAATTATAATTGAGAACATTAGTAATGGTTTACAAAATTATATATTATTTTGAGCAGTGTTTTCCATGGCGATGTCTGCGAGGCACTGCAGCCATCCATGTACACACGTCGTGTACTCGGTAATATATAAATATAATAAATATCTCAAGGTACTGCGATAAACTGCAATCGCTGCAAAGCCGAATTTCCGGTAAACCTATATTACATACACCGCGTGCAAGTCGTAAAATGTACAGAAGGCGCGAGGATGAGCCTAAACCAGACAGATATATACAATATAGTCGTTAATATATATATATAATATACGGGGTGATCCGCTTAAGGCTCTTCGTTCTAAAACCCCGGCAGTAATGTATAGGCATTGTATGTTTACAGTGAATACGCGGGTAAAGCGAGAAAACGCCGTCATTACTCCGTGTACATTCGACGGCTTTTTACCGTTCCGGTTCGCGCGAACAGGAAATCGACTTCCGGCTGTAGCGGCGGTGGTTTTGCGCGTCTGCGTTTCTACCGCCCGCCAGACAGCCAGTCGTCCGCGACCCGTGTTGTACGACTATAATAATAATAATAATAATAATAATAATAATACGTGAACGGCACAAATTGACGCAGTGTATACGACATAGGAATTTAAACCCTTTTGCGGAGAGAACTCCTACGCGAGCTTTTGAAATTGGCCCTTTTGTTTGTCTGCCGTTTAGAGGAAAGCATTGCGGCGTATTGTCTGGCATTTCGGCTATACTATATTTTATACAGGATGTCACTCCGTGATGGTCTCCTCTAATGACTTTGTATAAGCTACGAATATTAAAGCATTTCTTAAGTATTTTGCGTAGCCATCTTATTTGTGGATATCTTATGTAAGTGCCTATATATACATCTTTAAACCCAAATGTTGTACATTCCAAAATAATAAACGATATATTGCATGGTAAATGGGATCGCGGATGCGCGTGAATGAGTTGCAGTACGGCACGATTAAACGAAACGCGCTTTATACAATAAAATATTAATATATTATAATTTATAGTAATTATATTATTATAATATCGTCGTTCCGCTCGCAGAAGCCGAAACCTGTGTACAACCGGAATTACGTCTCCGTAGCTATGTCGTTCCGTTCTCCCTCTCGCTCACTCGTCTACCACTGACCCTCGCAGTGGTTTCGTAAAAATTTGCGCATATACATATATATTTCCAGACGTAAGTTGTTTGCCTTTTTATTATGTATACATATTATACGTATTCACAACGACCATATTGTTATCATCAATCGACTGTATATTTTATAAATATGTAATAAGTACTTATAATATTATATACCCTACAGCGTATATTATACTCTTCAGGACATTGTATTCACTGCGCGTCTCCTACATTGTCACAGGCAACAGTAGTACACAGTACACACCCAGACTGACGTGTGTTTGTGGACTGCAACATTACTTTATAATAATATTGTGAATAACAATTTCTTTATTATAGAGGCTGAAATTTCTTTTACGCAAAATATAACGGCGTAATCTGACATTGCCCGTAAAAAAATAAATAAACATAAAATACGGCACTATATCGTATCGGTGTATTTTGGTTTTAATATATCTACTTTAAATTACTGACAAATCGGCATCGGTGTACCTCAAATAATTCGACCGAAAATGGCAATCTGCCTGTGAAAGATTGGATATAGCTTTCTGTATATTTTCAAACGTGGTTCAGACTATTCTCTAAACTTTCTTCTTATTTTCAAGAACAATCTATGGAATTTTCGTCAAATTTATTTGAATAGTTTTAAATAAGCATAACTATAAGTATAGCATTTTGACATACGTTTGAATAATAAACAATATTAGATATTATTTTTTTTTGTTTAAAAATATCCTATGGTAATGCATATAGCGAATTGACACTACTAATGGGTTGAAAAAAGAAGATTAAAAACCCCATGAATCTTAAAAATCTAAATTAATTTATTTGTTATCGAGATTTGTTCAATAGTTTATTAAATTATCCATTATCATGAAATGTATTTAAAATATAATCACGTTGTATATATTTATATTATATAACATTTAATTATTTCTCCAAACGCACTTTACAAATCCTATACTTAGCTATAAAATATTGCAAAGCCAAATACTAATAGTAGTTAGAACTTAGTAGGTACCTACTATATTTACCTTCTACCTATATTATAGTATTACAGAATTTATTAATAATAACACATATAATTTAATTATATAACATAATACGAAATAACACAATAATCAATGGTACGTACCTATCTATATATACATTTCGGCTTTAATGTGAATATCCAAAAGGACCCTTTTGGTCCTTTCCCATTAAATTTAAATGTAAAAGAACAAAATCATTAATTTGGGTTTGCCTGAACCACTTATAATACTTTATTTCTATTCTAGATAATCACAATATATTGTATTAATATTCATTTAAGATGTAACACGACTGTAAATATTTTAATAATCTTAATTTATATTAATAATAGTTTAATCATAATAAAAAAATAATTGTGACTTTCAAGCGATTTAATGCCAATTTACAATGAATAAAATAAAAATTAAAAAAGAAAGAATAAAATAATAAAGCATAATGTGACTACATGGTAGTATTCACTTAGTCTACAATAATCTATATGATCGTATAAAGTGTAATTCATAACATAGGTAGATTAGTTATTATTTATATAAATACCTACCTATTTATATTAGTATATCCATATTTATATGGTTATTGATGAAATCCTTGTAATGTGAATATTATATTTAACATTGCTTATTGACAAAATTACTAATTACTAATTAGTTGTTAGAAACTAAGACAACACAATCACATATGTACACATATTCAATATACCTATTAATATTTCTGATCATGACAAAAAAAAAAATTAAGGGGGCTGCTATAAACAAATTTAGTAATAGCAAAAGTAAGAATTTAAGTTACAATGTACATACCTACTGGTTTTATTGGATAATGTTAAATTTTCTGTGTGTAGTGTGTATGACTGTGTATAACTTTCATATTCTATTATTATTATAAAACGGTTAATATTAAACAACTATAAATATTTATGAGTTGTACGGTATTACAAGTCAAAAAGGTATGGTAAATTTAAATATTTTATGTTTAAACTAAAAACAGTAAATACGTCACAGATAAAGGTTTTAGAGGCATACACATTTTTTTAATAAAAATGTAAACAACTTCATATTTTAAAATTAAACTGTTGTTTTATAATATTATAATTACTATGAAATCGTTAACGTTAAATACAGATAGTTAACGGGGTAAAAACGCCACGATAATTTTTAAATATTATTTATTTTCAAACTAAACGAAGCGCTTGTAAAAAGGTAGGTAGTATAACAACGCATTGGTCAGGAATGTCGGTTTTAATTACGGTTATAAATTATTTTTTTAACTAAAATCCAATATTTGTCGAAAGCCAATAATACACAACTAAACTTCGCTTCACCACCCTCTTTGAAATATTTATTGCGTTTCAAATATATATAGATCAATAGAAAATAATCATTATTATTACAATTTTTTTTACAAGCGTATATTTAATATTGGCTTATGAAATGTAAATTTAATCGGATTTAGCACTGCGTGCACAACTTTGCAACAAATATGTAACATTATCATTCGAACCTATAATAATGGTTAGATATATCCTATGGACCCGTTGGTACTCGCAAGAAATTACATTTCTTAACAAATTTATGAGGTATATTATGTCATCAAGTCTCCACATTGTTCAATGATTAGATTAATAACTCAAAAGTATAATTTCTTATAGAAAACTCTATCTATGGTACAACTAAGCCGTTCAACAAATCACCTACCATTCTTCGCTATCAGCATGTATGTATTACAATCTTATAATCATACCTTAAGTAATTAGTGGTTAGTTATAGGTAATATTGTATTGTATAGGCACCTCTTGGCTCTTATAAGAATCCTTCGTTTTATTTTTTACCATTATAATATCTCAATGTCACTGCAAGTGATCTAATATAATTGAAAAATAACTTGATACTATTTTTGTATCCTAATCATTGCGTACCTATTAAGCCTCTATAATATTATAAACAATACACATCATTATTATTTTTAATATAATATCAATAACATTTTTAAATTTTAAAATGAAAAAAAAAACATAAAACAAATAAAATATATAATATTATTGTTTTGATGTAGTTTCCTTAGGTTGATCGAAATTGTTTTTATTTATCTATATACAATATATAAATTGCCTAATGTTGCATATGCATTATGCATGTTTATATGATAATATATAGATGCTTTGAAATAGGAAAATGTTGCTATACTAAAGTATATAAAGTGTTTGTTGGGTGAGGATTATTATTTATTAGACGATTCTTAACAAATAACCGGAAGTGACCTAACTATAAAATTTGCATTCGGTGCCCGTATTATACATTAATTCTTTGATCTAGTGAATCGATGTCATTGACTATATAATTGATAATAAATTACTAATACTCAGAGCTTTCACTGAAATACTCTTTTTTAGTTAATTCTAGAACTTCGAAGTCGTTATAATCCTCGTAGAAATGTGATAATAATAGGGATAATTTATTAAGTTAATTATACTACTTTTTACAACATCGAAAATACAATTGTAAGTACTATACTATTAAAAACCTTGACTGATTAGCAAAAACAATTATCAAGTAAAACAATTTAGAAAAGTATAGCATTTTATACTTGTATACACTGGTTCTCAAAAAGTCTTATTTATATTTAGTTTTAGTTTTAATAACATTAAAGTGAATTGTAAAAATAAAAATAATACGTTTTGATTACTATGTTCATTTGTTTTGTGTCTTTGTTTAGAGAAAACTCAAGATTTCAAACAAATGGAACAAACTCACCGTTATATTCGTATACTGGTTGATAGTTTTTTTATTTAATTAAATTCTTTATCGTAATAATACAATTTTTTTATTGAAATATCTTTTATTTTATTTTTTTTTATAATAAAAAATACATCAAATTTGTATATTCTAATTATATTTACCTAATTTAATATTAACGAGAATGATGTAATAATAACAATATGTATATAGGTATCAACTATTTATTCATAATTTTCTATTACGTTTTTATTTCATGGCTCCTATTTATTTCTATTATTAAAACTTCATTAATTTTAAGGAAAACTCTATACTATGTGTTTGTTCGAAAATTAACTCAAAGTTTGCAAAAGTTTTCTTTATTAAAATTTTAATTAAATTAATACTGCATGAATTATTTTATGTAAAACACGCTGGCTCGAACTCAATATAATGTAGATGAGGAAAAAAAGAAAAAGAAGAATACGAAATCAATATTTTTTATATATAGTCGTGATCTGATTTTCATGTACCTACTCAAAAGAGGTCTTTGTAAAGCTATTGTCATGGTTTTCAAAAGGATATAGTACTTTGTCCGTCGGACGTGTAGTGCACTTCCACAAGACACCGCGCATCCTTAAAAAATGTATATTATATATTATTATTTACCTTTGATAACAAATATATATGACTCGAGCACAAGAATAATATACAGAAATATAACTCTGACAAGATAATTAACTTCGTGTACTCAAAGTGATACGTCAACTATTATATTGTCAACTGTTGTATTTCACTGCAGTGTACGCGCGAACTACCATTATGATTTTACTGATTTATAATCAGTTGTTTATATAAGAAGTTTAAGACAGTATGATACAATGATAAATAATGTGTACTTGTTACATCGACAAAAAATAGCCATTCGAAACATTTAGTAGTTTATTATCCAGCAACAATTTGTCATATCACCGTCATAATCGATACTGGTTGAATCAGTCGATTCAATACTAACCTAACCATGATCGATAAAATGTTTTTATACAATTTTATAATATGTTGTATTTACGTCTTAGCCCTTAGGTTATAACTTGAAAAAATTTAATTTATTTTATTAATTATATTTATAAGTACATCATTCTATGTTGGCGCATATTATGTTAAACATCCAAACATATACTTATCGATGTACGATTGTATTGTGATATGATATTATATGTACCTACCTATCTACTTTAATTTTGCATTCGTCAATCGCCACGAATTTATTTTTGAAAAGATAGTAAAAATGGGAGAGCGAAATGGCTTTTCAACCAAAGTTAAGCTTACTGTGGGTAAGATAACTTTTAAATATATAATATATTCAAAGTTACGTCGTCGACCGGTTAAAATCACGTGCAGAGAGGACAGGGAAAGATAATTATGTTATTAAGACCGTACAACTTTAGCTGTATGTGCTTATAATCATATTAAGGCGGCGTCAAAAGGCAACCATAATATATACGTTTATATAATATTATATTGTGTATACGTAATGGATTTGGCTGAGATCCGTGTTGGCGGCGGACAGTCGCGGAACCAGTAAAGGGGATATAATAATAATAATATAATAGCATTAATTTGCACCCTAAATAGTAATTACGCCTTACGGTACGGAAGAAGCTCGTTATAGGATGTACCCGACAAAAGCGATAGTCGTATTTGAACATACCGTATAATATATTAATCCGATCAATGTAGGTGCTTGTATAAAATTATACACGTGTGTCGATCAAACGTATAGGAATAATAATATGTAATAGATAGGTATATTTTCACAAAGCGCGTCCGGTGGTTATTTGACACGACACGCCTGTGCCAATTATAATGAGTAGCGACCGTCAGATAAAATCAATGTACAATGTCCAAGATCATAACTTGGGCATAGTGGTGATGACGGAGGTCCTAGAGATTGTGACACCCCTTTCGATGTTATTAGACTTCTAAGCGGTACGACAAGGAATGTGTTGGGTAGCAATATAATGATTTTTATTATATTTTTAAAATGTAGAATTTGAGGTACAAATAATCTGCTTCTTTTGAACGATATGGGAAATCTCTATTAATATCCTTCACCAAAAACTGTTTGTCATGTCTGAATTTTTAATTTTAGTCTACTCTTAGCTACCTGCTTTTTATATACCAAATAAAAATAAGATCTTTTATCAATATATATAATAAATAGGTACCGAATTTTGTACGTAAACTATGTATGTCTAAAAATCAATATGTACAAACTTTTCGAAAAACTCAAAAGCAGTTGAAAATGCGTTGGCGGAAATATAAGAGAAATAAAAAATATACACTATGCCTAATCGCTTTACCCAAATTATAAAACGAAAGCGATGGTGGGTAGGTGATGCAAACTGAATATAATAGTATACATCAAAGCACACACGATCAGTTTTAATTTCGTCACGGCCAGCAATTGTCACACTACGCGAGGGGAAGAACAATTATGATTTGCTATTTTTATGGTTGGTCGAAGGACATAAAAAAAAAAAAAAAAAGAAATCGCAAACTAATGTTTTGACGGTTATGAAACGATCAGCAATCGACTCTGTTAGCTGTGCGCGTAGAGAAAAACGTTGACAGAAGCCGATTGCTGTATCTGACGAATGGCGTGGTCGTAATACTAAACATTTATATATTGAACGTATTTGGTTGTCTGACGGAGTAGTAAGTACGCTTTTCAAGCACAAGACGCGCAGCCAAACTTCATTTTATATGAAATTCTTGATGTACATCATCGCAGTATATACATATATTATAAAGTAGGTACTACGGCTATGTGTATATGCGTGATGTATGATGAGCCGAGAGCGATTTTGCACAGCTCTCTATGCAAAGTTATAACAGCACACTATATATATTATACGTCATGTTTAATGTATTTTATGCAAGTATTATTAAAGGATTTACGTCTACAAACTTTTTTAACATTAGACGAATTGTTTAATAATATTTCATAAGTTATATGTACCGTAATCGTTTGTATTATATTTTGTACAAAAACTTGATATACATAATATGTATTATATACTACCACAGTTGTAATAAGTACCTTAAACACTGAAAATTAATACACTGATAATTCCGTAATAATATTCCTACTTAACGTTAACGCGATCAATTATAAAAGCATATTATAATGAGTAGTATAGTACGAGTTACAGTATGTTTACCACGTGAAGCGTGATTAGTCGTACAAAGACAAGCTTCTTATTAAAATGAATTCCTATAAAGTCGAAAATAATGATAATAATTATAAACCGATTTTGAAGTTAGCTGACGCCAGTGACGTCAAGAGTGAATACACGCGACAACGACACAATATGATATGCAAACGTGTGTGTGGGATTAACTTATAATGACGAGAATACAACTTCTTAACTAATAATAATTACTTTTTAGTCTTTATACTGAATACATGTAACATTTTAATAATATGTATACATAAATATTATGACCATCATGACCCATATATCGAACTATATATAGACTAAATTAGGGCATCGAGAAATTGGATTAAGGGTAGCGAGACTCACATTGAGTTAAATTTAACTTTGAAAAAATATAAATATCTAGTAACTTTGTAATGTTTTTAATATATTTGTAATATTTTTTTCAAAAATTCAGAATAATATATGTATTATTAAAAAACCTTTGATATAAGAGTTATCTCGTAAGCTAGTCTATCTTTATACTGATAGACGTAAATATGTAACAGATAATGGCATTGGTATATTGAACATATTATGCATATTGGATACTTTGATAACTAAAATCTATATGCGATTTGAATAGTTTATTATGGTTCTATATTGTTGTATTGAACGTGACTTGAAATCTATCGTAAGACCCAAAATTACCATATAACAACCACGTTCTCTTACGTCAGGTATATTATCAATTGAAAATGGCTCTTATCGTCGTGGAAATCGTAGGCGATATTGAATGTCGGTTGGTTCGACGAAAAATTCCCTCGTGGAAAGTCAAAAAACAACTAAGTATGTAATATATACTTCGAGACAAGAACATCATCAATATTATCAATATTTATTATCTATGTGCTCAAATAGTAAATTACATTATACGATAGATAAATTCATATATTATTGTGTATCGATAATAATATATTTAATATTAAGTCAAGCACAAAATTGTCCGCTTGCGTAGAAAATGGGAAATCGTTATGATTTGCACGCCTAAAATGACATAATACTACACACAAACGTTCAAACAATGGTCGTCTAATGGTTTTTGTTGAGAGAAAAGGGTGACCTGACAACGTTTTTCCTAACCACCCGAAGTTTGTTGTTGTTGTCGTGTATTCTAAAAGCTTTAGTCTGGACCCTGAATTTTTCCATGTAAGAAGTTAAGGCCAATCGGCAGAGAGAAAAATGGCCGTTTTAAGCAAGTGGCTTAGTCGATCGTGTCCGGCGTGTTAGTAATTTTCAAAAGCTTCTGGTCGCCTGCAATGGAACATTTACGGCACGCGTGTTTTACCTTCCGTTTCATTCCATCGACACTAGTAAAACAAAAGATAAACTTTCTCTTGAAATCCCTAGGCCCACGAAAATTCTATACACATGCGTACGTGACTGAGTTCTTTGTTCGTTCAGCCGATACATTTCGGAACTCCCAGACAAAAAGGGATGAATACGACCAGGGATTCGATAAAAGAACGAAATTATTATAAAGCTGGTTTATTGTTTCTTATACACGATTTATAGTTATATTATATTAAATAATTATTATTAGCGGTTCTCTGCAATTGTGGCTGCAAGAATTTGTAAGATGCAGAGCCGCAAAATTAACCGATAAACATTATTTTTATATAAATTATAAGTTATAATACCAATGTCGTGATGTATAGTTACACAGTATGTGCTGCAGCTACAATATATTGAGTCGCAAAGCGAAGTAAAAATGTACCAAAAAAATAGAGAATTATGTAAATAATTCATTATACCTACTAAACTAAATCCATTCCTTAATTTATCACATAGTATAATATCATTTGAATATATAGATAGGTATTCCGGTATTCGTGTACGTATTATGTCAACCGTACGTATTCCGTTCGCAGATTTCCGCGTGGACGAAAAGGGGAAAACACGACGTCCCGAAGCAGGTGTATTAATCCGATGCGCGGGACCTCGCATAAGTCTAAGCCCCTCCGACGGCGTTTTAACTCAAACGCATAATACATAAACATATAATTGTATATATATATAAAATATAAATACACAAATATATATTATATATAGTACTTGTACGTATTGCGTCTCGGGGAGGCCAAAGTAGCATGGTGGGTGTACAGCGGAGCGTTTTATTTGTTCACTTCCGCCGTCGGTAACAAGGGGTTGGAAATCCGTCTCAGGTGCGTTTACGGCAAGATTACGCGGCGGCACTGGCGGCGGACGGACGCGCATTGACATGATAAAACGAACCGAAATTCGATTTCCTCTCTCTTCTGTATGGTGCTAACGTTATATAGGTATACGTCACTGTATATATCTATATACGTAAAAGGGACGACGACGATTTTTATACGATTCGTCGCCGTAACTTCCCTTTCCTCGCAGCTCGCGCATCACCACCTCTGAAATCACCCTCCGTATCGACTTTACAGTCGTTGTCATACCGTCGTCAGCGAGTAACTTACTCGTCAACTTTAGACGCGTAGATAGCGTATAAAAGGTACAATAGGAAAAAAGATAGTAGACACTTAACTAGACAATTTTTCTTCGTGTAAGAAACAACTGTATTATGTATATACAGTCGATTCCGCTTAATAGAGACACTGGTTAATAAAGACAACCACTAAATAGTGACAATATTATTCAACTACGAAAACAAATGTGTTATACTTGTAGGGTAAACGTTCATCGCTTATCTGGGCCAAGAATCCGGATAAATGGGACATTTTTATCGAGTTTATTAATAGATCAATAGTTTGACAATCGCGACCGTCTTGCATAATCGATTATTAGATTAAATTTTATCTTATCATATCTTTTTTAAATGTGATATACATGGTAATGTAATATCATGTTTTCTATCAATTAATTTCTATAATAATTTGTAATTTGTAATATTAAAAAAAAAAAATCAAAAAAATTCAGTTTTTCAACAAATTTATATGTCTGTTTTTAATTCTGTCGGATTATTGGGAAGACCGATTTATTGGGACAAAGTAATACGCAACCGATGTGTCCCAATAAAGCGGAATCGACTGTATTAGGTATTTATATTCATGAACATTAAAAGTGTCACGAATTGCGCAGTATATTACATAGTTGTTGTCGAACGATTACCGCTGTTTAGCCTAAATACATACTTTAAGAACTATAAGTCGTCGTCATTTATATTATACGTGAATGATTCCCTATACATATCAAGTTTAAGTTGATATATACTTTAGATTAAGAACTCAAACACACGAATAGTGATCGAGCTCTCTTTCTTGCCTACTATCTCCGTCTCAAAAATGAAAAAAAATATAATGAAATACAATACAATAATATACGAAGCGGAAACGGTTGAATTCCATCTATATGATGACCTCCCTTCTCTTTATAAAAGTATATTATATATTATGACACAGAGCGATTTCATTACGAAAATCTATAGCATCGTGCTATAATGTTATAAAACTACCAAACTGAATAAAAAAATTTTTTCCTCCTCCGAAAACACAAAAATTATGCGTCGTAAGTACAACAAAATCAAATATAATATAATGTGTCGGACATTTGTTTATCACCCACCCTGTATATATATCATAGTATATATAATATATTATATAGCTCATATTATGTATATTATCATATAGAACGATAGTTGTTTAATTACACACTACAAAACGACGTATTATTGTTCATTCATTGATACGATAATGGTTTTGACAGCGTATCATTAACCTACGCGGCTTCAGCGTTGCCCGAGTCGAGGGTTTAAAAACGCAGTTCTACGTGTACATAATAATAATAAAATTTATTACATACACGCAGCCCGGTGTTGCACCGTTGGACGATGTTAGTCGTTTTCGTGCGGCGGAACAATAATATATAAATAACGAACAAAAAAAATGCTGAAGTCGACGGGGAACTCACAACTGACACGTTGTAGTCGCGTTTTTGTTTTTTTTCAACGACACACAAAACCGCGATGGACGTATAATAATAATACTTATTACATCGTATATTTGATGGTATATTAGATTTATTTTTTTTTTAATTTCCTGCCAATTATTTAAACTCAACGACCTACTGCAGCAGACGTGTATAAGTTATTATTCGAAACGAAGTTTTATGCTCATACTATTTATCGGTTATAATGGTAATATATAATGTTGTAGGTACTTATTGCACCAGGATCGCAGCTCGGAAATACGCATACATTATCCGGTACTCTGAGTGCGTACAAGTATTGTTATAAAATATATATAATACATTAGCTCGATGTGCATAATATGTACGATGAGTATTATACGATTCCGTCGACGAGTTTTTTTGTTTAACTGATTATTGTTTGTTCCACGTTGAAATCGCATGTTGTCAATATCCTGTAGGCGGGTATATCAGCGGGGTGGGTCGCAGTATTTTCCCCCGTTTCTCGCATGTGACCGATATTTTTTTTTAAAATTCTAAACCAATAATCGATTACCATAATAATATAATAATAATATAATACGCGCATATCAGTAAATAATTGTATAAATAAAGTTTTATTTTTAACGAAGTTTGGTATATGTTGATATAAACTTTAATATACATACTCGTATACCCAGCTCTGTTGTAATAAACTCGACAAAATTCAATAAACTTTTGAGAATAGACTTTTGTCAAATAACGATTTACGTGGAAGTACATAAAACATAATATAATATTATTTCCGAGTTAATATTTATTTTGCCGTTATAATATCACGTATCAACGTACGTTCAACGTACTATTCAGATATATAATATTAATTATTATGTTTATCACATGGTCGACGTCAGCCTGGCAGGCTATATATTAAATAAGCCACATCGCTTTCATACTGTGGTGGTAGCGACAAAATACATAAAATACACATGAGTGCGGATTGGAAAAGTTATTACGATACTAAATATACATATATTATATAATAAAATATATATTTTATTGTGTATTGATTAAATTCATTGTAAAAACACGCGTCCTCTATTTAATTATACCATAGAATAATAATAAAATTATAAGACCTATATACTTATGGGCCATGTAAATTCATTACACTTTTTATAGGTAGTTAATTTTTTTTTGTGTGTGAAAATAAAGCAATTGAGAGATTTGTTAAAATTACTTGCTAAAGCTCGTATATAATTTTGTGTCATTATTGTGTAATAGTCGACCCATAACAACAAAGAGAAAACGATAACCGACCGCTGGACCTCAGAGATTTATGTAGGTAGTTGTATATTAGTCAAGTATAGTAAATGTTACGATTTTGATATATTATAATTATAATTCGACGTCAAGTTCGTCGTAAATGTGTATCTTTTTTCACGCCTCTGAATTTGCAGCTAATTTATACCCAATTTATTATACCGTTCAACCTGTCATATTATATTGTTTAAACATCTCTTTATATTTACCCCTGGGACATAGTTTATATAATAAAGTAAACGTAACGTATATACATGGTCAATATTGATATTGATATTAATAAGAAAAGCAACAATAATTATTTATTATTATACATCATTTTTACAATATAATATGTTATATTAAAAATACTGGACAACGAGTGCATTTTCTACACACACGCACACACAATGCTTCCCAATATTAGTATAATATGTACCTAATATTTACACAGGATCATTATCTTTTTTTTTTTAACAACGGTCGTAAGAACATATTTAAATGTGAAATCGGTATTCTTCAATAATTAACGAGGAGAATGCCCGTAAATTATACTTCACGGGTACAGACTGACATATTATGTGTACTATAATCAATAATCATAATATTATATATATTATTTTTACACATAGAGTTAGTCATCTCCCTTTAGAATTTGTCTGGTACGTCTAGGTCGATCTCGTCGAATAGTGAAGAGCTATCGTGAAAAATCGATCCGACAAACATTTCGTGAATAATAATAACGTATATGATAAAGGCGGAATATAGATTATATTCGGCGCGAGCCGAAACGATATCACCGCGGCGTGCGGTTCTTTTCCCTCGCGGGTGATTCCACCGTTGCCGCGGGGACGCTGCACGCGCGTAATAATAATATTTTATAATAACATTGTGTACCTACGAATCCCTCTCTACGCATGTGTACTCACGTATCAAACAATGAACTTGTCTAGGCTTATAGACCATATTATTATAGTGCGAGCTATATTTTTTAGGAGATTAGCCGGGGCGCACGTGTGTTTTGCCAAAATCTATACGGTGACACGATAAAGGGTGAACAAAATTAATAGTAGTGAAACCGAAAAAAATGGATTTTCAGAAATATTATTCCGTTTACGAAATATTGAGCTATAATATTATTATTATTTTGAAATCAAATTTTCCTAATTAAGACCAAATTAACTTTGGCTGTATACAGGAACTTCGATTAAATTTCGATCATATTATAAACATTCGGTATATTTATCTAAATACTAACAAAAACAATTATTCTTGTCTAGGGAAATAATCTTTAAATTTTTATATTTCTTGAAAATTAATTGAAAATTGTTTTTTTATAATATTCAAACACTTTAACAGGCGTCATCATCTTGATATAAAACAACGTAGCTGCGATTATTGTAATGTACTACCGTGTCCGCTATATGGGTAGATCACGATCATTATTATTACATTACACATTATATAATAATATTATTATACCTATCATATAGTATAATATCACATACGATAGTTCGTGGGAGAGGTCGTAAAAGTATAATACACGTATTACCGGTACACGAAACGGTCTTGTGAGAGTCTCGGACGAAACGAATATGTGTGGTTAATGAAGGCATCCAAACGACGAAGATGTTATTATTATAATCATAGATATTTTATTTATTTAGATATTGGTATTACCTATGTCTAGTGTCATTGTACGCATAGGTTTATTTGTTTTTTTTATAAAATTATTTAATGATGAAGCGGAAAGTAGAAAAAAAAACAAAAAAACACGTATTAATGTATTCTTAACAATAACATTTCCCATAGAAATTTTAAAATTTTTAAATACAGTTAAATCAACATTTAGCAATAGTACCAAAATATTTTTTCAGTAGTAGCTAACAGGTATTTTTTTTATTACTTCTGGTAGATTTTTTTTTATGCAAAGTTTAATAGCTGAATAATTAATACTATGGTTCATTTTTTAATTAATTATACTCTATCAGTAAACTTACCTAATAGTTTTGATTAAAATAAAATATTATACTTGTTATTATAAAACTGTTTTAATTTTCCGTATTTTCGATTTTCCTAACAAAGTTTAACAGTTCACTTATTATAAAATGTTAAAAATTAAAAAATGTCAATAGTGTATTATACTTGTGAATATATCACTAGCCATCACATAAAATTAAGTAAATAATACGAACCTATGGATGTATACATATATATAAGTATATATATTGTTTGATAAGTGTTTATTAACTCGCACTCAGTCTTGCTGTAACAGCTAATTGGCTTGCGAACGATTATTATAACGAATTCGACTAACGTTTCGTTGCACGCAAGGTCTGTGCGCGTATGACATAACATAATACTACAATATAAATCGACGGACGTTTAAATGAATGGACTGTAATTTTACTTAGGTAATATGCTTTGTATGGTACTGGACAAGTACATTATTTTATCGTTCAGGTGGGCACTAATACGGTGTTAACAGAATGCGATATAAACGACCAGAAAAGCTTTATATTAGATGACCGTCGTTAATATTGAACAACAATAATTCAACTATTCACATTAAAAAAAAAACCATAATATTAAAATTCATTAAAAACCATTATAGTTGTTATTCTTTAAAAAAATCAAATTGATTTTGTTATAGGTAAATTTTCCATTAAAATAAAGAAAAAAGTCATTTTTAATTTTTTTTTTTTTTTATTGTATACTATCAATCCATAATAATAATATAAGATACATTCTGTGTACCTACACTCTAGCAGTGACTGAATCCAACCGTAAGTACCAAGCACATTGCATATATAATACGAATCTTATAGTATTGCATTGATTTCACTTTTTCCCTGTTAAACAGTATTACGAGTACGGCTTGGCTTTTAGTGCAGCTCGACAAAAACATTAAAAATAATACTTCGACGGCCACTCGACGCGCGTCTGCGGGTGGTGAAAAAAGAATGAAGAGAATTATAACAAAAAAAAAAAGTTCGCAAATACATTTTATTATAATATATTAATACGCGCACCTCTCGAAAAGTAGTCAAGTAGGAGCCGCAACTCGGTTTCTGTGTATATTTCATCGTACTTAAGTGAAGGTACCGAATATATGTATTAGCTAGCTCGAAATGTATACCACCTTCTATATACAGGTAGGTATACCGCTAAAAGTCACAACAGTACTGAATAGAGCGTGAAAGTTTATAGGGAGTTTTTATTACTTTTATTTTTTGGTTCAGTTGCCAAATTTAAAAAAAGGTCCAATTTGCATTTACATTGGCATTAATATTACATGATATTTTACCTGCGTTTTAAAGTATTCTATTTAAATTGATCGATTTCAAGTTTTTCAACTATAGGAATAACTGATGCTAGCTTTAGGCATGATCGTTACGTAATAACAACAACAATTTAAAAATTTTAAATTCTCGTTCCAAAAATAAATATGAAAATTGTGACTACCTATAGTGTTTTCTATTTAAACTTGGAAGAAAAATAGTGTTGAATATATTTTAGTTTAACTTGGCTTTATGCTTATAAGTTATAATTATAACTCATACAATATAATCCTGTAAAAAAAATTACTTTTATGTTAAAACCAATAATATGATAATACCACGATTCGTTGATGCGCTTTTATATATATATAAATATAATTATTCCTTTTCACTATACATAAATGAAAATTACAAATTAATTATTTTTTCTCATTGAATATTATTTAATATGTAGTTACTAGTTATACATCAGTAAGTAACCTATTTATATACGACAGATCGTTGAATAACAATTTTTAAAAACTAGGTATTATGTTTTTTTTTCTTTTTTATAGAAACGAAGAGGTACCATAATTTATTTATGTATAACTATATTACTTATGTAATCTAATCACCGTATACCGGAAATTGTAATGATTTTAACTATATATTTCAATTTCGTGGGTAGAAAAAAAAATAATAACTGTTTATATATATACCTATTTAATAAAAACGGCGTTTAAATCTCTTACAATACGTTTTATCTCGTACATTAGGGTCGTTTAATTATTTGATTTACATATTAAACTTATAATGTAAGCCCCCATAATATATAGACATATAGACATATATTCAGTAAAATTATAACCGGTTACGATATAATATTTATATTGTGTTTTATTCTATTTAACTGACAATTTAAAAACAGAAATATCTGTACTTATTTATCATTAAAACAAATTAAAGAATTGCAAATCAATATATTGATTAGAAACTTGTCATCCCAAAGTAATATATTCAAATAAAAAATACTCTTTTTCAGATAAAGGGCCGATCACTGGATTAATAGCTCTAAATTCTAATACCTATGATAAATTAAATTGGTTTTTTTTTGCGTTTGAAGTTAATCTGTAAATTATTAGAATTTTAACCAACAGGTAAATCGTTAAATTTTGTAAAATCCTTAGTCTGTAGGTATATAGGAACTGTTATAATTGACATTAGGATTCAGTCGAATCATATCAAAAGTCATACGTAACGGCTCTTATAATAGAATAACCTAAATAATTAAGGTTTTCGAAAGAATTTACCATGATGGCGGACATTTTTTTGCAAGATTATAATGATGCGTTGAAATATTTTTGACTTTTGATCACTGTGTAAAAGAGCGAACACCCGATTCCGAGAATGCGGGAATTCGATGACGATAGACTGCATACAAATATTTTTTTAGTATATATTAGTATAAATTGTAACGAATGTGTAATATCCACTGGCATTTAATTACAGTATAGTACAATGTTATTTTGTTTGCGAGTGCATAACGCATCGTGCAACACGATCCCAAAGAGCTCAGACTAATTTTTTTTTCGGTATAAACCGATTAAACAGTGGGAGAGAGTTTTACGGCGAGAATGACAGACGCGCGGATAGACAAAGAGAGAGACGGTGGAAATAAAGTGCACCGGCGTAGGTACGTTGACAAATTAAATGTCAGACGACATTTCTGCTCGAAGACGTCGTCGCCGGTATAATTATAATATGCGTACATGCGCACAAGATATATAATAATATGTATTATTACTACCGCTCCGCTGCACTGATGTTTAATGGAATCGTGTTGCACACACACAACAACATCGCATCGCTAATTAGCCGTCGTTGATGAGTGCGTTCTGTAGTAGTACCTTGCTAGTACACCACTAACCATATTATATTATAGCTATATAAGTAGTATACCTATATATATATATATATTCTCGAATCTGAAAATATATCTCGATGGTTGGTGAAGGCAGGGAATGGAAAAAAGTGACGAGTTTATAAGACGCTTATACTATATATTATATTTATATATATGCGCTTATATGTATGAATTATAAGTATATGTTTGTGTGTGTGTTTATGTGTGTATGTAATTATAAATCTCTTTAAAAACGAAAATGTTTTAAATCCTATGATGGGATTTCAAAAATACGCTTAAATTAATAATTACTCGATCCGTATGGCTGCATCGTCAGACACGTTTGACTACTATTATGAGTTTATTACTATTTTTTATTATTAAACGTAATAATATTATATATATATACATTATACGTATATTCGTGAATAAATTGAAAAAGCACTTCTTTGATGTCTGTTTGTCTAATTTGCTGTAATAAATTGCAGGTTTATTTATTTATCTAGATAGAACATTATGATTTTATGAAGTATATGTTTTGTAAATTTTGTATATAGAAAAAGGAAATTATATTTTATTAAATTCTCAAGAATTAACCTTTTTCCTTCCCTTTATTCACTATCCGGATTTACCGACAGTAAAATGTTCGCTAAAAATGGTTTAGGTTGTTGGAAATAAAAAAAAAAGTCAGCAAGCACCCGTCAAAGAGTGATCAATTTTTATTTGGATAAGAACTACCGCCTCAAATGTATTTTTTTTTTATAGTCAGGTGACTTTTTTTCCCCATTCGTTTTATATTACTTTCTAATGGGTTATTGCTTTTACGAACAATTTTCAACTACTCTAACTGCGAACGCTGCAATTATATATCCAAAAAAGTATCCGACAAACGGTTAATTTACTGAGCGGGAACGTTGCTTATACAAATGAATTCAATACTGGATAATAAAGTTTATATACCTAAAAACGTATTATACTTATAATAGTTTGAACTTTACAATAACTAACTTAACTTTTAACGAAATTAATTTCAAAAAACAATATATATATATATATAAATTATTAATTAAGGAATTAGAAAAAAATTAAAAAATTAAAAATCTTATCTTGATTTAGTTTTGCGAGAATCGAAAACATCTGCAACGGATCATGAAAAATAATGTGAAAATCCGAGGCGAGAACAACGACATTAAGACGAATAACACCACCGTGTGACGGAGATGGATGAGGGTCGCCGACTAGGATGGACAAACGTATAGTGCGCGACTTGTGCGGGCTTTAGATCGATAGGCCGCGCGATTTTAATCAGAGTGGCGTTTCGTTTAAGGAGAAAAATGTATAAACCTTTCTCCACAGCCGTTCCCTTTGCCACTGGACATGAACGGCGGGCAACCTAAGTGCCGTCAGCTATATAAAAGACCCTTTCCGCTGTAGCGCGTCTAAAATATCTAAATTATGGGCGCCGAATGTTTATGACAGGCTCGGAGGGCAATTTGTCCTCGGAGCCCATATTATATTATTGTTCGCGTATATTATATTATTATACATCTTCCCGGGAGGATGCATTATTTTGTCGGGACCAAACGGCAAACGCACCATCGAAGTTCAAGTGGGCGTACTCATATATATATCTATATACTTTCCGGAAGTCGACGATTAAATGGCATGATCGCTAAACTTCTTCGGTCTTTTCCAGCATTGTCTCCATAAACGCGCATAGCCATGGGCAGTGTCAGCCTCAGGCTAACACTGTACACACATCTTTTTCAACTTTTATTTTTATTACAACGTGTGCTCAAATCATTACTGTTAGGGTAACTACCGTACGTAGTATACAGTCTTCCTTATAATATATTAATATTATATATGCCTATCTATTATAAGACATTAATACCAAAATATAAGTACAGCTTTTTTCACTCGGGTATACACATACTTCTAACTTTGGTTAAATAAAAAAATATAATGAATATAAAAATTGAATTTTCCAATATAATTATATTCCAAGAATATTAAATTAAAAAAATTATTGATGGAGAGTATTACAAACAGGGTGTATATATTATATACGATAATTACAGGACGTTTTTTTTTACTGCAGAATATTTGTCGAGAGCGAATTTTCTCGGTACTCATCGTTTTCTGTAGTAGGTTTACCTTCCTACTAACGCGTGCGTAAATTATTTTTCAAACGTTTTTCGATGTATTTTATGTACCGTAAACAAATCTGAATCGATTATAATATATATACCTACGTTATATTTTATGTGTTTCTCGCCAACAACGATTTTATCGAGATTTTCTTTTTAACATTTTCTTTTCTTTATGACTGCAATCATTTTTGATTAGTTTCCTCAAATATACTATATACGTTTACGCATCCAAATCAACTATATTTATGTTCAAACGATTCCTGTGCACCAATGCAAATAAAGGCAAATAAACTTATGTCAACGACTAAACGGCGAATAAGGGAAGGTGAAACGGAGATATTATGTGTTAACATGCTCCAGCAATACAATCATTATAATAGTATACAACTTATTGACATCTGCAGTGCACGCGATGGCGCAAAATCTGTTTTAATTTTAAATGATTTACAACCAAATATATAGAGATCGTGTCTTTGTACACAAGATGAGAGATCGCCCGCGAGGAAATGTCAAGTACCTATTATTATTATTATTATTATTTAGTATATCCGTCTAACTGCAATTATATAGACAGGAATATAATAATAATACATTATATGTGCAAATAGCCATATATTAAATCATATTAAAATAAATACGTGATGAGATCGTTGCTCACCGGAGGCATTTATGCGTGGTTGAATTTTTTTTTAAATGGATAAGTTAGGAGTGTTAGGTAATAAATAATAATATATTGTAACAAATACAAGTGGCTTTGAGTGTGATTCGTGAAAACACAGTTTTCCGCAGCCCCGGATCGTATAACTATTATATAGACAATGATTCAAGTAGAAGGGGAGGCTTGTTGCATTTTCAAATAATCCTCCAATTGAACAGCTAATAAGTATGGTACTAAGTATGTATCACTAAGTTATAATTATACATGTCATTTTGAAATACGTATTAATGTGAGAGGTTTCAGTCCCACTAATAAATTTCGGCTTATTTATATATATATAACTATAATACATCAATATTACTATATACATCACTATATAGGTGCGTCATATGGTAATTCTTTTATTGCAAAATGTTCGAACCTCGGTCCAACCTCACGGATATCAGATGACTGAGTGGTAAAAAACCTACTTGACTTATGATGTATGTCCGTGAACTTTTACTATTATTGTATTATAAATAGACTATGTACGACATATCAGGTCAAATCATTGTCGGTCTAATAAGCGCTACTCGCTACCACTAAGGCACTAGAACTATAGACTATCGAATGTATATATATCCTACGAAATAAATGTGTAAATATTATTATTAGGTTACGTTATAAATTCGCATTGTAAATACGCTCGAGCGACGACATTATGTTTGATCATCGATCTACATCAGACTGCATAATATATACATTGTATACATAGTATTACATACAGCCGTGTATACGTACACTATATATATATATATATATATATAGGTACTAGTGTGCCAGCACGTGCGTTGTCCGCGTAATGTGGCGGTCATATTATGTTATTATGATATTGTTTTTTTGCACATGTAATATTCGTGTGTGCGTGCGTGCGTGCGTGCGTGTTCAATCATTCGTATCGAAATGTGTGCATGCAGCGCGGTATAATAATAATATATAATTCACAGTCGATGGTTCGTCCTCGCGAAAGGGGAAATACTGCGACGTTTTGTACACACGACCTGATCACCTTCCCCTACAAAATTCCCATTAAGCACACATCGTATAGCTGGTATGACATATCGACGTGATTGACTGCAGTCCTTGCAGCGGTTATCGTTCACGTGATATAATATATGTTAGTTATATTGCGAAACGATATTGTAAAGCTTTGTATATTTATTTTCGTCTATAAAGACGTGATTTTAAATTTACGACTTTTAATATATCTGTCTAGCCGTTATCCAATATCGTATAAAGAATGTGCCACTGCGTTTTTCCGCATTCAACATACAATATAATATACGTATTTATATTTTATATTGTGTGGAAATCACAGGAACCAAAAAATATTAATTGAACGATATTACGGTAATTGTCAATAAACTACAAGCTTCAATGGTTATGGTTAAGTAAGCAATTCTAATCATGTTGGTATTTTCATCAGGACCCGATCCTTCTTATATAGGCATTATGCTAAACCTTCTCAGTAATTGGTTCTATAGCAGTAGGTATATCTAAAATCCACGCGTTTTCACATGTTTCTTTCTCATTTCAACATAACGAGAACTCACGTAGTATATGCTATAATATACTATGTACGTCTTAAAATAATGATTTCTATGTATAATCATTTATTATAGAGAATAAATATTTCTATTAGGGTTTATAAAATCAATTTCATTTAATGTTTAATTGTTTTTTATATTGTCAATTAAATTACAGATACACATTATAACCGGTCGGCAGTATAAATTCGTACATTATTAATATGGTAATGGAGTTTATCGGTGCATGAAAGTCTTTGAAGGATTTCACAAAGAACTCTCACTATGGACACGTTTACTGTTTACATATAATATGCATGATATACGCGATTACAGCATGTTTTGCATTACTTTTTATTGTATGATATACGTATAGGTAATGTATGTTACATTAGTTACATATATTATATTATACTTAGTATAATTGCCGAAAACTCACAAAAAAGACAGCGATATCATCATCATCATCGACACAGCCACTACGCGCACCAGGTGCATTTCCTCATAAAAAAATATGCTCGTATATAGTATAATATTATGAATTATGATATTATAAAAAACTACTTTTACATTATACATAAGCTCCTATACACACACATACACAGACACACACATAGTATGGCATGTACATCCGTCCTTTAGGGTTTCTCGTGCACTGTTGAAAACACGCCACATACTCGCGTGCAAACAATGGTTTATATACCTATATATATACAGGTTTGGTTCCCTGCATATTATACATCGTCCCCGAAAACTTTTATCTCTCAAAAATCGTATTCTTCGAGGCTGTCGTGAAAAAAAGCAATAAAATAATATGTGTTTCGTAGTGCACACACGACGTACGAGTCCAAATAACGACATCAAGACTACTCCTACCTCTCTTTCATCCCATTTTTATATCACCGGTCGGCTGATGGAAAACGGATATACGACCTACCCGCGATGAGTGCGTATCAACAATCCACCCAATTAATCCCGAAGACGACGTCGTTGTAGGTACCACGATAAACCTGCAACTGAGGGGTAGAAGTATTGCTCCAAGTACCTATGTATGTACATAGTATGTGTATGCAGTGTGTATAACTAAACGCGTGAACGAGTACGCTGACCCGTATGACTGAATAGCACGCACTAGGCACACAATGCACATAACGTACTTGAAGGATAGAACGCGTATAAGACCGCTCCAGGCCATTAGTGGACGATATCAGTAAAGGGGAGAAAGAACAGAATTAAAAGATGCGTGTAAAATATGTTATGTATGAAATACGTCCCGCAGTCCGAATTCCAATTGTTCTACTATTTACAATCACCTCAGAAAATATTTTATTATAATTTAATAAACTGTGACATAGAAATGTATAATTGGTAATCTAAATTATTTATAAGTTATAAGTATAACCAACAGTTTTTCAATACCACGAATTATATAACATTGACTTGGGATGTAATACTAAAGTTACAAATCGCATCATATTTTGTTGAATAATTATATTATAATCAAAGATTTTTACGAGATAACTTCTAAAATTTGATTAGTCAACAGGATACATGGTGACGTGAAAATAGATAAATTTAAACGACCGTTAACACATGTGTGAATAATATATAATCTTATTATTTACTGCTGAAAATCTGTTGTTATTATACGATAGATCGTCAGCGTTTTCGTCGTCGTTAAAGAATAATATTTACGCGTCGCGTACTCACTTTATATATATACAGATACAGTGTAAGAAGAAGGGGGTAATTCGTGGCCAAATCTGACTATATATATATATATGTACGCTATTCGTACTATATGTAGATGCTAAACATATATTAGTCACTCGGGAGGGGATTGCCTGTCGTTGCCTCGCGGTCCCTTTGGGTCTTTTCTATTTTCGAACGCGCATATAATATATTTTGGCCCAGTATTTCACTTTAAACATATATCTATATATATTATATACTAGGCGTGGAAGTAGAGGGACGTCTACGGCAGACCCGGTGACATTATTATTATATTATTTTTATTATATACATTTACGCTCACACGCGCACCTTTCTAACGACGTGAGATTTAACGCTGACACGGCCGCTGGTCCTTATATTTATTATATATATTGTGTGCGTGTGGGCTGCATTTTATGCCTCTCGATATAATTCACCTTCCCCTAAATAATATAAATACGTATAAACACGTATATATGTATACGATATGCTGCGTATAGCAGGCGCACGAAGATCGCCTACTACTCCGAAACCCGCCGCCTACAACACCATCCCCACCACTATAACATCGTCGGCCCTGCCGGAACCCAAACAATTCCGATTTTCCGGTGGATAAGCGTCGTGGCCGTAGCTGCAGAAGCAGTGGTCCGACATCGGCGAGTTTGTTTTCTCCCCATTTGCGTCGAATAAATGACCCGTGCGGACGAAGAGAGAGAAAACCTTTTCTGCACGCCCACGCACGTAGTACGTATATACGGTATTCACACACAACAATATACACGTGGTGCAAAGACCAGGAAAAAATCTCCAGCATAATTAATATTCAAGGCTGGGTGTTATATTATATATATGTATATATATATGACGAAGGACGGGTGGGCAGGTGGGATGATGATGGTAGTCGCGGGAGAGTACTTTCAGAATTTCGAGTTTCGCACGAGTAAAGGTCCCCTTCTGCATATATATAGTATATATACATATATATATATGATATACACGTTCATACGAACACTTACACCAACGAGTCCATTGTATTTATTTTACAGCGAGTATACGCGTGCTCATATTATTATACATATAAGTATATATGTATGAGTATATACTATATATACGTCAATGTGGATACCACGCGCGACGGAGGTGAAAACCGCAAGATTTATGCGCTTAGTGTGGTTGTGCCGTTTTAATTGAGATTTTGCAGTTTGTATACTTATTTGTTTATTTTTCCCACGAATAATTGCGGTCGTTTTTACTGCAAATAAAATAAACCGAATAGCGGTTTCAACTCGAAACCCGTGCATAGACTATTTATAATGGCGAGAGATTACGCCAAACTTATAAATCAATAATAATACAATTGTATGAGTTATAATATTCCATAAATAAGCTCTTTCAAATATAAATTAACACATTATTGGTACTATCAAACACCAGCAAAATCAAGAGGCTAACATAGTTGTTAGTAAACTTAGTTCTAAGTTTAGTAAATCGCTTCTAAAATATTAAGCAGTTGAATATATAGAATCATAAATACAGACAATTTGAACAAATAATTCAATGCAGTTATATATTATGTTTTTAAAACGTAAACAAATTTAATAAAATACAATTTTTTTACCTAAACATTTGATATTTTTTCACCCCGACTGGAGTGACGTAGTATTGTGCTATACTTATATGAACTTAATATTCATATATTATTTTATAGAGAAACATTATCATTTATCATAATAGTTTACATGATCTACACAATTAAATATACTTTATTATTAATATCATATTAATAAATATGTAATTCTATTCTCAGTTAATATCATATATATATATGGCCATTCCATGGGACCTATTATGTATAAAAAAATCAATAGTATAAAATTATTGTATGTGCATATTATAAGAGTTATGTAAATAATCGACATCTTTAAACTGATAAAATCTATGAGCGTTATACATTATAATACGGATTTTTATTCTAATACGAGTATTAACCATTTTGAAAATTTGTGAATCTAAAAAAACTGTATAATAGTGGCTACCCCACTATGGTATTATATTTAACTTGGCACTATCTACTAAAACAGTACATGTTTATTTTATTTTCGTACATTTAATATATATTTGTATGTGTGTGTGTCCTTTCGGAAAATAGATAACAACCGGCACGATTGGTGAAGAGCGATAATTATATGTAAATTGTTAGACGGTTTTCAAACGGAATATACATATATACATACTAAATTATATAGGTAGGTAGATAAAAGAGAGAGAAAAGTAAAGAGAAAAAAGATGGAACGAGAGCCGTGGTTTAAAGGATTTCCCGCAAAAACTCCACTGTCCTTGGTACCCGGCAGAGTGGTATATGTTGTATAAATAAAGTGAAACAGTGGTGGTGGGTGGTAATGGCGGTATATGGCTTAAGTACATGATCTCTTTTAGATATATATTTTTTCGCTTGTTTTTCACGCCTTCCGACACCATCCCCACTCGTCCCCGGGATTAAGGTCTCCCGATAATTATAACGTCTGCATGCTATGAAAGGGCACGAAAAGCTGTAAAAGCAACTAGCCGGTCGTTGTGGTGTATATACGGGACAGAGACCGATTTATTAGCTGTCCGATGCGGGTTAGGCGATTGGCTTTGTGCCTGACACCGCAGCCGCGCGTTGATATTCGCGACTGCAAGGAAAACTGGGTCTCTCGCACCACCCCCGACCATCAATAATTGTTAGCGAAAGGCGCCAGAAAAATTCTCCTTTGCTACACACACACACACACTTATACACACAATAAAAAACACGCAAATACGTTTCTCTGTGAGCGTTTTAAAATCCTACGGTTTCGGCTTTTTCTTAAATCCTGATAAAGTGACGGTGACGATACGATAATACTCTAATATTATATAGGTATAGGTATATAATACGCGCAATACTTGGATCTCGAAGGAAAACCTTCGTTACCGACATCCGACATCTGGATAAGTAACCATAAACAGGGGGTGGAGAGTAAGAAGCCTACGTGGCACAACATAAAACTGCGAGACTATGCTTAGTCGAGCTAGTGACGAAAAAACGGTACCTATCGTAATTGTTAAATGTAAAATGTCACCAAGACTAGAAAAAAAAAATAGAAAAAGGAGAATGGCCCTAAACAGAATAAAAAATTTACGCAATTTGGCGTGACAAATGACTATAATAATTCATAACTATAAAATGATTATCGCGCGCCGGTGACTTATGTGTAAAAAAAAAAAATATATATATATATTGGTACGACGTGTCGAAACTTCAAAATTCAAATTAACATTTGCCTAAAAAATGTAATGATATATACATGCAATATTAATGTAGACAATCGTTACGTGTTATATTATATATAATATAGATAGTGTCAAAAATTATTTCAGAGGTAACCAAATCCACGTGGGGTGTGTTAAAATAAAATATAAGTCATCGATCGTAGACCAGTAAGCTTATAATAAAATAACATTATTATACGTCTTCGTATTATAGATTCTCTGTCTTATTTTCTGTATATCTATTACAATAAATTATTTTGCAAAATTACGGACCAGACGCGGATAATGTGTAAAGGCATTGCGCGCGGTCACAATAATAATAATAATAGTAGATATATTGTATACCTATATCTACATACACCATCATGCTACATTATACATTCACATAATATTGTTATGTTCACAAATACGTGCAATATAATATACAAGTCGTAACGGGTACCGTATTATAACGGTCAAAAGCGATTATCTGCAATTTGAAGTGCGTCAGCTTTCGCTGCTACTATCGGAACCATACTACGGTCTAGTCGACATGGTGTTTTGTGTAGGTGGGCAATTGTCGGAAAAAATCAAACGATGACAGTAATAACGATTATAATAATAATGCAAATAAAAATAACTCACTTGGTGAAGTCTTTTTGTAAAGTCGACAGCTTGACACGGCATCTGTCTGCTTCAGAACTGGAACCCTTGAGTCTCGCTTCCGTGTCCAAGCGCAGTCTCCTCTCTCTGTCCACATCCCTCTGCAGCCACTCACGCTGTAAACAAACAAAACAGAAAACATTAACTATTGTCAGATCATATTATGCACAATACGAATATTAAGTATATTAAATAATAAACTATATTATATACAGCTGCTGTGCATCGTTATCGCAGGTGTTTAGATTTCGTACAATGTAAGTTTTTCCATTTATTTATATACAATAATAAAATAATAGTATTCAAAAAGTTAACGACAATAATTTTTTAATAATATATTTAACTATTATTATTTACTGGGCTACATTTCGCACGAATGATAACAGTATAACACAATATTATTGAAGTAGTTTTTGTGTGATACATATTTTGGGAAAATGCAAAGTTCTATAGCGATAATCCTTCGGTAAACGAAATTTTGCGTGTCATAATTTTTATTGGCAGAACCTGATGTTAAGGTTGCCCGTTTCGAATAAGTGTCTTGAATCTCGATGTCCCGAAAAAATCAACATAGTGTTTCGTTAAAACTTATTATTACTTAATTGTTTCTGAATTAAACTTCAATAGTTTGTGTTGAAATATTGACTTTTATTTAGCATTTATATTATGAAAAAACATTATTTTGATAAATAATAAAATAATCGATTTAAGTACTTGATTGATTGACAAAATGTAGTTATTTAAAAATTATCTTCCCAGCTTGGTGACAACAATAATTATTGACTTATTCGTTCATTGTTTACCGGTCCCCTCATATAACAATTTTTGTTGTCGACCATTGCTAGTCGATAGTTTTGTCAGTTACTCATTCTGATTTGTAACATTGAGTTAGTTCTTATAGCTTACAATCGTATTTCGTAAAATGCTGATCATTATAATATTATGGTATTTCAGTTACAAGAAATAAGGTTATTAAAATAAATGGTTAGACATAGAGGAGTGGCAACATTTTTCCCAACCCTATACCCGTACATATTATTGTGTATATCAGATATTTTAATGTCTGTGTATCTATCGCACGAATTATCGAATGCAAGCATTAAACATTTAAACCTAAATTATTATAATTTTTAGAATGTGATGTATACGTATATTGTACAGCGCGTGATGGCCACGTGTACCGCCGTACAGTATTTACCGCATCAGCTATAATTACTACACGGGAATAAGTAGTATCAAATTTTAAATTTTAAGGCTCAGGTGCAAACGTGGCCTATGGTCATATTATAATAATAGCCTCTCGAAAAGTTATGGTCGACAATATTTTTAAATCTATTAAATAATAACAGAAATGTATATTGTTGTAAAAAAAGAGTTTACCAATTGTATTCAACTTAAGATGATGCCATACCCGCATAATGTTATCTCTGTCTAACAAACTTACAAGTTACAGTATAGCAAATTTTTTTTCAGCAGCTTCAATTTTTTGTTGGTTAGGTATAACCAATATATTTAATAATTTAATATATATTATTAAAGATAAATATAATATAAAATTGAAACTAATGAACACAAATTTTCTTTACAGTACTACGTTTGTAAAGCAATGAAGACAACGCACACATGTGAATCTGCCTAATATATCCTAAAATTGGGGTTACGCCACACTGTAGTGTATCATTTTTCCGTGTGTTTAATACGTAGTTATATTAGTAGTACTTTACCTTCAACTTACAAATCAATTATATATATTGAACTTCGCGTATAGAACTGTAGATATAGTTATATAGTAGAAATCCGATCATTTATTTTAATTTGAGTTTTAAAACCACAGTTGAATAATGTACCGACGATATGTTGCTATAGTATGTATATGAAATCGATTTTAAATAACGATGCACCGGATGTACGAAATCGAAAAAAAAAATGTTTTTTGTGTAATAGTGCGCATAGAATGGCGTGAAACACGGAAACCGGAACACGGACGTATGAAGGAACGGCAAGTTTTTGGCGTAGCATCATTTGAAATCGAGCATTGTACGTCCCGTTCTGTATTTTTTTTTATTTTCATTGTAAATTCGCATAAGCTATATGGTAGTCACTCATGGAAACATCAACAAATCGTTCGGAATATCGTTGGGCGTTGGCGCTTTATAATATATAAAACTCAGCGATCAACACCAGCCGGTAATCAAACAGCGTCAATACTATGCACTAGCTAATGATAACGCAAAAACGGTTTTTTATTAAAATAAGTAGAATAACACAACGGACGAGGAGTATTAAAGGTCGGGGAACGCTGTGTTTTCTTCAAACTACATGACATTGTCGTGGTTTTATGACTCTCATCCTGTAGGGAGATCTCGGAACACTTGAATATTCAATAATTTACAATTTTTTTTTTTAGTATCTATAGGAATAACGAATATGACGTTTGTTGCATAATTATTTTGTTAGGTTAAATAACCTAGTCCATTTTAGATTAGCAATGGTGGTGGTGGACGGTAGTCAGATATATTAAAAACGAATAAAACCGTCAAAGAAGCACTCAATCAGTTAACTGCATACTTTTGATATGAATTTTGGTATTAATTCGTAAACTATAATGAAAAATAATTAACAACAGATGATACAAAAACTATAGAAACTGTTGAGCACTGTACAGTATATAGCAATATATAGCATTGTCGGTCAACCTAGCCCACCTCTTAAAGGCCTAGGCTACAATTTCCTCTGTTGACTGATTTTCTTTTTATAAATTTAACTCACACAAAAATATTTATTATTATATAGATATACTTACGCAGTACGTATACAGTTAGACACACACAGATATATCTGCGTGCAAACAAACCGTGTCAAATACGCTTTACGTCTTTATATTATTATTATCTTTTTCGTCTTATATTAATATTTATTATAATATAATATATATGTTTTCGTTAGACCAACGAACTATATTATGTGCTGTCAACAAACGAATATTTATGCGTTCACGTTTTGTATCCTTCCCACGAGTGTCTTTCGATATTCACGCACGCCAAACATAATAAAATTATTATATACTTGCAATATTATAAATTATATCCGCTCGTATTGTTTAAATACTTAATATTCAATAAAGATGACGAAAACGACCGCGGATATAATAATGTTATTAAGACGATTAATAATCGACTATAGATCGGAAATCAGTGATCGCCAATGGACGAAGCCGATCACTGATCGTTTTCATATTAATATCATAATGTAATCAAATTCTATAATAATATTTACAAGGATATGGAGCCTGCAGCAAAGATTTCAAATTCGTATGAAATATGAATAATGCATTAATGCATATATAAACAAATTCAATAAGCAACAATACGCTACCACGAAAGTAAGTGCAATAATTTTAACGAATCACTCGGCTATATATATGGAATATTATTGTACACGCCGAGCGCATCGACGACGATGCAACAAACGTGTCAGATGCATCCGACGACAAGGCGCGTAATGAGTCATGCGTGTACGTAGTGTATTACTTACAAATCACAGAGAGAACATAATAAAATATTATTATTTTTATATAATATTATGTAGATACCATATAATGTAATATACATGATATACGTTCGTTCGCAGCTAAATATAGTATACACTACACATACTATTTGTTATAGGTAGACACTTATTATTATGAGGCGCACCAGCCGAACGGGTAGTCAATTGCGGCGGCGGCGGTGGAGAAGCCGGGGCCAGACACACTGCGTGCATCACCCCAAGGTTAAGTATACTAATATGTAATCAACGGTCAGTCGTTTGCCATCCACTGCCCACCCAACCCTCCGTATAGCTGCGCCCACCGTCTTAAATATAATACAATATATTATATAATATAGGCACCAGTCCAGACTGCTCGAGTAACAACGACTACTACGATTGAATAATAATAATTATATTATTATTAAAACGATGACGACGGAAATATAATACTGTAAAACAAAAATTAAATTATGATGAAAAAAAAAATAGCGTGATAATATTATTTTCATTACGTAAATTACACTGTACAATATTAAAAGGCGATTTATTTTCAAAATGATTAAAACTATTATTTTCACGAACAATGTCCGTTAATTTCTGTGCATTGATTAAGTAAAAAGTTTAACTCGAATAACTAAAGAGCACTCGATATGAATGATATAATATGTTCAAATAGAATGTAGAAAAGTAGCTATTATATATATAATATATGAAAAAACTCATGCCATGTATTATATTGTTGCGCCCCTACCGCATGTCTACTGCAGCTGTACACGCGGTGAACAAAACTTTCGACACGATTTTCGTCTCCCCGAACTTACCGCAGCAAACTGTTCACGACACATACAGTAAAGTTTTCGAAATGTTCTCGAATAGTGTGAGTGTTATAAACATTATGGGAACAACGTTAGAGATCGTAGGACTTATAAATAGCATACGCGCCATGTAGCTGGTATTTGAAGTGCATAGTCACCTACACATATTATTACATATTATTGTATTATAACGCGGTGTTTGGAAATCGTTAAACGGCAATTTAATAATATGGTCTAGCTAGCAGTGGGTTGCCGGATAATATATGAGTAACTCGACCGATAAACGCGATCGTGATTTTAAAACACTATAATATTATTATTTTTGTGCATTGCAAGGAATCCTCATTATACTATAAAATTCCTACATGTCGTATGTCGAATTCGTATAGCTAAAGACGCGATGACGATGTGATTCATTTCGGGATCGTAGTCTTTCGCCAAAATCCTCCATAAATCTCTCGCCGTTAAAGGTTATTTCGCGGTCACGAATCCACGGCGGCGCGTTATATTTGATACACAGAAACTATATAATACGTATAATACGACATAGTTGTTGCGTGCCTCGCAAAACCGGACGAAACGATAAACGAAATAATTTTTCATCTGTGTATCGTATTATGCTATAGTACTGTACAGTGTACACATCCCGATGACAGAGCGGCACGAGAGCGCAGATATAAAACACACTGCAGCGTGTACGTGGAGTACACACTCCGCAGCTCTTGACTATTCGTACAATTTACGACGATAAACCGTGTTTTGAAACCCGATTCCGGACCGTCCAGGTGCGCTCATTAATAATATTTTAAAGTATCGTATTGCACGCGTGCAGAGTGTCATAATCATCGTACCGGGTGCTGGTAAGAAAAGTTTAACGAAAATAAGATTATGACATGCATAAGCGTACAAAAAATAAATTCGTCTCTTCCTCATCCGCGGTACGCCTGTGCCATAGATTTGTCGCGTATATAAAATTGTTTTCTCCTCTTCTTCGCTCGTTTTATCGGGTTCTTCCGCCCGGCTTGTTCACAACTACGTTTCGGTTGATTAACTCGTTGCCGTACGACAATACCATCGAGTACTTCTTCTCCGCATTTATACAAAACTATAAAATCTAAGTCTCTTCCGTCGTCTTTTATACTCATTTTTATGACGGTTGGTCTCCATGCGTGCGTGTGACTCTATTCATAAATCGAAGTAACCATATTCTATTATACAGAGTGTTTATATTCACTCATTTAAGAACACTAGCAGTCTTTTCTATTTAATATTTTTGAAATATGATTTGGTCATAATATCATTGTATTATTAGTGATTCATAGTATTATTAAACACTTTTGGAGTTTATCTAAATGTATAAAGAAATTATATTTTTTTTTTGTGGTCATCGATAATAATACATAGCTAATTATTAATAACTATTTACCTAGAGTCGATTTATGAGATTTATTGATTATAAGATTTTACTTCTAATATAAATTAAATTATTTCAATTATCGTATAAGCATTTGTACGTTTTAGCTTGTGCAAAAGGCGTTGGTGTACGAAGACTGAAATTATGGTAAGATTATACCCTGTACAATATTTAGTATACGGATTCATGTAGGTACGTACTACGTATAATAATTATTATATATACAATATTATAAATTAAGTCTTTAAATACAACGCATCCTATACCAACCTGTTCTTTAATTCTTTTCGTTAATATTGTCATCATAATATTACACATGCGATACAATGTTACTATAAACTAAATGGGGTCTAAAATAGCTGTCGTAACGCGTTGTATATTATTTATTTGAAACTCTGGAAACGTAAAACGTCAGCTGGAGCTTGCGGACGAATCTCCCATAAAAGACGCCGACAAAATTTGAAACCGATTATTTACACCTATGTTGCATGGCTAGTGTACTACACCGTGGTAGTTCTAACGTAAGTGAAATTTTTTTACAAACCTATTCCAATTCAGTGATCGATGAGATTCGTATTGGTTTCACGGTTTTTTTTTTTTTTAGTTTCAAAACCTAGTCTATTCGTAGACGCCTTGCCACCTGCGCCTGTTTTAACGATAACACACACAAACATAAATTTTTAAATAAAATTATTATTATTATCGTGTGACATAATAAAAATAAAAACTAAAAACACTTCCTTTTTAATACATTCCACCAATCGAATGGTGCATAATTAAACATCAAACCACGCCGGTGTATAAATATAATATACAAATATATCTAATAATACAGTAATTCCCAACATTTTTTATTCTACACCCCTCTTGTAAATTTACTAAAATCTCATTCCCTTTCCTTAAATTAAAGTTTAGGTGCATTTTTTTTGTGAGCGATACAAATAAATCATACAAAATAACTATGTATATATTATACAATATACAACTATTTACTTTTATTATTTTCATAATTTTAAAAATGTATTATAAATCAACATACGAACTAATAATATTAAGTATAAGAAAAAATTATTGAATACAAAACATTGTAAAATACCATAGTTATTTTCGTAATTCCATCACTATATTCCCCACTACACGCTTATCAACTACTGTAATAATATACATATATTATATATATATAATTAGACCGTACATTCACTTTTCTTTTTTTTTAAATATTAAATCATGAACCGTGTTGCGTTGTATTCAAGAACTTTATTAAATTCCTGAACTCTGAAGCAATATACAAGGCAAACGCCATGGGCAGGGGAGAATTTCTGCAGGGATAGGGAAGACTGTAGAGTTTGATGTCTCGTTTCGAGCCTACGAGGGTATTCCGTTGTTTGGAGAGGGGTAGAGTATAACTTACTAGGGAAGATGTTAGTTGCATATATTTTTATTTTTGAACCACTGGAAATCGACAGAAACAAACCGATGACATTCATAACGTTTTGACAGTCGGCTGAATGCAATTAAATTAACGCGATATAATGTAAAAAAGCTGTCGTTCGCTGTCCAACCTAGCCTAAAATAGAATCGCGTGACTCGATTCAATTCTGTTAAATTTGTGTTTTCGGAATATTGTACATAAAAGCTTTACGCAAATTGGCTACACACGACAGAAACGTTCTGCTGGAAAAAGCACAAAAAAAGCTACTAGCAAATGTACCTATACGCGTGTGTACAAAAAAACATGACTGTGGTCGATGTAATATATTAGATATATAGCGTAAAAAAAAAACCGTCGACGAACGAACCACTCATAATAATAAAAGCTACTCGGAGCGTGGTATAGCAAGACGATGAAAATTCGAAAGTGCTACTTGACGGTCGACGCACTTAATTTATCGCTGATCGGCTGTATTAAAAATGCGTGTGCTTTTTTCGCTGTCGTTGAAACGATTTTACATATAGTACAACAATATATGCATATTTAACTGAATAATATGGAAAGCAACTATAAGAAGAAAATATATTTTTTTAATTTAAACCTCAATTTAAACGAACGCGCGCGCAAAAACCCGTCATATGTGTAAGCGATATGGCGTTCAAACAATATACGAAATGGATGAAGCGACGATTCACAGAACAGCGTTTTTGATTTATATTTGTTTTATGCAAGTACCATTATAATATAAACATTATACTTTTTACATAATATAAACGATGACGTTTTTGACGTATAAGATATTTGCATTGATTTTTAGAATATGTCTATATATGTTTAATGTGTATGTCTAAAATGGATTTAAAAATAAAAATAAACGTTTGTTGTGTAGGAAGTTATTCGGTAGACTGTGCTATTAAACTTAAATATTTTATTGTTTTCAAACAACCAAGTTTTGCATATTATAGGTACATAATACTATAATAGTGAAGGTTTTGGTATGCATATATAATGGTATGAAATCTTTATATTGGAGAACTTATTGAAGGAGAGATGCCTAAATTCATATTATCACATTTTTATTTATTGTAGGTGCCTACTTATTAATTGTTATTATTAATTTATGAATATTGATAATAAATTATGGTAACCATTATTCAAGTAATTATTTATTACGTACCATACTTTATTATCAAATTACCAAACAATTATATAAAATATATTAAATAAATATTAATAATTTATTATTTTGGAAATTTTTTGAGAGTTAACGTAATAAATCTTATATAATATAATAATATCCTTATCAAATATTGTCCTATTTCATATACTTATAATTATATTTATTATAATAGTATTTAAACTTTAAATATACAAGTGAAAAAGTATGGTGCTAAAACTTATTGTGAAGTATCTCGTGATTTTCCTTTGCCATTTAATTCGTGTAAGCTTTATTAACATTACCACAAAAGAGTATACAAAAAATGCTAAATATTATCCTCTATGAACAAAAAAAAAAAAAAAAAATAGCGTAAACGTTCAAATAATTATAAAAATACGAAAACTGACCGATAAAAAGATTAACTCGCGATAATAAAAGCACCTTTTATACATTATATAATATAGCCTATAAGTGCAACGTAACGTACCTATATTATATTATATTATATTATACGTACACCCTCAGTTTCCGGAACCAACTACAGCTGCACTAAGAACGACAAACGTATTGTTAATAACCGATGCAAAAAAAAAAAACCTGAAGACACTGAAACGCACACACCCGAGATTATGCAATAGAAAAAATAATAATAATCATAGCGCTTCTATTATGTACAGTGTATACATCGATGTCATCGTTGACAGTGCGTGGCGTGACGGAAAGCATTGATTACGCCGTGTCAACTACAGCAGTCGACAACTATACATGTAATATATTATTATTATTTATATTTATAATTTTATTTCGCAAATTATATATTATAATATTTGATGATTTTATTTTCTTTATCATCTATTTCCTACCACTCACACAGTTTACTCAGGAAATCCGGAAATACGAAAACGAAAGATCAGACCGATGAACCATGCGATGACAATAATACGCTATCGGTCGCATTTCCGCGACATTGTGTCAAAGACCGTGATAAGGAAATGCAAAAAAATAAATATAGTATAGTATTATAATAGAATACATAGTTAAAAAAAAAAATGAAAATAAAAATGCGTAATAAGAGCGTAGATAAGGGCAAAGTCGAGTGGTTTTGAAAACCTACATATCGTATAAAATATACCTATAGGTACATGTGGAAATAATTTTCTATTATTGTGCTACAATACCTTTATAGATTGCAATTTTTTTTAAACTATATTTTTTTTTCAACCATTGTAATATGTACCTATTAATATGTATTTTAATAAAAAAATGTACGTATTGATGAATCTATAAAATATATTTATAATTAATATATTGTATATAGTATATACATATTATTATATTACGTATATAATGCTGTTAAAACATTTAAACATAATGTAAACATACACAGTGGATAGTAAGCCCGTATCATTATGTAGATACCAGTATATATTTTTAATGCCGGTTGTTTAATTTTGAATTATTATACTTTTTTCTCCAACATATTTTATTCAAAGTCATTTTCAACTATTTTTCGCGCAACGATAAAACGAATGACTATTACTTCAATATCGCATGATTGAACAATTTTTACTGTATAATATATATTACGTGTCATAAGCTTCGTCGTAATACAAACAACTATATTACATGAATAACAATTTATTTTTTAAAAATAAAAATAGTTTAATATAGATGATATTTTAATATATAGAAAATTAGCCAAAAGTAAAAAATTAAATCTCTGTTTACTCTAATAAATATGATAGGCAGAGTAACTATAAATTACATCACAATTCGTAGGTTTTGTTACATGTATATATGCGTTATAAATACCTATATAATATAAACAAATTGGGTTTACGTAATTCATAGCCAACAACGTATAAATGGCACGTCGTTAAAAGTAAACTTTGAACATATCGTTCGTCCTAAATCATAGCATAGAAACTACTATAATCATTCAAATGTTTTCCATAAGTAATTGTGGTGACATAATTCACTGTTTTGTCATGATATATTTTATTTACGTGAATTGTGTTATAATATTATTGTATACACGATATGTGGAATATACAACTGTATCTGCAGAATATATGCAAACGCAATTAAAGGATTAAAAAGGAAGAGAAATTAAATGGGTAAAAGGACAGAGGAAAATGTTAAAAACTACTCGTTTTACAACGCAAATAATAATGAACACTCTAGACATTCCGTTAGGTAGAAAAATGGTTACTAAAAAATGTGAAATATAAAAAAAATAAGAGGAAAAGAATTAAAGGAAATGTATTTTTTTTTATTTAAACAATGCCTTATGTTTATATTTTATAATTAAAGACTGTTTTGTATTGTAAAATTAATTCATATAATTAGAACTGTAATATAAGCGAAAAAATAATTACGAGAAAAGGGGTTTAGAACAATAACACATCACTGTAATCAATTAGTTTGATGTTTCGTTTAACATCAAAATCGCAGAAATAATTAATTTAAAAATAAAAATGCATGATATAATGAAATAGCAAACTATAATATAATTTTATCAAATAGTTATTTTTCAAATACTTTATCGTATTCGAGTTTATTAATAGTGTTAATTATAAATAATATGTTGCTTTAGAACGTTTATATTATTAACGCGTTTATAAATACTGTATAGACTTCCATTTAAATTACGAAAATTCATACGAGATGAATCGAGGGTCAAACTACACGCTATACGGTAATAGTTTACATTGTTTATTGACGAGGGGAATATATGTAATATGTATAGTTAGTGTCATGAAAAGCGTTATATTTTTGTCATTGAATACAATAGGCGTCCGGTAGGCGCCAGTTTGAGTAAAAACTTTTCCACCCAAGAATTATAGAAATATCGCGAAATAGGAAGTAAAGTTGAAATGATAAAATGTAAAACTCGTACGGAAATCGTGATATTTGACCTAAAAATAAAACGATAAAAGTTTAAGTATAAACTCATAAACTGTATGTTAAAGTCTTGACATTTTACTCATCACTGTTTTCTAATGCGTTCATGTATAAAAAAAAAATACGGGGTATAATGCTGGTTATTATTACTATTATTATTATATTATTATTGTAGTTGTTTTTACATTCGATTTAGAATATCATGTGAACATAGAAATATTTTACATATTTCACCAAAGTTTATAGTATAGGTTTAATCGACCGAAACAGTAAAAACATTAAAACTATAAAACAAACAGTAAATATTTTACGTTTTGTTTACATGTCATCCGATTTATTGTCGAACTTTAACCCTGAAGATACTATAATATTGTATATTCGTGACCAAATGATTTTATTTTGTATTATGTGGTTCAATATAATATCATATATTTGGGTAATTGGTTAAACTACAGTTATTAACAAAATAAATATGAACATGTTGTTAATTTTAAAATGTAATAAGTAACATGTATTAAAGGTAAATTGTATAATAAATATTATTCTTAACACGCTATTTCGAATAAAAATCACTAAAAGTTGGAAGATAATATTATTATTGTTTAAGACGGTAGTTAGAAAATATTTTAAAGTATAATTTATTACTTCCAGGACCCAACGAAAATTCACTCATTTCATTTCAACTATATTTAGCTTTAACCCAGTGAAACTTTCAATTATTGAAGACTTTTAGAAAAGTTTCAGCTATAGCTATAAGACACATAAAACGTTGGACTTTTAATCGATCTCTAATAAATATTATATTAATTGCTCTTTTGAAAAATATATATTTCACTTATGTATAGAATTTATTTGGTTTTTTTAAATTGTTATTAAATCAGAGAAAACATTTTAAATTGTTACTCAATTACTTTACTAATTTACCGTTCGAGTATATAGTATTCATAATTTTCTTATGAATATCATATGATATTGTTTTAGAATTTTAAATTATAATCTAAGAACAGAAAATATTATTATCGTTTTGCACCTACCTACATAATAAAATATAATACATCAGAAAATGTATTTAGTTATTTATTAAGTTATATAGATATATACAGTAATAAATAATATGACCCCACCTGATTGTATTAAATAAATGTGAATTTCATTGTGCGTTATTGTATTTATTATTATTAATCAATGGATATAACAAAATTTTATTGATTAAAATTATGTAATTAATAATGATGTTATAAACACGTAGTGAAACTATATATTATTTCTAATAGTCACTTGTGCGCAACAAATATATCGCGTCGTTTCAATGAACTTTAGTTAGTTTACATAAATACATAATACAATCTAAATTGTAAATTAAACACAATATTTCCTTCAGTAACCCTGTCACACACACTCCCACAAATATGTAAAAAATAATATACATAATATATATAACATACAAATTAGATAATAACATAATAACATAAAAAATTTAACTTTTGTAGTTCAAAAAAATAAATATTTCGATTATATATATTTATAAAATTAGTATATATCTATATAACTTCCAGGTACTTAAATATCGCCTGTTAAATATAATATATATTATGAATTAATAAATAATTTACATCGGCAGTTTTATCTAATTTCAAATGTTAGTACATAATACATATTATTAAGTATTTACATTGGTAAGTAAAATTATTGCTGATTCAGGACCAATTTGAATTTATAAGCGCATGTGATATCATTGTGTTGTAACCGCAACGGTTGTTGTTGTTATTATTATTATTAAATTATTCATTTTTGTTTTGCGAAAAAATAGAACGACAATGTATTTTTAATTAAATAGAACGATAATATGATTTTATGGCCGTTTTAACGTCGATACGAAGCGCCAATAAATTAGACGGCTTTTTTTTCTATTACATTGTATAATGACCATTGTAAAATTTTACGATGCCGATCGAAAGGTTCCCGTCGACGACGTTGGCGTATAGTTTTTAACGGTTTGCGTCCCGCAGCTGTTGCCGGTCACCACCGCCGTGTACAATACTATACGTCCGCCGCCGCTGCTTGCAATAAAATATACGACCTTTTTTACTCTCCCTCATTCACCCACTCACCATCTCTTTCCTTACCCTCTCCTCAGTTTTTTTTCTCATGAAACTATCCTCCTCCCTCGGAGTCACACTTTCCAAATTAAAAACTTTTTATATATATTATTGTCCGTTCCACGAGCTTTGTTATATTTATATTGTAAAAACATACAACGTGCGTGATATTATAATAATATAATATTTTCAGGTGCGAAACAATTACAAAATAGCACATCGCATATTATATTGCATTAAGTGACGTCCACGGCCCATCACCATCAACCGACGACCACCGCCACCACTGCACTTTGATTTACCGTACCCAAAAAGAACTTATACAATACATCGGAAGAACTTCGGTGGCCTACTACAACACACGCGAGACGAGGACTGCCGGATGCACGCTGCACATTGGAAAAACCATATAGGTACCGGCACTCACGTTTCTCCCTTTGGACAAGTTAGTTCCCATGCCATGAGTGTTGCGTGCGATGATTTCAGCAGTTTCACATCGCCGACGCGTTACTAGTGCGGTAGATAGTTTAATATTCACTTTTCGAACGTTATAGCGAAAATATTATTACTGACTATATCGGCCCGGGGAATTAAAACCGATAACGATTGTAGGTACGAACTGACCGAGTGATGTTATCGGGTAAGGTATAAAAAAATAAAATTTTACGATGTAAAAAATTTTGAGAAATCGTAAAAACTTTTCGTACCCCGAACATGAATGAAAAACACGCGCGATCAAATACGCGATCGGTTACCTACTGAAGCCGCTCAGCCGCCGGTCGTCGCTACTCGTCGCCGCCGCCGAACTGTGTTATATTCCTCCGCTAGCGGGGCAGGCGTACCAAACTGCCGAGCCGGCGCGACACATTCTCTTTTTTACTACAATAATTATTACTATTATTTATTTTAACAGCGCCCAAATTACAATTCCTATAATATGTTTAGTATATACTACATATTGTATATTATACACAACACCCATTAATGAATTAAAATAAACACGAACGCAATGAGAATGTAAAATAAGTGTGTTTAAAAATAGAATTTCTTTGGCGGCATCTATTGTTCGATGATATTTTATTCCAGAGTAAAGGGATACTTAATAATCGAACGAGAAAGAATCCAAATCATTATCATTATTTGTCATCATTAACTGATAAATATTTCTCAAAAATGTTTATTTTTTCTTATTATTGCACGTGGCTCACGTGTTTTCTACATTAATTTCTTAAAAAAAAAAAAAATCAATTATAAAACATTTTAAATCGCAGATATAATAGGTATTGATGAAATTATAATAAGTACGAATAATATTGTACATTTATTATTTTATTGTAATTTTTATTATATACACGTCTTGTATTTCGTAAACTTTTCGTAACAAATTATGAAAAAAAAATAGTGTACCTAAATACGTTATACATGACCCCGCATTTATAAAAATATAATTTATTATATAAAGTATAGATATATCAACATAAATTCATTTTTAATCTCATGATTGTAAAATTAGTTCACAACTCAAGAGGTCAACATTTATTTTGATAGTTCATTATCTGTTAATTAACTATCTAAATTTGTTTATTTATTATAATATATTGTATTATAACCAAATAAAAATGTATACGACTATCTATTAAGTATTAATATAGACGGTAATGTAATAGAGGTTATATTATAATTTATACCTGTGTATTTTGTTTGAATACATAATATATATATGTATATTGATAAATATTAAAATGATTAATGACTACGATTTTGCACACGGGACATACCCAATTGCATATAATAATATCACGGAAAAAATATCAAAAGTTTTAAAAGCATCTGTAATTTTTTTTTTTTTTTTTGTATCAATAAATAAAATATATTTGTTTGAATGAAAAATGTATTTAAACACAGTTATACTTGTTGCTAATTTCTCAGTATATAATATAATCTTCTAATTTTAAACTGATCTACAAATATTATATTAATATTTTTTTAAAGAATACAATCTACGATAATATATTTTAGTCACTTACATTTCTATAGTTGCAATTTATTTAACAATAAAATATTATCTTGTTTAATTACTACGATTAATATTTAATACATTATGCATAAAACATACATGTGCTTGATATTCTGACCATTGATTATCTAAATGAAAACTATTAACTTTTGTTTACAAGTCCATATTACTTATTTACTATTTATTATTATTTATATATTGTTACTTGCATTAGAGTAATGCGTTTGAGTTATTACTATTACTAGTTATTAGCAATGAAGTACCAACAATATTATTAATTATTAAATAAAAAAATTATTATCACTAAAAAATAAAATTTAAACTAAATTACCTATGGTATGCACAATTTCTTACGATAAAACTTTATAACAGATAACAAAAGAAAAAAGGTGTACAAAAATACTCTTAGAGGTACTACACAATTGTATTGTACAATATTTTAATATTCGCATTCTTTTGCAGGGTAGATACAATTTTAAAGCTTTTAAAATGTCTCCCAGATATAAGTATTTAATGCATCTGCTGGTTTTTTTATATACCTATGTAAGAGATCACTATAAATTGGCAGTGGGGATGGGGAAAGCCATCATTTCACATTTAACGTCAATTCTCGTCTTAATACCTAAACCTATAATATGCGGCGGTGCAGTAATCGAAGTTATTTCTATATTGGCATCTTGTTTTTAATAACGCCTCCTGAAGAGCCTATCGGGCAACCACGTTTCACCGAATCATATAATATCAATCGGCGAATTTATTTGGCCGTAAAAATCGCGTGATGCTATTACAACTAGAGTAGTATTATATTAAGTCTATCTTCCCCTTTAAAGAGGCCACTACCGCCACTATAATATAAACGTTCATAGGCCGAACCCAATAATGACAAGGTGTTTTCGGTAATAACAATTTCCAACTGCCATCAGCCAACGACGATACTAGTCATGCGGGATTAGATTATTATTATGGTATATCGTGAGCAGAATCAGAAAACGAAAAACATATTTTCCGGTTACGTAATCGAATTACCAACTACCGGTGGGCGTGTTATTATAATAATGATAATATGTTGACGTCGGCAATCGGGGTTGTTGATTTTCATGTATGGCGTTGTATAAAAACATTTACTATTTTGGAAAAGAATTTCGCAACAGGAGCACATAAAAGGATGTGCAAATTCAATTGTCTAGAATAGTATGAACGTCTCTACTGCAAATGCAAATTGTTTGAATCGTAAAATGTGGAATATTACTGCTGTGAATCTATATGTTATTATTATATAAATATATAAGACACACTTTGCCAGAATGATATAAAAATATTATTGTGCACCGGGTGGAAAAAACTTGCTACTCTTCGCACCGCATACTAAAATCCTGACAAGAATTTGTATAATTTATTAAAAAAAAAACGAATTTTTGTAATATAATCGACTCAATGATATGTGTATAAATGCGTTTACAAAATTAATGATTGCGAATATTAGGTATTAGGTAAATATTAATATTCGGTAAATTCTGTGGATTTATTATGCTGAACTGTACACATAATGATTAGAAATTCTACTTAGAATATTGTATTATAAATATTTTTGTATAGATACCATATGCTTATGAAGTAAAGTTTTAAGTTACATTAAATAAACAGTTTTAAATTAAAATAATTAAACTTCAACAAAAAGGCATTTTCAATCAAATATTAAATTAAACTATTACAAGTACCTATATTTCCAATAATGATATGTTATGAGTGATAGGTTAGGATTAAAGGTAAACTATTTATATTTTTTCAAAACATACGTAGATTTAATGTATTGACAGACTTGAAAAATATTTTGTACCACAACATCCAATACGTAATGATCGATGACAAGTTGATACATCCCTCACATGGTGCGAAAAACTATATTTATATATTTAGTTTCCTAGTGACACGGCCGTCACGCTCACGGGTGGCCTGCACCTAAATACATATTATTTTGAACACGTTCATGGGTGGGATTTTTAAACTGCATGCAGAACACCGAAGGGTAGAATAGTCAAAACAGCTGCAGAAACAAAATATTTGTATATATTATATACGCGTATATATACATATATATATATATTTATACTTTATACTCACTCCACTCCACCCTTTTTAAAATCATCCGTAGTCCGTACGACAAATTTCCGTCAACACATTTAGCTTTTATTGGATTAAAGATTAAAATACCAGCTATTTTGCCTATATTTGATGTATTATTGTTTTTGTTATTTAGAATTTATATGAATTCAAAATCGAATTTCCCGATTCGTTTTTGCAGTTTTAAAATATTTGAGGGTCCATAGGGGCGGCACGTGGGTAACACAGCACTGTATAGTGCAGATTGAGGGCGACTTCATCCCCAAAGTTGTAGGCGTACTATACATATTACATAATACAAATAATATATTTTTTTCTTATTCAACGTATGTTTGATGTATAAAATATTTCGTTTCAACCCTCATACAGAACTATTTTAAATTAGTTATATTACCCTATATATAACGGACGAGACAACGGGTGTTTCGCATATTATATATCTACACCATACATATACCAGCTACCTATATTCGTTGAACCCTTTTTCGAAATAATCTACATATTTCGTCATCAAAACGACAGTTGAATACCTCAAATTTTCCGTTAGCCCTTCTTTATTTCACGATGATTTGTGCAATAAAATATTATTATATTATTTTGTACGCATGGCTAGGAAATGTTTCATTAAAGAACGTCAAAAAAAACTAATTCGTCGCTATTATTAAACCGAAGCGAACCTTAATCTCTGGACAAACGCAATTGATGAAAATATAAAAACACGTGTAAAATATAATTTATAACCTAACACTACAGTTATTAATATATTTAATGTAGTGTAACATTATATTATGTTCCCAAATACAAAACTACACATTTTTCTCGAGTTAATTAATATTATATATATATTTATAAATACGTAATTAAATATTAAAAAACTGAACTTGCATAGTTTCAGAATAAATATTAAAGTATTTTGTTTTAATAATAACTCAAAACTATCATAAAACGTTTTTTTTAATTAAGCGCTGTACTGTTTATTTTTACGAGCCCATAGAACTGAAACTGAAATTACAATTTGCGTACTGTAGCTAATACCAAGAGAAAGAATTGTCAACTAACTATAGCAAATGGTGATTGTGTAAAATTAGTTAACAGTGTCAACGTGTCCTTATGACTACAACCAATAATAATTCAGGTAATTTTAATTTAACTTCCAATGAATTATATAAAAAAAAAAGTTTAGCGTTAGGTTATAATACATGTATATAAATGTTTCAAAATTAAAACATGAAACGGTTTTATGTTGTCATCAAATCAGTGGTAAAGGTGGTGAAAACTAAAAAGGCTGTCAAACTATGTGTGAATTTATAGAATATATTAGCCTATATATAAAATATAGTCTCTTCGAAATAAAACAACGTCATTTTAACCCTATAAATTATATACTTTTAGAACAATATTTCAACTAACAAAAACGTTTATAATATACGCAATGCTGCAGCATCATTTGAGTGAAAAATTAATTCAAATAGGGTATTTTTTTTCCTGTTTCGTTTACGCATAAAATATGCACTCCACTCCGCAGTTTTAGACTTAATTCCATACAACGTCGTCGTCGGATTGATAAACTTTTGAGAAAACCGTCGACGGCGGGAAATGCGTGATGATGATAATGATGATGATAGAGGAAAAGGACGAGTAGCAGTAGACAACGACGACGGGCAAACAAATGGCAGAACACGTCAGTTCGCATTACGCATTCAAACGTTGTAAACGAAAACGGCGCGAATAATGAAATATTCCGAGGTTGTTTTTTATCCCTATATACGTATAATATATACATTTAATATGTATACACCATGGTTGCTACCACCCTATAACCTCGTCCCACCATCAAAGGCCAGTCAAAACGTATTAGGCCTTTCATTACTATCTCTACAGCGCAGCTTTTGCCGTGGCAAAGCAACGCTGCGACGACTACCGATAACATTATTACTAACTATAGTATATATAACCGATAGTGTTTTGGAAGGCATACGCCAGGAATATACAATTTAGTTGATTAGCGTTTACCCAGTAAAATATCTTAAAGTAAAAAAAAAATATGTGTATATAGATATTAAGTACAGCGTACAACGTACGGCATAGGATTTAAAAAATAAGCTATCATTGTGCATAATTAAATTATTATTTTTTTTTTATTGAATTTTGAAGTGCTGTATTTGATTTGCTTTACGCTTTTAAATTACAACATTCATCTCATTATTTACTTAAATTCACAAATGAACATGTACTCATCTATAATGGTATATAGTTATTTTTTTACGAAATCACCACTGTGTATACACACATAAACTATATAATAATAACCCTCTTGCTCGCTTTGGCTATTTATAATAATACGAGTATATCACAAATGAAAATCCGAAGACAACAGAAGTTATTACTTTTTATAATAAAAACTAAATTGTATATAATATACTCTTGCGGACGTTTGTTCGTTTATATTTTTACGGTAGAAAGTAATCTGAAATACTAAGTGTATTCTCACTCGCTTACAAGACGTAAACTATAATATCCTTGCCCCACGTGTTTCAGAGCTATCCATAAAGAGCAGTAAGTGTGCGTGCGTGTATTTTATGCGTATATATTCTCGCAAGTGTTTCTGAGCAATTCAAAATGCCGTAAAAAAAGTTTAAACAGGATAATTATATTTAATTGTACTATTTAAACTATAGTATACGTATGGTATATACGCAGTACGCACGTATAAAACAAATCCAAAATCAACATAAATTATACGAAAAAAAGGAAAACGAATCGGCTATGGGCTATGATCCTATGAATAAATCTTGGTAAACGAATAGCCAGTTTATTCAAATATAGAATGATTGATAAAATATATATATAGTACAACGGTCTCACAGTAATATGCACTAACATTTCGGTTAGAACTCTTGTAGAAAAATGCATTATACCTTACAGTTTTTTGATGATCATTAGGGCTATGAATTAAAAACATTTAAAATGTTAAAAATGCACTTAAAATGCGAAAAATGCATTTAAAATTTCAAAAATTATAGAACAAAATGCACTTAAAATGGTTTTTAATTTAATTTTTTTATTGACATTAACTTATTTTATGCATAAAAATGTATTTATTTAATTTTAATTTTGATTTTGAAATTTATTGTTTCTTTAATAATGCTATTTACCTGAAACATTTTTTTAAAATTGTAAGGTTTTCAAAGATGTTAATTATTAATGGAATTTATTAAAAATGCCAAAATATGAACTAAAAAAGGAAAATATGACCTAAAAACTTGTTGTTACATAATTAAAATTATATACTTACAAAGCTATACGTTTCACACTCACAAAAAAAAATGCACTTTCCTACAAATTTATAGCTCTAATGAATATATTATACATGGAACTGTATTATATAAATATTAAAAAAATTGAATCACTGATCTCCATAAAATTGATTTATAGTAATTAATTATTAGCTATATACTAAAGAAAGTTTTAAAGTTGGGCATTTATAAAACAAGACAAAGGACAAAGACGACGAGACTGCGTTGCGAACAGTATAGACTACTAGACTAGTGAATCAAATATCATCATTGAACGGGTTGAGCTAATCCGATATGGTTAAAATTAGTTATCTACCAGTCGAACGAAAATATACCTTCTACTTAGTCCAAGGATCAAAATTCACACGATACTTTTGGCACACCGCACCTGCACCTGCAGCATTGAAAATAGATATACGTATAAGGACACGCGTATACAACAACAAATGACCGTATTAAAGGAATACGTAGTGAACGACATAATGTATAATATATGATGTTATATCTAAATATAAACTACATACGAGCTGGATTCAGTATATTATGTAAGTCTATAGTGTACATTATACTGCTGTAATGGTTCATGGGCACTCGATTTTTATTGAACAACCCTGTCGAATAACTCTACGATTTTTGACTACGATGGTGGAAGGTGTGTTTTTATGAGATCTTTCAACATGTTTCAGGTCTGTGAATACGGCGCACATCACACTGCTGTGGTAAATTGTGTCCAGCTGTATTTTATCGACACCGCAACAATGTATGCGGATCTTAAAGCTTAGTGCTAAGTCGTTTGTCGTGTAAAAGCGGTTTGTTTTCGCAAAAGAGCTAGTTGATGGTATCAGAGACCGGATGAACACCTGCACTTATTTATATAATACATTTTAGTCATGTTACGACCTATCCTAGTTTACAGGTATTATTAAACAAGTATGTACACAAGGTAATACCGTGGTATCCGTTTACAAAAAAAAAATAAAAAAAAAAGTATTATAAAATAATGTAAGTAAATAATATGTATATACACATGTATATAGATACGGACTATACGAATGCTATGCCCATCTGCAATAGGTATGATAAATATTATATATATAACAATATGTTGCATAGACGTTTTAACGCGAGCAATAATCCGCGCGAGTAACTGCAAGGTGAGATAAAGAGCGTGTAAAATTCAGCGGACTTATCGATCGATTTTTATACGACACATTGATGCTAAAAGTCGAGTCACTAAATCCAATATCAATCGGACGTTTTCATTTCCTCTCGATTGCTTTGCCGGAAGAGTATTTTACTACGGTATATACATGTATAGGTACTATAATGTACGCTATACGACTCGCCTAACCCGATAACGTTGTCGTTGTAGTTTTCCGTTCGGATGTTATCGATTTCGCATTGAGTTTTAGATGAGTTTATACTTATTTTTTCCCCCAAATAGCTTAAAAAAAACCTTTTACTCGACATACAGACTTACGATGACTTTTTAACAAATATAAATGCAAAAAAAAAATCCATTATTGATGTTGACACGACGAAAACATTGATTATACCCGACCTTTATCAGATGCATACTCCTATACCCGGAAAACTGACTACATATTATATTTTTTTATTTTTCGGTGTTTAGGTAAAGATGATATTGTGGTTATTATAATAGATGATATATTTTCACGTTAATTTCATCGAAACAAAAACAGTAATCTATCGAACGAATTTGCAGTTAATCATGTTTATATATATATATATATATTTATCATATTATAAAGAATATCATATACATACTGTGTTTCCAATTAAATAAAACCAACGTAATTTTATACAGTAGCTAGTATAATGTATTTCCTTAATGGACTTGTTCATAATGATTTAAACATATGTGACTATATATTCTATATGTTCCGCACCGATACAGAAGATTGCGTTATTCTAAAAAGGGGTTTATTATTGTCCGTTCAAAAACAGCATATAGTTTTACCCTAAAGACGTTTCAATAGCGATGATTGATTTACAACAGTGCACTAAGTTGTCAAAATGATTAACGAACTCGTTTCTGTATAAGTATGTTTCAATATTATAATCATATAATGTATTTACACAGAATTTAAACATAATTTGTTTCAATTTAAAATATAATATTCTTTGACGTATATTAGTCAAAACTAATTTAAGTTTACTAACAATTTAAATATTGATGCTTTTATTTACTTTACCCTAATTAACTATTACAATATATAGTATTAAAATAATATTATATCGTGTTTTATTTTATCAATATTTAACCTCTATCACTATATTTCTTTGGATTTGTTTCTCATATACCTTATATACGTGGTAATTAAGTTTATTTTTTTTTCTTCATATTATTTTACCTATATTTATTAATATAAAAATTATTTTATTAAATGATCCAATTTTTTAGTTTGGTTTGTTCAAATCGTTTTTTAGAGCAGCTAGAAAGTAAAAACTACTAAAGCCAATGTCGTATTATGTAAGCTCGTATACACCTCTTCACATGCCATGGAAAAATCATTGACTCAACATTGACTTCAAAGCCAATTTCGATTGCTTACAAATCAAATCAAGAATGAAATGAAAAGAGACGGACCAAAAAGGATTTAAGAACCATAGGGAAGACGTAAGGGCAGGTCGAAATGTCGAATAGCAAAATAAGAAAATTGCGTTTCACACACATTTCGGGGATTATAGGAACATTCGTATACGAGCTATAGTTCATTCGCTTTTGGATTGAAATCAGTATTACACGCGTACCTACTATAATAGTACTATGTATATATATTATATATACCCCGTTTAGAGCTCAATAAGCTAAACCCAATATAACCGTAAAATACTTTTAGAAAATAGGTTTCTCTAAATAACGATTTATAAGACCGGAAAATAGGTAGAAATTTAACGTGCATGAATTATTGAAATATCAAATTTAATTATTTGTTCTCGTCTGATCACAAACATCACTTGAAATGATTATAATTTGGATCCATTTCTCGCGACATTCCCATGTAGACAATTATTATATGGAGAATTAATGATCAATTTACTATTTATTATTCCAACTCGAGTGGAGTGTTATTATCACGACAAATCCATCACTCTAAATCAACCATTGTTCCAGTACATCAAACGCCCCCAAACCGACAACATAATTTATGTGTCTGCCATAATAATATACTGTACGAGTGATATTTTATTTACATTAAGTATAATTGTGTGTACATCGTATCTATCGATCTCTGAAAGAAACATTTTATAAATAAAACATTGCGAAATGTAATCAAAATAGACATATTTACTGCGAATGTATCGTGTAATTGTAATTCAATTTAATAAAGTCTTGAAATTGTTTCGACTATACCTTTATAGCTAGTTAGGTATATAAATACAATTAAAAAATGATTAAAATATATTCTTGGCGAACAATTTAGTAAGTAATAATAATTGTCTACCTATCTAATAATGGTTCTAATTATTACGAACATGATACAAACTATATTATAGTATTATCGATGTGGTGGATGGTAAGTAAATATTTATGGAAGTCGCAACACACTGAGATCGACCGTACGAAATGTGGACGGAGTTTAACGAAATTACCAGCCCACAAGTGTACCATTTACAGTGTAGAGTCCAGTTGAGGTGACCATCGTCTACGTCTACATAACCGTTTCTGAATGTTAATTAAACTGTACTATTGTGCAGTGCCACAACAGTAATACAATGTTGACATTTACAAACATGGTGTAGAGTGTATAAGTAAATTAGCAACCGGGCGCAAAAGTTTTGAATAAGTCTCTGAAATCTTATTTAAGTTAAATAAATTCAAGTACTAATTTGTTGGTTCGACGTTTTAAAAATCAAGTAACTTTATCAAATATTTTATTATTACAGCGATTATATTATATAAATGTTGATGATAATTCTATAGATGATAAATTCGTATAAACATTGATTAGGTACTATTTCGTATAATGAAGTGTTATGTACCTAAAATTGTAATAGCTTTCTTCAAATTTTAAAAGGAAGTCTGGGTGAAGCTTTTGATAATATTCTTACTTTTAAATTTATTAAAATTGTCAAATATATAAAATAAAAAAAGCGGGTAAGTGGGTATCGCTCTGCTGTATATTAGGGGGTGGGGTGGACCTCAGACTATGGTAGGTTAAATTTGAATGCAATGATAGGTATCATTGTATACGAAAAACGATTTTGAACGAAGATGATTTGTCAGTTTAGGATAGGTATATTATATTTAAATATTGTCACAATATATTCTATTTTGAAACAAATAGTATAGTTACTATATGTTACTATAGTTACTTTATAGTATCTGTTTATTAATAAAAAAAGTATTTGGCAACATACGCATAATGAGAGTATGAAATTTAATTTAAATTTTGACATATTTCGTATAAATTCGAACTTTAAGCACTTATAAAAAAAAAATTGTGACCAATGATTTCGGATTTTTTTTTATCACTTTAAGAACAACTTATAAGAAACCTTGTATTAAATTTTCAAGATTTTCTGGCCACCCAAAAAATTTTTATCGGCATTTGAAGAAAAAAAACTTAGAAAAGTCGAAAATTTCAATTGTCTATAAGTAGCTTAAAAATGATCAAAATATTTTGAAAATTTAACTGTAAAGAGATAACCATATTATAAACATTTGGTGAAATTTTCAAGTATTTACAATAATTCGTTTTTGAGTTACAGCAAAATAAAAAAATCGATTTTATCGAAAAGTGGTTTTTCGTAAAATTGCCGTTTTTCTGTCATTTTTTTTTTTTGTTTTTCTCGATTTTTTTGAAAACTATTAGAAAATTTTAATTTTGACCCTGTAAAGTACCAACTAGATTCAATTCCCTATTCAAAGAGGGGCTGAAGTCAAAAATCGGAGCATTATTACTGCTCCAAATGTTGGAGTCAGACACACAAAAAAAAAAAAACACACATCATTGTAAAAGCAATACATTCTTCACTCCGTTCAGAATCTAATATTCAATAGAATAGATTATTCTGAATGAATTGGTAGACATTTTATGATTTAAAACGGAGAAAACAAAATGTGTGAGTACAATACATTGATAACATCTAATGAAATAGCTGGTCAACTAATTATGTAGTCTTTTTCTAGTTGCATTCAGTAAATTTAGAGCATCGTAAGGAACACCTGTATACACACGAATAACATACACGCACGAGCCGTTGTAATTATTATTGTTTCTAACTACTGTTCCTTCTGAAAATACAATTGTCTTATGCGTATAACTAAATAATATTATTGCCGAATATCCTAAATAATTATTGTCATCGTTCGTAACTATTTCAAATATTTATACATATATAAGAATAATAACATATTATATATTTACATATACGATGCGTGTTTAGATGTCAGTGCAATTTATGGGTTATAAGTTTACGGTAACCGACAAGTATTATTACTATTAAGTATTAGTGTTTTTTACGTGTGACGTGATATGTTTATAAACTCCAGCGTTTCTAGTCTTTCAACGAGAGTCAGTTTGGGTTTTCACAAAAACGGGCACCATATAATATAACAAAAAAGGTCACTAGTATACAAAAAATACACCGTTCTCAAATTTCGCACGTGGACGAGAGTGGAAATGAGTACCTATACATACATATTGGTTGCAGAAGCATGCACTGCAGATGGTCAAAACTCGGAAAAAACGAGAGAGAAAAACGGTGTGTGTGTGAGAAAGAAAGAGAGAGTTAGAGTTCGACTTTTAGGAGTTTGAGACTAGTCGAGTCGAATCGAAAATCACGAGCTTAAACACATTATATCCGTATCCATACACGATGTTATTAATTAGTCGCGGACAGGTCCTGTGTGGCGAATCGATACCTCTTTTCCATCCCCACGTTCGTATTATATATAGTATATACTGTACAATAATGTGCAATACGAGGGACGCAATGCACGCAGAACATGCCGTAAAACTGGTCGCCGTCATTGTTTATCTTGCGGCGTATCAGTTACCGGCAGCAGTAACCCACGGGCGCGTGTATACGGGTAACCATGGTGACCGTCACCGGATGTTTCGCATGTTTTGTTTTTTGGAAAATTTCATCTCGGCGGCCCCTATGTAACACCGCGCCCCCTTTGACAAAATCTCGCAATCGGGTGACCGGGGGGAGTGTATTTAACGCCAGGATAAAAAAAACAAGTGCAAATATAATATATAATGTGTAGCATATATGCATTTAGTGTCCGGAAGGTATACGGTGGAATTAACGGCATCCCCCATATACCTATATACAAGATAATATAACACATTATAAGCGCATACTACGCACATATTATATGCATCGTACTATATAATATTTACATAATATATTGTTATTATTTTTGTTGTTTTATTAATTACCGGTCCGCGTTAAAAACACACAGGAAGAAGAGTCCCAACGCAATGCACAAAATATAATATAATATGCATACTATTATATAATATGCACAGTTTTCCGCGAATGCTTCAAGATGGTGGAGGTAGGGTGTTCCTCTGCGTGTAGAGGACGAGAGCGGCTGCTCTTTCAACCGGAACTAAACTATTCACTGCGGAGTCGAGCTAAAATAAAGAGAACAACTTCGGGCGCAGAGAAGACGTGGATCTGGCTCGTCATCCGCACAGTCTTAAACGACGCGTTGCGTTTGTATAATATAAGTTGTATTATCATTATCATTGTGTTACTGTGTGCGTATATTGTTTGCGCCTCCCCTTCCCTCGCTACCGGCCCCACTTCTCCGCCGAAACCGAGTCTAATGAAACTAAATACCCATGAGAGAGAGAAAGAGAGAGAGAAAGGGAAATATTTCATAAACCTCGCAAGACACGGGGGCCAAGTAACAGGATCATACGGTTGGTATACACGAAGAGGCAAGGGCGACAAAGCATCGAGCTGTAGAAGGTCTTAATGACGCGCCCGACTGTTAGAACGGCGAGAGAACAGAAAAGAACGACGCATGACCTGCAGCAGACGACCCTACATATATATGTACATATTGTATGTATATAGTTGCGCCATTCAAAATGAAAATAATAATGATAACGAGCCTATTGACGGGGATTGATGCATATGAATAAATAATTGAACTCATCTAACATAAAAAAAAAACATTTTGGCTTTTACTGGAATTCGTATTCCACAGAAGATAATATTTTGCAAACTCGTTTTCAATCGACCGTAAAATAGCCATCTCAGCAATGAAAACCCCTTTGCAAAACTATAAAGTGTACGGACAGAATGATAGTAATAATAATAATACGTATATAATATATGTAATCTATTTTCCCTTCAGACCGTGTATATTGTATATAATAAGACGACGGCATTTTATGAGTAACTGATTTGCATATTTATACTATAAACAGAACATAGGTAGATATAAATATATATTCACGTATATATCCGCCGGATGTAATCTTTAATATATATAGGCGTACGATGTAGCGTCGCCGCCAGGAAAGAGAGTGAAAATCATATCATTCTAATAAAAACCTCGGCGGATATAAATCCGAAATACGAAACCACAGCAAATGCCTTTTTTTTATCAGTCCCTCTGCTCGTTACAAGAACTATTGTTCCAAATAGAATGTATTTGCGTTAATTTTTGTCAAGGTAATTGTTTTTTAGTAGCTTTTGTTCAAATAGCCCTCGGGAATATATAGTACATAAAAAGTACATTTAAAAAGCTTTCCACGCACGCGCACACACACTCATCCTCACTGATTATATATACGATTATATAAAATATAAATATTTATGTATATATATATTGCCATCACGCGTTATATAATGTCGCTTTCATCGTCTATGCATGTGGTGCAGAGGACAACTCACGGAGGAATTTAATTTTTATTTTCGTTTATTTATTTATTATAATTTTTTTTCACAAAATTGTAATTGCACGCACGGCATCTATACCCTTCCCCACCACTCCTTTCTTTCATCACACTTCTTACCTATGGCTGAAATGTGACTAAAACGCACACGCGTCTCAATATAGTACGTAAATGCAGAGCCACATCCCCTGTGGATTTACACACAACATAATATATAAATATATACGCTCGTAATACGTTGTAAATGCGTTTGGAAAACACAGGTTTGCACATAAACATTATATTATATTATAATATTACATTCGTTTTGCATTCTAAGTGCGCGTATAAGGACCGAATAAAAGCAAGCACCTTCAAACACACATTATTAAATGGGAAATTACGCAGATAAGAGTGCGATTTTACACGGCGTCACGTCTTACGGAAATTACACGTAATATATTTTTTTTTTATCCCTTCATATTGCCACTTTATAATCGGCAAAGCATTTGATTGAATAGAATTTCCATATACATAGAATATAATACGCAAGCATACGTGCACATATATTCAACATGGGTTCGATGCGAAAATATAAAATCACTGAACTTGTCGAACACGTCCATTCAATTTTGTCACTACTGTTTTTAATGTCTGTATTCAGTATATACACAAAGCCTATTTCCTGTATAAGCAGTAGATTTTACTTTAACAGAATAATCGTCATGATGTGTTTTATATAATAACTAGTTTTTCACACCACTTAAATAGATGGTTTTTAATTGACTAGAAAAAAAATCAAAGTGAGTTACCTAACATTTTTTTAAATATAAAAGTCTTATAAGGATGATAGAGCAACTTGTAGGCGTGTAGAGTTATTTTACTATCAATAATAATATTCTGAAATAGGTAAGTAGTCAAAATATATAATTCCAAGCTTGAATATTTCAATAAAAAGCAAAGATAATAACTTAAAAATAAATAAGGTTTTAAATAATAATAAATTGTATATACAAATGTATAATTAGTATATACACAAAGTTATTTTGAACTGTTTAAAAATAACAAGGTATTGAAATAAAAAAGTAAAAAAGCATCTATCTATCCTTGCAATTATGCCCCATTGATCAAACGTTAACCGAGGTCCAGATTATACAAATTTTCTCAATTTATCATATTAATATATAACAATATTACATGAGACACGAGCTCGGTGAGACATAATATACATATTATATTATATAGATATATATATATATATATATATATATAGTACCTATCTACTATATTTACTATAATACTGATGATTATTCGAGGATTATATTACAAATAAGGTTTTAACCAATATATAAAGACTTATTACTTATACTAGATAATAATATTATGTAAATACATTTTTGACGTATATTTTTATGTTTTAAGTATAAATTATGCTGTTAAAAAAGCTATCAGATTAGTACGGCCGATTCATAAAGGTACGATTAGTATCAGCTACAACAATATATATATAATATTATTATAATATAATTTTTAATTCTGAATATAGATAATGTACCTGCGCTTCCGGGGAATTTCTTTGGACTAGAAATATTAATGTATTAATAATAGCGTGTAATTTGACTGCGAGCCAGCGACGGCGGTCTGGTAGCCGTGACCTCTGCCGTGTAGGAACGGCCGAGTGAGCGGAAGGGAAGCGCCGCCGGAGGGTGCGATCAATCAAACGGTCCAGTCTTTGAGTAGGTTTTTATTTAGAACCGTCTGCGGGCGACCGTAAAAACCGTTTTGTTGTATTATGGTACGACGACGACGTACAGACCAAATGTTTTCTCGGCCCTGACGAAACCTTTGGGGCAATGCGCGCTACACAACACTATTTTAAGCGGCGCCCTCCGCGCTGCTTGTCGAGAAGAAAAAAAAAATCTAAAGAACATATCGTCAAATATCCACTCTTGTACTGTATCGCTTTCTCTCTCTATTTCTTTCATTACATAGTTCCACCTCTACCCCTTCTACTAGAAGAGACGCGTGTGTTTACATTGACAACACAGAATGGATCTTTTATACGTATATGTGTTCTGTACCGTACGAAGCGTACGTGTATACATGACGTGTGTTTGTGTGAATGTGTGTTTTAGACTCGCGAGTCATTAGCCCAACAATAAAACTCTCATATTTCCAAATGACGACATTAAATGATACTACTTACATCCAAAATGTTTACACGATAAAACGATCGTTTCATTATAGACATACACGTGCGACGAATATAATATTATATATAGGGACGTATAATATGTTCTAACCAACCAAAATGGTGAACAAAAACATAATAATATAAAATATAATATCGTTTTAATAGCTATAGCAGTGCGTTTTACACAGCTCGTACAATTTTATTAAGTTAATGTATACCTATTACAGGGTATTTCAGAAAATTTACCTGTAAAAAAAAAAATTTTAAGGATACATTTGTGAATTTGCAGGTTATTCATTTAAAAAAAACAGTATTCCTTAAAAATATAACGAAAAATATTAGTTATATGATTTAAAAAAACTGGTTTTGCGTAAAAAATCCCGTTTTCCCTTATTTTTTTAGGGTTTTTCCGGACGCATTTAAAAAATATTAAAAATCTTTAACTTTTAACCCCCCAAAGTACCAACTAGATTCAATTTCCTTTTCAAAGAGGGGCTTAAGTCAAAAATCGAAGCATTATTACTACTCCAAAAAGTGATGACAGACACAAAAAATAAATAAATAAAAAAAAAACACACATCATTGTAAAATCAATACATTCATCACTCCGTTCAGAACCTAAAACTTTAAAATTTTACAATATATAGTCCTTAAAAGCCTTACGAAAGAAGAAAGGTTCGGTGTAACTATATTCTATGGAACCATCTACTAACAACATGTTTGAACGCGATAAACGACCTATAATCGTTTATTAATTTATTATTATCATTCGTCACCAAAACCATCTTAAACACGTATATATTAGGATGGCTTAAAATATTTAATGAAACAATACACATTATTATTTATTGTTAACCACGTTTTAAACATTTATTAACAATAAAAATAAAAATGATCGTAGAATAATAGATAAGCGGTAATATAACATAATATAATTATGAAATATGAATAATAAGCACTATAGTGTCATTTTACCCACATCTGAAAAATCTGTGACAACCTCGAAAGCAACAAAAAAATAATACGGTTACAAAACAGTATTTGGTTCATATACCTATATAATATTTTGTTAATATAATATACCAATTTTTAATGCTTTTAAAATGAAATAAAATTAATGGAAAATAATGTTATGTGAAAATCAATTGGCCAATGCAAAATATAATATATTTTTATCACAGTGTAAATAACAATAATACAATATTATTTATCCAACAAATAGGAAGAGAGCTTATTCCATACAATATACTAATATTGATTTAAAACTTTAAAATAATGAATCTACCATATGGTAAATTTAATAAATACATTAAAAATAAATGTTATGACTTTAAGCATAAAACTTGATGTTAAATTATAAGTGTATTATATAATACCATGACGTAGTTGCTATTTTATACGTAAAAACTTATGCAGGGCGCGTAATTCGTACATATAATATAGAAATATTCACGTTGATGATAATAAATACAAACGTTAGTGTACGTTTACACCCACCTAACACATATCAACATATAACGCAGCTATTATGTAATATTGAAATATTTACAACTTTTTAAATTAAAAAGTGAAATTTATAATACATTAAAAATATGATAGTGATATCCAATTCATTACACTTAGTATATAATGATAATAATTGTTGAAACGGTTCTGTAAAGGACAAAACAATATCTTGAAATAGATTACGAGATTGAAAGTAATCAATGTACATTCATATAAAAACTCGACATGGAAAACCAATTAAAAGTTATCTTTTATCGGAAGATGCAATTATATTGATGAATGCCAGTTGAGATTGGTTTTGCAATATTATTTTTATTTTTTTGTTCACGTAACAGTTTCAATGAAGTATTACTGGAGTTTATATAGGTGCTTATAAATGTCCTAAATATATTCTATACTGAAAAAAATAGTTCTAATGTTGCTCATTTAATAAATCCTCATTACAAAAATAGTTTAAACTGTTAAACAGCGAAATTTTCTTTTCAAAAATAAAATACAATTTTAAAAACTAGTTTGGAATATATTTTGTTTTATATTTCTAGCAATGAACAACAGTAAGGCCATATTAAGATTTTATAACCTGGTAAGGGTTTTCATATTATGTATTATAATTTTAGTTAATATTGAATTAAAGTTCTGGCACTTGAAAGTATAATATTTTATTATTTACAGTAATACTGTAAAATGTCTGCAAATTGTTGCCGAAGTATAAATAATGGTCGTTAATCGATAACAATTTATTATTTTGAAGCATAAGAATAATATTGCCATAACATTAAAATTATTTTTATTTTTATATGACTATAAACATTAGCACGTGTAAGAATATTTTAAAAATGTATAAAATATATTTGAGAAATATCGGGGTAAAGAAAGAAAAAAGATAGTAATAGATAATGTATAAGTTATAACTTAAGTAATATGACGTTTAATAAGTAAAGCTGGTTTTTAAATAGTGTGCCCAACATTTTTCCTTCGCCGGTCTACTGAAACGCTAAATGTAGGTCGTAAAATCGAATAATTATAACGTAGGTATGTAATAACGTATTGTGCATTTGTAGATTTATGTTTATGTATGTATTGCGATTGAAAGAAAAAACCACTCCGTTCCATTGTACGCGGAACCTTATGTTGAACATTCAGTCTGCAAGACACTAAGATGACTTGTTATTTTTTCCTCGCACACTTGTACACGGCACATCCGTATAATATCATAATATATATATATATATGTATCATATACAGTGAACTTGTTCACACATCAAAACGTTTTTTGGTTGTATCCTCGAGTTTTTAGATTTATCGCCCCGTATTAGATGACAAAAGCTTTTAACAACAGTAAAATTCGTCGGTGGCGACCGTCGTCGTTCTTAACGCATTTACATATTTTAAGAACGAACGCGGCTTGTGTGACAAACGCACGAAAGCGATCCACGTGTATACTCATCTCAAAAGGGCGTAGGCACACACGATATTATAATTTATAACAAATAACACAAAAACATTATTATTAATATATTATGTACGCATATAACGTATACGAGCTGCACCGCATACTGCGAGTGCACGTCCGTGAATGGACTCTGAACGATTTTTTCACGCGTTACATACAATAGCTAAATGTTCCAGCTATAATATTATGCATACAGATACAAGTACTCTATTTTTAGTTTTCTGCATGAATATTGCCAATACGTGACGATGCACTCTGTATAATATAGCCCGGCCACCGTAAACTGTATACACCTTCGCGTGTTTACTCGGTCGCCCGTAAACGAATATTATTGTTACAGTATTTTCGTCGACGATATAATTTCGTGACGTGAAATTATGTGGCATTGCCACCCGCGAAGGCGCTGAAATTGTGGAATTCTCGCGGGGGATGAACGGTTTTCGGAGAAATAGAGGGGGTGCAAGCGACACTGAACGCGTGCAAGTAGTTGTATATATACACGTATCATATATACAGGGACTTTCGCGTGGAATTTGTTTTCCCCTTATTAAAAATGGTGGGGAAAGTCACTATACTTGTATTATATTATTATATTATTATATATATATATACGTTCGGAAGTGGGGGAATCGCATTTCAGGGATCCGTGCACGCTACGAGACACATCACATCAGAACCGAGGGTGAAGACGACTGTTTTAATCTAAAACAGGTGAACGATGTAAAAAAAATAAAATAATACGCACATACACATGTATAGATAGTATATATAGTATATACTATACTATATCGACGAAATCGAAAGGAAAAATACAGTATCCTCTTAGGGATACTTTGGGACTTTGATTGTTTGATCTGTACGAAGTGTACGGTGACATCATGATAAATGTATGTATATTATTCTTTAAACAAATAAAAACAATAATAATATAAAAATAAAAACAAAAATAATATTTTATTTTCACAGCTAAAAATACTCGTTTAATAATAATATTTTTTTTATTTATTTAAATTCATAAACATATTAATACTGGGTATTCTAATATATAGACACATTTTATTATAATTAGTATAGAGATTTTATGCAAACTGCTGGCTATAAAAAACATGTGGACATCGACTATTGTTTATTATTGTACGACTGTTATAATCTGAAGTAGACGTTCAGAAATATAAAATTACAAACCGTGAACACGTCGCATGTTATTGGCACGGTAGAACTAATATAATAAGACAGTTGTCGCGTGGAATTTCTAAGAATGGCGGAAAAGGGTTATGCAATTAATTTAGAACTGAATCAGTTGTAAATATTGGAAGCTAACTTAATATAACCATTGTAAAGTACAAAATCAGTCTCACAAAGGGGTTTTGACACATATCCCGGGGTAGATGTAATTTGTCCAAGACATTCATTGTTTGTCGAGTCTACATTTGACGGATGTTTGCTGCGCTTGTCAAATTCCAGATTAATTAAAATTATTTGAAACTCGAATATTTAAATGCTATAAGTTTGATTGGCATAAAATTGTTTACATGAGTCAAATATAAATCGACAGAATGGCATTTCATAGTATTTATTCAATGTCTTCGATATCAGTATTTAAAACTTAAAAAAAAAAAATAATGCGTTTTATATTTTGGCATTTTGCTTTCTATTCAATTGTATATTTGAATATAAATATACTATTTTATAGTATTCGATCATCTTTTTAAAACTTAAAATATATCCAAATATAAATTGAAAGTATCGAAGAATCTGAATTTATAGAGATCTGAAGTTGAATATATTATTTTATTGTATTGAAACTCGCAGAATTCAAAGATTCTAGTTAAGAAAAGACTTGTCTTATTTCCTCTCCAATGAATATACCAGGCAAAAGTTCTCTTATCACCAATTCAGTTATTATGATATTTTATATAACTTTAATAAATTTAAATTCAATGGCTTAATTTAATTTAACTTTGTAAATTGTTATCTATGCATTTATAATTCAATAGGTACGTAAAATAATATTGGCACACGCAGAATAAATAATTTAACGTACATTTTTAGTTTACATTTAATAAAATTATAAAATATTAATAATATTATATTTTGTTCCATAAATACAATTTGTGATTTAAAAATACAAATGAAGATGAAAACATTTTAAAACTATTCAAATTTTTTGTAAAGTAACTGCAATACTATATTATTTAACAAGAAAAAAGTTCTAAACAATTGAATTGATTTAATTTAAATTGGATAAAATAAAAAGAAAAAAGTTAAGATTTCTACAAGTGCCTACTATAATAGTATATTTATTAAAATATTGTATTACTTTTCCAGAAGTATTTTATTGTTATTAAAAGTATAATAGTGTAGTTAAAGAGAATTGCACATTGTCGATGTAGTAAAAACGAACTTGTTCATTTTTATTTAAATAAACTCATTTCAAACGGCAGAGAAAATATTATTAATATTACTATTTATTTTTATCACAACTCATAACTCGCAATGTCAATCTCCGTTTGTTTTTTATTGGTAGGTAGTCTGTTTTATCAAATCGCAATGTAATTACAAAAAATAAAAAGAGAAAAAAATACGAAAAAAACATCCGAAGAGTTACTTATTAATTTATTTTATGCTTCATAAAACAACAAATTCGATGATTCTTGTTTGGATTATGTTTTTGGTGGATATTAATTTTTTTTTATGTTATGTATAATGTTATAATATATATTTTTATTGTAAGATACTAAAACATATAATATTTTATATGTTCTTTTTTTACGTATAAATGTTCACCGAAGGACGTGATATATATACATATTATCATAACAAACTGGCTAATAAAACGGGCGTGTTATGAATTGATAAGCTGCAGCTTATTTCCATTTAATTTTACTCGTCTGATCAAAGATGGTTGACAATATTATTTATTATGTTATTGCATTTTCATCCTTACCTCTAAGGGGTGTTCTCACGATAAAATGTTAGGTTAGGTTTACTCCGATGGTCATATTATAACAAATGAAAACGCTATAAGAATCGCAGATGATTTGTTATGAACTTAAACCCGAATGAAACGATGGGTTAGGTACGATATCAAAAATTCTTATTATAATGCGTTTGTTTACTACTAATAGTGCGTGTAAGTTTTCCGACGTTTTGCCTTTTAGATTTCGGAAACTTAACATTGTAATTTGTAGTACAATATTATACCTAATTTATAAACGATTAATATTGTATAATATTACGCATTGTTGTTGTTTACGTCTCGACTTACTGTAGTAATAGTTGTACAATGGCTTTTATTGTTTCCAGACTACACCTAATGGCGTGTGGTTTGGAGATGATGGGTTGATGTCAGTCATACTTTATAATATTACGTAAACACTTGTATTTTCTTCACAGTATTCCAAAGTCCCGAAACGAACGAGTCGTTTTATTGCGTTTTCGCTAGACGAATCATGGCGGTCATTGTCTGGCGCGGTAAGCCGGCGTCACGTGTATGCAATAACGTATCACACTTGCGCACCAGAACACGCGACGTATAACGCGTAATATCGCGGCGGGAAAAATGTCATTGTTTTGGCGCGGCAGCGCTGTTGTTAGCCGCGTTCCCGGGGGAAGAATAAAGCTGCAGTCGTCAGGGAACGGAAGAGGTTTGAATATTCTACGTTTCGTATGGGAAGGGAGGGGAAGAGAGACACAAAAGTTGGCTGAAAATTTTCGTGGTGTAAACTGCGTTATAGGTATGGCATTATAAAAATATAATAACGCAAAAAATATATTACTATTATGATACGCATACCTAACCGATTTCATACCGCGTGTGCGCGTGTGCGTATACAATATTATATCTCAATATCGCGTACCTAATCATATTCGTGCGCATATTATATCGTATGTATATATTGTCTGTGCGCGACGGAATTTCGAACCGTCGTTATGCAATACACGACGTCGCCGCAAAAGACATAATTCAAATCCCGGGAAGGGCGGAGATTTTAAAAGTCGTTTAGGACTCGGAAAACAAAAAAAAACACAAAATAATAATAATAAACCGCATGCATTATATTTGTTTGTGTGTGTAACGAGCGAACGATTCGTTTTATACTGTATAATATAGGATAACATAAAAAAACATAATTTATCAACCGAAAACCGTATGATAAAAAACAATATCATATAACATATATTTTATTTTAATTTTTCCATTCCTAATCAATGTATACAATATTACAATCTACTTCTATTGCGCACTGGCTGCTATTAATATTGTATTAATATTTTACGGTAATATTATTATTATATATGTATATTATATCTGTAACCACCACCGTGAGTCATACCAGTTTACCGATAACAAACATAAACTTTGGGCATTAACTTTGTGCGTGCAAATCGGGTGCCGCAGTCTTCGTATGTCAATATTGTTATATATTATATAGTACGCGAACCGTAAACAAATCATCTACAGCACAAGTACGGCCGAACCCTTTAGAGCACGGAAATGATCTCAAATACTGTGACCACTAGATCGCCGCTAGAACGTTATAATGATATAATATTTCGTATTGGATTTATGATACGTACTCATACTTATTATGTATCTATGTCGTTATCGAACATTTCTCAATTTATAATAAACTATATGCAAACTACCAGGGCTTTAAAACATTCTCATAACATTGGAAAATATTGAAAAACATTAACGAATTCAATAAACTACAAATATAATACCATAAAACAAAATATATCGAAAAATATAATTTAAAATTAATAATATTAAACATTAAACAATAAACATAATATAGTATATTGTATATTAAAAAAAATAGTTATAAACAACGTTATTAAAAAAAATGTTTGACACCTTTTTTTTACACTATGATACCTATATATCATCAATCCAATGAGATTTAAATTTAATTAATATTGATTTTATATCCAACTTATTCTTATGTCTATGTTCAATTGTTTTTATTTTTAATGTTAAAAATTAGGTTAAACTTAAAACGAAAAATTATAATAACGTCAAAAAATATATAGTAATGTTATAAGGAAAAATCAAATAACGTTAAAAAGTGTATTGACGTCATATATTAGTATTTAGATAACTTTTAAAAAAATGTGTGAAAACGTAAAAATTATAAACATATACTTTTAAAGCCCTGCATATTGTTTGCACTAGTTTACTATCATACACTATACAATTTTTTTTCTTCGAATCGACGATGTTATAGTCGTTATAGATACGTAATGATTTCATCCATCAGAAAAATTCAATAATTAAATATACAAAACAGTCTCAAAAATATAATACCATCGTATTTTATTATGATTTATTGAACAAATCATTTATTTTAGTTCACTTTACCATACATTTATTTAAAAAAAATATTTAATCTCAGTAACAGAAGTTTAAATATATAAATATATATAAATATTTTATTTTATTGAACGTGGTTTAATATATTTTTTGAACACAAACGATAGCGTCCTATCAGAATAAATTTAATATTTAAATAGATAGTATGATAAACACACAGCATAAACCCAATACATGCCTATCTAATAAATATAGTTAAAATGCGTCAATATTTCAATTTAAGCTTATTACATTATGTAATTAATTTTATAACTCTGACACTTCAATAATTACTTGTTAGTTTTTGATAATATGTATAATAAAAGTGCACGCACCTTATGAATTTGAAATTTTTAAAAGTTTAATTAATTATCTAACCTATTATCTATTTAATACAATAATTTAGGAAATAGTGGAGTGATTTATCGATATAAGTACATTATTATTATTATTATTATTTGTATTTATGATTTGGAAAGGTTAATAATTATTAAGATACCCAAATAAGCTTTCAGTGAAGAACAAAAGACTTCACAGCCACAACGGATTTGCGATGCGCTCTTGCATATTATAAATATGATTAATGAATACACGACAGGTATTATTATACCAAAGACATTGAACATATATACATACCTATCGATGACCCAATGTTTAACGGCGCGAAGATAATCGATCGTTTTGGCAACCGTATCGTGCCTACGAATTTCGTAGTAATAATTTATGAACCACCGTAAGCCATCCATTTATAAATTGTAATTCTGAGACGTATAATATTAAACATTATGGTTATTATATTAAATCGTTTAAAAACTTTTTTAGTTTTATAAATTATTATCACGATATTAGAAACAAAATTTAAAAAAGGGTGGACAAATTGGTATCGCTCTGCTGTATAGTAGATGGAGAGAAAGTCACTATTATAAATATGTTAAATTTGAATGTAATGATAGGTATCATTGTATACCTACGAAAAACGATTCTGGATAGAGTTGATTTTTCATCAATCTAGGATAATTAGTAGAATATATTATATTATTACCTACATTTTAAATATATCGTTATTTTACGCGATTTCGTAAAAAATTAAATTTCATAAGCTTATTAATTTTTTTCTATCATTACGCTAGAATTTATTTTTACACTTACTTGAAGTAAAACTTATGGATAACCTTGTAATGGGTTTTTAAACCTTAGGTATAAATTGCAAAAATTTTACGAATTTTTAACTAAATTTTAGAGGTTTTAATATATTTTAACTTTAAATGATTATAAACAATAATTGTGGCTAAAGATTTTTACTTTTTTTTACTACAATAATCACAACTTATAATAAGCCTTGTATTAAATTTTAAAAATTTTTTAGATTGCCAAATTTTTTTATCGGCATTTCAAGAAAAAAAAATTAGAAAAATCGAAAATTTCAATTGTCTGCAAATAACTTAACAAATAACTAACGGGGGGGGGGGGGTATGCGATTGAATATTAATACTTAATCTTAACGAGATTGATACTTATAATTATAAATAGTATTATTTAGTACCTATCACGTGTATTTTATGCATAGGTTCTATTTTTCATTTTTATTTTTGTCATTTTAGATAACTATTCCTATATTTACCACGATAATCACAAAAAGTATATATTTTTTTAAATCGTTTAAGTGGAAGACGTTACTATTATTTATTATATGTATTTTTTTTTACATCAAATCCAGATTGTTTGTGAAAATTTATGGGCTGATTTTAATGCGTTTTGGGCACAGGTAACTGATTCCCAAGTGCTTTAAATATTTAATTGGCCCTAACAAACTTATTGAGCGGACAATATAATATAATTTAACGAGCTATGTTTACAGCATCCAGTGCAGACTCAACGGAGCAAAATAAAAATGTATTTAAAGCTAAATTGGACTAATACATTTGTACTTTTTGAGTCAAGAATAATTATAACCAACCGAAAAAAATATAAATTAAACATAAAACATAGCTCTCGTTTGCATCATTGAAAAAAAAAGATATTAAGTTAAGAACTTAAGTTGGTTATAGTAATGGTTTTTAATTAGATTTTTGATAAAATGTTAAACGACTTACACTTTGTATATTGTTTTTATTTAAGTATTTTAATGATATAGAAACATGACGCTTCCTTTATCAAAATGTTTATAATGGAAATTAATAATTAATCAAAACACAAAACAATAAAAATAAAAAATATAAATTGGTATGATGGAAAACCGATAGTTTATTGGGTTATAAAAATCCATTTGAAACGATTTGAGAACGAGGAAAAGTGTCTAGAAAAGCCAAATATAGGGGATATTTTTAAGTCGTAATGAAGAGAAAATGAATGGTTTTTCAAAAACGTATCGAAATAACCGGAGTCCACGACTTACGCCCGTCGCAATTAAGTAATATATATATATATATATATATATTTATCGAGACGTACACCACGACAATAATATTGTATTGTACAAAAACCGGAATCCGGAATGTGTGTACATTATATTATTATTATTATATTATACATTTGTGAGTGTACTATAAAATTGGTTTTCAAATGTGCGCAGAGAGACATAATTTATAACATGTTAATATGTATTGCCGATAAAACAGTCTTTGGTCTCGAGAAGAATTACGAGGCGGATAATGGGCTGCGGTTTAAGGTCAGCGGCTAGCCGTTGTGTGTGCGTGCGTGCGCGTGTGAGTGTGTTCGAGGGAATGCGTCGTTTATCGCCCACAACTGCGTCAATTACTTATACATGGACCGCGCGAGGGTGGTCGTCGATTTAACCGATATAAATATATACATGTACACGATATACATACAGAGGATTAATAATGGTACATAATATATTATCACTGGAGCTTTTTCAACGCCGCGGCCGTGTTGGCCGCTTAACCGAGACCGTTAAATCTTTCTCTCTTTACACGCACACAAATACATTGCACACCTATCGTGCGCTTACAACGCCAATGCACCGGTACGACATGACCAGACGGTGGCGGTAATTTGGTGGAAACGCAGTGGTGTTAAATTCGCATTAAATTACATTGGGGCCCGTGTGAATTTTTCACTGTCTGGCTCTTTATACTGGCCATAGTCCGTCAACATATCGTCGTCCACTCGACGGATCACCGTGTCGGAAATTAATTATCTGGGAGTAATCCAATCTAGGTTCTTCACCGACGAGTATACTTTTAACGGGTGTTTTCGTAGAGCGTTTCTTCATATATGTAATATGTGGCAGTCAGCAGATGACATTATGGTATCATTTTATACTATATATATTTTTGAAGACTAGATGTATTAAAGTTATTATTTTTTTTTTTTTTTTTTAGTGTTAAAGAATTCGGTTTTTTGTAAGGAATTCAAATTTAAATTTGTTGAGATGTTGCGAAAATTGAATTAATATTATAATCTTTATTTTTAGTTGTATACATAAAAAATAATTAAAAGAGATTTTATAACAAAGTAATTATTTAAAAATAGCATAATATTACAAAAAAATATTATTAATTATTATACAAAAGATCCCTATTTAATCCTCCTATAATTACAATAATCTACATTAACATATGGTTTCTACATAAATCATCGTTATAGTATATTTTCAAATCAAATACGCAATGATCATCAAAATCGAGCAGAAACTGTGATGGGAAACTTCAAAACTACATATTTATATACATAAATAAAATAATTTCCACCCATTCTCGGGAAAAACAGTTTTCTTATCTTTTTACCACTTAAATTTTTCAAACGGAAACGCTTGAAAATATATTATTAAGTATATATATATACTAAAACACGGTATGAAATATATTTTATTGCAAGTCGTTTTATTAGATATATATCGAGTTACTTTTTTTACAGTCTGTCGAGATAGTCGATATAGGTTCTATGCGTATATCGAAAAACTGTATATAGGTTGTGAGGATAATAAAACCCACTAGACACATGAAGCGATTGTAGTAACAACGACACAACCACGTGGTGTGTGATGGTAGAATCGTCATTTGGGAAACGAAAGAGGACGGAGAAAGATAGAGAGAAAGAGTGAGAGAGAGAGAAAGAGTTGTTTTCCCGGAGGGTAACAAAAGAACATCCGTTCATTATCTACAACAGTCCTTTGTGCTGATTCAAAAAGCATCATTAAAGATGATTTCCAACTTTTGAAAAAAAGAAAAAAAATAATTGTAAAAAAAATGTTCATTTGCCCTTCAGTGCCCACCACCTTTTGTTTCTTTTGTTATCCGGTATACGTCACAGAGTTCACTTCGTATTATCTCTGACGAAATAAATACGGAAACGAAAATAAGACGAAAATATTCAGGAATAAAAAGCTATATTCTCTGAGCAGTACCCGTTGCATTTTCGTTATTAATTCTACGGTTACCCACAATGTTAGCCTTTGTACACTGGGAAAACCAAATATCTATTTATGTATTTATAAAATATACCTTACATAGACATATATTATATATTGTGCTTATATTTTTATAATTTTATCACATATATTTTGATATACGCGTGCCACGAAGTAATAAAATACCTACGTATTTATATATATTATATTAAATTGTACCTATAGGATATGCACACACAGGTATACTCGCACACATGCAATATACGTATCTTTGACGGCAGCTATTTATTAACGTGTCCGGTAAAGGCGCAGAGGGTGTAAAAGCATAACGACCCGAGAGAAGGGGTGACCGTCGGAATTACACCCTCGAGGAGTTATGTGCACTCCCATTTATTTAAAACGATGCACGCATGAGGTAAAAAAAAGCTTGTTTCATCGCCCACATTACCTACATTGATATACATAATATAAATAATATATGTATACGTGGGTTATCAGATTTCCCTTTTTTCACTTCTTTACTCATAGGTCAACGCTGATGGTTCGAAACAGTTTGAAAGCCGTAGACTATAACAACCGAAATTTACCAAATCGATTATATTGCTATATAGGTAAGTATATTATGGTTAAACGGTATGGCGACGATTATAACACGATGAATACTACTATATATATATATACATAAATAAAATATATACTATTACGGTTTTTCGTTTTAATTTTATCGGAACTTCGAGAGAGAAAACAGATCAATATAAGATAATAAGCAGTAACTTCTTTTAAGTTTCTAAATTTTTTACAGCCAAACTTTTTTTTTTCAAACCAACTTGATTAAAAAAACTTACAACCCCAAAAGATAGGGACGTTCTAAAGCTCCGTGGGATATATGCAATGCTCGAAAGGCTGACATTTTTTTTGCGCTTTATGCGGCTAAACGACCGGATTATGGGAGAATTGCATTAACATAAATTATGGTTAATAGAGGACAAAACGTTGTAGGGCGTATGTATACACCCGACAGAGAAGCATTTTGCCACCCATAGTTCTGTACAATACTACAATGTTAATTAAAAACTGTTTATTAATATTTTTATAGACTATATTATAATATATACGTATAACGTAAAGTTGAAGTTTATACCATATACCATTTACCATATAAATTAAAAATCAATAAAAGATAGATAAGACTAGAGCCAATTAAAAATAACACATTAAATATTTTTTTTAATATTAAATATTGAAAAAAATAAAAACTAAATTTTTTTTTTCATTTCCTGAATTTAACCTGTAGACGAGATCGAGTTATTTATTTAATATGTAAAACACTACAATTTTTGAAATTATATATTTTAAATTTAAATACATTGAAGTCATTAGAACTTAGAAGATGAAATTTTTGGAAAAATAAATTTTATTTTATACTATTCATACTATCATTATATAATTGTTTAAGTTTCGTACTGTTTTAATGAAAGCATATATTTTTAATATTGTATTCCGAGTATATCGATCATATTTCAAACAAATATAATTGAATTAATTTATTAAATATTTATAGTTTTATAGAATATAGTATTGGACCAACATTTTACTGGTACCTCAGTACAGTGGAGTACTCCGCTCATCTAAATTTAGAATACTATTACTCGTATACTTTTCGTTTTAAAATTGAATAAGACCGATTTCTTGGAATTGCTTGTGACTGTCTTGTATCCAAGCAAATATTTTTGTAGAATACGTTGATTTAAAATATAGTTATTCAATTTTAAGCAAATATATTCACGATTATAAAATCGGGTTTTTTGTAACATATCTTAAATTTGATATAATATAATATATATTATATCAAAGTATTCCAAAAAATATTTTACTTTGGAAAAATGAATTAAAAATGCATTTTATAATTAAAACATGTAAAATATTAAAAAGAAAAAAGATAAGGATAAAAGAAAAATACAAATATCTTTTTAACAATTTAAATGACACAACAAAAATATGTTTAAAAAATCAATAGTTTTGGAAATAATGAGTTTTTATTGTTTTTAACGTTTTATAAATCACTATAGAATCTATATTATGTTCTTTGTTAAATAATGTACCATAATAATTAATACCTATTAGAATATTAAAATCCAAAGGAAACTTATTTATTTTAATTAATAAATAATAAGAGTGTATAAATATTGCACATTAAAGATATAATTTGTGTGATTATAATCAAAATTCAAAATACCCCGATTTTAATATACATAGTTTATAATACCTAACTGTAATCGATAGGGGTAATAATCAACCTTTTGTGTAAATAATTCAGATAACTAAGAGCAACGGGACTGAAATAATGTAGCGAGTGGACATTTCGATTAAACGACGACGTCGTAAAAGTCGACGGAAAGTTTTTATAAATTCTTTTATGGTCTCTGAACCGTTCTTGGGTCTTATATATACGTATATATACCGGCTATACGCGAGTACAATTTCCGATCGACTTTCTTCGCAGATTAAAACTTTGCCAGCAAAAAGGCGGTAGAATTAGAAAGATGAATGGGTGGGTGGTGAAGGCGTGGACCACTGTTTTAGCTGCGTTAATATTTGGCGCCCGAAATCATAACGGGGGAAGCGAAATCCCTTCTCAACTCGTCCCTCTCCTGGCAGTATACGCACATATACGGACGACTCGCCCCGACGAAACCATACAACAGCAGCGGCAGAGTCCCGAATATTCCCCGCACCGTTGCAGCTACCCACCCAACACTTAAGCCTACTGCGCCTCTCCAACACAACCCCGTCCTAGGATACGCACTCGTTTTGTTTTGGCCAAGAGTTTATGATTACCGAGAGCCCTTTAAAGTGCAGCATAAATAACGAACATAAAAGCAAATCGTGGCTAAAATGTTCAATATCACCACCGCTTGCAGCAACTATACGCACACGTATATATGCATTCATATATACAGTATATATATATATACAGTCAGTCTATAGCAGACGGAAAGTTTTTGCGGTCCCTGCGGCAACGGCGACGGCGATCGTCGTAGTGTCACACATGGCAATTCAACGGTTAAGTATTATATACTATATATGTGTGTTATTCAATACATATAGTTTCTCCTCATATATGAGACACTACCGCGAGTGCAGTGTTAGGAGATTGGTAACATATATATTATATATATATATCTAATCAGTAATCATCACCTGCTGCACCGATTTCAAAAGTTTCTTCACATCCCTTATTACGTGCAGGTGAAATATAACATCACGTGTCAGTGCCGTCGAGTTAAGCTCTGGGGGAATAGGTATTTAAAGGAGTTAATCCAGGGTTTGCGAACAAAAAATTTAGTAAAAATTAATTTAACATATGTGTAATTAAAAATAATATATTATATTATACCTATATAATAAACATTATAATGTTTATAGTAACAATTAATACTTATTTATTATATATTTTATATAAATTGTTTTTAAAATAAAATGCTTTTAATAAACTGGTAAATAATTTTAACGTACTTATACTATTCGATTATAATAACATTATATCACAAAATAATATGTATAGGAATATTAAAAAACAAATTGTGTTAATCACAAGAAATATCCAATATTTATATTTTATTTTTTTTAATGGCATAAATTGTTTTTTTTTTTAGCATAAAAATTCTAAGTACTTATGGCTTTGGTTAATTCTGTTTACCAGTAACTATAAATAGCAATCGAATATAAACATAGTTGTAACGCATAGTCGTTGTCGTTTATACGAGCAGGACGATCGATTAAACTCGATGGCTCATCGAGGTACACATAAAATAATAATATATTGTTGTAATGGGTTATTTGTAAGAGAAAATGCATTGCGTTGTTAGATTTACGCGTGTCGGAGGATTTCGTGCGATTAAAAGATATCAAAAGTTAGAAAGTCTGGAAACCATAAATCTGTATAGTTGGATCGAATTTTAATATGATATAACTATAGTAACGATCTATTTTAAGACAACAATAGCACTTACAATTTGTTATTTAAACTTTTCAATTTACCATGTATGATCGCAACGGTACTACTAGATGAAAGTTTCCATAAACACTGTAGACATCACTATATTAGACAGTATATAGACTACATATTGTATAATTTATACAGTATAAAGTATAGCGTATTTATAACTCATGTCTTTGTAACATTGATGTACCCAAGTAATACGTATATTTAGATAAACGTCAAGTTAAACTTTAACTTATATGAAGTTTACAATGTTCTATAATGTTATACTTAAATTATATCAAATATACATTGCTTCGTGTAATTATAAAGTTTATGATACAGATCTATATTAAAACTACAGCACAGTATTATAAAATTAAAATAGATACATTTATGCGAATTATGTAAAATAATATTTAAGATATTAATTTTAAATTATTTTATGGTTTAAATAAATTAACAGTTATATTCTTATAGGTAGTAGTTATAACTTATCCCATAGTAAGATTTTCAGGTTTCGTAAATATAGTTTTTAATTTTTCTGAAACTATATCTAAATTAATCCAATAAATATACTATTGATGTATTTTCAGCTAATATAATATATACTAAATAGTAAATACTACTATAATTAAGTTGTTTAAGTTCAAAATAAATTTAGAATAAGTCAAACCACATATTATGGTAGTTAATTTATTTTATTTATAGAAAAAAAAGTGGCTCATAATTATTTAATTACCCTACCATAAATGTTAAAATGTATGATAATCGGACAGTTTCAAAATTACTTAGCCAATAAAAGCTGATTTCTGTTATATTTTGTTATATTTCCACACGCGCGCGCGCGTGTGTGTGTGTGTTTATATAGTAAATAATAAATAAAATGATTCAGTTGCAAACTTATAAGAGTAGACAATACTAAAATCGGTTATAACTTTTAGAATATTCACATATAAAAACATACAATATGTTACAGAATTAAACTAATAAAATAGCCAGATACGCAAACATTGTAAATTGAGTTATAAAAAGTCTCGTAAATGTAATAAAAGTTTAATTTAATAAATTTAAACACATACAAATAAATATAAAATAAAATTAATATATTATGAATAAAATACGAAAAAAACAATAATTTCTAACTAACAAGAAATGTTTAACAATAAGATTTGAATTTCTTATCTTCGTTACGTTGTATGCATTTTTAAAATGTAATAATCAAATAAAAAAATTATATGAAGCGTTTATTTAAGAAACGTCTTATCGTTATAATTGAACTAGATACAGACGAAGGGGAACGCTAAGTTTAAAATAAGCATAAACACGTTTTTATTTTTCCAGTGAGGTTATCTGAATATAATTATGAAAACATTTCAAATTTAAAAAGATAGGTATTAAAATAATCTTTATTTGTGTTGGGTAAATTGTAGTGAAATATATGCGGTGAATAATATTGTTATAGGAATTTCAAGTGTTGGAAATTAGACTAATAAAAATAATTTTCATTTTGTATAAAAACATGGTTATAGTCTAGTTAAAAATTTTAATACAAATTAATTAGTATTAAGACAATATTTTTAAAATGGTAATAGTGAAAAGTCGTCAGCAGCATGTTAGAAACTTAGAAACGTTATTTGCATTTATTCAACAAATTGCAGGTATGAAATAGGTATAGGTATGTTATCTCAAAAAAAACAATATTTTTTTAAAAGATAAGAGGGTGGATAGATAAATATATTGATTATAAAATTAAAAATTACGAGCACGTAGTTGATCACGTAACGACTTGTAACAGTAAAACGTTAGCGTTACACACGGCGAACAGGTTAGAATTATATTATAATAAACGTGTTAATTAGAGATAAATTTTAAACACAGACGAAGAAATATAACGTCGTGAAATGTTGTACACAAACATCATATTTTTTCGATACACTGTAATACTTATACACAGTATATTATAGAATAATATATGTATCCTACCTTACTATCCCAGCGTCTTACAAGTGAGTATTGTAAAATTCTAAAGTGTTACCCTATGTAGGTATGTGTATAATATTTATAATAATATATCTTTAGTGTACTTATTATAACATATATTTTTCCTACATTTATTTATATTTAAACTCCACTAGATAAACCTCATACACTGTAGTTTATACTATAATATAGTGTAGGTACCTACACTCACGTCTTGCACGCTCTTGCACGCACAAAATTATATTCCACAATCCGTGAAAACCACGCGTATAGGTGCGCGTACACATGTCGTGCTTAAGGCACATATAAAAAGATAATATTTAATATACTACCATGTATCATATATTTATTATAGATAATATATACAGCGTGACCACGATTTAAGGTACATAACTCTAAAAATGTAAGCCGAATGATCTTTGATTTGATTCAGGTTTTTTTTTATTATTGTGTAAAGCAATATTAAAATAAAATAAATAGTTAAACATTTAAATTTTTAAATTTTTCAAAAATTAGCGCATTAAGCGTGTTTATGCTGTATAAAAAAAAACTAAAATAAGTACTTAGCGCCTTGATCACACTGTATGGACGCGTAGTATACCTAAAGAGAGCGAAGTCCATGACGATATTAATTATTAAATATTTTTATAAATAATATATTAATAAGTGTACAATTTAATTACATACGACGTACTCATATATAATAGTTAGTATATTATACGAAAAAGTCACCGTTTCACGCGGTTAACACGCGTAAAACAATGATGTCTGCGCGATAATACACTACGACGGACGGTAGAAAAACATGATCGTCGCGGTCCGTGTGGTGCATTGTGTGTCAGTGCAACAAGTGAGTGTGCGGCTGCGTACGCGATACAAATGACGCCGCCGCTATTCCATTTTGGCGGGCGCGCGCGAAATCAATTTCCTCACTGGCATCCAAAAGGAGCTGGATCTATTCCCGCGGTCCCACGGTGTGTGTAGTTAACGTATGTGCTTATTTTATATTACATTATTATATATTATAATATATATACCGTATACCAATACTTTAATCGATATGTATAATGTGTATAATTTACTGTAAGATATTATATATATATAAATAATTTGTTTTTGTTTTACTAAGTACTCGTTTTTCTGAACAAATATCGTGTTTTTAAAAATACGTTTACAAACAACTTCAATATTAGATATACGCATAAGAAAATATACATAAATATATAAATATAAAGTCACAATTTTTAAAATGTGAAAACGGATTATTTAACTAAGTACATTCCCCAGGTTTATAGTCTGGTTCAGGCTAATGCAACATTCACACTTTTAATCCAAACTATTCAAGATATTGAATACCATAAATATCTACGTTTCTTTTTAAGAGGCAGTCGCTATAATAAATTATTACTCTATTTTAAGTATATTGCAGTCATTCAATTTTAAACTGTCGGATAACTATAAATTATATTTTGATAGCAATATATATAATTATAAAGAAAATAGTATTTATATAATTCTATTTCATAGATTATCACTTACTATTAATATATGTATATAAACGCATATAGGTAAGAAAATTAAAAAAATATTTTTAAAATAATATATATTAGAAGATTTGTTTCAAAAAATCAATGATCACATTAAGTTGAAAATAAACCCAGTGTAAAACTGTATAGTATAAAACATTTCCAAAGGAAACGTATATGGCTCATCGTATGCCGTTAATAAACAGAAGTCTCACCCACGCGTGTTTCTCAGACCGATCTATAGACAACGACTACACGACAAAATATACTCGCAAATTTTTTTATACGTTTACTGTATCCGATTGCCCGTATAAGTGGGCAACAATGATATTTCTCCAGATAAATACGGGTATAGCAAATGCTCATAAATTACTATACATTATAATTGATCGATATAAAATCCGAGACAATACAAACAGAATAACGTATTATAAATCCTCGCTGAGACATCTCTAAAGTCTATAAAAGCCAATATAATATGTAAGAAAAGGAAACACGTTGATGTTAAATAATGAAATTGGTTTTTAGACTATTAATTTCTACAACCATACGAAAACCGGAAATTGGAAATTAACTACTATACTATATGATTGTATAATAACGAAATATGTCGGTAGAAACAAAAGTTTCCTAATTTTAAAAATTCACATAAATCTATATTTTATTTCATTATTAAAATTTAATAATATTGTAGCTCAATTATAATTTATAATTTTATATCATATCTATGACTTACATATTCGCGATGAAAAAAACAAAACTACTCACACTATCAAATTTGAATTACAGAAATAATGAATTTTAATATTTTTAATTTATAATAGTTAAATTGCATTAAGAATTTTTGGATACTGCATAAATTATAAAGTTCACAAATGAAAGATAGTGTCACGCAGTCATATTTTTAGTTGTAGAGTATGACCGAAGCAGAACTTTTTAATATAATCAATATGTATTAAAGACATCAAAGAATAACATCTCATAAACAGAAATTGAGACTATAAATCAATAATTGATGTCTTTATATCATTGACAAAAAAGACATAGTAGTGGTAAATACAAAACTTTGCATAAGTTTAAATTATGAGACTATTATTTATCATAATTGATAGGATGTTGACAATAATATATTGCAATAAAATTAATTTATAAATACCAATATATTTTGACTGATTAATAATTATTGTAGCAACATTATAGTACCTAGTTGCGTTACTGTATATACAAAGAAAATATTTACTTTGGTCATAACATAAATACATAATATAATGTTATGTAGTATACATTTATTATTAAAGTGCATCCTATATAATGTAAATAAGTTAAAGTTTGAATAATAATAATTAATAATATGAGTTGATTAGGATTATATGATAAAAACAATTAGTTATTCTATATTTTATGATTTAATATTAATATAATTATTTTATTTTTAATGATTAAGTTAGTAAGTATATTTTAGTTTTTTATAATGATTATAAAATTATAAAACTGTACTTCCGAGCTTATAATGCTTATATAGTCGTAGAAAATACTTCAAAAATAAAAACTTGGCGACACAGTTTTGTGAACCGTTATACCTACTACAGTCTACAACTAACTACCCAAATGTCTTTGTTAAAATCGTTTTACTTAAGGGTTATTTAACAACAAATTAATTTTATTATAATATGAAATAATAAATTACCTACTAATTATACGTATAATTACGTGGCATATTCTAACACTGAATTCAAATGAATCGACGATATTATAAAATCCTAATTGTCTTCACATTGCTATACTAAATATATTAATTATATAGAACATAATACTATTTATTATTTATATTTTATATCCATGTTTTTGAAATATTAGTATATTTTTAAAATTAGATAAAAATTGTATTGCTAAAGACATTTTTAAGATGTGTTTATTATTTACCAGACTAAATATCTGCTATTATTAAAATTTCTATAGTTTTATAAAGTTATTAGAAAGTAATACAATCTAAAATTAAATTACTAAATTTTCGATGTACTTAAATTATAATTTTTCAGCAACTAAAATAATAAGATTTTTTTTAAATAAATAGGTTAATATGTGTTTTTGAACTTGTACTCCTAAACTCTTTAACTAATTAATTTTTTATTCAAATTTAAATCTGAAAGACGTGTAAACTATTGTTCTAAGAATATATTGAAATACATAAACTAATTTAAACTAAATTTATATGTATTGATGAAAAGTACACATATTTCATCACATTTCTGTCCTTGTAGTTTAATATGTGTATGTCATGTGGATATATATATTTTGAGAAGAAAATTATATACATCAATAGATTAAATTTGTTTGATACTGAGGAATTCGAATATTGTATAGTGAATCCATTTGAAGTTTTACGCGTTCAAAATTATTTTGAATATATTATTGACATAGTTTCTTGTAACTGTAGAACATTTGGATTTACTAAATTCCTAAGTTGAAAATAGAGACTATAAGGCTTTCAAGGAAGTGGTGTTATTTTCAAGTCATGTGGTTGGATTAAAATGCCGTTTTCCTCTCTTATAACCATTAACTACCGCGTGATAACAACAACAAACATAGTTTGTGTTACACGATTTTTGAAATCATTACACAGAAAGTATTATTTTTCTTTTCTTTTTTTTAAGATTAAATTGGGTTTTCTTATCTGGTATACAGTTGTTTGGAGGTTCTATACTTTCGTAGACGCCAGCAAAACGAGATTTAAACGTTCCATTCGGTCGACGGCGCGTAAAATCGGTCCGAATTGACAAAGAGCACATATACGGAAGAAAGCTTTTTTAATGGCCACTAGATTTATACTTTTCCCTATGTACAGAAAAAAAACAAAAAAGAGTTACACGCAATGCACCCTCTGCGAATGATTGTCCAATTTTTATAAAGGAACATTTCTGTAAGAAATAAAAATACTTCGAACCCTACATTATTAAATAATGCATTTTTATAAATATAACCAATACTGGAAAATAAACATGATAACATTTTCTGCGAATAAATGATCAAATAACACATATAACCATGGTTATAAGATTAAATATAAAATAGTACGATAACATTTAATTATTATACTTCATATTATTACAAATAATAAGTTTTACATAACACGTATATGTAATATGTATATAATACATACTTCATAAAATATGGGATTAAACAACTCTCGGACGTATAATTTCAAACGTATTAGAAAATACAAAAGGCATGTACTTTTTTCTTTTTTTCCCACTAACAGCGATATATTTATTGTTTCCAAAAAAAGTACTACGAACTGTTTTCTCCCTTTTCTTAAATTGGATTGGCCAACCAGCATAAAGTACATACCTCGCACGGGGAAAAACGGCCTAGGGTGTTTAGAACCAGAATAGCTTTACCCCCTATTTTATTTTACCCTGAATGTCCGAAAAAAATAAGTAATTTATATTAAAGACGAAGGGATTCGAACGACTTACGATTGTATTTCTTTTAGCCTTTATTTTCCCAAGCTGTGATATAGAAGTTAGCCTTTGATGATTGATGTTTTTGGGCAAATCCTATACCGGATGTTTAAAGGAATTCCATAGTTGGTTACGATATACCTTCTTTAGGGTAATATCTTAGGAGAGGGGAAAGAGTGGTATTTACCGGCTTATACCGCGGTTCGTTGGCTTCCTGTTAGGATGCGATAAATTTTAGAACGCGAGACTCGACTCTTAAAAACGGGATTGCTTTTGAAACGTAAATCAAAATACACAACATCCATATATACAAGGGTGAAGGAAAGCCACCTGGATACTATTCTCATAAAAAAAATATATTTTTCGTTTTTAACTTTCCATATTATAGAAATAAAATCAATAAGGTTTGAAAAAATATTATTGCATAACATTATATTATACTGATTGGATTATAAGACAATTAACATTATTTATTTAATTATTTACTTAAAAATATGTTATTGATAAAATACAAGTCGTAAATAAAATATAAGTTATGATTTATAACTAATGAACAAAAAAAAAATAGTATAAATTATATGAAAATTAAAAATAAATCAACATTATTATGTAAGTTTTATTTTGTAGTTACCAAGCGAAAACAATATATATTTAAATAAGCAACATGAATACACCATTCACACCGGCTACTAAAAATGGTCACAAAAAATATGTCACATAAAAATTGCATACAGTCTAGAAATTTGACGTAGGTACACACTTGATGTCAAACAAATATATGTAAATACGATTTTAAAATTATTTTTTCCATATAATAAATTAGTTAAATTTTTATCGAAAGATAATCCAGTTTACGGGATTATCGTTCGAAAGGTACCCTATTTGTACGATACACGTTACCTCCCTAAAGTATTATTATTATAGTATGTATTTATAATGCAATACCGTATTTTGCATAATGTAATTTATAGCCAAGTCGAGTATTGCCGTTAATCGAAACGCCAGGTTAATTTGAATTGCAGGCTGATTATATAGACTCCCTAACCTTTTATGAATTTATATTATCATATATATATACATTACTTGTGTGTATACATATATACATTTATTGTTTTATTTATACAAAGCGCAATAATGCAATTTGGTACAAGAAGTTCTACAACATCTAAAACTATATAATAATTACTACGTTTACAAAAACTAGATATATACGTGAGTGTATATCGTATATGTGTACCTTAATGACAGTATATACCTACAGGACGTACCGAACAACATTTTTTTTTTTAGAAAATTGAGTTGACCAACAGGCGTAACGTCCAATTAAAGCCAAACACTCTTAGCCGATACTTGAACCGTAACACAAAGGTCTCAGATGGTTAAATAAGATTTCACAAGAACTTCCCCTATATTGAAGTTCTTTATGCGCCCCCCGGGACGACTTCACTCTTGGCAACTCGTCCGAGGGACATTTATCATTTTCGGACACAAAACAATTTTCGATATGAAATTAATCCAAATTCTGTTATGCTATTTTTTAATCGAAAACCAAAATATATTTTGTTTACAAAGTCAATCCATGATTATGTTTGCGTAAACACTATTTTTGTTTGATCTAAAAGATTACTCGTTTACCGAGGACAATATGTACAACAAACAAGGGTAGTATCTCCTCCTTCATTTCGTCATACTACTCTTTTGAGTGGACTTTTTTTTGACATTGTTCTCGCTACCTCTTTGTTTCGGCAAACGAAATGCAGCACTTTTCAAAATTAAAAGGGGGAAGTTGTGTGGAAAGCGACGGACCGTTGTCACTCTAACTCTTCACATGAAACATAAACCAGAGTTGAGAGGGATTGTCATTAGCTTAAATATAAAACATATACATTCTATATTATATTTAGCACATCATACACACGAGCATTATATAACATTATACACAGAATAGTTTATCTTATGCCATTATACAAATAATTTTTTTTATTCATTATTATTGATTTATATTATAGAATTTACCAAAAATATATAAACGATAAAAGATTACCTATGCTTCTTTAATTTTAAATAAAATATTTTTTTCATAAAAATATTAAATTATTGATCACGGAGTTATACTAATAACAAGCTTAACTATTTTTTAACAGCCATATTATATATATATATATACAAATTATGTTTTTGGATTATTATTTTTAATTTATAGGAAAAAATACCTCTATCTATTATAATATCAAGTAAAAAATTTAAATAAAATATTTATTTATTTATTTATTTATATTCAAATATTTAGAATGCTAAGTAATTTATTTACATACTATTTTGAATGTGCCATTTTTAATAAAGTAGTAAACCAAAAATTAATGTTTTCCTTTACTTCTCAAAGTATGGATATTTAATTAAACCCATTTTTCGATTATATTTTTTATTCATGTTAATTTATTGTAATTTCTAAAGAAAAGAGCAACTTATTAGATTGAATTGTATAATAGGTCGTTTGGATAAATTATAATATGTTTATTAATATTTAATTATTTATTTTAGCTTAAGCCTTAAGTAGTTAAGTGATTGTTATTGACTGCATCTATACTATGGTTATCTGTTCCAGTTTGACAATCGATGTTACCGTTGTCAAATATATTAAGATTCTGTTGAAGTATATTATATGGCGAATAATAAATGATTACTATAAATAATACGATTCGATAATAAAGCGCAAAATAATTATTTTTTTTTTTTTTCATTGTATGCTAAAAATTATCTTATAGCAAGTAATCAATAATTTTAAGTATCATTATGATCGATTGTACGATAAACAAAACATAGTTTATTTGGCATCGACCATGTAAATCGAGGTTTAAAATTACGGATCGTACAAGGTTTTCCAGTATTTCACTAACAGACAATGAAGCTAATCGACTGTCAAGAAATTTTCTACCAAAACCGGTGTCAACACTTTTACTACAATTTTGTGGATATTTACATTGAAATTATCGGTTTTACGAACTCTGAGATTTCCATTTGGATAATCAAGAATACGCTGTTTTCCGGAGTTAAAGAACTATAAAATTTTTTTTGTTAAGGTAACATATTATATGTTATTATTATTATTCCGTTTTGGTGCGTATTGACATTTAATAAATATATATTATTTTACAGCAATAAGCTTTAAACCCAAACAACCCGGTGAGTTGATTATTTTGAAATATATAAAAAAAACCTATATAAAATCCGTAATTTAATTTTACACCTAAATATGTATAATACCTACCCATAAATCGTATTAGGTCTATCACACGTTATTACTTCGCTATGTCTATGTTAACATACGTATAGTTATATAGTTCTATTAGTAACTTGATATAAATCATAATAAAGATTTTTATGCTTTTATACTTTGAATTATTTCTTATCATTTCCACACATTTTTATGCATTTTGTTTTCACAAATATATAATCTTTTATTATTATGTATTGTCAATTTAAGTGTAATTTATATTTTTAATTTCAACAATTAATATTATTTGTTTATATATTTTATACGCAATTCCAATGATATTGAGGTGATGTATATGAAACATTCGCGATTTAGTAAATAATGGTATTCATATATAGGTATATAATAGTATTTTATACAACAAATTATAATACATAGTAATTTTTTTTCACGATATAAATATATAATATAAAATATGTTTATACTATGTATTATATCGAGTTCACCCCCCTTCTCTCACTAGAAATTAGTCAAGAGATACCACTACACGAAATTGGTCATAATAAAAAGATATAATAAATAAGTTTTCTTTTCAGAAAATGAGAAAAGCAGTTATCGAATATCTGAGTAATCGAAATTTGAATTGTCAAAAAAGTTGTATACTCTTGAGAAGCATATATTTATCTTTGAAACTTAAAAAATAAATCATGCACCGTTGACAGTTTTGACACAGCTGAATCCAAGTTGTTTCAGATGGTTTGTAAAATATATATTATATGTCTCTAGAGATTATTTTATCTTTCATTGATCTAACTCTTTTTTCTTAAATAATTGTTTTCTTCTATTCACTAAAATATTCGATAGCAATAATAAATACAAAGTAACTGGCATTTATTCGATTTTAAACAAAAGTAATAGGTAAACGTAACTTTAACCTACAATGTAAAAAAAATAGATTATCAACCTATTATATTATTTAAAAATAATGGCATACTCATTAGCAAGCGAATCAAGATAGAAGGAAGTTTATATATATATTTTTATATATTTATTTGTTTATTAACCGAAAAATAAATTGTATTAAAAATGTAGACAAGTATATACGCAACAGAAATAAATTAAAAAATAAAATATTTCTATTTCAATTCGTTTCATCATAATAAAAAATCATTTTGGATAAATAAAATAAAATAACAATAAGTATTGACTTTTGAATCAAATTACCTATTTATAAGTAAATAGTATATGTATATTATATTATTTATATTTACTTATAGTTTATAAATAATGTATATAGATACCTAAGTATTTTTATATTATATACTTTTATACATGTATGTGTGTATAAGTACTGATTTATATACTAAAATATTCAAACATAGAAATTGTCTTCGATCTCGAGAAAAATATAAACAGATTTCGTTAGAAGCAATATACCACAAGGACAAAAGTCTTGTTTTCAATCGTAAGTCGTCTCGGCGAAGCCATAATAACGTATCGAGTCTAATTCGACCTTTTTTTACGCATTTAATATATATATATTAACTAAAAGAGTGAGGGAACACGACGTGAAAGGGGGACCGTCATTTGCTGGAGAATTCAATATCGTCGGTCTGTTCACAGAGGCACACAAAAGACTGCATGGATTGTTATCCAGCTGGTCGCCATGCCAACGCGGGGGTGACCCTCATTTGCCTAACTGACCAGGTCCCTCCGTAAAGAATATTGTATGCATTTTGCAAAATCGGAGACAAACTATAACTGATATTATGTTGTACTCACCCGAGCTAATTGTTTTTGCAGCTTAGAGTTTAACGTCCTTTCCCTTTGCGTGATTCGGCGTTCTGCATCTAACTCAGATTCTAGCTGCACGATTTTCGCTTCCATATACTCCTAAAACAAAAATAATCAATTTGTTAATCATTTATAGATGTTTGGAAAATGTACGATACTAAAACTATTAATTATGAAAGAATATTATAATATTATAATAATGAGATTAATGATTATTCGTAATATAATAATATTAATATATATATATATATATATACATATATTACCACTGCAATGACCATTGATCAATAACGAAGTAATATTAAAATATATGAGTAATAAATATTTATTAAGTTTATGATGGTAGTTTTATTTAATTGTATCATTTTATAGTTCAAATTAAAATCCTTAATAATATAATTATTGAAAAAAATTGCATTATGTATAGGTACTTATTTTTTTAAAAAAAAAAAATGTTTTGTTAAAATTTAAAACAATGCAATGTACACTCAAAAGTCAAAAAATTTGTGTTGGAAAACAAAAAATAATTTTCCGACCGCCTCGAAATCGTTTATATACATATTATACGAAAATAATAAAGATTGTTCCTATATATTATGATAAAAAGTAATAAAAATTAATTGTATTTTAATGATATTAAATTTGAGTAATTATATGTTTTTGATAGAGTATATTTTAAATTGTTCAAAATTGAATGTATTAACATTACATAATTATATACAACCTACTACTATATAATTGACTGATACAAAAGTTGTTTGATACAAAAGAAAAAAAAATCCAGGTGACATTGAGAATTTTATCACCATCGCGTACTCATGGAGGGAAGAAAGTATTGAAGCAAATACATTCTTGTGCGATTTTGAGAGGAATGAGTTAGGGCTATAGCCAATGAACCGTAGTATCTATCGAATTTGTAAAAAGGGGACATTATTGTTGTCGGAGTAAACGAGAAACGACAACAAAGCTAGTATGTCAAAGAAAACTTCTCACAGCAATTTAATACACCTATATAGTAACACTATTCAATTAAAAAATAAAATACTAAATATTATGCTGTACCAGTACCACAATTTAATATAATATGATAGCATTTACCTACTTAAATAATTAATTAATCTAAACGTATTTAAATACAACATTATATTTACTTTATTATAATATGATATTCAAAACTGCGTGCTATGAAAAATACAGTTAATTATTAATTATTAATCACATAACAAATCGACGAAAAGTCAATTGTATAATTATTTTATTGAAATTATTATAAATTTATAACTATTATAGATTGAAATTTTATTAAAATCTACAAAAAGTAAAAAAATAAATGGTCAAAACAATTGTATTATAATACTATATTCTATTAGTTTAATATTTTTAATATGTCGATTATCGTATTAATGTTGATAACTGACGGTTTACTGCGAGATCTAAATAAATTTATATCTATTTATGTCACTTATATTGACTTTCAAAAGGGGCAATACTTAGAACGAAACCACAATCAGTCTTATTAAAGACATCGTCGATAAATCTTTGAACCTCTGTTTTTGTTTTATTTCGAGGTGGGAAGATGGAAACTGCGTGGGTGAAAATAATGTAAGAAAGAAGGTATGCAATGTAAAATTTCAAAAAAAAAAAAAAAAAAAAAAAAAACGAAGGTTTTGGCCACAATAATTGGACGAATTGAAACGTAGACAAACGATTGCTTTGTACGAGAACTGAAAAATAGCGTGGACGCAATTGGAAGGCAGTACCTAATGAAATGTTGGACTCCATCAATAACGTCGAAAGCGACAGCAACAAGCTTATTAGTAGAAACCCGGAAAAAAATGTATTGCGATACATTAAAAGTTAATCAACATTTTGTCGAAAACACTTGTTACAAATTTATACCATATCGAAGACGGTGAGTTGGAAAATATAAAAAAATTGTTTTGATAAACAAGTAATTAATTACATAGAAACCAACTTTTTTACGTTCAAAATGCAATCGTTAAAATGTATTGTACAATGTTTTAAGTTTATTTTTATGTATCGAACAATACATATATAAATATATATATATTATATATATATATATACGTGATATTAAAACTAGAAAAAGTCGGTAAAAACCTATATAATATAGCCTACGTGTCACCTAGTTATAGAGACCAGCAAACTGCTAGTTTCAAAATATCCTCATGGGAGGCTGCAGTTGGGCCCAACAAGATTAATCGACCAAGGCCAGGTCGTCAATCACCGGGCAAATAGGAAACTAGAAACTATATAAAAACAAAAAACAGGACAATCCTTCGGATACCAAATGTCTGAAAACCCCAGCGGTACACTAACGATGTTAAGACGTAATACGTATTATATAATATATAATAAAGCGATTTTCCTAAATAAAAAAATAAATAATAACTAATAATTAGTTTTAGTCGTTAAACAGTAATTTTAGAGTGATCTTTAATCAAAAAATATTATGTTATATAAATTATAATTAAGTACATAATTTTCAAGCCAAGTAAACAAAATATCACACGTAACTTTGATTAAAATAACAATTTTACGAATGTGAAAAACAAATAATTGCGTATTCAGTTTAACGTGCCAAGAAAAAATGCCAAAATTGTTGATAAATATAGATAATTGCACCGGATATTTTTAACATTTATTTATCTCAAGTTTTGGTTTTCTTATCACAGTATCAAATTGTATTATTATAAGTATTATTGTAAATTGTATTTTAATGATAATATAGTGTCGGCGAGTCGCTATGTCGCACGCGTTTGTAGTGGATAAAGATTAAAAACATTTTCTAACCTTATTTTACGAATTCACGATTGTACAATTCATAATATAAAGCCATTCATTTTAAAACCAGCCAGATGTATATTATGTGGACACTGCTCAATATACTTTGAATACTGCGAAATAATAAGTCTTAAACAACGAATGAATAGATTATATTTTGCCTTGATTGTTTTTTTGACGAGCGCATAAACTTGACTGAATTTAATATTTACAATATTATGTATATACCTTTTTGGATTTATTTTTATGTTATCAATATTATTATGTACGTAGACACGTAGTGTACGCTTTTGAACAAAACGGAAACGAACAGAACACCAGCATTGTCCGGATATTATGTTAATAATAATAAAAAGATCTTATTCGAACGCTGTCTTCCGTAATAATAATAATAATAATAATAAGAAGAAAAATATGTGCACGTCATAATATAATATCATCTAAATATGCAGTGCTACAACAGAACAACGTGTATTACTGCAACTATACGAGACTATTATATGACCGTAATCGTTCCGTGAAACTTACGTGTTATTGTGTCGTCGTCGTCTTCTTACCGTCATAAAGCTATAGTAATAACATTCTTATTACATGTCACTATTATAATACACCATAATAATTTACATATGTATATGGAAAAATATATCGGAAACGTCTTCGCATTTCCGAACAAGAAAATTCGATGTAATAATATATCATAATAATTTACGTTGCCACCAAACATTCCAAACATTCGAAAAATGTCGTTTACACGTCGGTGGCGGTGAAGACAAATTATAGAAATCGCCGGAGCGGATCCTTTCCGAGAACACCAAAAATAACGACCTAACCCTTTGATGTTTGCAGCTACTACGCGTACGACGTGCGTAGATATATAATAGTGCGCTTTCGGCTGTGCAGCTTTTTCTCTTGTATATATTTAAGACGTGAGCGCGGGAAATTGAAAAAGTCACTCAACCGAATTTCACTTTAGTTATACATAGTATATTATGTATATACAATATACATATATACGATATACATAATATTATATATTTGAATGTTTACGAATTCGACTATATACAATATACACTCACTACAGTTTATTATTAATGTAGCGCGTATCAAAGGATGAAACGGTGTCATAAAATATTTAATAATTGACTTTTTTAAAGGAAATGCTTAAAGAGGCGTAAACAGCAATATACTTATTATAATATACCAGTATACCCAATTTTAATAATAATAAAAAGAAGAACATTATCGTGAATATTTACTAGTGTCTACATTAAAATTTCATATGCATATATATATTATATTATCACCTTGGCGTTTATCGAAACTTATTAAAGACCAACGATATCAATTATTGGATCGGCATAACACCTATATGATACAATGCATGACTTAATACAGCTCGTCAAGCAAATAGAGTATAACAATATTAGCAGTATCGTTACACATGATAAACGCAAGGAAGAATTTATTGTAATCGTAAAACATTATATTAAATAAAGATAATATTAAATAATTAAACAGAAAATGAAAAATAATATTACTATTTGTTTTAGTATTTATGAAAAGCAATATTTTTCATTTTGTAGGTTTGAAAATGTGTCGGACGTCGGTACAGTTGTATATTTTCATTTTCCGCCTATTATCATTATCCTATTATAATATTATATTACCCAATGACATGAATAATAAAAATAATTCACCTATGATATAGGTACTTAGGTACTATGAATAATATACGCGTGTATTTGAAGAGAAATAACAGAGTTGAATGGTTTTAATAAAGTACAAAAGTATTTTTAACGTGGACACGACGCGCGACGTGAAGCATTGAGAATATTGACAAATATGGAGAATCGTTCCATCAATAAAATAGCTGAAGACCTCATTGACATTATGTTTCTTTGAATAATATATATATATAGGTGAATGAAAAATTATTTTGACTGTTTGTAGAATATGAATAATAATATAATACCCAGAATTTTTAAATTGAATTGGATTAAGAGCAGCTAATTACTACCTATTGTGTTATACCTTCTTTCAATTCCGTACATCACCCTTTAAGTTTTGGACTTTGGTATAATATCCCCTATGATAGAAAATATAATACTAATAATATTTGGATGTGTCATGTATATTTATATCTGCAATATTAGTAAGTATAAAAAAAATATAGAACACTTTTTGTAAGTTCTATTATACAATAAAAATATGCTATATAGCAGGGATAGAAAACTTAGAGCTTAATATATTTTGTTTATAAAATAAAAATGTACCTATTATTTTTATGAATTTAAATTTTTTTGGTATACATTTATAAAAAAAAAATCAAATTGTATAAAATGTACTTATACATTTTTGATTCTTTATATTATTGTATTTATCCACGTGGTTCATGAACATACTCATATTAGTCACCCCTTATAGCATATATATTAAAATATATTACTTAGATAATATGTATGTATAATATATCATCATTTTTTTAAAAACACAGAAATAGTAGCGGTAGCAGCGTTATAGATGAGGGTCGAGTGAGTAGCGGACATAAAGCTCGCGGGGACTATACCGGAGGGGTTGGCTTAATGTAAATATGCTCATCGTCAGGTGCATTAGAAAAGGATTAATGGTCCTGAACGTTGTTATTTGTACGCGTAAACTGCATATAAGATAAAACTGCCTACGGGGTCCTGCACGTTGATGGTATGCGACGGTGTTGTTTGATTAGTGTCCTGACAAGTGAATGAAGACCGGAGGAGCACACAACACACAGAAAGTGGTAGCTGCGATGGCAGCCAAGTGATGCGGTGGAGTGGAAGACTATAATGATAATTTTTTGAAAAATATAGCACATTTTAATATACAGTTTTTTTTTTTTTTTTGTTACCGTATATCATATTATTGTATGCGAGTGTAGTAAGGATATTACTTATTAGGACATAGAGAAAAAATAAAAACGAGTGCTCTTAATTTGTATGTATTATATGTATTACTTATATTATATTTGATTATAATAAATTGTATGCGCGCTTATTATACGTATACGGTACCAGAGTACCTAGTCTCAAAAATCTAAACTTTTAAATTTCGGACTCAATAATATTATTTACAAGTATATATTATTATATATCTATTCACGAAAGTAAAAGTTCACATAGGTCTTATATAGTCATAGATTTCCATTTTTGGATTTTAACGAGACTATTGAATCTGATTATGATTAATCCTTCATATTATTTTTCAGGGAATCATATTTTATATAGACTGAATGATAATATTGTTTTTATTTCTTATTAGACGTCATGAATTATAGTTGGTAAAGTGACATAACTATTTAGAAATTAGAACAGCGATACCTTCTATTATTTGATTATACGGCCATATCAAGTTATACATGTATAAGATATATAATTTTCATTATGTATACTTATAAATAATACTAAGTGTTACAATGAAAAAATTTATTGTAGTGTCTAATACTGTTCCATATAAAATATATTTTTTCGTTTATTTAAAACCATCTGACGATTTTTTTATACAAATTTTCAAATTTGACTTAATAATATGTTTTATAATTTTAAAAATACCATTTCTACATAATCAGGTTTGAAATAATATTTATAAATCATTGTTCTAAAAACAAGGTATGTATGTGTACTATGCCTGAATAGATAAGTCACTACTATAGATTTACGCGACCACTTGGGATATGGTTGCAATATAAATAAACAAATTCCAAATAAATACCTTTAGAATTTTAGATAGGTACGTAATTATGCTTACAGACAGATACGATCAGTGTTTACATTACAGTTGTTTCGTTAATAGGAGCTTTCGGTAAATTCTTTAAAAAAAATAGTGCTATGTATTATGCATTAAAACCACGTACTTTTGTCGGAGAGTACTGAGTAAGTGAGTATGACTACCTAATTTATGTGTTTCATACATATATTTACCGAGTACAGTACACATATACGTGAATTATTTGTAAATTCTGAAAGCTTTGTGTTTAAATAATTTATTTATTAATACCAAAAAACGTTTACAAAATACTTCTTAGAACTTCGAAGTTAAGAAAATGTACTTAGATACGTAATTAAACAGAAGGAATATATAATCTTTGCGAATTCTGATAGAATTATTAATAAACATTTACTTGAACTGTCATTCCGTCGACAGTTTTATAATTTAAAAACAAATTAAAATCCCTTTCAATATTTAAATGCAGCATAACTATATTGTTTCTTTTCTTTTTTTAATTTCAAAACGCATCCGAAAAGTTTTCTTTTTATTGAATAAATGAAATAATAAGTAGGAAAAATTAATTTCGAAAAACGACATTTTATACATTTTTTTTCATTAATATACACTACGACGGTTTAACTATATAATAATAATATCAACAAAATTTTTATTTTTTTTATGGATGTACGTCTGAAGGGACTGTGTTTCGGCTCGCCCAGGTGGAAATATAACCGCAGACTCGAACAGTCATCACAATAGGCATTAGGAAAAAAGGGAAAACCGAAACACCGCTGTGCGAATCCGTCATTGTCGTCGTCGGCCACGGTGGTATATAAGAGGGCGAAAACCCGATTTATTAAAACGTCCAAACTTTCGTTGGGCCGGTTAAAAAGGGAAAAGAAAAAATATATATTATTATTTAGTCCTTAACTCATTTAAGCCCTTGAGGCATAATTAAAACCGGAAAAGATACTATACCATCTATACATATATATACGGGATCCTTCAACAGAGAAGTTATACTATTATTGCGTGTCTTTTGTTATATATTTCAAATTAAATTTCTCCCGAATTATAGTCTGCTGTGCGAGTGTACGTTTGCGTATAGTATATAATATTATGTATTTAAGAAGCTTATGGAAAATCGATTGACACTGCGAATGAGTCTCATCTTTATCATAATAATACGACGATAGAGATGCTCGCATATATACTTTTATAATGCAATTAATATATGACTATTTGTTTATATCACACGCGATATTGTAACTATAAAATAAACGACAATTTACAATTTCGTAGTACCAATTTAGTGCGGAAATATTTATCGTGGTAATATTGTATGAAATATATTCTATTTTATATAATTCAAAAAAGAGTAGTACGTCTAACATAGTAACATTACAATATCATATCATTATTATCGTAACTATAATATACTGGCTTGACTATAGAACAGTTATAAAACATTAACATATTCCTAAAATGCGTTAAATCTCATTCCTCGTATTTATATAAATGTATATTAGGATATATATTATATGTACACAAACGGCATGTTGACGAAGATAAACCATGATTATATTTATTCACGAGTTTCTGTGATAAGCTCACTAAAACGTATATAATATATATATAAGTTTATTTCAAACAGCTTTGAGATATTATACATCGTAATCCACACAGACAGACGACTACTGTGCAAGATATAACTCCATATACCTACTGCCTACAATAAAATAAACATCATCTATGTACTAAAATATATATTTCCTATCTAAATCCAACAGTTAAAAAAATATTTGATCGCTTCATCTTATTCATTTGAAGGAGTATAATATTACCAGTTTATCATTAAATATCACGTATAAATTTATATTAATAAACAATTTAGGTTATCATTTTATTTCACTTTTTATATCGTGTTTCACCAAGATATAGAGAAAGTCTTTCCTACAGTTTGTTATAACTTAAAATGATACAAACTTTAAACTTCTATGACTATTATCTTATAAAAATAATTTTTGAACATGCGTGTGGATACCTAAATATTTGGCTAAATGCTTAGCATACGTGCAATGTATAAATTTATTATGAATATTTCTCGACTGAAGGCACGTCATGCTCACCCACCTGGGATAAATGTGCCTGACTTGTAAAAATAATATTTTAATATTTTATCAGTATAATAGGTACACGATAAAACTACACCGCTACACCGGGTGTTGTATGCATCAAAAAGCCCAAAAACACAAACAAAGTCGACAAGTCCCCTAAACACATTTTCGTATCGTATGCAATTACATTATATTATATCACCGCGTATTAACACAGTTGACAAAATAAAAATAAAATAAAAATAATGCACATAGAAAAATGTAACAATGGCAGTAGGAAATTTAACAAAAAACAATAGACCTAACGTTATCTAAACATGTGTGGTAATATAGGTATATACCACAGAGGGTGTGGTTTTAACGCAGTCGCGGAGAATGACGTTCCCCGATGTCACGGTGGCGGGGAAATACAATTTATGGTCATCGGCTGCGTCACGGAATCTGACTGTGGCAACTTTCGACGTGGGAAAAACATGACTGTTCGTAGCCTTTTATTTCATTATATATCATCTATGCGTATCCGTACAGAACGTCAAGAACTACAACAACAACAACAATAATAATAATAATAATAATATATTGAACTCAAATGCGACGTATGTATATTATATTTTACTTCTAGAAAATCAGTTGGGAAGGGCAGCGGCAAAAATGTTTGTTTCAAAAGAGAAGCCGCCGACCGGACGATGAAGTACATGGATGTTTGGCATTCTAAGCGCATATAATACGCCTCTATATAGTATCCACCATATGTATGTATACAGGTACAATGCGAGAGAATAGACGGAATTCCGTATGAGTTTCATGAAATGCCATTGTGTATAATATATATATATATATAATATACATGATAACATTTATAAAACACTATACACGGGGAGGAAAAAAACATATTATTATTACCGTCGTCCTGTGGGTAAAAGTAGAATAAATCGGCCTCGAAAGGAAAACGAGTCATTTTTTACAACTATATTGTGAATATATAGGAATAGGTAAAAGAAATTACAAGATCAAACACTTATTATAATGCGAAGACTGTATGCGTTTCTAATATTGTTAAAATATATATAGATAATATTAATTTTTTTATACAACTCGGAGACAAATAATTTTAAACATAAAACAATATAAATGTGGGTAAACAGAAAATATTAATTATAAATTTAAATATATTTTATATGTATTGATAATTTTGCTATACGTCAATATATATATATTTTACTTATATCATATTATATTTTATATCGATGTCGGTATAAAATACATAATATATACATTAACTCTCATTAATTATAATTTTAACCATCATAAAAAATTTGTTATTTATTAAGATTAGGTATGAAAATATTATTCCGACAATTTAACGGAGAAAAAACGAAATAACTCGATTTAAAAATGCACCAAAGGAAAACTTCAACTAAAAATTAAAAAAAAATCGAATTACAAACTTTTTTTTTCGATCTCGCCTTAACTGCTCAAGTTTTTAGTAACTTAAAAAATTATTGCTAGCCCGCAGCAAGTACCTAATATGTAATGATATATAATATAACTATGTTACGGCAGTGCACATTATACATTTATAGCGTAATAACGCTTATATTATTATATTTTATAGCACACTAAATATTTCACCCCACAGAAAGCTATTCCTTTAGGTAACTATATTATACTTTAGGATCAATTTTAAATGTTTTAAAACAGCCTCCGGTCAGTCGCACAGTATTATCATCATGCACTTATTCGACCGTGACCAGTTCAACCGTTTATACGCGTAGGTTATACTTCGGCTTTTGATTTTCGATGGACCCCGGATGTTTGCGCGTGTGGGGAAAAAAACAATCTCGTGTGTAATTTATACTTCGTGTGAAACCCGGCTGTCATACATTTTTAATGCACGAATCCTTTGAAGACGCGGATATAACACTACCATAGTACCATCGCCGTAAAAACAGACTCAACGAGCCTTGATCGAACGGCGATTAAAAAAAGTAATAATAAACACTTTGATGGTAATTTAATTTTAAACTAAACTGTGTCGCATATTGTTATTATTATATTTTACACACATATATTTAGAATTTGCCATGTGAACGAGAGAAATAGTTGGCCACTGTCGCCCGTGTACATCTGCAGCTTCTGCAGTTTCTTTTGATAGTGATACGTATATCGCGTTATCGCGTACGTGTTGACGTGTTATATAATATATATAGGAGTTAAGAGTACGTTATATTATTTTATGCTTGACAGACACTCACAATAATAAATAAATTTTAGTGAAATACCCGATACTTTTTTTTTACTTTGCAGAAACACGATTTTAAATGCACTGCAATTATACTTTATACGTGTGTAGTATATAGGGGTGTTCCCATAGGGTATACTACATATACGCCGTATACTCTCAAGATTTTTTTTTCAATATTATGGGTATACTGCGTATGCTCTCAATCTCAATTTTTTTCCATATTATTAACATGCTCTTTATCGGCTTTACTCCTATAGACCATAAGAAAAATATTCTTATTGTATTAAATGTTTATATTTGATGATATAGTATACTCTCAAAAAAATTAATGGGAACACCACTGGTTGTATCTGACAAACGTATAGAGTTCACCTAAATGAGAGTTATAACTTATTATAGAAGACAATTCACCAAGCACGTTTAGTCCCATTTTAACATTTAATAATGTATTTATTAAAATATTGATTTTTGAAACTTTTATTTATACTTAAAAACCCTATTTTCGAATTCATGATAATATGTTTGTACTACTTAAGGATAATAAGTGCCATGTGGTGATACAAATGTAATACTAAAAAATGTACTGTATAAAATGAGCGTTGTTTTTTTAAAAACACAATTTTCATAATTTATGACACCTTTTCAGAGGTGTTTAAACAAATTTCAAGAAATTTAAAATATTATAGGTTTTAAAAATACTTAAAATACTGAAAATCAGGTTCTAAATAACTGTATTATTAAAGAAGAAAAATAAGGTGAGCATTCTAGTTGAATCACATTGTATATTATATTATTATCATACCAATATGGCAATATACCAATAAGCTTATTTTCAGAATAGCCTATAATCATTTACAGGTCTCTTACTAAAACATCTATAGGTCACGCGTTCACACGTATTTGCAGTGTATTAAATAATTTAAAAAATATGCTATACAAATATAAAAAATTTCAAACTCCTCACTTTAATTGATAATTAAAAAATTCAATCCAAAGTGTAATTAAATAAAATTTGCTATATGTATTAGCTACAAGTTACAATACTAGATAATATAAACTTGTATAATTATAGATACAAAATCTAAACGTAAACCTAAAAATGGCTATAATATAATCAAAAATACTCTCTACGTGTAGAACTCGTGTAACAATTATTAAACATTTATTAGCAAAACATTATCAGTTTCCAAAATTGTATAACATCCTAGGACATAAAATCGAATCTATTTAATTAAATAAATACTTTTTCTAAAACAAACGAAAGTGATGTACAGATTAATTTTCATAATGTTAAGATATCAAAACAATTAAAATAATTGTAGCAAAAAACCATACCATTGAAATCTTCGACCAAATAAAAAATAACAATAATTTAAATATTAAATCACTTTCTTATTTCTATATGCCCCGAAATTGCAATTGAAAGTGAAATCATAAGCAAAAACAGACTTTTGTAAAAATAACATTATTTTTATACATATATTTTACCTATTAAAACAAAAACCAGACGTGGATATGTACATAATATCATTGGTAGGTCCATTTTATTATTTCACTGTTAAGTTCTTAAACAAATAAACTGTATCCTGGATTTTTATACAAACAATTTTTAAAAAATATAACGCTTATATTTTAGGTATAAAATATATAGTGGTATTATACTGTATATATCATATAATATATTGATCTTAACACTATACAAACTGCAGTAGTCTGTGGTTATTAATTTTCGATTGAAATGCTATTGCACACAAACTTATAAATACATATAGCTCGTGCAGACGCATAAATCATTGGTATTCAAATTTTATCTATAGGGGTTGTTCAAACGGGTTTTCGCATTGTGTAAGCGTGCCAAGAAAATATTGCAATACAAAATCCCATTTATTGTATTTGCATTGAAATAAAACACTTACGGTTTCAGAAAATAATAATTATATTTTATATCAAAAGAATAAATTGATATTTTTAATTTTGGTTACTTCTGAAATTTAAAGAAGAAATATCATCACAATAAGTTATAGTTTCTAATAATACAAATAACTCTAAGCCATAGCTAATAATATTATAATATTATACAATTAATAGCGCTATACAATTCGTAAGACTAACTTAAGAACTGTAATAGGTATATAATATTCACATTTGTAAAAGAATAAATTTACAATAAAAAATGATATTAAAATAATGCTAGAATGTAAAAAATTAATCATTCAATCTATTCGCATAAAATATTAATTGTTAAAATTGTTTTGATAAAATCTAATTACTTTTTATGTTCTATACATGCAATAACCTATAAATCCAAAACTATTAATAGTCAAATAATTTGTATACATAATTTATGAATGTTATATTCGAGATAACCAATTGTGAATAATAAATTATTTTTATGTTTAATCTATGATTTATGAGTCAAGAGCTTAAACGATATCACTACATACTTTGTACACATATATTTTTATTATTTACAAAAAAATATAACAATAATACTAAATATTATTTTGCAGGCTTTTAATGTATGCATAGGTATATATTATAAATTTGGAGGTTTAAAAAAATAAAATGACGATCTAATATACACAAACAAAATATAGTTACCCTTTCTGTGTATAGTAACCGACAAAAAAAAATGATGATTGACACGATTTAAATATATAAATATCTACAAATATATTTTCTAACTTTTTTTTTTTATCACAAACAAACGGATCACTTCAGCGACGTTTGGAATAAGCATGTGACGTTATTTTGGATATTGGCCAAAAATAATACAACACCATCCGGAGCGGCAATAATAACCGACTTTTATTTACTTTCGCATGTACACATAATGACACTCGGTAGTTGGCATAAGTCCATTGAACAAAAGAACTGTGACTTACCGTTTGAAAGAGAATCAATGAAAAAAAAAACATACATTTATTTTATTTTTTTCATTACGAACATTTATCGAATAAATAACTGCGGCTTTATTGGAAATCGATACCTGTAGGCTTTAGCTTATGACAAATACGTGGATGGGATGCAATTCTGAATACATTTTTCCCAAAAATTAATTCGATCGTACATTATTTCATCCTTTATATACTATTATTTATGTGCGATTTATACAAAATTATCCTTTAACATGTTTAAATTTTAATAAATATATATTATTATATATGTATATATTATTGGGCGATTATTTTATCAGACAGACCTAGTTAATTTAAAATCTATAAGCATTAAAAAAAAAAAAATTAAATAGTTTATAGTCAAAATAAAACATTTCATTTAAAAATATATTTTTTATCGTCATAATTTTTTACTTTTTTGAATAACACCATAGGTATATTTCTAATTTTATACTCTGAACCTGAAGTATAATATTTTTCGATGTATTTCGATTCATAAAAATATCATTCAATTAATTCATCAAATATACCGTATTTTAATTTTTTTAATTTTAATGTACTTATAATTTATATATACAGGGTGTTTCACGATGAACTGACAAATGACAATGTTATATAAGTTCAAAAGTGTCAGTTCATCGTGAAACACCCCGTATATAAACAATAATACAACGAATATAGATCTAATCTATTCAATTAATAGTTAATTAATTGAAATTTAAGATAAACATTTTTTTTCGTCGTTTTTATGACAAATTCACAGTTTAATATAATTATTGGACTTGATTCGTGTAAAATATTTACCAAAATTTATTCTCAATAAACTATTAAAATATGAACTAAAATCTAAAAGTAAGTAGCTCTTATAATTAAAAATATGTCCTTTAAAACCAAAAGATGTAAAAAATATGCGCTAAAAACTAAAAGTATTTGATCAAAAACGGTGTGAAATATATTGTCTATTTACTTACCACATTATATAAAGTTAAGAAGAAACAATATATAAAAGCATTAGTCATTGCTCTTGGTATAAGTAATTAAATTTTAAGTGAGCGGAGTGGAATGATACGTGGATACCCCGTATAATTTTAGTCTATCATTCCACTTACTAAAACTTAAATAAGAAATTAAATATAAATAACCTTTTAGAAAAAAATTGTTTTATTTTGATAAGAAATTATGTAAAAGTAATTTTTCAACGTAAATAGATTTATAAATAATGTATATTATTTAATAAAATATTTACTCTATTTACGAATTAACCGTGTAATATTTGCTCAGTTTTGATTAATTGCGATGACGATTCAATCTCTATTTTAATTTTCTCTATGTCCAAGGTGACTTAATTACAGGCAAACCCACAACAAACATCAAACAACAGTATAAACTAACGTAAAAATTAAAATAAAAAAATTATTGCGATCGTGTTCAAACAGTAGTACTTTTAGTTTGTCAAAAAGTTTATAACCATTCAACAAAGCTGCAATTCTTGTTTTCTACTATTTTAAACGTGACCCCATTTCATAACTATAAATTCCAAAATAAAAGAATAGGTTTAAATTTTTATAACACAACATTAATAAAAGATATATTTTTTTAAAATTCTTGTTTTGTAGTAAGAATTAAACAATAAAATATGTGATAAAAGTAGTTTTTTATAGTAATATATTTTTTTATTGATAAAATATATGGTACACATAATATGAGATTTAATTTTATTTAAAATTATAGATTAGACAAAAACGAAAATGATTATTTTATATTATCTAAATCATTATAATATTAGTTCTTTTTACATATATAACAGTTAACGTAATTATTAAAAACATTATTTTTTATTTAAGTAAAACTTCAGTAGACTTAAATAAACTTTCCGAAACTTACTAAATTTTACAAGCCATAAGTCACAAAATTATAATTATCACAAAACTAATCAGTGACTTTGGTTTCATTATTTTTTTTTCAACACAAATGGAGAACGCCAAATGAATAAGCGTTTTAGAAAAAAAAATGGCATTTTATGTTTTTTCTTGTAATCTAATAATCTCTGTCCACTATTTCTACATAATAAAATGTTAACTACTACAAAACCATTCGTGAAAGGTAATATAAAGGTAATAATGATTTATGTTGACGACAATATTACCGTTATGCTAACTCAGTAATAAAATAAGCGTCGATATTAAAAATTTTGTACTATTTTAATGAACTAGTAACTTCATGTAAGTATATATATATATGTATTGTATACAATATGTGTGCATGTGCATACATCTCAAAATAAAATAAATAAAAGATAATATAAAAATAAAATGATCAAAATTACCACTTAAATAAATCTCTTTAATAAATCGATTCAAAATTTTGGAAGATATAATTATACTCAAGATCAATATCTATTTCCAATACAAAATCCAAAACTAATATTTATAAATATTTTCTAAACGTGTAACAAATATAATTCAATTTATGTAGATAGTAATTGGATTTTATGTTGTAATACGTCGCCACTTCGGGAATGTTAAGTCGGTAATGATTAAATATTAGATTTTTCACATAGACGTTTTACATATTTTTTTAAAAGAAAATAATAATTATATAATAAACAATAACGGCAGTAATATTATTATTTATTTATATGGTAAAATAATAATGTCCTGTTTCAGTAGTTTTTTCTCTAATTGAAATTAAAACCATTTTGAATATAAGCAAACCGATTTAAAGTATTAAGCATTATATTTATGATATGATTTTACCACGGTGTCATCGCACACGTCATAACTAATAATTGTTGATCTTGTCAAAAATGAGATACTTTCAGGGATAACAAATGGTTTTGCAGAAATGCGTTCAAACAAATGATACGTATAATAATGGTCTTTATCTCTTAATTCATTTTTCGGTTGTTTTGCGCTATAAGGGGAAAGAACATTTCGCAACACACAGAAAAACTAATTAAATCTCCAGCCAGAGTATTAAAATATTCAAGGGTCTCTTCTCGGCCGAGAGAATGTGCTCATTGTTATTATCTCACAAACTATCCCCCCCTCACGCTCGGTCCCATATTATTCATCACGGGTGGTGTTTTAATTTAGCCCAGGAAACCGAAAGAGTGGATTTTTCTTGTTCGATTAATATTTAAGTCTTCAACTTTATTTCTGGGACACGCTCAACAGTTGAACGAAAATCAAAACAAAAATTGTATTATATAATATATATTGTGCAAAATTATATATTATTTATTGACAAAATTAAAATGAACAAATAATACGAGTATACGATATTATGTAAATTATAGGCTGCAGGATCATTAAGACAAGGATGAGGAATCAATGGAACCATTTTACCCTAAGCCATGTTTTTGAACAATTTCTAGGGCCCCTTTAAAAATTTCATATGAACTTGAATGTTAGTCAAGTATATGAAACATAGGTACATTGTAGGATTAGTAGAATTACTCAGCGTTACCCATTAGAGCCTATTATAATCAAAATCTTTTTCTTTATGAAATCTCATAGGTACTACAATTATCTTTATTTTTTGTAGTTTATTTTATTAAATATGGTACATTTTCAGTTATCTTAAAAAATAATAATTGACGTTTATTATTGTCGCCATACCGAATTCAATACAATCCCAGGTTACAAAATTTAATGATAAAAATATATCCGTATTTCTTCGTAAATTTTGGTTATTACAAGTATCAACGTGGTAGATTCGGGAAGTAACTAAGGATATTAGTATGTCCATAAACAATTATTGAGTGTTCAATATATAAATATATTCGTTATTATTTGTGCGTTGTTCAGTGCTTAAGAATATTATTAATTTATTTTACTCTATTTAGTATTCAGTGGTAGATTTGCCGTTAGGTAAAGTAGACAGTTGTTTAGAGCGTTAAATGTATTCCAAAGAATGGTGATAGATTATATTTTAATAAATAATGTATTGGTATACTCTTTTCTTGATTAGAACAGTTTATGATTATCACTAATGATTATTGTTTATTATCAGTCTTAATGATTTATTTTTTTAGTAGTTATGTTAAACAAGTACTTAAAATACGTTTTCTCGTTGATAAGTTTTTTTTTTTTTTGCCTAGGGACGGCAATTTTGTAAATCCACCTCTGTTAGTATTGTAAAACAAATATAATTAACCAGAGTATTATTATTTTAGTATAAAGTTACACCGATATTATTTCAGTTATAAGACACATCAGTTAGAAACTATTTAATTTTTTTTATATTGTGTTATGAATGTTATGATGAATTAGGAGCCCTTGTCTAAGTTTGCTCTTAGTCCCCAAAATCTTTATTAAAACGACTCTGATTGTAGCTATACTTTTACCTAGGTCTATGAAAACGTCGTAGTTCTCTTTGTAGACAAAATCATGTATATTTCGTATTTTTTAGTGATATTCTAAGCACGAATTTCCGATAAAGTTTCGGAATGTATATAATATATATGCGAAGAAAGTTTTTTCGCCGATTTCGAAAAGCTAATGGCCTTGAAATTGCCCGCTTGCATTGTGCCGTTCTTTTATCGTCTTCACAGCAAAATGACCGGAAACGAAATCCACAGTTTACCTAATGACTATACAATCTGGAAGTGCACTGGAATTACGACCGCCATTACGCACACCAATAATTCGTCACCATTCATGTATATATACATATTTGAAATGCATTTCATTCCTGCGGAAGCCCATTTAAACGTATTATATTTGTTTCACTACCCAATAACTAATACAAATCGAATAAATTTCAAATTCACAGATTTAAATTACGTTTCTACGATAACATAACATTAAATATTATTTTGTTAGCCAAATAACTACTACCACCTAATAATATTATACAATATATTATAATATAGTGAAATTGTCTCAATAATTGAATGTTGTCGATAATTATTGTTCTTATACAATAGTTCAAATTAAATCTAAAATACTGCATTGTGTATAATGTATATACATATATATATATATATATATATATATTATTATGTATATACATATATATATATATACATATATATATGTATATACATTATACACAATGCAGTATTTTAGATTTAATTTGAACTCCATATGTTTTCAAATAATTTAATTTATGAAATTATTCCACCATGAAATATACTTAAATACATTTTACATTGTAATTAAAAATGAATAATTTTATACTATTAGTTATTATATAAAACTTCGATAAATTTTTAGTTACAACAAATAATTGCATTTATTTATTTTATATTCGTAAGTTATTAGCAAACAACAATTTGTAAAAATATCTTAGTATTCAATGTCGATTAATACGAAATATTATTTACTGATAAACAACTTTATAATCAACTAGAAACGAGCAAATTTTTCCTGTACAATTAATTATGTATGCAAACGATTAAAAAGAAAAATAATTTCATCAACGCATTCATGCGCTCATTCGTTCAGAGGTTTTTTTTAAATGATCATATTATGTAAGAGAAAAAACTTGTTGGTTTACCAATTTAAATATTACATAAGTTATAATGAAGAATAGAATATTAGGCATTAAAAAAAATATGATGTTTCAAGCTCAACGTACGATAGTAATTAAATACAAATTTCGTTAAACAGTAATTTTTTCAATTGTAAATTTAAACACATACTCAGATATTTGGTACATGCACCAATAGCTATAATAATATGTATATTCAAGATGTATTAGAAACAATTGAGAATAATTTAAGTACAACAATTAGAATGAATCTAAGATAATAACTCGTTCCACATTCTCCGGTATTTTTTTTACATTATTAGCTCTCAATTTTTAATCACACCACAACCATTAGTAATAAAATCAAGAGGGTGTATGACGCCCCAGGCTCCATGTTTATTGGTAAAGTTTTACAACAACCCTTTAGGATATGTATCATGATGTTTCCTGGTATTAACCCTTTATGCTTTAGGGTAAAGATGAGGGATAGGGATCTAATATTCGTGGGTGGCCAAACTTTCCAAAACATCCATTCATCATTATACTTAAGACAACTGACGATATAGAGAAGTATTATAAATAATTTCCTTCTTATTTACATGTTAGAGATAATTTAAAAATATTATTAAGGGAGACAGCTAATGCAGTTTAAATTCAATTTCACAAAAAAAAAACTGAAATCGATCCCTCATTCCTTTTTATTATTGCAATATTGTTTGTATTAAAGTTGGTAAATATTAGTGTTAAGTGTAAAATTGTAAAATATTAAAATATACAATTTTATTTTGTTACAGGAATATTTACATTACATTTAATAAATATATAATAAATAGTATACACACAAAAAGTAACAAAAAAATTAATTTTGAACAATAATTAATTTGTTATTTAAAAACCCTATTATCATTCAAAAATTATCTAATCTGAATAATCTACCAAAATAAATATATATATATATATATTACAGCACAAATAAATAATAATAATAATATATCATACAAATAATTTTCTCATTTTGTATGATAATTTACAATATAATATGTAAATTTCAGAAACCAAACTATTTGCGAACGGTTTAATATAGTATGGCCCACACTCCCACAGATATCTATAGGTCATTGGCCATTTTACGTACAGATATCATATTATAGTATACGTGATCTTAAAATTGAACCTATCAAATTGACAAAAAAAGTGTTCTTCAGAGAATGAAAGTCAAAGTGCAAATCATAAGTAACAGTCCCGTCAAATATAATATGGGGAAAATTCCAAAGTACCATGTGTGTCACAATGGTTCTGAATTTTGTGAAAACGGTAACGATGAGTGCCATTATTACATTTTCACCCTTACCAAAAACCATGGAGATAAGAGAAAATGTTGTTTGACGTTTGTCGGTTCGTTCGAAAAAAAAATGTCGTTCTAGTTCTTGTGACGAAAAAATAATAATAAAAAAAAACTAATAAAGTATATCTTACATCAATATAATACATTGTACGCCAAGAGAGAAGAGATATGTGTCATTTTCTATCGCTGTTTCGAGGACAACCCGGTCCCCCAGGAAATTGAACAAATTCGACCCTTGGTCGAACATGCTCACAGCACGAACGTGTATTGTAGCTGTTAGCGAAACAAAAAAGAACTCAATGAAATTGAAGAAAGAAAGTGAAAAAAAGGATTGGATTACAAAACCACGACACAACGAAAAGGGTGATTTATTTTATATCCCGCTCGATTACGTCAATCATTCACATTTTACATACAGCCAGACTGGTACAGACGTACAGTGGTACACATAATAGCAATCTGGGCTGACATTATAAATTATAATATTTATTTCGGTCACAGCTAATTTCAAATTCAATGTTATTTTGAAAATTATTTGCACATTTAGGTTATTAAATTTTATAATTATAATGCAGAATAGTAAATAATATATTTTACAGTCCACATTTTTATTTAAACGTTTTAAACATTAAATCACTAAGACACAGTTGAGAGAGAGAAAGAGAAAGGTCAATGTTAAATAACTGAATAGATTTATTGTTTATTTTTTATTGTATTAAAAAATATTTTTTTACCTATAAGTACTTATTATTTACATATTCAAGGTACTTATTTATATCGTTTATACATATTTTTTATTAATAAAACCACAAAAAATATTCTATTTTAAAAATTGATATTATATTGCATTTTAATATAAATTTATTATAAATAATAATTATCTATTAATAATTATTATAATCAACGATATTTTTATTATTGTGTTTTCGTAATTTAAACATTTAAAACAACAGTAAAGTACAAAAAACATATACTAAAAATATAACAAATACATTATTTAAAACATGACTGTAACGACTCATACGTTTTAAGTTGTGTAATTAATAAAAATAAAAATGTGACCATTTATAAATCATCAACCCTACCAAAAATACATAATGTTTGGACACATTCTAAAATTTAGATAATAGTAATACATAAAATCTAAACTATTATACAAATAATAAATTATAATGTATATGTTTGTATATAATACAACCAATAACCATAACACAATTTTGCTTTAATTTTCTGAGAAAATGTTATATTAAACACGATTTATTTTTTATCATCAGTATATATTTACCAAACAATCTCAAAAAGAAATTTAAACGATATTTTGCATGCATAGAACTTTTTTAAAACTCAGTAAAATAATGTTCATACTACCAATAAAACATCAACCAACATTAAAATTTAGATCAACAAAAGTTTTTGAGATTAATAATTTTGAAAATTGATTCTTGTATATTATATAGATTATCTGTTATACTTATAACGAATTGTATTCAATTTTTTTATTCCATATCTTTTTGGTCAATCAAAAAATTACATGATAGTAATAAATAAATAATATCTGACACTTTTAATTTAATCCGTTTAATTTAATTTATTATTCAATGTTAAAAATATATTTTACACTAACGATGATTATCAATCGCAAAATACTGAATACCCCGTAAGTGTATACTGAAATTATAGAACAATTTGTATTCACGATATTTCATAAATATATTCAACAGTGTTTAGGTAGGGTCGTGTGCGCTCGGTCGGAAAACACTAATTCAATAACAATATAATATACGTGCTAATAAATCACGACATAATCATCTAGTAATTACTAGGTACTAATATGTATGACTAATTTAATATATATTATTTTATTTCTTATTTCGTGACATTAAAATCACATTTCCACAAAGACACAAAACTTCTATGGTACATAAAAAATCTAAAACTTAATATTACATACGTCGAAAAAAATTGTAATATATAACGTTGCCACGATTCAACACAGTATTTTAGAAAACCTTTCGTCACTATATTATCTACGGGCAAAGAGCAACACCGTTTATTATATATATATAATACAATCTCTTTCTCTCTCTCTCTCTCTTTCGTTTTCTCTCTCTCTCTATTATAATTGCCTGTCGAGTGCAGATCATCGACATCTGCAGCATAGTAGTGCACTCACCGCGTTCCTTTTGCAATACGGACTATCAAATTCTGACAGTCCCCACAAATATTGATTTTCAATGATACAAGACTACTATTACACACCATCATCCGATATTATGTAATTATTATTATTATGAACTTGAATCAAAAAAATAACGTTTTCGCACAAACGCCGGCCAAATTTTGGTATACTGTACACACCGGAAACTTCATTGAAATTAGACATCCTTTGTTTCACTCAGAACCGTATATAATAGTGTACATACCCGGTGGACCAATACACGTTTTCTCCGTTTTTTTTTGTGTTGTAGCTAATATACTAGTATTACTATATATTATGGGAAAATATAGCGACCCACCCTATATACACTAGCATTAGCTAGTATATGAGTATGTACTAGCTAGTGTACTACTACTACAGCCTACAGGACTACAGTAGTATAATATAATAACATTAATAATAAACGTTTTTACAAATCACCTAGGATGCACGGCAGGGCTATCCGCCAAAAACAATAGCCATAATGCATCGCTGCCTAACTGTATTGATCGCCTCTCTAAAACAATTATCTCTATGTACGAGTTATTTACGGCCCTCCGCTGACTTTTTCTACCGGTTTTTTGTCGTTTATTTTTCATTTTAGATACCGAAAATCCCACAACTACTTATAAACGTTGCGCAAACGACCATGCAGACCGTTGTACGTGCGAGTACCGTCGTGTTTAGCATATTATATGTAAACAATAAGAGCTAAATTGTAGCCACCGCTGTTGTATTTTACGCTCGTGCACTATATATATGTATGCACAGTACACAGCACCGTCGAAGTCGGATTATTAGTGACAACTCACAATAGTCACGTATTTATTATAAATATAAAAACCACGCTGGACGTGATGGACTAAAAATATTTGTATAATAATAATAACAATTACGACTCACGAAAAGTTCCAGCGTGATTTAGTTCGTTCGTTTTACACACATATATCACACAATAATTTTAAATAATATTGGTACAAACATAAAAGCATGATAATATCACGTATAGTAAGTATACCTATTATTGCCTACATAGACGAAATAATTAATTACGACCAATTTCGATTAATTCTCATTAATTTCCGTTCGTTATTATTTTAAATTATTACGCGTTACTTTCCAACTATAAAATAGGAAATAGTATTAAATTACTAGAGATTTTAATTATTAGTTACACATATTTTTTATTCATAACTTATTAGTGTAAAACGACATAAATAACACAAACAATTAGATTCTGTCATCATTTCATCTTTTTTAGATTCTGAACGGAGTGAAGAATGTATTGATTTTACAATGATGTGTAGTTGACGACAACATTTGGAGCAGTAATAATGCTCCGATTTTTGACTTCAGCCCCTCTTTGAATAGGAAAATTCATCTAGTTGGTACTTTAGGGAGTCAAAAGTAAACATTTTCAAATAGTTTTCAAAAAAATCGAGAAAAACAAAAAAAAAGTAACAGAAAAACGGCAATTTGACGAAAAACCACTTTTCGACAAAATCGATTTTTTGATTTTGCTGTTACTCAAAAACGAGTCATTGTAAATATTTGAAATTTTCACCAAATGTTTATATTATGGTTATCTCTTTACAGTTAAATTTTCAAAATATTTTGACCATTTTTAAGCTATTTATAGACAATTGAAATTTTCGACTTTTCTAAGTTTTTTTTCTTCAAATGCCGATAAAAATTTTTTGGGTGGCCAGAAAATCTTTAAAATTTAATACAAGGTTTCTTATAAGTTTTTCTTAAAGTGATAATAAAAAATCCAAAATCGTCAAAATGCCTAGAAAATCTATAATATTTATCGTGATACTAACATCATGTGAAAAATTGTAACGAAATATTGTGGCCTGTGGGGTGTACCCACATTGTTCAGTGTATGCAGTGTGCACATCATGTGACTGACAGCATTGCTGCAACTAATCCAATATTTCTCAACCCCTCTTATTTAATTTTTTTTACATACAAAACACATGAACCCAACAAACTGTCAAAACGAGTACTAATTGATAATACCATTAAAACACCTATGTGATATACAAGTGTAAATACGCTAAGAAAAAATATCTAACTTAATCGTCAACGTTATATAGATATTATAAATAATATAAGTCATATCTATAATTATAAATTTTTGATAAGGATACGTTTTATATAACTTGAAGTGGCTTTACTTAATAAATAAATAAATAAAAATATTTTGTATGATTAACGTATATATTTGATAAATGTTAATTTTCTTTGAGCTAAGATTTTTTTTAGCATACTCAGTATTTGACACGTCATAGACGGATAAATTTAACAAATTTACTTTAAATCAAAACTCCAATCAGAATATAAAAACATTATAGTGAATTAAATTATATTTGTTCAAATTGGTTCTTAAAAAACTTGACAAAGCAACTATAATAATAAATAAAAATATGAAATGTACTTTATATTTTCAAAATAAAGGTTACTTATATTAATAAAAGTGCGAAAATATTTACTATAGGTATAATGGATTTTATTGAACTTTTCAAACTTGGGGGTCTGCATGGAACGAGATTAATATTTATTTTCTATGTTCGTATTCAACATACCATATTTTTATCAAAATATTATAACATTAATAACTAATGACTCACGAATAGTTATTTATTTTAATTTTATTATTTTAACCAAGTAAATGATTGGTGAAATGATATATATGTGCCTATAATTTATAATGTATGCACTATTAAAATTTTATTTCATCATTTCATATTTAAATCACTATTTAAAGTTATGAATGTAATTATTTCATTTGTTAACACGAATACAAAAATATTATTTTATGTCCTTTCAATAATTATGTTTGATAAAAATGTATGGAAATATTAAAAAGAAGGAAAACAATTTTAACAAACTTACCACTATACTACCTAATTTAGTTTCTTTTTAGCATTTAGCCACAATACTGATTTTTTTCTTCATATTTTGATTTTTCATTATTTCCCACGACATACGGACGAAAATTTTTCAGAAATGAAGACAACACATAAAAATAAATTGAATCAAAATGAATTGCCACTGGTGCTGGGGTCGCTACTGCGTGTTGGAAACTTAGGCCACATTAGTCAGAAAAGCTGAAAGTAATGCGTACGATGACGAGGCTCTTTGTTGGTTTCAGAATTGTATTATTATTATACGTCCCTTTTTCGTGGCAACTCCCCTATTTTTTTTAAGTCCGTTCAAAAGTCATTTTTTCCACTTGTCCCTTTACCGCAAAGTCAGAATAAAAAAAAAAATAAATAAAATCGCCGAAAAGATGGAAGATCTAACAGTCACTGCAGTTAGTATACATATATATTGTTATATTTTTATTTCAACCGCCTTCGGCGGCCATTACTCCTCTAAAGATCTCATATTCTGAACAAACATAATAGCTTTTTTCTATAGTTTTTTTTTTTTATTATATACGTTTTAAGCATTCGGATTTCTTATCCTCCTTATGTACTTATATTTTTCTTTAATCTCTAGCGTATGACTTAAGTTAAACGATAGACATATATATTTAATATATATTTTTTTAAATCTACGATTTTTACCTACTGAATAATGTTAACCAAATCCGCATCACCACACCGGACGAAGTTATAAGACCCGTATAATCATGTCGTAGGATGTCTTACGAAATTCAGGTAATACACTCGCTATTAATTTAATCATAGACATTAAATAAATAGATTAAAGTATATTATGTAATTTTAAATAGTAAATAATAATAAAGTATAGTACTATAGTAGTTACTGCCCCCAGATAACATTATATTATTAAAAATTGATCAACGTTAAATAAAATAGATAGTCGACACACACATACTGTAGCTATTATATTGTAGAAATTTAATTCTATAAAGATAGTTTTTAAAACGATAAGTACCTATCTGCTATTAATCAATAACCATTATACAGATTTTCTGGACTTTTTATTTAAAGTATTATTGTATAATAATACGAGTAGACTCTGAAATCAAGACTTTTACTATTTATACCAAGTGTATACCATATTTACATACAAATTAAATTTCTAGATAGCTTTTCAAATATCATTACTGGCTAAATATTGTTCCATAACTAAATAGTTATTATAGATAAATAAATTTTATAAGAAATATTGATTTATAAGAAAAATTAAAAATTGATAAATAAATTAAAAGAATAACTATTATCCATGTTGTTTTAAAAAGTTTTTATTGAGACAGCAGATAATATATTTTGATGATAGATATACTTATTATACTTGTATTCTAAATTACACACTATTACATAGTATTGCAAAGTCGATGCAGACACCTAAAATGCGAAATAATCCTTATATATACTATAGTAACCTAATCCAGCAGCGACCTCGCTCTTAAAAGGATTACGTTTCGACAATCTGAAGCAGTCTACTGGGGGGTCAGCACATCCTTCGACCGTCGTTAAATCCGTTATGTGCGATTTTGAATTACGACCAAAATGTTTATGTGTGTGTACATGTACCGCCTTTCCTAAAGGTCCCAAAGGACTCACTTTATCCTCTTACGGCATCCCCGTGACATTGAGTCCCAAAGGAAAAGTCCCGAAGGGGGGAAAACATGGCTAATTGATTTTTTTGTAACTAAAAAAATATAGTTTAGCGCACATTATGCATAGTTATAACTAAAAAATATTTAATCATAAAGATACTGTATGAATTACGTGATAAAATTTTAAAATGTATATAACATACTTTAAATCCTATTAAATTAAAATAGCGGTATAATAGGAATTTCTAAATTCTTAAGACTTCGTAGATGATTATATATTTTATAGAAAGACAGTAAAAATTGTATTATCTGAATAAAAATAAATAAAGTAAAAACTTTAAAATAAAACCTCATATGTATATCGATTTTCAATAAATATAAAAATCACTAGGCACATCACATAAAACAGATTCTTTTTTTTATAAAAATAATTTATCTACTTAAACTTATTTATTTTGATCAACCGTATTGACTTTCACAATATACATTATAAGCAACTTAAAATGATATTAATTTTAAATGATTCACACATATTTAAATACTTTCGAATTATTTATACTAATATTATAAAGAAGAAAGATTTGATTGTTTGTATTGAATAGGCTCCGAAACTACTGTACCGATTTAAATGAAATTTGGTACATAGATATTTTAGACACTGAGAAAGGACATAGGCCACTTTTAAATACTAAAAAAGTTCTATAAAGGATTTAAATAAGGGATGGTATATATTACAACAAAATTAATTCAAATAAATTAAATAAAAAAAAAAGTAATTAGACATATTTTTAGTATTTTTAGTAACTGCTTAGAAGAAATAACAAACAATATTAAACAATTAAAAATACATATACGTTTGCCGGATCAGCTATTATTAATATAACTTAAAAAATCTCAGTTTTCATCTGAAAAGACTTTTGCCCGGGCAATGCTGGGTGAGACAGCTAGTATCTAATAAACAGTTATTATTATTTATGTTTATATATAAAATCCTAGGAAAATAATGAAGTATATTAAAGTATATTCGCCAATAAATGTTGATTTTTTTTAATCATTAAACATTTTCAAGATATTACGTTCAACTTAAAAGTTTTTCTGCTCGACCTTAACGTAATGCTATATAATATAATTTATAATGTATGTAAAATTAAATTTCAGTTTTTCAAGTACATTTACAACCACACTTGGTACCTATGCATTAAATAATTATATACAATTTTACGTTGATATAAAATGTTATCAAATACTATCGTTATCTAAATAACAATATTCTGTTTAAGTTTGCAATGGCAATTTAAATTTAATTCTATAATTAATTTGAAATTATGGACATAATTTTCTAGCTCAAGTATTAAACATGCTATAGTGAAACATCCATATACTTAATTGACGAGCTTAGTTGAAATTAACGAGAAAGCTTTGAAATATATTAAATCATCAAATAATAGATTAAACGACAATACTTAATAGACCGTGCCTTGATTAAAAGTACATGCACGTGTATGTACATTGAACATGTGATGTGAAAGCAATAATATTATAATTTATTATCTGAACTTTAAGGAGCAAAAAACATTTATTCCTTATCAAATTCTATGTACCTATTATAAGACCATAGGATCAGCTAAATAATTTATTTTGAAAGTTAAATTTATATACTTATCAATTAATAACATGAGTAGTCTTATTTCCGTTTATTAATTTATAACAGCCATTAAAAAATATATTAATGTAGAAATGTATTGATTTTTTAATAATATAATATGTTGTTTTTTTTTTTTGTAGAAAAATGCTCATGATCATTAACTTAGAAGAAAATTTCTGGCAGTGAATTGAATCTAGAGAGTACTTTTGGAAGGGAAGAATTAAAAATGTCTTATACTTTTTTTAAATAATTTGTAAAAAACAAACATTTCTAAAAAATATAATATTATTATTTTTAAAATAATTGCTTGGAAATTGTTTACCAAAAATTAAGATTGTCTTCAGTCTCATGATATTGTGATTGGTTTCACGATTTATTGATAAATTTAAATATAATATATTCATTTTTTATTACTCATTACTAACTAATGAGTCATTAGTAATAACGATGATTAGAATTTAAAAAAATAATATAGTTTAATTTTTATAGTCAAATTTGAAACAACTCAATGAATATAATAAATTTCAGAATATAATATAAAGTTAATTTTTAAAAATCTATAACAATAATATACAAAATCAAAGAAATGATGTGATTATTATAAACCTTTAAATTTATTATTTAAATCCTCACATATTTAAGCTTTTTAATTTATTTACCAATCTGTTTAGAATTTTTTTTTATTATCTTAATAGATTAAACATTTTTTATTTATACTTTTTTAATTTTATAAAATTTAATTTCTTTTTAATATATTATATACATTTTTAGCTATTTAGGCAATATGCTATTAATATTTCATAAAAAGCACAAAACGATATTTTAGATACGAATATCTAACACGCTTATCTAATGGTGAACCACGAAAAACTATCTTATGTTTAAACTTTTAGAGTTTATTTACACATTATATTGTTACTATTAATAGTATTTATAGTTTAAAATATTGCAATGCATAACGCACAAACTTAATATATTATACAAACAAATATTTGTGAATTTTTCAATTTCTCTATGTTATTGAAACAATATTGTTTTCGTGTTATAAAGTTGAATTTCTAAGAAGTTCATCATCACAGTTTATTTCTCATTCAATATTTCCGAAGATCTTTTCAATTTTATATTGACTGCTATAGAGCTATATTGTTCACAGCACGTTCCAATTTAATAAACAGTGTGTCGTGAGAATAATGGACACACACTTTTATATTTTCCTTTTTATTCAACAAAAAGGTTCACCTATAAGAAGAAAAAACTCAGACCTTCATTTTTGGAAGATTCAATACAATTCTCTCAAAATTTCTTAGAAGAATACTGCAAAATAATAATATATATATAACTATCCAATTGGAATTCATAAATATTATTACATTGTATCAGACGCTGTTAAAAGACTATATATAATGAATAAATTCTAAGACTCTGATGTTTCCTTATTTCAATTCAATAAACATAAATATACTTAAGATTTTTACCGCTAGAAGCAAATAAAATGATACAAATATCTACTTATATATAAAATAAAGTATTAATAGTAAATACTGTACTCTACACATTACAACCGATATAATAATGGTAATAAAATAATAAATTTTAGAAGATAGCGACTGTCATACTGTTTAACTAATAATTGATATAATATCCAAACACATACAAATAATATCATCTAAGCATATAAAACCTGAAAATTTATGTACATAAGTTTTTAAATTGTAATCAAGAATAAATAAGAATATTAATATTCAACATAAAATAAATACGAGGTTAAAGATTCTTAAGCACAAATGCATTGAAATTGCCTAGCTGTTGCGCCGACATTTTGCCACAAGAAAGCAAAAGAGTAGATTTCTCTTGGGGTTATAATTTCCATTACACCAAAATGTGTAATCCTTCACCTAAGCTCACGCTAAGCTTTCAACTAATAACCCATTACTGTTGATCTGGATTACAATATATAATCATAAGCCTCTTCAAAAACCAATATATACTTAATGTATTAAATGTGCTGCAAGAGCCAAAAGCCAAAACTAAATTAATAACAATTAAAATGAAAAACAATCATTTTAACTTATTATTTTGTTCATTAAATCTCTTTAGTATGTGTTTCAATAAAATAAAATCCAAACGATAAAACCTTTATATTTAAAGGTTACCATAAGGTGATTAAAAATTGTTTGTTATTTATGGTTTTTTATAAATAGGCACTTGGTTGTAGAATAATATGTATTAAGTGTATTAATGTATTATAAACATCGATAATACGTGTACACATTTATTATTTTAGTTCTACATATTTTGTAACAATATTTTTTTTATTTCCATTTTTTATAACATTATTTAAAACTAACGCACGTCATGGTAATTACCGATTCAAACCATCGTATAAGCTAAAATAACAATACAGGTAATAATATAAGCGTGTGTGTTTGTCTATTGCAAGTAAGTATAGTATATTATATCTTTTATATTACGAGTTGTTGGTTATTATTATTTTTTTTTTGTAAATCATAATACGACTAAATATAACTTTTTATATTTTATTATTTTGTAATTGATAAATATAATTAAATCAATTATTACTCGTATCGTTTATACATCTATAAAAACTTATAATATAATTCCTACAAACGAATAATATTCATACTTCATACTATATTATAATATTATTAATTATTAAAAAAATCTCTTGAATAGTTTAAATCATTGAAATAGTTTAATTTAAAAAAATAATAATCACATTAGCGCTTTCTATCAATATTACCTTTAGGTAGTCTTGTTTTTCATCACCGCAATCTATTGGAGACTTTACAAATTCAATGCGGCCACCCTCAATACAAATATTAGGGGTAGTTGTATTTCCACCGTTGACAGTCACCATTTTCTTTCCCGAAGCTCCACCAATAGGTGGCGGCACAGTTTCCAGTTTTCCATATCCTACAGATGCTGTATCTGACGATACTAACACCGGCTTTAAAGTTTCGTATGTTACTGAATAATGTGAGTTGTTATCACAAACCGGAAACATTTGTCTAAAAATAAAATAATAATTATAAGCTTTTAATTGTATAAATATCAAATAAGTACAACAAAAAATTTCTTTAAAAGACATTTTACTAGGAAATAATCACAACAAGCTACCAATTAAAATAATAATTTCAAAGTGAAATATATTTGTATAAATTATATTCTGACTCAATAATCTATCGCAGTTCAAATAAAATATTACAAAAAATATATATAATATAATTTATAAACACTAATCACAAGTAATTTATTAAAAGAAATTAAAAAAAAAAAGTAATTAAACTGATAAATTAAGAATTTACAATACAATATTTTTATTGTCAAAATAATGAATGCATTGTAAACTAATAACCCAAGTTGTTAAAGCTGTGCCAAGAATAATTATACTAAAACAAATATATAAAAATTAAAGCACGTTTTTTTAAACCAAGTCAGTGGCGTATTTTCAATTTTTTTGTGGGGGGGGGTCTTAGTATTAAGTATAAGTTTATAACATTATAATAAAATACATACGAGTGAATTTAATAATGATACTTATTATTGATATTATTTATATAATATTTGAAAAAAAATTTCTGGGGGGGGTCCAGACCCGGGGACCACCCCCCCCCCCCCGTAAATACGCCACTGAACCAAGTAATAATATATTATTAAGTATTAGGTTAATGAAAAATATAAATAATTACTAAAAGTCCTATTAAAAAAAATGAGTCACATCGCATATCAAAACGATACATTAGTAAACATTTAAGATTTGTATAATTATGTTAAAGTTTATTTTTAAAATTAATATTTTAAAATATGTATTATGCTCTACTTTAAACAAACCAATTTAATTTAAAAAAGCGGGTAAGTGGGTATCGCTTTGCTGTATATTAGGGGGTGGGGTGGACCTCAGGCTATGGTAGGTTAAATTTGAATGCAATGATAGGTATCATTGTATACGAAAAACGATTCTGAACGAAGATGATTTGTCAGTTTAGGATATATTATATTTAAATATTGTCATATATTCTATTTTGAAACAAATAGTATGGTTACTATATTATGTAACTATAGTTACTTTATAGTATCTGTTTATTAATAAAAAAAGTATTTGGCAACATACGCATAATGAGAGTATGAAATTTAATTTAAATTTTGACATATTTCGTATAAATTCGAACTTTAAGCACTTATAAAAAAAAATTGTGACTAACGATTTCGGATTTTTTTTTATCACTTTAAGAAACACTTATAAGAAACCTTGTATTAAATTTTCAAGATTTTCTGGTCACCCAAAAATTTTTATCGGCATTTAAAGAAAAAAAACTTAGAAAAATCAAAAATTTCAATTGTCTATAAGTAGCTTAAAAATGGTCAAAATATTTTGAAAATTTAACTGTAAAAAGATAACCATAATATAAACATTTGGTGAAAATTTCAAGTATTTACAATAATTCGTTTTTGAGTTACAGCTAAATCAAAAAAACGATTTTGTCGAAAAGTGGTTTTTCGTAAAATTGCCATTTTTCTGTCATTTTTTTTTTTTATTTTTCTCGATTTTTTTGAAAACTATTTGAAAATGTTTACTTTTGACTCCCTAAAGTACCAACTAAATGAATTTTCCTATTCAAAGAGGGGCTGAAGTCAAAAATCGGAGCATTATTACTGCTACAAATGTTGTCGTCAGATACAAAAAAAAAAAAACCACACATCATTGTAAAATCAATACATTCTTCACTCCGTTCAGAATCTAAAATATATATTATACAATTTTAACTTTATTTTAAATTAGTTTATGAGTACCTAAATACTTTATTTATTTTTATAGGTAGATATTTACTTAGTTAATTTTTCGTTATTTATTGAAATTAAGTATTTATTGGTTTTTAATATCAACAGCATCTTTGTGATAACCATTATTTAATTTAACTACCTACTAATGTAAGAACTATTGTATAATCATAAATATAAATCCATAAACAAAAAATAATAATAATATTGTACCTGATTTAATTATATTTGATCGATCTTTTATTATATAAAGTATATGCAATATGCATTATATAGTATAAGAAAATTATATAACTAATATTTGAATAACAATCTAAATATTTATAAAAATGTTGGTCTATTATTGGTTTCAAAAAGTTTTCCTTCATAAAATTATAAAACAGTTTTGTAATCACACTCACATAAACATATCAGTTTCAGAATATAATATAAACTAATATCAAATATGAAATACATCATGTCGTAAGAACGCCAACTTAATATTATGCGTTAAATTTCAACAATTGATTGATTTCAGTACCCATATAAAAATTCACACTATGTATTGCGTAATATCTCATTCACATTCAGCCATTGCTTCAGCTAACAATATCTAGTATTTACTTATGATTAAATTTTGATAAAATTACATAGGTAATATAATAGTTAAAGTTCAAAATTATGTACAAGTATATTATTAATTTATTTTATACTCATATATGAATCGATATTATTTTTAACGAAAATCAAATACGACTACCATCCATAACAGAAGTGTGCGGGATAAATTACTAGGCATGCACACTCCATTTTTTTTTTTTTTTTATTTGATTATAATCATATTTATTCAAATTTTAATTATTTATATTTATAAGTAGATTAAGATTCTAAAATCAAAGATAATTTAATTACTATGATATTAAGAAGTGTACTATAGTGGTGGAACAAACTTATTTTTTCCGCATAGAGCACCCTTTTTTATGTACATTACAAAGTAGATGATTTTTTTTAAATAAATTTTATTTATTTAAAACAAAACTCGAACGAGTAGTTTTTAATGAATAAGTTTAGAATATAATATAATAATAAGATTGAATGATTATGTATTAAAGTATTACTAATTACTATTGATACATTAGAACCTATTTTATAATTTATGTTTTACCATTATTAAAGATAATTATCCTCAGTAAAATTTACTGTAGTTCATACATTTTAACAACTGCGAAACTAATCATTTTTTATGTCAACATTATCAAAAAAAAAAAAGAAAATCTGAATACTGAAAAATAACGGCGGTTCTCATTTGAAAAATAATAAGCTTGTATTGTTTCTGTGGCGATTCAGTAGTATTTTATACACTCCTTAAATTATATAATAAACCAATTATCTAAATAATATAGTTGTATAGGTATTAAAATCTCCATACATTTATAATTTTAATATATTATTTAAGGATAAAATGAGTTGAGAATAGTGAATCATTCTATATAATATCAAGTAAACAAACATCAAATAAAAATATGTTTAAAATTAATAAGATGTTTTATACCTTGACGATTTGAAAATAAATGATTATTTCATTAATAGTATATATTTACATAATTTTCTCATCAAATACACGATATGATTACAGCAATATCGTCTACCAAACAAACAAGTTGTTGTCGATATCTATGTAGACAGTAGTCGAATACATCAAACACCAGTATACTATTATACATATAATATTATTGTCTATGGATCATAATATTAATATGTTATGTATTACTGTTATAATGCACCTACAATTACTATATTATCATATTATCGCTACCTATTTTATAGCACGTAATGATATTAATGAAACATTGAAACACACACTATCGTATCAATTCTCATATTTCACGTTTTAACCTTCAGTCATTACTTGTCAGTAGGTCTACAATAGTATGCTACCTATCCAAGAAAAATTAATTTATGTGATTGAGAAATTACGAAGTCATTCAGTATGTGACTACGCAGGTACAGGAAAAGGAATTTTATAATATAATTTAAACATGGTAATTATATAAATATTATTTTTTAATGAAGGTAACAAGCATATTAATATTATTATATATTATACAGGTTATTCCGTGAGGATTTACCCATTGCAATGTCTCCTGAAATAATAGAGATATCATAATTCTGGTTTTTTAATAATATTCACAGAGTCAAGAACTACAAATATTTCATGTTTTAATTTATTTTAATGTTTTGATAAAAAAGTTAAAAAATATATATTTTTTAATTATTTAAAAAAAAAATGAAGATAGCCATTTTGTAAAATTTATTTTTCTGAAAATATTGACATTTCAACATTTTAATTTCATTAATCTCCTAATTTTTAATTTTTTTTCTACTTTCGAAAAGAACACTGAAAGCGTTCATCGGCCGTATTAGCAGCACGTGCGCGTGGGTCACATGTTTGATATAATGATACCACAATTGTATTAAATAATTCACTGTTTTTTTTTTTTTTTTTAAATTAAAAAAAGTTATTAAAAATCAAGAAATTAATGAAATTAAAATATTGAAACGTCAATATTTTTAAAAAATGAAATACAAAATGGCTATCTTCAATTTTTTTGAAAATAGTCATATTAAAAAATATATTTTTTAACTGTTTTACTGTTTTACCAAAATATTAAAATAAATTAAAACATGAAAATATATTTATAGATCTTGTTCTTGTGAATCTTATTAAAAAATCATAATTATGATATCTCCATTATTTCCATTAAATCCTCACGGGATACTCTGTATACATAATATAATTCTGTTACCCTGGATTAACAATGAGAATTGAATTGGCCGATCATAATGCGACAATTTTCTGCAACAATTTTTCGTATTTTCTATATTTTATTGGGCACAATCAAATTATGTATAGCAAATCAATTTTCAGTTGGTATATGACTACAATATAATATGTTATCATCTAACAACCACAAAATAGTGAAAGGTATGTATAGTACGGGATCGTGAATGTCAAGAAATAAGATCGTATTGTCCTCGTACGAAAAAAATGAATAACTTTCATCGCATAATTATTATATCTGGTTTACCTACCTATATTATATTGTGTATAATATACAATTTAGTGTCATTACAATGTCGTCCATAAATAATAATGTAATAACGGAAGTTTCATAAATGTAGCTTGTAGCCCAATCAGTTTAAAATTATATTAATATGATTATAATTTCCTATAATAAGTGCACATACGTTTAAATACATTTGTGTGTATACATTTTAATAATTATAGCATTAGTTATCTAGCATACATACTACTGTTACGTTTTGTATTTACTCAAGAACAATAATTGTATTTCAAATAGGAATGAAACAACATACAGTTTTAATATCCTGTTTGTTTTATCCCATCAAAATAATTAAGAGCAATAATATTCAACTCCGGAATAGAACAATCCCATAAACATGAAATAAACAATATGTACAACTCAAACACTGCTACAGTGTACAGCGTTATATATGTATAATAATAAGTAAGTAATATAAACATTAAACATAGGTAGGCACTTTTCAATTAGCTGATCTATATAAACTACAAAGAAACTATATAAAATAAATTGTTAATTAAAATAAAATAAATAATGCCTTTCATTTATATATATTATTCTTAACATACCGGCAATAATAATTTACATGTATCTTTAACAATTATAATTTGTTTCCGTTAACTTAATTCGAATAATTAATAATCAAGCAAAAATTAAACGTTTAAACATTCAGTATGAAACAATTACCATTTATATTGACTAATTATAAATATTAGAATCTACCTACACCGACCGCTTCAAGGTTAAAACTTTGGTTGGATTATATAAAAAAAATCTTAAATTTAATATTTATATCTTAATAGTTTCAAAACTATTGTTTAGAACATCGTGTATGGTGCTTAATTTTTACGAGGAAAATACCATATCCAAATAATAAAATTCTTTTCACTTATTTATATGGTTATATAAAATATAACAATTATTTTGATATGTTGTACAAGTAATCTTATTTTGTCAAATTGAATTTATTTAAAGTATCTGTTGACGCGCGCTTATTTTTAATAACTATAATATTATTACCTCATATTATATAGAGGTACAACAAAAATTATCAGCGGTAATTATATAAATTACAAAACTATATAAGCGTATACGGTTTTTCCAACGTGAATCAAATTCAATCGAATATTATTCGTATTAGAATAAAATTATCGTAAGAACCAAAAGCGTAAGCCTAAATTTTATCATCCATTTTAAAAGTGAAACATACACGTCGGGATTTCGAAAGGTTTATTATGTTTCACATACATATACACTTAGGCCTCCCACGTTTTTCAACACGACGCTATAGTTAAAAAAATATAAAACATGCGGACTGTGCAGAGTTTTGCGTAAATTATTATACGATAAGCCGTGTGGTAAATAAAAATACGTCTAATTTAATTGTTATCAATCGTAAACCTACACTGAGTCGTCTTCGGTTTATTTTTTCACTCCGTGTACATTAAATGTATACAGTAACGGCATAATAATAATGTATGACGATTATAATATATAATATAATGATGTTACATAAACGCGTTATACGCCACGCGTATCTGTATGAAATAAATAAATAATAATAAAAAAAAACCACCCGTGGCAGTGTATAATTATTATTATTATCAGAGGTAATGGCCGAAAACTCACACGCTGCTGCCGCCGCCGCCGGGCCACTTGATCGATAAAAGTTATGTCCGCTTCGCGGTGTCCCCGCACGCGCTGTACACGATCCATACTAAAGGTCAGCCCTGTTGTTTGCGAGGCGTAAACAAAATTTACGATTCAAGGTCGTCCAGTCGTGTATCCCTCCCGATTCTCCCCCAGGGCCTCGCCACGCAGTCCTAATCTAACAGCTGGTGCACACTAAGCTCCATATACTCGTATAGTCACACAAATAATCCTATACATAAACGTAGGTACAACCTACTATATTTTAATATTATTGTCCTATATTATACAGGCGCATAACGTGTAATTCTATAAATATACATTTTGTACATCCGCGAGTCTGCGAGATCGTGACATATGCGTGCATCATGTCCGGTGTACATGATAAAATAAAATATATACTTAATACACGCTGCTGTTTCTATGTGTATGATACAATATTGTCATATAATTCCAATGATTTGGTTTGACAAACAGCATAACATGAAAATATGGAAATTTATAGCGACCATGTCTAATAATGTGCAAGTATAATATTATATATTTAACAATTAATACGTAATAATGTAATACAACAAGGCTGTAATTGAAAAAAAATATGAAGGGGTCCAATATTTTTTTAATATAGATACTTACACATTACCCTGTTATATTATACCTTATATTTACCACTAAAATGTTTCTACTTTTAAAAATTCTAGAAGGGATCTGGACCCCCGGACCCTCCCCCCAGTTACGGTCTTATAATATAATATATTATGTGAATAATAAAATATAATTGTAATTTAAATAATTCATAAAACAGTTTTGAATAAACAATAATATATTTTGATATATTTTTTTATTCATAAAAAGAATAATGGAAAAATATTATACATGTAATAATGCAAGAGGGGCGAGATATAATTTTTTACACTAGGCACAAGTAGCAATAATGAAAACCATTAACCATTTTTGTATGTATACTTTAAACCACTATGTAGGTATTCTGTAATAGATTGAGTGAAGATTCAACCCTAAAAAATGTCATTATTTAGCATTCCTAGATGTATATAGCATATCCATCATATAAAGTACACATTATATTTACCGAATCCCTGTATCATTAATGATAAAAAAAATACGTCGACTAGAACATATTATAGCGGTACATCGTGACAAACAAAATAGTAATTGATCGAGAAAGTCACAAATACCTATGAGTTGCATAAAGTTTTCATCCCAATAATCTATTATACGTTGTATATAGTTATACATGCATTGTATGTATAAGTAACATTTACCATTTTCAAACAATCTAAATAACGAGTATCGTATAGGTATAATAGCTATAGAAATCACATAACATTAAAGCACACTAAGTTAAAGTAGTTGAGCTTAATTTGAATGCCCATTGATTATTTTAACAACAATAATATTACCATTATTGATGAGTAAACAATATTTTATGAACAAAAATATTTACGAAGATAAAAGATATCTGGATTTGAATATTTGTATATCAAACATTACAATAACAACATTATTAATCATTGCGTTAAAATATTTAAACATCCATTGTTCTATAACACTACACTAAATTGTTAACAATACGTCTTTATATTTTCTAATTTGAAGTTAACGACATTTTTAGATTTAAAATTTAAGAAATATTTTTGTAAAACAATATCGCTAAGGTGTTTTTATTACTAATTTACACTTTCTGGTAAATACAAATATTTTTATTCGTTTTCAAATACAATAGTAAAACGCGCAAACTATTATTATACAAAATATAACGTATGTACCATAAACGTAATAACTTAAAAAAATACGTTAACAGTTAATTTAAATGCATATATACACTGAATTATAACGCAATGCGGTGTTTTTTTTTAATAAAATCTAAACATCTTAATTTTTTTTTAAATCAAGTTTACTCAATATCTAATCAGGGTTACGCCGGTTACGGGTAAAAAAAAAGTAATAAGTTAACACTGATATTATTCACCTGGCTGAACATAATTTGGTAATATGAGAGTCCGGAAGCACGTAAGCATTAATTGGTTCAGAGTATTCATTGCTACAACTCAACATTAGATCATCGCCGTTTTCGCTTTTCGTAACCCTGGAACATACAATGAGATTATATTTTAATACATTTTAATTTGGAGCAAAAATAATGTGGTCATGTATACGTATACACAAATTGTATAATACAACAAAACAAAGTATGGCTAGTATAAATGATAACTGCTCAGATAGTAATATAATTTAATAAATTAAATAAAATATCTAATAGGTACCATAAACGGATTCAAATGATAACTCCAGATATCCCATGCCAAGCCCTAAATGTGGGAGTCGAAAAATTCAAATTTCAGTTACGAATACTGAGTATATTCATGATGACTGCCCACGTCGATCGTAATTACTACTACCAATACCTGCAGGTAGGTTTCCGAGGACTATTAAACCATTTAAGATCATTATATTTAAGAAACCATTCATCATTGTACGGACGTCATAACACTAAATCCTTTCTTTTCTCCGTTATTATTATTTTTTTGTATTTTTTTCCATGAACATTTATATACTCAATATAAATGAGGAATTATTCATTTTTTTTCAATAAAATATTATTATATTGCATGCGCCAAGTGGAACTAATGCCAATATTACGAGTATAATACCAAATACCATGACTGCAGCTGTGCATAGTCAAAGGAAAACGCTATACTAATATTATACACTTGCTGGTCGTATGTTACATATAAGTACTTAAGTTAAATTCAGAAAACACCAAAAAACGAAAAGCTTCAGACAAATATATGACAATTTATTCTTATTATTATTTTCAATGCTCTGCAATGTACTGGTATTTCAAAAGTAATAATGTAATAAAGACAATTTACAGGTACGAATGATTTGAGAGTTAGTGGTTTATATTTAATTTGTCGGTAAATCGAGATACAAGAGATATACGAACGACGATGATTCCAGATATGATCTATGAATTTGACCTCAACAACAATATAATATTATAATGTAACTTGTGAAACCCACGTAAAGACTAACAAGTTTGTCTACTTAATAAAAGTATCAAAATTACACGAGCAATGTTATGTAGTTCGCATAAAAATATTTTTTACGTCTCCATTATCTACGTTTATAAACATAAACATCTGCTGTTTTCTTATTTTTCGACAAAAAACAATTGTTATGTAATTGTTATTGCAGTCTACAGCGTTTTATTGAATTTTTACGTTTAATATAACAAATGAACTTTGTCAAAAATATTATTTTAAATGGAACAAAGGAACAACATGTTATTAAAATCATAAAAGCATGAAAATTGTAAAAGAAAAAGCGTAAATGGATTTTTAAAATAAACAACAACATAATATATTATATTTTGTAAGTAGTCAGTTGTTATAAATGTTATTTTAAGTATACTATTGTTTATTTGTTAACTACAATTATAATTTGTTTTATAAAAATCAATGCAAATTGAATTGTTAACCTTAACTTAAAAGTAATAAAGTTGTAATATTTATATAAATTTTATAATATTTTTTAATATATAAGCGATTAAACTCTATATTATAATTCATATATTAATAAAAATATTAAAATAATATTATTTGATTGAAAATATTATGTAAAATATTAAATAATACAAATAGGTACATCTAAATATTACTTTCATAAACATATTGTTATATTTAAGAGTTAATATTAAATTAATTTTAGTTATTAGAGATAGGTATTATAAGGTTGAGCTTTAACACAAACGCAATTTTAGAACCTACCACTTACAAGGTATATATATCAACATAATATTATATAGGTATACAAAAACACGTGCTTAAAATATGATACGTATTTGAATTTAAAATAAGTACCTACATGTAATATAAAAATTGTATTTCTCGTTTTAATAATTATGTATGTACAAACCCACTCTAAGGTTGATAAAATCAAACAAAAATGAAAAGCTAAAATATCTCATATAAATTAAAAATCATTCTTGCATAATCCCGAGTTCGTGCATCGCATAGTTGTCAACGCCCATCACTATCATAACTACCTTCTTATGTCAAATTCTCATATCTCTTATTTACAATTTATAATTAACAGCTCGAAATCATCTAGTATAATGGTATGTTATGATTTATATTAAATACTAATATACCTACTAAACAGTATAACCAAATCTAAAGTATTTGAAAATACGATTCTACGTACTTGATTTAAAAAAATATAATTTAACTCAGAGTTTTAACTAAAACATAGACCGATTATACAGTATATTACTATATTATAATACCTACCATCCAATAATATAATATATTAAAATTATATTATATTGTATATTAATTGGCTTATAAATTATTTTATGGATAACGAAAACATCTATACGACGTATATTATTTGTTGATCTATAAACATATCTAAAAAGCTAAACATGTATATATGTTTACATGTTAAATATATTATTTTAAAATATTTCCCATGTTGATAAATAATTTACGATACTAAGAAACTGTCTGAGAAAATCTATATGAATGGTAACTATAATAATATTATGATCCGTATAATCTTTAAGCACGTTTGTTTTAATAACTAAAATTAATATTATGTAAACATTAGTAATCGATTTCCTAAATATTCTTAAAAAGATATACGAATTGTTTAAATCTATCTGTCATCACTTAAAAAATATTTCTAATATAATCATCAATAACCAAAAAAATTTAAACGTTAATAAATAATTACAAGAGTGTTAAAATTATATAAATTAAAATTTAGGTATGTCTTTACTAATACGACTGTATAATAGAATCTCATAATAAAATGCAATTAATTTAATAGTTCAAACAGTCTACCACAAAACAATGTTCAAATCTTCATTAATGATTAAATAATAACGCTATTTGGATATTTCAAATCGTTTTTCAATATAGTTACAATGTTACATTGTATCAAATAAATACAGTCGTAGTCGTTATAAAAGAAAATATGACTACCTATATAAACAGTACAGCTGTATCGGAATCACGGAGATCTAATCACGATAAACTATTTGCAGCTATATGTGTTCGGCAGATGAATCGCTATTATTATATAATTTGATCGTATGGAAATAATAACACGTAGCGGTAACGGTTAATGATATTGTATATAGGTATGTACACGAAATTCGACTATGATAGTGGTCTTTAAAATGTACCAACGATAATAATAATAAAACATGATAATAACATAGACATATATAATATTTAAGTGTGATGTTTATATCAGAATAAGCGTAGGTACGTTATCCATATTTTTATACCGCGGTTATTAACTAAATGACCGTGTATTAAAAAAAATATGATAAGGTATATAATCAAAGAGTATTGCTATTCACATACATAACGTAGGATAGGCTTATGAAAAGTGATTGAAGAAAGTATAAATCTAAATTTATTTAGCATGCCCCTTACTATACATAGAGAAAAAATAATATTTTGACATGTTATTAATATTTAAGGCAATACCGACAATCCACTAAATATTATAATAAAATGACTGTACCTAACATAACTACTTTGCCCTGCTGTAGCTCATTTTCTAAGACAGAACAAAACTTTTGATTAAAATAGCAGATAGACGTGTTAACTTTAAAATTATATTCAAATTTCACAAAAGTTATATCTCTTTGGAAAAATATACGTACATTGTGCATACAAAGTATTAACAAGTATACAAAGTATTAATAATATTGCACTACCAATTAACAGCTAGTATTGTGTTAATGCATGGTTATTTAACTATTGAATAAAAATATATAGTTTAATTTTTACAAAAGCGACTTAACTATAAAAGTAAATCAGTATTAATAATAATAGTTATAACAATACAAAATTTTGGCGCCAGACACCAGAAATGTCTGGAGTCCAGTGAAAGCCAACGATTGTCTGTATCAATCAATAGAATCTTTTCATCACTACTTTTATTTGTATATTATTAGGTTACCCAATTATTATTCACCCATAAAAATAATAAACAAAATAGAAGACGCTTTCTGGTTCATATAAGTTCGAACTTCTCACAAAATGTACACATTTATTATTATGATATTCTATAAAAATATTATTTATGAAAAAAGTAATGTTTTATGTAATACCATCTTTTCTTAAAATTATTCATCTAATATCTAAATTATGTTAATAGTGTTAATACTTAAATTATTTCCAAGTATGTTTTATTTTGATATTTTATAATTTATAATAATATATAATTATTTTTATCAGATGTATTATTAATATACACCATTATAAAATATCAGAAAAAACTTCAAAAAATTGTATTCATTAAAAAATTAAAAATACCAATACAACATTTTCCATTGGGTTTAATTCATGTTAAAAAAAAATTGTTATACTAGTAGTGTTAGCTGTACCTTGTCAATGAGTATATATCACTGTAATGGATTTGTTATTTAAATTCATTAATAGATAATTTCATACCAAAAACGTATACATCATTATGATCGAAGACGATTTTTTAGCTTATATTTAAGTAATTTATTTTTCCATCAGTAGTACGGTAGATTGAACTAATATTTTCTAAAAACAAATAGTTTATATTATATAATAGCTACACTATTACACTAACGTTATTTTATACAATATAATTAGCTATTATTAATTAATATCTATTTATAAACCAATACCAACTATCAAGTGAATAGATTTAAGCTATAAACTATAAGTAAACAGCATAATATTAGTCTAATATTTAAAAAAATTAAAAAAAGGCGTTAATTATAGAAAATAATTAATGACGTATTAACAAGACAAGTTCTCATTCAATAAAATTGCAACAAAATTATTAAAATCATTATTTTTCATACACATTATCACTTGTATCAACATTTTAACTTCAAGCAATTACAAAATAATTGTAAACATGTATTTTAGATATTTTTAAACTGCTGTAAGAACAACTTAGGTATGAAAAATCTTGAATTAAATTTTCAACTTTTTGTCAAAGCATAAACTTGTTTGTCAATACGCATTTATATATATATATGTTTAAGTTAAAATAAATAGAAACTTTAAAATACCTAATATAATAGCATAAAAATGACTAAAATATTTTGATTCTTTAATTATATCATGTTTAAAAAATGTTAGTAGGAATATTTGGTGAAAATTGAAGTCTCTTCATTCATTATTCAATAAATTATGTAGGCACAAAATAAATCAATATTTTTTTATTTTTAAAATATTTGAAAAATAAATCGTTGTCCGTAAATTGTTGAGGTGAATATTCCCTACGATTTAGGAAAAAATTAAGAATTTTACTGTTTCTAAATGTAATGCGAGGCTCACATAAAATACACACAATTTTAATAAAGCCGTATATGTACCATTCATCGCTTAACTCAGAATTCTAAGTATTTTAACAATCTAAGAAATATAATATAAAAAAATAAAAAAGAAGGCGGACTTTGTCTCTCAACGTCCACCTCCAATTCAAACACTGCTGATTTACATGCATTTAACTTCAAAATTCAAAAAGAACAACATGAAACTGAATCAACAATCGAACCGTTGATTTCAAATAAAGTAGGTATTCAAGAAAAAAAAAAGTGTGCTAGTGGGTATCGCTCTGCTGTATAGTAGAGATAGAGAGTAGGTCACTGGTCACTATAATGGATGTGTTAAATTTGAATGCAATTACTGGTATCATTGTATACGAAAAACGATTCTGAACGGAGATGATTTGTCAGTCAATGATAATTAGTTGGATATATTATATTATTACCTATAATATTTAAATTCTAATATATCATGATTTTACGCGATTTCGTAAAAAATTAAATTTAATATGCTCATAAAATTTTTTCTATATTGACGCTGGAATTTTTTTTTATAGTTACTTGAAGGAAAACTTATGGATAACCTTGTATTAGATTTTCGAACCTTAAGTATAAATCACAAAAATTTTATGAATTTTCAACTTTAAAATTCCTTGCAAATTTTTGCGATTTTGATATATTTCATAAATATTTTAACTTAAAATACTTATAAATAAAAATTGTGACTAACAATTTTTGATTTTTTTTTTTTTACTACGATAAGTTCAACTTATAATAAACCTTGTATTAAATTTTAAACATTTTTTTGAAAGCCAAATTTTTTTTATTGGCATTTTAAGAAAAAAAACTTTAAAAAAATCAAAAATTTCAATTGTCTATAAGTAGCTTAAAAAAATTCTAAATATTTTGAAAATTTAATCATAAATAGATAACACTAATATAAACATTTGGTGAAAATTTCAAGTATTTTCAATGATTCGTTCGTTTTTGAGTTACAGCAAAATTAAAAAATCGATTTTGTCAAAAAGTGGTTATGCGTAAAAATTCCCGTTTTTCCGTAATTTTTTCAGGGTTTTTCCCGACGCTTTTGAAAACTATTGAAAATTTTTTACTTTTGACCCCCCCCCCCCCCAAAGTACCAACCAGATGAATTTTCCTTTTCAAAGAGGGGCTGAAGTCAAAAATCGAAGCATTATTACTACTCCAAAAAGTGATGACAGACACAAAAAAAAAAAAAAAAAAACACACATCATTGTAAAATCAATACATTCATCACTCCGTTCAGAATCTAATAAAATAGTTATTCAAGATGAAAATAAGTAAAAATATAGAAACTTTGAAACAAATTTGGTAATTCAATTCAATATAATTACAAAAATGAATATAAAATTCCAGTTTTAATTAATATAACACTACATAAAAATACGATCATAATCCATTAAATATTAAACCAAAATTAGATAATTAAACATTTTTTTTTAAATTACCAGAACTGATATTTTGATCACATTATATTATATTACATTGATTCATTTATTTTAAAAATATATTATATGCTATAAAGATAAGTACTTTAATCAATACATAGTTAATATTAGTTATATAATATATTATATTAAATATATTTTATAATAAATTATTGAATTATATTTTATACAATAAACGTCAATGCTGCATCGTAAATATTAAATTATTAACCCACTAACATATAAACTAGCAACTTTAATAAAACATTACCAAAGTAAACTTCAATTTTTTAACTCGTAAGGCAAAGTACAAATCCATGTCAAAGATAAGGCACTAAATAATTCATAGAACAAACGCATAGTAAACGAGATACTTTGGGGTTCTTTCCACTAGATAAATATTAGATTATATTTTTAAATAATGTATAAATTTAATTTTAAACATTATTTAGCAAGCTACGAATAATATTATCAGTTGGTTCTGAAAGTGAAAAATAAGATAAAACCTTTAATAGTTAAAATTTTAATGTACAAACATAACTTATTTGAATAAAAACGAATTTTTATTAAGACATTTTAATATTCCATTAAAAAATATCAAAAATATGATGTATATTGTACGTTTTGAAAAATATTTCAGAGCAACATTAACCAAATTTGATAATTACGAAATAAGGAATAATATATAATATTAATTAAATTAGAAAATAAAATGATGATTGCATTACTGCATCTTAATAATTGTTTATTGCTTAATACAAATTTTTAATATGAATTAGATCGATTATATATAATAATTCACTTTAATAGTAGTCACAATTTATATAACAACTACACTTCTTCATAACGTTTTATATACCTACTGTATGTTCATGTTAGGAGCGGTACGCCGGTACCATCTTAAGTCAATTCCTGCACTCATTGATCAGTTATTACTCTTACTCTAATAGGAAACTGGTTCTGATAGTTAAAGAATAGAGATAACCATGCTTGACAAGTTTTCATCGTAAAATTAATACACTCTCAACTTGAACTGGGTTTACTATAGGTACTTAAGTTCAATATAATATACTAAAAATATAGGCAAAAATGAAATTTTTTCAACAAATTTTAAAAATAAAATAAATTTAGTGGTTTTCATTAAATCTAATCTGATACATAGTGACAATTAAATATATTATCAAGAAATTGAATACGATGATAAAATGTTTAAATTAATTGGATATATTTTATTCAAAATCATATTATAAGCACGCATCGATACATTTAGTAAGCTAATTTTTATTTTTATCCTCTAAAAATTATATATTGATTACATAATTACGTACTGATACATACATATTATAAAAGCATAGTTTAACATAAAATAAATTTAAACATTAAATACTTTTTTAATAGTCACCCAAACATATATTAACGATTTTTGTAATTTGACGTCAACAATTTCAATTAGTACCAAATATAAGATCTTATTTAATATTACCAACATAACTCTTCCCTACCGTGTTAATTATTCATTTAAAAATATATCGGTTAGGCATTATATAAAAATTTCAAAATAATTAGTGATATTATACAACAGAATAACAATATGTATATTTAAATTAAGATATAAATTTTATCAAAGACTGACACAGAACAAACAATGAAAAGGATCATTTTACTTGGATAATTAGCATGTCATAAATTGGCTGAGAAAACAACTAGTGAATTTCATATTTTTAAACTAATTTATTTCTAATGAAAACATATTTCTAATTATTGATGTATTAACAAGTACTTCTATTATAAATTAATAATTATTATAATATATAAGTATATAGTATAAATTGGATTGATAATAGTATTTTGAAATACTTTATGTTTGCTTTTATTTATCTGTATAATACTGTAAAGAAATAACGTATGATAGTTCTTATGGCTAGCTATAATTTGGACCACAATATCATCAAACTATATACATTTCCCACAGAAATGCACAGAAAAGCTTCAAGATCGTTTTTTTATTTATTTAAAATATTTCTTTCTCCGTTAAATATTAAGTTATAGTGATAGCTGAATATTTGATTATAATATTATTCTCGTGTTTACTAACTACAATAGAACATAAAAACCACGGATATTATAATACGTAGACATAGACTGCTGAATGTACCTAATATATACTGTAAGTCTATAAATGATAGTGTATTTACGTACATGCAACGTTTTTAATATATGTTTTATTATTAAAATATTTAATACTGGTATAATATATAACGGAGCGTAATCAAATTTGGAATTTTAATGTTTTAAATTACTTAAAATCATTGATCATTATTTTATCATTACAGGTAATTATTTTCAATAAAAAACTGAATAATAGGTAGAATATATTATATTGTGTACATTTTAAGTCCTGAATGAAGATGTGTAGGTATATAATATATATAAGTGTAAAAAACTACGTTGCATGTGGTATTGCGGTTTAGTTATTAATTATTATATAACAAGATTGAGTAGAGTAGTATATAATACTGCAGTTATTCAATGATATCCAACTTAGGACTTACGATCATTTAAAAGAGAGCTATTGAATAAAAACTCACTGAGTCAATAGATAAAAACATTATAAAGATACAACAATAATGCAATGAAAATACCTCTTGTGCTGTGCGTGTTAAAAATATCACGGAGAATGTCATCTGCAATGGTAGAGAAACTAGATGGACGTAGGTATATACATCAGTTGTATGTTTAATATACATTTTATTCATGACATTATGTCCTGTGTAAGTATAATAAAAGAAAAAAATAACAAAACCTCGAAAAAAATATTATACTCAGTTTTATACGTTTTACGTGATTATCACACTAAGTCGTGTCGTAGCAAACTAGCAAATAATAGAGTAACATGCTTGTGTAACGGATTCTAAAGGAATTTTCTCAATGACACATTATTCGTATAAACGATTTATATTTTATTTCCAAGCAATGAAAATAGGTAGAAATATTGAATAGTAACTATATTTTATTTTAAGAAACTCTTATTATTAAGGCAGATAATATGATATACATGCAACTATATGATCTAATAATTAATAAAACGCCATTTAGCATTGTACTTATTTGCTATAAAGCACGTATCACATTAAAAAAAAAAAAGTTATTTTATGATACAAAAAAAAAAAACGTTTAGATGAAAAAAAACTGTAAAATTACAATCGTTTGATTTAACATTCTCAAATAGTATAATTTGCAAGCGTATTATATAGTATTGTCCCCTTAGAATAGAGTATATTCGTATATTTTGTATAACTAAAATATTGCATTCAAATTTAAATATCTAGCATATCAAGTGGTTATTTCAAACCAGTAACAAAGCTAAAAAAACAGAAAATTATTTAAATATAATAAATAAAGATATTTTTCAATCAAGAATATAAAATACAATAAATTTTCTAATCACAATATTCTGGTATGTAATTAAATCTTAAAGCAGTTTTTATTAATTAATGATAGGTACTGGCGAAAATGTTATTGTTGCTCTATTGTGGTAAACATAATAACTATACATGATTCTGTTAAAGTTTAGTGTCAAAGAAAGGTAAATGTTGTTTTCTATAAAGTTTTGGATGATGTCCCACATGTTTAAAACACCAAAACATGGGTCGAATCCAAAATAGACACACGTTATAGTATCGCCCTTTAAACGAGTCTATGCCGGACGCCATGTCGTCTCGGTTCAAGTAATAAGCCACTCTACTCATCTTTCCGAAGCGTGAAAGAATAATGGACAAATGAAAAAAAAAAAATAGGAACGTAATGCTTTGTTAGTCTCTCGTAGCTGTAAACGATGCGGTTAATAATTTTTTTTTTAGTTTTGCGGTTTTTTCAACATTTTTAAAATAAAGTTTTAACAATGCTATAGGAGTGTATCGATTGTTACATAATGTTGGTGGCATAAATCACACACTATTAGGAATTGGTCGAATTCTTGAAGTAAAACGAATGCACCATACCCTCGGAGACGGGATCAACACTAAATGGTCTTCAGACTGAACCTCGTGGAAGGTCGTTTACGGTCTGGCAGATATCATTAAAAGAATAAAATATAATAAAATATACTACAATTTATAATATTGATAGATACGAAACTTAAGCATTCCATTACTACGATAAAACTAATGAAAATTAATTGCATTATTTTTGTATCAATATTACACAATTATTTAAGACAGACGTGGCAATAATCTAAATTAATTATAAACACTCAACTTTTAAAAATTAAAATATTTTTAAAAAGATTAAAAGATTTTTTAAAGTTATTAAACAATTTAAAAGATATAAATTTCAAATTTCAAGCGTTTCTAATATTTTATAACCCAAATAAAACCAAGGTTATAATGTTAAAACTTATGTTATAAGTATCTTTCAAAATAAATAGCCTTATAAAATCGAAATTTTAGTTAAAAATTATAATTTTAATAATAAAAGATAAAACTCGAAATCAATTTATTTTATAAGAACTACAATATTTAAATAATTTATATGAAAATTAATTGGTAATACAAACCTACACAAATACAGTATTAAAAATACAGTTGGATATTCAGTAAAATTTGAATAACTTGAGACAAAATGAACAAAAAAAAATGTATATAATATGTGTTTAAGCATGTTTGGATTGTCAAAGTATAAAAACACAATAAAATAAACTGTACCTATAAAAATTGGAAAATGCATGCAAAAGAATATATTTTTATTTTATCTATACAATATTAATTTACATTCACTAAACATTCAGATTTACTTTATCAAAATATAGGTGCCTATTTAAAGGATGCTAACAATGTTTAATTTAGAATAAATAATATAAGTCGATGTAATACAATTCTCAAACAAAATTTAATAGAAAGCTAAATTACTGATATTTAGTAATTTTACACGTTAGCAGCAGCGGATAAAAAAAAATACTTAACAGTTCTATACGTATGTATCACTAAATTAAACCAAGTATGACAGTCTTTGCTGCACCTAGGTAGGACGGACAACAATGGCATCCGCGTGGGCTTCTCGACACACAAACAAAACTCGAGATTAGTAAACACACTACCAATAAACTATGTTAATATAACATACTATTATGGACGTAATAATGATAATAATATTTATTAATTTTATAGACAATCGTAATAGTGTTTATAGGGTCTATATATGTCAATGTTTTCAATTACAGATTTATTATTGTATTTTAATTTGTATATACTATATACAACGAGTAATTTATAAGCTATAATAACTGTCACACATGTAATATTATATAACAATATTATATCAAGACGGAATCTGACTTTATTATTTAAGTTGAGTTAAGCTTAGTCCTTTTCGAGACTCCACACAAAAATAAAATTATAATAATATCTGATTAAATGAATTACAAATTATAGAAGTAGGTACCTTGAAATAACTAATAATAGAAAATTAACAATACTTTTATATAAAAGATTTAAAAATAATTTTTTAACTAAGAAAAAAACTAATCATACATTTTATTGTATTTGTTATTTACACAAATTACGGTCAGTCTAAATAACTACACAAATAAATAAATATCATGTATTACAAAGGTGTTAAATCTGAACACCTGTAGCGTACAAACTATCTGTTTTCGGCCTATATGTATATATATATATACATTACAGTATAAAATGATCAACGCAAGATACTCTGGTTTCTTTCTCTTTTTATTGTGTGGCGTATGCCCGCCCATATGTTTCACGTCATTTGTTAACGGCTAATGGAATTTTTATCGAGTTGCTTGATGGATAAGGTGACGGTCGACTAATCATTTTCGAACTAACCTATTGCCTACTAAACAACTATTAACGGCAATACGACTACTACTGCATGTGTTATTATTAAATTGTCAAAATGTAAGTATCTACTATCTACTCTTACATAGGTTACATACAAAACTTACGAAATTTTTAAACATTTTTCGATTAAATTCTTAGTCAAAGGCTTAAAAAACGGACATCACATATTATATAAAGCTCATCATCCCACGATTGCAATATTACATAAAACCGGTAGATATGAATTTATAACTACTCAACTCTTGGAGAAGAGTCTACTTCAAACGTTTCAACTAAAATAAAAAAAATTTCAAATATTAATCACACCAAGTAATGTTCAAAAATGGGTTTCATAGTTTACCACACCATAAAATTAGAAAATAAATAATATTATTAGTCAACATTTTAAAATATCTATGTTTTTAGAATTATAATTTTATATCGAAGTATTTTATTCGTGGAAAAATGTATTAAAAAATAACAGCAGCTTTATAAGTACGAATCCTCTTTTAATTGGGTCCGATTTTCAATTACTATAACATACTTAATAGTTTTTGAAGTTTAAAATAAACACAAAATAAAATGTTATAATACAGTATTATAAAGCATTAATGCATTACATAATCAAAACAGTATTGTATATGAACAAAACAAAATATTTCCTTCATTCTATCTATTGAAACGAATAACTAAAAATCCACCTAGCGTTCTGGTTGAAATTTTATACAAAAATTCACTATCAAAATTTTATTAAAAAAAAAAAAAAAAAAAACGGGTAAGTGGGTATCGCTATGCTGTATATTAGGGGTTGGGGTGGACCTCAGGCTATGGCCTATGGTTAGGTTAAATTTGAATGCGATGATAGGTATCATTGTATACGAAAAACGATGTTACTGAATAATGTGAGTTGTTATCACAAACCGGAAACATTTGTCTAAAAATAAAATAATAATTATAAGCTTTTAATTGTATAAATATCAAATAAGTACAACAAAAAATTTCTTTAAAAGACATTTTACTAGGAAATAATCACAACAAGCTACCAATTAAAATAATAATTTCAAAGTGAAATCTATTTGTATAAATTAAGTTCTGACTCAATAATCTATCGCAGTTCAAATAAAATATTACAAAAATATATATAATATAATTTATAAACACTAATCACAAGTAATTTATTAAAAGAAATTAAAAAAAAAAAATAATTAAACTGATAAATTAAGAATTTACAATACAATATTTTTATTGTCAAAATAATGAATGCATTGTAAACTAATAACCCAAGTTGTTAAAGCTGTGCCAAGAATAATTATACTAAAACAAATATATAAAAATTAAAGCACGTTTTTTTAAACCAAGTAATAATATATTATTAAGTATTAGGTTAATGAAAAATATAAATAATTACTAAAAGTCCTATTAAAAAAAATGAGTCACATCGCATATCAAAACGATACATTAGTAAACATTTAAGATTTGTATAATTATGTTAAAGTTTAATTTTAAAATTAATATTTTAAAATATGTACCTATTATGCTCTACTTTAAACAAACCAATTTAATTTAAAAAAGCGGGTAAATGGGTATCGCTCTGCTGTATATTAGGGGACGGGGTGGACCTCGGACTATGGTAGGTTAAATTTGAATGCAATGATAGGTATCATTGTATACGAAAAACGATTCTGAACGAAGATGATTTGTCAGTTTAGGATATATTATATTTAAATATTGTCATATATTCTATTTTGAAACAAATAGTATGGTTACTATATTATGTTACTATAGTTACTTTATAGTATCTGTTTATTAATAAAAAAAGTATTTAGCAACATACGCATAATGAGAGTATGAAATTTAATTTAAATTTTGACATATTTCGTATAAATTCGAACTTTAAGCACTTATAAAAAAAAACGATTTCGGATTTTTTTTTTATCACTTTAAGAACAACTTATAAGAAACCTTGTATTAAATTTTCAAGATTTTCTGGCCACCCAAAAAATTTTTATCGGCATTTGAAGAAAAAAAACTTAGAAAAATCGAAAATTTCAATTGTCTATAAGTAGCTTAAAAATGGTCAAAATATTTTGAAAATTTAACTGTAAAGAGATAACCTTATTATAAACATTTGGTGAAAATTTCAAGTATTTACAATAATTCGTTTTTGAGTTACAGCAAAATAAAAAAATCGATTTTGTCGAAAAGTGGTTTTTCGTAAAATTGCCGTTTTTCTGTTACTTTTTTTTTTGTTTTTCTCGATTTTTTTGAAAACTATTTGAAAATGTTTACTTTTGACTCCCTAAAGTACCAACTAGATGAATTTTCCTATTCAAAGAGGGGCTGAAGTCAAAAATCGGAGCTATTACTGCTCCAAATGTTGTCGTCAGACACAAAAAAAAAATCACACATCATTGTAAAATCAATACATTCATCACTCCGTTCAGAATCTAAAAATGAAAATAAAGACTTCTTATACAGTCACGCTTTTAAGCGTTTTGATTTTAACCTCCAATTGTTATTCAATAACTACAGTGCATCGAGAATAAGTAGTAGAGATGTCATAAAAAAATTAATGCAGTTGTATTTTTTGGTGATCTTTTCTACAGCAAAATAAAAATTAAATATCCCGCAAAAATAAAAAAATATTTATATTTATAAAGGTATTTAAGTAAATACTTTAGATAGTCATTATATTACATGATATATTTTTCTTGGTAATTATATAAATCAAATAATAAATTATAATATTTTTTATAGACTCACTTTTCTGTGATCTACCGGAACGAATTTATCATACTGTTTGAATTCGGTCAAGAGTGTTTTTTATTATCATACAACAATCCAAGGATAACAACATATCTCAAAAATATTCTACATTATTAAATTATCTGAAGTATCGTACATAAACAATATGTAAAACATAATCGAGTTGTAATCATTTCCTTATTTATAATATATTCATTATTACCTATGTGTAAAATAATATTACATTACATTGGATGTAAAATTAATGCGATATATTTCCGATTACAAAGTATGATTAATCCAGAAAAATGTTTGTGCTAAATAGTTTATAATATAGAGGATTCAAACAATGTATTTTACAGTATAAAAGTGGTTTAATAATTTTTTCTTATTTGTAAATTTAATTTAAAAAAGCGGGTAAGTGAGTATCACTCTGCTGTATATTAGAGGGTGGGGTGGACCTCGGACTAGGGTAGGTTAAATTTGAATGCAATGATAGGTATCATTGTATACGAAAAACGATTCTGAACGGAGATGATTTGTCAGTCTAGGATATAATATACTTAAATATTGTCATATATTCTATTTTGAAACAAATTCAAACATTTAAGTAAAAGTTTCAAGATCTTACGTTTAGTAATTTTTTAAAAATAACAAAAATCGAAAACTATTTATTAGTAAAACGTTATTTTAAGTCAAAATATTTTGAAAATCAAATCACGTAAATTAAATGGCAATCTGAATAACTGGTAAAATATTCAAGTATTTACGACTTATACTTGAGTTATACTATTTGAATAACAACAGAAAATATCAAAAATCGTTTGAGGCTAAACCGTTATTTAACGCGGTTTTGTAAAAATTTAAATTTCAAACACTCCTAAAAATTTTTTGTCTTAGTCCGGTAGAGTTTTTTTTACAGATATTTGAAGAAAATTTTATGAAGAACCTTGTACCAAATTTTCAAAACTTAGTTATAAAAGAAAAAATTTTTACGATTTTTCAACCACTAAATTACTTGCAAATTTTCACAATTTTGACATATTTCGTATAAATTCGAACTTTAAGCACTTATAAAAAAAAATAATGATTAACGATTTCGGATTTTTTTTTATCACTTTAAGAACAACTTATAAAAAACCTTGTATTAAATTTTCAAGATTTTCTGGCCAGCCAAAAAATTTTTATCGGCATTTGAAGAAAAAAAACTTAGAAAAATCGAAAATTTCAATTGTCTATAAGTAGCTTAAAAATGATCAAAATATTTTGAAAATTTAACTGTAAAGAGATAACCATAATATAAACATTTGGTGAATATTTCAAGTGTTCAAATCGATTAGTTTTTGAGTTATAGCAAAATAAAAATTCGATTTTTTTGAAAACTGTTGGAAAATGTTTACTTTTTACCTCTATAATGCACCAAGGATATCCACTTTGCCATCGGAAACCATCCCCAAATTTGAAATTGAAGCATTATTTCGACTAGTTATGCTGTACACAGACACACAAAAAAAAACACACATCATTGTAAAATCAATACATTCATCACTCCATTCAGAATCTAAAAGATGTTTAATGTTAGCATACGCCTGAAATTACAATTAATTTCAAATTTTAATTTTATTTAATACCTTATGTATAATATATACAAGTACCTACGAGTAAATAAAAAAAAATATAGAAACAAAAAATGAATCACTTAAATCCATTATAGTGCATACATATTTCAAAGTCTAACATATTAGCATATCAGAAGTTCGAGAATAAAAAATAAACTGACAGTTAAATTTTTTTCAGTTTTTAAATTTATTGGTAGTCAGTTAAATATGAAATTGTTAAAGAATAATATATTTTAGGTATACAGGTATAGTGTATAATAAACCGAATATACAAAAGAAAAAAACTAAATATTATTATAAGATCAATAAAAATTAATACAATCAGAATTATATACACGAATTAAATCAATTTGAATTCTTGCACTAATCGTAAATGAACGAATAAATCAACTTCTGACTTCACTACCAATAATAATAATATCGAAACAAGTGTGAATTATCATAATAAATAAAACACCATTAACAAGGCCGTATATAATTTTATGTAAATAATGAATAATGAGATGAAGAGGGAGATATTGATATACAAACTCACGATTAATTTCCCAATAACCACATTGATTCAGAAGTTCGCACAACAATGCTTGACTAATCCCTGAGAATATTGTTAAATACTATACTTACGTAATCGTCACAGATAGTTTCAAATCGAAAGCTAATGAAATTATTATTCTACAATACAAGCCTTTGTGTAAACAATAAGTAAGTCAGGATACGGAACTGTGGGAATTTTCATTTAATTTATAGGTTTTTTTTTTTTATTATTTTATTCTTTTTAGTTTCGTTACGGTAATTTTGTTTATATCTGCAACTCGTTTGAAAACAATGGACACTACTTGTATACCAAGGTTTATAAGGAAGTGTATGAAAGAAACAATGTTTATAGATAGTTAAAGATACACCGTGAAATTCGAGAACAAATTGATATTCAATAATATAAAATAGTTTGTACTTTTAAGAAATAATAATATTGTGTTAATAGTGTTTAGGGAGCTAAATCAATACAACTAACCGCACAGTGTTCCAAAATTCATAATATTAAAAAGTAATAAGCGAATAGGTACCGTTCATTTAACAAACAATACAGTTATTTAAACAGTAAATAGTAATACATACCTATACAGTATACAATGTATAATAAACTTTATAATAGCATATATTATTATTACTTACTACAGTACTGCCTATATACATACTATATATACATATTATCCACAATACATATTAATCACCGTTAACACATTTGCTCATAAAAAACTAGTTTTTACAAAAATATTAAATAGTTAGGTACATTCATAATCACATACGCATTTTATATTAACTATTTGTACATAATAGTTGTATTTAATAATTAATAATAAGTAATAATGCATCAAATAGCTGTCATATCATATTCCATAGTATTTTATACAATAATTGTAAACGTCAATTTATTATATCCATGGATGAGTTACATGACAAACAGAGAAAAAAATAATTAATTTTAATATAAACAAGCTCATTTTTTTCCTATTAATGCGTAGGTATGTCACTTCGTAGAAATGTGAAATAATGTGATTATTTTTGAAATTACCTATACGTATTATCAAAATCATTCAATTTATATTTAGTAATATATTGCTATCGTTATAATATGTAATATATATATATATATATATATCATATACATAAAATATAAGTACGTCTAGCACAATCAGTAAACAATAAAATGACAACAAATCATAGATATATATTATTATTTTAGCGGCGTGTGCATAATATTGATTACTTCACGACTTAAAACAAACAATTACACATCAAAATCGTGATTATTATTTTTCCTGTTAACTCGTGCCAATTTACATCACTTTATGTGCCAAAATACAATAAATAAGAAATTAAGGTTGATCAGCAAAACATAATTAATGACTCGATAAGCATTAAAATATCGCAATCGTCCATATAATTCTAAGCATTTCATGACTATAATAAATCGTACATTAAAAAAATTGAAATCAAAAAGTGTCATTTATAATCCTTGTTTATCTACGTTTAAATAACAACATGAATGATTTCAAAAGAATTTTGTACTTTGTAGTGAATAATATACGTAAACAATTTCAGTTGCGATTACTTATTTTCTTTTTCAATGGATGAAAAATGAATAAATTAATTAATAATATTTAATAGTTATATAAATTATTTTGTCCAATAACTTGTTATTTTCAAGTTATATTTTACATAACTCCTAGTATTAGCTGTATTTTAAATATATAGGTATTTGATCGAATGTGTTTTTATGTCTACGAGTTCCATATTATTTTAACATTAAATCACCATTAAATATGTATTTTTATAGTTCAGTTAGTAGTGCTTTATAGTATTTATATTTAATTAATTAATAAATTATATTTTCCTATAAAAAACTTGTGTTAACCAAATGTGCTTATAATGTATTATTTAATAATTTAATATACAAAACATACAATAGGTTACCTAGAATTGTTTATAAAAGAAGTTAAATAGTTTCAATCGATGTTTTTAACTTTGTTTAGCTTATTTTATAAAAAGAGATAACTTTATTTTTACCTTAATTTCTGAGTCCTTGGATATGTTAATAACTTCGATGCGAGTTTATACAACATACTGTGTCCTTACAGAATGAATAATTTATTTTTTAGAATTTTGGTAATTTCAGGATTATTTTAAAAATCATCATAAGACATATGGTCAAATAAAAATGTATTATTATCATCGATTAAAAGTAAAACATTGTTTACTTTTTTTAATGGCAAAAACGGAAGTCCGAAAAACTTTTATAATTTTAAGTTAGATTTATACTCATTTAATAATCCGAAAAATTGTCTTTTTCTGCAAAAATAATTAATTTATTGCCTAACACCTCATAAACGAAGTACTATATGTACTCTCCATGAGTGAAATTTAAATTTTTTCGTAATACACTTGGAGCATCAAATTATTATTTTATGATGAACAAATAATTATTTTAAGAAAATTTCTATACTCCCTACGGTTAGGCCAACTGCAGTACTAAAGTATTGAGATAAACAAGATAAACAAGTGCAGTCGGTACATGGCGAATATTATACTAACACTCGAATAAGTCTTCGGAAGGTCAAAACTCAATTCCAGTCCCTATATAGAGTTGCCATTGTTCTATCATACCTCAAATGAGAAAAAAAAATTGAAAAAACTCTGAAAAAAGACATATTATTAGAACTTCGAACGATCGCAGGACACGGACACAGGAGATTTTATTCAAATTAGAGTTTTGTGAGCCACGACTTGTATAATATACCGAGCGGCCCGAACAGACAGCCAATAACATGTTGATCTGCGATAATGTCACGAACCGCGGACACCCACGCATTTCTACAACAACCACAAGTCGCGTGTCTTGTGTATAATGAACCGGTTTTCGACTCAGCCATCTATATAAGTATAGCTCCTGCACTGCAGATGACCACCGGAGGGAATAAAATTCGGATCACCGCATAATAAGTATATAAAACGTCGCTATACATCTGTCATTCGATGTTTATATTTACAGCTATTAATGATAAACTTATTATACACAATATATTACTATAACGTATAAACATATAAGTAAGTATATACCGTTTAAATTTCACTATGTAATCAAAACGTCATTGTGTGTTGACATAGTCGATATATAGTATGCTAAATAATATAAAATATACTAAATATTAAAACAATAATATAAAAATATAAAATATTTTAGAATCTCTCAATGTTTTATAGTGCTATACGCATAAACGGTACAAACATATTTCATATTTTTGTTTATATCCTTTATGTGTTCGATGCAGTTAATAATACAGCCTGTAATAATATGATATTATAAATCAGTGCCATAGCCCCCCTGGCTTCCGGGCTTAAGCCTCCCCCCCCCACCGAAATGTTAAACACGACAATAATTGTATTAATTTAATTACCGATTGTGGTAATAAAGCAACGTCGCTATTATCGTACTTACTTGATCTTAATTTGATAATTTGTATAACTATATGAATTACATTGTCAGAAATACAGTGCAAACTTAATTTGTTGTCATAATTGGCCATCAAAAATTAAGCTCCCCCTCCCGAAAAAAAATCCTGTCTACAGCACTGTTATAAATAAGAATAAAAAAATTATTAATTATACCAGATACTTATTTGAATGTTGGGATACTTGTGCTGTTTCGTTTATCTCGGCACAGGAATACAGGATAATATAAAGTATTATGTAAGTAATTATTTTTTAGTTGAATAAGTTTTCATAAATAAATAATCTTGTGTAAAACAATTTTGAGTCATATTCGCTTGAAACAACAAACATTAAATTAAAAAATAGTGTACCTACCTACTTCAATAAAGAATTAAAATAAATTATGATACATATAATTGTGAAACCATCAGCTCTCCCATTCCACTAAGGAATTAAAATCTTATGGTTTTATTTTATTTGTAATTAAAAAAAAACATGAAGGCCGTCGAGTTGACCAAAAAAACTTAAAAGCTATTTAGACAATCAATAGCCTAATAAAAAAAAAAAAAGTAAACTGATAAACTTATTGTCGAAAACCTGTTCGATTTTTCACCAGAAAATCTGTAAATCAGATTGCATAATAATATGGAAGTAAATTTTACTACCTAGGTTATTTTAAAGCATTAAACAATACATCGTGTTTTATAAATATTATAATACATATATATGTATATATTATTATTATAAAAATATTTAATAAGGAAATAGCTGAATAGAATAACTATGAATAATTAATAAGTAAGCAATAACTTTAATTTATACTTTAAATTATTACCTATATACTAATTAATCCTGACACAATTGCATATTACATTTTTTTTATAATTTGTTAATTGAACACCTAATACCATTTTAAAAATACAATTCATTTTGTAATAAATTCTTAACATTTTTGTATTATTAAAAACAATAGGTGAAATATTTTATAGTTTGTGAAAAATAAATAATAATCGTAACTAATTTTTATAATTTATAATTTGATTTTAAAATGAAATAAATTAATGAAATGAAAATTGTATTTATTAAAGCATATACATCGATTGTAGCTAAGGCCATTGACGTTAAATATATTTACATACTCGTAAGTAAACTGGTGACCTTAAAATATTATACCTATTTCAAAATTATAGTACAGTTGTGCTAAGTACTTACAAATAATTTATGTTTATCCAATTATTTTATTTTAATATAAGTTAAAAGTTTTTATCTATAAAAATATAATTTATTGTAAGTTTAATTTGATGTAATATAATTTTAAATATAATGCTTTAGCGCCTTTAGCATAGAAAAAATTACTAAAACCTCTTTAAAAGTCAGATACAAGATTTTTTTCTCGCAGCATCAAAAACATTATATTATATTAGTCGATGCAATATTCTATTTGAAATATCAAAATAGCAAATACATTAGGTACTAAATTCCTAAAATAATTCATTATTTCAATGTTGTAGAACACGTTTGTCTAATGAAGTAACTATTAGAAATAAAAATCAACTATAGAGTACCTACTACCTATGTTATCATGAACAAAATAAAACCATAGGTTATTTGAGCAAATATATTATTTTTATAGTGTTTCATATTAGTATAATCCAAAGTTATAATCTTTATTTATTTGTATAATAATACATGTATTAAAATTATATATTACAATGAGAAAAATAAAAAAGTATGGTAATTTAGGCTTAGCAATTTACTTTTTATTAAGAAATGAATCTATTGTAAAATTAATCATAAAACAAGTTCAATGCACTTGGAAATTTAAGTATTATTAAATTTTGAGTTTGCGGCAAAATATAATTATCATCACTCGTGTTTTGTGGTTTGATGTTTATATAACAACTTTATTGTAACAAAATTATAACGGTGACAAAGAACAAATACTTATAGATCTACTTAGTAGTACCAAAAATCCCGTCACTATACAGATACAGATTGGATAGCTTGATTATAGTCATCACTGCTTCTAATCACGCTTAATCTTAGAATTATCTCTGAATGTCACGAAGTAAAAATACAAACAAAATAAATTTAAACTGCAGTTTCAAGTCACGACAATAAAAAACAACTGATGCATGTCAAAATTATATGAGAAATAAAATAATAATATTTTCCTTGGCAATGATCTTAAGCTAAGCTAGTAGCAATTGTTAATTTTAAAATCTTTTATTTAAATTTAAAATAGGAAATAGGAAATACAAAAATTATTAGTCTTTTAGAAGAAGAATTAAATTTTTTAAATTCTAATATTTTAAGCTTAAATATAATAAGTAGATATATCATATATATAAATAATACTTTTGCATAAAAGAAATAATTTTATGAATTTTCATTTTTATTCAGTCGGTATTTTCTCGCAGCCATATTGTAGTGAAAACACTAAAATAAGATAGTGAAGTTTAATTATATACATTTGAGAAGTATATTTTTAGTAAAATATTAGTAGTATTAGCAAGAAAAACTAATAAATATTATTGTATATTAACTTCAATAATAACCTACTATTTTTTATACAGACTATAAAATTATATTTTTTATATAGTTTATAAATAGTTTACGTAATACACACATAATTTTAATAAGTCTTACTCAAAATTAATATTCAAATTTACTTATTTACAATAGACTTACAAACAACATAGTAATATTTATTTATACAGTTATTATATATAATTACTTGAGCTTGAAATTTTCATAAAAAATATTTAGGTAATTTCAATTAACATAATATATTTATTATTATTATTTCTTAATTAAGCTAATATACCCGAATAAAAAAAAAAATCATTATTTAACTTATTAAACAAAATTTTTAAATCATATCATTCAAAATATATCTATTCAATAAAATATTTGACATTAAAGTTTTCTGTTTTAAAATGTACTCAGTTTTGATAGTACTTAACATTTTAGTCTTAAATGATTGAGTATGATTTAATATTATCCACAATAATATACTCATTATTTATAGTTAGATATATTAAATCAAACACTTGTAGAATATATTTAATTTTTACGACTTAAGACAATATGTTTTTTATTGAGGACGGAATACCGCGTATGATTTCACATTGTCACTATTTAACAAACATACAACCATACAACTTACTATACAAATATACAAGAATAAAACGTAACAAACTTGTGTGTTCAATAAAAACAGTTGAATGCAGTTACTTTAATGTTTGAGTGAATAAACCAATTATTATGCTTAAAGATAAGCACATAAAGATAAAATAACCAGCGTCTGTGCATAATTTTTTTATTGAGAAATTTTACATACTCATAACTTATTTAAAAATTAAAATATTATAAAAATCCAACATACAAATATATGAACTTCTCGTAGAATTAGTTTTAAATGGATAAATTTAAGTATGATGATAAATCAATTAATTAGTTGTATTAAAAATAACAACATAAATTGGTTCTAGTAATTCCACTGAACTCAACTTTGTAAGATTAAAACAAGATAATTGTAGATATTATTACTTAATGAACAAAAATCCAAAGAAAGTGAGTATGATTTCACCAAAATATTTGGTACAATATAGGTAGTCAATGTGTGCGGGCTGACACACGAACAATAAATATCCAAAAAGCCCGGAAGGGAAAGATTAAATAAAACAAAACAAATCTTTTGAGACCTATAACAATAGACTACTGAAATGGCTTACTGGCCGCAAAGCGCAAACTCCTTGGGATCTGTTTAATGTCTAGCCATGTCCGAAAATATTATAATTTAAATAAATGCGTATACAATTCATACGTATAATCGCGCGTATGGCGTTATTATGTTTTTGTAGTCGGAGCGAAGTCATTATTGCCACACGTGTAAGCCGTAGACCACCAGCAGTGTCGGCCACCGAAACCCCTACCCCTGTCCACCTGACTAATCACTTTAATTTAAAACATCGAATATCGATAAGAACAATAGCATAAAATCGTATCAATATTACATATTACAGAAAAATGTATGTTATTATGTATTATATACATTTTGAATATATGTCACATTGTCACATAAATTTACAATCGATATTATGAAGTATAGCTCTAAGATTATATTCTTAAAAAGATTCCGTTTGATATGTATATTGTATATATATTGAGACTTCAAATAAATCATGAACAATATTTAGAAATTATATAACTAAATAAGTATTGAATTAAACACACTTACCAAAGTACATTTATATTATATAATAACTACATTATATTAAATTGATAAATAATAAAATAGAAATAAGTAAATAACTTGAAAAATAAAAACTATTGTTTCGTTAAGTTATTTAGCATGAAACAAATCACTCATAAATAAAATACAAAATTAGTTTAACATATAACTTTTTACGTGTTATTATATAGTATATTGTTTTAAGAAAAGGGGTACTTTATAATTTATAATATATATTTAGGTTGGTGGGAGTGTATAACCTAAAAGTGAACTATTTTTCTTTTTGTGAACCCTTAATGTCAAAATGTCTAGAGGTTAATGAACTTTTATGTTTTTTTATTACTATAATTATAATTATATTATGCTAATTTAATAATTTATAAATAAATTTAAACATGTATAAAGCCATCATAACATAATATTTTTAAATTTACCTAAATGTAATTAAGAAAATTCGAAATACTACTATTCTAACTATGTTAATTAAAATATTAGACAATACAAATTATAATTAGGGAAGCTACGCTGTTATATTTTAGGTATAAAGTAGGTATGTGAATGAACTTCGTCTTTAAATGGGTCATACTGTTATAGTAATCGATATATTTAATTTGAATTCAATGATAATTTATTGCATAAAAAAAGCATTTTTTTAGCGAAACCAGTATTCTTATTTCTAAAGATATTTTATAATTTATTTATATTACTATTAGTGCTATGATTTATAATAAATAGTAAATAAAAATGTATATTATGTAATAAAGTATGTTAGTGTTAAACTAATTATTGTCATTGCGTATATTATATTATTCAAATTGTTTTTTATAAATCAATACCAACATACATTGAATAGGTTAAGATTCATAAAATAAATAGCTTAAAATTATAATAAAAATATTTTGAAAATGTTATTAGGTTTAGAAATGGCATTTTAAGTAATATTGATGTAGTCCGTCTATGTTTTTTTGGTACATATATTTTTAAATCAATATAACATTTTTTTTGAGAATAAATTCTATTTTATGTTTAAATATTCAATGTCTTAAAATTGTTTGAACTCAAATGCTCGTTCATAATATTATTGATATTATTGATACAGTAACATCATAAATTTAAAAAACTATAATGAAACATTCGTATTTTAAGATAATTCAATTTTAATAAAACTATTTATGAACACTATAGATGCATCAGCGTTAGAATAGTCGAGAACAGATGAATGAATTTCCGGTTTTCATGAATATAACAACATAAAATACAAGTAATACTAGCTAGTCAATAATAAAGCTACAAAGTGACGTGACGCGATTTCTCGATACCCTGTACGTATATGTTAGTTGTAGACACTATCCACCAAATGCCCCGCAACGACCGCAAAGTGTAATGCAGCAGGTTCATCGATCTCATGGTCGAAGGACAAGTCGATGTCACACATTACCTATGCCTGCAATATTGCACGTGAATCCAACAGAATGATGTGAATACAAGATAACGGGTAAATCGTATAAATTTGAGCATTTGTTTCAAATACAGGAAATGTTACTAATAGGTATACAGCGTAGGTGTATAATATACTATACTATGCAACTATTGCTATATTATATTATAATAAAAAGTTTTTGGCATCAAAGACTACCATGGGTTAAAAATTAAAATTGTACAAAATATGTTTATAAAGTTTAGATATAAGTTACATTTTATACATACAATATAAATATTTAATAGTTCAATTTTATGAATTTATAAAGACATATTTCAATACCATTGATAGAAAATGAATTGATCATCGTGAGCTATATACATTTATGTAATTATGTAATTTAATAATAATACATAGTATACTATCTACTAATAATTTACATCTAAAACAGCTAAGTTTTTATAATTTAAATGGTAACAAAAAAAAAATATAATACTATTTACAAAAAAGAAACATCGTTTATACTTACCTAATGAACATAGAATATAGTAACATAAAGTATTATAGGTACCTGAAACAAAAAATAAATTAGATAATATTAAAGGTAATTTACATATATAATATTAAAGTCATAAATAACCAATGTCCAATGCCCAATGGGTTGATTGTATGTTTATATCGATTTATATGACTTAGATATAATTTATTATAAAATACGATATATAATTAGTACGATAATTAATAGATTATATTTAATCGAAGTTTTATCTAAATTTTAGAGATTTAAAAACAACCCTGTGAAATTCTAAAAACTGTTTGCATTAGTGTATAATACCTATCTGCATGCACTTTTTTAATATTCAAAAATGTATGATTATCGAAAGTTGTCTTATTATAAAATGCATAGCTACTAGCTATTTTAAATTTACCCAATACATTGCTAGCCATACATTCTAATAAAAAAACAATGATTTTTTTAAAATATTAATTTTACTCAATTAGTAGACAGGTGTTTATAAATATATAAAAAAAAATTATTGGTTATAAGCACCTTTGTCCTCATCATATTACCTTTCACGGTCTACGGACTTCTAGTAAACAATAGTGGAACATATTTTATGGTTATCACTGCTAATATTCTGATAAGTAATGGTTGTTATAAATAAGATCAACATTTAGATTATAGGTAATTTAAAAGATTAATTTGTATATAAATTGAAATTGTTTATATACATTTCAATGCTAATAAGTTGTTTTTATAAGTATGAAAAACTGTACACAAAATCTCTAGTTTTAGATATTGTATGGCATTTCTATTGTGATTGATATTATTTTATTTTATGGTAAAAGTTTTGATAATCTTATTCAAATTACTATATGAATTTGTATTGCATTTTAACCGAATGACATAATACATCAATAACCACTATATTTTAATAGTCAGTGCAATACTCTGTTTTTATGTAATATTTTAAACATTAGTATTGTAGGACAGTATCAAGTAGTGAATCTTTAGTACCTAAAACACTAAAATTATTCGAAATATTTCATTTATTGATAATTTAATATTATAATTAAAACTGGTTTAATAAGTTGTCATACAAATTATTTACCTGCATAGATGTTGTAAAACAAAAAACGTGACAAGAATAAATTAGAAAATAAGTGAGTAGTAAAAAGGAAATTTCATATACCTACAATATTTAATTTATTATTAACTTTTGAATTTTATGATATTAAAATGGTACTTTAATTTATGAAAAATAATATTAACATGCATATATTATTATGTCTCCATAGTCTATACCATGGGTCACCAAATGGCGGCCCGCGGGCCGCATATGGCCCGCCAACACATTTTATCCGGCCCGCAGACAAAAAATAAATAACACATATTACGACAAAATTATATGTGTTATAATTGTAAATTATTATTTTTGTTTAATATTATTAGTTTTTATATAATGTAAATATGTACTTATCATTTTGATGGCCCGCGAAAAATTTTTAGATTCCTTATGTGGCCCTTCAAAAATATTAATTGGTGACCCCTGGTCTATACTAATACAGAAACCATTTGGAAATCACATCCATAGCCAACGTTTTAGAAAAAATATCTTATTTAAAGTGTTTAAATTATTAAACTACCTATATTGTAAATATTCGTGTAATGATAAGTTATGCATAACTACATATATAAACTGAATTATATTTAATTATATTATTAATAATAACACAACAAAATACATTTTCGTAATTTATAAGTATAGCGTTAAACAATAAACACACTAAACACTATACCTAAGCAATAAAATTAATTTTATTACACAATAGAAGTTAGAAAAATTAAAAAAATAATTGTAAAACACCTATAGCGATAAATTCTGAGTTTAAGTGATTTGTTCTAAAACACCAAGCACGCATAATTAAGGTTTACAACTATTTACCTGAAAAACTAACTGAAAAGTTTACTTTCTGCCGTTTTTTTAGTTCTAACAAACAAACCACACTCGCATACGCACCCTTAAGTAATATCGATCTATCCAGTTCATATAACCTGTTTTTGACAGCGGACAAGACCATTTACCATATGATAATAATAGACAAAAATACTATATGAGGATTCATCTATTTATTTCACCAGACAAGTTTTTCATGCAATAAATTTTTTATATTATAATTATATTATAAGATCACCAGAATATTCATTTTACACTTTTATATTCTTATTCGATTTTTAAAAGAGTCGTAAAAACAACCGACAAAACTACAAGAGAGTAGGTAATGGACATTATAAATTTCAATAGAATATTTCATTTAAAGTGAATCCAGAGATTTTTATGAGTTGGTGAACGATCGATAATAGCATTAACACACTTCACCGATAAACAAACGATCATCTAAATTGATTGATTAGAGCATACATATTGTTTCCATTTATTTATTTTTGACGATTGCAGTTTTAACCATATACAACATTATCGCAAAAAATAATATTATAAAGTGAGAGATATTTCACTGCAGCCAAAAATGACACACTATAATAAATGTATAATATATGCTTAAAGTATTTTTAAAATTAAATTTGAGTACCAAATACCAAGTTATCCCACTTATTTCTAAATTTTTTTATTCAGCAACATAATATTATAGCTCAACTAAACAAAAAAGAAGCATAAGTTAATTTCACACCTAACTTACAATAGGTATACCATATAAATATTTTAAGTAAATTAATTACATTACTACAAATAATTTAAATTATATACATTGATTAAATGTAACTTATACTTTGTATTTAATTAATGTTATAGATAATAATATATAATATTATATAACTACATAAAGTACAACATTTCACCTAATTGTAAAAAAATATGCACCTTAAGACTTTTTATTAAGAATAATGACTTATTATTATTATAAAAAACTAACTTTTATCAAAATGCACAATAGATAAAAATAATAGATGGGAATCTATATGGATTTTTAAATAGTAGTATATAGTACGCGTTTGTTAATACTGCATTTTTTTTAGAAAATAATTATTATTTAGTTAGTTATATTCTTCTTAAAACCATAAAAATAACAAAAACAATATGATAAATTTAAAAAATATATATACTTTAATACTAAAAATAAAATTGTATAACCAAAATTATAATTTAATATAGTTTAATATAGTTGTTTATTTAAATATTTTAGATGTTAACAATTAAACATAAAACATAATATTGTATGAAGATAAAACAATATACTTAGCATATTAATCATTATCGATAATGTCGATAAAGACTAAAAGTAATACTTTCAACTCACCGAATATATTATATCATTAAAATATAGTCTAATGAATGGAACAACAAAGAACATAATTAAATAGTCTTAATTAATCAAAATGAGTTTACAGTTAACAGACCTATTATATGCAAATTTGTTAATTAAAAAACAGGCATTTGATATTTTGATAACAAATACTTAAAAAACTACCTAACCTATCTTTTAATAAACATAGTACAACTCATAAATACCTAGTTCTTATCCTAATTAAAAAATATAAAAAAAAAAATTTTTTTTTTAATTGTAATTTAAATTTTTTTATGAAATCCGTCAACATTTTTACAAAATAAAAAAAAATATATAATAAATATAAATAAATAAATAAAATAAATATAATTTCAGGTTTAAATGTAAACGAAATGGGATATTTATAAAAAAAAAATGATTTTAGTAATTTTATTGTAATTTAATAATTATTATCTATATTTCAATATATATGCGTGACCGACCAAGTATATGTGATGAATTTGACTACCGATTAGATATCGTTCGTATAACTAATAAAGGAAATCATACAAAACATTTAGAAGTATTGTATTAAAAATTGTATAATATGGTATTCTTTTATTTAGTATTGTAAGGTATCAATAATCAAAATAAACTTAAAAACTTAAAATATATAACCTTTTAAAACTGAATGAATCGTATTGAATAGTCCTAGGTTTAGATTAAGAATAAGTATTATAAAGCCTTAGTGCCATAGAACTTAAATACTTGTATTTAATTATTAAATTTATTGAAAATGAACCCTAAGTTTTTAATATTAATCCTTGAAAATTTAAAAATATATATTAGATATTATAAGTACTTCTAATGTTTATTTATTTAATTATTTTATATTTGACAGTTAATAACTCCTTTAAGATGCATCCTCATACTAATAACCTATGGGTAACTATAATTTAAAACAACATTTTCATGATTTCGAAATAAAAAAAATCCTGTACATAAACATACAAAAATAAACATAAATAATGATAGGTAATCTAAATACACAGAAATACGAAATTCTTTTTATAAATATAATAATGGCGAAACTTGTTTTGAAAAAATACAGGTATACTGAGTTATATATATTGTATACACTAAATTTTTAATTATTCAACAGAGTCAATATTAAGTTAAAAATATTATTAAATTTAAAAAATAAAAAGAGTTTTTCTGAAACATATTTTCGAAACCCCTGGTGAGACATAAACTTTATAAGTTTGGTTTGAATCATAAAAAGTTTTTATTTTTTTAGAATAAACGTCAAAAATGATAAACAAATTTTCATAACAATAATTATTATTTCTTACGATAAACAAATAACTATAATATTATACATATATAATTATGGGAAAACTCACCAAACATCAAACGATAGCCAATCCAAAATAACGATGTTATTATTGATATTATTTTATACAATATAAGTATCTAATATATCTAGTATACTCACATTACATAATATATAAATACCATTTATAATGGATATTAGTACACAAATTGTTGGTGTTTTGATGAAAAACTGGTTCGAAAAACTTCTCAATATTTATTACCATATTTACACAATTACATTAGAGTAACTTAATGTTATAATACTATACGCGATATGAGTATAATATAAGTATACAATAACTTACTAAAGCCATTAATTTAAAAACAATCAGCAGCAAACCACGTTAGGTAATTTACCTATATCGTGGTTGCGTTAATCCAATCAATTCAACCGGTTTTTAAATATATTATATGTATTGAAAATAAGTATGTTTCCGAATTTATTTAAATATAATGCAATTAGTAAAATTATTAAAATTGTGTTATTATACAGTTCAATAGCCAGCGTAAATATTAGGAAAGAAAAATAGGAAAATAACATAAGCAGTTTAGCATATCATTAATTTCAACCCATTAATTTAGTAAACATTATCCATTGTTAGGTATGCAATTATGATTGAGTTTTACACCACGTAACAAGGAATGGTAAAATTTATTTGATCATTTAATTAATAATGTTTATTTTGGACAACAACAAAATATGTCCAATAGTATTTACACCAATAACTAGCATAGCAGTATATTATATTATTATCTCACATTGTATAATATTTAACCCATTTTTTTCAAAACTAATATTGTATAAACAATAACAAGTTATATAAATTATTTAAAATGGAATATAAATGAATAAAAAAAACTGCCATAGATAGTTTTCATTAGACTCAATATTTAGAGATTATAAATATATTTAACCGTAATTGGCATATGCAGTCAATTATCACACCAATGACTCTTTCTAAACCACTTTTATGACTCCTATATAATATATAATATAAATACCTACGCCGTACACTAGTATTTAAAATTTTAATATTGAATCCACGACAGATACAGTACACTATGCTAGTAGTATTTTTATGCTTTAAAAACAGGGTCATAAAATATAAAAATAATATGACTTAGTCAAAGTATATAATAATTTCAACAAGTGCAATAAGTAAAAATGTCTTTAATTAATATTCAAAGTATACCTATTATAGAGTGTAAAAATTCTGAAATAAAGGAAATTTTATATACACATTACACACATATACCTATATACTTACACAACGATATAAATTAAATTGTACTCAAAACAGAATTAAGAATAAATCCCTAACTTGAGAAGGAATGTAAAAAAAATAAATTACACACTTCTGCAATGGACATGTGCCAAATGTGTTATTAATAACATGTGCATCATTTGGCACAAGTTAAACTATAGAAATCTAAAATAATAAACAGTAAAATGTAGCAATGACATTTTAATTAGTAACTTTTCTTTTAATATTTAAAATTCACCTCGCAGTCCTACCATTTCCACACTAAACTATAACTATACCAAACTAAAATATCATAATTTTATTTTATTTTTTTTTTTTTTTTTTACTTTATTGTATTATTGAATATGTACATTTATAATTAATATAAACATATAAAATTTAAATTAATTTAAAACACCTATTTATTCAATTTAAATAATAAACTGCTATGGGTGCTACGTAAAAAGCAGATAATATATCCCCAACACAATTTTACCAAATAATATTATAAAATAAGTGCATCAGTTAATATTTTAAGTAATAATTTTTTACCATTTTTTTTAGCTAAAAATCACATTCTTCTTTTAAAAACTGATTCAATCATAAAGTTGTCTTTGTAATATATTTTAAAAGCCACTAATAATTGAATTTAACACTTAATATTCGCAGATGATCAGTTTCATATCCATATAAGTGTAATGTTTACAATATCTACACAATATAGAAGTATGGATATGTGACGAGTTTACGAGAATTTCACACCCACGCAATACACTATCAATTGCTATTGTGTGCAAAAAATTTTGCCAACAATAAAATGCAAATTATTAGCAGAACCTGAATCTGGATAAATTTACATAGAACAAGAGTTCATATATTGTATACATAACATAAAGAAAAAGGGTGAATCCTATAGTAGGTACACCCACGCAGCGTTATTATTTTTTAAATCATTGGTAAACCAATGAACTCGCATTGTTAAGATTTTTGCTATACCTATGCTATCATCATTAATTATAGAATAATCTATTCTATAATCAATGCTATCATATTAGATAACTGAATGAAAAAGATACAGTAAACTCCAAATGCGAGATTCATTGGTACCTATTGTATTAAATACTAATATTCTGAGGAATATTTTAGAGTTATTTTACATTATTAACATAAAGATGAGTGTACTATAAATTAATTTTACAACGACGTGAGTATTCTTTTTTGGTGGTATTATTGACTTTTGAAGCAGTAAAAATGCTTCAATCTTAGTAATTACTGGATAAGAGATTGGATATAGTCGGTACTTTGTTGATCGGAGGTAGAAAATATACTGTACATATTAAAATAGTATAACCACGTGATACGCTTAAATTTTCGAAATATTTAAATTAATTATGAGGTATTTAAACATTTAAAATTTTTAGATATTTTCCAATAAATTGAGATAGATTTTTAAAAAAACAAATAGTTTGTTTAAGCTCGGTAAAATCATAGCTAAATATATAATTTAACCAATGGTAAAAAAGCTTAAAAATATGATAAAATATTCTAAAAAAATTTTAAAGCAATTTAAATATAAACATAACTGACGATTATTTTATAAGCATTGAAATTTAAACTTTTACAAAATTCTATAAAATTATAAATGTTTACAAATTCTTCTTAAGTTAATAATTTCACAGAGTTTTTAATGTAAATATAAAAGGATTAAATCTTAGGTATAAGATCCCTCTTAGATATAAGTTATTGACATTATCTAATATAAAAATAACTGTTTTCAATACGTATTTAATTGTTTTCATTCACTGCAATCCAATTTCAAAAATATTTAGACCAATCTCACATAGTTATTAATATTGTAAATCTGATATATGTTATTTATTATAATTCTATTTCCCACGAAAAAACCTATAAACATACAACAAACTAAAAATTAAATAACGTCTTACTCTATTTAAAAAAACAATAGTACCTAGGTATATATCTAGAAAACATGTCTACCATTATAATATTATAATAAGACATACAAATTTGACGAGAGTTATACCTTTCTATTATATTGCAATGGTATCTCCCACCTTCAAACCAATTATCCAATTTTATTAGTGTTGGGATTTTTAAATTATCAGATCACAGAATTCGGTCAAAGAATTCAACTATACGAGAATAATATAATGTTATGATTTAAATGGTACACTAAAAAAATTAGTTCTCATATACCTATATATAACTTTATTTAACAATGGCTTATTAAACATTTTAAATTATTTGACTACTATTTTTTTATTTTATTTTTTTTAAGACTTAGATTCTGCAAAAATCATAAATGATTTATAGGTAGTATATAGATAATAAAATGACAAAATCTATCAGCTCACTAATTGTGTTTTATTTTTTTGGTAGCATCCTAATCTATAACTATTTTGAAACTATTAACTATGTATTTCAATAATAACTGATAGTTATAGTATGTTATTTTCTTTGTGTTTTTATTTTTATTTGTTTATAAAATGTTTAATTAATTACGAGGTTAGGTTGTACTAATTTAATCGTATTTTACATATATAATTGATAAAAATTTGTAAGCAAGGCTACCGGTGTCATAAAAATAAAAATTTGATAAGAACGTAGCCTATACTAAATAAAATAAATACTGAGTTTTATCATAACACGAGTGCAATCAAAATGCATTAGTAAATTAACTCATACATATACGGCATGACGGTATAATTAGTAAAAAAATAACAATTAATAAGTAACATTTTTTGAGCTTCTGAAAAATGTAAATTGGTATAAGTAATGTCTAATAATACTATTTAAGTATCCATTATGTGCCATATCAAAACAAAAATATATACAACCTGACCTAGTTATTTTTGGAGGTCACGGGGAGATCAATAATTCGTTTCGCAGACTTACACCATAATTCGCGAATACAATAAATCTTTAAAAGCAATACAAAAACTTTAAATTATCAATATTTATCTGATAATATCCCTGAATATTTTTTGACTTATTAAAACACCTCGTTCAAAATATATACACATAGAGATATTCCAGGAATATCAGAAATATTATTTCTAAAGATATTTTCATAAAAGTTATCATAAACTAGTTAAAGAATATCGAAAATTAGTAATATATAAAATTACTACTACATATTTATACATAATTATTTTTTATTATAAAATACAATTTTAAGTTTAATAAATATTTTTACTAATAATCTAAAGGATTAAAATAAAGTATAAACTTGAAATGGTTTTTCGTGATTTCCGACTAAATCAATTTTAAATCATCTAATCAAAACGCAATTATTATTTTCATTCAATTTTTATTTTTTAGATAAATACGTATATGGTTTATACATTTTAAATAATCCAACAAATCACTTCGTATTATTCTATATCATATTTTAAAACTATAAGCAATATTTGGTATTTATTATAAATACAACCAATTTAAAAATATTTATTCAATACTTGACTTATTAGAACATTTAATCAATGTAAGTATTAATTAAATCCACTACATCATAATTATTATGTTTATTGAAATACAATTAAAAACAAAAATGTTAGGTACTAATAGTTAATATGTATGGCTTAAAGATATATTCAAATATATCATTATTATACATAATATAATATTAATATATTTATATATAAAAATAATGAGCTTTTAAAATAAAAAATGTTATAACCCCGGTATTATAAATATGCAATTATTAACTTCGATGACGAAAATATATACCCACCTTAAATGTCACATTTTCACTACTATTATAAATCATATTAGGAGTAGCTAATATTATTTGCATGTATAACAATAACTTTATTACTCTTATACTACATATATATGTATGTATATATTTATCCTAAAAAGATACAAAATTAATAATGACTTATATACAGTTATGCATAGATTGCCATAAATTTCAAAATAAATAATTAGTTTATAATTTTAATTTATCGCAATGACTGCACATAGTACACACTTTGTACAATACATTGTAATTTGTATTAACTTTCTATGCCTGCATATAAGTTATACAATTACGTATAATATTCTGTATTATTTAATTTTACAACTTAAAAAATAGTCATGAGAGCGTAACGACGTCTTTATTTTTCAATATTTTGTTATAATGAAATCATTACATTTAAGTATTTGACTTTAAATTCAAATAATATATATAACATACAATGTATAATAATCTATAAATTTACAATACATATATAATAATAAAACTACCAGACGTATTAATTTCCAATTTTTTTATTTTCTATTATTATAATTTTTAAATAAAATGGAACTATATTTTAATAAAATAAATCTAATAATATTAGGTACCTAGAAGGTAATTTGACAAAAAGAAATCTACAAATATAATAATACAATTTGTATTCCTTCGTAGTTTCGTACATTCAATATAATATGGAGCCTGTCTAAAATATATTAGTTACCTATTAAATCAGCGTTTTTTAAATAAACCAAACGTATTAAAATGAAATACCTTTATAAAAGTAATCATGGAAATTTGATTTTAATAAAAGACCAACATTTTAAACTTGTCAATGTATCAATTCATGTATTTAGGATTATTGTTCAACTTTGATTATTTCCCAAATTATTTTAATCTATACTAGTGACTTTATTTTGTAATCATTGTTTTCTTATTTTTAAATTGTATCAATTTTCCTTTTAAGCTAATATTAATTTATACATTAAATATTTTAATACCAATAAGTTGATAACATAATTTAAGTCCAATTTTGTATAATATATCTAATATTTATACCTAAGCTATTATAGCATATTTTCGAAAAAGCCACTTCTCCGTTATGCGTATATACTATATACTGTGAAAACCCTACCAACGATGCCGAGCATCACTCTTCAAGTATGATGCATTAAACACAAAAAGAAGATGCGTAGAAACCGAGACAGCAGATGATCCAACGACAGATAACTTTGTCAATATTAAACTGAGCTCTAAAAACAAATAAGACATCATAAGTAACCTCATAACCACCGTCATAAAAAACAAAGAGGATGAAAAAAAGGACAAACAGCAAGCAAACCATGCGATATATGTAGTATTGTCAAATTTATTATACGTCTAAGACAAAATTTAAGATTAAAGAAACCTCAATATTGTTATAATATTATTTGTATAGAGGTTTTAATTGTTTTTAATTCTTAACTTGACCATAACTTGTGCGTTTGTTTTCAAATAAATGATGGAATTAGGGGGAACTGAGAAGAATGAAATGATTAACGTCGGTACCACCTTCTAACCTCGATTTATAAATGTAAAAAAAAAGGCTATTATAGCTTAAATTAACTTTAATGCTGTCCTTATAACTTATGCCATAATATTATACATTATCATTTATTTTCTTATTCTAATTAGAAACTAAAAATCTTTAATTTTTTTTAAACTGATGTTTTTCATTTTCAATAAATAGGATTTTTTCTAACTTAAAAGTAGCTTAACTATACAAAGTAGCAAAACCTTACTAAACAAATTAAGTGAAAAATTTGAATGTAAAACTTACGAGCTATAAATTCCAACTACCAATAAATTTTACGGTCTTATAAACGATATTTCATTAAGTCCAAAATACTCCATATTTAAAACCTATTAATAAACTATATTTCGTCAACAAGACCACAAAAAATAAATTTTATGTTTTTTTTTTTTTATTATTAAAAGAAATAAAGCTAGGCTTCAAAATGTAAAGCTATATATTAGCCTATAGTATACATACTGAATTGTGTAAAAATTAAATTTTAAGAGTACAAGTTACAATGTTTTACAAAGTTTATTCTAAAATTAAAATTAAAAAATACCTACCTATTCAAAACTCCAGAAGTCAAAATTACCAAAATAACAACAGTGCAATAGTAAAAAAGTTGTACCTACCTATAACCTTCTAAATTATTGAACAATATGTCAATATATAGGTACATGCGAATTATTATATACACTATACATTTATTATGACCCTAATAAATATAGTTAAATATTTAATTTTAATAAATTATGAAAGTTTATTATAAATTTAAAAATATTAGTTTCAATCTATTGAGATTTGTAAAGGTTAGTTTCCAATGAGTAAATGATAGTATTACTCTTATTATAAATACTACTATAAAGTTATATAAATGTACATCTTTAGTAATAACTACAACTTGTTTAATATTCTGCATTCCTGCAATAATAGATAAAAATATTTATTCGAATACACGATAAATTCATAAATTTTAATACAATGATATATGATAATCAATGCTTAACCTGTATCCCACTAGGCGATTTATTGAAGAACTTTAGCAGCGCTCTGATGTATAAGTATAACAATTACAATAATACCATTTATAATAAAATTACAACTTTTCATACTTCTTAAAGTAAAATCTACAATTTACAGTCTATACTTGGATTCTGCTAATATAGCATTTGCTAAAAGTTCAAGTATTTAAATATTCAGTAGGGTTTACGGAGGACTGGATCGATCGTCACATTTTTAAAAACTATTCAAGATGTCGAGTTTTTGAAATTTTTTTTAAAAGTTTTTAAGTGTTTTAAAAATTAAAAAAAAAATTGGAAACATCAAATATAAAAACGTAAATATAATATTTAAAAAAATATATCATTTTAAACGCTAAATAAAAAAAAATTATTGTGTAATACAAATGTTATTTAATTATAATATTTAAAGTTATGATTTCGTAATAATTACGCTAAATAGCGTAAAAATTTCCTATAGATAATAGATATAATATATTACACAATAACATAAAAACAGAACCCGATGAAATACCGGTGTTGGTTGTTTTAACGCTCAGCATCCTTCATCATTATTTTTCTATGGGAAAACCTATTACCATAACAACTTCGAAAAGCAACCAAATTTTGTCTTGGTACCACGAGCTAAAAATTACATTCGCGTCTACCAATAACGATTGGACTATTTTCTAAATTTTTGGTATGATACATATTATATCCATGGGCACAGCACGACAAGTGGTAGTAATTTAAAAACGACAGTGATAACACGCAATGACGATATCAAAAAAACATACCTGTTTTTGGGCTTCCAGCGTTTTTTGAAAACTCCCAGCATTTTTCGGATCCGGCACGAAGACGGTTTCGACGGCGAGAGTAAAATAATACGCGGTTCACTTCATACCGCGACGTCTGAAGAAAACCGTACGATGCACTTCGCGAAACCGACGAAAACAGATAAAACGCGCAAGCGCGACGACAGCAAAACGAGAAGACACACGTGCGATCGACGGAAAGCGGTTGACTGAAGACGGAAAACGCGGCGCGCACACATGACGATCCGTGATCGGTCACGACGGGTGGAGGGAGAACAGCTGTTCAATCGACCGCGCGGGCGCTCGCTCACTCGCTCGCTGGTTTATATGTATTACGGCGTTTGCGGCGGAGGCGAACCGGCGTCGCGCGTGGAACAGGGAAAGGCGGAGGCGGCGATACACAGCTCTGTCTGCCCGTCCGCCGCGGGAGTGGGTTGATCGCCGTCCGAGACACACTTATACGAACACACACACATACATACATACATACATACATACATACATACATACATACATACATACATACATACATACATACGATCATCGGGCCAAAGGGTCACGCGAAAAGATCGGTCTCTTTGGCGGGACGGGTAACAGGCGGCGGCGACGTTGGCCGGTCAAACGCGTTTTCGGCGGTCACGTCGTCGTTACATAGGTACCTAAAATATAATATTATTATTTTAAATTATATTAAAAACTTTGTTGCACGTAACTCACTTTGGCTTAGTGCTACCCCCACCCACCCCCAATACTCAAAAATTATTACGGTTCGTCCCGCGTTCACCTATAGCCACCACGCGCAGCTAACTATATTATAATATTCTCAAAGGTTTCTCCTTCCCCTCATACCATCAACACTATACACCCTAACATTGTACACAGTTACCATTGTGCGTATATACAATTACCACTCGGTATCGACGTACCGACTACATATTTTATACATACGGTTATAACTATTATCGTTATAATTCGAATTGGAAACGCGCAATCATTAGTATATTATATCACATTATCAATCATTTTAAATATTGATACTGGAACCTTCCAAACACATTTTGACATTTTGAAACCAGAAATGAACTTAGCTATTATTTCATTCTCTCAAGATACCATTAACTGACGCTCCTATATAGAGTAGTAAAAATTGTTTTTTTTTTTTTGTAAAAACAAATTTTATTTATTCATTCATTATTAATTCTTAAAAATTAATGTATTAATTGTAAATTTACAATATTTCAGTATAAATTAAATAATAACTTCCATTATGACTTAACTATTTTACATTTTATTATATTATTAGTTGTTACTCTTATTCGTATTTACACTTTAAGCACATTTTCTGTACAAAAATTAAAACTAAAAGTGAAATCAAAACTCAAAATATTAAAATTCAAAAACCTAACTAAAACCATAACCGAAATATTCTAAAGATTCTAGCTCGACTGACTGCTTTTTCACCCTTGGTGTTATTTATTTATCATATACTGCCAGTGTGAAGGTTAACAAATAATATTTATCTATTATACAAGATAATATTCATTGTTAGAAAGATAAATTTTAATGAGACATAAAAACAAAGGTACCTACTATAATTATCTGCGTTTCGAAAGACAGTCAGAAGCACCAAAACATTTTTATAGTTAGAAGATATAATACTTTGTCCTATTGTCTGGATGCCACCCCCTTCCAACAAATACGAATATGAATTTAACATTTCTATTCATGAGAAGATGTTTGCCAAACGCTTATTTTATAGATGCATTTACATATTACTTTCATGCGACTGTCGCAAAATGAATAATGTTTTTTTTTTATCATATAAATACTAAACACCTACATCGAATTAAACATACATTCTCAAAACTACAATTAACTAGACACGTTATTTTTGATTAATTATAGGCCCTATTTATGTCTATAACATCATGTTTAATAGCATAGTCATGGTTTTCGTTTAGGCTCAGGTTAGATCCAAATACTTAGTACATATTTTTATTGCATCAAAAAATATAAGTTAGAAATTAAGAATATAATATATTACATACATACATTATACAAAGTGATTCAAAATGTAAGTATTAGCCATTTTATTATACTATAAATACCTGAATATTCAAAATAGATATTATAATGTATAAACTTTTATAATAAGAAATGATTTTTATATTTTTAAAATGTCTCCGTAGGGAGAGTGTTTGGCTTAAACCGTTTTGGATATTAATTTTAAAAATTCAAATTGGAATTTCTACCGTTTTTTATAAATATAATTTGAAAACATACTATATTTTAGTGATTGAACAAAATTAATTAATATAGTAAATTTGTAGTATGTATGTTTTATGAAATAACATTTCGAACACGCACAGTTAAGTAGCTAAATAAATTATGGTGTCGTCCATCACACATGTATAATGGTTAAAATGCTATTATTGATATTTCTAAAAACTTAAAATCGTTCTCAAGTATACTCTTGCAAAAATTAATATTGTTCAATCACTAAATTAAATTTAAAAATATCTTTACATAATATTTACAAAACACAATGAATATTGTTTCATTTGAATATCTAAAGTTTATCCTTACCACCAATCCCTACCCCTTAGATATCTTTAAAATTTACAAATTATATAAGATGTCTCTATAAATAAAAACAAAACCTTCACTATATTTTTGTCTATTATGAATATTTATATAATAAAGTGGCTATAATATACATTTAGAATCCCTTTGTAATTTATTTTATTTAATGTTTATATTATAATATATCATTTACGCAAAATACATAAAAACTTTGAATAATTATTATTTTTGGATTTAGATCCTACTCCAAATTCCCTAAGTATACTATTTATAATATTATAATATAATTGATTTAAATGTTTTAATGCATCAAATCGATATTTTGTACAAGTACAATTACTTTTGGAAAAGAAATGACAATAATTCTTTACGAAAATCCTTTACTAATTGCATCAGCTCTTAAAACGTATCGTTTTCCTACACTATATTATTAGATTGTAATAAATATAACTTTAAGACATCACTTTAACAAACGTATTGTAGTGATGAAGCTATAGTTTTCGGGAGGTCGGGGAAAGGGCACTATATACGTTTCTATAGCTTTTATATCAGGCGCCGTGCTTGGAATAAGTTATAAGAGACGCCCAAAAAAAAAACCACCCGGCGCGATAGTTTATAGCAGGAGTAGCGGAGGAAATAACGTAAAACGCTAATAATTACCCTTGCCACCATATATTTACAGAACGAACTGCCGTATTTTCCTGGACCGACTACACGAGAAACTGGAAAATTTGATGGTTCACCCTGTATAACATTATATATATACATGACGTTTGAATCCGCAATTCAACTCACCCGGCTGGCGCCACATTAATTTTCTACTCGGGTTTGAAAATACATTGTGTACCCATCGGGTATCGTAGTAAACAAACCGCTCTTCTATACTGATAATATATTATAGCACACAGCATATCACCTCAAATCAATATTCCGGTTTTTCTACATCATGTTCACATACACGACTATATACAATATACATACTGATTAAACCATCCTCCCACTCCCCCTTTATAGGGTTGGACTGGACAACTGTACCACTACTACTACTTAAACTATACTGACGTTTTCGTAGATAAATAGATAATAGCCTACAAAGTAAAGTCTAAACTATTAAATGAAAATTTTAATTGTATCTAGCATATTACCGCATTTACTTTGAAAGTACCCAGCTGCTTAGTACTTCGTTCACTTTTTAATATAAGATGATCGATCATACTCAGTATATAGGTATTATTATGATAAAATTGTATCTGATTTTATTTTCTCATGACAAAGCTGAAGTTTTTCTATTCGGATATTCTTAAGTATTCAAATCCACATTTTTCAAAATTTGAATGATATGACTTCCCACCGGGTACACCAAATCGCTACTACTGACTGTCAAGAGATAACTAAACCATCCACACTCCAAATAAAATATTTTTGTAGACTAAATGATTTATTTATTTATTTAAATTATTTACGGGTATTTCGCCTATATACAGCATGTACTTTTCAGATTAAATATTCAAAAAAAAATATATTATATAATATTATAAAAACAGTTTTAGGGTAATATAAATTTACTTCATAATTTTGTAATTATTGGCGGTGATGTAGGGTATCGCCTCGGTGTCATTCCGTCCGTTACAGAATAATGACAACCACAGGTAAAACACCTAAGGCGTGGACCTAGGATTTGAAACCTTTATAATTTTATTCGGTTACAGACTACAGTTCCAATTCCTTAAAAAATGAATTCATTCCCAAGGTCGGATTCAGTTTTATAATTACAGAATAAATATTCCGGAAAATACCAATACTTAACGGTATACATTTTTTTCAAAACGTAAAAAAAATAATTTCTAAAATTATTATAAGATCAAATAATAGTGTCTTAATGTATATTGGAAAAATTTAAGTAAATTTACTATTTCTATAAAAACAATTAAAACAATTTTTTATTCAGTTTTACACAATCAAATAATAGACAAAATTCTTTCTATCAAAAATTGATTTATTAATTATAAGTAAAAGTCATTATTTATGCACATATTTATCATACTTATTAAAATTCTATGCAATTTCGTGTAATTTGTTAAACTCACTTTCAATGAGTTATTTTTTTTTTTTAAATAAGTTAAAAAAAAAAATTACAATGCTGTAAAATAATGCAATTCAAATTCAAACTCATAAAGAGTAGTTGCAGTTCAAAAACTGTTTTCAAAACTAAATACACATAATATTAAATTATTTGTGAAAAATAACAAAACCCATATAAAATTCAAAGTCCGGCTGAAATATTTACCTTAAATTACGATCAAATTTTATAAATAACAGGTATACTTTAGAAAAAAAACAATATATATTTTTTTATTTATGATGCTATTATAGTTAAAATAATAATTATTGAAATTAATTATATATTCTATATTCTATTGTTATTGTATGGTTTCTCAATGGTAAACCTCGTAATCAATTTTTCTATCCCTTACTATAAAAAGATTTTGAGAATACCACTACGTGGGCCGTTATATTATTTTATAAGAATGGATATTCAATACCGGTTATAATAATATTATGTGTAGTGTTACTGTGACACAGTTGCATCGACGCCACATAAAGCTGTAAATATTGCTACCCACAATAATAAAGTTTCCAAGATAAAGACGTCATGTAACAAAATACAACTGTAATTCGATATAAGCACAACGTTATTATTTTCAAAAATATTTTCAGTTTCAAAATAAATACAAAATATTATATAGGTCACAGGGTTATTTACCAAGCATGCTCAGTTACTTACTCCCATTTTATTCTTAAATAATGAATTCGTTCAAACATATTGAAATAAAATGTTGAAATGTTTAAATGTTATTTTTAATTTTTCAACAATAATATATTTATAGTTGGATAAAATCGTCCGTAATAATAGTAATTTACATTAATCGGTTATATATTGCGATAATAAAAACATTATAAAACAAAAAGAATTTGATATTATTTTAGGCTTGTAAAATTATTACCTAAAAAATTAAGTTTTGTATTAATCCTGCTAATACACCATAAATTAGAATTCCACAATTATTTTTGCCTTCCGGGTTAATAATAATTCTTTACCAATTGTTTTTTTGAACAAACAAATAATGTTCGACATTTGTAAGTTACAATATTGTTCATTCAATGAAACCACTATTTGTACATTATCGTTCAAAATAATATATACCTAGGTACCTTTAAATATTATCATATAATCATGATATACTGATATTATAATGATATGCATTAATATTTGGCCAACAAGTACAGGATTATAAAATAACTTATGTAGTCGCAATAAAATAGTTTGTATTCTGCATAATAATACTAATATATGCTATATGTTTATTGATTTAATCTTATTCTACAACTAGAATACATCAAACAACATCAAAAATATTTAAATATGTACCTATATATTTCATTTAAAATTATGTTTACTTTTTGTCATTTATAAAAGCCATGTATTAATGTATTATATATGCATATTTAAATTGAATGCATTTACCTTAAGATTGAATTATAAATCTAATTAAAATAGTATTCCATTATTTATATAATATGTTCGCATTTCCATAATTTAGGTGTAGTTTTTATTTTATAAATAATTACGTAGTACTTTATGAAAACGAAAAAGTACATGCGTTCTGGTATTAATTTCATTAGCGTTTTTCAGTTATATTTTCATACATTTCATTAAAAAATTCGTCTAAAATATTTCCAAGTGTAAAATATCGATTTATAAGTCTAAAGAAAATACTAAATAGTATTTTTAAATACTACCATTTTTAAACAGATTTTTAAGATATATTATAACGCAGTACCTATCAACTACCTAGTACCTACTTACGCTACAGTTAGAGACCAAGGACCATGGTCCAGGATAAACTAAATGGGCGAATGTAAGTTCCTACACGAGACCTAGCAGGTAAACAAGATACATATGTTAGTTCCTACACGATAAAATAAGGTATATATGTAAGTTCCTACACGGTAAAAAAAGGTACACGTTTAAGTTCCTACACTAAGTATATTATAACTTATAAGTTATCAATCTAATATCAGTTATTCAGTTATATCATATTATAATACTGTCAAACATTTTAACCCTTTATTCTATATAATATATAATTCTTTATAATATTTAATAATTTACCTAATAAATATTATCAATTTAATAATTTAAAAAAAGCGGGTAAGTGAGTATCGCTCTGCTGTACATTAGGGGGTGGGATGGACCTCGGACTAGGGTAGGTTAAGTTTGAATGCAATGATAGGTATCATTGTATACGAAAAACGATTCTGAACGGAGATGATTTGTCAGTCTAGGATATGTTAATATATTATATTAAAATATTGTCATACATTCTATTTTGAAACAAATTCAAACATTTAAGTAAAAGTTTTAAGATCTTACGTTTGATAATGTTTTAAAAATAACAAAAATCGAAAATTATTTATTAGTAAAACGTTATTTTACACGTGTATTTTTGATTTCAAATTAAAATTAAAACTTTAAACACTCGTAAAATTTTTTAAATTTAATGAACATCAAACTTTTTTATAATTATTCTAAGCTTAACTTATGGACAGCATAGTATTAAATTTTCAATTCTTAGCTTTTGATAGAAAAATATTTATAAATTTTTAACTACCAAATAGTGAAAAATATTCATGATTTTGACGAATTTTTGTCAATATTTGAACTTCAAATGCTAATAAAAAAAAATTGTGCCTATGTATTTTTATAATTTTTGAATGAGAGTTAGACCAAGTTATGTAGACCCTTCAATTAAATTTTCAAGTAATTTGTCCCAGCTAAATTTTTTTTATCAACATTTATAAAAAAAAAATAAAAAAAAATTGAAAATTTCAATTGTCTATAAATAGCTCAAAAAAAGTCAAAATATTTTGAAAATCAAATCACATAAAGAAAATGGCAATCTAAATAACTGGTAAAATTTTCAAGTATTTACGACTTATACTATTTGAATAACAACAAATATTAAAAATCGTTCGAGGCTAAACCGTTATTTAATGCGGTGTAAAAATTTAAATTTCAATCACTCATAAAAATTTTTTGTTTTAGTCCGGTAGAGTTTTTTTTGCAGATAGTTGAAGAAAATTTTATGGAGAACCTTGTACCAAATTTTCAAATCTTAGTTATAAAAGAAAAAATTTTTACGATTTTTTAACCACAAAATTACTTGCCAATTTTCGCAATTTTGACATATTTTGTATAAATTCGAACTTTAAGCACTCATAAAAAAAAATTGTGACTAACGATTTCGGATTTTTTTTTATAACTTTAAGAACAACTTATAAGAAACCTTGTATTAAATTTTCAAGATTTTCTGGCCGGCCAAAAAATTTTTATCGTTATTTTAAAAAAAAATACTTAAAAAAATTGAAAATTTCAACTGTCTATAAATAGCTCAAAAAAAGTCAAAATTCTTTGAAAATTTAACTGTGTATGGAGAACGCTAATTTAAACACTTGATGAAAATTTCAAGTGAATACATCGATTAGTTTTTGAGTTATAGCAAAATAAATAATTCGATTTTGTCGAAAACTGGTTTTGCGTAAAAATTCCCGTTTTTCTGTCATTTTTTTTTTGTTTTTCTCGATTTTTTTGAAAACTGTTGGAAAATGTTTACTTTTTACCTCTATAATGCACCAAGGATATCCACTTTGCCATCGGAAACCACCCCCAAAGTTTGAAATCGAAGTATTATTTCGACTAGTTATGCTGTACACAGACACAAAAAAAAAACAAAAAAAAAAAAAAACACACATCATTGTAAAATCAATACATTCATCACTCCGTTCAGAATCTAAAAATAATAATTCATTATTTATTGTAAAAAATATATATATAAATAATGCGTTCTATATAATATTTAATAATTTACCTAACGAGTGCGATAACATTATTTCATCACTTACTCCACACTATTATGATTTTACTATTATGAATTATCATTATATAGAATGCATTACTTATAATTTTTTTTTACAATTATTAATTATTGTTATATTATTTATATTACAATTATTATTTTTAAAATTATTAAATTAAATTAGATAGATAGCTTATGAATTATATATTGTATAGAATAAAGGGTTAAAATGTATGACTAATAGACGTAGATTGATAACTTATAATATTCCTAGTGTATGAACTTACATGTGTACCTTTTTTTTACCGTGTAAGAACTTACACAAGTACCTGCCTTTCGTCGTGTAGGAACGAACATAGATACTTTGTGTAGGAACTTACGATTCCCCAACTAAATCAATAATCTATGAATGAACTTTATGTCTTAATTCTTAGTTTAGGTTTAATAATAATAATATTATATTAAAATAAAACAGATAAATAAATGATCCGAGTATCTGACGACCATCAAATAGTTCCGTCATTCCTTGTTATAATATCATGTGAAAACAAATCGCTGACCAACACAAATCACAAACATTAATAATTAATATACTGTAACAAACGATTTACGGTGGCAATTAAAAACCGATGTTATGTCAACAAACGTCACTAAAACACATATTATTAAATTATTAATGAACCAATCAAACTGAAATGTATTCATGTTATCAAAGGTGTAAAATGATATGAAATATAACTAAATATAACTAAGAGGAAATATGTCAGGAAAATTTGTTAAAACAACTACAATGTTTACTAATTTTTTTTCTTTTCGATATCAAATTATCATAATAATATATAGGAGTACAAATTTTCACTAAATTACGAATACAGAATACTATTTAATATTTATTATTATTGCGTATTCATTTTGTATTGAATATTATGAAACTATAAGTCTATAAATATAAAACTATGTCATAAACCATGTAGATGTTCTGTGTAAGTCTTTAATTTCTATGGTGACGTTATTTATAATATTATTATTTATTATGGTTCATATCAGGGCCGGGCCAATCAATAGCGGCGCTTCTGGCAAAATAAAAATTTGCGCCCTCACAAAAAAAAAATGGGCAAGTGGGTATCGCTCTGTTGTATAGTTAGAGATGGAGAGTAGGTCACTGGTCACTATAATGGATGTGTTAAATATTTGAATGCAATGGTGGGTATTATTGTATAAGAAAAACGATTCTGAATGAAGATGATTTGTCAGTCAATAATAATTAGTTGGATATATTAAATTATTAACTATATTAAATTGTAATTTATCATTATTTTATGTGATTTCGTAAAAAATTAAATTTCATACGCTTATAAAATGTTTTCTATATTGACTATGGAATTTATTTTTTACAGTTACATGAAGAAAAACTTATGGATAACCTTATATTGGATTTTTGAACCTTAAATATAAATCACAAACTTTTTATGAATTTTAAACTTAAAAATTCCTTGCAAATTTTCGTAATTTTGATATATTTCGTAAACATTTGAACTTTAAATGCTTATAAACAAAATTGTGAGTTATGATTTTTGATTTTTTTTTTTTACAGCGATAATTACAACTTATAATAAACCTTGTATTAAATTTTAAAGATAGCCAAATTCTTTTTATCGGCATTTTAAGAAAAAAAACTTAGAAAAGTCAAAAATTTCAATTGTCTATAAGTAGCTTAAAAAAGGTCAAAATATTTTTAAAATTTAATCGTAAATAGATAAGCATAATATAAACATTTGGTAAAAATTTCAAGTACCTATTTACAATGATTCGTTTTTGAGTTACAGCAAAATCAAATATCGATTTCGTCGAAAAGTGGTTATGCGTAAAAATTCCCGTTTTCCGTTATTTTTTCAGGGTTTTTCCCGACGCTGAAAACTACTGGAAATTTTTACTTTGACCCCCCAAAGTACCAACTAGATGAATTTTCCTATTCAAAGGGGGGCTGAAGTAAAAAATCGAAGCATTATAACGTGATGACAGAGACAAAAACAAAAAAAAAATAAAAAAAAATAAATAAATAAAACACACATCATTGTAGAATCAATACATTCATCACTCCGTTCAGAATCTAAAAATGAATGTTAACTTAATTAATACTTAATATAAAACATTATTTTAATAGTTGAAATAACAAAAGTTTAATTATATTTCAAATTTAAATAAAGATAATAATAACGAAATTAATAGGTTTGTTTTACCTATACTTTGGTTTACTCGTAACTAATGAACACTTCAAAAATATACTACAACATAAACAAGAATTATTTAAAAATGCAAATAAAATAATACAAACAATATAATAAATTTAGTACAGAATAGTTAAAATATTTTAACTTTTCTGGTTTTTTAAAAGCAAATTCTGCGATGACTAAAGTGTAATCCATCTTAGATACAAGTTCTTGTTCAATTGAAAGTTTATAACACAATTTATTAACACAGTATTAAATAACTCACATCTAATAACAAATATTAATATATTAAAATATTTTGGCTTAGATTTTCAAATTCAAAATTTGCGCCCCCATTTCTACTCGATATTTTGCGCCCCTGGCAGGCGCCCAGCTTGCCAGGCCCTAGGCCCGGCCCTGGTTCATATTCGTATACATAACATTTTTTAACTCTTATTTTATTTCAATAAAGCATAGAACAAATTAAAAATAGATCATATCGTAATACTTGACTACAAAGAGTGCACCGCCACTAACACCTAACCTAATTAATAATTATTTATGTATTTTAATAATTGTATGTACCTACTAATGTACTATGTTTCTATGTAGTATATACGTAATAGGTTTATTGTTTATGTAATTATGTATAGTGTTCAGTGTTCACCATATTGATTATTACTTATTACTACTCAGTTATTAATCTAGAGTATTAGTTAAATTATAAATATAATCATTGCATTTTAACTTATAATCAATTATTATACCTAAATATTTAATAGTGTGCACTTGCTCTAAAATTATGCAATTCTTACAATTACCATTGCAGTATTTTGAATGAAGACACAGTTTAAGATTTGAGTTAGGAAGTATCTGCTCATTATTAAAATATATATATATTTTGATTTATTAATATTTAACTCTAGTAAATTGTTGTCAAACCATTCCTTCACTTCTTTTATAACAATATTAGCGGTTTCATATAGAGTATCAATATTTTTATTTGATAATAATATTACGGTGTCATCAGCATAATTAATAACTTTAGCATTTAGAATTGTTTATTGTATACACTATACAATATAGATTCTACAACACAAACAAAAAGCAATATTATTACAGTCGTATTTGATACTTGACATTTTTAATTCCAATTGTCTATTTTGATTGATTCAATTTTTTTTTTTTATCAAATTAATATCCAATTTAAAAACAACAAATACCGCTAACATTGTCTATCCCTATTATTATTAACTTATTTATTGATACTTATTAATTTGAATATTGATTATTATTACTATATTTATTAGTCAATAGGACTTGAGTGAATAGGTTATAGTCTGTTCTATGAGTATGAGAGGACGCGTCGTCGCTTTAATAATTCTGATAAAAATAATATTAATTTTCAATCGTAAAATTTTGGATCATTCTCCCTCCCCCTCTTTTTATCCTAATTGGTACCTATTGTCTAAATGGTCTCGCCTGATTAGATTTCAGCGCTAAAGTAGGAAATCTGAAAATTAAATTTTTTTAAATATGTATAGTACATATATGGTACCGCTATCTAGCGTAGAAAGTCATTGACGGATTTTCACCACATGTGTACAAATACTTTTCATCAAAAAATATAAAAGCAAATATATTTCTATTTATATTTTTATATCAAACAACGAAAAGAATTATGTACATTTTTAAATTGTATTATTGTATAACGACTACCTATAACTACGGTATATACCGTGTTATAACTCGCATCATCAAAGTTAAAATATCGATAAAAAAAAAAAGTCCAACAAAACATAAGGTAGGTACTTAATAGGATATTTGACCACAAAATGGTTTCTCTATTAAAAGCTGTAGCGTTAATTATGAATTTGTTATTTTATTTATAATCAATGGTTGCAATAAAAAAATATAAAACAAATTTATTCTTTCGAGAAACTTCATAACCTCTACAATCTACATAAATTCAAAAATAATTATTTGTTGATTTTTTTCTAGTATAACATATTTTTACGCTGAATTTTTACCAGTACACAACTATAACAACTAAATAATTTTTATTGTCAAAATTCTCGTACTTACATTTTAAGTTGTTTTTACACGACGCAATTATTTCATAGTTGTTCACAAGTTCAAAGTAACCATTGACGTAAAAAGTAATTTTTCTTTACTTGCACTTATTACTCAATAAATATTATTATTTATTAGAACAATACAAAACTAATAAAAATAAAATAAAGTAGTTGATTAAAACAAAACTGCAAAAGCTAACAAAACTATTTTGAAAATCATCAAATGTTTCCGATTTGTTTTAAAAACTAAACGCAACTAAGAACGACAATTTTTTCACACACGTTCAGAATGTTCAGATCCAGTGTCTTAAAATATAAAATGTCGTTATAAAAAAAAATACATATATGTATAGCGATACATTAATTATAGTAGTAAGTACTAAACTGCATTTATTCCATGTACTAATACACCTACCTAGGTATATAACTCCAAGTCCACAAAACCAAGTCAGAGAATGCTTGAATAAGAGTTTCGTTTAAATAGAATAAATGGAATAGGTAATAATATAGGTACATAATGGTAAAATCTTCTATTCCCTAGTCCCTATAAAGTATAAATAATATTTATTAGTTAATTACCAGAGATTTAAAACCTCTGTTCATTACCAAGAGGATAACTAGGTAGATACTTGATTACTTGACAACCCGTGGTATACCTAACAGTAGGGGGGGTTGGGTATCGTATCTCCATATCGGTATCCTCCGTGGTCCGTGATCTTTTTTTTTAAAAAAAAACTGGTTAATTACATTTATTTAGGTACTGATTTAACAATAAATATTATTATATAATATTGAATATTTTGTAATTATTTTTTTCTGTGTCACATGTGTACATACACTTATTGCATTTCTGGAAGGAGATGCAGATGCTTATGATAAATATTAAATACAATTTTTTTTTTTTTTGGTGGGGGGGTTATTAAGTTATAGGTAAAATGTAAAAACATTTCAAAACATGACCAAATTTCGCTACTATATCTGCAACATATTTGTCAGTTTTTGGGATAGAAAACCATTGCTGATTGGCCATTAGAATAAATGTTTTATCGAACTACTCATGGTACTCATCAGTCATCACGAATTAAGATAGACTATCTTAAATTCTTAATCTTGATTCGTGGTACTCATACTGCTGGAACCACAGACATTGTTAATAATGTTAACCAGTAACCACGATTATTGAATAGCAATGAATGCACGACTAAAAAAGGAGATTATAAAATCGACGCCGACGTATATTCGACCTCCTCGAGAAAACGACTATCTACTTGTTATCAATTTCCCGCGTCGTATGTTTGCGATATAACATTGTGTTTACAAATTTGTATTTCATACAACTGCTGTATTCGTAAGTGCGTTATTTATTTGTTTTCTTTACATTTCCCACTTAGATAAACTTTTACATTTAAAATTATCCATGTTTTGAGTATTGACTATTGAGAAGTTTTTCATTTAATATATACTTGAATATGGATTTGGAATTCCAAGATGTTCGTGCTGAGGTTAAGGGTATTATGGTAAGTAGTGCATTCCATTGTGTTATTGTGGTTGAATGAAATTGTCATATATGTCATGTGGTTATCCTTTTAATGAAGAATATTTTAACAGTAGAAAATATATTTTAATTTTAATAAACTTAGCATGGTTACACAATGTGATTTAAGATACTATTTTATTTAAAAATACCAAAATCACTGTATTGGATATAATTATTTTCATAAGATATAATTTTCTCATGACAAATGATTTATTAAATCAAATATTTAGTTAACAATAATAAATAAAATGAATGAAAACTAATTTATCTTATAATAAACTTAACCAAAAAATATTACAATACAATTTGTATACAATATTTTTTTTTGTATTAAGTCAGTAATTTAAAATTTGATATTATTACATATATAATAGTTACAAAACTTCTAAGATAACTCGTGCATAAAATGTACATTAACTAACTCCTGATTAGTTCATATATATGAAATGTCATATTCTATAAAAGTAAATAACTTTCGTTGATTAAAATTTAATTATATAAATAATAATCTATTAATATGTTAATGATATACCATTTGTAATAATGCATGGATGTATAATATTATAAATGTAATTTTTTGTGTTGAATACATTTTTAATGTCTTAATTATAAGTATTAGTATAAATATAAAAAGTATTGTTAGATAATTTATTTCAAATTTTTAATCTAATATAGGTATTATTGATTTTGATTATGTATGTAATTATTTCAGTGCACTGGAAGACTAAAATTTACTGAGCAAAATATTGTATTTAAAAATGTAAAAACTGGTAAAGTGGAACAATTAACACCATCTGATATAGAATTTGTTAATTGGCAAAAATTAGTTGGTACTTGTGGTATTAGAATCTTTTTAAAAAATGGTAATCTTCATCGATACTGTGGCTTCAATGAATCTGTAAGTATAATACTACTTTATTTAAATATATTATCTTAAAAAATGATTTTCCTATTTTATAGGATCAAGATAAAATTGCTAAGTATTTCAAAAACACATATCGCTTAGATATGTTAGAAAAAGAACTAGCCATTAAGGGCTGGAATTGGGGTAGTACTAAATTTAATGGATCAATATTGAGTTTTGATATTGGTAATCTAACTGCTTTTGAAATACCTTTAAACAACGTATCACAATGTACTACTGGCAAAAATGAAGTTACATTAGAATTTCACCAGGTAAAATAAAAGAATATTTTGAATCTTACAGTGACATAAACTTATTTGATTGACTAATGACTAATACTTACAAAATTAAAGTTATAAACTAAAACTTACAGCATAATTTTAATATTACTATGCGACTTAAACTGTCATGTTTTAGTTAATTTTGAGCTCAGTTTGAGTATTTAGTTCTAATGACAATAAACTGAATCATTAAGTTGTACATTTACCTACTTGGTATCATAATTAAATAATTTATATATATGTTAATGGTTTTATAGAATGATGAAACACCAGTCAGTCTATGCGAAATGAGATTCCATATTCCATCTGCTGAGCTTGCAGGTGACCAAGATCCAGTAGATGCATTCCATGATCAAGTTATGAAACAAGCCAGCGTTATATCAATATCTGGTGATGCGATTGCTATATTCAGGGAAATGCAATGTCTTACTCCTCGGTGATTAATATTAAAAATATTAATTTATAATTATATACTGAAAAATGTACATTACTTATATCATTTAAAATATTATTTTAGTGGTCGATATGATATAAAAGTTTTTCAAACCTTTTTCCAACTTCACGGTAAGACGTTTGATTACAAAATTCCAATGACTACTGTTCTTCGTTTGTTTATATTACCACACAAAGATGGTCGTCAAATATTTTTTGTAGTCAGTTTGGACCCACCTATTAAACAAGGCCAAACAAGATACCATTATTTAGTATTATTATTTAATATGGAAGAAGAAACATCAATTGAACTACCATTCACTGAGTAAGTTGAACATACAAATTATTTATACTAGATCTAATCAGTGGCGTACTTATATGTATATTTGGGGGGGAGGGGGTTGAAATGACTAAATTTGTCGATGCCAAATATCTCAGCATTTATTATCTACTGATAAAGTTATAAATGAAAAATCACAATTATAACTATATAAATATTAGCTAAAAAATTGGGAGGAGAAGATATGTCTTCCCTGTAAATACACCACTGAACTTAATAATTATTATTCAACCTAATATCAGGTTTATGTTTTTTAACATGAATGTATTTAAATTCCTTTTTAGTGAAGAAATAGAAACAAAATACGCAGGAAAGTTAACCAAAGAACTATCTGGTCCTACATATGAAGTTCTTGCTCAAGTTATGAAAGCTATTGTGAATAGAAAAATAACAACACCGGCTAGTTTTAAAGGGTAATAATTTATTATTATAAATTTATAAACAAATTATCAAATGCAGAATCTAAAAATCAGCATACATTAGAAGTATATTCAAGGTGATTCTTCATCAAAAAACACCCATTGTTTCAGTAACAAATAAATAATATTTAAGTTGATTATTGTTCTGGATACCGTGTGTTTTCAAAGTGTATTTTGACATAAGAAAATTAAATTTCTGATGAGTAGTTAATTAGTTATAAATGTTATAAGTTTTTAAAGTTTAAACAAGTTAAGCACCACTCAATTCTATTTGTCTAAATTTAAAATATTTAAAACTACTAAATATTTCATGGCCTACAGTTTGAGAAGCACTGTTATAAGTAATAATTAAACACTAGTAAAATAATGAAGAGTGGTTTATAAAATATATACATATTATTATTATATCATTAATGTTTATTTGTGTTTGATAGTACAAAAATATGTATTATATAATTGTTTTTATATATTAAGTATAAGATGTTATTCTATATAAACTATGCATATAACTTTGGTATGTGTAATTTATTTATTATTAAATGTTAAATGTCAGTTAAAATTATGTATTTAATATAATATTGTAATTAATTATATTAGTGTTGTAAACAAATTAATTAATTTATTGAAAATTACATTTATTATTTTCTCAGTCATTCTGGAACGTCCGCAATTGGCTGTTCATATAAAGCTGCTGCTGGCTATGTTTATCCACTTGAAAGAGGCTTTATTTACATACATAAACCCCCTATACACATCAGATTTGAAGAAATTTCTAGTGTTAATTTTGCTAGAGGTGGTGGTAGTACGAGGTCCTTTGACTTTGAAATTGAGCTGAAAAATGGAGTTATACATACATTTAGTAGCATAGAAAAAGAAGAATATGGAAGTCTTTATGATTTCATCAATGCCAAAAAACTGAGAGTGAAAAACACTGGAAAATCAGTAATAAAATTAATGTTGTTTTTTTTTTTTAATTATCATTTTCACAACTTTAAACATCATCATTAGGATAAACCTGCTTACACCGGAGATGACTATGGTGATTCTGATAATGAAGCAGAACCTGATGCTTATTTGGCCCGAGTTAAACGTGAAGGACAAGAACGCGATGAAGATGATGATGATGATTCAGATGAGAGCACAGATGAAGATTTCAATCCTGAAGGACAAGAGAGTGATGTTGCTGAAGAGTAAGTTTTATTTTATAGGTTTTGAAAATTTAAACATATTGTTTTTGTTATAGGTTTGATAGTAATCCATCTACTACAGAATCAGAATCTGGTAATGAAGAAGGTGGTAGCGGTGAAAAAAAGGAAAAGAAAGATAAGAAAAAAAAAGATAAAAAACCTAAATCAGCTAAAACTATTGTAAGTTTGATTAAAAATAAAGATTTTATAGGTATAAACATAGGATATAATAAATTAATATTACAATTATTCAATAGTCACTGGATTAGTAACAAATGTTTTTATTGTCTTGAATATATTATTAAATTGATTTAAATATTTTTTTATCAATCAGTATAATAATAATGAGATATTATTGAATTTAAGAAATCTATTACTACCTCCTTTTTTTTTAAGAAAAATATTACTTTTCATTTTGATTACTATGTTATAAACAATGTAAAGATAACTGACATACAGAATCTTAGTGTCAGGTTTGACTCAAAAGTACATTTAAATTACAAAATAATATGAATAAAGTTATCAGAACAAGTTTTTTAAGCGTACATTTGTAAAGACTTCTATGATGATCATTCACTAAAATTATTATAATTCACTTGAGTTTTTTCTTGCTTAAAACCTAAAATATGTAATTATAATATGGTTCTTTAACCCTATAACTTAAGATCATAATATTTCAAAAATACAAAACAATTCCTTTCTATTTTTGTATTTTCAATCTAATTTGTTTAGAAAACTACTCTTTGACCATAATAATTTGTATAGTTTTTTTTTTTCAATGCATTTTCTACCTTATTGATCAAAAATATTAAATTTAAAGTTTCTTTACAAGATAATTTTTGCTCATTCAGCAACTTTTTGATGATCTCCGTAAAAAAATGTAAATGCATGAACTTCCAGGTCCTAGTTTATTACTACTATTTATTATTTAAGTTATGTTTAATCATGCAAATGTTTAATGTATGTTTTTTTAATTGGATTTCTATTACTAAAAATTATTTTAACATAGTATTTGTATTATTTTTATTTAGTCAGAAAAACCACGAAAATCAAAAAAAGCTAAGAAACCTGACGATGGTAGACCAAAAAGAGCTGCAACAGCTTATATGATATGGTTTAATGAAGCACGTGATGAAATAAAATCTGATAATCCAGGAATTTCATTTGTTGAAATTGCGAAAAAAGGAGGTGAACTGTGGAAAAAAATGTCAACCAGTGAAAAATCGGTAAATAATTGCTCATAATTAAAATTCATTATAAATGTTTACATATTAAAACATTGTGATGTGCATTACATTATTAAAAAAATGCTGGGTATTGATAAACAATAACAATAATGTATATCATTATTAGTAAAAAACAAAATTAAAAAACATAGTCATATTTAAGTCAATGATGTTGATAAAATAATAAAAATGTAAGAACACACTGGATAGCAGTTATTTGATAGACATGGGTAAATTGAGAGCTTCAAAGACTTTTTAAAATTTATATTATTATGTAAATATTGCTATTAAATAGTTCAATTTTTTAATTTTTCCAATTGTTTTTGTGTATAACTATAAAACTATCTCTGAATGAAAATTGTTCAAAACTTTAATTAATAAATGTAATATAAAATTTAAATACACCTTTAATACCAATTATTTTTTACAATATTATATTGTCTACATAGAATTATTTTATTTAATTTTGTAGATTTTAAATATTAAAATATTTTTAATGGAATTTGTTATTTATGCAGAAATATGAAGAAAAAGCAGCTAAATCTAAAGAAGAATATATGAAAGCTATGAAAGAATTTAAAGAATCTGGTGGGGGAACAGAATCATCTAAAGAATCTAAAAAATCGTCAAAGAAACCTTCTTCACAGAAAAAAGTTTCAACACCTGTGAAGAGTGGTTCATTCATTTCAAAAGAGTTTATTGAGTCTGACGATGATTCATCTTTGAGTGAAAGTGATGATAAAAGCAATAATAAAACAAAATCTAAAAAGGTTAGTTAATTATAATTATTATATAATAAAAACCTTAATAATTTACTAATTAATTATATTCTATTTAACATTGCAATATAGTGTTAGGATGTGTTTACATAATATATTAATATGTAATTTTATTCAAGTTGAATAACTCGTAAATTCAAAAATTACCTGTGATAAAAAATTTAAATTAATGAAAAAAATGTTTTATTAATGTTAGTTGACGTTATAATTAATTCTTAGGACTTATGTTAGTCTTTTAAAAATCTTGATTACCATTTCTTTAATTGTTTATTTTAATATTTTCAAACAAAAGTATATATAGATACAGTGAATTTGGCTTAATGTGATTATATTGGTTCAGATCATTTTGATTCTATTAACAGGCTGATTCCATAAAATATATATTTTTTTTTTTATTAATTAGCTTATATTTATATGTGTGTTTAAAATTAGATTCAAATAAAGTGATGGAACTTTCTATTTTTGATTGTACTTGAGAATCTACTAATTTAATTTTTATAATAGCCTGAAATTAAAATCCATATTCAGTTAATATAATATATACAAGATTTTTAATTATTTAAAAATAAATAAATAATAATTTATGTACATATTGTACCTATAACTTTTCGAAAAACTGAAAAGTATCGTTTTCGACATATTTTTGAATAGCTCATTTTAACTTTTTCAAAACCATTCTTATTTCTTTTTAGTAAAAATTTGATGAAATACCATTAAAACGATAAAAATGTTCTTAATAATTATTCAATTATCCAGTAGGTACTTGGTGATTCTAACAAAAAGCTAATTTAACATTAGTAACTTAAGAACTGGTTGGGATTTTCAATTTTGATTTCAATAAATGGTTGATTCTATAAACCAAAGGTCACATTAAGTGGGACTGTATAATGTTATCCTTGATTATTATATACTTATCTTCACTTGATGTTTATAAAAACGATTTATTTATTCTAAAGGGGATGGATCAAAGTATTTCAAAAAAATTATTCAACTTATGATAAGATAGTTAAGAGCATTTTTGACCCATTGTCATTAAACCAATTTCTGGAACTTGCTGTATACATGATGTGTTTTTCCCTGAATATCAATGAACCTTCATTAGAACTTCAAATAGTAATCCAATTAAACTACATATATATGGTCAAAATTTTCAAACAAAAAAAAATTAGCTATTAGATTTTTTTTATTTTAGAAATCCTATTGACTGTATCAACATTTTGTAATATGATAGATATATACTACTTCATTTGTAGTTGAATACATTTAACACAATTCAAATTGAGAAAAATAGTGAATGTAATATATTATATTTTAACACAAATTAACACTTTTTTCAAAATCTAAAAATATATAATACAATAAATTTGTTAATAAAAACTTAAGAAAATGTATTATGGTAATACAATGACATGTGTCAATATACAATTAATATGTACTGAGTATAGACAGACATGTGAGATAGAAAGACCTTCTTGTTAACAATTGGTCACTAATGTCGTCTTCAAACCTGCTGTACATTTTTCATTTTGTTGACACAATATATATTTTATACACTATTCTTGATTATTGATTGTTATGTACATCAAACTCTGGCTATAAATAAAAAATAACTCATATTAAGGGCTTATTCTGATAAATATGTATGTTATAACTTATTACTTATTATGCTCATATGTATAAATAATATGTTATTAATTGTAATTAATAAAACTAAAACTATTTTCTATCTCTAGAAATCTTCGGATGACTCAAGTGATGATAAAAAATCCCCAATCAAATCTAAAAAAACAAAGGATGAATCTTCTAAATCAAAAAGAAAAAAGGTAATTTATATTTTTTAACTAACTCATATTAACTTTTCAAAATGTTTAATTGTAAATGTATCTAGGAGTCATCCGATGGATCGAGTGAAGAAGAAAAGTCAAAATCTATGAAAAAAAGTAAAAGTGATTCAGAAGATGATGATATAGACGAAAGTAGTGGAAGTGCTTCAGATGCTAGTGATTCCGATTAAATTTTATTTTTTTTAGACCCGTATAAGCATACAACAAATTATAAGTTATTTATTATTTTTTGTGATCAATTTTTTTTTTATTACTAAATTAAACAAAACATATTATTAATCCGCGTTTAAATTTCATAAATCTACTTGATTATGAATTATAATTATACCTGAGAATTGGTTTTATGTTTATTACTATTGAGTAACGGATTAATGGAATTATGTACAGTACATTTATGAAAAAAAATTACATGTTATTATATATTGTTTTTTTTTCTGCAAAATGTTTTGATCAAAAATGTAAAAATAAAATAAATTAAATGATAACTGAAAAGATAATCATTAGTCATTACTTACCAGTTACCGTGCATTTAAACTTTTCGAGACCTTTTGAAGATTTAATAATTAATTTAGAGATTAAAGATTTAATTTAGTTAATTGATGAAGTCAGAAAATGTATCAGATTTATTTAACTCGATTGTACTTAAATAATAAAATATTTTGATCTAACCTTAACAGTTAAGAGACAACTTGACTGAAATTGTAGACAATACTTAACACTTGTGACTTGTTAATCATTTAACAAACAATCTATACGGGATAGTCGACTCTTTAAGGGGGCGTCATACCTGCATGTGTTGTCTCTGTCTTACAAGTATGTAACATAGCAAATTTACGCTCAGCAGATCACGTTTAACTCCGTCAGTTTAAAAATTAGAGTAAATCAACCTATTATGAAACTTTATGGTAAGAAAATTATCTATGTTTATATGTTGGTTTTTTACGATAGTTCAATTTATTAGCAAGTTATGCGTATATAACATAGTGTAAATTAAAAATGCTCATAACTCATTTAAAAATGTAATAATCGTAAAAAACCAACAAACAATTAACAAACACAGATAATTATCTTACCATCAAGTTTCATAATAGGTCGATTTACTCTAATTTTTAAACTGACAGAGCTAAACGTGATCTTCTGAGCGTATATTTGCTATTTTACGTATTTGTAAGACAGAGACAACACATGCGGGTGTGACGCCCTCTTAAGAAGGTTTGAAAGTGTAATAATATATTATATTAGATTCTGAACGAAGTGATGAATGTATTGCATTTACTATGATGTGTGTTTTTTTTTTTTTTTTTTTTTGTGTCTGTCGACAACATTTGGAGCAGTAATAATGCTCCGATTTTTGACTTCAGCCCCTCTTTGAATAGGGAATTGAATCTAGTTGCTACTGTAGCATATTGTTTCCCCATAATCGCAAATCTTTGAACACGCCGACATGAATCCTGATATGCAGGTATATAATTAAATTGATTGATTATATAATGCCTTGTCATAAGTGTTGATCATTACATAGGCGACATTTGACTGCAGCTCCTCTTTGAATAGGAAAATTCATCTAGTTGGTACTTTGGGGGGGTCAAAATTAAAATTTTCTAATAGTTTTCAAAAAAATCGAGAAAAACAAAAAAAAAATGACAGAAAAATGGAAATTTTACGGAAAAACCACTTTTCGACAAAATCGATTTTTTGATTTTGCTGTAACTCAAAAACGAATTATTGTAAACACTTGAAATTTTCACCAAATGTTTATATTATGGTTATCTCTTTACAGTTAAATTTTCAAAATATTTTGACCATTTTTAAGCTACTAATAGACAATTGAAATTTTCGACTTTTCTAAGTTTTTTTTTCTTCAAATGCCGATAAAAATTTTTTGGGTGGCCAGAAAATCTTGAAAATTTAATACAAGATTTCTTATAAGTTGTTCTTAAAGTGATAAAAAAAAATCCGAAATCGTTAGTCACAATTTTTTTTTATAAGTGTTTAAAGTTCGAATTTATACGAAATATGTCAAAATTTAAATTAAATTTCATACGCTCATAATGCGAATGTTGGCCATAGTAACCATAGTAACATATAAAAACTATACTATTTGTTTCAAAATAGAATATTTGACAATATTTAAATATAATATATCCTAAACCGACAAATCATCTTCGTTCAGAATCGTTTTTCGTATACAATGATACCTATCATTGCATTCAAATTTAACCTACCATAGTCTGAGGTCCACCCCACCCCCTAATATACAGCAGAGCGATACCTACTTACCCGCTTTTTATACTATTGATTTTATAATATATTATAATATCTATTCTAACTCATCATTACATTTTAATTAATGTATAATTGAGTATAGTTGCAGCATACACAACAATATTGTACAGTACTGTCAGTCGATACCATATTATAATAAAGAATAACACCAGTGGCATGCCCAGGAATTTTTGATGGGGGGGATATATGTTAATATGTTACAAGAAAAGAATGGATTTAATTCCATTAAAAACACACAAGAACATACAGTTATACCAAAAAATACATAAAAATTGCATAATAAATTGCACTGTAAAAATACAAGTCGTATAAAAAACTTTAAATTCTTAATAATAATTTAATTAATTAAAAAAAAATTGATGAATGTATTATGTTTTTGAATTAAAATTAATAATGAAATATATTTCCAAATTATGTTCATTAAAATTAAATTTTTTATTACTTAAAATATGTTTGTACCTACAAAGAAAAAATATGTTCTACTTCTGCTATACTAGTTATAAGTGTATATTAAAAAAACTCGATAACTTATAGGTATTATATCTAAATAAACATCTGCTTTACCCAACATGACTTAGTAAGATTTAATAGTTTTATAATATGTTGTATCCTTTATTTTTTTTTCAATTATATATTATACATACATTTATCTATATTTTTTTTTTCGTTTGGACCAGGAATATTTGTTAAAATATCTTCAGCTTTTCTAAACCTATTCAGTATTCATACTTATTAAGTAGTTTACTATTTGATTCTTCCAAGTTTTTAAGATTAATGGGTAACTCAGATAAGTGTAATTGTATGAATACTATAAACCACATTTGACTACATTATATATTTATATATTTATATTGTACAAGTTGTTTCAGCTTTTTCACACTGATGGGGATTAACATCGTTTTTTAAACTTTTAATCACAATTAAAAAATTTTCAAAATTATTTACATAAATAATTACAGCAATAACCATGTTTCCGACCTTGTAATAATAGGTTTGGGAATCGGGAGGTAAAGGTATACCCGGTATTTCTTTTCTGTATCTATTTATTCTTGATGGTATTAGTTTTAAGAAACCTTTTTTTTTCCTAAAATAAACGAAATAAATTACATATGTACTTAGATTTTATATGTTAAATTAATTACCATTGTAAAATAATCTATTTATGTAATAATGAATTTAGTTTAGTTAAGTATTTTGTTCATTAAAACACCATATTTAAAAAAAATCCAAAAACGTGAGAAATTGCAAAAAATTGCATCATAAAATTAAATAGGCAGAAAATAAGAGAATATAGAGAACATAATCATGATAAAATATATTATATATTATAATAAATATAATTTATAAGCAATAACTTATTACTAATAATCAAAAGCAATGACTTTATAACAAGTAACAACTTTAATATCTAATAATTTGTTTTCCGAAAGTCAGCAAAAAAAACTCAATGGGGGGGACATAACCCCTAACCTCCCCCCCTGGGCACGCCACTGAATAACACCATGATGGATGGTAAATTCAGAATTTTAATAGTTTAAAAACGAAACATCCGTAGAATATATTTTATGTTGGTGGCTAATTGTAGTACTTAGAACTGGTGTTTTTATCTAAATAATTAATAAATATTAAATACACGCAAACGCGATTAACACACATTTCGTTGTTTAAACAATCGTCAGTTGGTATAATCAGAAATCATGGATACCCTTACCCACTTGTATAAAAATAAATGCGAATATTAAAATTTATAACTGTATGCCTGTATGCAATAATTTATAATATGACGTAAAAATATACGTTTTACGTTGATACCTGTAGGTATGTGTACACTGTACAGATATATTTTATACGATACACGAACTGTTCTGTCTGCGTATGTTTTTGTTGAGTAGGTATGGTCGTTTAATCTAATAACTAAACTCTAAAGTAGACAAGTAGGTAGCAAGTAGCTAATAATTAAAGTCAAAAATTATTATTGTATACAGCCCTAATATTATTTTAGATAGAGCATTATTCTTACACAGTTACACACATAAAATAGGTAATTAGGTTATTACTAACGTAGGTGTAGGACGTAGGTACCTTATATATTTTATTTTATTGTTGGTGAATAAACGATACGGGATCGGGTGGCAGTATTGTGGTAAACAGTTCCCACCCATTCCTTGTTTTTTTTTTTGACGGAAAAAAAAGTGTAGGTACCTATGCCAACACTCAGCAAACCATAATGCAGTTTTGCATTTGCATAATTATCAGAGTTTGTCTATTTTATTACCCGAATAGAAATAATTAAAAGTACAGTAGAACCTCGATTATCCGAACCTCCGTTATACGAACCCTCTATTATCCGAACTGCAATTATCGTATCCGAACGTTCAGTTATCTGAACATTAAAACTCGTATCCGCGACTTGGCTGCAGAAAAGCGCGTTGCGGCTCATCGTCAAATAAAAATCGATAATTTTGTCAAAAAATATAACAAATATTATCTTATATGTATGTAATGTACCTATTTCAAATAATGTAATGTACTAATGTATGTAGTTCTAATAAAATATTAATAATAATAAATATGTATGTACATATTATAAAAATATAAAATATTTAACTGTTTTAAAAAATTTTTTTTTAATTTCCAATATCCGAACTTTTGCATATCCGAACTAGGCGCGGTCCCAATCAGGGGCGCCATTTGGGGTATCGCAGGGTACACATTGGTGGCCCTATTTTTTCTTATAACATATTGGCCTGCCTTAATTTTATACTGCGCCGGTACAGGCGGTAAAGCTAAAATGTAATAAATAAACTATTATAATAATTTTTGAAAAATATTTTATAAATAATGGGTATATTGTTTTAATCTTTATTGTAGTTAACATTTCTTAACAGTTGTAAGATTATAATCAATGGATCAAAATTAAAAAATATATTTATCTGTTTAAATAGCTTCTTAAGATTGAGATACAAATATAAATTATCAAAAATTTGTAAAAATCAATCTTACATTATTCATTTTACTAATTATTTATAAAATCTTAATTTCAAACCTCAAATAATTTAATGATACAGATAACTGCATGCTAATAGTTTACGTTGATTTTTTTTATAATATATTGCTTACAGCTTTATTTGTATAATCAAAAATTTAATTTGAATGATAATAGTCATAATCATTCATTATAAATTGAGGTGCATAAGTTAAATGTATGATTATATTAATAAATAATGACAGTATAATTAAGATTTAAAGTAAGAGTGTGTAGGTTGGTTGTGAGACTTCTACAAATAGGCTAAAATGTATAAAGAATGTCGCGCGACCTATCTTTTAAGACAGTAATACATTTCAATATTTTTACTAAGTTCTGATATGGTAGGCAAATTTGGCCTGTTTAATAATTTGGCAGCCCTATTTTAAAACTGAATTGGCGCCCCTGGTCCCAATTAGTTCGGATAATCGAGATTCTAACTGTATCTATATAATATTATGTATATATTTAAATGAAACATTTATTTTCTTACTCTATACTGTTATACGGATAATTTTTTTTAAATATTTCTATTTCTCATTGCCTATTTATCTTGTTTTTTTTTACGTGTTTAACAGTATCTACATAGGTAGTTATTTTTGAGTACCTAGCTGATGAAGGTATTCAGTCTGCAGACTATAGGTAGTCTGTGCCCTGTGATACCTATATATTATTCATAATTTTTAAATAAAAATGAAATAGTCAATAGATGAATAATCGTTATCAAAATAATAACACTTAATTAGTATTTAAATGTGTACAAATTTAAACTTGTATAAATGTCAACTACGATAAATGGCTACAAATGGTAGGTCGTTAGGTTAGGTAATATTATTATCGAAAAATAACGTTTTTATTCGCCTACAAAGTGCAAAATATGTAGGAATAATTATTGTTATTTTCTAGTGAATAATAGAATAACGTTAATAACCATATTTTATCGTATGAAATGGGAAACATCGATAATAATAAGTTTAGTATAGGTAAGTACTGGATTTATAAATATCATTATGATTATATTGTTTGTTCTTCACTGAACGAGTCCGGTATAGGTAAACCCATTAATTATAATATATCTAGATGTTCAATAGGCAATGCGATAAGATGGTAGCTAAACTAATTTTCGAAAATGTGTTGTGTCCCAAATTCACAACACTCACAGTTTGAGTGTATTCGGGGGTAAAACTAATAAGACTTTATCGGGCACATGATAGTTTTTTTCTCAAAAAGGTACCATCAGAACACAATCTTCCAATGACACGTCAATACGTCATAGGTACCGAGAAATAACTGCTTGCTAAGAAAAACTATTAGAAATGGATATGGTCGATAATATATATGATGTGTCTGATGTGATCAAATTAGTAGACAGCTGACACTTGACACAAATTTGAGGGAACCACAAGTCAGGCAGGCAGTCACCAGTCCAGTTGTTGGTATGGTAGGTGGGATGGTGCCGATGGTGGTAAATAGCATTGATTAAATATACATAGATAGCCCATGTCTATGAACGATTTGGAAACTTGGTTAAGGCATTAAGAAAAATATCGATAGATGGCGCGGTTGCATTGTTCATTGAAAATTATAATTAGATGGACAGAGAATAACGGGGGGTCATATCGTCGTACACTAAGAAATACCGGTTTTAATATAAATAATTTGCGATAACGAGTAACAATTTGATCGACGAATTCGACAAGTAAAAACTATCGTAGTATTGTGGGTCCATTTCTATTCCAGAAATAGTACCTATCCAATGTGTTCGACCGCGACAGCTCGACGCATTGAATACAAGCTGTTTTTTTCATATTCGTAGTATTTAAATGGGAAAATGTAAAAAATAATATAAATAACATATATGACATAAAAAATAAATAAATACGTTTTAACAATTTAAAATAAAAACTTACTTTATTTGTATTTTTAATAAATATAAATTATGTTGATTCAATTATTTTTTAAAATACTTAATTTATTTTTATTTTTGTCTTTAGCATTACTTTTAATATTTTTTGATTTCCAATTAAAATCTCTTAACAATTTACAATTAATTAAATGTGTTATTAGAAAATCGATGTGTGGTTCACAAGAAGAATTAAAATGTATAACTGAAGATAAATCGTTTTTAATTTTGGAAAAAATAAATTTTGAAATATTTTTCTTATGAGGCATTTTTTCGACAGTTTTTTTTATGATTTTCTGTGCTAAGGACACAAACTCTGTGAAATCTACTGTTGGCCTTTTTAAATGTAATAAAGAATTTTCGGAAGAATAATTTTTACAAAATATTAAAAATTCTTGATTGTTAAAAGTAGCATCTTCAATATCTTTCAACATGTTGCCTTCACAAATGCTGCATTTAAATTTATCAACGCACTTTTTACCCAAATACCCAGCAAAATATGCATTAGAGCAGTCTTCCAATGTGACATTAGGTGGATCATTTTCTTCCGAGAAAACTTCAATTGATGACAATGAAGAAAGTGAAAGATTTGATGAGGAACTTGAACTGCAACTGTCATTACCATCTTCTAAATTAATATTTTTTTTGCACATTAAATTCAAATCACCATCAGGTTCGCAGTTAGACTGATCAGGTGGTTTCATTAAATTCATTTTTGTATTCATTCTAAATGTGGTCCTGAATACCCTGGCCGTTGGATTCCTTAAACATATTTTAATAATAATCTTAAATTTATATAAAAATGAATGATTGTTTATCCTATATAAATTCAAAAACTTCTGAACCAATTTTAATAAAAGTTAGTATGTTTATACAAACTACATAGATTCTCTGAGTTATTATAGACTAATAGTTTCAACCCTAAAAAGTTAGAGTGTAGTTCACAATTTAATTTATTTTTCAAATGTCACCAGTTACCAACGGTATCTTACCGTCAAAAACGACCTTTTCGTTTTCCAGCAATAGGTACTTTTTTCGGCTAAATTAAAAAAAAAACGTCATTTGTTTTATCACTAGTTATAAATTATAGAATTATAACCCCTCGTTGTTTTGCTTATATTTTATTACCAAGCATTAATATAACCAAATAGGTATTTTGTATTTACTGAATAGTGAATATCATTATAATATTGTTTTATTTATTGTATCTATATTTTTATACTTTACTACTAAACACTAATAAAATTAATTATTTTGTAATTACATATTGAGTATATTATGTATAACTATAATATTGTTTTCTACACAAACATTAATTAATTAATTAAACATAAATAATTTTAAATAAGAATGTTTTTGGTAGTTATACTAATAATATAATATGTGTTCATAGTTCATATAATAAACCTATAATACTTAATATATTTCATATGTCTGATAATGTAGACTGTCGGAAAAAAGTATTGACGGAAAATGAAAAGATCGTTATTTTTGGTGGAAACCAGGGACACTATTTTTTTTAAAAAAATTATATATTTTTTTTTCATTATTTAAATGATTTTTGCATTGATAAAAAAAATTGAATATTTTTTTTATTTTTTTAAATAGTCGCCATTGGTTATAAAAAATAAGATATTTTTTTTTTTTTAGAAAACTACAGTTGTATAGATGGCAACCAAATTTAACACGAATATAATGAACAACGAAGTAAACGGGGGACATGCTATAGTATACATATAGTATATCATGTTCTCCGTTTACTTATATTGTATAGCATACAATATATACATGCACATATATATATTAGGTTTTATTAATTCGCTTAAATTGCACTTACCTATTATAGCCACCTCTTTGGCGGAAAACAGAAAAAGTATTTTCTATCACATCTGAATTAAATCTACTAGTGAGTAAATAGGTATATCCTAACTCATATTGCTGAGCATATATCATCATAATTGAGTTGATTGTCCAAATTAAACCGTCAAAGCATGGTGGTCTGGTATCCTGTCGTTTTTTTGTTATTTTTTTCTTAAGTTTTTCAATCCAATTTCGCGCTTCGAGTAAATATTGCAATTGCTGAGGACGTTCTTGAGAAATGGCACACTTGTATGGATTTGGATTGAATAAACTATTACTGTTTAAAACATCTAATAGATTATTTAAATCTTTTATCATTTCCATGGTATGAGGTGCAGTTTTAGATTTTAGCTGTTTAGTGAGGATACACGATTCCATTGTAGCCGACATGGAATTACTAAACAGTTGCATGGCAAGTTTGCAGGACATTAGTTGGAATGGACCAGGATTCATATGATTGTTGGTAATTTTTAAAAGTGAGCGGCTTGTACCACTATTCTTGTCCAATTCATATGTATCTTTTAAATCTTGAAAAGATGTTTCGTTTTCTTTGTAAATAAAATTATTTTTTATAAAATTGTTTCTTAAATTTTTATATAAATGAGGAACATCAAATATTGAAAATACCTTTTTCCCTCTAATTTCAATGTATGGTTTATCTTTGGTCATGTTTAAATCTTTTAGCAGTGCTGAAACATTATTTGTCCCTTGATCGCATACCATTGATAAAACTATAAAGCCACAGTCGAATATTTTATTAATTGCTTCTATCAAAAGTTCACTTAATATTTTATGACTCACTGACGTGGATGGTAAAAAATACGCAAAAGGCAATTTCCACTTTGAATATACACCTCTTATCATAAATAATAATGCTTGACCAGCCAATTTATTTGATCTACCTTTGGTACCTAGATCTTCGTACCCTTCTATAAGATCAAGAAACTTGGAATACTCGAGGTAATTTTTAATTTTCATTTCGTCAAACACTAATGTATCAGCTTTGATTTTTAATTGTTTTAAAATTCCCAAATTGAAACCAGTCTTAAACTTAGAACTCCCAATCCAACGACGTATAGTAGATAATCCAGGTAAAATAATTTGTTTAGAGTTTCTTAAAAATATATAAGCTGAAGGTGATTTATAAAATAGGCTTAAAGCAAATTGTTTTTCATCAAAATCCCACGGTTTTCTCTGTGTTTTAGATCTTAAAACTTGCATTTTAACTAGTGCCTTAGAATCACGTGATGAAAATTGTATTGTATTAAAAATATTTTTGTTTCTTAAATTGGACCTTGAAATTAGCAAATTTTTACGGAGTTTCGAGATTGAAGCACGTTTGTTTTTTAATAATTTACTCTGGTTTTTAACTACTTGTTTTAATTGTTGTATCTTTTTATTCATTTTATTCTTTTGACTATTTAAATTTGGAAAAAGTACTTTTGGAGTGATCGATGGACTTGGAAAATTCATTGTTGTTTGTATTATCGATTTAGTGTTTGGAGATTTTGGAGATGATGATGATAAGTACGATTTTAATGTAAGATTTTTTGAAGATTTCGTTGGTGTAGGTAAATATAAAATATCTGCATTTTTCGAATGATAATCTTTGCTACTGGTGGGAGTTGTATCTGGAGAATTTATTCTTGACCTTTTGGATTGAAATAACGTCGATGATTGTTCGGGGCTTTTTGGAAAATGCTTCGAAATATAAGTTTTTTTTGGAGTTAATACTTTTAACGTTACATTATCAGTTTCAAATGTTTTTGGAACAGCCGATTTTATTAAATTACGTTTATTGAAAGTAAAATCAGTATCGGAGAAATGTAACATACATAAATGTTTTTTGTTTAACTCTTCGAGATCAAAATCTATGAGCTTAATATTACCTGTATTTTGTAAACATATCAAAAATAAGTAATAATTAAAATAAGTAACGGGATAAATATATTATAAGGATATTGAGGAAAACAATTACCTATTTTAATTTTCTTATATTTTATGTTTCATGTATTAATTAAACAATACAATTTAGTGATATATATGATTATTGATGATTTCTAAAATAAATATAAGTAGTTTTTGGAAATCTTTTAAGTATATATTGTATACCAATAAATGTAAATAACTTTTTTATGTGTATACATAATGTTTAGTTTATTAAATTTACAGCAATAATATACAATTATAAAATTCAATATAAAAAATAAATTATTAAGTTTTATTTCAATAAACAATAATATTACAAGTATAAACAATAAAATTAAAATTTACTTAATAATATTGTTAGAATTTGTTTAAATAAATGTACGCTAGACGGTTCTACAAATGAAAATTATAATGATCTGAGTGCACCTACTTATTGCCAATTAAATCATTTTATAAAAATGTTGCTATATTTTTTGTAGTTAATCATTTTATTAAAAAGGCAATTACAGTAAAGCATTTCCTAATAATTTCCTAAACCTCTTATCTAGGCCAAATTTATTTTAACTCAATGAATATTCAGTACAAATAAAACATCCACGTTAGGCAAAGTAATGTTAAAAAGATTTTATAATAATGGCAATTTTTATATTTGAACTAAAGCTTTTAGTTCTGTTTCGGTAATTACATGTTTAAGTTCTTTTTTAATAAGTACCTATATGATCATTTAAATTATTTTTAATATAGTTATTTAATTTAGTTTTAAGTAATATTATTTGTTCTTATATTTTATTCGAATATACTTATCTGTAGTTTTTCCTATTCATTTGTTTAAAATGATCAATTTTTTATACTCTCTATCTCTATCACAACTCACAAGCTTGCTTAAAATAGATAGATAAAATGTTGTATAAATAATGTATTAAGTTAATTTTTATTGATGAATAGAAATAGAATATATAACCTATTGTTTAATTTTCGTACAAATATCATTTATAATTAGCGTAATGACAAACATGAACATTTTGTCACAATTACATATTTATTTATTTATTTTGATTATAGGTACTTATAAAATGTATATTATTTCTACATTAAATATTACAAAGTCAATATAGTTCTAGTAATACAATTTGTATTTGCAATCATGAACGTCAGTTCAAAACGATAACAACAATTCACCAATATTAGTGTATCTAATTCGTCTACTGTATTTAACAATTATATTTATGTATACAATTAGTTAAGCTTATACCTGAATTCTGAATCCATTTTTTACATAATTCTTGGTCTTTTGGGAAACGAAATAACCTTAATCCATCATAATTCCTAGGACTTTTTCCGCATCCGTAATATGCGCACACGTTCCCACTTTTCCGTGACATTTTTTTAGATTTTAAATTTCTCAATTTACAATTAAGATGATAATTAATACAATAAATAACTATTACAGTACCTTATTAGGGGAGATCTGTTCACTTTAAAGTTTGAACACAAACAAACTGTTAAATTAATATATAATAATCAAAAATAATAAACCTAGTTTCTTACTAAATTTACCCAGTTATAAATAATCTCTGAATCAAGCTTATTAAATCTATACCATTGATTAAATATGTATATTTAATCAATGTCTATACTTTATTAATAGTGTACAATTTATATTTAGAAAATTATACTATACACTTAATCAATGATAAAACCAAAATAGTAAATACATAACAGTGCACTCAATATTCGACCTCTCACACTGCCACAATTCCACCATTGATTATAGAACAGATTCTATCTTAACCGAGAATCGAGAAAAAAATAAAAAAATATCAAAAAGGCTGCAAAAAATTTTTATAGGCATGGCAAATTCGATCCTGGTTTCTGCGTTTTGTAACACCCGTCACTGACCATTGTACCATTAGGTAGACACCGCGCCCGGTGTCTGACTCCCACACTACCAAATTTCTGGCTCCCATAGTCGTGATTTCAACGCTGCCATATTTTATCATTATATGAACTATCTATGTATATTTAATCAATGTAAATAGTAAGTTCTGTTGCGGTTTTGCGGACTCGGGGATTTCAGTGTTACCATTGCAAGATTGATTACAACAATAAACGATTTTATCTGCACAATATTTTGGGTCATTTTTGTGCAACACTGATAAAAACTACCGAATACTTTTGAAACATAAAGGTAGTAGGTACCATTTTTTATTTAAATTAGATACAAGTAAAACTTATGAACCACAAAATATTTCAACATATTATATGGAACAGCTAATAATACATAACATTATTGATGTTTTTTTATCTAATCACCTATATATTAACCTGACGACAGCCGTGTTTTTAATCCTTAAAGCCTAAAGGCTATTTCCTAGCAGAATAATTGTATAAGTGAAAACATGAGAGTAGTAAGTAAAAAATAAACGTTACCTAATTTCTATAAATTATATGTAACTATGTAAGTTCCAACCCGATAAAAAAATGTACGTATGTGGAGATTACCTACACTAATAATTTGTTGTACGATTCATTATACTTGTTGATTATTTTTATTAAGACATAACATCTTCTTGGCTATTTATATTATTTCTTTAAATACATTGATAATAGACAATAGTATAATACTATAATATAACTATTTATAAAAATGTTTTATGGTGTTTTTCTAATATTACCATAATTTTGACTAGGTATATTTCATTATAAAAATAATAGTTTAAATAGTTATTTAAAAATTTAACATTTTTAAGAATAAAAATATTATTTGTTATAATATTTATAAGTATATAAATAATATAACAATATTAGCACCTATTAATCGTATATATTATCGTATCATTTATTCATTTATTATATTATAATAATAATCACAGACAAACGATTAGTAGGTAGCGTATAGGAACATTAGGAACTTACATGTGTATTTTTTTTGCATTATATAAAATATAGGTAAGAACTTCTATACCTATATTTATAATATATATTTCTCATGTAGGATCTTACAAACATTTAATCGTCTTTGCAGAATAAACGTGAACGAAAAAAAAAGGTTTAAATAACAATAAGTACTATGTTATTTTTGTGTGAAATCGTAAAAATAGTAAATAGGTAAAGGTACAAATAACTACCTAACATCAGCTCCCCTAATAGATATAATATATATTAACACATCATTTTGGCCATTTTATCAAAGTTAATTTAACTAGATACACATTATTATAGAGCCCGGATTTGAATGCTACCTAAATGCATTATTTTTTCGAAAAGTCTCAGAAAATTATTTTGAAGCACAAAATCAGTTCAATCAGGATTATAAACTTTTATTTTCTATTTTTATTAATTTTAAAGCATTTTAGGTATTATGATTTTTAAGTAATTTTGAAATTGTATTTATTATTCGTTATATGCATTTTTAGATACAATTTAAATAATAATTCAAAATGTTAGCTCAAGAAGTGGTGTTTTGAACATTTATCATTTGTTAATCATTATATTTAGGTACTATACGTTTATAATATATTTTTCTATTTGCACAGCGATTAATAGCTAGGGTTCTAAATTTGAAATAAAAATATACCCTATAAATTTTTGATATTTATCACTTGTATTATTAATTGAGTCCTTGTTGGTTATTATTATTATTATTTATTATACATGTTTTCTTTATTAATGTTTATTTCACACAATAAACCAATTTTTGAAAATTTTTATTTGCAAGTTGACGTGATTATAAACTTTATGATATAATAATTTATATTTTATTTTTCATTACAATGAAATATTAAAACTCTATTAATAGCTATAGTGCAAGTTCGCTTGGGTAGTTGGTACTAAAACAAAGGCAGAAGTTAACAAAAACTTAATAACAAATTTTGGTAAATTTAGAATGGATAATTTAATTTCAAATGTGATGATTTTCACCGTCCAATAAAGTTCAAAACCATCATTGATATCTATTAATTTTATTCTAACTTTTATAATAAAATTAATTTAATTTAATTGTTTTCATTAGATAACGGAGACAGCTGACATATAAGATATAACCAAGTAATCTCCCCTAGGTTGACATCCAGGCTTGGCCATATGAACTATACTTTTTTGATCTCTATGATATATCTGCCATTACAGATTTGTGAATCTATATAATTATAAAGGTTCACAAATCTGTAATGGCATTTTTTTAATTACTGTCCAAAACATTATGGCAACAATAGTTATTTAATAATTTTAATTTTTCAACTATTTTAAAATTGTTTTCACGGTAATGGTCTCAAAGGCCATTACCTTATTTTATCCCGCTTTTTAATAAATACAATATTTCTATACACGTGGCTCTCGATTAAAAACATCAAATACGTGATGTGGCAACTGACATGTCAACAATTTTATTGTATTATATGGCCTTTGTTATTTATGATTAAAGTAAGAACCTACTTGTATAATAATTAAAAATTGTTTGCACCTATATATTGACATACAAAAATTAACATGTAAAAAGTACAAAATACACAATATATTTCAAGAGCATATTATCGAATATGTACAATGTACATTGTACACTGAAAAGTACCCACGAGGCCACGACCATAATTTTATAATATAATCATAGCTGCAATTATTAGGGAGTTAGAGGTGATTGACGTATATCGATTAACCGACAACTTATTTACATATTTTGAAAATCGTTTAAGTCAACTTACTATTTATTTATGAAATGTTTTAATCTTCTGTTTTATGATGTCATTTAAATTTATGAACGTTAAACCTTTCTTTTACAAATGACGATATTTTTTTCTAATTTTAGATTCTAGAGGGATTAATAAATTAATTGATTTTATAATAATGTTTTTTTTTTAAATTTAATATAGGGTTCTTCAAAATTTGTTAACATTTACTAAAATAATTAATAAGTTAAGAGTAAATCAACAGTATCTTTTTATGAGCGTTATAAGTTAGTATTTTGGCAAAATCGGGAAAGTTTGCAAATTATTTTGTAATTAAAAATTCATAGTTATAAAATGTTTAATACTCCTACCTAAGGTTTCACAATTTAAAACAAGATACCTCATAAATTTATTTTAATGGAAATAATAAATAAAAAAGTTAGCGTAAAAATATACATTTTTAATGAATGATTAAATTTCAAATAACTTTGAAGACGTTATGTCATCACTCAAAGTACGTTTTGTTTCTTACTACATTAATACTATAATATACACTTATAATAGAGATTCCACTTATTTGTCATTATTTTAAACCACTAAATTTTAAATTAAATCTTGTAAAAATCACTCAATAAACTAATGATAGAAGTATAAATCCTAGGTCGATAGGTCGTAAATAACTATATTAAAAAATAGCAATTACTAAGTAGGTACTTACCTAATATGTGTATCGCACAATATCAGAGTGAAACAAGGGTGCCCATCTATCAAAACCTAGGGGGTGACATTGGTGACAGTCATAATATTAAGTAAAATGTAAATTTTCGTGATATTATCATTAGAAAATTAAATTTATTATTTATAAAAAATTAAAAAAATAACAATAGCTTATCTATTCTAGGGGGCGACATGTCACCCCCTTGAAACCTCTAATGGGCGCGCTTGGAGTGAAATTAAAGGGCACTATGACTATATACTAGATCGGGTCGATCAAGCCAAAGATAATTCTTATAGTATAGTACCATGTATTCATTTATATTGCTATAATAAGCTATAATAATATTATTATACATTTATATATGGTAGGTAGTGTAGCAAAAGTTGGTGGTGGTCGGAAGTAAAAATTATAGTAAAAACCAAAAGATACTTTTTTTGAATAATAAGTAATAAATGAAAGTTCTATTCAAGAGTTTGCAACGACTTAATTTTTTGGATTTAAAAACAGCAAAAGTAACTACCTGCAATCTTTAAGTAATTTTAATTAATTGTGAATTTTTATATCTAAGTTATAAAATATCATATATTATACTTAATTATCAATTAGGTACATATATGTTTCAAATTTAAACCTTATTGTAATTCTCAAACTCCAATTATTACAAAAATATTTGTAGTTTATGGTTTATATATATTACAATTTATTGCTCTTTTATGGGCATCATACATTTTTAACATAAATATGTTTTTTGTATTAAATACAATTTTTTTCGGGTTACTTGCAACTTTGAAAGTTTGATCTAACATATATAAATAAAAATTAAAAATAACTAACACATAATTTTAATAATATTACATATCACTAAATCAGTCAACAATTTAAAATTTAAATAAAACAATTTTTATAAATTCACATTGAGAAGTTTGTCTATTACAATATTAAAGATATATTATGTATTATATTTTACACAAAAAATGAGATCGTATAAAAAAAAGTAAAAATATTAACCTAACATAGGTATAATAATAATCAATGTTGTTTTGTCTGTAATTAATATAAATTAAATAAAAAATAACTAGGTATATAATTTTAATAATATTGTATATTAGGCAACAATTTAAATTATGCAGCTTTTATAAATTCAAACCGTGAAATTTGACTTATAAATTAATATATGTGGGTACTTAATATTTTTACAACATTGAAATGGACAACTTTTTCAATTTGAATTTATAAAAAAAATTTTATTTCAATTAACGAAACAACATATTATTTTATTCTTGTGTAAAATATCCATTTGAATTTATCAGCATATATAGGTACAATTTGTGTAGAACTTCATAAAACAATTGGGACACAATTATAGTGGACTCTACTTTTATCATTGTGATATAACTCGTGTACGAGAAATTTCACCTTTTTTTCGCTACATTATTGTTACAATGATACATTCTAAGTCGTCAATATTGTGTTAAAATACTTAGATACCTAGGTTGCCACTATGGCACTATAGTAACCGATCCATAATGAAATTATACGCGTCACCATCACGATTCATTTTTTTATTTATTATTTTAAAAACATCTATTACTTAATGTATAATTTAGAAACTATCAAGTAGAACGCTTTCGTATTTTATTGAAATTCATCAACAGATTTCTCCATATTCAAATCATCCATGGTAAAAATAAAAAAAACCACTGTCATTTTATCCCAGCTCTTATAACCAATTCTATGATATCTAACAATTTTAACTTTAGAATTATTATTATTAATAATAATTATTCGCAATCTCATCTCTTCTAAATTTTATATTTTTAAGCAAACTATCAATCTAATATCTAAATACCATGTTGGAAACAGGTGATTAACGGTACAATATTTTATATTACAATTATGTCACGCGTTATCTGCTTTCAAAGTCGACCGGGCAGGCGTGGGGCAATGAGGTGCCGCTATAGTTTCCCGTAACCGAACCGCGTGGCAAATGAACTTCGATAACAGACCACTTAGTATCGCTTCTATGTAATATTACGCTAGTATAGTATTGTTATTATTACCGCGAGCAAACGTCAAAGCCGAACTGCCGAAAGCGCATCAGTCCCGTCTTGACGCACGAACGAGTGCTATCGTCGTCCGTCGCCACGTCTAACGGCGTTGTCATATTTTTATCGTTCGTCTTTGTATCCACATAAATATTATCGCGATATAATTTATTGTTTTTCATATCGAGTGCCGTTTACATACCTACACCCTGCAGTGCTATGCAGTCGAAAACGCATCTGCTCGAAGATGAATTTTCCGAACGTAAGCAATCTTTTATTGTTTAATTGTTATAATCATACGTATGTCAGGTTATCGTGTTACAATGTAACTGCTGCAGGTACCTCTATATAATATGTAAATTATATGTGAATGACGTACATATTATTTAATTATTCACGGGATTTGAGTATTTGACCAGGGCGATTTAATTTTAATTTAATTTTATTTAATTTTATTTAACCAGTATTTAGGGCGATTTACCTACTTATTTTTCGGTGCAACACGATTGCGGACTTTTTACCTTTTTACCTGAAAAAAACATAACACGATTGCGGACTTTTTACCTTTTAATATTTAAGAAAAAACAACACGATTGCGCACCTTAAATATTTTTGCTTTGAGCTAACACAAATATTTAAATAAATTTACCAATACATTAATAATAACTTAATACGTATAGTAAAAAAAATCTTATAATATATCACAGTAATTACGCGTCTAAAAAAGGAATAATATGCCGATATTATTTATAAAAATAAAGAATTAAGATACACTCATAACGATGACAATAATAATATTATAGTAATAAAATATTATTAGACGCCATATAATAGTATTCACTGGCCGTAACAATTGTGTATACGTATACTATACTATAGGTGTGTTTCTTAAACTATAACCATTTATTTAAAATTATTTAAATATTTGTGTTTGCTCAAAGCAAAAATATTTAAGGTGCGCAATCGTGTTATTTTTTCTCAAATATTAAAAGGTAAAAAGTCCGCAATCGTGTTATGTTTTTTTCAGGTAAAAAGGTAAAAAGTCCGCAATCGTGTTACGGCCCTTATTTTTCTCCTATTTGTTTGAATAATATATTTAATAAATAGAATTGCTGTAACCGTATTATTATAAAGTCCATGCAGGTTACTTATTTTATTTCAGTTTGCAGAGTTTGCATAAAATTAACAATAACTTTTTTGTAACTTATTTTACTCGACTATTCAAAATTAACTATTTTGTTTATTTAATAAAACTATGGAATGAAGTTTCAGATCTACCTTGAGTATAGAGTAAAGTAGAACTTTTTGTTAAAAAATAAATAGCAAATATTTCACTGTTAAGTACTTCAACCATAGGCGTAACTGTTGTAACTAGTCCTTTAAGTTAGAGGGGGGGCTAAATTCCTGAAAATATTTTATAGCAAATTTTTTTTAATTTGATTATTATTTATTGTTTCTATATTGGTGTTTACAACTGATTTGAATGATTGTTCGTTCATATGAAACATATTTTGTTATATTGTAAGCAAAAATAAAGTTAATACTAATATGTTTATATTCATATATATTCATCCAAAAATTTTTTTGGTGGGGGGGCTGAAGCCTATCCAAGCCCCCCCCCCCTAGTTACGCCTATGAGTCTGCAATTATTAACTTTTATTATACATTTATTAATTTTATTCTAATTTACCTCATTACATATTATAATACTAGTTATTAGGTATATGGTATATTTTAATCTTGTTGATATAACTATATTATCTACATTAATATTTAATATTATTGTTCTGTTTGTCCGCGTGTGCGATTATTTTGTGCAAGAGTACTGGTCCTGTCCAAGGTCGGATTCAAGCATTTAGTGTCCAGGGTCCAAATAGGAAGAAATTTGATAACATTTTAAGGGGGGAGCAGCTTATTAGGTTTTTTCCTATCTTTATAGTATAAGCTCTCATTTATTAAATAAGCATACATAACTAAATTCCCCATCGTGAAATATACATTGGAGTATCGGATTAACAATGTATTGTACTCGTATTATTTTACTATTAATGATTTGCCTTTTTTCCTTAGTTTGCTATTAACTGATTCAACACCATACAACGCCCCTGACGTATTATGTCCAAATCGCTAAAAAATATAATAATTACTAATAATTTAGTGGCGTAGCCAGGATTTTAAAATGGGGGGAACCTAAAATACTAAAAAAAAACATAATTAACAATTAAAAAAAGCAGGTAAGTGGATATCGCTCTGCTGTATATTAAGGGGTGGGGTGGACCTCAGACTATGGTAGGTTAAATTTGAATGCAATGATAGGTATCATTGTATACGAAAAACGATTCTGAACGAAGATGATTTGTCAGTTTAGGATATATTATATTTAAATATTGTCATAATATATTCTATTTTGAAATAAATAATATAGTTTTTATATGTTACTATAGTTACTTTACTTTATAGTATCTGTTTATTAATAAAAAGCGGGTAAGTGAGTATCGCTCTGCTGTACATTAGGGGGTGGGGTGGACCTCGGACTAGGGTAGGTTAAATTTGAATGCAATGATAGGTATCATTGTATACGAAAAACGATTCTGAACGGAGATGATTTGTCAGTCTGGGATATATTAAATTTAAATATTGTCATACATTCCATTCTGAAAAAAATTCACAAATTCAAACACTTAAGTAAAAGCTTCAAGATCTTATGTATGCTAATTTTTTAAAAATAACAAAAATCGAAAATCATTTATTAGTAAAACGACTAAAACGTAATTTTACACGCGTATTTTTGATTTCAAATTAAAATTAAAACTTTAAACACACGTAAAATTTTTTAAATTGAACAATCCTCAAAGTTTTTTATAATTGTTCTAAGCTTAACTTATGGACAGCATAGTATTAAATTTTCAATTCTTAGCTTTTGATAGAAAAATATTTATAAATTTTTAACTACCAAATAGTGAAAATATTCATGATTTTGACGAATTTTTGTCAATATTTGAACTTCAAATGCTAATAAAAAAAAATTGTGCCTATGTATTTTTATAATTTTTGAATCAGAGTTAGAACAAGTTATGTGGACCCTTCAATTAAATTTTCAAGTAATTTGTCCCAGCTAAATTTTTTTTATCAACATTTATAAAAAAAAAATAAAAAAAAATTGAAAATTTCAATTGTCTATAAATAGCTCAAAAAAAGTCAAAATGTTTTGAAAATCAAATCACGTAAAGAAAATGGCAATCTAAATAACTGGTAAAATTTTCAAGTATTTACGACTTATACTGTTTGATTAACAACAAATATCAAAAATCGTTTGAGGCTAAACCGTTATTTAACGCGGTTTTGTAAAAATTTAAATTTCAAACACTCATAAAAAATTTTTGTCTGAATCCGGTAGAGTTTTTTTTACAGATAATTGAAGAAAAATGTATGGAGAACCTTGTATCAAATTTTCAAAACTTAGTTATAAAAGAAAAAAATTTTACGATTTTTCAACCACAAAATTACTTGCAAATTTTCGCATATTTGACATATTTCGTATAAATTCGAACTTTAAGCACTTATAAAAAAAAATTGTGACTAACGATTTTGGATTTTTTTTTATCACTTTAAAAACAACTTATAAGAAACCTTGTATTAAATTTTCAAAATTTTCTGGCCGGCCAAAAAATTTTTATCGTTATTTTAAAAAAAAATACTAAAAAAAATTAAAAACTTCAATTGTCTATAAATAGCTCAAAAAAAGTCTAAATTCTTTGAAAATTTAACTGTGTATGGAGAACGCTAATATAAACATTTGGTGAAAATTTCAAGTATTTACATCTATTAGTTTTTGAGTTATAGCAAAATAAATAATTCGATTTGGTCGAAAACTGGTTGTGCGTAAAAAATCCCGTTTTTCCGTCATTTTTTTAAGGTTTTTCCCGACTCATTTAAAAAATATTGAAAAATTTTAACTTTTGACCCCCCAAAGTACCAACTAGATCCGATTTCCTTTTCAAAGAGGGGCTGAAGTTGAAAATCGAAGCATTTTTACTGCCCCAAATGTTGTCGACAGACACAAAAAAAAAAAAAAAAAAAAAAAAAAAAAAAAAAAAAAGCGGGTAAGTGAGTATCGCTCTGCTGTACATTAGGGGGTGGGATGGACCTCGGACTAGGGTAGGTTAAATTTGAATGCAATGATAGGTATCATTGTATACGAAAAACGATTCTGAACGGAGATGATTTGTCAGTCTAGGATATATTATAAAAAAATCGAAAATTATTTATTAGTAAAACGTTATTTTACACGTGTATTTTTGATTTCAAATTAAAATTAAACTTTAAAAACTCGTAAAATTGTATGAACTGAATAATCCTCAAACTTTTTTATAATTATTCTAAGCTTAACTTATGGACAGCTTAGTATTAAATTTTCAATTCTTAGCTTTTGATAGAAAAATATTTATAAATTTTTAATTACCAAATAGTGAAAATATTCATGATTTTGACGAATTTTTGTCAATATTTGAACTTCAAATGCTAATAAAAAAAAATTGTGCCTATGTATTTTTATAATTTTTGAATGAGAGTTAGAACAAGTTATGTGGACCCTTCAATTAAATTTTCAAGTAATTTGTCCCAGCTAATTTTTTTTTATCAACATTTATAAAAAAAAAATAAAAACAAAATGAAAATTTCAATTGTCTATAAATAGTTCAAAAAAAGTCAAAATATTTTGAAAATCAAATCACGTAAAGCAAATGGCAGTCTAAATAACTGGTAAAATTTTCAAGTATTTACGACTTATACTGTTTGAATAACTACAAATATCAAAAATCGTTTGAGGCTAAACCGTTATTTAACGCGGTTTTGTAAAAATTTAAATTTCAATCACTCATAAAATTTTTTTGTCTTAGTCCGGTAGAGTTTTTTTTTCAGATAGTTGAAGAAAATTTTATGGAGAACCTTTTACCAAATTTTCAAATCTTAGTTATAAAAGAAAAAATTTTTACGATTTTTCAACCACAAAATTACTTGCCAATTTTCGCAATTTTGACATATTTCGTAAAAATTCGAACTTTAAGCACTTATAAAAAAAAATTGTGACTAACGATTTCGGATTTTTTTTTATCACTTTAAGAACAACTTATGAGAAACCTTGTATTAAATTTTCAAGATTTTCTGGCCGGCCAAAAAATTTTTATCGTTATTTTAAAAAAAAATACTAAAAAAAATTAAAAATTTCAATTGTCTATAAATAACTCAAAAAAAATCAAAATTCTTTGAAAATTTAACTGTGTATGGAGAACTCTAATATAAACATTTGGTGAAAATTTCAAGTATTTACATCTATTAGTTTTTGAGTTATAGCAAAATAAAAAATTCGATTTGGGCGAAAACTGGTTTTGCGTAAAAATTCCCGTTTTTTCCGTCATTTTTTTAAGGTTTTTCCCGACTCACTTAAAAAATATTGAAAATTTTTAACTTTTGACCCCCCAAAGTACCAACTAGATCCGATTTCCTTTTCAAAGAGGGGCTGAAGTCAAAAATCGAAGCATTTTTACTGCCTCAAATGTTGTCGACAGACACAAAAAAAAAAAAAAAAAAAAAAAAAAAAAAAAAAAAAAAAAAAACACACATCATTGTAAAATCAATACATTCTTCACTCCGTTCAGAATCTAAAACACACATCATTGTAAAATCAATACATTCATCACTCCGTTCAGAATCTAAAAAAGTATTTGGCCAACATTCGCATTATGAGCATATGAAATTTAATTTAAATTTTGACATATTTCGTATAAATTCGAACTTTAAGCACTTATAAAAAAAAATTGTGACTAACGATTTCGGATTTTTTTTTATCATTTTAAGAACAACTTATAAGAAACCTTGTATTAAATTTTCAAGATTTTCTGGCCACCCAAAAATTTTTTATCGGCATTTGAAGAAAAAAAACTTAGAAAAGTCGAAAATTTCAATTGTCTATAAGTAGTTTAAAAATGGTCAAAATATTTTGAAAATTTAACTGTAAAGAGATAACCATAATATAAACATTTGGTGAAAATTTCAAGTATTTACAATAATTCGTTTTTGAGTTACAGCAAAATCAAAAAATCGATTTTGTCGAAAAGTGGTTTTTCGTAAAATTGCCGTTTTTCTGTTACTTTTTTTTTGTTTTTCTCGATTTTTTTGAAAACTATTTGAAAATAGTAACTAGATGAATTTTCCTATTCAAAGAGGGGCTGAAGTCAAAAATCGGAGCATTATTACTGCTCCAAATGTTGTCGTCAGATACAAAAAAAAAAAAAAAACAGTCATCATTGTAAAAGCAATACATTCATCACTTCGTTCAGAATCTAATATCCGAGACAATATAACAGTTCATTTTTATATTAAGTTGATACAGTCTATGCAGGCAAGGCACACTGCCCCTCCCCGTGGCTACACCACTGTGATAAGTTATAAATATATGTATAATAATTTTATGATATATTATTCTAGACGTCAATAATCAGGTAGGTAGGAACTAGGAAGAGTAAATAAAAAAATCACTAACTTTGTATGTGTGTGTTTTTATTTTTGACAGCTTAATTAATATGCTTACGTAATTAATTAACGCAGGTTTTTATATCATGAATTGTACCTTACACAAGTGTTATAAAATGTAGCAGCTGTTAGTTATTTCTCGCTATGATTACGCATGTAAAAACAATACAATACCTTAAACAAGAAACTTTTTAAAATCAATAATGTGGTAACTACGTAGATACCTAATTTATTTGATATTATCAAATTTATTTAATCGATTTCTAAAACTTATAATTCAAAAAATGTTCTTACTGCTGAAACCAATATTTAATAGATAAATTGAAATTTTTCAATCTTCTCTAAGTTAATCATAAATTGCATGTCTTATATTATGTAATTTATAAATACTACAGTTGGTAATATATTAATAAATACTGAAATATTAGAAATATACCAAAATATTTTCAACTAACAGGCTTTGCTTTCTGCTCGGCACTTGCTAAGATCGTGAACCCTTTATATGATATTTGAATATTTTATCTAAAATTATTTTTATACCTTAATAGATATGCCTTTTATATATGATTGTATTTTTATTTAAAAAATATATATTTTTTATTTGTTTTTTAATTGTCAATCATTTTATGTAGGTAATAAAGAGATACATATTATATGAGAAATCAAATTTTATAATATACAATCACAAACTGATTATTATAGATTCTTAAAATTTAGTTCCATATTTAGGTAAGATACTTGGGTGCTCATGAATCTGACCTTCGAATTGCCTCCCATGAATTTTTAGATTCTGAACGGAGTGATGAATGTATTGATTTTACAATGATGTGTGTGTTTTTTTTTTTTGTGTCTGTGTACAGCATAACTAGTCGAAATAATGCTTCAATTTCAAACTTTGGGGGTGGTTTCCGATGGCAAAGTGGATATCCTTGGTGCATTATAGAGGTGAAAAGTAAACATTTTCCAACAGTTTTCAAAAAAATCGAATTTTTTATTTTGATATAACTCAAAAACTAATCGATGTGAACACTTGAAATTTTCACAAAATGTTTATATTAGCGTTCTCCATACACAGTTAAATTTTTAAAGAATTTTGACTTTTTTTGAGCTATTTATAGACAATTGAAATTTTCAATTTTTCTAAGTATTTTTTTTTAAAATAACGATAAAATTTTTTTGGCTGGCCAGAAAATCTTGAAAATTTAATACAAGGTTTCTTATAAGTAGTTCTTAAAGTGATGAAAAAAAATCCGAAATCGTTAGTCACAATTTTTTTTTATAAGTGCTTAAAATTCGAATTTATACGAAATAAGTCAAAATTGCGAAAATTTGCGAGTAATTTTGTGGTTGAAAAATCGTAAAATTTTTTTCTTTTAAAACGAAGTTTTGAAAATTTGGTACAAGGTTCTCCATAAAATTTTCTTCAAATATCTGTAGAAAAAACTCTTACGGATTCAGACAAAAATTTTTTATGAGTGTTTGAAATTTAAATTTTTACAAAACCGCGTTAAATAACGGTTTAGCCTCAAACGATTTTTGATATTTGTTGTTATTCAAATAGTATAGGTCGTAAATACTTGAAAATTTTACCAGTTATTTAGATTGCCATTTTCTTTACGTGATTTGATTTTCAAAATATTTTGACTTTTTTTGAGCTATTTGTAGACAATTGAAATTTTCAATTTTTTTTAATTTTTTTTTTATAAATGTTGATAAAAAAAATTAAGCTGAGACAAATTACTTGAAAATTTAATTGAAGGGTCCACATAACTTGATCTAACTCTCATTCAAAAATTATAAAAATACATAGGCACAATTTTTTTTTTATTAGCATTTGAAGTTCAAATATTGACAAAAATTCGTCAAAATCATGAATATTTTTCACTATTTGGTAGTTAAAAATTTATAAATATTTTACTATCAAAAGCTAAGAATTGAAAATTTAATACTATGCTGTCCATAAGTAAAGCTGAGAATAATTATAAAAAATTTTGAGAATCATTCAATTTAAAAAATTTTACGAGTGTTTAAAGTTTTAATTTTAATTTGAAATCAAAAATACACGTGTAAAATAACGTTTTACTAATAAATAATTTTCGATTTTTATGTAATATATCTTAGACTGACAAATCATCTCCGTTCAGAATCGTTTTTCGTATACAATGATACCTATATCATTGCATTCAAACTTAATCTACCCTAGTCCCAGGTCCACCCCACCCCCTAATGTACAGCAGAGCAATACTCACTTACCCGCTATTTTTTTTTTAAAGTTACTCGAATTTCAAAATAACATTTACTTGAATTGCCTCCTATTTTAAGTATAGTGACCTTCTTGTACTATAATCGCCTCCGATAGTTATAATTAATCGATTTAGGTATATCCTTACGTCATATTATAAAAATATTTATAAATTATATAAACTAAATAAATAAATAAAAAATAATAATAATAATAATAAATAAATAATTTTATAATACAAAAATTAAGTTTTTATAAAATTATAAATATCTTTGTAAATAGGCTGATTCAGCTGTAATAATTTATAAAAATAAAATTAATAAAAATAATAAATAGTCAATATATAAAATAAGTTAGATTAAAAATGTAAAAAATGTCAGAGTATAAAAATTTAGCATAGTTTTCGTGGTTTAAATTTATTTTCTAATTCTTCTAAATATTGAAATTTTGAAACTAATGAAACTCAATTTATGTTTAATGTTTGAATTAAGTTATTAATAAATTTATTTTATTTTTTGTGGTTATCCTTATTGTTTTAGTTTCTATTTTAGATGATCTAATATTAATCTAATTTATGAACATTACGGAAATCGATATAATAATCAATATTACATGTAAAACTATCGATAAGTCTCCTAAAACACTCGGAGGCAAATAGGCAATTCGAGTGAAAAAAGGTTACCTACCTAAATTTAGGAGGCAATTTGAGTATCACCACACTTAAATACTTACATTTATATTCCACCAACTATCGGGTACAAGTATTGATTTTACTCATTTAGGCTATGGTTTTTAATGTGTAAATTTTACCCTCTGCAGGAAAATGTCTATATGACCAACAAAAATAAGTTTAAACTCCACTAATACTAAATTATTTTAAATTTCATAAATATAATCAAAACAAAGTAATAACTAAATTAAAACTTTTATGCACAATTTATTATAATATATACAATAACCTATATATATAATAAAAAGATAGACAAATATGATACCGATTTGCTGTACAGTGGGTGTCAAATATGTCTTATTGAGTAAGTTACTCTAATGGATGTGTTAAATTTCAATTCAATAATAAATCATTGCCATTGCTTAGAAAAAACGAGTCTGAGCGAAGAGACTTTGTCGAATTATGTTTTATATATTGTATAATATATATATATCTGTTATCATAGACGCAATTTCAATAAAAAAAACTGAGGATGCTTAAGCTCTTCATTTTCCTGGCATAGAGTTGAATTACTATTGAATGCAAAGGTGTAGCCAAGATTTTTTTTTGGGGAGGGGGGGCTAAACACTTTTAACTTGAGTTATTGAAAATCAAAAACACCAACAAAACAAAAATACTTATAACATATAAATGATGACTTACGAGTATAGTTTAACGATGTGAATAGTATCATGGTAAAAATAGACAATATTATCTTAAAATAATTAGTCTAAATATACCTAAAAGTTTCACGTCCTTGTTCAGAATCGGTTTTTGCATGTAATGATTTATCATTGAATTTAAATTTAATACGTCCATTATCGACTATCGTGACCTACTCAATTACACCTGCTGAACAGCAGAGTGGTTATAGTGGTTAATATCTACTAACCCACCTTATTTTCAAACTGTATCGTGAATATTGTGAATTACAAACTAATATAATATTTCAGTACTTATTTATTTTTGTATTTTATATTACTGTATAATATTGTTGTCAAAAATTGTTTTTGTTGAAACGTATAATGTTTATTAGACCACCACCACATGCTTTTAAAATAAAATCACACACAAGTAGTATTGAGTAAATATGATACGGGTAGCACCGTAGGGGATTTTATTATATTATTATGGTCTACTTAAACTACATTACGTAAAATAAAAATTGAATTTGAAAAAGAATATATTAAATATTATTATATAGCTGTATATTATTCACCATAATATGCTACACACTTTCTACAGCAGGGGCGGCCAAACGGTCGATCGCGATTCACCGGTCGATCGCAAACGATTTCAAAGTCGATCGTGTTAGAATTTATTTTTAGACTACGCACACGAAAATTAATCATGGTGGTTAGATTTTTTATGGAAGTCGATCCTCAAAGGTGAAGTACATTGTTAGTAGATCATGGCCAAAAAAATTTTGGCCACTCCTGTTCTACAGTATGTTTTTAGTAAATTGTATCTGTACAATTTTTAACTTCGTATACCTATTTTTAATACAATTAAACCCTGATCCTATTACTTAAGCAACATACATAAAATTAAAAATTCACTAAAAAATTATTATCTGAGAAATTGAATAGTAAATATATAATTAATTAATTAATATATATTAACGAGCGTATACAACAATTTAAACACAGAACAATTTGAAATTTAGATAAATATAGAAGTTTAATACTAAATTATCATAATCATAATATTATTATAATTGTATTTGTATAGTTTATTTTCAAAATAGTAGTTATTTTAAAAGAATATTATCTATGTTATAAGCTATATTCAGTTTCATATAATAATAATTATATATGAAACTGTATAAAAGATTAAGGATAATATTAATTTGAATTATACATCAATATATTATTAATACATACGAGTACTATCAGTACATACAATTATTATATTTTATTAAATTTTATTTGTTTACATAATTACATTAAGACACAGAGTATATTTACAAGTTAAGACAAAATTGAAGAAAATTGTGTTTTTGGAGCTCATAAAAGAAATTATGGCCTAATGCTATACATATACATATTATATTATACAACATTTTATCGTTTATATGATACATATATATATTTATTATTTGTATTCTTTAAATAATGTACCTAGCTCTTTATTTTTTTTTCAATTAAATTAATATAATTTATAATAATATAACTATATAAGGTGAGGTTAGGTACAATGAAAAACAAATTGTATATTCTTATAAGAATAGAAGAATATTGATCTGCACTAATTCGATGCTTTTAACAACTATGTAGTTTATGATTGTGATTTATCGCTGCAGATAAAATTATCGACAATTATTTATCGGATTATGTACGCAGATATCGTTCATTTTTATAAATTATTTATTCATTATTACCTAGTTATATCCAATGGTAAAATTAAGTTTTATATTATCAACAAAAATGGCGAATGCTGATTATAATAATGTATACAAAATCGTCAAATATGGGTAGGTATTAAAATTACATATAAATAGTTAATTACAAAATATATAAAATGCTAAATATCATTATTCGATTAATGTAAAAAGTAAACAAATATGTGCCTATTGTATAATATATGTAAAATAAAATTATATACCTATTTACTATAAGCGTTGTTAATGTAAATTAATAATTTGCTTAAAAAAAGCACATTATGATCTGCAACACGAATATGCAAAATCGAGAAGTTTGTTAATATATTTAAATTTTAAGTATATATAAAATGTAAATCATTAGTCATTACTAATTTCTTTTCTATAATGTACATTTTTCAGTTTATATTCATAACATGAATATTACTTTATACTTGGCAGTATTCATTTATTTATTAATTTTCAAATAATTTTCAATAATTTATTGCTATAATATAATATAATATAATAAATATATATTTAGTTATCATTGTATTGACTTATGTACCTATATAATATAATATAATCACTAAATGTTTAAACAATATCATACATGACCTTACAACAGTTATGAGTCATATCCAAATATTTTAGTTCTGCAATATTCATAAATACTTTATTGTCTTCACCATTTAAATGTATTCATATTTATATGTATGTTACTGATGAATATAACAAACATTCATAAGATGATCAAAAACGTGCGATAGCCAAATATTGTAAGTCTAGGTTATAAGTAGTATATGTATATAAACTTCATGATTATCCATCGGAGTTTTATTTACTGGTTCACAGGGGAAATTAGAGTAGGTACTTGCTTTTATGCTTTAATCCAATAAAAATGTAATTTTATAAAATAATACCTATATTAATAATTTAATTTTACCTGGTTATTCATGTTTTGAACCAATTATTTGTTAGTACTTGAGTAGTTGAAAAATATTTTATTTTTATTTTTCTTTCTGGTTGGAACTGTTTTTATTATTTATTACTTTTTCATTTAAGATAATTCTATTAATTTGTGTTTATTTTTATTTTAAATTACAATTATAATTATTATAACTTCATTTAAAATAAGTATAAGATTATTAAAAAGTATACTAACTTTATCTTAAATTACTATTAGAAATTTAGAATGTTATATAATATGCTTATATGATTCGATGTTATTAAAGAATTTAAGCAGGATATTGGACATTTTGGCTTTTTACCTAATCTTATAATAAGTACTACATTTAATTAAAATGTGTTTGACTGTAAGGTGGGTAACAGAACTGATGCAAATGTGGTGTTCTTCCTTTTTATGAGATAATATTAATTAGAGATTGCCGTGTGTAAATTGATGGACATTTTAATTTTCATGGATATTACTCGATGTGATAGGCATAATATATTTTATAATTAATTTATTTGAAACTTAATTATCTACAGGGCCGGATTTAGAACAAGTGCCGCCCTAGGCCCTTTTAAATATGCCGCCTCTACCCCAAGAAAAAAAAATTGTAATTATTACAAATAAATTTATTTCATTTTAAAGAAATTAGGTCAATAGTCATTATAAACAAAACAAATAATAATTATAAATCCTAATTAGGCATTATCAGTATACATTTTGAATCTTAATCTTAAAATAATCTTAATAATCTTTAATCTTATACCTAGTAATACTTAATAGTTAAACTTATACCTAATCATAACCTATGTTATCTATAACATTTTACGACGAACTTTTTTAGACGCGAAATCGTCGATTATATCATCATAATTTATACTTCGAAGCATCTCAGATTCTATGTGTAGTATTGATGTCGCGTTTAATCTATCTGACTCCAAAGTTGAACGAAGATGCGATTTTACTCTTTTCAATGCTGAAAACGACCGCTCTGCTGTACAATTTGTTGCAAACGTGCACAAATACATACGTAACGCTGTTGTGACGTTCGGATAAATATCTATTAAATCATTTGTATACAACATCTTACAAAGTTCTTGGGCGTTTCTTTTTTTATCAGATTTAAAAAAAAGATGATCACGCAAATGAAGACATTCATTTGTAAATGATTCTTCAATATCATTAGGATATTGTTCTATTAGTGCCCTAGTTTTTTCAGAAATTATTTCCTCGTCAAAACTACAAATATTTGTAAGAAAATCAAACTTGACACATAAATTTTTATATGAACTGCCTCGCCTTACGAGTTCAGCATTCAATTTATCCAATATAACGAAGAATACATTTATTCTGAAATCTTCCTTGCCTGTTTCTGTGATCACTTCATTCATTGTTTCGTCGAATTGACGTTTTCTCTTAACAGTTCTCCGCTTGTCTTTTTTGTACTGCATTTCACCGCATATTTGTATAGCTTTTCCTTCATATTCTTCAAAATTATTTCTAATTCTAGATATGTACTGCTCTAAGGATCCATATAATTCAACAATCATTCCTAACTCAATATTAACTGATTGAAGTTTTTTATTAACTATATGAAACCTTTCTAATACTTCATTCCAAAAAACAGTCATAAAGCACATTTCTATAGTATTAAAAGGTTTCAAAAGAACTGAAGCGTCAAATTTTGTTACAGGTTTTTCATTGGCATCGTCAATAATAGCCTGTAAAGCGTTTTTAATTTCACTCCAAGAAGTACATAAAGATTTACCCGCTTCGTATCTTGCTGACCATCGGGTTTGAGACAAACTTTTTACACACTTAGACTTTTTTAAATAAAATAGTAAAATTTCCCAACGATGGGTAGATGCTGTGAAAAAGTTATATAATTCTTGTAGATATCTAAAATATGTTGTCGATTTTTCACAGCAATCCACGGCAGATATCCCCACAAGATTTAGGGAATGTGCTGAGCAAGGGACATAAATGGCCAACGGAATAACTTCTTTAATTCTGGCTTGAAGGCCAGTGTATTTACCAGCCATGTTACTGGCATTATCGTATGACTGCCCGCGGCAATTTTTAATATCCAAATTATATTGATTAAGTGTATCAAAAACTGCATCAGCAAGTTGTTCAGATTTATGCCCAGTATTGGCAATAAACTTTAAAAATCGTTCTATAGGAGTACCATCTTTTGAAATGTATCTTATGATAAAAGACAACTGATCAACATGGGATACGTCGGGCGTCGAATCAACGCTTATCGAAAAATACTTTGAAACTTTGACTTCTTCAACTATTTGTTTTGTAATTTTTTCTGCCATAATTTGTATAAACTCTCCGTATGTCTGTGAAGATAGATACGATGTATTACCACTACCGATTTTACCGTAATGGCGAATATGCTCTGATAGAAAGGGATCAAATTCTGCTAAAAGCTCTAATGTCATAATGAAATTACCGCTATGATACGACCCAAATTTTTCTTCACTGCCTCTCAATGGTAACCCTCGAATTACTAAAGAACGTACAGTAGCAACTATTCTTTTTAAAATATTTCGCCAATAATTGGTTTCTTGTTCTAATTGCAAAACAATTTCTTGGTTTATTTTACCTGCAGTTTTCCCCCTTTCGATTAATGCAACTGTTGAAGTTTTATGAGGAATAGAATTTTCGTGATCGTTTAATTTTCGTACAGCATTTTTCCAATCATTAAAACCAATAGTTACTAATGTTGATAAATGTGCACTTCCAAAGAGTCGACATGGTGCACAAAACACTGTACCAGTAGATTTCGAAAACACTAACCATGGTCGTGACTGTACTTCACCATTTATACGTGTTCTAACAAATAATGATTTATTTAAAAATCTATTTTTGTCAGGATACTCACGTTTAGAACATGTAAAATCATCATTTAAATTTTGATTTATTCCGTGTTTTGCCACATAATCGCGAGTTACATCATTAATAATCCATTTAGCCGGATCATTATAATCAATATAAAATGTAGCCGGATCCATATTTAAAGTAGAAGTTGTTAAATTATTAATGACCAAATCCGATTCGCACTTACTCGTTTCAATCTCTTCTAAATCATGTTGATGTTGTTGACCATTATCAGGTGCATTCAAAGAAGACGGTGTAGCAGGTTTAAAGAAAGTACTTAGTTTAGGTATTTTATTTAGAACTTTACTCTCTTTATATTCTTTATCTTTGGCTCGCTTTTTATACTCTGAACCACTAAAACGTTTACGACCGTCACTCATAGTGAAAAAATGCTAAATACTGTAAATTATTAATTATTATTTATTAAATATATTATGTTGTAATATGCACTCCCGACAATGACGAACAATAAACTGAAATGAATTGTGGTCGTGTGCGATGTGGATACACAATATCTTTAGCCAATTTCTATATATATTATATTTTTATCGTAATTACTTTTAGGAACAACTTATATTATTATATACCTAGGTAGGTATCTTATCTTTATAGCTCACATTACGAGAAAATTGATTTCGGGTTAGTGACATTTTCAGTTTCATGCGCCCGTATATTTTACATACAGATATCTAAAAAAAAATCATATAAATATTTCATGCATTCATATGATTCTTTTTTTATTTCTTACAAAATTTGCCGCCCCAAAAAATTTGCCGCCCTAGGCCCGGGCCTCACGGGCCTAGGCGTAAATACGGCCCTGATTATCTAGGGTATAACCGGTATAGATACTAGTTACAGTCGTTACAGACTTGTAGAGTTTTGCTTAGGGATATATCATGTATTAGGTAGGTATTAAAATAATAAAATATAATAATATGTGTTAAGATATGTTGCTACCAGATATCGAATAAAACAATTAAAAATCCGTTAAGTAGTTAAGTAATGAATTTGATCGGCTATTAATACTTAAAGTTGAATCATTGTCTTATAAGAATATTTATTTACAATTATACTGAATATATACGAGTATATATAGTATATTTTGAAATAGAATTTTACGATTGCATTATAATTTTTAAACCTAAATGTAAATAATAAATTATAATAAACCTAATATACTTTCCATGGTATTAATAGTCTTTGCCCTCGTAACGTTACTATCTAATATAAAGATGTTACAATTTTACCCAAATGCATAGTATATTTATTATTTCAGATTTCAAAAACTTTAAAACACGTAGGTATATAACGTTTATGTCTTATATATTATATATTATGAATTATGTTTATTTCTATTAAATAAGTAATTTATTGTATTTATTATATAAATTTATATATGTTTTTACAGGTGGCAAAATACCTGGTGTTCGATACCTGCAAAGTTTTTTATTGTTTCTATGCCTTTTCGCAGCTTATCTGTTGCGGGTTAGCATATCTGTCGCAATAGTGGCTATGACGCCTGACAAGAATTCTACTGACTTCTTACTTGAAACCCATTACCACATTCCTGTTAGTAAGAATACATTTTCTTATTACAATATAACCTTATCTCATCATTTTCTCTTAAATGTTCCTTTACAGGGCTCATTTATGTTCACTTTTCATACATTTCCTTATACATTTACGTAGCATTTAATAAAGTTTTATCATACCGTGATACCCTCCATAATTTGTTAAATTCCAATATGGTTACTTATCCAAGAAATAGAAATACTTTCTAGTGTTTTATTATTTTAAATGTTCCGATAAAAAGATTGACTGTATCAATTAAGGTTTTGTGACTATTTCACATATGTCATAAACTCATAACCAATCAATATTCTATATTTTATTAATTATTTTATCAGTATTAATGTTTTTATCGCCTTTTTATTTCTCATAAATATACAGTGAAAACTCCTCAACGGACACTTCCAAATAGAGTACATGTTTTTGAATAAACCTCACATTTTCTAAAAATCTAAACCTTTAAATAGCGGACACCTCTGGATAGCGGACAACATTTCAGCAACCGAGAGTGTCCGGTATTTAGATGTTTCACTGTATTACAATATTATATTCTGCACATGTATGGATCAAAAGGTATTCAGTTGGACACAGCATACGAAGAGTTTGATCCTAAGTGCATTCTTTTGGGGCTACCTCATCATGAACTTGCCAGCAGCCATGATTGGTCGCCGATACAACAATCAAATGCTATTGGCCATGAGTATGACGTTGACCGTAGCTCTCAGTTTAGCCACACCAACATTAGTGGTTGCTTTCAATTGGCCGGTGCTTGTACTTATTCGGTTCTTGCAGGGCCTTACTCAGGTAAAAGTGCATTATTATAATAGAAATAGTTTTGATATTTAAAAAAAAAAACAATTATTCACATAGATATAAAATTAACGGTACATCCGAATTGCATGCCATCTCATTAAGGGGTCTGTCCGAATTGCATGCCATACATAATTTTACTAAATCAAATAAATTAATTTACTTTTCCACTGAAGGAACGCCAGGAACGAGATTTTGTTACATTAAAGTAAAATAAAATATTGAATAAGTTGACACGACGAATATTATTTTATTCATTTTGATGTCGTAACACTATATATGTCAACTTTTCTAAAAATAAAATTCTATTAATTTCATTATATTGAAATCATGTCATCGCTTAACTTAAACATATTCTTTTTTTTAAATATTTCTCGATATCTATTATTTAAATTTGAAGTACGCGTTTTTACATATTAAACGGTACGTGCTTTAGAACATCGACTAATTGAAATATACTAAGACTTTGAGAGTAAAGCATACTATTAAGTTTTGAATGGAATGATTCGCAAACATTAATTGTATATATTGTAGAATTAGAAAATTTAGTATTAGGCCAAATAGATGGTGGACATAAACTGTTAGCCATCACATAAGCTTCTAAGAAATAGTCACAAAATGTATGTATAGGTATGTATCGTTGGGTTAAATTGCCAAATTAGAAAGTTCAAAAAAAAAAATTTAAGTTATGTACATAAGTTCATGATAAATATACTTGTGGGTACACGACATGTAATTCGGATGCAGCCAAAATTAATCGAACATTAAATATTTGCAGAAATCCAGCATTATAATTTTACTGATAATATAATAATATTAAATCGCAGCTATAATACTTATACGTACATTTAATAATAATGTTACTACATATTATATAAATTATATAACCTATTTTAACCTATGTTTGTTTGATGCGTATGTACAAGTCTACCTTATGTGAATAATTACAAATATAATTATTTTATTGTTATATATATTATAAATTTAATATTTATATCTAGGCGTTCACCATGCCGATGATACATGGCATCAGCGCCAAGTGGGCGCCACCAAATGAACGTGGTCGTCTCGTTGGATTTGTATTGGGAGGTAAACCATTTTATAGAACTATCGTACGAGGCACTTTTAAGAAGTAAGATCAACTCGAAAAATATTCTTTGGTCGCAATAATCATCTTAAATTAATCTGACCCATTATATTTACACGTATTACCTATATAAACTATATAGCTTAACTTATAATCGTATAAAGTGGTGACTATAAACTATTGCTATTATACACACTTCATAATCATTTAGTTTCACACAACTTAAAGGTAATATATTTAAATACAGCAATTATTTAATATAACACATATGTACATACATTTATACATTGTACATTTTTTACATGCATTTAAATTTAAAATAAATGCTTGATTGTACGAATTTGTTGCATATATATATATTATAAACGATTCAATTTAAAAATCTTAAAATTGGAAATTCATTTACAACTGAAAAATAACTTTTCACTCTTTATTTTATGAAAATATAATTAATAAAATGTATAACGACTAATGAGTTTTATAAGGATATTGAATATATATAATTTAATATTAAAGAGTACAAATTTAATTTCAATGCATTTTGTATTAAATTCATTATTAATTAATCCTCATGTTGCTGTTTTACATATATATATATATGACATATGTACATAATGTATGTATATTATTCATTTTGTATATGGATTACTTTTATAAATTATTATCAACGCATTAAAACTTAAAACTCAACTAACGCTATCATGGATTTAGTATCTAGGAGATATGTAAGTAATGTAATCGGGTAATCCTATTAACCTCGTGGCATACATAATATTATATACTATTTCTTATACAATTTTAGATACTTGAAGAAACCTATTTAACTTTATGTTTTTATCTATTGATGTTAAGTACCAAGGGCCAATTAAAGTTTCCTAATATTTAATGTAACATACTGTGATGTATACGTGAGTGGGAGGGGGATATAATTTATGGAGGATAGTTCACGCATTATTGTTATTGAATTTAAAATCAATGCCGCGTGCAGTAAAATGATTTTGTTGATGAATAAATTCACAGTATATAATATTATATAAACAGCTTGAAATTATTCTTAATTGCTATAAGAATTACTAATGAGAAACCCCATTGTCAATTATTAAACTTTTTTACTTACAACCAAAAATGCTATCATGCATAAATCAAAAAAAAAAAAATAATAAATAAATATACTTTAAATTTTATAAAAAATAAGCCAAAAATATCCAAATTAATTTTTTAAATTATCTATGAAATGCGGTTTTAAATTTGATAAAAATTTCAAGAGTTTCTACCGTCATTATTTTATGGATCATAACCAAAAAAAACAATATCAGTTTTGTCAAAAATTGCTTTTGCCATAAATTCCCAGTTAGTCGCAATTTTTTTTTGTTTTTTTCCAATTATTCTGAATCGGGATGTTTTTTACTTTTATCTTTCTCAAAGTCAGATCTAATTTGCTACCGAAAATCCTCAAATATTTAAGATTAAAGTATTGTTATTTCTTCAAAAGGCGACGAAAAACACAAAAAACTCGCTTCAATGTAAAATCAATACCTACTTTATTGATATTTTATGTAAAAAATATAAAATGTAAAAGTGTGTATAATATCAGAACTAATGAACACAAATAGTTTAGTCTATAGACAACTAATCTACAAAAATATTTTGTTCGTGATTTATGACCATTGACGGTAGATATAGTTAACAATATTTGTAGGTGATGTTTTGGTTATTCAAAACTGGTTTGCTGCAAATAATGCATGGTAATTTTCAATTAGATTCTGCTTTCTAAAATAAAACCTAAGATCATTAAAATAATTAGCATGTAGTAAAATATAAATATATTATAATATAGTCAATCTATACGTTGGTGATATTTAAAAAAAACAGTTTTTAATTAATTTATTTATATGAATTGACGACTAATTACAGTACCATATGAAGAAAAAAAACTTGAAACTCAATTTGCTGAATATGTCGAGATTGAGTAAGTCACTGTGATGGATGTATTAAATTTAAATTAAGCAGTAAATTATTGTATTTAAAAATAAAACTGAATGAAAGATGAATCGAAATCAATTTTTAATTATTTTTAATCTTTTTGTCATCTTTATAAGATTTTATAAAAATTAATTAATTCAATAGGTTAAATTTTTATCAAAAACATTATTGCATGTAAGTTAATATCGCTGACCTATCGTTAAACTATATTAATTGGTTAGTGGTATAAACATAGAAAAATGTATTATGTTTATAGGAAATATTATTATACAAGTTATTATTTGGTGAACATTTTAATTATTCATGGTTATTTATTTTTAATTTTTAATTACTTACAACATAAAACCGAATCGACTTTATAGAATCTGGTGTTACTTAAATTTTCCTATATTTATTTTAGTTATTCCTGATTATTCAGAAAAGTTGATATACCGAGAAAAATTCTAGCTGTTGACAACAAGTAACAACTAAATAAAATCGTCTACTAGAAACCATAAATGTCAAAGTTGGTCAAATATTCTGTTCTACAACGTAATGTGACAAACACAAAAAAATAAATAAAAAAACCCATAAAATATTGACACATATTTTCACCAAAACGTCGGTTTCAAGAATAGGCTATAGATTTACAACATAATATATACGATATACTGATATAGATACGATACTATGATAGATTTTATAACAGTAATAATGCATTTTTAAAATTATTAAAATTAAGTAGAATTCTAACAAATAGTATTGATTATAAGAAAAATAGATATTAAAATATTATTTAAATGTAGGTATGTGATGAATGATACTATTTCAAATTTAACTATGGTATAGGTATTTAACATTTGAAAACAAATTCATTTAAGTTCATTTAAAATCTTGTATGGTAATTTACTAATTTATAATGAATATGCAAAAGATATATTTATAATTAGAACTTAAAATAACGTAGATAGTGTATGTAAATGTTGGTATTGATCTAGGTTAGGTTAAACAGTGAAAATATTTACTTACTGAAATGTTTAAATTTATTAATTTTATTTGAAAAATTTACTTTATTTATTATACTTGTAAAACAATATAATTTAAAATTGTTATATACATTTTATTGATTAATATTGAAAAAAGCATTTTAAATACATACATATGAAATTTAAAATATTGATTCTTTGTCATTTCCATACATAAAATTAATTTTAAATCAATACATTTACTATATTTGATATTATAGGATTTTGTTAATTAATTTTATTAAAATTAATAAGATTGAAATATTTTATATACACCGCTTCAAAAAAATTAAGATAGAAAATACAATTAGAAAATAAAATACAGTAAAAACCGTTGATAATGACACCGACTATAAAGAAAATCATGTATAAGTACTAAGTATATAGTTAGGTGTATTGAAGGTCCCGTAAAAATGTCTACATTGAATGTACTAACTCGTATTGATTATTATGATGTTTATTTAATGACTATACGGATTTTATAACTTATGACGATTATTTTTGGTTTATATTAGAAAAAAGTATAGGAATCAGTGTGACTTTTGTACAAACAAAATACAAAACATTAATAATGAATAACAATTTTTTTTTAATACAATATAAATTTAATTTTAAAATAATAATGCAACTTTAATTTTTTTGTATAATGTATTAGTCACGTTTTTTAGTGATAAAGATATAACTCATTAATCGTATTACAATATTATGTTTATATAAATGTATAATTTATTTTTTTAAATTTATTTTATCATTTTAATTTTAATGACAATCGATTATTATGATAATTTTGATTAGTTTCATCAATGACATTACAAACGATTTATATTGCGTTCAAAACCTAATTCACATAATTAAAGAAAAAATTAAATAAACTATTATTATTGTTACTTATAGTGACTCTATAGCATATGCCATAATATTTCTTTAAGTTTGTTAAAATAATGTTAAATTTTTTTTAAGAAAGCTGTGATAGTGATATTATTAATTTAAAAATACCATTTAGTTCATAGAGGTAATTTTTTTTTATTAATGCTAATAATGTCCTTAAGTATAAATACTTTTTTATTAAAAATATATAAATTTACTTAACCATAAAAATGTTTCGAGATGTATTGAAGAGCCTCGTGTGAAAGAATATAATTGTTATACATTTTGATAATAATTTCCTATTTGTATTTTAGGTCTTCAGTTTGGCACTGTCATCACTTTAGTTGGTTCTGGAATTCTTGCTAGTACTCGATCGGGATGGCCATCAATTTATTACTTTAGTGGCGCATTTGGAATTTTTTGGGTAATATTATGGTTATCACTTGGGTCAGAAAGCCCAGATACACATCGTCTAATTACACGATCTGAGAGAAACTACATAAAATCATCATTAACCCAAACGGTTTCGGAGAAAAAGGTATAAAAGTTGTAACATAAAATGAGTATATACTATATCAGGCACATAAACAGAAGACCATTTTTTTTAAAAGGGGGAAATCTTTCTATGAGCCTATAGTAATTATACTCAACTATTATTCAACATTTTTTAATTTTAAGAATTTTATCAATTATTAACTGTTTATTTTTTTTACCTACCTTAGAACTTAATAACTCCTTGGAAAGAAATATTTACTTCAATGCCGGTATGGGCTGTTACGATATCACATGCTGGTCACAATTGTGGATTTTGGTTGCTACTTAGTGAAATGCCCACGTTTATAAGTTCTGTACTAAAGTTCGACATTAAATCGGTAAGAATAATAAGATGGTATAATTATATGATATTATGTAACTGCGTTGCTTATTTATAAAAGCGTACGTGAAAAAAAAATATATTAGTCGATAAATATCTATTCAAACGAAAACTGCTATAATATTCATTAGGTATTCAAAATGTATACAACTTCAAAATGTTAGATAATGAATTACTAATTAAGTAAATGTTTTAATATTGAAAAACAGTGGACATTTCAGTAAAGAACTTACGAGAATATAAGCAAAGCCACATAATAATATATTATGTGTATTAAGTATTAAATAGTACTATACACGATACACGTATAAGTATATTACATTTTATACTTCATATTATTATATCACTAAATACACTTCTGTATTAACTTATACACATTTACTATGTAAAATAAAAAAAAGGACAATACTAAATGTGTATAGATACAGTAACGAGTAAAAATTGTGGTAAAAATTTGCAGGATGGATTTGTGTCTGCATTACCTTACTTGGCTATGTGGCTGTGTCAGTTTCCAGTTACATATTTTGCTGATTATATGAACAAAAAAAATGTGACTTCTCTCACTTTTTCGCGTAAATTTTGGAATACCTTAGGTAATATTATAGAAATTGCATTTATTTATACATACAACACATAGATATAATTAACTGTGTAATGTTTAACTTTGCTCTGTTATAATTAGTGGTCAATGATAATTATTGTTTACATGTATTTTGATAGAATATAGAACTATATACTCAATAATAAAAAAAACTTAAACTATTTTTATTTTAATTCAAATTAATTTAAATTTTAAAATATCTTGCAGAAAAGAGAGATTCAATTAATTCTATAAATATATATAAATAGATAAAATCATTTTATAAATATTTAAATTCATTTTATTTTTATTTTTTAATTCGTTACTTGTATAGGGAAATTATATATTTTTTACTAAAACTAAATAGTGAACAAGAATATTGTTTTTAATCGTCAATGTGTAATTGAAATAATTAAATAACAATATTCGTAATTACCTATGTAAAATCTATTTCGTAAAAATTTTGGGAATATAAATAAATACTTTTTAATATTATTAATTTTTCGTTTAAAAGCATTAAAAAACAGTATAGGCAGTTTTAATCCGAATAATGCTATACAAAATCTCAATAATAAAAAATATGAAATTAGACGACATAATAATATTATATTTTATTTCAAATTATGTACCTATACATTATAATCATATTCATGTATAAATTTACTTTTCTCGTATTTGTTTTTATTTTCTATTATTATCGTTATATTTTAATTAAAATTTTCTGTAAAATAATAATTATTATTATTAATTTATTATTAAAACCTATATTTGGAGTTTTGACCCAGTAGTGCGGCCAGTAACACGTAAAATAATAATAAAAATAATAAATAAAAGTTTACTCAAACATTTCTACACTGAGGACGATTTAAATGGAATCTCGTGTAAATAATTGTGTAAAAAAAAGCGTAGAGTATTGTAATTATTCACTGTCATGTTATTTTTATTGTTCGTATATTCAGGGATGAGCGGCGGTGCACTGGGTCTCGTAATCCTAGGCTACATGGGCGACAATGCGAACGCAGCCATATGTATGTACGTATTTGTGGTGGCTATTGGCTGCTGTACGAATGTCGGTTTCAACATTAACCATCTTGACTTGGCACCCAATTACGCTGGGATTTTGATGGGCTTCACGAACGCCGTAGCGGCTCTGGGCGGTGTGTTAGCACCCACTGTCTGCGGATTCATCGTACACGATCAAGTATAAATATAGCGCGTTATTAGATTTTTTGTTTTTTACCAATATACGACGAGTCATCGAATCGAAAACTCTTACAAAAAGCAATTGGAATCTTAGGTTTTTCATTATTTATACCTATATAATAACGTTTATTTTAGACTTCGGTGGACGAATGGAGGATCGTGTTCACGCTGGGAGCCGCCATACTTTTCTTTTCCAGTATTTTTTACATTATTTTCGGATCTGCGGAGGTACAATCGTGGAATGAACCTAAAAACGAAAACGGTAAATCGAAATAATTTATTCCTTTTTATCGCATTGTACCTACATAATATTTTAGTCACGTGTTCTCTGTCAGTGCGAACTCCGTGATATACTATATTTCAAAGATGGTACAATCATAGGCTATTATAATAACTTATGTAACTATCTAAAAGAAAATCATTCTTAGAGAATTTTTAGGTTTAACATGAAAAAGAAGGACGTTAAATTAATTTACACGCAGGGAAAATAAAATCCAACCAAAATGTTTTATTTGACACGCGAGTACAGAAAAGTTTTCCATCCCTGCTAAATATTAAAATTTTTACTTATTATGAGGTATATAATTTTATGCGTTATAGGTACACATGTTAAACAAATATAAGGTAATATCAGTCATTATTCATTTGAAGTCATTTGAGAACACTAGCTAACACTACCGTCTACCAACTTTAGTCTGATTAATAGTGTTCAGCATTACACACTCTTGGTTATACCATAACATATTTTTTAAATATTTGTTTACATTTTTGACGAAAATGTCCTATGTATTACAAAATCCTTTAAAGTGTTGGTTTGATCAGAAGTATACATACTATAATAACTAAATTATTAATATTTATGTATGATTCTCACACAATATAGTAAAATAATAATATTTTTTCGTTTACAAAAATATTTTTAATTTATCTTCGTTTTCCGGTTTCTTGTTCATCGTTAACAAAAAATATTTTGAATTGTGCAAAATTTTTAAATTATGGAAATACTGGGTATTAAACTATAATCGGAATATGATATACATAATAATATAATATGATATATAAATTAAAAAATATAATATATTATATTATATTTTTATAGTCGGTGTTCGGAGTTTCATGCAGATGAAAACAGATTACGGTTCTTCTGCAGGATATACGTCTCCATCATCGTCGTTTGGTAAATGAACATGAATTTAACGATTGACTCTGAAAAATCAAAAATCGTTTTATTTTTCTTCGCCCACAGTTAAAGTTACGCCAAAGTATACCATGTTTGTACGACAATAACCGAACACATTTTTATGGAAAATAACGTCGCGCTGCTAATTTAAAAAAAAATAATAATGGTGGACATTATTTTTTATACATTCTGTTGTTGTTATATTTTGGTTTATTAAAGATTTATAATTTATTATATTTTTAATAGCTTTTTACGTTTTTTAAACTTAATAACTATCATATAATAAGTCGTAGCTTATTATTGATGATATTTATTTATAAGTGAAATATACTCGTACCTATTTGTTTTTGTATAATTGAGAAAAATATAATGTATTTTTAAACATCAATATTTTATTATTGTAAAATTTTACTATTATTTAGATTTACATGTGAAATAATTTTTATTTTTATTTAGAAGTAGTATACATACGTGTATACGTACCGAGTTAAAAAAAATATGTATTAAAAACGTAAATATGCAATGAACTTTAACTCATAAAAGATTGGATGAATTGTAATGAATGTCGGTGAGATTTATTGTATATATAATATACTAAAATGTTCATTACATTTTATCATTAATTCCATATTAGGTATATAACCATAATTGATTATGGTTTACTAATGTATAATAGAAACATACTATGTATGCTTTATATTATATTATAGTTTATACGAAAATTTGTTATTTTTATTTTTACTCATTAGTATTTTCAATGCTTTAATAACTATAATTTATTACTATAAATTATTATTCATACTTAATTATTATTTTGTTTTTGGTCTGTGTTGATGTTTTATTATAAAAGCATGCACTGAATGAATAAATTGTATTTATCTAATGGTTATAACGGTAGAAGGAAGCCTTAAATCTCTGCATATATCTAAAACCCATACAAATATATATATAAATCATATATGTATATATTCAAAATCTATGTAAATATCAAATTAATATTAAGACAAATATTTGTTAGCTAAGTCTCAGAGGGCATTCATCCGAAAGCATCCTTAGTGGAGCCCATTATTCTATTAAAATAAATAAAAATAAAAACATATATTATATATGTTTTTATATATTTTAATACACTTTTCATAGTTAAAGTATATATAATATAATGATTTTTATAGTTTATTTAATTACCTATTGCTAATTACCTATTAAAAAACTCAATCACTTGTTCCAATCATTGTTCTGATTCTTTTTATATATGTTCTAATTTTATTGAGAGCTCATTTAAAATTGTAAATTTTTATACATTTTTGGAATATGTGAATTTTGAACGTTTCTTTGTTTACATTTGTATGCAGGTAATGGGTTAATAGGTACCTATTTGTTAACGCTTAACGCAGGTTAACGGCAGGCTGCGGGAATTTCCGGCTGTACCGCGTCGTGTGGACGGTTGTATTTATAACTGTGTGTTTTCAAAGTCAACCCTGCCGCATGCGGAATTGCCGCACTCGCGGTCTGCGGAAAAACGCATCGTGTGGCCCGAGCCTAACGGCAGGCTGCGGGAATTTCCGGCTGTACCGCGTCGTGTGGACGGTTGTATTTATAACTGTGTGTTTTCAAAGTCAACCCTGCCGCATGCGGAATTGCCGCACTCGCGGTCTGCGGAAAAACGCATCGTGTGGCCCGAGCCTAAGGCTAGGTTCACATGAAGATCTTAAACGCGCGTTAGATGAACGCGCGTTAAGAAAATTTACACAGGATGTATGGCAACGCGCGTTAACGCTTTGTAACGCGCCGGAAAGCTGTAAACGCGCGTTATGATACAGCTGCATAATAATTGTAAACGCGCGTTAACGGCAGGCTGCGGGAATTTCCGGCTGTACCGCGTCGTGTGGACGGTTGTATTTATAACTGTGTGTTTTCAAAGTCAACCCTGCCGCATGCGGAATTGCCGCACTCGCGGTCTGCGGAAAAACGCATCGTGTGGCCCGAGCCTAGGCTTTAGATAGATCAGTGTAAATAGGATTGAAATAAACACAATTGTAATGATAAGAAATCAATAATAAATGACAGTTCAATACTTATAAATACAACTTTATAGATAGATATTAGATCACGACATCACGCGTCGGCGCTATTGCCTTTGTCTCGACAAAATAATAACCTATAATATGCTATAATAATACTTTATTAGTGTATTTTAAATTGGACATATGTTTAAAAAAAAACTTTGTAAAATTTTAAAGTTAAATGTTTGGGCGAATTTCAGTTTTATACAACATAGCATGGTAGTTATAAACATAGTGCCAACCGGTAGAAAGTGACACCTGTTGGTCGTTTCTTAAAACATTCCAAGTCTCAAAATTGGTATCTTAGGATTTGTTTAAAATAAAATATAAAGTATGACAATTACTACAAGACAAAAATATATATTACTTACCAAATACCATAATATCTCCTAATCATATAATTAGGCTTTATAAATTGTATATTGTAGTATTCTGTATGTATACCTATAATTAATAATCTACTACAATTATAGGCGTTAATTGGGTGATTTTTAAATGAATCAAAAATTAAATTGTTTAACCTTTTAATTAATTATCAACCGCTTTAAAACTTAACCAAATGCCGTTTTTTGGTACGATAATTCCACGTTCTGTTTTAAATTTAACAGGAATTTCAGTTTATCCAAAAAGGTAAAATTTCAAACTTGGATAACATTTTTGAAATAATCAATTTCAATTCAAATTCAGCAAAACGTTTTCCTGTAATAATCCAGTTCAAATTAAATTAAATTATTATATTAGTATAAAGTATGAAAATGATCAATATAGACTATCCCAATTGTAGTTATTATTTGTACATTTTGAATATAATATATATATATATATATAATAGTATGTTAACGAAATGCCAAGAACATCCAATTCAGTAGAAAGTTGGTACAACAAAATAATATATCGTTTATTATCAACACATCCTGATATACAGTGCTTGATTGTGTGGATGTTGGTTGAACGAGCGTTCCACACAAAATTAAATATCACATTACTGTGCGGATTGCGGATCAAAGCCCCTCACATCACCTTCAGCCACTCATAATCCCCAAAAATCATTAAAATTATTATATAAAAATATTATAAAATAAAGAAACACTTATTTATTTATTACACATCATCCAATAACATTATAAATTAAATTACGATTTATAAAGATATATAACATGTTATTAATAATTCATCAATACATCTACAAAAAACTTATCATGTATTATTACATATAATATTATACACCAATACACCCATGTATATGAATACAGTATTGTGCTATTGTGCAACACAAACGTCGTCGAGAAACGCTTCTATGGTATACAACACAACCCGTAGTTGAAGATATAAGTATGACGTAAAAGTTTAGCTACCGAGAACAACAAAAATAATATAAATATATGATGCAATTTATTGAATAAAAAAAAACAGTATTGTATATATCAACAAATGGGCTTTGAATCGAACGTATATTATATACGTGTACATTTGTGCAATAACAATAGAATACTGAATAAATATCACGTAGGTACATCGATCGGCGTCCTATGTGCGAAAATAAAAATAAAACGAAGAAAAACTGTCATCGGCGGTCGTACTCGATAGTCGTTACCGCGATCGCAACTGCTATATGAACGCAAACGGCGAAAAAATCGTATATAGGTACGCACGGCTTTCAAAAGACGCAAACTACACGAATAAGAACGGGTTGGAAAAAACTCTGGAAAATTCTTAAAATCCCGTGAAAAGCTTGTACATAATAAATAATTGTTTAATATTTTAACTTTTAATTTTTTGTCCGAGAGGGGGGATTTTTCCGTTCGGTGTGGGGGAGATGCACGGATAAGGTTCTAGATTCTTCTTTTACTTTTTATAATTATCATTTTTATTATTCTTATTCCAAATCTCATTATTATTATTAATAATATTACTATTTTTATTATTATTATAATTATTTTATTCTTATGATAACTTTTATTCAAATTGTTCGTTTATCTGCGATTGCACTATTGGGATTTCTTCGGTTTCTTGTTATCTGTCACAGAACGCCGGGTATAAAAGGCCCGGCGAAACGACCAGCATTCACATTCACTATCTGTCCTCCGTTGTAGCAAGACCCACCCCGGGCAGATTTGCGCGATTAGGGAAGGCATCTGATGGTATCTATATATTTTTTTATCTTTAACATATTATGTTGCCTGCATATTATATTGCTTATACTCGTATTTTTTCTGTTCCCGTGTTATACGATAAACAGTAGGAATACGTTATTCGTAAGTGTTCAGTTGTGATTTCCAAACAGAACGTATATTTGTAAAACCCTGTTTCCCTAGCTGTGCATCGTCGTCATAGTCGATGTGCGCAGAGCTACGGCGGGTTACGTTCCGCAGAAATTACGAGTCTCGCGTACGTCGGATCTAGTGAGCAGATGGCATAGTTCCAGTGACTCGTAAAGAGTTCTGCGTTACGGGTGTATGGTGTATCGCTCTCGTTTGAGCTACCCGTCTCGTGTGCCGCCATAATGATCTGACAACGCGTGCGATTCGATTCTGATCCGATTATTCGGTGGCTGTGACGTCGTTGAATGACATACGAAGCTGTTCGAAACATTGTACACATTACGAAAACGTTAATTTTTTTTTTTTTGTAGAGTTTGTAAAATTGTAACGTATAATATTGTCTATTATACAAGATTTTTTTTAGTAATACATATATCCAGGCTCATTTAGTTAAGTTTATTATTTATAAACACCTAGTTATGAATATTTTTTTTTTATAGATTTCCTATAAAATATGAGCAATTAACTCAACTGTGACCAATCGCTGTTGCCAAGTGAATTGTAAAATTTTTCGAATAAACACTCATAGATTTGATGTCTTTTTCTTTTATATATTATTATAATAAAAGTAAAAAATAGTAAAGTTCACAATATTTAGGATTGCAGCAAAAAGGTCTAGGTGTGGTCGCCACGCAGTCTAACGATTGATTATATTAATCACTCATTATTATTAACCAATTTTTTTTTCATAGTCGATACAAATATACAAATATTATGGCTATAGGTTATAGGTATATTTTGCATCAGAAAAAACTGAAGATTTACAAATTCATTACAGCAAATGTTGCTGCACAACCAGAAACTAAAATGCACACCACGGTCTTTATAAAACATAAACTTTTGGTTACATCTTATATTCATAGTATAAACTCCTTGCATGACGCATAAACATTTAAACAGTTAAATATTTAATTTGCACTTTTCTTAAATAAATGCGTTACCTGCATGACCTTTTCCACGAACGCAGAGGCGTGACAAAAAATAGTATGTGTGGCTTACGCGGGAAAGCCATTTCCCGCCCTTGCCACACATTATACTATTACCATTAGATTTTAGTAGTCTATTTACATATTTTTTGAAGTTGAAATTATTTTCACTATTAATGATGTCCAATTTCATACCAAAAGCACACGTTCCAATGACGTCAATGGTTAAATTTTTGACGATTTGGTTCACTTCTATGTCTTCAGTTTTCTAGTCAGGTTTTTCGTTAATACAATTCAACAGTTGATCAGTACACTGTCGGATTTGTTGGCGTGTTCCTTTGAGTTTACCCGACGTGAATCCCGGACTTAGTTTTTGTCTCATTATTTTCCATTTTTGTCCGTTCGAAAAAAACAAGCTTCTCGCCATTATATTAACTGACTCATCGTCATTGTCAAGACCGTGGTCAGTGAAATGTAAGAAATCTTTGATCGTAATCGTGTTGATAAATTCGGGATCACAAATCATCAAAAACGGAGTTCTTATTTGATAAAACCCACACATTTTCGCTCCAGGAAATCGATGATAAATTCGACCGAACGAATTTATTTGCCGTTCTAATCCAATATCATTTTGAATATATTCTCGAACAAAGGGACCGGTTCTATATGGAGAACGTTTAATTTTTTCCATTTATCGTAGGTTGATGTTGAATAATATTAAAGAAATGTACAAATAATAATCAGACATAAAATAATAGGATCGAAAAAACAATTTCACAAATACGAAATCATTTTTATTAGTGACTATATCATAGTGACTTATTAGAATGAACTATAAATATTGAATTTCTTACACACTTATGTAAGCTGCGTTAATTACCTATATACAGTTACACCTATTTATTTGTTTTGTCACTCAAATATATCGATAGACTTAATTTATCAATGAACTTTGTATTGTTTTACAGATATAATAAATAGTATTGCAATGAGATTATACCGAAGGGCAATCTTATCAGAGAGGTTAGAGGCCGTCTAGTCTGTATAAATAATTTATTATGTCGTTGTAATTGATTATATTTAATGAGCGATGGTGACAGTAGGGCCGAATCTAGAGGGGGCGAACCGGGGCACTTGGTCGGAAGACGCAAAATTACTAAATAACAGTGGCATAATAGAAGGGAACTGAATTGTGAGAGGGTGCTAATTTATACTTTGCCCCGGGTAAAAAAATATGCTAGATCCGGCCTTAGATGACAGGAAAGTTAAATGACTAACATCCACATCACTACCTCTAATTTTTTAATTAAAAATGTAAAAAAGTTAGGTCAGGTCAGCCGTCAGGGTATTATAGAGATATCTATACATTTTTAATTAACAATATTTTTTGCTTTATATTTCCCAATAAAGTCAAACTTAATATGGTTATTAACTATATTGGGATTACTACTTACGTGTAATCACTAACCTTGAGCAGCATTTCATTCATTTTACATTTTTTCCTGTAGAGTAGTATATTTATAATGATATGTTTAATTTGATTGATTTTATAAAAAAAATTAAAAACAATCGATGAGTTTTGCATATTATCTTATGTTTTCTTCTTGTATTACATATTTTCTTATTGGTAATACATTTTACCCTTAAGTAGTAAAGTACATACATTTTAAGTATCTTTTTATTAACAGGTCTGACGTAATATGAAATACCAGTCATTTGCCCGAGACTTGATACCTATATTTATATTTGTGACTTGATATAATTGAAATAATTCAAGAGATTAGCTGAAATAACACATATTTACATCTAAAATATATTCTATAATAATTGTGTATTAAAAATATATGTATATTAAATACCATAGTGAAGTTTAGCTTTTGAATAATTTTACATATTTATTTCAATTTAAATTATGGTAAAGGAATAATGTTTAAAATATGTATAAAATGCTAATCATTATTTGTGCGATCAAAATACTCAGATAACAAAAAAATATGCAACCCAATAAAATAATACGACTATTGACAATAAACAATAAACACTCAAATATTTTTGTTTGAGTTTCAAAATAGTGCTTATAATATTTTCATTCATTTTTTCCAATTCAGCAGTACCATGTTTCCATATCCTATACCATTTTTGTTGAGCAACAGGAGAAAATTCGTCCAATACATATTACTGATTAAATTAACATAAACTATATTAACTAATAAGGTAAGCATTATACTTACGGATGAAATCAATTTAATTTTAATATGCTTATAATTTATAAATCAGTTGTAAGTTTGTAACAATATTATATAATAGTACCTATCAGTGGATAAAGACATATTTTCGTGTCATATTTGTGTGGTGAGAGGAGAATAAAATGTTTCTACATTTTAGCAATCATTCACTCAAAAATGTTTGTATAAGCACTATTATCTACAACCAGCTTTGTTATATTGTTATGTTGTATAATATTAATATAGGACCTATATTATTATAGGTGCACAGTGGCGTATATTTAAGAAGAGGAGGTCTCGGATCTCAAACTCAACCTCCTTCGAAAAAAAATAAAAAGTTCATAACACCTAAAAAAATTGTTGATGAACTAGCAAAAAAAGACGTTACTTTTTTTACTATAAAAAAAAACTTAATTTTTAGGTATATACCTATATAATAATATAATTATTAATTCATTACTCATATTATGCTGTATTTTTTTATAATATTATAAATTTACTTATTTCTTAGACCTCCTAGAATCTTAAAATATATCAATGTAAATGTATGTATAAATGTATAATTACATAATATTTAAATATCCCCATACAATTCATTAATATAGTTATACGTTATACTTTTAACCTTATAAGATACTCTATTAAGTAGCTAAGTCGCAACGCGTAGTTGATGTGCGTTGTCGCTCCGCGATAGAATAATTACCAACCGCTTAGTAAACTTTTGTTTTACAATTTTATGTAATGTATATTTTTGTATTAGTGCTTAATACGAAATAATATTATCTTAATTATATGTACAACTTGTATAAGGGATTAATATATTATATATCTACAATAATGGGCTTACAAAATTAATTGTTTTACAAATACGAATTATATGGTATTATACATAGCATTTATATTATAAATATCTACTATTTATTGTATTGTGTATCCACATTATGTGTGACGTAGGCTATTATAATATTGTATGCACCAATTAAAATGTACTTTTATATTAAAGTCAGTAAAAATGATATACCATAATAATACAGGGTGATTATTTTATCATTAAATTTTCGTCAAATATTGACTTTTTTATTTTTTCAAAATATTTTGTTTCATAATTTTCTCAAACAGAATGAAATTTTTATTTTCTTCACCATTTTATTTAAAATAAAACCACTATCAGCTTTTGATTTTCAAATGGCAACCTATATTTAAAATGTACTAAATTAATGGGGCTATTTTTTTTTATGAATTTTAATGTTCAAATTATTATTTTTTGTTAATTTTTTAGAGAGATATATAGGCATATAGCTTTTCAAATGGTAGTTACCAACGCCTCATATCCGTAATAATCTAGCTGCAGGACGAACACCTAAAAATTCAATCTACTTAACTTTGAGCATCTATAACTCACTAACGGTTAAATGAAAAATAATAATTTTAACGTTAAAAATTCATAAAAAAATAACCCTACTATATTATGATATTTTAAATAAAGGCTACCATTTGAAAATAAAAATTTAATAGTGATTTAACTGTTAAATATAAGGGTGAAAAAAATTAAAATGTTTAACAGTTTTAGGAAATCATGAAAATAAAAATGTTGAAGAAAAAGAATTGAAAAAAATCAACACTTTTTGAAATAATTATTATTTAATGATAAAAGAATCAACCTGTGTATAAATTCTAACCTTTGAGCATAATTTAAAAGTAAGTATAGACTACAGTGGAACTATCAAAAGGTGTTATTAATAGATTGTTTCCTCGTCGTGCGAAGAGTACCCAAAAGTTATATTAAGATGCAACATATTATAGGTACCATCAGTTTTACTAATTGTATAATCTGTATACATATATACATTACTATAAAATATGACTATACTTAATTTATTTTATAATGTATATTATATTTTAGAATATAGTTTATGGTTGTTTATTAAGTAACTAGACATTCATAATGCATCTATAGGTAATCTGGTAATATAATAATGTAAAAAAATTTTAATTTACAACTAATCATAATTTAACAGATGCACCCAGGCATCCTTGTGACAAAATGATACTACTAGAAATCCATTTTTATTTTAAAGTAGTATTTGCTTTAATTTGGCCATGAACTGAAAATATCTTGAACATAAAGTGTGAATTCTAGACAGTCGCTTACCGTTTGACTGTACAACATAATATATTATATAGAACATCAAACTAATCACATAAAATCATACGCCATAACGGCATAACATCATTAAAATATTAAGTCAAATGTCAATATTATACTTATAGTAATCATTGGTATAGTTACGATATTTATATTTTATTATAATTATGGTATATACTATATAATATTATTATAATTATTATATTACAAATTAACGTTATTTCTATTATGTTATAAACTCATTATTTATTCGATCTTTATATTATGTAACTGCAGAAAATATGCAATTAAACTATTTAAATATTGAAAAAATAGTTAATTTAATACTTAGTTTAAGTAATAAAATATAATGTAGATATCATTATTGTATTAACTACAAAATATATTTTAATTACTTTTTTAAATTTAAGTCAATTGTTTTTATATTTAAGTATACATTATAATTTTGTATATTAATTCTCAATCGGCCTAAAACTCAACCAAATTCCATTTTTCGGTGAAGTTATCCCGCGTTCTTTTTTCATTTGTAGCGGTATTTCCGTTTTTTCACAAGGTGAAATTTCAAATTTTGATAATATTTTCGATAGAATTATTTTCAATTCCAATTCAGCGAAACGTTTTCCTATAAAAATGTATTAATTTTATTCAATTTTGCTTAATGAATAATGATTAATGATTAACGGCCAGTAAATTTATGTATAAAGTATATACTCGTATCAATATACCTATACAATGACGAGGTCCATCACCAAATGGTAAAAATGTTCCGTTCGGTCGTTTAGATTTTTCTTCTGCAGTAAATCTTTCCGGATCGAAAATATCGGGATTTGGATAATACTTTGGATCATGATGTATACTATATATTGGTATTAAAATTTTTTGTCCTTTTTTAATTATTAATGACTCCCCAGGTACGTTATAATCTTGTGTAGCTCCTCTCAATAAGGCCGTAATTATGGTGTACTTACGATGAGTTTCTAAAATAACAAAATTCTAATAAAATGCATTTCTAATAAAAATAATTATTTAAATGTGTCAAAACTACAAAAGATTTTTATTGATATATTAACTTGTTTATTATTATTACCATCTAAAACCATATCAGCATAATGAAGATCTTCCAAAAATTCATTGTTAAGTTGTCCACCATATTTTATTTTCGACGAAATTATCTCGGCACGTAATCTGTCTTGGATATCTTTGTTCAATGCCAACTCGTAAAAACAAAAAGATGCTGTGGCAGTTACAGTTTCAGAACCAGCCGTAAACAATAACATTGCATTTGCAATTATATCTAATTCACAATACTTTTCTATAAACATAAAATCTATAGTTAATAATCTGAATATAACTATGAGGTCATAATAATACGTGTATGTTCAAGTATAAATTATTATAGACTTTTTAAAAAATGTATCTTACCTTCTCCTTTGTAATCACTGCTTATTACTAAATCCTGTCTTGCTTTCATTAAAGTTTGTGTCAGATCGTTTCTAACAACATCATTTTTGGTTCTATAATCGATGACTTCGCCAAACACGGAATGGAAAAAATTAATGGCATCTACGTCCACCGGAGAAGTTTGAAGTTTTAAGAACTTAACAATTTTTGGAAATAGCACTCCAAGTATTTGAAGGAAAATTACTTTACCACTGGGTTTGAATACTTTTTTTACATTTTGTCTAAAGCTTGAATTATCGTTATTAATTGTATCTAATTTCATACCAAATGCACACGTTCCAATTACATCAGTGGCTAAATTTCCGATGAGTTCATATACTTCAATTCCGTTTGTTTCTGTGGATTTCTCATTAATACAGTTTGTCAACTGGTCACTACACTCTTGAATCTGTTCATGCGTACCTTTGAGCTTACCAGACGTGAATCCCGGACTTAATTTTTGTCTCATTATTTTCCATTTTTGTCCGGTCGCAAAAAACAAGCTTCTTGCCATTACATTTACCGAAGGATTCATGTCAATACCGTGGTCGGTAAAGTACGAGAAGTCTTTGATAATCATCGAATTGATCAACTCTGGATCGCGAACCATTAAAAACGGTGTACTCATTTGATAAAATCCACAAAATTTATCATTGGGGAATTGTTGATAAATTCGTCCGAACGCGTCCACTTGATGCTCTAAGCCTGTGAACATTTTGAATATATTCCCGAAAAAAGGCACCGGTTTTGCGTATGGTACATTTAATTTCTTCCATGTGTCATACGTCGACGTCGTATAATAATAAAGAAACGTAATAACAATAATCAAACTCAAAATGATGTTGTCAAATATCAAATTGGCCAGGTACGAGATCATGGTTATAAAATAATGTAACTAAATTTTAAATTATCGCAAGGGACACCTACAGAGTACGAGTGTGCAATGGATTACTAAATTCTGCTTTGAATTCATAACCGTGAAAACGTAATTGGTTTTCGTTTTTTTATTATTTTTAAATTAGCTCTCAAGATGATATAATCTATTTGTGGAGGGAATACGAAACTTCTGAATTATATGAACAATTATTCATTTTATATTACGCAAAGTGCAGATTGTAGTGCTGCACTATAAATTAGTGACCACTGATCTATATACAATATATATTGTTATCAACTGCCATATAGATTAGACGGGTGCAGCAGTGTTACATAGTAGTCAGTTAATAGTGGTCTTCTACATAATCGATCGTACATTTTATATCACGATAGATACATTAAAATCAATAGACAAAATAGAGGTCAGACACGTAAATCTATGTGATCATAGTTTATGACATAATGGATCTAAAAGAAATTTTTTTTATGCAGTTTTACTATAATGTCGTATTGTGGCGTTAAAAGTTTTAAATGTCGAGTTCGATTTTCGAGGATGTATGAAAATAATATGTAAGTTCTAATAATTGCTAACATGAAACGAATTTTCGAGTGAATTCGTCATACGTATACTATAGAGTATAGACCTCTCTATTGGTTACTTAGATACCTATACGACTTTAACAAATTTTTTATAAACGTATAATTTATACCTATCATGATCAAAATCAAAACTTTTTCGTAAGTAGGTACCTACTATACTATATATAACCTAACTTCCTATTTTCATTAATAAATGCAATGAGTGTGTATAAGTGATCCTTAGTCAAGTCTTACAGCCAAAATTAAGCAATATAAGCAATACAAGTATTAATAATTCACCATTAAAAATTAATTATAAATGAATAACAAATAATATTATAATTTAAAAAACTACACCTTTAAATAATCAATAAAAATGAATTATTTTGACGAACGTCGTATAATTACTATAACAATGAGCTTCAATTATTTTAATCATAAAGTTGTATAATATTATTAATCCGTACCTTCTGCGTAGTAGAGTTGGGTAAAACATTATCTAGTTAATTATTTGAATAAAAAATTATTCAAATGATTTTTTTTATAATTATTCGAATAAAAATATAATTGAGTAATTTCCAAACTTAATGCTAGTACAAAATACAAATACCTATATTCAAATTATTTACTCTCTAGTTCCTTCTTTAGATAGTTCTATACTGTTTGATTTATAGTATTTTTCGATTTATTTATAAAAGAAGATTTACAATCGTGAACTTAAAATATAATGACAAAATACCAACCATGTGTTAACCAAGATAAAATAACTGAAAATTATTCAAATAATTATATGTTTGGAAATTAGTCGAATAATTATATGTTTGGAAATTAGTCGAATAATTTTTTATTCGAATAAAATATTATCTAAATAATCATCTAAATAGAATTTTATTCATATGATGCCCAACTATGTTGTAAATAAATAATTTGTACATATAAAACTTGTGTTTGTACAGACTCTTACTAGTCTTACTTACCTATAGTTTATGCTGATTATAGAAAATTATGATAATATATAGGGTTTGAACTTTGAACACAAAAACACAAGAGTTTGCTAGGTATATTCATTAGTATATATAATAAGTTATAAATGTAAAAGTCATCCCAGAATATGGCTTCTATACTTGGTACCTACCATTTTTAGAACATAAAACATTGAAAGTACTTATTAAATTATTAAAAAGAACGGGAAATTCAAAATTGACAATTTTAAATATATTAAGAACATAATAATAGTTATATACAAATAACTGCTCCGGATTGAATAATAATTCGGTGATTAATGGGTACATAAAATAACAGACGTCTCAAATTTTTTTTGTTTTTGATGTAAAACCTCACACGTAATCATTATTTTTTAAAAACTCGCATATAAATAGGTATATAATATAATCCTGGCATGTATGTAAATGGCTACATCATTATATTATCATTATAACTACACTAAACTTGTATCAATAGTTTGTGTCTGATTATTTATAATTTTTTTTAACATTCAAATACGCTTTAGCATATTTTTCACTGAAATAAGATTTTTAAGTTTCATGTAGTCTTGTGATTACATTTTTTTTAAATGCATGCAAATAACCTGAGTTTTAGGACTGTAATTTTTTTAATCATATTTTTTCTTCTTTTATTATGCAATTACTGTGATTATCGTAACTATAAAAAAATTATTATATTATTGCCAGTTATGAAACACACGTATTATTTATTTTTAACAAATCAAATACATCGATAACATAGCCGTATATAGGCACAAGTGCGTAACACAACCTTACATTTAGAAGGTGATAAAATTATACAAAGCTTACGATAATAACTTTCATCCCTTATTCTCAATTTTAATAAATTAATACACTATTTAAATAATACATGATTATAAATAAGAATTTATATTAAAACAATAATTTTTGTTCTCGCTCAAATGTTTATGAATAATATCTTCAGTTTTAATTGATTTTTCAAGGATCGAAAAAATATTTAACAGTGATTTGTTTGAAAATCATCCTGGTGTCAAGATAGTCAATTTTTTATTCGTCGCATCATAGATATTATACAATAAAAGTACATAATTAATTAAGTTACTTTGGGATGCTAATAAAATATTCGATGATATAATAGTATTACCTAACCATAACTTATTTGCGTTTATGAATTCGACGGTTAAGCGAAATATTGGGTTTAATCATTCAGTTTTATTTTGGAAAATATAGCGTAATAAAAGTGCTTCGATTTTCAACTTTTTGAAATTTTGGATAACAAATTAAATCTAGTGTGTACTTTAAAAAGGCAAAATTGAAACAAAAATTAAGGAAAACAAAAATTTTTACGCTAAACCAGTTTTCGATTAGATTGATTGATTTGTTTTTTTATAATTAAAAAACGAGTAACTCGTCATTTTCATCAAGTGTTTATATTATTTTATAGGTATAGATGGTACAATTTTCAAAATACTGGTACTCATTTTGAGCTATTTACAAACAATTGAAATTTTCTATTTTTTTTTTTTTATATTGATAAAATAATTATGAATGGGAAATAAAGCTTGCAAATTTTATACAATTTAATATACCTATTCTAATAATAAGCAGTTTATTTAAAATTTTTAGTTTTTTTTTTATATATATATACTATAATACCTATGTATGATGTATCATTGTGTCAATAGGTAATAAGTTATTTTTTGGGTCAAAATTCTTGAAAATTTAAAACAAGATTCTACATAAGTGATTCTTATATCTTTACAAAATGTTATGTTAAAAATACACTGACACAATATTATTTTATATATATAAATTTATATAGTTAGAATTTTGACGAAATTACTTATTTAAACAATGAACAGCGATGTTAATTATTTTGTTTTAATTTAAAAATATAATTTGTGAGAATTTAAAACATTTACGATCATTATATAATTATGAATTTTATAATACGTAATAACTAATGAATATTAATGATATTTTTGATTTATTTTAAGAAATTATAAATTTATACTATGAACTTATTTTTACTGTTGTAAAGTATTTATAAAAAATGTTATTAAATTTTGAGTTACATTTACATAAGATGATATAAATTGGTATAAATACACATTATCAAAATAATTAATTACTAATAATATAATAAATGTAACTTTTTCAAGAAAAAATTATATCAACCTACCATTATTCTAAAAGTAAAATTAATTAATTTTATAGCTTATCATGAATTAATATACTTGGTGATCTAGGCAGTCAGACCGTCTCCGATTAGAATAATTTTTATTATACAATTATACATCTATTATTGAATACAAATTTAACACTCTCATAACTGTGACCCACTCGATACCTACTTTCATAGAAATTTGGAGTGGTTTTAACTATAACGATTATCAATGCTGTATATACACATTTGAACGTCAATTTTGTGCTAAAGCGTCTGTCTTATAGTTGAATTGAATCATCATTGAAGTTAAATTCATATGTAAAATATACCATGCATTTGAGAAATTAGGGTCAGAGTTATTCTACAGTTAAGTTACTACATTAACCTTGTAAAAGCTTAGTTAATTTGTAATCATTGAGTGTTCTTTTAGCTAAATTAATCGTCATACTTTCCATCACTTATCACTTTAAATTCGTCTAATTAGTAAGTTAATCATTACTTGGTGATGGTTTAACGACCGAATTATGTGATTTAATTACATTGGACATATTTTAATAATATTATTAGTGTTATACTAATATGTATTTCAGCACAGCGGTACCCACATGCTTACTTTTTTTTATTACCATGGACCATGATATCATCATGTTACGTATTATTATTAATTAAATATTTACACATAATAGGCGCTGTATAATAGTATAACATTACATCATTATATATATAGGTACATATAATCACAAAATAACACATGCGTGTAATAATTAATTGTACACAACATTTCAAGCACATAATCTGTTTATAATAAATAGTGTATACACTTATCAACATTTTTTTTTAATAAATTCATAAATATAACACACTACGTAACATAATTTTTATGATCGTGCATCTATGCCTTAGTAATATATAGAGTTAAATCAGTTCCAGATTAGCGTAATGCGTACATCACGTACTTTACCTATAAATTCTGCACTACTTACTCAATCGCGTATTTAGTGATAGGAGGGGAGGTTAGCGAGTCATTATCCATGGGACAGGTCCCAAATTCTGAGTCCCGTAATGGGGTGTATGTTGCTGTGTTTTACTTACAATTCAAAGGTAATTAATAGCAATGATGAACTTAAACTTTAGTTCCGTGTTGCATGTATTTGAAGGTTATAAGCACAAAAAAAACAATTATCGAGTATTTGATTTTAAAAAATTCATTTCTAAAATATTTTTAATCGCTCAGTGTAGCACTTTCATTTGGTCATCCACAGGGCCGGATTTAGAACAAGTGCCGCCCTAGGCCCTTTTAAATATGCCGCCTCTACCCCAAGAAAAAAAAATTGTAATTATTACAAATAAATTTATTTCATTTTAAAGAAATTAGGTCAATAGTCATTATAAACAAAACAAATAATAATTATAAATCCTAATTAGGCATTATCAGTATACATTTTGAATCTTAATCTTAAAATAATCTTAATAATCTTTAATCTTATACCTAGTAATACTTAATAGTTAAACTTATACCTAATCATAACCTATGTTATCTATAACATTTTACGACGAACTTTTTTAGACGCGAAATCGTCGATTATATCATCATAATTTATACTTCGAAGCATCTCAGATTCTATGTGTAGTATTGATGTCGCGTTTAATCTATCTGACTCCAAAGTTGAACGAAGATGCGATTTTACTCTTTTCAATGCTGAAAACGACCGCTCTGCTGTACAATTTGTTGCAAACGTGCACAAATACATACGTAACGCTGTTGTGACGTTCGGATAAATATCTATTAAATCATTTGTATACAACATCTTACAAAGTTCTTGGGCGTTTCTTTTTTTATCAGATTTAAAAAAAAGATGATCACGCAAATGAAGACATTCATTTGTAAATGATTCTTCAATATCATTAGGATATTGTTCTATTAGTGCCCTAGTTTTTTCAGAAATTATTTCCTCGTCAAAACTACAAATATTTGTAAGAAAATCAAACTTGACACATAAATTTTTATATGAACTGCCTCGCCTTACGAGTTCAGCATTCAATTTATCCAATATAACGAAGAATACATTTATTCTGAAATCTTCCTTGCCTGTTTCTGTGATCACTTCATTCATTGTTTCGTCGAATTGACGTTTTCTCTTAACAGTTCTCCGCTTGTCTTTTTTGTACTGCATTTCACCGCATATTTGTATAGCTTTTCCTTCATATTCTTCAAAATTATTTCTAATTCTAGATATGTACTGCTCTAAGGATCCATATAATTCAACAATCATTCCTAACTCAATATTAACTGATTGAAGTTTTTTATTAACTATATGAAACCTTTCTAATACTTCATTCCAAAAAACAGTCATAAAGCACATTTCTATAGTATTAAAAGGTTTCAAAAGAACTGAAGCGTCAAATTTTGTTACAGGTTTTTCATTGGCATCGTCAATAATAGCCTGTAAAGCGTTTTTAATTTCACTCCAAGAAGTACATAAAGATTTACCCGCTTCGTATCTTGCTGACCATCGGGTTTGAGACAAACTTTTTACACACTTAGACTTTTTTAAATAAAATAGTAAAATTTCCCAACGATGGGTAGATGCTGTGAAAAAGTTATATAATTCTTGTAGATATCTAAAATATGTTGTCGATTTTTCACAGCAATCCACGGCAGATATCCCCACAAGATTTAGGGAATGTGCTGAGCAAGGGACATAAATGGCCAACGGAATAACTTCTTTAATTCTGGCTTGAAGGCCAGTGTATTTACCAGCCATGTTACTGGCATTATCGTATGACTGCCCGCGGCAATTTTTAATATCCAAATTATATTGATTAAGTGTATCAAAAACTGCATCAGCAAGTTGTTCAGATTTATGCCCAGTATTGGCAATAAACTTTAAAAATCGTTCTATAGGAGTACCATCTTTTGAAATGTATCTTATGATAAAAGACAACTGATCAACATGGGATACGTCGGGCGTCGAATCAACGCTTATCGAAAAATACTTTGAAACTTTGACTTCTTCAACTATTTGTTTTGTAATTTTTTCTGCCATAATTTGTATAAACTCTCCGTATGTCTGTGAAGATAGATACGATGTATTACCACTACCGATTTTACCGTAATGGCGAATATGCTCTGATAGAAAGGGATCAAATTCTGCTAAAAGCTCTAATGTCATAATGAAATTACCGCTATGATACGACCCAAATTTTTCTTCACTGCCTCTCAATGGTAACCCTCGAATTACTAAAGAACGTACAGTAGCAACTATTCTTTTTAAAATATTTCGCCAATAATTGGTTTCTTGTTCTAATTGCAAAACAATTTCTTGGTTTATTTTACCTGCAGTTTTCCCCCTTTCGATTAATGCAACTGTTGAAGTTTTATGAGGAATAGAATTTTCGTGATCGTTTAATTTTCGTACAGCATTTTTCCAATCATTAAAACCAATAGTTACTAATGTTGATAAATGTGCACTTCCAAAGAGTCGACATGGTGCACAAAACACTGTACCAGTAGATTTCGAAAACACTAACCATGGTCGTGACTGTACTTCACCATTTATACGTGTTCTAACAAATAATGATTTATTTAAAAATCTATTTTTGTCAGGATACTCACGTTTAGAACATGTAAAATCATCATTTAAATTTTGATTTATTCCGTGTTTTGCCACATAATCGCGAGTTACATCATTAATAATCCATTTAGCCGGATCATTATAATCAATATAAAATGTAGCCGGATCCATATTTAAAGTAGAAGTTGTTAAATTATTAATGACCAAATCCGATTCGCACTTACTCGTTTCAATCTCTTCTAAATCATGTTGATGTTGTTGACCATTATCAGGTGCATTCAAAGAAGACGGTGTAGCAGGTTTAAAGAAAGTACTTAGTTTAGGTATTTTATTTAGAACTTTACTCTCTTTATATTCTTTATCTTTGGCTCGCTTTTTATACTCTGAACCACTAAAACGTTTACGACCGTCACTCATAGTGAAAAAATGCTAAATACTGTAAATTATTAATTATTATTTATTAAATATATTATGTTGTAATATGCACTCCCGACAATGACGAACAATAAACTGAAATGAATTGTGGTCGTGTGCGATGTGGATACACAATATCTTTAGCCAATTTCTATATATATTATATTTTTATCGTAATTACTTTTAGGAACAACTTATATTATTATATACCTAGGTAGGTATCTTATCTTTATAGCTCACATTACGAGAAAATTGATTTCGGGTTAGTGACATTTTCAGTTTCATGCGCCCGTATATTTTACATACAGATATCTAAAAAAAAATCATATAAATATTTCATGCATTCATATGATTCTTTTTTTATTTCTTACAAAATTTGCCGCCCCAAAAAATTTGCCGCCCTAGGCCCGGGCCTCACGGGCCTAGGCGTAAATACGGCCCTGGGGACTCATCCATAGATTTGTGTAAAAATTTCAGTTTTTTTTGTTATTACCGATTATATATATAAAAAAAAAATTGCTGTACATTTTATGTTGACCTCTTTAAACTTTTAAAGTAGGTATAAACTAGATAAATAGGATCCACCCTCAAGATAATAGTTGAAGCGTTTTATTAACCACTTACTGTATAGGTACGACAATAACAAAGAAGATCTCGGAGAAAACATTTTTGAATTTAAGTAAAATAATTGTAGATTTATAGGTAATTACTTCAATAATATCTGATTTTAAGCAAAATTTTTAATTTTTGTGAATTGGCATTGCTGAAATTAAAAACAATCATATTGTAAAGTTTAATATTTTTTTGTAACATTAGCATTTGAAATCAAATTTTGATACAGTTGAATATATATTTTATACAAAAATGACGAATTTTAATTAACACTTTTTGTTAATATTTTATTATTTAAAATATATTAATAGTAGCAATTTGAAACAGTTTACTATTATTGAGATTATCAATTACTCTTAGCAATTATTCTTTCAAAATAATATGTATAGATTTATTTTGAGCAATTCATAGACTTGAATTTTTTTTATTTAGAACACAAAGCTTGAAAATGTTATAACTAATAAGTATAAGTTTGTTTTTAACTCCAGGGCATTTAAAAACATTAAAACTTTAGAGGAACGCATTTTTTTCATAAGTGTTTGTAGAAAACATTTTTATAAATTTTATAAAAATCTCAAACATTTATAAATTACTTTATTTGATATTTTAGATTCTGAACGGAGTGATGAATGTATTGATTTTACAATGATGTGTGTTTTTTTTTTTTGTGTCTGTGTACAGCATAACTAGTCGAAATAATGCTTCAATTTCAAACTTTGGGGGTGGTTTCCGATGGCAAAGTGGATATCCTTGGTGCATTATAGAGGTGAAAACATTTTCCAACAGTTTTCAAAAAAATCGAGAAAAACAAAAAAAAAATGTCAGAAAAACGGGAATTTTTACGCAAAACCAGTTTTCGACCAAATCAGTATATTTATATGGTTGTAATTCAAAAACTAATCACTGCAAATACTTGAAATTTTCACCAAATGTTTATGTTAATGTTCTCTATACACAATTCAATTTTCAAAGAATTTTGACTTTTTTTGAGCTATTTATAGACAATTTAAATTTTTAATATTTTTAGTATTTTTTTTTAAAATAACGATAAAATTTTTTTGGCCGGCCAGAAAATTTTGAAAATTTAATACAAGGTTTCTTATAAGTTGTGCTTAGAGTGATAAAAAAAAATCCGAAATCGTTAGTCACAATTTTTTTTATAAGTGCTTAGTTCGAATTTATACGAAATATGTCAAAATTTCGAAAATTTGCAAGTAATTTTGTGGTTAAAAAATCGTAAAATTGTTTTCTTTTATAACTAAGGTTTGAAAATTTGGTACAAGGTTCTCCATAAATTTTTCTTCAAATATCTGTAAAAAAAATTCTACCGGATTCAGACAAAAATTTTTTATGAGTGTTTAAAATTTAAATTTTTACAAAACCACATTAAATATATAACGGTTTAACCTCAAACGGTTTTTGATATTTGTTGTTATTCAAATAGTATAAGTAAGTCGTAAATACTTGCCATTTTATTTACGTGATTTGATTTTCAAAATATTTTGACTTTTTTTGAGCTATTTATAGGCATTTTAAATAATCAATTTTTTTTAAATTTTTTTTTTATAAATGTTGATAAAAAAATTTAGCTGGGACAAATTACTTGAAAATTTAATTGAAGGGTCCACATAACTTGTTCTAACTCTCATTAAAAAATTATAAAAATACATAGGCACAATTTTTTTTTATTAACATTTTAAGTTCAAATTTTGACAAAAATTCGTCAAAATCATGAATATTTTTCACTATTTGGTAGTTAAAAATTTATAAATATTTTACTATCAAAAACTAAGAATTGAAAATTTAATACTATGCTGTCCATAAGTAAAGCTTAGAATAATTATAAAAAATTTTGAGAATCATTCAATTTAAAAAATTTTTCGAATGTTTAAAGTTTTAATTTTAATTTGAAATCAAAAATACACGTGTAAAATAACGTTATACTAATAAATAATTTTCGATTTTTGTTATTTTTAAAAAATTACCGAACGTAGAATCTTGAAACTTTTACTTAAATGTTTGAATTTGTTTCAAAATAGAATGTATGACAATATTTAAATATAATATATCCTAGACTGCCAAATCATCTCCGTTCAGAATCGTTTTTCGTATACAATGATACCTATCATTGCATTCAAATTTAACCTACCCTAGTCCGAGGTCCCTCCCACCCCCTAATGTACAGCAGAACGATACTCACTTACCCGCTTTTTTTATTGACAATATATATTTTATTATACATTTGTTTATATATAAAAAAAAACTAATATTATAATGTTCATATTATTATCAATTAATTTTTTTCTCACCTCTCAAAATGAATACATTAGTTGACTCATCTTATTTGCTATAATTTTCGTCGTTGCTCAATGCTCATTATACTACCAAATAAAATGCTAAAATACCAATGAAGGATAAAAGCATTGATTTTAAATATATTTTAGTACCTATATTATTATAAAATCAATGATAAAAGGTATCGTTAAAATAAGGCGGAAACGTGGCGGCTAGTGCTGTCATTTAGACAGACGTGAATTTCCCCGACTCGGTCGCACTGCATCCATTACGCTTTTCCACGATCTGTGATAATGGCACTCGTTGCAGTGTTTTTGATAAGACATGTCCATTTGTTTTTGTTTATGCGCAAACAACGACTAACGAGTAACGAGTAAAAAAAAATAATACGATCTGCAACCAATTCGTCCGGTCGCCGACAATAATATTATTATTTTTTGTTTATCTTTCACGTATTTTCCTCGACTATTTTTTCGACGACTTACCCTACGGAAGTAATGAAGTTGTGTTTACAGTGCTAATCATGGCCAATCTGGAAGAAGATCTGTCGCGTATGTCCATAGGTGAGTGTGATGAAACTGGTACCGCGCTTTACCGTTCGAAAAATCGACATCCCGCTACCGGCGTGGAGGCCATATGCGTCTCAGGCATTTTTGCAAACCATCGTAGACCGCGTTGCCGCTTGATTGGCGGTGACTGTTTTTGTGCACCGTAGACATAACGTCCTCACCCTTTGAAGGCCGCATGAAGTTCGTTTTTCTCGGAAACGTTATTGATATTATATTATTATTATTATTTTTAATAATTCGCTAGAAATGCAATAACGTTTTCGACTTTCACCCCTTGATTGCATTTTAGTTGTTGTTTAATTCAAGATAACTATAATATAACTTTACATAATAGCATTTTACTGTTGTTTTGGTCTGCTTATGTCTTTTACTGGCGGCTGGTTGGACTTGATTATTGTTCAAGCATTACAATTTTAATGAGTCATGTTTATTTTTGTACCTAGGTTCTTGAGATCTCTATATTTAAATTTAACAAAATAAAAAGCAATAATTATATTATAATATACTATTTATAAGGTTTTTTAAGGTTTCTGACAATTTATTTTTGTATTTTAAATAATACATTTTTTTCTGTTTTTGGTTACTCATTATTTATTAACGTTTATTATTGAAATTTTTTTTTTTAATATTTATTTTAATTGTTTTAATGTTTGACTAATACATATTATATTAAATAAACAAAAATAATTTTGCATTTTATTAACCATATTAGACAAATGTTTTAAAGTTAGCTACAATCAATATTTATTTTTAATTTTATTCAATTTTTTTTTCATTTTAGTCATTACAATAATATATACTAGGCATCAGTTAAAGTAAAGTTTAAAAAGTGTTATATATGAATGTCATGAATGAATATAATTAACATCTTATCATTTATCAATAATTTATTTTTGTCTATTAGATAGTATATTTTATTATTTATTAACTAAAATATCTAAATACAAATGATTGTCATTATTATGTACCTTCTGAATTTTTAAAAAGATGTACTTATAATAAAAATATCAGATGATAAAGATACCCACTTCATTTTTTGATAATAACATAGTTAAATATTTACATGACAACATGATTAACATAGTTAGATGAATTATAAATAATATTTGAATATATTTGAATTGAATAAGATATAAAAAAAAAATCCTCAGAGAAATTACTTTACAGTATAGTAGGTTGGTGGGATGATGGATGTGTTAAATTTGAAATAAACGATACCTAAATTGTTACCTACAAAAACGATTTTAAGTAGTTGCATCAATGGAAGCACCAATTTTTTCTTGAAGAATATTTTATAATTTATTTATATTATTATAGTATTTAGTTAAAAAGTTAAACAGATTTTTTCTAAACACATTGCACATAAATATCACCTAGTAACTAATAATTTTTATAATAATATATTAATTTATTATATTATAACATAAAACAATTTGAATGGGTTAATGATTGTCTTAATAAATTAAATGTTTTTAAAATCTCATTGTGTTCAAATTAACTGTACATAGATAATAATATTTTACAATTTTACATTATGGCAAAATGTTTAACATCTTACTACCTATGATAAATATTTTTTAAATCAAAAAAAAAAAATAATTACATAAAATACTAATTTTTTGCGATTTTTTGTTTAAATAATGATGATAGTAAAACATAATAAAAGTAAAATAATAAACACATTACATATTATTGTTAAACCAATTTACTCAAAATTTCTTTTTTAATCTTAATTTAGTAAAAAAAACTTAATTTCAGACTATTAACTTGCTATTTTTAAAATTTCTCTAACAATAAACAATAATCAATTAATGTTGTTAAATAATAAAAATGTAAGTAGGTGCATTTTTTTTTAGTTTTTATTTACTAAATATTAAATATTTTAAATTCAATTTTTCGTGATCCTTAAAAAAATCATTCTCAAAAATAATTCTCATTTATCAAAAACTAAATTTTATTATAAAATAATGAAAAATAATAGGAATTACACTTACAAGTATACCAAATATTCATAATACTTATAAGAGTTTTCTTCTTCGATGGTTTTTGTTATTTAATTTTTTTTAATATTTATAAACTTAACATCACTTTGAAGTAATATGTGATTTATGCACTTCAACTCATGAGTCATGACTCACTATAAAAACTTCTGTGACTCTTATTTGGGAGTCAATCTGAGATTGGGAACTATTACTTTATGTGTTTAATTATGTATAAATTTAATTAATTTTCCTTAAACAATTTTATTAATATAGGCGATGATTCGAGTAATAAATTTGCAAGAAAAGACAAGTTTCCAAGAGAAGTAGAAATTTACAGGCCTGGAAGTGGACCATTAAAAAGAAGCGGCAATTCTCGCCAAGATGCTGAAGATGATGATAAACGATCTGGATTTGATCGTGACCTTGAATCATCAAAAAAGAGTGATTTTATTCCTAATAAACATTTTGAAAATCCAAGTAGGAAAAAAGAAAATTTTCCAAGAGGTCAAAAAATGAATGGGGTTGCTGCTGATAATTACAGTACATTCAATTTAAAACGGAAACAGCCAAAGAAAACACAGCTATTCTATGAGCCACCAAATGAATGGAGTGATAAACGATCAGATCGACCACGGGTAAACTTTGTAAATCCTAGCGATTCTAAAGGTGATGATGAAAATTGGAGAACACATAAAACACCTAATGTAGTGATTGTTCCTAAAATGGTTAAAAAAATTGATGAAAAACCAGCCATTTCAGAAAAAATCATAACTCCAGTTGATATTATACCTACCATGGTTATAAATGCACGTGGTAATAATGTACAAAATAACACAGATAAAACATCTGCATTTGGTAATAAGAAACGAGAAGAAAAGAAAGTCCCTAATAAACCAATTCCTAGTTCTCTTTTAATGAATTATGAAAAATTGCCTCCTAGATTGCGAAAAAAGTTTTGCGATGATTACCATATCTCTATGGAGGAAGTAGAAGCATTGTTAACGAATGGACTATCATCTCATGATGAACATCATAAACAAAACAGTTCATATCAATCTAGAAGTCAAACATTACCTCCAAGAAGTGGCAAGGGTCGATTCAATGAACCACAAAGACATGAACAGGGATTTTATAGGACTAATTCTAATCAACCACAACCAAAGACTGAAATAAGAAGACAGCAATCTGCAGTCATCCATAGTTCAACTGAATCAAGTAGACGAGGTGTTGATTTTGATCTACCTACCAAAGTTTATAACAGTCATCATGAATTGAAATCTGTTGATCATAATATTAGGGATGATACTGAAAACAATTGTTCTGTTAGTGTAAAACAATCTATTGAAAGTGCAGTTTTACTCCCCAGTGGCACAATTGTAAGTTTTACAATATAATATTTATGGCATACACAATAGTATTTGCTTAATAATTTTGTTATGTTCAACATTTATAGAATTGGGCTGAAGAAGTGGAACGAGCAGAAAATATGTCCAAAGTTGCAGAAGATTCAAAAAAAGAAGTTCAGAGATTAGAAACTGTAGAAAAAACATTAAATTCTCCTAGAGATAGAAAACAAAGAAAGTAAGTGAACAAATTAAATTTGATAGCTTGTGTGCAATTTTTAACTTAATATTTACCATGAATTTTAATTAGGGGTATCAGTAAAGATAGAAATTGTACAAATACATTACTACAACGTGATCAACCATCTAGCAGTACTCATTCCAACTGGCATTCTCAAAGCAATGATAATTCTGAAAGCTTAAATAGTAATGGTGGAAGTTGGAGAAAAGAAAAATCTAAATCTATTAGAAATTGTAGTAATGACCGATCAAGGAATCGTTCACGGAATCGTAGAAACAGGTTAGCTCAACAATTGTTTTTACTTTATGTATATGTATAACATTTTTTATTTTTTATCACAGAAATAACAGTGAAAAATCAGTACCACACAAATCTGAGAATGTTGGAGGTATTATAAAACTACCACCTAATGTGAATGTCAATGTCACTAATGCCTCTGATAATAAGTCGCTTAGTCTTAATGGTTATTTAAATAAGACCGTTACAACCACAACCTCGCCATCTTCATATCCTGCTAAACAGTTATTTAATCCTAATAATCCTAATAAACCTATAGTGATATCTCCTAAACAACAAAATGCCAGAGCAGGTTATCCACCAGCTAATGTCGAACCACTTCATGCTAAAGAACATTTTTCAATGAATATTAATCCTACAAATGCTCAACAATATTCAGGTGCACATTATGGTAGTGCTCCGCCTGCTTGGTATGATCCATACTCAGAAAGGTACAGCGATATCAAATAAATACATTTAAAAAAGACTGTACTCTTAACAAATTTTTTTATATTGAGAAGGAGGAGGAGGGTTATAAAATATAAAATATTGCATATTATATAAAAAGAAACTGATGTATACTTTATAACTTTAAGTAATTTTAAAAAGTTTTGAGGGGAAGGGGTAGTTAAACACTTAAAAATCTTTCCACATGTACGGCCTTTTAAATAATTTAAAATTAACAATCTATTGTGTTAATAATGTGTTTAATTATTTTCAATTTTAGTTACCGTGCCTCAGTCTATCCAGTTTTGTTATTGGATATAAAGAAAGCGGATTCTATTATAGGAAATTTAGTTTTTGAACCAAATATGCTTCAAAATTGGCCAATAATTAATTCATGCAGGTTTGTATTAAATTTAAATTACCAATAAACATTTATACTCTAGTTTTTTTTAATTGATAAATACTATGTATTTATTTATAGGGAATTTTTAAAAGATTCATTAAAAGAGCTTTTAAAATCAGACATGAAATTTTGCCAAAGAGAGAATATTGAAACACACTTTTGGAAAATACTTTACCACAATATTATTGAACATCTAAAAAAACTTATAAATGAAGATTCACCAGAATTAGTAAAAGATTATACCACATTACTAATGAATTTAATAGAAGAAGTATGATCTCTAGAAATGTATAATGTTAATAGTTATTAAATACAATTATTAATACTTTAGGGTATGAAGTATATGAATGACCTATTAAAACTGTTGGAAAAACATTATAGTTTTAATTTGGATGATTATGTATCTTTGACATGCCTGTCTACAAAAAAACTTGGAAACGTTGGTCTTGCTTTAATATCTTCACAAAAATTATACATATCGTTAGGAGACTTAGCGAGGTATAAAGATATCATGAATCATAGTACTAATTATGTTATTGCCAAACAGTAAGTATTGATTGAACTAATGTAAATTGTAATATCTGACTTACAAGTTTAATTTTGTAGATGGTATACCAAAGCCAACCAAATAAACCCTAAAAATGGTCGCCCTTACAATCAGTTGGCGCTACTAGCTGTGTATGAAAAACGGAAACTTGATGCTGTTTATTATTACATGAGAAGTTTGATGGCTTCAAATCCTTTTCAGTCCGCAAAAGATAGCTTATTGTCTTTGTTCGAAGAATATAGAAGAAAGGTAAGATAATGTTTAATGAGTTTATTTTTACTTTAGCTTATAATTTATTTGTTTCAGTATGAAATGACTGATAGAAAACGTTTAGAAGATAGGGAAAGACGTGAACGTGAAAAAGCTAAGGAAAAAGAAAGTTCCATGTCATCTAAAGAAAAATACAGTAAAAGAAGGAAAGAAATATGGATACACCCTGATGGCAGTAAACGCTCTCATAGAACGACATCATCCACTGAACCAACTCAAGATATTGATGAGGAGGAATTGTCTAAACTGTCTCAGTCAGAAGTAAATATTCATTTTATTTTAAAATTATCTTTTAGTAGGTATTTATTATGTTAATAGAATTGTATAAATTTATAATTGTGTTATAAACATATTATGTCCATTGTTCAACTTAATTAAATTGTATATAATTATTATTTGTATTACAGGTTAATAAAAGGTTTATTGTTAGTTTTCTACACGTTCATGGAAAACTATTTACTAAAGTTGGGTAAGTTCAATTTTGTTTATATATTCTTCATAGTATCAATGTGTTTGAATCATTTTTATATATAGCTTATATGTATTTGGTACAAAAATTCAAAATTATTAAACATTTTAAACTTATAATCTCATTTATATGTTAGTTTTAAAATACTTAAATAATTCTTATTATCAATAAGTTGGTATTCAATACTAACTTATTTAAGTAATAACTTCTTAATTAATAAGAAAAAGAGACTTAAAATTATCAATACAGTTATGTGTACTAATTATACTCTATTTACTGAGATATGACTGTATACAAACCAAAAGTAGTTGTTCCTTACCACAATGTCAGTTATAATAATTGATCGACGAATGAGGATTGAGAATAGAATGAAACAGGTAAAAAATTAATAGAGCAACCCTTCATTCTTTACATATTCTTTCAGTAAATAGAGTTTAGTATTAGATGATCCAATTCCATCTAAAAAAATAAATGTTGATGATTTAACTTTATTTTACTATTAAGGTATTTCTTCAATTTTATATTAACAATATAACTACTTGTATATAAAATGTTATGTTAAGCAAATAATAAATTGTAAACTTAGATCGAAAATGTTTTCTATTTTTTGAGTTGCCATTAGCTTGATTTTATATAATAATATGATAAATAATATTTTTATTTTAAATTATTATTAATAAAGCAAAGCTATACTATTTTATTTTTAGTATGGAGACTTTTCAAGATACCGCATTACAAATGTTAAGAGAATTTCGTAAATTATTGTCAAATACACCAATACCAATCATAACAACAAGGTTTTTGCAGTATTTGGCTTTGAATATGTTTTCAATTGAATATAGTCGTCCAAAAGGTAAACAAAATCAGTTTAATTGAAAAAAAAAATGTGTAGTAAAAATAATCAAATATTTTTATATTTATTTTAGAAACACATGTAGAACAAGGATATTGGTCTACAGTACATGAGTGTGCATTGGCAATGTCATTGCAAATGTTTAGCTTGATTGTTGACAGATGCAATCAACTTTTGAAAGAGATCTTGAATAAAGATGACGGGTCTACAGCTAAACAATTGATTGGTAGTGACATAGACTTTCTGTTACCACCCATAAAGGTATGATAAAGATTTGCTAAAATTAAAATTAAGGTAATTAAAATTAAAAATATTTTTAATCTAGGTATGGTGTGATTGGCTTCTATGTAATTCCAAGGTATGGAATCCACCTCCATCGTGTTCAGATTATAAACTCTCGTAAGTTTTTTTAGACTTGGAAATATATGTGTTACAATTAATGTTGGATATTTGCAGGATTCAATTAAGAGTTTTGGTGCCCCTATGTTCAATATAAATCTTACTAAAAATTAATATTTTGGCATTATTTCTTAACTGTTTGTATAATGTTATACTGTGAATACTTTTTAAATATAACTGAATATTTTAGCATTCTCATTTCAATAATGTTATAACTACACCTTGATATATCTTCTTTAGCTAAAAGTGCAAATTTTGGTGGTCAGTTTGAAAATTAGACATCGAGGCATTATATAGTCACAAAATGAGTGTTGAGTAATGTAAACTATCAAAGAAATAATAAATAATTATATTAAGAACAACTTAAAAAGAATCAAATTATCTTTACATTTCCATATTTTTGTTGAGTTGAATTACCTCTTTTTAAGAAATAATGTTTTGAAATATTTTTCATGAATACATCCACACATAAGATTAGGTATAACAAAATATAACAGTATACATACATTGACCAAGTGTTGTAGGTTGTTGTACAATACCTGACTACCCGTATTGATTGTAAAAAAAAAATCTTGTGTTATTTTTTTATGTTATGTACTCATTATATATATTTCAGTGGGACTGGAGACTGTTGGTGTCGATTGGCCTCTTTGGTTAACAATTTGGAAAAATTCCAAGAACATTTTAAATTGGTTTTAAATGAACCTGACGAAAGTGATCCAAGTAAGAGAAATAAATCTAAATTATTTTGTTTGTATGTATTTTAAAAGATTATATAAATGATACATGGCTTATACATTTTAGATTTGAAACAACAACTTAAACTGCCTGAAGATTCTATGTTTAGTGGGTTTACACCAATAATTGGTTACGAGCTAAAACCTATTTTTATTACAACTACTTCAGATAGAGTGAGTGTTGTATTATATTATATAACATTGTTTACATATCTAAAAATAAATAAATAATATATTTAGGACCTGTCTGAGCTCACCCATAGAGTGAATTGTATATTGTTCTTTGGCACAGAATTTTTGTGTGGTACTGAGCCACCTGTATTTAAATTACATAAAACCGACACTGGAGCAAGTGAATATATTTCAGTTGTTGAAACAGCTAGTCCCAAAGATGAAGTAATTATTGTTTATATATATTTATATACATATTTATATTATCCAGTGTTTAATGATTATTGGAAATATTTTATAATAGAGTGAAGATGAGGAAATGTGTTTTGAAAGTTGGATTGACGAGGAAAATGATTTAAAATCAAGACCATCTGAAGATAAATCTGTTTCTGAGTTACAATCTAAACCAATCTCAAATGAAATACAAAAGCTTTTAAGTAGAAAAGAAGAATTGGAACAAAAACAACGGAATGAAGAACTGAGGCAAAAGCGTGTACAAGTATAGACATTTTAAGATTTTCTTTTTCTTTAAAAGATATATATATACATTTTTTTAGCGGTTGTTAACTAATAGTAAATTTTTTTCTTTTAGGAAATATTGAAACAAGCATCTTATTGTATTGAAATTGAAATCAAACCACATTTTGTGGTTACAGATACCAATTGTTTCATTGACTATTTGCCACAACTTGAGAAATTAATGTATTCTTTATCACACGCACAAGAACATACTTGCACTCTAATGATTCCTACTGTTGGTAAGTTAAATATTTATAATTAAAATGTATATTGTACATAAATTTACTTAAATACTGAAAAGTTACGTGAATCAGTATGAAACATGACTTGTCCCTAAATTATCAAAAAAATTAAAAAATATGTTTTAACAAATAAGATTTTATATTTTTTAATGATTGACAAGTTGCAATTTTATTGAAATATGTAGCTTTAAGAATTTAAAACTTCAAATAAATGTCATTCAATTTTTTTTTCTTTGTACAAGTTAGGTTTCTCAAAGGACTGATTTATATAAATTATAGATAATATTTAATCACTGTTTTATTTTTTATTTTAGTACTAATTGAATTAGAAGGGTTGGCCAAAGGTGGATGGGTGAGAGATTCAGTGTGTGATGCTGCTAAACAAGCGTTAAAAATATTAAAAAACATAGATTCAGCTGCCGTTAAATTTGTGACAACCAAAGGGTCAAGTTTTAAATCTACAACATGTTTTGAAGAAGAAAACAATTTTGTATGCTTTGTTGGTGCAGTAATTAAATTTTCCAAATTCTCATTTTAATGACTGTTTATTTTTTAGGTGGGAAATAATGATGATAAAATATTGGCAACCTGTTTAAGTCTATGTAAAAATAATTCTCAACTACCCATTGATAATCCACCAATAGAAGGTAAATTTTCTAATATATCAAATTACAGGAATTGTATTTTATTTATTTTTGACTCTTTGCAGGAGAACCTAAAAAAATATTTAGAGATGTTGTGCTGCTGACAGAGGATCGAAATTTAAGAGTTAAAGCTCTCTCATCAGATGTGCCTGTAAGGGCAGTAATGGATTTCATAAACTGGTTGAACTTTAGTAGTTGATCCATTCAGTTGCAATGGTAGGAATACTATATTGTTCCTAATTACAAAGACTTCTAGTGACATTTTTAATACCACTGTTTATGGTATGTATTTTTTAAAGAATATTTTAAGTAGTTTTTACATAAGCTGATATAGATCTTAGTTTAATAGCTAATGGTTATTTAATATTACTAAGTATAGCTAAGTATCTATCAAAAATCAGTAACTTATTTAGTGTTTATGATGAATTCTGTAGTTTTTAAATATAATTGTATTATTTGTAAAAGTATGACCAACAAATTGTTTTAACTTTTAACCAGTATCAAAGTATGGCGAGTTTATGATGTCTAATACTTAAATTATTGTTCTCCTTAACAATTGAAACACAATCCGAGTGGTCATGCCCACAGGCTAACACAATTTTTTCATTTTATGATGTTATGGAATTAGGGTAGTATAGAAAATACATTCTAAAAGTTAATTTAATATAACATATTTTTGAAACCTTGTAAGAATTTTACATAATTTAAATTTTAATGGTCGATTAATGTAATTTAATTTCTTATTCTATATTAAAATTTAAAAATGAAATATTTTATGTATAATAATGAAAAGAATCGAGATTTAAATTGCATACATATTATGTTATTGTTTAAAATTTATTTTTATTAATATTAGTCTTTATCAAAACATTTTTTTTTTTACGATTTTTATGTTTATATAATATTATTATGACATATCTTTCTTTATCTATCCAACACAAATACACTCTTTATTACAACTGTCTAGGAATTGAAGTTTTTTCCATTTAAACTAGAATTTAACTATATCGTTACGACAAATCTTTATCGCCTTTTTTTTTAGCCGTTCTTATAATCTATAGATAGTATATTAAATAATTATAGCATAAAAATTATGATTATTATTGTATGAAAATGTTTTAGATCACTTCGTATATTGTGATTTCCGTGATAATATTTTGCTGACGCTGCGTGTTTACAGCACTGTAAAGTTATACATTATACATATTATAAGTTACTAGTTAAATTGGTAAATATAGTAGCTAATTCACTAACCCTTATGGCAACCTACTGGTTTGATACTAAAATTGTATAAATCAAATTTTTCAGAAAAATATTCTGAATATAAAATAATATGTATAAAATTTGTATCGTCATCCAAAAAAGTGTTATCAAAAACATAGCCCTTAGCTCCACGCATGAACATTAGAGAACATCTCTAATGTTCATGGCTCCACGTATACCTTATCTCTACGCGATAATAATAATGAACAGAATTGAAAATATGTATTCAGTAAATATCTTATAAAATATATGTGGATATTTATGGACAAATTTCTCGATTTAAATTTACAAAAACTTTTTTATTTCAATTAACGAAACAACATATTTTTTTCTTGTGAAAAATATCGGTTTGAGTTTATCAGCACACAACTTGTGTAAAACTTTATGTAACAGATGGGATTAAATTCGTGTATCCCTCTTTTATCACTGGGACACAACTCGTGTACGAGAAATTTCGTCGGGACACAACTCGTTAACTGCGTTAAAAGTTATAAAATCTTAGAATATTAATTAAAAATACTTATTTCGAAACATAAAAATAATATACTTGGAAAATTAATGTGGGCATTTAAATGGATTACCTTGATTTTTAGTATTACCTAATATGTACATTTTATATAACTATATAAAATACTGTAAAATGACCGTCTGCGAGGTCGTTAAAGTTTTCCCGGTGGCAACTAATAAAATATGTTTGTTAAAATATTATGCAGACATCGAATGGGTTTTTTCTCTTAAAAATATCAAATATACATTTTTTCAATGTTATTTCTACAGATGCTCTTTTATACATTTCTTTCGAATTTCCAATGAACACGTTGCAGAGAATGCGTTTTTTCTAGATAGGTTACTTATTATTTTTATTAATTTGACTAGAAATGATTATATTCATCAAGTGACCACGATATTTGAGTTGTTTTCTGTGTCTCGTCGACGTGCATAATAATCTTATCATAAATAGTATACATTTTATATTTATATTATTTAATATTATGTAGGTATGCGCAGTGGCGTATTTACGGGGGGGGGGTCCCCGGGTCTCGACCCGCAGAAATTTTTTTTTCAAATATTATATAAATAATATCAATAATAAGTATCATAATTAAATTAACTCGTATGTATTTTATTATAATGTTATAAACTTATACTTAATACTAGGACCCCCCCCACAAAAAAATTGAAAATACGCCACTGGGTATGCGTGTTATTAAAATATAGTTTTTATTCATTTTTTTTTATCGATTTTCAATAATCATAATATTGCAAATGTGCATAATATAATAATCGTTATACGTTGATATAGCAGTAGCTGTGATACAATAATAAATTATTGCAATTCGATTTAATTTATATATTTTAAGATTATAATATGATGCAGTTGAGGTATTTTTTTTTTATCTCGAATTCTGTAAACACTAATTCTGGACTAAAACTTGTTGTTCGTCTCTGAGATGATTAATATTCTGGAATATATTTTCTTAGATAATTTTAATTGACGTCTATTCCCATTTTTACACATAGTCCTCTTATCATTAAGTTACTATTATAGTTTATATATTCAAGTATACAGTGCTACATAAATAGATAAAGGTATAATTTATATATTTTATAGAATGTAAAAAATATGGATTAGAGATTTTTTTACGATTGTTGTAAGTAAGTTTTACTTACTTAGTACTTAGTAGTGCAAGATAAGTTAATCGCGGACAACGATCGAATTACGTAATCCGAATTCTGAAATGGGTAAATAAAAATTAGTTAGTGAGCTTATAGAATCTATATTCTATAGTCATGAACAACGTTGTCGATTTCGATTAAACACAAAAAAAAATTCTATACGCAATGAACCGATTTGTGACCGGACAGTGATCGACGACGACAAACTGTAATAAAGCACTATAAAAATTATTATTATTAATAAGTAATAACATTATAATTTGTATTTGTATGTATAAAATAGTAATATTTAATGAAGTATAAAATGTTTATGTAAATGCGATTTAACATTTCTATAATGTTACACCAGATATTATATTGTAATAATGACGTTTATGTTTTTCGTTTTTCAGGTACCTATACTTAACTTTTGTGTCCTTCTATTTCGGCACTCATTTCAAACGTTAACCATTTATAAATACATAAAACAATACAGTCTGACCAACGTTTTTAATTTTTAATTTTTCGACTTGGCGGTGATCAATCTCATTATTTTTTACTGAATACATTTATCACTGTAAATCGTCGTCGTGTACATAACATAATATACAGTGTATAGAGGATTCAAAAGGAGGAGGAAGATAAGGACCTCGGAAAAAGAGACGATTAGAATATCAAAAAAAACATTATGCAAGCGAATTCGAATTCGCGATATTGTCAAGACTCTTGACTCAAGGGGATAAATTATGCATAAAAAAAATCAGACGGCACGCCCCGAAACGCTGCTGCAGTCCAAACGTTTATTTTGGCATTAAATATTATAACATTCTTTTAATATATTATTAAAGGTGTGTGAAAGCCGTTCGATTTCGTAATCGTTGGCATCAATAGATTTGTTTTCCTTTCTTTTTTTTTTTCTTTTTTTTTTTTAATGATTATTTTTATTTTTACTTCATTGTTGTTTTTGGTACCTAACTGTACGCCTATACTGCCTATTATTTAGATGTCGATAAATTTGTATTTCATTCGGATCATTTTTAATGAATTATATTATGAATGTATATATCGTGCTATACGCAATATAAAACACCATAATATTATAATATATAATTACTCCCGTCCTCTAAACAACTGTGTATAGATGTATCCCTCTACACTGCGATAACTTGGTTGGGAAGAGTATAACTATTATTATGTGTATATATAATATATATTGTATAGTGTACATTTGTAACTCTGTATTTGTCGGTATACTTGTTTTTCACCCAACAAGATGGTCGCCCAGTCTCCAGAGCCCCCTTTCGACTTATTGTTACTATATACGTGTGTACCGAAACCATAATGTCGTTAGGAGTTGAAAGATTTTTCCTCCGAACCGCAATCGGATAATCCCTTTGCCCCGTCGTTGCCATCGCCATTCATAAATCCCGCTAGGTTAGGTATCTAAGAAAAATATCGAAAACGCCAATTTATTTTTTGATGGTAGAGGTCCCAGCTCGATCGTCAGACAACCGTGTACATATATTAATCGATGTATATCTATCTATTATTATCTGTAATAGTATTTATGCACGTTATGTATTATATACTTAATTCATGTATATAGTGTATACTGATCATCTTTATATTTTATATATAGACGTATCGCTCATTCTTCGCACCACCGAAATGCGAACAATCGTCGCGTTATTGTAACGTTTACAGTGTCTGTCGATTGCTCGACGATACTGTATAATATTCATGCTGAGAGATGTTGGTCACTTGTCGTCCGAACGGATATTAGAGATCAACCGTCGATATTCACCGTACAATTTTTTTTATCTAGTTTCCTTTTATCGTGTACTATATTTCGTTATCGCCTCCACTCTTCCCCTCCATCACCGGCACGTGGTACGCTTCTAAGACACACGTCGTCGTGTATTTTATGCGAAGTAGAAGAAAGGAAAATCGTGTTTATATTTTATTTTTTACTTTTTTTTTTAAACGTCTAACGGTTTTACTATTTTCATTATTAAAATGTTTTTTTTTTTACTTCCGTCTCCTCGTACATGATATTATAAATAAGTTTGTATCATATGTCCCTCTTTTGAAATGTACAATTTTAAACATGATATATTATTATATTTATTGTATTTTTATTTTTTTTAGTTTTATTTAGTTGTTAATTTATTATTAATTGCCTAATATTGTTTTCCTATCGAAAATATTAATCTAGTGATATTTAGATATAGTTGTAAAAAAATAAAATAATATATTAAATTAAAAAAGAACTGAATATTGTAATGATAACAATTCATATAACGTTACATGTTATAGTTTATACGACGAGGAACCCGCCAGTTGGTTAAAACCGCACCACACCACAGTAACTATAATTTTAATAAGTGATTCTGCTTAGTGATATCATTATTATTAATTATTATATCAAATATCAAAAAGAAGCAATAATGTATGTTGGTTTTAAACTTTATATTATTATGTATACTTATAAATATAATATATAATTCATATTATATTAAGTTGTATGTAATTGATAGATAAAAACTCTTAAATTCTTTGTAGTATGTATATTATAATATATATGTATATTTATTATAAAAACAGGTTGCTGTATTAATACTATTTTTTTTTTTACCTCAAACTATTTAATCTCGTCGTTCTACACAGTATATTACCTTTATACTTTTTATGTAGCCATATCAGGTAAAAGTTGTATGAGTACACCTACGGTGATGACAATAACAGGTCGAGAAAATCTTCGTGGGCGTTCAAATTGAAATAAGAGGCACCTGGTGACGTTTTTTTTTCGATGATTAGACTAACATGATTGGTTCTTTCTTTATAAAACGACACAATTTAAAAAATTGATAAACGCTCAAGTTAAATCAAAGAATTAATATTCCAATTGGTACATTCAATTCGTTTTACACTCCTGGAGGCTGCAGTAAGGTTTAGCGAAATTGACTTAACTTGCTGTGACCATTTGGATTGGATGCGCGTTGTATGGTAGATTTTAACGATCGCTCGTGTGTTCTACTCTCAAAGTCTCAAATATTCTATACGAAAACGAAAGATGTTATTCCATTGAATATTTGTTTAGGTATATTGTATGTAATAATTTATTACCTATAATATGTATTTATGTGTTATAGTCACACTGATACTGAGGTGATTTGATAGTGCGCTGCCAAAATATCGTTTACCGACGAATCGTTATAGTATTACCTGTTAATTGTTGAATTACTGAATACTGATTAGGTACGTATTATCATTTATCTTTACCTACGTAAATAATAATATTGTCAATGAATAGGACGATATTATCCGTAAATACATAGGTACCATAGGAAATTGTTGTTTGTCCCTTAAAATTTGTAGGGGAAAATTATATCTTTTGAATTTTTTTAAATTCTTTAATTTATTGTATATTACAAAACATTCATTTATCTTTTAAAAGTATTATGCTTGTCGCTTGAACATCAATATTACCTATATATCTGTGTCGTTTATGTATTATTTAGTCATTAAAATACTTATATTGTATAGGTACCTACTTTATAAAACAACATCCACGATAGTGTTAAACAAATATCCTTCATTTGACAATTAAGCATCAAAATATTAATATTATACGAGGAAACGATTATTTTTCTCCATAGGTACACGTATACTGCATAATATTATATTGTAAAAAAATATCAAAACGCATAAGCCGACGCGTGATGAATGCATTTGTTCAATATCAATATTACCATAAATGCATATACATTATACATATTATTATAAATTATTATTTGTTGTCATTAGAAAAAAAATATATTAACATTATTATTAGGTATTAAAGTTCGTAATAATTAGAAAGAGTTTCACCGTCATCTTATGCAGCAGTCGCAGATGATAGTGCAGTGTACATGTATTATAGGTATAAATATATTTACATATACATACTTATTAATAAATATTAGTAAGATAACGAATATAGTAATATAGCTGCAAATTGATAAAAATAATTATTAAGTAGGTAGGTAACAACTTCCACCGAAAATATAATATTTGTATACGGACAATGAAGGTTAATGCTTAATGATGAAGATATACAGAAGATATACATATATTTGAATATAAATGCACGGAATGATGACGGATAATAGGTATGTGGCCAAACAACGAAATATTCTTTCGTTTGATGATCGGTCGATTTATGGTCCATGTCGTGGCCGTAACAACGTGAATTCGGAAAATCGTTGTAGGTGAGTTTATTATTTTAGTTGTTTTTATTTTTACAAGACGTAAAAAATGTAAAAAGTCTTAGTTAACGTAAGTTCTAAGAATAATTTTGAAATTCGAAAGACATATTATAGGTATTACTGCTGTAAACAATTTTTGTTAGTCAAAATAGTTTTTTTGTAGTTAAAAAAAAATAAATGATTAAACGATTTTTAGTAATTACTTGATCTAATCCGGTTAAAAACCACTGCAGACACTTTAAAACACCGTTCGGCGAAGCTCATGTAATATATTACGATTTTTGTGATGCACTCACGTCATATAAAATTACATATGTACATCTTACATATGTGTATTGTGTAAAATGTGTATATGTGTATATGATTTATAATCATATGATGTCGCTGTTGTTACCTGTATTATACACGTTGGCTGCAACTTTATATATATATATTAAATAGTAGGTATATACCTATGCAATTTGTATTTTACGGGGATCGGAAGACCGTTAGAAAAATGTGCGTTTTTCATTTCGACGGAAACGATTAAATGCGGTTTTGCGGTAAGTACGAGAGCGTGGCTTGTCATTACGCGTTAGATTTTGTGTTTTTCGCAATAGAACGTAATTTTTTTTCTCAATAATATAACTATATAACACGCTATATAGATTATAGTAGATATAGCGGAGTTTGGTCGATTAGTATCTTCAAAACGCCATCCACTGGCCAATTAAATGGTGATATTAGGTATATATCATATATGTTATATGTATCTAAAAATAACTATCTAATCATATAGTAAAGTCGATTGGCGTAGAGATGATCAATTTGTGTGGTACCCACATATAGCTAAGTATATAATATGTATGTACAATATACGTGTGATATTATAAGTAATATATAAAGTACGTAATAAGTTCCTAATAGGTATAACGAATAATATCAAGAATGAAAGAAGTGAGAACGAGTGGTCCAAATGTCCAATTATTATTAATAATAGGTATCTATGTTTTAATCTTCTATTTTTTCTTTTCTTTTTCTTATTTTTTGGAAACAACATAATTTATAATCACCATATGAAAATAATTAAGCTTGATAGATTAATAGATAGTATATAGTACATAATTTAAACATGACATGGACAATGTAACTCATAGAAAAATTGATGAATACTCCTAGGTGGAATTATAAACAATTCTACTTTATTCGGTACCAAAAAAAAAAGAAATTACCGGTAAAATATTGTTTGGGGCGTAACCGCGTAACTAGAGTGTCAATAACACTAAAATATTGTGAAATAAATAAATCGCAATTAAAATTTATAAATAATCTGCTAATTAAAATTGAGATTTTCAATATGTCATCAGTGCTATATCTGATGATTGGTGAACTATTTTGGTATCGAAAATGACTCGATTGGATACATTTTGAAAACCTGCAGTTTAAACTAAAGAATATTATTTTGTATAGTTTAGACATGCACTTTTTTCCATATTAGTGGCGGTTTTTGGTACGGTTAAAATGTTTACTCCTAATTTTTTCAATGTTATATAATATATGAACGTTTTATTTTGGTAATTGTTGGTAAAATTAAAAAAAAAATTATTTCTTTATAAACTATCTTAAACAGATATAAATTATTACTCAAAATAATAAAATTTTACTTTGGTTAGTGGTTGCTTATTTTTTACAATATGTCTTCATTCAACGAATTAGGATTTTTAATTGAAAATGTCCATAAACATAATAATTATATATCATTATATATAAGGTCTCTTTTCTATCAATTATTAACACCAGAATGTCTGTAAGATTTATGGAAAGAAATTTGATACAATTTTTAAGTATCAAGTAAGATATTTACCTTTTTTAAGAGTCGAATTAAGCGAAGGAAGATAATTATATATGTGATATCTTACTATATTATTTATTAATATTAATTAAAATTCAATGGTATATGAAAGAAGATTTTTTACGTGGTCGCCATATTATATTCCGTTTTATAGATAAATAGATAATATTACGTATATATATTAATATTTAGGCTTTAGGGTGAAGTGCGTCTTTGTCGTGGACGGCCGTGTCATGATTGTACTTACACGACACATTGCACGCGCGTCACACGAGTTATTTTCCGCAGTTTTTCGTGTGAATTTTGACGTCGACGTGCCGTATAATAAATATATATGTATTATGTATATTATATAATATACATATTATAATTTAACCTCGTGCGTGGACGTAATTGGCGGTGGGTCGAGACTACGACGCATCGTAGTTTACATTTCCTCGATTTTTCCCGGTTTATTTTCCTCTCTCAGACCACTTCATCGTACATGTGTGCGTGCTGAAGTCAGATTATCGACGGTTTAAAATAATTTTTAATGCGTACACGAATAATAATACATAACACACACGTGGCGGTTACAACAAAAGAACCACGCGAGAACAAGGGAAATATTATGAATTAACTGAATTTTGATTTTTTTTTTTTTTATGTTTATGGCTAAGAAAAGTTCAACGACACACGACGCGAACTCGCGTAGAAACCGTAGAAAATCGCAACTCAACTGCAGCATCAGTGACCTCCTGCTGTAATACTCGAGGATCTACAACGACCAGGGACGGCGGTGGCTGATCAATTTATTAAAATAAGTAAGGACCGTATTTTAATTTAAACCGCTATTTCTCATCAATCTTTTTAATCTGATCAAAATAATATAATAAAAACAATTAGTACGAATCAAAAAGTTGAATGTTCATTTTTTTTCTCCATATAGTTTTGTACTTCTACTATATAATTTGATAGATAATATCGTCAATTTATCATTCAGTCAAATATTATAAGTCTTAAAAAATTATTTTATTATTTTCATCCTTTTTTAAGATTAATCTTTATGGTCTTTACCAAATAGTGTTTGATTTCGGTACTATAATGTTTTCTATATAACATAAATAATAAATAATGAACCATATAATCAATGATATAATACCTATATTCTCTACTTATCTCATTAATATCGGGTTAATTTTTCGTCATTTTAAATTAAAAATGCATAACGTTTCGGCTTTATGCGATTTTCAATGTTTTTATACAATGTCGATATTTTTATACTGTTGGATAAAATAAAAAATTTTTTGTCAAGTCATATTATATTTATATTGAAAATGTTATTGATATAAGTTCTCCTCAAATAAAAGCAAAAAAAAAAAATATGTACAAAAAAATATAAAACAGAATAGTGAATACAATAAAAGGATTATAGGAGTATAATATTATGATGTAAAAGAAATCCGAAATTTTCAACTGCATATTTTGCTAATTTATAAAATCACGTTCAATGCGTAATGTGTATATGATTATTAATACGATTTAAATAAGTTTGGCCTGAAAGTGATAATATTTTATAAAATCGTTTTACACACAATACAGTATGAGTTGTATATTATTATACAATATATCGAGCAATAATTTATCGACCGCTGAATAGAGTATGTTGTAGTATACACGTCTAATATAGTATAGAAATAATAAAAATGTATGCACTATTATTATATTGCCTATCTCGCGCATATTTTACGATCATTATAATATGTTCGTTAAACGCGAATTGAATAAACCGGACATAAATAATACAATGTAATAAGTTTTGACACTTTAATATTACATAATATTCCGTCTGTTCTTTTCCCCGCTTTTTCGCGGCGTAATTTCCGTTTTATTATCGTGAAAATATTATACTAGAATATGTGTACCTACACCACTATTACACGCCTGCAGTATTGTGCAGTAGGATACGTTCTACATAATATAATTAACGCGGACGCGAAAAGTTTCGTCTGAACGCGCTGATTTATATACTCGTTTTACTAAATTGATATAAATTATATAAGCGTCTCAATAATTATACGTGTATTTATAAACATCGCGATTTACAGTTTGTACACATAATATGATATATGAATCTTATACACTGATAATGTACACCGAAGACATCATACTATAAGTTTCTTCAACGGAGAAACAAAAAATAAAATTCCCTCTTGAGAATATGCTTTATAAACTTGCTTAATCTGCAGATTACAATTTAATATCAATATTTGTATTAGATACATTTTGTAAGCCTACTAAATAATTTAGTTAAAAAAAAAGTGGTATAATATTATTTTAATTATTATTGTTTTTTTTTTGTAGGGTAGGGGCTCAACAAAATACATTTTTTTTAACTAACATATTTTTAAGTTTCACGTTTAATATGATTAATTATTTATTTTGTCAGTGTTATTTAATATTTTATAATCATATATTTGTCATGTAATGAGTGTTTATTATTTGTGTTTAATTCATCATGCTTGACCAAATCTTGGGTCTTGGTTTTTAGTGCTGATATTATTTTATAATATTATTGTTGTTATTATTATTATAACGGCGTCTAAATAGCGGGAAGGCGGCGTGGCTTGTATGAAAAAATAAAAAATATATACGAGTATGTACATTGTTCCATGATTGCACCATATTACATTTCGTAGTCTTCAAGTAAAATACAAAATATGTATTTATATGTATATATACAGATGGTGTAGGAGTTGTAGAACCGAATTCAAATTCGGCGGTATTCTTTAGGCCAATACTTTTATAATTAACTGTTAATAGGTGAAGACAAATTTACAAGTTAAAGTTGTTAAAAAAATCTAATTGTTAGGTCCAGACTTTAAAAAGATGATTAGAGGTAATTCTATAAGAGGCTTCAAAGGACGCGCTCCCCGACCCTGTATTTCTAAAAATGTGTATATTGTTAAAATAAAAATTAAAAAAAAAAACACAATATTATACAATTGAATATTATACATAGACACTTACAAGTGTGTAGTTAGAGGTATGTATAAATTAACTAAAATAATATAATATATACTATGGTATGATAATGAAAATATTATGAATATTGTGATTTAACCCTTTCCCACACACACAGACATACAAATAAGTCTCTGGAGACGCTTCTGACGGGAATGCAGTTCGAAATTGTTTGTCTTGCTGCGCATGCGAAGGGAAAAAAGGTTGCATACTTGAAATTGAATCTTTTTAAAATAGTGTGGTTCTTTTTAGCAGTAAATAAATCTGAATCAAATTCAAAGTCATATACGTTCAAAATATAATAAAATGTAATCGTTGTACAGATACTATATGTTTAAGAACCTATTGCTTATTACGGATAATATAGTTACACACTTACACAATGTAACTATGCGTATAATTTGTTCACACAAAATATATATGTTGGTATAAATATATTATTTCATATAATATGTGTATATGATATATTTCTTATTATTTGTATTTTTTTTTACTTATCAATTTATCGTACATCTGATGTGATGAAAAAAATAATTGTTTGTAATTTCCAATTTGTAATGTATTATACCGGTCGAATGACAGCAGGACATTGGTATTGCTTTAGTGGTGAAATATACGAGTACGACGCATCGTTCGAACATACATAGGTACAACACGTATAATGTAGGTACGTATAAACTATACACGGTGATTCCAAATTTTGGCATTTGAAATTTTAAATATACTTAAAAAACATACTTTTAAGTTTTTTGTACTACTTAATAAGAAGTGTCCTGATGATAAAAATAATGTTTTTAAAATTAGAATCCCCCTTTTTGATGTAATTAATTATTAAGTGGATAATTTGTTTAATTTGTTTGAAAATATTGATGTACCTAATTCAAAATGCAATTGTGTATTTTTTTAGTTAAAACTTTTATACTTAGCCTAATAATCCTAAAAAAAAGTACATACATTATATCTTATTAATACAATCAAATAATTAAAAAACAACTTGTTAAAATTTTAGTTTTGGTTTTAACGTCAAAAAAATATCCGTGGTGAGGGGTAGAGAATTTTTGAGTAGATACTGAGAAGTAATGAATACTAATATACTATACATTTACACAGATAACAGGTGTATAATTATTTAAGGTACCTATCTTGTAAAATTATTATTATTTGTCATTCAAAAATCAGAATTTAAATAATAAAAAAGTCTAATAATTTAAGTTTAGAAATTTTTTGATCAAGCTTAATAAATCACCCTGTACATATTAAATGCGGATATTAAAGATATATTTAGTGGATGGAGACATTTTTTGCATATTTGCGTTCATAATTTTTTGTTATAATTCTAATTGTAATATTGTTGGGAATTTTTAAAAAATTATTAATCTCATCATTATTGTGTTACGCACCAACGAATGGCATAAGTGTTGTGAATTGTGATCATGTTGCTTGATAAGCTAGGTTAGGTCAAAATTATCGTGTATTATGATCAAATATAATTTACATAATTTAAAATTTTTACATTTATTAGATGTATATGAATTGGAAGGGGTAAAGTAGTATAAAACTGAGGCTAAACAATTCTAAATTTGTTTTTGAAAACTAATAAATTTAATTTTTAGTAAAATACAATCAACAATGTATACAGCACATTTTTTGAGTCAATGTTTTAAAAATTAGTAAATTTTAATTAAATGTATGTAATAAATGTAATAATTGTCTGTTGTTCATGAATTCATACAAGAACATTATTACTATAATACTATATTATATTGAATTCATATGTTCATTTAAGCTTATCCTTGCATTATACGCATAACCAGTCACTTTGGCAGTTCGGCGTATAATAATAGGTACACCACTATAATACGCTCCTTGGTCTTTTCGACCATTATGGCGCAATATAAATTAAAAATACAAATGATTTTATTTTATTCATGATTGTCGTGAATTTTATTATTTTTATTTTTTTTAATATATATAAAAACCTAATGAAAAAAATATAAATGATAGTTTAGGATAGTTAAGTATTACAAACGTGATTAATTGCGTATTGGTGTTTATATGACATTAATATTATTGGTATCAAACTTAAGTTTTATTTTGCCTGTGAATGATTTTAGAAAAAATTTCCTAATCATACTTAATTAATTATAATGACTTGATTATAAGGTAAATTTGTATATACTATGTGTATATTTGTTTAACAGAACACAAAAAATATTATTTAAGTGCTGGTTGTTTTGACTATAGCGCAACTAACGACGGGTTAATAATAATGTTACGCCGACATTTTCGAAAATGATACATTTTTAAATACCTACACAATTATTATTCTTTTAAATTCTAAAACATTATGATTAAATATTCTTAAGTTTTTATTATATAATATAAATTATAAGACAATTAAAGTCAATACATTTAAAATGTTTATCAGCTGACGAGGCAATATTACGAGCGCTGTGGTACTGCTAACCACGGATGGATAGATAGTTATCAAAATTGTTCAGAAATACTTAACTCCGAAAAATAATATTGTCCGAAATACTTGGGTAGGTATAGTAATATACTAATATATCTTTACTTATATCTATTAAATATATATAATATCAGCTGATATTTACCTACACTCTACAGCATTAGAATTTTTATGTTTTACAATTTAAATTATGATAAATCATTTATATATTAATTAAATCATTGATATCAACCGCGGTGTTGTGTATTCGTCAGCAGGTTGTATCGTGAAATATTGTAAAAACTAACTTTGTTATTTATATTTATATAAACAATTACGATGTTCTGATTATTGACTGAGGCGATCGCCTCCTCCCCCGTCATCTCAAAAACAAAATAGTCTGAAGTCCCTGATTTTAGTTTTTGACGTAATTATACTTCAAGGGTAACAAAATTATAGTGATATATTTTTTTATTAGTATTGCTATAAAAAATATATTTTTTTGTTCTGTACGAGACTGTGGAAAGTAATATATGTATGTATCTAAATAAATACTTTATCAAAATTAATGTGTGCCCTTTAAAAATCACCCCCCCCCCTGTTATCTTGGTCTGAATCCGCCGCTGCAATTCGTGGTCAGTTTTTATTTAAATATCTTTGGTATGTCTTGGAGGATATTAGTATAATGTCAAATTGACGATCATTTAGTCTATATTTTAACATGCAGTGTACTAATTTGTGCCAAATAGCGATGTGAACTGGGATGTAGTTATTCTGCATATCTGTGTTAGTAGTGTTAGTACTTCATATATATATATAGTTATATAGTATTCTAATATGATAATATATTATGAGCTCTTCATCACAATATATAGAACTTAGTTGTTCTATTATTCATACATATAACTACTTATTGTGGTTGTAGTTATGCACAATATTTTTTTAAAGGACTAATAATGTTGAGAGCCGCTCTCGATTTAACGTGTATTATTTTATCGTCTAAGAACATACCACTTAGTCTAATTGCCTATATTCTATACGTACATATATAAATATATAATACGATACCATCGCAGTCGCCATCCAATAAATTATCTAAAAATGATAAGATATTTTTATTTTTCATATTTTCCAGTTGCTTGTATATAAAGTAAAAAATAATCAATTTTGATCAAAATAAATTATGGTTTACATACACATTTTAATTATAAATATTCAATAACAGTGGTTATCTGTTGGTAAATATTAAGGGGCCAGTAGCTGTAACATCACAAAATATTCTGTGGTAGGATATACATAACTGTCGAATGGTGATCGAGGAGCTGTTAAGATCTGTTGAAAAAATCTCAATCTATTATCTATGCGCAAAAAAGGTTTTTACTGTTTTTAAGTATTTATAACGGTCAACAAAAAAGAAAGACCACGGAAGATCACGTCCTCGTATACGTCCTCGCAGTGGAAACTCGACGTAGATGGCATGGCTCACAATTTAATTAAGCCAATTTCAATATAATCCATATCCTTAGAATCTGTGGCCTTGATGCAGTGGCGGCTCGGTGCTAACCGTGCTAAACACGAAACGTTTGGTTTGCAGTTGTTGTCGAAAAAACGCGGCTTATTCTCCACAGCTACAGTCAAATCAGTCGATAAAAATATCAGTTTCGCTGACCCGATATAACCAATCAATCGTCAGAAATAACTATTTATCGATTAGGTATGTGGCCTATACATTAATGACGTATTTCTCAATTCAGATAAAAATATTTCTATAAATTATTAATCATAATAGATATTATGTGAGAAAAACACGCGCGGTCCAGGACGGTTTTTTAAGAAAAAAAAAAGTGTTTTTCTCATAATTATTACAGAAATAATACATATAGTAATTATAACTGTGCTATTGCCGTCCTCATGATGGGTGGGCTTTAAACGACTTATTCTTATCATACAATATTATAATATGCCAGATGCTCTTAAAAATATACAAAGGGGTAAAAATAATTTACGGACGGTGTAAAAATAACGATATTATAATGTATAATACACGTACAGTGGTCCAGTAATAGGATTAGGACGAAAAAAATATCTAAATATATGTAATAATATACACTTATAGCGCAGCTTACACACAAAAGGTCGAGGGAAAAATCTTGTTTTCGTTTTATCTAAAGAAACACGGTCTTTTTATAGAGCACTATAATTGTATAATACACCATGCGCACTGTTTGCTGCTACTGCACTATATCCATATAATATATACATGCATATAAAATAATAATATTATGACTTGATAGTATTGTTACGCCCAATTATACACCGGGGTTTATTAATTGAACGTTGAAAAACGCGTCAAAAAACTTATCGTCGCGGCGGGTTGTTTCGTAAATTCTATAATGTATTATATAGTTATTTCTGTGTCTTATTAAAATATCACAATGTAATATGCATTTCATACATATTATAATACAGATGGTATGCACGAGAAGATCTTTGGATTGCGGCGGTCGAGTCCGGAGATGTCGTGCAGATGATAATATATTAATAATTCTCTCATCACGTCACATCCAGAACGATCGTTGCATGTATACACGTAATATTATTGCATTATAAATAATATTATAATATTATAATCGATTGGAACTGCTGGCATAACTGATAAACAGCTGTAATATTAAGAGTTTGACAAAATTCTCTTTAAATTATGAACCATAATATGGTTAATATTAATATTATGTCATTTATTCGTATGTTTGATGCTGTCATGCTGATATGAATGTCAAATGACATGACTATATATTTACTCCTTAGAATGCCTATTATTGACATCGATGATAATAAATGATTTATTATTATTTAACATACCTACTGGCAATTATTGGGTATTAATTCGTGTTATGTACCTCGTTTAAGGATTTAACGTAAAGTTATGGAATATTTTATTAAGTACCTATATAGTATAGTAATAATTTATATTATTCTAAAAGTAAGTATATAAATAAATATTAAATACTATCATTATATCGAATAATATTTAAAATTACTTTCTTTTTTGTGTTTCAAATTTGTTTATAACATAACGTTATGCATAAAAAGCTAAACTCCTATTCCATGTGGATTTAAATGGTTTCTTTTTGTTGCATATTACATTACATTATAAGTTATTAGTGTTTTAATTTAAAACCGTGGGCATATTATTATTTTTCATCTATTCATATTTTTATCTATTATTTTACAATCAAGAAAATAAATTTCACATATCACAAAACCCTTAGTAATAACTAATAAAGTAATAAGTAATAAGCATAGTAAGTATATAATAATATACATGTATCAAACATAGGCAATAACAAGCTTTGCTATGACTGAAATACTATAGTTTCTCTACTGTGGCAGGTTACGTGTCGTAAGAGCAGACTTCGGATGGATCGCGGATGTCATATTATTATTAATCATGATTGTCGTGTAATGTTCACGTCCAATTTTAAATGCGTCAGTCACCGCCGGGCGTCAATCAAGATAACTGGCCTAACCCTGAACCTCTATCACTCGACAACGACACAAAATATATTAGTATGTTATAACAATTTTGCATATATCTGTACGTATTAGTTATGATAAAATATTTATACATATCTAATGATCTGACTAAAGTCTGAAGTCATAGGTCACTGGTCATGTTTTTAGGTTACTCATCTTTACCATAATATAGTATTGGTTGTTAAAAACGATTTAAAATTACTTAATTTTATTATTGTACTATTAATGTTGTTGTTGTCATTTGTCACGGATATATATTTTTATCGTGTCACAGACTGTGCATCATGACGGTTTTTAGTCGAAAAATTACTTAGTCGTTCTTATGACGTACGTGGAAATTATTATAGAATAATAATACGTAATTTTTATATATTTTGTAAAATAGTAGGGAAAACCATTTTCGACGATAATTTTTTCTTTCTAAGACAACGTTATAATTATTTGATTTGATTAACACCCCATGTTTAATTATCCTTATATTATTTGCCATTAGTTCTCATTGTTAATGGATATAATTAATTTTTACGCTATTCATATATTTAAGTATAGTATTAACGATAAAAAAAACTTTAACAATCAAAATATGATATAATTTGCTCTGTAGAAAAATTTCGATTGAGTTTTTGTTTTTATAGCAATATTAATTTGTTAATTGTTCAGTGAACATGTTCAGTGAGGCCCATTATCTTCTTGAAGAATAAAAAAAAAAAAATTGCAGTTCTTTCTGAAGGTGAATCATTCCGAATTAATTTTATTAAAATATAAATTATAGATTAATATTAAATATAGGTATTTAGATTTTTTATGTGTACAATTTTACAAATATGAAAAAATAATTATAATTTTTATTAGTAAATCGATAATAGTAGTCGGTTTCTAGCTAATAGGTACATAATTTAAATAAAGAACTAAAAATTCTTCGCCCAGAATCGTTCATTTACAATGATAATATATAGGTATCATTTAATTCAAATTTAACACATCCATAACAGTGAAACTATTCGACACTAGCTGTACAGCAGATCGGTATATATTAATTGTTCACCTCTTTTTTCTTTATTTTAATTAAAAAGTTAGTTTTACTAAGGAAAAGTTATTTTTAATTTTTTCAACTTGTATGAAGTATGGTATTTTTTTTTCGAAATTCTCATAACGTAAGTGCAGTACGAGAATAAAAGTCAATAGTTGTCAGAGAAACAAATCTACTACACACCAGCTATTATGATTGCTACAATTGCTGCAGTTTTAGTTAGGTTTTTATATTTCCATTTTAATTAGGTATTTAATTTTTAATTTATTTTATTTGAAGACTCTGTCGGCACTTGACAGCATTGCACAGTTGCGATTTATTTGCTAGTGATAAAATACGAATATTATAGCTTGAAATATTTAAACATAATTTTACTTAATAATAACAAATTATTTTTATCTGAAAAATAACAAAATTGTGGTTCATCGAAATACGACATTTGTTTCTAATACTTAAAAAAAATGCATTTTCTGTATCGTATCTAGTCAATACTAAACAAGGCTATAGCCTAGCTATATACTTATTATACATTTATATTTATACTACTTATACAAGTATACCTATATGTCCTAAATATTATTATTATGACCCTATTATCACTGCTACGATAATATAACAAACAGACAGTAAATTATACAGCCGTGATAGTTACTAAATTTCGAATGACGCGTTTAATGAAATTAGTAAAATAAGAATCGCGTGTTTCGCATTGCAAAAGTGTTATTTCATCATTGAAAACTATTGCCACTGCAATTTGTTTATATACTATTGTGTAAATCTCGTCTGCATTAGGTTAGGTTCCAAATAATTACTGACATAAAATTTCGTATTGACGTAGGTAATTATACGCTTTGTATAGGTGTCTATTTATACTCAATAATGATATATAAATATTACAATCACACGTTCAGTCATTTTATCAGTGTAAGCGCAACATTTTCACAACATCTGTGTTCGTATATATTATATACTTGAAAGTTTAAACGTAGCATGTTTGGGCATGAGTCGGTTGCTATGAAGTCCGAGTTGAATTAATACGTTTCACTGCGAATATACTAAGTTAAAATATACTATATATAATCTCAAAACGCTTAATTAATATTATGAACAATTTTGATGGCACCTCCCCTCGCCAGTTTTTACTCCTTTGTGGTAATTTACGTGTGTACAACGGCACGTGATTTAATAATAATAGTAATAAAAAAAATCATTTGGAATGCCCGCATCATATTATGATTATTATAGTCGGAGCTAAGGAATTCGCCCTCGAAACGAACGACGGAGGTGATAGTAAAAACAAAACGAAACATTTCCTGCCAGCGGGGCGGGATTTCTTTGTTGTGTCGTCTTAGGGCGATTTCAGTTTCAGGAGGACGTGCTGCATAGAGAGGGGGGGAATCGAAGATTACACACACGTCGGCAAGAGTTTGTCTGTGCGTGTGGACGGCGGTGATCGTGCGTTGACCTCGGAGCACATTACAGGGATTCCGAGCTGTCGATGCTACTGCTGGACCGTTTTCTTGACCACGCGCGTAGTTCACTCTGTATATACGCGTGCGCGCAAATCGTCGTTTCCGCAGCAGCGTAGAACTAAATATCCTATTCGTACAAAAATACAAAAATATTATTATTGATGCAACGTAAACTGCATCTGTGTGGAGATGCAGTTGCAATGTCATCGCGTCGTTATGCGTACCTATATACCTATGTATAGTTTTGTATATAAATGCATTTGTATTGTATATATATGCAGTGTCGAATAGAAAGAGTCACGAGAATATGTGTGTGTGTGTGCGTGAGAGAGCTAGTGATTGCGAGTGCTCTCGTGCGTGTTGTGGTGGTGGCGACGGCGGGCAGGAGGGTTGGTGGTTGGCTGCGCGAGAGGGAAAAACAATACGTACCTTTATTGAATATAATATAATATAATAATATATAGACGCGTATTCGCCGGCACAGCGCGCCGGTCAGCGGTTGAGAGTTCTCCGTGATAAAAAAAAACGCGTTTGACACACGTGATACGAAATGCACACAATAATAATAAAATAAAAAAACTCTAGTGAAATGGTGAGGCGGGATTCACGCGCAGATGCTGTAGTGTAGAGTCAGTGGAGATCGAGAGAGATGGCGGCGGACATAGAGATCGAGAGAGCAGGGGAAGAGGCGCGCACGCACAGCGGTGCTCGTGCAGAATATTTTAAAGCTCTTATGGCCATAAGCGAGTATTATATTATTGTAGGTATACCTGCTATAATTTAATACTTCTGCAATACGGCTACAGTGCAGGGCTGCCGTGATGATTTCTACGGAAAAACAACGATGACGAGTCTTCTTCGCAACAGTCATCAATACGCATCGCTGAAATAATAATAATTATTATTATAGCACATAAACGTATAATATCTTACACGATAATGTCGTGGACAAGATAATAATTATAATACTTAATAGTTTTAACTGTAGGCTATACCGATCTATACCTATTAAATATAGTACTTAAATATATATAATATATATTATTTAGGTTATAAATTTATAATAATTTATAGTCGACATTCCACACGCGGTATATATTAGGGTACCTACTACCTACACATCTACGCCTATCTTGTAAGACTGAGAAGATCGATATTGATCGACCGACACCGAATCATCATCATAATAATATCCATCATTTGTACCAATAATAGTTCAAGTCCTAACCTAAAGAGTAATGATGTATTTTCAAAAACTGTTTTTTTTTTTTTTTTATGGGAAGTTGAAGATTTTTTACAGAACGCATTGGAATGCAATGTTTAAAATCGTATTTCCAAACTCTATACGAAAAGAATTTGAACGTGACCAACTTTACTTTTCGAATTCGCAAAACTTTAAACTACTATTATACTAATGCGTATATATCATCGTTGTCTAAATATTTTTTTGTGCGAACGCAACATAGGTACGTATAATACATTATTATAATATGCATGAGTGTATATACGCACGACAACCCACTCACGCCAACCCACTCGACATCACGCGATGCAGTGGTTGCGTGTGAGAACGGAGCGACGACAGGGTGCAGGAAAGCTCCTGTAAATATTATAGAATGACACTCGAGTGGCGCGGAGGGTTCGGCGAGACGTCAACTTGTAAATGGAATTATTATCATCGCACACGAGTCAACACTTGTCGTGGCACTGACGGTATATTTGCTTATGTATTATATTATATACAATACACACACATATGTGGAACTCGCAGTGTGTATATATATATATTATATTATATGTGATTGTATACACAATAATAATAATAATATATTGGCAGTGTTTGCCCGTTCTTTGTGTAGGTATACGATATAATCATTTCATGTTTCGCGTACAGACGTATAATATAATGTGTTTTGCGACTCGAGCGCTGGAACTTAAACATATATAAAATATATTAATATATATATAGTTACTGCGTATTGTCAATATTGTTATAGGAGAGTGCATGATGGAATTGGATTTCATACCACTCGAGAAAAGATTTGTCAAACGGTACGATCTGAACGAAATACCAGTCAAACCGTCTTTTGTAAATAGAACTTTGAGAAATATTGTTTGTAGTAAAAATCGTATTGGCATACGCCTCCTGCAATGTAATACTATATGAAACAATATAATAATATATTATTATTTTTTTTTACATGTATATCCGTGCAGTGTACCGCATATACGCGTTATTAAAAACGTCTTTTGTAAGTAATATTACGATATTTGATTTTAATAATTTAATAATTCACTACTTATTTTCGTTTAAATATTAATATTATTTACCTACTTCTATGTATTTCTTTTGTTTCTTATATTTTAAATTTTCATGTTAATAAATATTAAAACTAATGTCAATTTACAGATGTAATTAAAAAAATCTAAAATTAATTTCGTTGTTTTTATTTTTACATTTTCAGCCATTTTATATTAACCGCATATAAACTTCCAGTGTCATTTAATCAATTAAAAAAAAGTTTGACAGTTACCATATTTGTTTCAGGAAATAATATTCAGTTGTGAATATTGTATTTTAACAGTTAAAATACAAGTAAAAATTAAACAATTTCACACTTTTGTTTAAAATTGAAACGCTACAAACGGTTTGTTCGGAAATATATGTGACTACCGTTTAACTGTGGCTGGATACTTGGATGTCAGAATACTTGGAAATTGAATTACAACTGTTCGGTAATTATTTTCGTTTTTACGCCATACATTACGCTTTTTATTGTATTTTACATAATTTCTTAAACTTCGTTAAATGTGAACTAAAATTATATATCCAACCATAATAACACTATTTTATTTCCTATGACCTGCGGAAACTCTGTAACATACAAAAAAAAAAACAAAAATTCGTTTTCACGAGTTGCGGTTTCTTGAATCCACTTTCAGACTACTTCGAAATAAATTAAAAATATATTATGCAGCATGCACTATACTGGTAACCGGTACTGCGACAAGTGCTTTGGGAGTCGGGATCAATAAGAAGTTGACTGCTGGTGCAGTAAGCGATGCGCGAACGTGGTTGTGTTATCATTCAACAGTCTGGCATCGTTTTCAATCGAAACCTAGTTTACCGAATCAGAGTCGTTCCATATTCTTATAAAATAACACAACATTTTTTAAACCCACTCTATATTATCAGTTTTTCTTGTATATATACACATATAGTATATGTCATATACTATATATATTATATAATAACTATATACCTAGTACCTACTTTCTATATTATTTGTTCCGTGCAGTGACAATAGGGTGATTTTTGACAATCGTACACGCTCACCCTCGCCCTATTCTTAAACACGTTGAATGCATTTTTTTTCGCGAACTTCAGTATGTACGGCATATAATAATAATTTCTAATAAATAAGCGTCAATCGCGTCACTAAACATCCTTAAGAATGCCTGCAATTTGATGCAGTTAAATGAGTTAAAGGAGGTTCATCCTTATTATCGTAATTTTCGTCGAAAACTTCTCATTTTATTTCTAATATTATAATACAATATAATATTGTTTTTGATTCTAAAATATTATCAACTTATCCACAATAATTTCGAATGACCGGTATGGCGCTATAGCTAAATTTTTCATTTTTGTCTTCAGAAGTTAGAATTATAAAAATATGATTAAATTTAATTTTCAAAAATTCACCAAATGTTAATTTAAAATGTATAATTAAAATAAAAATCTTTATAACATAAATAAGTTTTTTGTTTAGGTAGGCATAATTGATTATTATGATGTAATTTTCTAGCTAATATACGTACATACAATAAGTTAATATACCTAACTATTAGTTTATATACAATTTAACAATATTTTTTGAGTAGATAAATTAAAAACAATATTGTTGTAAAATTGTAGCTAACGGCATACTGCTATATACATCATTGTATATGTACCTATATGGATATGAAACTGAAAATGCTTCGTTTGATTTCCTTTTATTTGGAATCGCATCGATTCATTCGACGACGATGGTGAGATTAACGGTCTGTTATAAATGTGTATAGATTTGTATTGAACAATAAAATCACATTTTATATTGATAATACTAAGTATTCGATGATTTTATTTAATATTTAAAAAAAAAAAAATTAGAAAAAATAATTAGGGTCAATATATTTTCTTAAATATATGATTTTAATATGAATAATTCAATAGGTACTATTTATATTTTGATGCTATAAAAATAAATCGTTTGTAAACTCTGAGGCCTCGTTGACTTGTACCTATATTAATCCGGATTATTATATTATATTATATAGTGTTGAATTCGATCTACCAAAAAACCGGTAAAAAAATATTCCACGCATTTCGGGGCGTTCTCTATTAGGTACATTAAACCATAATAATATTATACACGCATATGCATTTTCATGCACATTTTTTTCAAGATAAATCAATGTGATTTTTTCGAATTCCACAATACACTGCACTTATAATATGCATATACGTCGTGAATATTCGTGATAAATCGTCAGGACGTATGTGTGTGATGCGTGTCTAACGTATGATTATCCAACGGGCGATTTATTATAATTTATAGACTGACCCAACCACAATATGTATAAATATATAATAGGTACATAATATTATCGTATGACAACTGCAATAACAATATAAAAATAAAAATTATAATTATTTTAATGTGAAAAACGGCATAAGCGCGCCGTCAAACCAACTTTGGAACAGTCTGACTTTAAATTAATACTACGAGATATTTATAAATAGTACATATTGTGTCATATCTACTCGGTAAAATCGTGAAATTTATGATTTACTCATATTATTATACAATATACATACACACACTATGCATATAAAATATTTATTTATAGAATTTTCTGATAAAAATAATAAATACATATTTTATAGTCTTATACACTCGTATTGCGGCCGGGGGAGGTTCGATATAGTGGCTTAAGATTTATGTTGAAAAGGCGACGTGCGCTGCCGACTGCAATAGTATATTGTAGTAGTTGTTGCATTTAAAGTTGTTGTCCGTTTATATAATAATTATTAATGACTAATAATATTATAATATAGTTTAGTGAAATACGAACGAGTTTATTTTCTTCTACGTAGGCCGGTATGCATAACTATTTATTATCTATATTGATTATTACTATGCCTTATTGTTGTTGACTACTATAGTATATCTATATAGCCGTGTTGTTGGCCAACAAATTTGGTTAATTTTGATGACCGATAACAATTGACGATGTAGGTACTCGTGTCTCGTACAATTTGAATAAATTAAATAATTGAAAACACCCAAACTAAATGACTTACACTTTTTTTTTGATAACATATACAAAGCCTAGTGATTTAGGATACCAATATATAGGTATTTAAAAAAAAAAAAAAAAATTTCTACTGCGAATTACTCCAATGAGAAGCAAACTGTTTTTTATTATCTATACTGTTGTAGTAGATTAACGTGATTGATATTATTGGTACGAGCCGTTTATATTTATTTTATTTTACTCTATACACAATATAAAGATAATAATAATACATTTTTTCGAATGTTTATATTGTTCATTCTTATCGGGAATTGAAGAGGAAAACCTATGCTTATGTATTATGCATATTTATTGTATGCATATTATGTACATTGTAATTGTGGTGGTAGCGGCCGCAGGTACAGTGAATAATTTGTCTTTTGATATAATATGTGTGCGGCGTCAGATTATTCGTATGGTACACAATAATTTTGTTCTTTTATTTTTACGATCAGTAGGCAATGGTAGGGAAATGGCATATAGAAATATGTAAAATCTAATTTTCTATATTGTGTGTGTATGCATACACGATGATACATCCGTAACGTTTAAAAAATGGTTGTTAGTTATCAGTAACATAATAATAGTATAGTTTTGCGTATACCTATACTCGCGGGAGAAGATTTCTGCACCTTCAGCTGCCACAGCTACGCGTTACGATCTCGAACAGTCGCAGCGAAAACCGCCATTTCGATTTGCGTCATGTGCTACAACCTAAAATCTAGTTTGTTTAACGATCTCGTTTATCTTCCTTTCTTCGGTCACCTCTAATTATTATTATTATTGTTTTACGACGACATGGCAATAAAAAAAAAAACCTTTACTCGAGTATTTTCTTAGATATTCTTACACGCTAATTTTGCTTATTACATATTATGTATATGATTATTATTATACGTATACGGACAAGGGGCATCCTCCCTTCGATTATAAACTACAGCGTGAGACAGGTGATGAGTGCTCGTTATTTTCAATATTCCCGTAGTCACCTTGACCCGCAATCGTCTCGACGGACCACCACCGATGCTCTACCACCGAGGATTACGATAACTCTGCGACATTACGATTTGTAATTTGTTTTTTTTTTTTTTGCACGCAAACAACTAACATTATAAAATCAAACGCAGTAGACGTACATATAACTAGCATGGTCGTCTGCTGTAGCATAACTGTCCGCACTCGACGTCTCGTAACATGTAATACAAATATAATAACATTATTAATAATAATGTTACAACTATTATAAAAATGGTTTATAGATTTCAATTTTAAAAGTGAAGAGGCAAATGAAATATGACGTGAAGAAATTTTTCTCAAGTTACTACTTTATGAACCATAATTGACGCAACAAGTAAAGATCTGTCAGCCCATACACTTGCTGTAGGTATTTCAATAATGATTTATCTGTTATAAGCATACAGAAAATAATATAGTATTGGACAATTAAAACATCGTATTCTTTGCTCTTATTTTTGAGGAAGAAAATAATAAGACCTATAATTAGGGTTTTAAATTTGAAATATTTCAAAATTGAAAATTTCACTCTTTTTGAAATATTTCAATGAAATATTGAAAAATACTTTTTCTTCTTTTAAACGTGTTCGGTTATAGTTGATTAGAAATAATACATTGATTATACACAGAAAATACTGGTAGTAAATATGCAAAAATATGCATTATACATTTTTGATATTTTTTTCGTAGATATTTTTTATCTTTTCTGGAAAAGATTATTATTTCACTAATCAAATAGTCCAAAAACAAAAAAACGTAAATAGAACAACTTCCGAGCCCTAGAATTTATCACTTCACACTTGTATATATTATTAATTGGATCCTTATTGGTTATTATTATTATTATTATATGTATATTTTTTATTTCACACAATAAACCAACTTTTAAAAATGTTCACTTGCAAGTTAACGTGATAATAAACTTAAAGATACGAGTATAATAATTTATATTTTATTTTTCATTGAAATGAAATATTTCAAGAAAATAAATTTCATGCAATTTTAAAACCCTACTTATAATAGATTTTCCATTTAAAAATACTTACTGAATACTGGTATACAGTGTTTGATAATCTATTATAATATAAAAAGATAGCTAAAAAAGTATTGCTATTTTATTGATAATCGATTAAATAGTGATGTGATAGCATTTATACATATACGTATAAAATAAATTGTTATTAATCTTCAATATTTTAGCACTGTCCTTGCCGGGACATAAAATTAAATTAAAAGATGCGCTAAGCACCTTAAAGCACCCGCTTATACGCTTTAACAGTGTTGTGCATTATCTAGATAATTTTATTTTTTTTTTTTTTTGTGAGAATTATATTATTTAAGATTGTTATTGCTTTTTTTTATTGGGTTTAACTTACAAGTTATATTTGTAAATACCTTCAGTTAGACTGTATGAGTTTCATAGTATTTAACGCACGTTGTCAGTGTAGCCGCGCGAAATATTGGTCCCACAATTGATATAAACTTAATTGTGAAACTTTTTAAAATTATCTGTTTTTTATCTAGATAAAAATGATTATCTTTTATCTATTATCTAGATAAATATTTTAAGTTTTATCTATTATCTTATTTAGATAATTTTTTGGTTATCTTTGCACAACACTGTATACGCTTATAACTAATAATTATAACTTCCCGAGGATTTTATACCATGCGATGATAACGTGTTATAAAATTATTGGATTATGCCTAGTATGATGGTCGAGAGACGAAACGTACGAAAACTTCGCGTAGGTATAGGTACACTCGTAACGGTCGACGACGATACCCGTGAGGTTGACGTAGTTTTCGTACGCTCTTCTGTTGTCGGATCGCCTGAAAATAATAATACACATACACATTAAAATATTCAATACACTATATACAATCGTACACTAAGATCAGTACTCGCACACACAAATAATATTATATATAACATATGTGCCGGGGAACGGTTTATTATTGATTATTACCTTTCGATCGGATTATTGTGGCCCGCCCATTACGATACAAAACGTAAAATGATTTATCGGTTCGCGGCTAGCTATTAATTATTCTTCATTACTATACGGATATAATACGAGTGCGATGTGTATTATTATTATTATTATCGTCATCACAACACGCCATAATATACGGCGGGGAATCGCGATTCGGTATATACCTCCTCTGGCTTTGTGTGTTGATTTAATGCGCTCATAAACGTCGTTTTACACTCATAATACGCGCGCGTGTACGACTACACGTCATGACACTAAAGGTGGCTGCTGCAGCCTCGTTATATTATTACGCGCCGTGTAATTATTTAGAACGTCCGAATCATATTATTTTTTTCATCGCTGTCAATATTTAATATTATATTATAAAATACGCGCTCGATGGTTGCACGTGTGTGGTACCCACATCGAAATATAATAATAATAATATAATATAATACATATTCTACATAATATATACTGTTCGGTTAGCCATCACAGCAGCAATTATCTTGTTATACCCGCAGCGCCAAATAACAGACGAGCAATTGCACCGGGGACGTTGCTGTTAATCCTATAAATATACGAATATCGTGCGCGGAAAATGCGCGCGTGTGCAGTTATGCGCACATGTGCAAAATTAATTATCGGCTTGCGAATACATAATATTATTATATTTTTTTTTTTTTACACCTTAAAGTCATCGCGTCCTGCCGTCGTTGCTGCGCATAGACCCGCAACTACTGTTGTACACAGCGATTGATATATTATTAAAGTAATTTGATTGCGTACACATGCAATATAATACACGGGTATCGTGCCATTCATTGATCGTTAGGGATAAAATGTATACACATACGCAGTCGGTATAGTTACACTGGTTATGGAGGTAGGTTGATACCCATTGATTTATGCGCTCTCGAAACGGCGTTTATGAGACCGTCACGTTTTTATAATAATATGCATTTTATGCAAATGCTCGTACACAAGCTGTAGCCTCCTTGTTACAGTAAATGTGCAAGCTAAAAAACTATATCGATTTTAATCATTCAGTTTATATAGACGCTGCATAGTTTTCTAACGAAGGATGGATGCGCGTGGTGCGGAAATATACAATTATGTGTAATGAACCCAGTTTTAATACTTACCGTTTATAACAATAATTATCTTGTAGTATTATCTTACAGTTATTACATTGTCGCTGTTATAGTTTTTTCCGCGTCCATTTCATCGCCAATCCGATATCAATCTTCCAATGAGAAAAAAAGCACTATAGCTACTAATAAATAATAATTTATCTATTAAAATAAGAATTCACATGAATACTTTATTATGTATCTGCATTGAGAAATGTATTGTGTTTTTTAAATATTATATGTTGCATGCTGCATGGTCTGTAAATACTTATTAATTATTGTTGACGAATATTATTTTGTGAAGTCTTATTACGACGGTCACCAGTAGTTAGAAAACGTGCTACAAAAAGATCGGTCTGGCAATTTTCTATTTAAAAACGCCGTCAATAATATTCACCAGCCATCGAGTTAAACTTATATAATACGCATGATATACATCGATTACATTGTATATAAAATATCCATTATAACTGCAGCTGTAGATAAATATAAATATCTATGTTTATACTAGAAATGGTTTTCAAACGTATATAACTCTCAAAAACCCCAAACTTTGATAAATTCCTATAGTTCGAAGTTCATTGAATATTAATGCTCAAAATAGAGTAATTCGAACTTTTGAACATTTTGAACTGGTCGTATAAAATCAAGTTAAATATTTATAGGTACCATTATAAATATAATTTAAATTTTATAAAACATAAATTCGTACCTTAAAATACGAGTAAACTATTTTTATTTCCGTATTTCAAATTTAATGTTTGAAAAGTTAGAAAATATATCAGAATGTATTATCGTACATTAGAATGTAAAAAAAGGATTTGAGTTATGTAACAGTTCAAAAAATAAATAATAAATAAAGTTTGAATTCGAATTCGCAAAAACTAAAAATTCATATTCAATCTAGCCCTACTTTTTATAAAAATTAAAAAAAATTGTTTTAATTGTTTTATTTTTTAACAACCATTTTATGTTTGACTATATGATTGACAATAATAATTGAATAATATAATGTAATAGGTACCTACCTAATATATATTTTAGTATTCATTTTAACTTGCTTCATTATAGTCGTCAGTTTTGATTTGACTAATACTGTTGGCTTAAAAAATGATTTCTTATTATATCTGTATAACTATAAAGTAACAGCTAGTTGCTAGTACTATCTAACGGGTTACAGGAAATGTTTTTAGTACAACAAAAAAAATATTATAATAATATGTTGAATTATGTTTCATATATTATTCATTGTTATTATTTATCATAAACACCAAAATTGATAAGTGATAACAGAACTATTATTAATTGTTAATAGTATTATCTATTATTTACTATAATAAACATTTGTAAGCATTTACACGAACGTATAGGTTTTTCCTCATTAATATTGCGTAGGTACCATAGTAAATATATGAAATAGATTTGAACAATATAAAAATATAAAATATTATGTTATCTGTGGTGTTTACGCTTAGTCACAATTTTTAATTTATTTTATTTATATTCAGCAAGTGCAATTGTACATTCTGCATCTTGTCACTGGTGTCTAGGTGTCATCCGTATACAAATACGTCTATGTGCTTTAATCAAAAATCTAATAAAGACATTGTATATGACTATACACCGCTCTAGGAAAACATTGGTTACGTATGTAGTAATATTTCAATGTTAAATCAATTAATTTTTTAATAACTTTATATTTATGCAGTCGATATGGCGATTTGTTGATAAAATTTTATCTCTGTTATAATATTATAACTTAATATCGAGAAGTATTTATTTTATTAAAACGCCTGTGTAGGAACAAGGAACTTATAAACGATTTAAGTTATTTAATAAGCATAAATAAATGTTCTAGAATGAGATAAAAGTTTTTGTACATTGTACAGCAATTATTTACTTTTATTATGGTGCTTTGAAAGTCAATTCTCGAACTTAACTATTTTAAAACAGTAGAGGATGCGCAGTATGTTATAAAGAAACGTTAGCAAAAAATATAATAGGTAGTTTATCATCATTAATAATTATATAGTATTAGCACTCATATATTTATTATTTATATACTGCAGGATGTATCTTATACATGCGATCGTTCAGATCGTTGTACGCATAGTTATTATATACATTTATATGTATGGAATTTAAAAAAATAAAATAGACATGTTTCTTTACTTTAAATGTGTAATTTTAAAATATTTAAGCACTTAATTTAACCATTAATAATAATAAAAAAGCGTAACTTATAATTTTTTTTTTTTTTTGAAAATTGTATGATTCATCAATTATAATATTTTTCACTACTTATTATTCTTTATTGACTCCATGTTTTATATTATACACTTTGCAGCGCATATTATATACTTTTATATTTAGTAAATGTATTAATAATTATAAATCTTTTTTGATTTTATATCATACTTATTCTTCATCAAAGGTTTTGCATATATAGGTACTTAATATTTATTATTATTATTTTAACAAAATGTGTTGTGTAGGTTTAAACGAGTATATATTAAGCTAATTTAAGATAATCAAGTCAATTTTTAATTGAATTTCCAAGTAAAGTTCAACATAGTTCACTTTTTAGTTTTTATAAAATGTTAAAAGTTATTATTTAAAATTCAGGAACACTAGCTCCAGCGAATAAAATAAATTTAATTATTTGTATTTAAAATATTTAGTTTTGATAATATTTATATAAGTTGATATACCTAAATGGAACACATAAATTATTCGGCAACCAAACTACTCCAAGAGTTAGTAATATATCTACCAGCAGGTACCTATATACATACTCGTATTATTATTACATTAATTGTTTATGTCAATATAAATAATTAAAATAACATTTTTCCTTAAACTATTATAACTGAATTATTTCATGGGCGCGCACAGTCAAGTATACTATCCATTTAGTTAACTACTAATTTATGTTAAATACGATGTGACTGGCAGACTATATATATATAATATACGAATTCCGACGAATTACACGATTCAACTATTTTTTTTCCGTGTACAATGTACGAAATAAATTATTGAATCGTAATCATTTGATCATGATGTTTTTGGTGCCGGACGAATATTATACAATCAGCTGGCCGCGATGAGTGGCGAAGACAGTTCGTCGGAAGATTGCGAGCGGAACACTGATGACGGGCAGAGCTGGTGTTATGCTATAAACCCACCGGTGACGAGATACCGAACGACTTGCAATATTCGCATATATTTTATTATATTATTAAAATAACTATTATCCTCTGTCTAGGTGAGACGCCGCGGCTTTCCAGCGAAAACCCTACGACAGCCCGGCTACGGGTGATGGAGATCAGCGCGGGAGGCTGTACCGCAATAACGAACGGTGTACCGTGGACGGCCGATTGTACGTGTGGAATCGGCACCGGTTACCAGCCGTCTGCTGTGTCCGAGACACCGTACGGTTCGTGCAAAGTTTTCGTCCGTGTGTCTCGGATATACATTTTTTTTAGGTGGCGGATATACCGTGTATTATATAAATTATACTTACAGTGGTAGTACTTCCGGTTCTTCGTTCAAAACTTAGATACTATTATTATTATTATTATTAGTTTAAAATTAATAAGCCCTTAGTTTTTTTTTTGTCACAGAATATATTATGTTTATGGCATGTGCTAATAATAATTTGTATATATTTTTTGTACTGAGCTATTTGTAGTTTATTACACACTACAACATGCGCCCGCAGTATGTACTATTTAAAAAAAAAATGGAAACAAAATGTTAATGCTATACCTACATAAAAGAATAACTGGGGAGAGGTGGACATGATGTGAATTTGTTTAAATATGTTTGTTAAAAAACAAAAAAAAAACAAGCACCCCCTAAAATTCGTTTATCTCCCGCTCCTTGCATTTACGTGGATAGGATAGGTAATGAATTAATAACGAATTTCTACAGGATAGTGGTACATGTACAAATTATTATAAATGTGGAACGAATGTTGTTTTATATTTGTACGTTAAATTATTATTTATCAATTTTATTGTCGACGTATAATACGCGAGCATATATTATTATGATATGTCGATATCGTTTTTGTCACACCACTATATACGGCGCGCGAAGAATGTTTAAAACATTCGTCGTCAATATTATATAGATCGTCGATGGCCAGATGTATATTTATATATATAATATGCATCGATCTGCAGTTGTATACACATGCGCACATACCTGTATGTATATCATCGTCCGATCTATAATGCGTATACGTGATGACAATAAACGCAGGAGTTCGTCGAATCGAATATAGACGGCTATGACAGTTGATCGGGGTAAAAAATAAATAAAATCGTCTTCACACGAGCATAACACAAACGTGAGTCATTCCGCGTTGAGAGGTGCTGTGATACGCGTCGCTGCAACTGTCGTCGTCGTTAATTATTATCTGCAATATTACACGTCACACTGTACCTATAATAGTGTACACACATATACATAATACAGCGTGCAACGTGCGCAAATAATATGATCAACTGGACGGACCGGTGTAGGTACAGTCCGACTAAAGCTTATATAAATTGTAAACAATATGTGTCATACATCACAGAAACGCATTATATTATATATCACGCGATATCGTTTTAAAGAGTCGCGTACCCGCGTAAGTTTATCGACGAACACTGCAATATCGATCGCATTGCAGTTGGGTTTTTCTCAGTATTGTGCATTTTTTTCAGCCTGCAGCAAATGTAATTCACGCAATATTTTATTTTCTCAACACCGTTTCTGGTCTGGATTCAATTTTCTGCAATCGTAATCTTACTGATTTTGACCGCCGTACTAATATTATATATCACGGAGGTAAACTACGTGTATATACCTTAAGTGGCAATTTCATGATTTCGTACACGATTTTCAGAATAAATCAATATACGATCGTTCTATATACGTATATATAATAATATATGCCTTACAATATGGCATTTTAAAATTAATGGTTTATTGTCACTCGTCAGTCTAGACAAGGGTTAAACGATACACATGCACATATTATATTATATATATATATACACATATACGCGAATGAAAAACGTATAGGAATATATTTTTGTCTCGTGTATTTGTCAACAATTATTCTATACGTTAAAATGGACACAATACAAAAGAATATTATTATTAAACGAGACGTCCTTAACATTCTTCAAGAATTATGATGTACTAAATCAACAATCGGTTGGTTCGGATCAAAATTATCATTTTATTGCTCATATATGAAAATGCACAGAAAAAAAAGAGATAAAACTGAGAGCGGTGAACTATATACCTGTAGTTGTCGCTTTGTCAAACGGACGGATTACCGATCTAAATGCGCATGATAGGTGAAACAATGGAAAAAACTTTTCTGGTATACCGTTTAAAAAACAAAACAGAAAAAATATACCATATATATATATATAATATATAGGTACTATAATAAAAAACTAATAATTTTATAGGTATAGTATAAGTATTACTGCAATAGAGATGCGGCCGCGACGAGCTTTATCGTAAACGAAAAGAAAATCGAATAGAAACAATGAATTTGCAAATTAAAACGAAAGGGAGAATATTTTCAAAGTCATTATCAAGTTTGTGTATATTTCGATCTTTATGTTCACGTACAAACACAATAATATTATGTATAATGCATTAATACAGTACACTTAGATATATAATATTATGTTCATATATAGTTTTAATTATTATTACTAAAAATCATATATATTTTTCATCGAGATTGATAAAAACGACATTGTACAATTTCTGTTAACACTCTGTATATTGGCTACAAGTACACTTATGTATAAATTATTTTCGTGTTTTCGAATTAAAATCCGTACAAACGTCTTAAATAATGTGTAAGTAATAGTATGGAAAATTTGTCGAAAAACAGGAATAACAAAATTCGTATAGGTACTTAAAATATGCACATCGAATTATTATAATACCCATAAACGAGTGACCATGATTACCGTTTATCTTGGAACAATTTATACGTTTATGTTATATAGCCGAAACCCCAAATCTCTAAGACACTTAAATTATACCGAAATAATAATATACACTATATTATATTATACAGTCGATACAGTATAGGTACTATAATACACTATATCTAGACATGGTTGTATTATAAATTTTATTTGTAATTATAAATGGATTTTTAAACGTTCATAACGGTTGTTATTGGTCGTATAAATTTATAATAATGATTATCTAAATGTATACGTAGTACATATTTAGGTGTATACGAATAGTATTCAACATTCGTTACCTGCCGCGCGCGGTTTATTACACTTTCAGATGCATGCGCAGCCGAGAATTCCAAAACGACCGATAGTGTGAAAAATAAAATATAACGCCACCACGGCCAGTAATATAATATTATAGTAAGAAAATTACAGTTTTGGGCAATATAACGTTATGTTAATAAAAGGTCACGTAGATAATACGAGACACTTAATATCGTATAAATGTATATAATGTCTGCTGCAGTATTTCATATATAATATATAAGTTCATCGGAACATCATGTTTTCGGTTGTCCGTATAGTTTATTATACAAATGACTGTCGTTTACTAGACGAAAACGTGTTAAAATCTTACTTATAAAGTTTTCAAGATTCTTAAAACAATGTACAGACATCATGCGTTAGATCATTACAACCAGAAATTATATAATACACGATTGTTCAAAAACCTTAAAAAATGTATTAACCATAAATATAAAATAATGTAGGTACAATAACAGACATTATATTATGTATTTCATAATTTCCATTATAAAAAATTGTCTTGTATTAATTAATATGCCTATAATTATCATAGTTATTTATTTAGTTCAAATGTTAAATCAGACTTTTATAGTATAACTTTATTATAAGTATCTGCCTATATATGAAGAAGACTCACATTCTTACGTACTGAATATTGATCAATCTAATTACGCAAGATAGATTTTGAAAACAAGTTTGGATTTCTTGTTTTGTCTTATACAGATCCTACCAACATATTATTTTACTTTTAATACTTATAATAAGATTGAAAATGTGTTAAAGTATTCGTTGTGTAATGATATTGCTAGAAATCAGAAAATCCCAAATTCTCAGATATAGTTATTATAGCTTTAGATATATTCATATAATTTACACCTAAATAAGTTTCGTTCCAAGCGGGAACGGGTACTAACTGACTTAACTTTGTAGTTGCAGTAGAAGAATTCTTGATCACTATAACCTTTGTATATTATGTCAATTGCTTAAATGTGTAGTGAAGTAAATTAAAGGGAATTTTTCACCTGGCTATAGGAAATTGGTTAGAGCATGGTTTTATTGTTGGTATAACTGCAAACTTAACAAATTCAAAATTGACAAAAAATAAAGAAACGTGTTTTATTCAGTTTCGTTTTATTTTAATAATCCACAATCATTAAAAAAAAAAAACCTAACCTACAATTTGGCCTGTAATACATTGATATATGAATAAATAATATTAATATGTATTATATTATTATTATAATTGGTTGAATAACTTGACAATAACGATGATCCAAGTCTGATTATACGTCACCGATTACATTTTTACATTTATCATTTCATAATTTATATATTATAATCCTATATACCATATTCCATCGTTTGCTTACACAAATTCGGGCAGCTGAACATGCTCATCGCCGACTACCTATTTGAACATAGCAACGTGATATTACAATTAATATTTAAATCACTTTAATAAGTTTTATTTTGTGGGTAGTTGGTTGATTATATGTTCGACAGCTTTTCAATTTTTTCAGTCTCTATTTAAATGTTTACTGCAATAATCACGAGCTGCGACGTTCACTTCCGGCCCGGGGATGAAGTTATAGCAATCATAATAATTCTCATCATTACCCATGTCCGTGGTGGACGGTAGTCGATGCGTCACTATGTTATTGGATTCTCGTTCGGTCGCCGAGAAAATCAAAACGCACGAATCCTCGATCGCGAATTGTGCGACGGTTACGCACGCGAAGAGGGGGCGTGATGCATAGCCACCGCCGCGTGACCTTGTCGAACGATGCCCCCGAACGCGGACGGATAAACGACCTTCAGACGGACAGACATTGGCGGCGGCGGCAGTCGGTTATTTTCACATAATATACACATTACATGTATATACGCAGTACTATCGGCTTTCTCCGCCTACGCAGCACAGCCACCGCCGCGCACCGCCTCGATTCGCGCCGATCGCGATCCATAATTTTTTTTTTCTCATTTAAATTACTCATCAAGATCCACACGCTCTCAGCACCACTCGTTTTAAATTTCGACTAAATTTAAGCTCGGGGTTTTCATCCGTACTACGTCTGTGCCAAACGAATGCTCCGAATTTCAACCCAAAATTTTTAAGGGCAGTTTTGCGGATACGACACGGACCTGATAACAGATGATGCAGTGGCGGCGCTGGAAATATCTGGCCCACCCGTTGGCCCGCCTAAAAATGTTGATTAAATTTAATAGTTTAAATTATAATTTTCAAATAAATAGAACATATACCAGTAATTTCGTGGTCTGGTTTTCCTAACTCGCTCACCAAAACTCCTGGTCACTGAGATTGCGATTTGTGATACAACCGCAATTTGTCAAGAAGGGGGTGGTCACAAACCTTAAGATATGAATTAAACAATTTTTTAAAACAAAAGTACTGTACTCATATATAGAGGGTCAAAGGTGAGTAGTCCAAAAAAGGATACTCAGGACAGTCCAGCTCCTGTCAAACCACTCAAACCCCTCTTAAGTTAGGTTACAACTGTGCCTGCCCAAATGGGCGAGACCATTTTCGACCAAAAACGTACCCTTCCCTTTTCGACCAAATTTAAAAATGACCGATTCTCCTTTAGGCCAAAACAAAAATTATAAGCATAATAATACTTATATATAATTTTTGTAAAATGATAACAATTATATAATTATACAATTTTGTTAAGTTACCTAAAATTATTTAAAATATAAGCATAATATCTATATATTGATATTATTTTTATGTTAATATGTTATAATATGTATAATATTATATAAAAACATAAAATAATAATACCATTATTTTATAGCAATAATTGCTATAACCAAATCAACTAAAACAACTTGTACACCTATTAAATTTTTTTCAAATAATTAATGACAAATATTACATATTTTGATTTTAATCATTTTCGATATGTATTACATAAAACGTAATACATTAAACTTTTTGTATCGTGTAATTTTCAAAATTACCTATTTTATATTACTATTATACTTAATTATTATTGACAAAAATTGTATATTATTATTTTATGGTTTTGTATAATATTATACATATTGTAACATATTAACATAAATTAATGTTAATATATAGATATACGTATGCTTATATTTTAAATAATTTTCTATATTTTATTTTACAACATTTTCGGCAACATATATTTTTAATCATTTTAAAAATTATATAATTATTAAATTATATAATTGTTATAATTTTACAAAAATTGTAGATAAGTATTATTATGTTTATAATTTTTGTTTTGGCCGAAAGGGAAATCGGTCTTTTTTAAATTTAGTCGAAAAGCGAATTGGCCGAAAAGGGAAGGGTACGTATTTGGTCGAAAACGGCCACGCCCGCCCAAATATATGTTGGCTTTCCTTTGGCTCGCCCTGGGAAAAATTCCTGGCGCCGCCACTGAGATGACGTACACAGGAAAATCCCAAAACTTAACGACATATTATATTGATCGTATTATTACTAGCGTACAGCGATGTCAGGTGGACAAAATCGATTTGTACATCGCGGACGAATAACTGCGGGCCGCGTAATACTTAGATATACGGCGTGACTACGGAGAATAATTTACTAAATAATAACCACGGCGATCTGTACGACGCGCAGTAAACATTCACGACGACGGCGGGGGCGACGGCGCGCGCGTTGTAATTTTACGTACAATGATACATTGTACGGAGCGAAGTGTGTGTACGTTATAATCGTTGGCATTTGGCACACATTTTATGTAAATTTCAATCAAATATTTTGTATACAGCGCGCACACGGTAAAATAACATTCTATAAAAATGAAAATATATTTTATGAATATAGCCATATCGGCGATATGACGCACGATTTCATTATAATATAATATGACGTACTATCTTATACTGTTATACTTAGACTACTGCAGTTTAAAAAATTAACGCATGAACCTATTTTATGCGATTTTTTAATGCCGAGTACGACCACAACATCGACACGTAACTCGGAATCATATATTTTTTTAAATATGTGTATATATATATTTTTAAAATATTCTATTTATGATAATAATATAACGTAGGTATATAATTACGTCCAAATGTCTTGCAGGGAATATTCGACGGCCAGTGGAATATGCATATTCGTGCGCGGATCACTATAGCTATAGCTGACTGATATGTTTTATGTACGTTTAGTTGCAGCGGAACACTGCAATGTTAATAATATGATGTTACAGCACGCCGTTCTTGCAGCTGCAACAGCCGGAGGTACACGCGACTTCGGAATGGTGTTGGATATTGTGTTATTTTCGTTATAAATTCCTGAGCAGAACGGCTTTCCAGTCGCGCGTGTCCGATCGAATTCACCGTGGAAGATCAAAGTTGATAAGTCGCACGTTATAAGGCTGATCGGCCGGAAAAAACCGGCAATATATATAAATAAAATGTATTTTAAATACTTAAAAAAGTCGTAGCGCTCGCTGTTCTGTTTTACTACAATGCGTGTAAAACGGTTAGGTAGGTACTATATTATATTATTATAACGTTACACACTTATAGCACGCGTTAGTGCCAAATGAAAATGTAAATTTAAAAATTGTTCGCATTTGACACGGTAAGATTGTACCTATACATATTCATGCGGTAGCCCCGCGACTTATTTATGTACTTACATATTATATTATTATCATTTTAAGCGCCAGTCGACGATATTATCGTATACACTAATACCGTTATAACTCTGTGTACACGCAGTATACGGTTATATTATATTGTATTAACGGTATAATTATCGAGTGTATATAGCAGAGCTATGTTTGCAAGGATTTATGTTATTATATATGAATTAGATTCCAATTTAAAATACTGACAAAAATTCGCAACACGCTTTTCACATCATTACTTAAATTACGTTCATCGCACATCTTCTAAATATTATATTTTAATGTTATATAGGTACCTATATATATATAAGAGAATAACAATATTAATATAATATTATATTAGTTTTATTTCCTTGCACCAAATAGATCTTCTCGAAAATTAATTAAATATTATATTATATAGTATATGTCTTTACGACTCCTGTCACTCGATCTCGTCAAACGGTATCCGGTATCGGTTTATTTAACGGTAACCTACAACATAATAAAAAATAACATACCTGGGCAGGATATAATATATTATTATAATATGCGTTCTGTAGCTACTAAATCTGCAGTATATCATAATATATACATATAGTATATATTATGTACTCAACACCCGTGTCTAACATCATCATGGCCGTTGTAGACATCACTAATCGACTAAATCTCTGGGTTACATTTAGTCGATTAGTGATCATACGTACTCATAACCCCGTTTCTCTTATATCATTGTTCTAAATACTTTTGCTTCCTTATTCACATCGTAAAAATAAAATATACAGTGCAATCGACGTTAATAAATTACATATACGCTACATACGTATATGTGAATGAATGACTGCAGTTAAAAATACAAAATTTATAACAGCAAAAAGTCGTAAATGTTGCGATATCATTGATTTTTTTTTCATTTCTCTGTGGAAATGCATCGAGATAAATATAATAACAAATAATTATTACGTTTTATATTGCGTAATACGCGTACATAGAACAATAATATATACCGATTACACAGAATGACAAAATATTATATTTTTAAGATCAACTATACGGAGTTTGAGAATATTATCAAATCACTCCTATCGTATGTACACAATATTGTAAATTATTATATTCTGTTGGTATGAGTAGGAAAAAAATCGAAAATGCAGTGCCTACGCGGCTGGTGCTGCTGCAGCTATACTGCAGGGACCCGACGACGGTCGTCTTATTCGTACACCATTGCCATTGCGTCCATGTGGTATATACATAACACGGGTATAAAGCATATAATATGTTCTCACGTCGAAAATAATGATAATCGTGCAGCGTTTTCATCCGCGGTGCGCAATCCGACGGTGTAGAATTAGTGATGACGAGAGAGAGAGAGAGAAGTCCGCCGCTGCAGCATTAAAAGCGGACGAGAGAGACGGCGCGAGAAATATACGCGAACAGACGAGATTAAGATCTAGCGGCAATCGTATAGATATAATGTATACACACACTCTGTATATAGGTACGTCGTATATACCGCATATATATGTTTATATATAAGTGTACGGTGTATAGGTAACCATCACTATGCGATGGTTATTATAACGGTTTATTATTACATACACACATGATAGTCGTTGCGTGCACTCTCAACTTGACCAATTTTTTTTTTATTTCTTCGACCGAGTAATTTCGTACCCATAATACATTTATATATACATACATAATATATGTAGTATGTACAACATCATGATTATATACGTACACTAATACAACATATACTACTCATATTGTTTATTATTAGATTTATTATACAGGGTGATTTTTGTAACGTTAAGCAATCAAATATCTGAAATATCTTAAAAATACCTATATATATACAATAATGCGTGCACGTTAAGATAGGTATTATTAAATATTTTAGAAGATGATTTTTAGTAAAAATAAAGTGTTCAGGAAGTGAAATTATAGGTACCAGTATAATACGTGCATGGTGCATAATACAAGTCATAACTTACTTTTTTATTTAAACAGTATAAAGCTAATGTTTCTATAACTTGGATAAACTATACTTAAAACGAAAACGTTGTATTTCAAGTTTTTTTTTCTAATTACAAAATTGACGAAGTCAGAGTAAATTTAGAATAACAAATAATTTATTTTTTTAACGACATAATACCTAACCATGTTCATTTAATTTTAAACTCTAAATATCTCTAATAATCTTAATTGACTATATTTTTTACATAGAGATGTTAATACAGAAACGTAAATAAAGTTAATTATTAATACCATAACTGTTAGTTATAGTTACTAATAATAATTATTAAATAATAAACACACGTTAATTTTGTGATGTGTTAGCAGTGTCTGTAACTTAATTACCTTAGATTATTTTTTTATTTTTTATATCGTAACTAAAATTAAGATAAATTATGAAAACAAAGATGTGTTAAAAATAATTAACTATATCGTAAATTTAATTTTATTGCATTCAGTTTTAATTGGGAACATATAATAATATTCAATACTGTGACGAATATACATCCTGGGAATCGCGATGTCGAGTGATTTAAGCGTATACTCTTAATATTATAAGGAATTGAACAACACATATACGTCCGTTAAAGTCAGGGACGACAGAAACGTTTCTCGCAGTAACATAATTAAATCAATTAGCAACTGGAAGTCTAACGGAACTTGCAAAAAAGGGCTCTAATTTTAAATATGTATATAATGTTATTTTTTAAATTTGTTAGCGTACTTATCCTGAAAAAAAAAACAAATTTTGCGACGGTAGACATGCAAATTTGCAGTTCGTTATATATTGTACCTAAATGCATATATGTATGATATCTAACCTAACCTAGTCTAACCATTCATTAAACAGGAGTAGCAATGAGAACATTTTAAATCAAATATACTTAGTATTTAAATTAACTGGTAGTAATTTTAAACGCCAGTACCTATCTTATTAATAACTACGTGCCAATTTGTTCGAAGACCATGCATAGGTATAATATAATTTCAAGTACCTGAGGAAAGCATGATGTATTTTGGTTTATGCTTTAGATTTATTCAAATTATTATATATAACTTGATAAATGAGTTCAACATACAACAATTATTATCGCTGGTTAACTGTTATAATAAGTAAGATTTAGTAGATATGTATATATATACATATAATAAGAATATAATATAATATTTGCTTCAAAGAGATACCTCTGTGTATAATTTTTTAATCCAGTTTTTTCCTACTGTATAAACACTTATTTGATCAAAAGACGATTATGCTTCATGTAAGAAAATTAAAACGTGAACATCAAAACACTCCTGTTAATCGGTTAAAAATATAAAACAATTTATAATAACCTAATCATGTACCTATCTATCTAAAGATAGGTACCTACACTTTTGTTATAATTAAGATTGATCGTTATAATGATTCAGTGTAAGAAACGAGTTGAAGACTTTTTTTTTAGAATATTAATTAACTAAAAATATAAACAACACTTTTATTAAAAATTGACGCTGTCTCAATACATCCATAACTTATATTAGAATAAGATAAGACGTTACAAATGTTATATACGAATCATACGTTACGTATATACAAATCTACATTATAATTTATTTTATGTGTTTAATGTAAAACAGATTATTATAAACATATTATTTTTTTGTTTATAAATTAAAAAACGTAAACATCCATTATTGAATAAATTAAAATGAAATATTTTGTTTACTCATAAACGGGAATACGACCCATTGTTATTAGTTATATTTTATATATACATGCCTCCTTGTACTACATTTGTTCTAAGTATTTTTATATTTCATATCTATGTGATTATGACATTATAATTAAGCGCCTCGGTGACATTCAAATGTTGGCATGTTGCTAAGTAGTTTTCAATAATTAATATAAAATTAATGTATTTATGTTATATTGCAGGTTACTTATTTTTCTGTTTAACACCAATCTAATTATGTAGGCAGCAGGTATTTTTATTGGAAACACGACATATAAATAAAGATTTAGTAGAAAATTGAACTGGAAAGTTCCGTTACGGCTATATATATATATATATATATATATATATATATATACTCGTCTCGTAGCTCATCGTCTATGTAATATTATATATTATGAGTTATGACCAAGTTTTACCGGAAGACTTTATTATTTATTATGTATAAAAATAAACCAATGGAAGATGTCAAATTTTTAATAAATAACTACATATTTCAGTAAACTAATAGTCTTAACCGATTAAAATAAGTGTATAGGTTCGTGGTATAATTAATTTAAAATAATTTAAATATTTCAAAAGTGCCAATGTGTAGTTAATAATAATATACGAACAGTGGCGTATAGTTTTAAGTCTTATGAATAATATTTTCTGAGTATAACGTATGAAGTACCTAGTAAAGTTGTATTAAATTTTCAAGTATTATATCTATTATAATTCTATATAAATTGAAAATAAAATTAAAAAATAAAAAATTTCAAACGACTACAAATAGTATTAAAATACATTGAAAACTTTTTCATGTTTAAAGTATTAATATAATAATAATAATAATTCACGTTGAATTACAAAACAAAATTTTTCTCTTTTTCTTAATACTTTAAAATTCCGAGCGGGGCTATAAATGTATTGATTTTACAACGATATATTCTTATAAAATAAAGATAGGTAATAGAATATATTCTATTAGGTACCTGTTTTGCCTATTTTTATTATTATTTTTCTCAATATTGTTATTGAAATTAAAATTTTTTTTCTTTTGATCATCTAAAGGTTTAACTGGAATCAATTTGCTACAACAAACTATTCTCAAAAGTCAAAATTTAAATTCAAACATTCTTTTCTGTTCTCATATATTATTGTCGCCAGACACAAAATAAAAAACAAACACACGTATCGTTGTAGATAACTAATATAGTATAATATTGTATATACATTATCATAATAACAATACTAGACGATTTGATTTAAAAACGTCGAAGAGCTCGAGATCGATATCCGTCATCACGACGATGCCGCGAAACTTATACTATTGTGCCTATACAGGCGTAATATAAAAACATTACATCGCGCGCTAGCGATGAATGGATTACGTCGCTCGATACAAATGCATAATATATAGTAATACGCGCCGTGCAAGTCGATTTATGCGTGTACTACGCGAGTGTGCACAAAACAAAAATCCCTTTTGTGATAATGCCCGTTTAAGTATATACATATTACAATATAGACTCGCGTCTGAATCTCTCGCAGCACGGTTTTCGCGGCGTCGCGGCCGGGGCGATAAATCTCTCGTAGCGTTTCCAATGCAGATTAGCCGACATTCCGGGGATTACAATATTATACTGCAGCAGTATAGTAGCTCGCGGCGAGAGACGAATCGTTTACACACACACACACACACACATGTATGCGTAAAATAATATAATATATTTTATTGGATTTTTTTTTTTCTATGTCGTTGTTGCGCCTCTTCGTGTCTCTCGTGCGCGTACTCACAGATTTCTCACAGTTTTCGCGCACCAGCAACCACATCCCATCCCGTCAACGGTAATATTATACACCTATATAGGTACCTATAACCTGTACCTAACCTATGCGCGTATGGCGTATGCATATATTTGTATAATAGGTATAATACCTGAGCGAAAACACTGCCGCGGGTCCCGGTCGTTCCACCGTCACGGCGGCGTGCGCCGAAGAGAAGATTTTTTTCCCCCGCACAATCGCGGTCGGCACACATCCCACTTAGGTATAATAGTATATTATAGGCACCTCTGTTGTATAATATACATGCGATCGGAAGACGACGTGCAGTCCGCACGACCCGCTACACGCTTTTGTTTGCGAGCTTTCGGGCCCTCTTTTTCCGCCCTCAGAGTCCATTGGCGGACTGACACACGCGCGTGCGTCGGCAGATCATTCATAATATTATATATGTATATAATACGGCCATTGTTGAAGTGCAACGCGGTCGTTAAACTGCCACTGTCCGTCCGGATAAACGTCAGCGATCGACGCCAACCGTCCACAATGTATATACCTATTGGATGATAATAAAACGCTTTAATATTTAATATAAACCCGTAGAATTACATAAAACATACATTTTAATGCATATTTTGCATAATATGCATTCACGAGTACGCGCATAATATATTATAATGGGTGTACTGCAGTGATGTGTATAATAATGTAGTACCCGTGCTGCAGAGACTGCAGTAGGAATAATAATATTATACACAGCGAGTGCATGAAATATTATGATAGCTGTGCCAACGGGCCATATATATAGTTTAAAAAAAAAGGTTAATTTTTTTGGGAACCGTTTTCACGATTGTGATAATTATTTCTATTGGAAAATTAGACTTTAATTAAAATATTTAACATGAAAAATTTAAGTGAAATTTGCTCACCTTTTAACTTGTAATAGCGTTTTACATTTCCCATTCAAATTCTCTAAAACAGTTTATTTTCATTTGGATTTAATTTTAATTTGTTAGGAATATTAAGCCAATTAAATTGAAAAATATTGTTATTTTATCTATAAGTGCAACAAGTTTCAATTTAATAATATCTTAATTATTCATTTATTGTACAAAATATTAAATAAAATAAAATATGTAGGTGTTATATTTTTGATTAAAAAGAACAATATTATAAAATATAATGAAAGTAAAAATAATTATATTATGGTGTTAATCAAAAATGTTAAATACTAAATACCAGTATTTACATTATTATTTTTCATAATTCAAAATATATAGCTATATTGTTTTAATAATATTGTTCTTTACAACAATTTTATTGTGATTTATGGGGATGTTGTTCTCAGTAGTTCCGATGTATAAGTTTACCAGTTTGAGTTATGAACTTATGGTCTTTAAATCCTTTTAGTGAAAGGTATGTCAAACAAATGTAATAATTTATGTATAGGTGTAGGTAGATATTATATTTATATATTAATAATATAGAACGTGTTAAATAACGTATTGTGATTATTATATGCGGTATATTGGGTTTTTGGTCTGGTGTTTAGGACAAATATTTATTGCAATATTTACACGCCTGCGTCATGTCATTGTGTCAGAATTTAACTAAAACATAGCAATATATACATATAGTGGGTATAATGGGTATATAAGTATATAATACTATTTACAAACATACGTCTGTTTGGGTATAGAATATAGATAATAGGTATCCATGATTGAATCGTATAAATAATATAATTGAAATTGTTGTCATTAAACTTACTCTGATTTTAATGACTTGTTTTTTAGAATCATTAGATATCCGTGTTTGCCATAAATACTGCGCAGTTCCATACTTTGCGCGTAACACGAAACGCATTGATGACAGTTTTAAATAATAATATAATATTACTAGGTAGGTATAATGTGTGTGGTGTTATTGTGCGTATTATATTATATTATATGTATATAGGGCCAGTAGGCAAACAAAATATTATTATTTATTATAATATAACGTCATTGTTGATGAGTAGCCTACTGAACTCAATATCGTGTGTGCAGTGTGTCAAAAAATATAATCGATTAACCACGATTTGTAACGATAATACAATAATTTGTACGAAGTACGCGATCGAATTGTTATTATAATACAAAAAGGATCGGCGTATAATATTATTGTAGCGAGTGTATCGCCGCATTCGTACTCCATATGTTACATCTCAGCGTGTTCACTCTAATTCGAAAACTTACAAAACTTTATTATTGTACTCGAACGACTGTTGGAAATCGTTAGTGATCAGACCTTAAAATGTTTACACCGAATAAATCTTCACAAATATAATATATTGACCGTAGAACTGCAGTAACCACAAGAACAATGCCCTGCAGGTTAAAAACATACTATATTATATAATGGTTAAAAGGTCTGCCAACGTGCTCATATTCCCACAACGATTATAACAATAACCAATAACCTTTGATTTGAAGTTAACTTTGTACTTAATGGCTAACATCATAAATTTATGTTTTATTTTAGATTTTATATAATTGACTTGAACGGAAAAATGTCAAATTTTGAATACCTACGTAAGAACTTAGAAGACTGTATTTACGAGATTTTAAACTGATATACGAGACAAACCGGTATTTATTTGAATTAATTCGATGAAATGAAATATTTTGTTAAAAAAACACAATGAACGAGAAAACCTCTAGTGCTTATGCAATATTTGTAATTTTTATAGTTACTCCATCTTTATTTCACTACCTATGATTTTTGTAAATAATAATTGTGAACGCGTTTACTAAATTTGACAAAAACCAAGATGAAATGACAGATGGATTATGTATAATTTAATATGACATTAGGGTGACACAAATATTTGTGAATCAGATAGCTGCAGGTATTAGGTGTAGATATGCAATTAGAAACCAAAAGGTAAAAAAAAACACAGAACTATATTATTTATAGTACCTTTTTTTTTACTTTTATAAATATAATTTTTTTTTTTATGATGTTTCGAAATTTAATTAAAATTCCTCAGTCTGAGCGTAATGTGCTTAGATGTTTCGTTAATGTTTAGATGTTACCCAAGTATCATATACATCGAAAAGATTAAGAAAACCGTCATCTACAGAAAGAGTTTTATCATCTATTTTATTTTATTATTATAATTTGTTTTTCATGTCGGATATAAATATATGATATTAATTTTGAAATTCAATAATATCTAACACAATATATGTACACAGAAAGGGAGTATTTACAAACGTTATTGCGATAATTTTCATCGAAGAATAAATGTGCATTATATCGAGCCAATGATCATTAAGGAAAATGCTATTCAAAAGAATTATTAGAGTCACACACGCATTCCAATTAGTAGAAATTTCAATTGAACTGTATCTGTAATAACATTTAAAATAAAAAAGTAATCATCTGTTCGTGACGTTCGTGTTTCTATATCCAAATCGAAAAGTCCTGGACAATGGCTCATTAAAAATTATTTGCAAAGGCAAATACCATAAGGATTTTTTTTAAACGTTTATTGCGCTTTTATACTACATCATACATATTTAGTCAAAATATTCATTGGAAATGTTTCATATTATGCAAGTAGATTTTTTATTTTATCTATTTTGCTTACACTCATAAAAGTTCATTATTCATTAAAAATGTCGATAAATGTGTGAAGTAAACAAGATATTGTTTAGCTTCAGTGTGCGGCTAATATAGCGTAAATAAACTGTTGCCTATTCGACCGCGACGGAATGCAATTATTTGATAATATTGTATTAATATTAAGTATTATCATAAATTATAATAAACAGACAGTCGTCGTGTATAATATTACATTATTATATACATGCAATGTTGTATTTGTGTGTGTATAAATAGCCCATGAAATTACTTAACGTGTACCTATATGTTTATTATAATATTACCGAGATATATTTAAGATAGTGAACAATTATTAAAGTTATATTTTAATAGTTTATTATTAAATTTATAATAATATATTAATATTCATGTACGATGTACTTATATATAAAAGACGTACCCATTTTATTATTATTGGTTTCGACAGACGCGCGTTCAACTTTTTTTTTTTTTTTTAATTGCAGTTATTCAGCTCTTTTTAAATATCGCTATACATTTCGATATCTTAAACACCGGTATAACAATTATTCTATTTATAATGGTTCTAGTCGTTCTAGAATATCAATGCACTAACTTTTAAATGATTTTTTATATCTCGTTTAATTTCTGGAAATGGATTTATGCCCTTATCTAATAACTAATAAGAAAGTTTATAGTTTCACTTATGATAACGTTTTAATGAAGAAAATAATATGTTTATTGGTTATTATTATTATTTTAATATTGACTTTTATACTTGCGGTTCCTAAACTTTTTTGGTTCATGTAAAAATAAAAAAAATAATCACGTTTTTCTTAAATAAATGAGGCAACATTTTTATAAGTATGTAGTACTTTAGTACCTACATATTAATACTGTGTACCACTAGATAGTAGATTTGAGATTTCTATCTAGGAACTCTCAAAAGAAGTGTGCCTCATAGCTTGGGAACTGCTGATCTATATAATACCTTACAATAAGTAAATTTTGTGATAGAATAATAATAATAATAAAAATAATTTAAATATTAAAATACCTAAGTTACGTAATTGGTAAAAATGTATGAATAAAATGCATTAATATTACTCAGTATGATAAAAGTGCATGCATTATATTTATATATTTTAGTAATTCATAATATAATATAGATGATAATAACCGAAAATATAGGGATGAGTTAATCATAATTGTTTACTCCAATTATAGATAGGTTATTAGTAGAAGTAAATTGCAGTTTAAAACTTAAAAAAATGTATAGTAGAATAATGTAGATACATCGCTGAGCGAATTTAAAACGTAATAGGCGTACTACGAATAATACGGTTGTAGCGCAGGACTAGTTTGGAGGTGCGTATACAGCTAATAAAAAATATGCATCGACGTGCAGTGTTCTATAAATAAAAAAGAAAATATGTAGCAAATTCCTGGTGTTGTCGATCGATTTTAATGTAGAGTAACACGTAATAATAATAATATATTCTAATGCGTTGCAGCTATATAATATAATTGAGTGTTATGTATACATATACATCGGTGTTTTGGTATATGAGTCCATATATATATAATATAGGTAACAACTGTAATTATGTTTATGCATTCGTAGGAACAAATTATATATTTCAGAGGTTATATTTATACTAATATATTTGATATGTACATACATTACACACACACACACACACACACACACATATATTATATATTATATTATAGAATACGGAGCGTTTTGCGTTTACGATGTGTAGGTAACTACTATAGCAGATTGTTGATTAAAAAATATAAAAATTCTAGTGTATTCTGCATTTTAATACCGTTTTGAATATGCAGTCCCCCGAGTTACATAGGACTGAGACGGCGCCTACGTGTCATTAATGTGTATGTATACGTCATAAGCATTTAAACGGGTAGTATTAATCTGTTATAAAAAAAAAAAAAAAAAACCGAAGAAAAAACGAATTGCGCAGTAGCACCGCAATATAATTTACTCCTGGCTATAGTAAAATTATCAAACGCATACCTATATAATATGATACACCTGCAGTGCACGGGGTATCAATAGGTACACTTTTTATATTTTTCTGCGATTTCTGTTATGTGCCTATAATATAACGTTGCGTGTTGTGTATAGTATATTTATCGGTGGCGTATCTGAAATAGGAGGCAGCAGGGCAATTAAAATTTTTCAATATCAATTATTGAAATTAAATACGAGAGGTTTCCTCTCCATGTCCCAAACTGATTAGCTATTGCATTTTTTTCTTAATAATTATATTCGTTTTTTTTTTATAGTATTGCTAATTTGACAATTATTCAATTAAAGGTACAAATTTTTAAAATTATATGAATATTTATACATTTAAAATTAAATGCGAACAGATGATCCACGGGTACATTATCCAGCCAGTATAACTCAGTGTATAAATCTGATAATATGCACTTATGTTTAGGTATTGCTCGTACATCGTTATAACAATAAGTGTGTTTCCACATATTAAAAAAAATAAATAATGTATTATCAAGTATGTGGCTACTGTAGTCTACAACTACACTACGTATTGCACATACATCACATTAATCCTTGATCTCTGCAGTACACGCGTTTAAAGGCAATCAAAACAACAGTATATGTAAGTTAGATACAATGTATGATGTTATATTGATATATTAAAATCTAAATAGTTTAGGCAATGGAAAAAAATTTAATTTTTAAAAATATATGGTTTATTATTATGAAAAGTGATGGGTGTGTATTTATTAATAGGATTATTTATCAATTACATCGAATGAGAACTGTCTTAAACAAAAATGCGATTTAAAATTGTAATAAATGTCTCATAAAATATTTATTGTATGTGCAGTATATTATCCATTAATATGATTTAAACTTCATTCGAGATACCTGTAGTCTGTATTTTTTATTTCATGGTTTCGGTAGTTATCAGTGAATTTGCATTATTCGTCTAAAGATGAAGAAAAAAATAAACAAACGAGCTAACTTCGATGATGTATGCACAAAATATAATACAACACATAAGATCTTGTTGGTGGTATTTCTGCTCAGATATAATATATTTCTTATTTGTCATCTCTGCATAAGATTTTATAATCGTTTTTTGCAATTTTTTTTTAAAAGATATATACGAGGTAAATCTACTATATAATACATAAATATTAAAAATATCAAAAAATATGTGCTGTTCACTGTCAAATATCAAAACGCGATAATTCCCATACATCTGAGCGCATCGAACTTTTTTCATTTATTCATGCGGGTAGCGGGTACCGTATAAATAACGGTATAAATCGTATAGGTACATCGATGATGATTGATCGTATTATTAAACACTGAAAATATGAAATTTTTGACGGGTTTTGATCGGTCTCGGATAAACTATACATATATATTTTTATCTAGGAGGTTGCGCTCGTGATATACTGTATATACATACGTAATATATTATATATACCTATACGAATAATAATATTTTTTAATAATTGCGAGGGAATCTGCCGAAAGAGACGGTATGCGATGATTGTGCGCGCTGTTGCTTCACCTATGCCGTGTCGGCCGAAAACACGAAACAACTCACACAACGACGACGACGACGACGACGACGACGACGACGAAGACGACGATGACGACTATGATGATGATGATGATGATGACGACTATGATGATGATGATAATAATAATAATAATAACTTTGACGATGATGATAATAATATAATCGTCCGCAGCCGGGGCCGCCGGGGCCGCCGCCGTCGCAGTTCATATAGTCATCTCCCGTTATACCTATACACACAAATATATTATGCGGTCATTTTTTTTTTTCATTCTCGTCAGACGCACGCGCAAACCGCGTGTCCGTCCGACATCAATATCCGCCCCGTCACGTATACATAATATACGCGCTTACGGGTTGTGTTTGTATTTTACACACACACGGACGTATATGTGTGTGTGTGTGTGTGTGTGTGTGTATTTTTATTGTGTGCGAGTGTGCGCGACCGACGGATTACAGAAGACGAAGAAGACGATGATGATGACGATCATGATGGCAATTGGCCGCGATATCCGTACACGCACGCACGTCCGTGACCTTCAACGTCAAGGTCATTCACCGCGGGTACTTACTGTACGCGGGGTCGAGTCGCCGCCGCCACCACTGCCGCGCGCAGCATCCACCGTGCAGTCCGATGTACCACATTATATTATTATTATTATTATTATTATTATTGTACATTTATACACAATATATCATAATATTACGATCGTCGTTATCACAATAATATTATGTATAAACGCGTATAATGCGTATATAATATATCTCGTGCATTACACGCGCGGCCTAACCCTTTTTTACGACCCGTTTCTATATATATATATATATATATATATAGCCGGCATATTATCATCGACTTTTCCTCCGCGGCGTTCCCAAGTCCTACTCATCCCGCCGCACACACACACACACACACACAAATACACGATATTCGAGATATGTCTTACCCGCGCCGCGTCCTGTCGTATAACGCTACGATATTATGTAGGCTCTCTGTGAGTACCTATACATATAATATTCATTTTTATTTAACCCGACAAGAGGTTATTATTATAATAGTATATATTATATTATATATTATTTAGGTACCTGCTCTGATAATATACTCGTATATATGCCGTACAAAAAATAAATCACCGAATTACGTCTCGGCGTATGACTTTTATCCGGAGAGTGCTGACTGAGTAGCATTATTATTATTATAATTGCGATTTGTGTTTTCGGTAATTATTACTACATTATCCGTGTACCGTAAATATTGTGTATGATACATATAGAAGCGTTTTTGTTCTATATACCTACAGCCGAATGGTATACTCGCCTATACCATATGTCATTAATATCAAACGTGTTATTTTATCTCGTAATGTTTGTTTGCGTATATACATATTATAAATAATATATAAGTAGTACTGTTATTCGTAAAGTGTTTATTGTACAACTCATCACTCGTGTAACTGTTGTACATATGGTAGGAAAATAATTATAAATACCAATCATTTTAGATACATTTAATTCCTATACATAAGTTTTTTCCGGAAATATCGGAAATATATTATCAGTTATTTTTTACGTAATTATGTAGAACTTTTTTTTTTTATTTATTTAAATTAGGCCTCGGCATCTAAAAACATTGGCAACAAAGAGTTTTACAGATACAAATGTTTAGATATTACATAGGTTACAACTATGGATAAGGTTGGTCTTATAGTTATAAATGTGATCACGTGTATTATATTGTCTGGGTGAAGGGCTTCTGACAGAATATTTGATGCTTCCCTTATGTAGTATTATATGTATTTTAAACATTACTTCACACACCATCATACAATCGTAATCATTGAGTAATATGAAGGGCGATCATAAAAATATATCGCTTAAAAATTTGAGATTACAATAAAACTGTATGTGATCACTCCAAAGCTTAAATTTATATCCAAAAATTTGAACAACACCTTACATAAGACGGTATAAATTATAAAAAATATGTCAAATAATAATGGTTAGATCATTTTTGACTGTATTATATACATAAACAATTTTTTATTGTATAAAACCATGCAATACATACTTCGATTTGCTCATAATTCAGTATGTCCAATGATATGTGTGGGAGTTGTGATGTAAATAAGGGTGTCTCTATTTTTAAACTCTCATTGCATATATGTAAGACCTTAACTTACTCATATATTCTCCTCGTTAATGCCCAGCCATGGATATTAGATTTAAGATCCTTAAATTATTGTTATATAGTAGTTTAATGGTTATTATTTTATTAACTATACCTACCTACTATAAATATATCATTCAAAATTTATAATTTCATATAAATATATGATATTTATCGGTTACAGCCGTGCAGGCTGTCCAATTTCAATTAATACACAAAGTAGCGTAATAGTGACGGAAACTTATACGATGTCGATGTTCACATACGTGTGTATGATATATAATATAAGTACGTATTAACGCGCGCATATAATTGGCACGTGAAATGCAAATTTAACTTGTCAGTCGGCGACCGGCGTGTGTCAGCAGTGACTTGTAAGTGTATAAGTACTTAGTATACATTTTAACGATGAACCCCCATTGACTGCCCGTTTGTGGACGCATTATTATTACAATAATAATAATAATAAAATTACATATTTTTCACGACTCAGACTCGAAAGTCGCAATACACCGTTGTAACTTTAGTTAATCGACACTAATTTTTCTAAGATCGGCGCGCTATTCATTAATAAACGTTCCTTATAATATATACTGCAATATAATAATATAATACACCTGTTATATGGCTATAACCTATAGCTATAAATGCACAATTTTTGCGAACTCATCTCATTTAGGAAATAAACCTGTAAGCATAATGCGCCTCGACGGATCGCGATTTGACGCGCGAAAAGTCGTGGCGTGTGTAACGCCGTATAAACATGATATTGTAATATATTCATAGGTATATATCGTATAAACGAATAATACTTTTGCAAGTTGGAATGGTTGACGGGATGACCGCCTTTCGTGTGCCAGGTCGACATCGAACAATCGAACATCCGGGAGAACATTTTCGTGATATCCCGGTGTCGGCGGCTATGCATTATCATCATTGTATCCCGCGGTCGGTTTTTATAGTGACTATATGATGTGCACAGATATACAAATTTATTCTCATTGTTGTCGGCTATTGTATACACGATATAAAAACAGTTTTTTTGTCCTTGAGAAACCGAAAATTCGCGATAAATATGATTAGGATGTATTAATATTGACTATTGTGGTAACAAAAATCATGCAGATAATACGATACCGTTTAGAAACGTGAACATCATATAGCGTGTAAAATGAATATTTTATTTCAATAAAAAATGTATATCTACATTAAATTTACACGTAGGTAATATCACTTTTAAAAAAATAAATAGATAGTTTTATCAGTCTAATTTAAATCTACATACCAGTATAGATTGCAGCAATTATTGAAAATCAAAATAAATATTATACCGACTGAGTACTGCTGCCATTTAATTGCGAAGGTGAGTGAAGCGTATATAAGTGGTAATGCATATTACATTTGATGTCGGTCAAGAGGAATGCAATCTTGGTTGTCAAGTCTCGTTTACCTATATAATGTAGTGATTATAATAAAAAACATTTGAAGATAGAAAATAGTTCATATTATAATCCTATCTATATATCTTGTACATGATATTGGACTTAATATTTAATATATTCAGTTAGCATGATCAGATATTAGTTTATTTTTGTAAATATAATATGTATAGTGTGAATAATATGTGAACCGTTTTGATTATTTTAGATATTTTATTAGATCAGTATATTTTTTAGTATATTGTTGTATAATAATCATTGTCTAATCTAATCAATAATTATTATAAAATATAATACGTATAAAAGTTAAAATCTAAAATATATGTATATTAGCAATAAAATAAGAATATTTTATTATAGTAGTTTATGTCTTCATCTATACATATCATACGTTCGTACAATTATTAACTGTACAGTTTAGTAAATAGAAAATATTATACTTGTGAGAATCTGGATAGTCCAAAAAAGAAAATTCTATATTTATACTGTAGGATTTAGGTACTTACTGATTGCCATCAAATTCTTTAATCCTAGTAATATTTATATACTATTTATATAAGTCGTATGACGTTACATGAAAATAGATAATTCTGTACCAGAATTTATCTGTCTATACCCAAAATGTAATTTGTTTTCGTTTTTCGACTCCGATTGTTTTCCATAATAGCTTCTCAATACGCAGTGGCATATTTTGGGGGGGTGTCCTCGGTGTCTGGACACCCCCCAAACCAAAACAAAAAATTCAATGTCGATAAATTTTGAAGGGACTTTGGCAAACAATAATATGTGACTCGTTATGAACTAATTTAATATTATATAAAGTCATAAACTAATTTGGAAGGAAAATAAATTTAGTTTTAAATAATATACTTATTATCCTATTATATTTTTAATTATTTATAAAAATGTTATTCTTATAGCATCACTGGTGTCGAATGTAACAAACAAAATATAATATTATAATAATTAGTAAATTATTGTGACCGATGATGGTAACTAATGTGTATTAACTATTAATATGTTTTAATAATATTATATTATATTTGATTTTAAATTTAAATTATGTTTACAGTAGGTATTTTATACCTGTATGATTTAAATTATATACAAATTACTAGTTTTAATTAATTAAATAAAAAATGTTTCATTGCAATATTTGAATATTTGATGAGTACATTATGAGCTTTGAGGTTGTAGATGTAAAACAAAAATAATGCAACCAATTAACAAATAAGTATATACCTATATCATTTGGACACCCCCCAAAAAAACATACAAAATACGCCACTGTCAATACGTCATACATATCGTGTATATAGTTATAAAGACAGTCACTGCAGGGGTTTTAATATTTACCAATAGTCCTATAAGATATGATACATAGACTAGGTATGTGAGAGCTATCATACACTAATATAATATGCAATTATATATGTGATTGGTCGGTAAGACGTCTTCATCGTGCGGAATTCATAAACAAAATTTTAAGGAGCATCATATATATACCGGCTTATTATGACGATATACATATTATATATTATAATATGTTATAGCCATGAGTAAAACTAAACATTTTATAAATACACAAGCTATGTATAATATTAAATAACAAAAATTAATTAAATTATTATTTTGAAATCAACGTGAGTATAAATATTAAAATTGATTCGGCAAACTCATTTTTCGCAAAACACGATATTCATTGCGAAAAAGCTATTATTGGATCGTAAATTAACTGTTATACGTGGTAAAGTGATAAAAAAAATACCATTTAATTGCATGTACATACTTTGCAGACGAGACATGTAATCACACGAAGCTTTTAGGTGACAAGGCAAAATTTCCGATTGCCGTCCGTTATATATACCTCGCACCGAGTGAGTTTTAACAAATGTTGAAGTCTCTGTACCTATCTGTGGTTAAAATCACGTTTCTTTCTCCATCGCCACTCGTCATTGTCGACTGAAGAAACCATTTATGTACCTACATTATTACATACGTCATACATGATCTATTATAATATCTTCAAAGTACGCCACTTCATATAATACAGGACACACAGTGCAAAAATGTGAACAGCTAACCCATAAAAAATCAAATCGTGTTTCATCTAAGAAAATATAGTATATGTATAAATAAGAATATATTTTTTTTAAACCAAATTGTTCCAACCGTACACCAATAACTTTTTCTATCGGTAATAAAACACTGATACCACGAAATAATTCATTAAAAATTATGGCGTAAAAATATTAAATATCTGTAACAGTGTAGTCCAAAAATGTTTATCGTAAACATATTTCAAAAGCAATAATTTGTAGTTATCATTGTCTAGTCGTGTGGAGATTAACGATCGAAATTTTCAGTACTTTCTGTATTTGCTGAACGCTCAGACATCTAATCCGCTTGTCAGCTCAGGTGTATAATATATTATGCATAGGTACATTATGTATATAAGTCCATCTGATGTCTTTCGAGTGCGCGATGATGTTGTTGATGATACGATGATTTCAATGACGATAACGACGGAGAGATGGTGATGTCGATTACGATGATGATTACGTATAGGTACATAGGTACACACTATATATGTACGGTAATTCTACATGCCTATAGCACGTAAACCTTATATATGTACATAATATGTACACATATAATGAAGGGGCACTGCCGGAAGAGGGGAAGTCCACGCGCAAAGAAATGTTAATAATTCCAATAAATATATGTGTTATTATTCTATTATATATAGTATATAATATGTATGTATATTAACCATGAGTACATTAATGAGATTCTGCCGCTATCGGGATGAGAAAAACCAAATCGTGCAATATCGTGAATAATATTGTATACCTAGTATTGTATTTAGACAATATGATATTATACCAATATCGACAAGCGACAGATATGAAGGTTGGTCGGCAGTGCATATAATAATATTATTGTATTAGCTAGTGATTGGAATACGAAAATAATAATCATAATAATAATATAACATTACGCGATGTGGAACGGCAACTCCATCTCGACTGATGAAAATGACGTTTATTTTGCGGTTTGTGTTCACGTAATAATTTTCGTTAGATTTTATCACTAATCAGATATAGATAGGATGTAAGATAGATTCTAGTATAATATACACGTACAGACCGATGGCACATTGACACATGACAATTACGAGTATATAGATTCTAATTTATAAGATATTTATGTTATTTTATATTGTATAAACATAAACTTTATAAATTATAAGGTGCTGTTATCAATCATAGCAGGAAAAACAAACACACACTTCGCATAAATCACATTATTAAAAATACATTTGTAAAATCATATACCTGATGCCGCACCAGGTAGAAGGATGCATGATCGGTTGAAAAATGTGAAGTCGGATGAGAGGGGATGCGAGGTCGAATGAGGGATGAGTAATCGGATCAGGGTATGGTTTCAGAACATATTAAATCACCCTACTAACAATGATGATAACCTTGTTATAAAAATAAATTATTACAAGTGTGCATATATTATTATTATTTATTAGTTTTTAAGTGATCATGAAATCAATAAAAAGAAAGTACATTTTTTTTGAAGCGATTAACGCGTTTTGAGTTTGAATACTAAAAAGGGGGGAAGCACATAACCTAATCAACAGCATAACTACTTATGGATCCGGATGATCTATATGCATGTATGTTGTACACTAAAAATAGGTAAATAAATCTTAAGTAAGTCATCACGTACGGAGCACATCGTGGTAGAATAAAGTTCTGAAATCCGCAATAAAGTACATTTTCCGTAGTTTAAGATCGTCTATAATTATTTGTAATGAATAAGAATAATAAACAGTAATTAATAATTGTGCGTCACGACCGCGGGTTATCTAACGGTACCTACTGTGTGCATAAAACTTATAAACGGCCACGATACTTCCCGACGGCTGACTGGGTGAAAACACTATACAGTATTTCGTGTCATGTATTCATGTCTGTCCGGCAGAAGGAAGAAATGTATTCTGTCATGACATGATGTAAGTGATATAGCGACTCATCATATTAAATACTCGAATTTAGATCAACACTGATTTAACAATGGTAAATTAATGTACATTCATCGAGTTTTGCATAAATTGCGAAATAATCGGCATAGTGCTTTGTCGTAAAAATTGTGCCTAACAGTACGCCTTACGGGTCATGAATACAAATAAATAAATAATATTGTATTTAAATGCCTGATCAAAGTATTGACTAGATCAATCATCAAGTCATACCCATCCATAATATTTTAGTAAACTTCAATAGTTGAAAGTCGGGCCATGGATGCATGACGTGAAATGTCGAAAGTGACAATCAATTTCAATATCAGATCATCATTCGTCGAATAAAACAGGACCTTGCGAAGCTGCTTCGGTAAGTTCTGAATAATAATGCAATACGAGATGTTAACTCTGATAATATATTAATATAATAATATATAGATTTTGATTGAACTATCATAATATTTTTACGTTTAAAACTAAATATATTTTAGTGTCTTATAAAGTTATTGGTATTTCTTTTTATATATATTTTTTTGGAAGTGCTACGTTTTGAAGTGATTGTACGAACAATATTTGGGTTTGTATTTTTTTTTTCTAACCTGTCTGCGGCATTTATAGTTATTTTCAACGAAAAATTACATTATTAATATTCTTATAAGCATGAGCAAAATATACATTAATTAAATAGTTAATAAAAGTAACATAGATAATTTGAAGTAATATGTATTAAAGAAATAAGAATATATTAAATAACATAATATAGTACAGGTTTTTTTAGTATTATGTTGATTTATATGTTTGGAATTCTTTTGGTTAATAAAGTGTATTTTTGATAAAATTAAAAAAATTTTATAAGTGTTGTCAGCTGAGCTGTTGGACATTCTAAATTTTCTCTTTCCCTTGTCATATATTCTGCATCGCGATGTAGTTGGTTATATAATAATATGTACAAAAGTATAATATAATGTATCATAAAAAATATCGTCACCGTCTTCTTTGGCTTATGTATCGGTTCGGTTAGGTGACTAAAAAATGATTAATAATCGAATTATTTTAAATTGCTCACCGATATGTAACGAACCGTTTAACACGAGCGGCCGTTGTCCGTTACAGTGAGGTCCTTGAAGACGAAACACGTGTACGATATTATAACATTATTCATTTGTCGTTCAATTATCTCTATAGGTTCACGCTCGTCGTCGTCGCGGTGCTATTTTAAGAACGAAATATATTAATCATTTGAATGTCTAAAACGGCCGCATGATCGTAAAATATATAGTATTACGTTTAACTATTAATATAATATTATTATTATTATTACATAATGCATTCCGGCAGCCAACAGCATCGGGTTGTTTCCAAATCGCATGGAATCAATTGTGAAAACTGATTGATAGCCAAAATGTTAATTTAATAGTAAATGCATATATATATACATCACGCATCTCGGTTCCGTATATGCGGACAAATGTGCGATATATCACGGCCATCCGTTTAAATACATCGAAAATCGAACTCTATTATAACATTATTATTGTTATATATACCTATATGGCTACACACACTATACAGTACAATATTACGTGAACCCGCGGTGGAAGCGTTGCACTTGCGTACACGCGGTAATATAATAATATTAATATATATTTTTAATGCACACGCTACATTATTACTCGACGGCGGCCGGTGTCGTAGCGAACGCGTTTGCCGAGTGGCGATCGTTTAAACGGTTATTTTCGATTTCCATCACGTCCCCCGGGCGTTTGGCCTGTTGCACCGGTGCACATTCGGACGCTGCGCAATCGTAATGATAATAGTAATAACATACGCGTATTATAATATCGCGTAGGGACCGGTGCCAAGTAGTACTCGTCATTTTTTTCCCTCAAAACCGGGTCAATTGATTTTCGATTGTTTTTGCGCTTGAGAACTTCACACACACACACACACACACATTGTAGTAGGCGCGTATGCTTAGAGCTGCAATATTGCATTATAATAATGTGGTGGTTGTACGTACACGTAAATATGGAGAGCGTCGCTTGCATTACTAAACGCGCGAGTACTTATACCATACGGCGTGTACGCGCGCATCAAACATTTTATAATATATGTATAAATGGTACGGAAACACACGATTGTATCGCGTTATTATACTCACAAGTGTGTAATGGAACTTTTAGAATAATCGTCGATGCATTTTTAGGTCCAACCGACGCTATCGGAAATCTTGCGTTGATGTGAGTAGTAGAAGAACCACTATAAGCGAACCGTTAGTCGGAGCAGCTGTATTGCGCGTGTGATGAAGCTCCGAGTTGTTCCCGTATTCGCGAATTCTCGATTGTTAACACACGGACACTCGATATTCCCAGTGTTATGTATTTACGTTTTATCTTTACTATATTATACTGAATTACACGTAGTTTTTTTTATAACGAGTCAATTTGAGACAAATATAATAAATACCAGTGAACGATTTGCGGCAGTAAACGATATCGTATTATATATATATATATTAAATACTGCGTGTATAGTGGCGTAGTGCAAATGTACGGATGTATAGATACATCACAGTAACAGAAATATACTTGAATCGTCAGCATATACGAGGTGTTTCGTTATTAATCAGTGATGATTACGAATCTGAATATCACGTAGTGCATGTACAACAATACACTATTGAGTATTGACTATAATAATATTAAATTATTATTACAATATACTAATAAAAAGGACATGCATGGGAGTTTGCTCGTTTTCTAGTAAAAGTTTTGTATAGTAGTGACGTATAACGTATATAATAACGTATATTATATTCTTTTTACGCATAATCGCATAATGAGTATTAATTTAATTTAATTATTAGTTATAATTAATCAATTACGAGTAATAAATTTTTACTTTTATAGCTAGTCGATTTTATATTTTATATGATTGGTTGGTGTGGATGATATTTTTAAATACATTTTTAATGAACATAAATTCTTAAGTTATTATAGTATATCTTTATGTTTATAATATAAATAAAATATACATGTGTGTGTGTGTGTGTATAATATTATGTACCCATATTACTCATATATACGTTGCTATATATGATGAGCTTAAGGTAACATTACTATCGTGGTTAAAATGTATAAATTTATTTTTAATGAATCTTCAATAGAATAAATTACTGTCTTATTATAAAATATGACATCATTATTTGTTGTAATTAAATATTACCTAAATCACTTAAATATGCATTTGTAAATATTAATTTATAATATTATCACTTTTTTTTATTCCATATAATATTTTTTTCACAACTATTGCATTACTTTAAGTAGGTATCTGACAAATACTTAAGGATTCTCTTTTATTTAATTTATATTCCTTGACCCAATATTTCAATAAAGTTTTTATGTTATTGCATATATTATATTATTTATATTACACACTACACGTATTATATATATATTGTAGTTAAGCGTTTTTGATTTTAATTATCCGTTGGATAAAATAAATATTAATGGCTATATATGACTAGTGTCCTTCCAAAAAGTGTACTTTTTGTGAAAATATGCGATAACCTGATATTAATCTATTTTTTAAATCATTATATTTATAGTTTGAGACGCAACTATGAAAAAAGTCACGATGGAAAACAAATTACTTATGTAACTTTCTGAACTTTCTTCTTTTGGGCACAAATCATATGCACAGATGTGTGAATATCAAGTAGTATCACAATATGCCATTAACAATGATACGTGACTATACATATATCATTTGTATATTGTATTACATAAACCTCAATAAATAACGAATATAATTTTGAACTGAACCCCAGTGATAATAGTTTAGTCGGAAAACAACTAATTATTAATGTTGTATACAATATATGTTGACACATAACATTATAATAAACATATATAAGTTGATTGGACGTCTTTACCACCGAAAAATGAATCGCCCAGAAAAATATATTTCTTAGTTAATTATTAATTATAATTGTAAGCCTATAACTTACTGCACTCCGCACTACTCTTTGATTAATCTCATTCGAATTTAAGTGTTTCTTTGACCTATGAAGCAAGTATGCCAACAATTCCATACGATATACAAAATGAAAAATATGCGGAAAGTACCCGCGCTCTACGGTAAGTGTCGAGGGTAATTCGTTATTGAGTAAGTTAACTATGTAATATATAGGTTAAATTTGGATTCAACGATATAGCTTGTTTTACACATGAGGCAAAACGGCACACGATAGAAAGATAGATTTTAATCCCAAAATATTCCTAGCAGATTTTGGTAAGTCATAACTTGTAAGACTATAAGCAAGTACAGTAGTATCACAAATGCAGAGATTTGCCGAGTTTTCCCCGAGATTCGGGAACTGAGAAGATCGGATTTTCGCGAAATTATATTTATTTATTATTTTTATACTGCAGATCACCTATCACAATTATTTTTATAATTTATTCGGAACGCGTGTTGCCCCCGCCCGATGGAATGCAAATATCGTCCTATACACCACGGGTTCAGGTGGCTACAATCATATAATATAATATAATATATGAATATCGTGTATTATGCGCGAGTACGCGCGCACATGATAATAATATAATATTATTATATTATATTACACGCATTAGACGTAGGTACGCGATACTATTATTCGCACGGTCGACGCGACAACGGCGTCGATAATGTTATTATATTATTATTATTATTATTATTATTAATATATCCGACGCGTATTATGTACGATCATTATTATTATTATTATTATGCGCTGTGTATATTATAATAATATGTACGTACATGAATACACGATAGGTACGCCGTGCGCACGTCACGTAGGTATTCGTCGATGCATTTTGCGCCCGCGAGGTGCTATCCATCAATCGTTTTATTCATGATAAAATATTGAGTATTTTCAATTTTTCAATTTTTTCGCTCTGCCGCTTTCTTTCTATCACTCGCGCGCGCGTTCGATGGCGCCAAACCGTAGTCGATCCGACCGCGCCGTCGCTTCGACCCAGTCACTGGTGCCGGCCAATTGTCTGCCGCCGCGGGGCGCCTGTCTATAAATATATAATAATAATAATAATAATATCACATATCCTCGCGCTTCCGGGTGCCTACCTATATATAATAATAATTATATAAATAGACACTGCGTGTACGAATTTTTAGCGGATTTTCGAAACGCGGTCACCGCGTCCGTCGCACAGTACAAATATATTATGTAAATTATTATACTTAAAATATATATTTTTATTTACCGTCCGATCGAAATTAGGTATTATTTCTATCGTTATTATCATTAATAGCATAGTAGCGTTTTATAAAAGTATTTTTAGTTTTTTTTTTTTTTTTTGCATAGAAAAGTGTTTTGCTCTTAATTTTATGTATACGACTTGTACAAGTTACAATTGAAAACGTCGCATCTATATGCGTGATAAAATAAACACGGACTTCAAAACTTCGAATTATAAAATGTTACTGGGTATGATTATTGATGATACTGTTTTATATGAATTAAATATAAAATCAAATTATCGATGTATTTAAGCTTTATTTTTAACTTACTAATTTTAAAAACGCGATATTGTTAGATACTAAAAATGATATCAATCACCAAATATGTGCTATACATTAAAGCCTATACAATTATTAAATATGCATTTAAATTTTAAAAACAATATAAAGTCAGAAAACGTGTTCTTAAACTATTTGTTTCGAAAAATAAGAAAAAAAATACGTTATAAAAACTATCGATATTTCATCTAGAAAAATTATAATTCATCGTGCACGAGTAAGACAATCAAACAAAACGAACATAATGGTTGTGATGATGTTCGTCGATAAGCGTTTTTCCTTCCGACGTTCCAGGAGTATGCCACTGCGTTATATAATATAATATATACAGTAGTCTTACACATTATAATAATACGTGCCACTGCGTCAGTTCAGACGAAACGTTTATTATATTTTGCACCACAATAATAAATAATAATCCTTCATCCGTTATCTGACATTTTAAATTTAACATAATTCATATTTTTCTCACTGTATAAACACATTATGTTTTATTAATATACAATAATTATACAACCACTTGTTTCTAATTATGAGAACTTCATAATATTTATGATGTATTAATTTACATTTTGTATAATTTTTACACCTATAATACATCTCGTCTAACTCATTTTTGTACTATATATTATTATAGAGTATAGAAACATAGTCTGTAATACATATATTATAATAGATATTTATAATGTTTAATTTTTTTCGATATTAAGTTGTTATGTACGCGATAAAATAAATTAACATTATTGATGGGACGTAGGTAATAATATTATTAAGTTATAATTATATATCATAATATAATTGTGATTTAAAGTTTAAATTTATTTTTCTATAGTAATGACTAAAATATTACCTACATACGTTTCTATTTTGGACTATAGGTAACAGATATGAATGATTTTAAAATTATAATTTGGCTCTTTTACGCAAGGACAAGAGGTAACTTCGATATTTTAAAAATTAGCTACATCGATTAATTTAGAAAATGATTCAACTAGGAAAAACAACTGAATAAATAATAAATAAATAAAAATGTAGGCATTATTGAGAGTATTATACCTAATAAATATAACAACAATTGTCTTGCGTTTTGCGATTCAATTTTAAATTGTATTAAATACATATGAAAGTTATATGTCCATTAAGTATAATATGTATAAATCATAGTGTTGGATAGATTTAAGTTTAACTTTGTCAGTATAATAAATGTATGAATCCATACAGAATAAAAAAAAAGTTTTATATTGCAGTTTTCTGTATAAGTCAGCTACAAACTATAAATTGTTGAATTATCTTCACTCTAGTTCCTGAAAAAAAATTATCAATTAAATATATTGTTCAACTTTTGTAACAGATGGCCTAATTAAGAAATTATGTTAAAAAAAAATAATAAAATAATGTATTGCTTTTATTGGAACTATTTCAAAATTAAAATATTGAGAAACAAGATTGTCATAGCAATATTATACAAGCTTATTTACAGCGTTTACATGGCGTGTGATGACTGAAGTCTCAGTTTTGTATAGTGATAGCAGAAATTAATATTTAATTCCTATTTATAAAAAGTTATTGCATTAATCTATTATATAGATATAATATGTTTAAATAACAAATTGACAAATTGAGCATTTTAATTATATAGTATACTCTAAGAGGGTTCATGTAATTTGGCCCGATTTCGTCATTTGCAGACATTTATATAGATAAGTCATAAGTATATTATACATTATACTCACCTAAATTATACTATATCCGCGTACTCAGTCTGACATCATTGTTATGCTGCGTTTATATATATTTTCGCATAAATAACAACAATATGTCGCGATAGTAAAATTCATACATCGTACTTTATATTATTATAATCGATAATTTTATACGCTGTCCATAATTCCAAACTGGCAGTTGAGCTGGCGCATGATCGAGTCGCGGCCTGTATAGGGAAAACGCCAATTATATTATAATATAAAACCCGTACCCATTATTCCTGCTGCCCATAAAATAAACGCGAAATAAATTATTTATGTTATAATTTAAATGTTTCTGTCGGTTCAGTTGGATGCAGTTAGGTACATGTTATATGTCGTTGTTTATATATACATATATATATATTATCATCGTACATACAGTACTCATACATACGAGTATATTATATTTTATGTAATACCTACACGAATTCCACGAGTAAGGTACAGTACTACAACAGTGAGTAGGTAATCAGTGTTTTACACGTATATTTAATAATATTTATATATAATATTGCTATCGCAGCGTATTTTATTGTATAATATAGCCAATTCCTGAACTCCTGCGATGCGACTATATTATATACATTATATCGTCGTAATATATAACAATATCGCGTTCGTTATAAATGAAAACGTTTTCCTTAAAGGAAAGCAATACATAATATTTAACGTACATAGAGCGGTGCAGATATAGTACATATAGTTATTTATAGTTATTTATAAGAATACTTATATACAAGAGAAAAAAAAAACATTAAGGGCCGGGTTAGTGTCCGCGACGACGAGTCGGATACCGATCGCCGGGCCGTTGCACAATATGTATGCAACAAGTACAAGATCGAGTTTAATGATGTCTAAAATAAGAAAACCGATATTGTCGACCGACATATACCTATATAAAATATAATATGCGCGCGTGTATCGTCCATACGACCGTAGTCATAATAACGCGTATACACTGTGTACGTTGCGCGCAGAGATTTTATTTTCCTAATAATTCGTTTATAGTTGGAAAATATTTTATATACCTACACATACACGTGCGTAGCTAACTCTATCGTTGAAATATATTATATTATTGTCGTGGCGGCGCAGGTACATTATGATAGTTATATTGCGTCGGCGGCAGCGTATGTATACTGCATTATATACTATTATTATTATTATTATTATTATTATTAATAATAATATTATTCTATATATCACGTATAGATAGGTATATATGTAATAATACGCGTATAATAGGTACACGCGCGCGTTCGCAAACGTTCGTTCGTCGAGATTTTTCGAATAGAATAATATTATAAGCACATACTGCATTCTTTTTGCGCGCATAGCGGCAGAGAACTCGTTATTCCCGACTATTTGTTCTGTCCAGCACAGTAGATATTATTTTCTATATTGAAACGCGCATTCTTCGCCGCGAATCTCATCCACAACCGACTGTTGCGGTAATACCGCGCACGTTTCGTCCGAGAGTCATATTATGGGTACACGCGTGTATAATATTATTACAGGTATATAATATGTTTTTACGAGTACGGTTACGAAATAACAATATTATTAAATCGTCGTCGATTCGATTCCGAGACTAGCGGAAAACCCGTGATTAACACTGTTCATTAGGCACATCTCCCACGCGAACGATGTCGTTTCTGCCTATATATGTCTTTAGTCGCCGACACTGGCGCGAACCGCGAATTCCGACGAAATTATACGGAGACAGCAGAGACACGTGTCAGTTGCTACTTGTATACAGGACGGGGGGTTTTTACTACTGATTTTCAAAGTTAAATTATGAAATAAAAATCGAACGAAAATTAATTATTCATATATTGCCATTTATTTTTTGAAAATTATTTCTTCAATATGACCACCATATTAAGCATTCTTCTGGTACGTTTTCCACTTCATGCGGTACTGTATCACTTCTAAAGGTGTATCGGTAGTTGCTTCTTGAATATTGTTTTTTAGTTCTTCAACGTTTCGAGGTCTCTATATGTAAAGACTTTACATTTTGAATACCTTATTACCTCTTGCAAAAAGGAAAAACGGAGATTATTGATCGTCATAAGTAGTGTCGTCGCGCTATTTTTGTCTTAATGTATTATGTGTATATCGCAGGTCGTTGACGCGTCGCGAGCTTCCGGACATTTATTATACGAAGACTTTGCTCGCACAAACATCAAATCCGCTCGGAGTCGCGTACTTTCATTTACACGATCATCGCGTACTCGTATATGTAAATTATTATAAATGCATCACGCGGATAATAGCAGTGCTAATAATCGGACAACTAGTCTGCGGTTCCCGCTGCAGTCCTTCTCTCTCTCGGAGACGCGCACGACGCTCGGTGGCGCCAACACGTGAGGTTGTTGGCTCCTCTGGGCGCGCGCGCGAACGGGCACACATAATAATATAATTTGCTTGTCCGGCAATACATAATAATATTATACGAGAACGCAGAAATAAATACACTACCGCGCTGGGCAGTGACGAGAGGAGAAAATACGGCGAGGAAAAAAGTCGAAATGAAAAAAAAAAAACACGCGCGCATGTACAGTTATATTACGCGTACGTATCATATTATATATTATATTATATAGGACGTCGGCTGTACCTGTATATACTACATATCTGTGGTTTTAAGCGATATACGACGTAATTATACACCTCGACGCGACGGAAGGCCGAAAACGGTAATAACAATAATCATAATAATAATAATAATACGGTGCGCGTGTGTGTGTGTGTGTGCAGCATCACGGCACGGTAGTCGTAAAAATATCTTAACGCGATCGGAATGGCGAGACGCGTTGCGCGGAAATCCGCTGTGTGATGGTAACATCCGCATGGTCGTTGAGTTTTCCACGGCGTTATTAGCGTTTACCTATATGGTTCTTATATACCTACTGACAACTAATTTAATGTGCACGACTGTTTTGAAATGCTTGCAGTTAATCGCGAAGTGTTTTTTTTTACACTTATATATCTCGTGAATCTACCTTAGCTGCACCCACTTAAACACTAAACTTTCTGGTCGTTGGTATTATAATATTAAATCATATAAAACATCAAAATCTAGTTTGTTTTGATTTAAGGTAGGTACGTTCAATTCTAAGAAATTAGAGGTAGGTTTCACTGCTAAAATTTGACTTAATTAGATAATTATTTATATAATTATATAGAAAGATAAATTATTTGCTATTCGTAGAAAAAAAATATAAGTTTTCACGTGGGTTTTTTTAAACGAAAAATGTTATTTATATAATTTGTATATACCTATTTACTATAAACACGATAAGTACCTAATCTGTATACAGAAAATACACGAACAGAATGCATCCAGAGGGCTTGGCGAATGGAGTACCCCGTGTCCATCATCACTACTTCAAATGTATTACGTCGTTGTTAAAAGTTTAAAATATATAATTTCTCGGTATTATTGGTCAACACTTTTTACTATGTTAAAAAAAAAATAATAACGTCATGTACAATTAAAATATTGTTAAGTATCGAATAATGTTAGTATTTTTTATGACATGATAAATTTATTTTCAATTAGACAAGCGGCTAAAATAGTTTTAATTATCACAATAAATTATACTTTATCCTATTCCCACGACTCGTTATATGATTTACGTTCTTAAAAGTTGAAAAATATACGAGTAAAATCTTAAATTGTGCAACGTCTGCAGTTGAACGAAAGGCACATATATATTAAATTATTGCCTGTAGTTTCAGGACGACAAATAAACGCGATGTATAATAAATTATTATATGTATAATGGAGCGTTAATGTTGCAGCTCCATATAATAATATATCACATGCGTGTTTTCGAAATTCTATAAATAGTGTATATAATAACAACGAAAAAAAGCTCAAAATCGAATGAAATTTTTTCAGCCGTATAGTTCACACACTCAATTTACAATTCTGGGCACGTAATCCGCTGCTTGCTAAACCGTCGCTGGTAATACAAGTGGTGGAGGTGGCCGACATTTTATCTACAGGGTGGTGTATGTATAATATAGTATTATGTATACTGATACAATTTATACAAAACTTGCCTCAGCAGTCAGCACGTACTTGGAATATTGCCGCGTAAGTTTTCCCACCAAAACGACTTTTGCATTTTTTTTCACAAATATTCAGTACGCGCTTGATGTTGGTTGTCTGCAATGTATGTATGATTTTGACGTGTGGAAGTATGTATAGGTATTACAGGTAAAAGTACTTTGAATTCGTTAACGAGAAATGATTTTATAATAAGAGAACTATATATACAACAGCTAATAGTGTATTAGTATATTATAAGGCTTATTATGGTTGTTTAGATAAATTCATATTATTAATAGTATTATTTTATTAATTATATTATACGTATTAAATATTTGGAAAAATACATTTTTAGCTACGTTTCACTGAGAAATGTATCTATGTGTCATCTTATGATTACGCTGCACGGAAAGTGCACAATAATATCATTTATAATAATAAATAACAATATTTCGTATATTGTAGGCGTCTATTGTAAAACATAATAGCTAATAATAATACATAGTACGGCAAATGCGCTACAATACGGATGTATCGAGTCTATTCCGTTTCGAACTTAGTCGAACGCAATACGCATAAACAGTTCAGCGGTTAAAGCAGCTATATATATATAATATATAATATTGTATATACACACCTATACACGTTTTATATATTATTATTATTATTATAAGCACACTGTTGTTTTTTTTTTTTTTAAACTGCGTATAAAAATAAAAAACAATTAATTCACGTTGAGGGTAGGTAGGGCGCGTATAATATTCGCCAATTGTTTGCGGAGAACAAAGCGAGCCAATAAAGCACCGCGCGTACAACATTATAATATAAACAAGTTTTTGTATGCAAATATAATGTCTATAGTATATACTGTATAAATGTTTGTAACTTGTAAGTATCGGCATAATAGGTAAGTATATAGACAGTATCGCGGTACATATAATATAACATAATATGTCGTTTATGGGTATCCTATATTATAATATACAACCTACTATCGGACGCCATGGTAAACGTGCGAGTAAAACACACGATTCGACTATATAATATGGTGTGTGTGTGTATGAATTGATCTTTTGTTGATAAATAAACATTATGCTATTTATGATAATGCGATCAGACGTAATATATGTGAGCTACATTTTTTATGTAAATGCGTGTGTATGAAATTCTCGCCGACTGCAGCTCAATATTATGTATATATACGATATATAACACAGCGATATGCGCTCTCGATTAATCTGTTATTATGTACGCGATTCGAAATTCGATTAAGAGTTGTGCACTCGGCCACTGCAGACGGTTTTCGTAGGCTTAAAGACGAACACTATCTTATTCACGCGTATCATGCGAAATATACGCTCGTCGACGAAAACGCGCACCAAAACGTTATTGCAGTATACTTACATGTCGTGTACATTATATTCGATTGGCATTTTGCAATAAAAGTACAAACGGTCCATATAATATGCAAGTTACCTGCAGCGGCCTGCTGGTGTTGAGTATTGTAATTTTTCGTTTTGCGTCAGTATCGGAACTATGGACCTGACTGTTACTTAAAATCAATATACGAATAATCAAAGAAAAAAGCTTCTTTATACTTCTTACCTGTAATAGTATGATGGTACATATTATAAGTATATGTATTGACATATTATAGGTATTGTATTATTATATTTAGGTATTTACCCGAGAAATGTGTGATCAGTAATAACGATTTTGTATTTTTATCTATAATTTAGTGACAGAGAATAAAAGGTGTATTAATAAACTGATTTTGAGAACGACTTACGACTACAGTCTCTACTCCCTTGCGATGCACAAAGCGTTATAGATTATAATATTTAGTGCATCGTTTTAACATTATGACGTAGCTCGATGACATAATCTATAACAAAAACCAATCTTATTGCCCTTAAAATAGGTACTGATGAGTATCCCTAGTCCAGGGAATGGATTTTAATGTAATAATAAAAAAAATAATAATAGGTTTAGTGTAGGTATACATCATATTAGCTATATCACCGACATCCAATAATAATATTCTTTGGGATTTTTTTTTTTTTATATAGGACCTTATTATAGGTATTTCTAATTATTTCACATTTTTAGTCTATTATTTTTTCCGAATACATATGCACAATTTGTCTAGCTCAATTTTCTATGTGACCTTGTGCTTCTTCAAAAATACATAACATAAGGCCATCTGATAAGGGCATATTTCTGGCTTACAATTTTTTACCATAATATGAACAAAAAAATAAAAAACAACAAAAAATGTTAGCAATTATTTTTGAGATATTTCCAATCAAATTATTAACCATTTATATTTTGAAGGAAACGTAAAATATTTTTATTATTGTTGAAAATCGACAAAAAATTCGAAATAAATCAAAAATTACAAAAAAATATATTAAATATATTTACAAAATATGTATTATTAATTAACCAAATATGTAAAAACTAAAAATATCTAAAAAATTGTGTTTATTGGAGTAAGAATAATTTAAATAATACACATTTTTATTCAGATTAAAAATTTCTCATTCCTATAAAAATTTAATATGTTTTTACAATAAATTCTGTTCCCTTAAATAATTAAATTGTATTTGTATATATTTTAAGAGAATAGGTAACAAAAAAAATAATAATTTTGTCATAGGATTTTATTCAAAATGATTTTTTTTATAAATATTTATATCTAATTTGACTTTTATACTATTTTACTATTGGTAATTTGTTAATTATCTTTATAAAACATCACTTTTCATTCATTAAAAATAATAAAAATAAAAAAAATAAAAAATATACTATTATCAACACACTATAAAGGCACATAAATATGATCATCATTAATATAGACCTGTTATGTAATGATTGGTTTTAGAGTCAACCAAATGCCATTTTTTGGTTTTACAATCATTCCTTTTGCTAAAATTTGTATTGGGTTTTCAGTTTTGCTGCATGGCAAAAGTTCAAAGTTAGAAATTATTTCTGATAAACCTAATTTTAATTCCATTTCAGCCAAACGTTTTCCTGTAAATCAACATTTTATTCGTTATTTTAACTAATCAAATGTTGATATTAATTTATTTGAGTATAATACGAGTAATATATTTAATATATACTATATTATATATACAGAGAGAGAGAAAGAGAGGTGGATACCTATACAAAAACGAGGTCCATCACCGAAAAATAATTCAGTGCCATTAGGCCGTTTTGATTTTTCCTCAGGAGAAAATCTTTCAGGATCGAAAACGTCTGGGTTAGGATAATACTTGGGATCGTGATGAAAGCTATAAATTGGTATTATTATCTTTTGTCCTTTTTCAATAACTAGTGACTGGTCGGGTACTTGGTAAGCCTTAGTCGCTTCTCTAAATAGAACAATAACTCCACTGTGTTTGCGCATTGTTTCTAAAACAGTTCACATATTATTTTAAACACAGTATAAGTTATATACGATTTAATTTAAATGCAGACATACAGTCAAACCAAGAGTAAACATCAAATATGAAGTAAAAATCTGTGGGTAATATTTTTCAGCTTACACCTGAATAATATCACCTGTATAATCATGGATAATACATTTTATAAACGACAACAACTTTTAAACAAATCAGCTGAATTTCAGGTGGAGATCAAATAGTTTTTTTTTACCTAGAAACATTTTTCCACAGTGGTTTTAGGTATTTGTTATAATTATTAATTTGTTATTTGTACATAATTGTTTTCACTACTACTATTGTTATATAAAATGATTTATATTATTATTTAGAATTTAGATGTAAGTAGAGTCGTAGAGAGAAAAATATATTAGAATGTGCGTTAATTAACACAAAAGCGACAATGAAGGTCGGAGCTAGTGTCGGAAAGGCTCATTCGTAAAGGCCTTTGGAGCATTATTTTTAGGGGCCCAATACTGAAAACTACAAAGGTATTAAAAAATTATCTATTATAATTTTTTCATTGTTATATAATTAATCAATTTTAAATACATTTTAGATGTTGAGTGGATAGATTAAATTTTGAAATTTTGAATTTCTAATGATATCTTGTGCTTTATTACTTTTATTTATTATTATTTTTTGTGTGCTATCTTTTAGGAGCAGTAAAAATACTTAGTATTGATGTGATATCTTATAAAAATAAAATGATTAAAATAAGAGAGTGCCATAAAATACCCCGAGAATTGTGTCCTCTTCCTATCGTGTACAAATCCTGGATCCGCACCTACTGCATTTCCACAGTTATTTTTTACCAAAACGAATGTATAACAAAACTACATAAACGAACTATAACGTGGTCGTGGTTTTGTATTCAATCGTTTTCTAGTATTGTTGAATATTTACCCAATAAAACCATATCGGCGTAATGTAGATTCGCCAAGTAATTGTGATTGAACTCTCCGCCATGCTTTTCTCTTGTCTCGAAAATATGCTGACGCAGTTTGTCTTGGATTGGTTTATTCAACGCCAGTTCATAAAAACAAAAAGCTAACGTATCGGATACAGGTTCAGCACCGGCAACAAGCAGTAAAATCGCATTTGCAATAATGTCCATTTCTGTAAATTTTTCTGCAAAAATAAACAATAAAATAAATAATTGAGTAAACAATTATTATTATCTATAAACCGTAATTAAGTAATATTTTTTACCTTCAGGGAATGAATCGTTATTCAACACAAGCTCTTTTCTAGCTTGCATCAATGTTTGTGCCACATCGTTCCTGTTTACGTTATTAATTTCCCTATATGTAATGACTTCTTTAAATGTTGAATTAAAAAATTCGATTACTTCCGGTAAAAATTGTTGAATTCGCAACATATTTGGAATTTTTGGCGAAATCATGCCCAACATGGTGACGATGAGCTGCCTATATGTCGTTTTGAATAATTGTCGTCCATATTTCCGAAATTCACTGTCTTCGTCTGTCATACTACCTAATTTCAAACCGAAACCACATGTCCCAATGACATCGGTGACGTATTTCCCCAACAAATCGTGTATCTCAATTTCATCGCTCATATTCGATTTTTTACTAATATAATTTAATAGCTCTTCGCTACAGGCTTTGACTTGGTTGTACATCAACTTGAGTTTACCGGACGTGAACCCAGGGCTAAGCTTTTGTCGCATTATCTTCCATCTCTGTCCGTTCATGAAAAACAGACTATTTGACATAAGGTTGATTGACGGATCCAAATAGAAACCATGGTCGGTGAAACTCGCAAAGTCTTTGATGAGCATTGAATTGATCAATTCTGGATCTAGAATCATTAAGTATGGCGTCCTCATTTGATAAAATCCACAAATTTTTTCATTCGGAAACTGTTTATAAATTCTATCGTACGCTGCTGCTTGGTTTTCAAGCCCTAATAGTGATTTTGCTAAATTCCCAAATAACGGCATGGGCTTCATATGCGGAACTTTCGCTTTTTGCCATTTGTCGTATGTGGAAGTTGAAAAATAATACAGAAGTAAGACAGTCACAGACGAACTTATTAAAGTAAAATAATCAAACAAATAGTGTAAAATAATCGAAATCATCGTTAAAATGCAGATACTATTACACGAGGTTCTTTACACACAGGTACTGAACTACTGCGTACAAAATTCATTAAACACTATAAATATAATAACTATATACGCACCTAATTACATACACATTTAAAATATTAGATTACACAAATTTATCTATATAATTGACTGATTTAAATTGTTAACTTCATATTTGAAGTACTCTCAGCACTCGCTGATAAAAAAACAATCATAATGATGTCATATTTATAAAATACGTTCAAGTTTTTGTCTTCATTATTATCATACTTACCAAAATACGTTAGTATTGACTTGTATCAATTAATAATAACATTAAAACATATAATATTATATAATATATATGCTTTAATGTTGTGAACAATTACTTCAAGCTTCCGTATTACTCGCCTACTAATTGAAAAACAAATCACTCCTTATACAGTAGTTAGTAATACCTATAAATATTAAAACAAATTATGAAACATGTTAAAAAACTTGATTTAAAATAAGAATCGTTATTCGTTTACAATGATTTATCAAATAATTTAAATTTAAAACATTCATAATAGGCTGTCGAATTGCTACAAATTATAAATATAATTAAGAAGCATATTGTTTCCCAATAACCGCGAATCTTTGAACTCGCCGACATGAATTGTGATATGCAGGTATATAATTAAATTGATTGATTACATAATGCCTTGTCATAAGTGTTGATCATTACATAGGCGACTTTTGACTGCAGCTCCTCTTTGAATAGGAAAATTCATCTAGTTGGTACTTTTGGGGGGGGGGGGGGGTTAAAAGTAAAATTTTCAAATAGTTTTCAAAAAAATCGAGAAAAACAAAAAAAAAGTGACAGAAAAATGGCAATTTTACGAAAAACCACTTTTCGACAAAATCGATTTTTTGATTTTGCTGTAACTCAAAAACGAATCATTGTAAATACATGAAATTTTCACCAAATGTTTATATTATGGTTATCTCTCTACAGTTAAAATTTCAAAATATTTTGACCATTTTTAAGCTACTTATAGACAATTGAAATTTTCGCCTTTTCTAAGTTTTTTTTCTTCAAATGCCGATAAAAAATTTTTGGGTGGCCAGAAAATTTTGAAAATTTAATACAAGGTTTCTTATAAGTTATTCTTAAAGTGATAAAAAAAATCCGAAATCTTTAGTCACAATTTTTTTTTATAAGTGCTTAAAGTTCGAATTTATACGAAATATATCAAAATTGTGAAAATTAGCAAGTAATTTTGTGGTTGAAAAATCGTAAAAATTTTTTATTTTATAACTAAGATTTGAAAATTTGGTACAAGGTTCTCCATACATTTTTCTTCAACTATCTGCAAAAAAAATTCTACCGGACTAAGAAAAAAATTTTTATGAGTGATTGAAATTTAAAATTTTACAAAACCGCGTTAAATAACGGTTTAGCCTCAAACGATTTTTGATATTTGTTGTTATTCAAATACTATAAGTCGTAAATATTTGAAAATTTTACCAGTTATTTAGGTTGCCATTTTATTTACGTGATTTGATTTTCAAAATATTTTGACTTTTTTTTGAGCTATTTATAGGCATTTTAAATAATCTATTTTTTTATGTTTTTTTTTATAAATGTTGATAAAAAAAATTTAGTTGGGACAAATTACTTGAAAATTTAATTGAAGGGTCCACATAACTTGTTCTAACTCTCATTCAAAAATTATAAAAATTCATAGGCACAATTTTTTTCTATTAGCATTTGAAGTTCAAATATTGACAAAAATTCGTCAAATTCATGAATATTTTTAACTATTTGGTAGTTAAAAATTTATTAATATTTTTCTATCAAAAGCTAAGAATTGAAAATTTAATACTATGCTGTCCATATGTTAAGCTTGGAATAATTATAAAAAAGTTTGAGGATTAATCAACTTAAAATATTTTACGAGTGTTTAAAGTTTTAATTTTAATTTGAAATCAAAAATACACGTGTAAAATAACGTTATACTACTAAATAATTTTCGATTTTTGTTATTTTTAAAAAATTACCAAACATAGGATCTTGAAAATTTTACTTAAATGTTTGAATTTGTTTCAAAATAGAATGTATGACAATATTTAAATATAATATATCCTAGACTGACTAATCATCTCCGTTCAGAATCGTTTTTCGTATACAATGATATCTATATCATTGCATTCAAATTTAACCTATCCTAGTCCGTGGTCCACCCCACCCCCTAATGTACAGCAGAGCGATACTCACTTACCCGCTTTTTTAATACTAAAATTAAAAGAGTAAGTTTACCATAAATCTAGAATAATTTTTATATTTTTTTGAAGTAAGAATTTTAACAAATTTTGTTAAAATTGAGAAATTTATTTTGTACCTAGTTAAAAATGTATACATTTACGTACATTACCCCGGCCCCCCTCATTGTAAAATTTTCAATGAGGGGGGCCGGGGTAATGTACGTATAACATTTTTAGTATTCATACGTAAGTTTTTTGTTTATCATGATGTAGGTATTATTGAATTCAAATAAATCGAATACATCCATTTTAACGATCCATTTAATACCTACAAACTGTACGCGGAGCGGTACCTATTTGCCCACTTTTATTTTTTAACATTTGACTAAAATCTATTTTTCTATGTAAATTGTATATTTTATAAATGTATTATCATAATAATTGAAAAATAAAATAGAATTTAAATATTTATATAAATAATATTTGGTTGTAAAATTTACCTCAGAAAACTATGTGGTACAGTATTGGTTAAATTTAAAATTTATCTATTGAAATTATTTTTTATAAATTTATTTGTTAAACATATTATTTTGTTTGAAATCTATAAGCCAGAATTGTATAATATTAATATACACTCCGTGCCGCACGATCGCCAACTATTTCGTACGTGTGCCAATATTCAATACGCAACACGTAACTGAATAATATCTGCGCGTATAAACCATATATACACGGAACTAAATGTATATTATTCACACTAATTAAAAAGTATTTAGTTCAGTGGGTGTATGCAGTTCAATTAGTAGTAGTAGTCGTCGGGAATGCCGGACAATCACTGATGAGTTACGTACTTACGTGGGTGTGAACTGTGTGTGCAATGTGCATGTATATGTATTATAGGACATGGGTTGTATGTTCTTATAATCTCATATAATCTATAAACACGGGAACAACGGTATATTTGTATGCGCGTTGATGTACATTAATTAATATCTAATACATTATGGGCTGAATATTATTTATGTACTTGCGGATAATACTTTATCAATACTTTATTATCAATGAATTTAAGATGTGCTTACCATACTTAAAGTATTACACCGTTTTAACACAGATTATTCTGTGGTTTTAACATGATTTTTTTTTTTATAAATAATTCCGAATATCTATTAGAAGATGCATTATTACATACATTTATGTATCGTAATGCTCATGGTATTAAAGACAGTTTAAGTTTTTTTTCTGGACAGAACAAAAAGAACAGTTTAATGACGGAAGAAAATAGTTCGCACGATGATGGTAAATAATATAGATGTGCGAGAGGCAGCACACGAAGCCGGCGGACGAGTGTACGTGTGTATGTGTGTAGTGTGTGTGCGCGCAACGACGACGGCCAACACGCAACTCGTCGTACGTGAATACTTAGTCGATTTCGATAACCCTGTAGGATGTGAAGAGGGGACTGTATAATATTAAGGTTGATTCAAATAAATGTATTTAACTACAAGATCGGTGTTGAGTGCGAAGTCCCTAAGATGTCAATAACAATATTTAGTGGTATAGAAAATATAATAATACATTTTTTGACGTTCCACAGTTAATTAAATAATATATTATAACTAATGTTAGTCAATTGTGCCTATGTATTTTTATAATTTTTTGAATGAGAGTTAGAACAAGTTATGTGGACCCTTCAATTAAATTTTCAAGTAATTTGTCCTAGCTAATTTTTTTTTATCAACATTTATAAAAAAAAAAAAAATAAAAAAAAAATTGAAAATTTCAATTGTCTATAAATAGCTCAAAAAAAGTCAAAATATTTTGAAAATCAAATCACGTAAATAAAATGGCAACCTAAATAACTGGTAAAATTTTCAAATATTTACGACTTATAGTATTTGAATAACAACAAATATCAAAAATCGTTTGAGGCTAAACCGTTATTTAACGCGGTTTTGTAAAAATTTAAATTTCAATCACTCATAAAAATTTTTTGTCTTAGTCCGGTAGAGTTTTTTTTTGCAGATAGTTGAATAAAAAATTTATGGAGAACCTTGTCCAAATTTTCAAATTTTAGTTATAAAATAAAAATTTTTACGATTTTTCAACCACAAAATTACTTGTTAATTTTCGCAATTTTTACATATTTCGTATAAATTCGAACTTTAAGCACTTATAAAAAAAAATTGTGACTAAAGATTTCGGATTTTTTTTTATCACTTTAAAAACAACTTATAAGAAACCTTGTATTAAATTTTCAAAATTTTCTGGCCACCCAAAAAATTTTTATCGGCATTTGAAGAAAAAAATTTAAATTTTCAATTATCTATAAATAGCTCAAAAAAAGTTAAAATTCTTTGAAAATTTAACTGTGTATGGAGAACGCTAATATAAACATTTTGTGAAATTTCAAGTGTTTACATCGATTAGTTTTTGAGTTATAGCAAAATAAAAAATTCGATTTTGTCGAAAACTGGTTTTGCGTAAAAATTTCCGTTTTTCTGTCATTTTTTTTTTTGTTTTTCTCGATTTTTTTGAAAACTCTTGGAAAATGTTTACTTTTCACGTCTATAATGCACCAAAGATATCCATTTTTCCATCGGAAACCACCCTCAAAGTTTGAAATTTAAGTATTATTTCGACTAGTTATGCTGTACACAGACACAAAAAAAAAAATCACACATCATTGTAAAATCAATACATTCATCACTTCAGAATCTAAAATTATATTGAGTAATTTATTTTGAATTATAAAATTATATAAATTATTTTAGAATTTAATGATTTTACCTGTCTATATTTAATGAATGCCTCATATAATAATAAAATGTATAGAAAAAAGTGTCAAAAAAGGAAGAAAGTAAATAACTTTAATAACAGCTTTATGTTAATATACGTTAAAAGTTTTATGTGTGGGGATTCAGATGTTCCGCGGATTTGCGGTTTCGCGTGCCAGTTGTAGGTATAATATAGTATAATGACAATCATCGTTTCAAGGATACGCTACCGTTGTTCGACGACGGAACGTCAACTTCCGGACGATATTATACGCTCGTATCAGCTAGCTACACACACACACACACATATATATATATATTATATAGTGCATACGTATGGTTTCCTTGCCATACCATGCACGCGATGATGATGTGTATATAATGTTCTGTACGCAAACGCATTATATGGGTATATCTATAACTGCAGCAATACAGTACACACGAATTATATATATAAAAAAAATAATAACGTTCGCCCGGACGAAATCCACAAAACGTAACAGTCGTTGAACCAAATGTATGACCTGCCAAGGTTATTGGCTCTGCATTCATCTGCGTGTATATCCTTTCCTCATTCCTCGAGCCCGGTATACCAAGGCCGCGGCCTGCGAGTGCTGCGACGACTGTAGTACATGTACAATACAATATATATAGGTACTATCGAACGATGAGTATTAGGTATGTATACCTAGGCGACCACCTCGAACAGCCGTCTTTTATTTATCTATATATATCGTCGTCAAAAGCGCGCACCTCAATTGCCCCTGCTAAAGTATTTTTTCATTTTTATTTTTTTCTATTTAGCTTTCCGACCTCCGCCGGCCCGCGCCACACACCGTGAACGACATCGCCGACGGTCGACCGGCGACGGCAAAAAAAAAAAAAAAAAAAATGAAAAAAAAATACACTCCGGCAGCGAACGATTAAATGACCATAAAAAAAAAAAAAAAGAAAAAAAAGTCCTACCGGTTTGAGATTCTCGCGGGATTTTTTTTCCTTGCTCTCGCGCGCTGCCGATTGTTTAATTTTTCCAGCGCCGCGCCGACGCGGATAGTTAAATTCCGTGATTGTTTTTCACATGATATTATTATATTATAGCTATTCTTGTATGCGTTACATACCCATTGTGTTAATAACCGACGCGCGCAAACGCGCGTTGCAAATAACTTCGCACAGATCCGCCGGCCAGATAAACACACTCGTACGGATACCTCCTACGTATACCTATTATACGTCCTCTCCTATGTACGTATATCTGTGTATATATACGCACAAAAGCGCACTAATATATTTGTATGTTAATAATTGTACACACTCTGTATTGCAGCGGCTGCGGTGGTAGTGGTGGTGTTAAGGTAGGTACCTAATAATATTTTATAGTATAAAACTTATAGAATTGCATCGGTATAAGCTATACATAGTGTATAGGGTATGGCTTCGCCCGTTAATGTATATAAATAAATATATATTATGTGTAAAAGATCGTTGTCGGCGATATGGCTAAAATAATAGTGATAATAATACAAAAGCCTGGAGGAAAAGATAGTTACTTGAACTTACTGCGGATGATGATGGTGCTGCAGCAGTGTGTATATTATATAATATATTTATATAATATATACTGATAAACACATGATATTTATTTACAAAATTACAACCCGATAACCAGTAAATCACATGACATGTATTATGATGATGCACATAAGACGAGACTACGTAAAATCCTAGTCGGATAGAAACCTTTTCCTATTAATGTAGGTATACATTATTTCTATTGCTGTCGACGAGTGGTGGAAGTGGACGGTGACAACAGAAATTATTAAAAATCTACTAATGTCAAATAGTAACGTTATTATTAATACCCTAGCAATTATTTAATTTATATTGTATTATTATATCACTGAAAAAAATAATTAAAAAGAGAGAGTTGTTGAACATAATTATATTTTTAAAATGTAATATTACTGATTCATATTAATGCGTCGCTGCCAGGTAATATACAATATTATTATAATATGAATTTAAAATGTCACATTTTCAGTAATTATCTCGGGTTTTCAAAAGTATAATTAACATACTTTTAAGATAAGTGTGTATACTAGTATGAGAAAAAGACGAAATTATAATTTTTTACACGCGATCAAACGATTATATTGTCTATAATAATTTATTGACCATTTAATATTATACGTGCATCATTCATAAATTGATATTATATATTATTAAGTTGGACGCGATTACTGAATCGGCAAAGAGTGAATATATTTTACCAAAAGAACTCATGATAGAAATGTTGAAAAAAAAATTGAAGCATGTCTATTTTTGTGTGCAATGTAAATGAGGAAAATAAATAGTAAATACACACTCTTTGATGATTTGCCGATATATTATGCGTAAATTTTTTCAAGCGTTTGAATATTTTACGATATTTGTAACTTTATACATACATATAAACCACACCAATTTATATTCTTATTATATATTATATATAATGTTAGACGTTTAATTTTAAATCGATAAATTATAATAAATTATTTATAAGTAGGTACATATACTTATAATAAAATAATAAAATAAATTCTAGTCAGTTTTAACGTTATGTATTGTTAACAGACAACAGTCAACAGGCAATAAGTGCATCACACTTGTACAAGACGTGTTCTATGTACAATATTCTATAGTCATTTTGATACAATATAAATTTTGTGAATTACCTATGTGGTTGCCTATTTCCACAAAACGATATAAGATGATCTTATATTAATTTTATAAATTTATTTGTGGTGTAAGAAACTCTGGGTCTCTACTTTTTTTTGAGTACAAAATTATACTCAGAATCGAAACTTTCATCTGTAAAAAAATGAAATTATAAAAACGTATTATATTACTTTGCACAAAATAACTAAAAATAGACGGTCATTGATAAAATAATAACCATAAATCGAGATATAAAAATCTGATAAGCATATTATCTTAAAATAAATACCTCAGAGTATTGCAACAGATATCTTATAATTGAATTAATATTATACAAAAATCTTCCTACTCAAATAAATAAATGTCAACAATTTGTATTTTTTAAGTTTTTAATAAATATATGGTTATTAACCAGTGAACTAATTTGGTAAAACAATTTTACCCATACTATAAAGTATAAATATTATAACATGTATATTTTTATTAAGAATTAATTTTATTATTTTTTTTTACATTCTTCTTTTAACTAATTTATAAAATAATTTTATCAATAGGTACTATGTATTTTAATTATATAATATAATTATTCCATGTAGGTATAATTATTAATTTTATGATTACTATTACGTTTATTATTAAATGTTCATAATAATAATTTTTTAGAGATTTTCCTTTATTAAAACAAGGTTTTTATTCTTAGTGATGGACGATGTAGTAGATATCAATATAATATTATGTAATCTATTTTTGGTAAACACCATTTTTTCTAAATAAATAAATCAATTATTAGATAATTATTAATTATATTTTAAATATTGTGTATAATAGTAATTAATAGGTAACGACAAACAATATTATTAACTGGTTAATTACACTCAGGTCAGGTATATAGTTAAATATAGCTGAAGAAGTCATCAGTGATAATATTTAAATAGATGACTATTATAGTATATTAACCACGGTGTAAGATATACTTAAATATACTTTTATATCTTAAACCGTGATATTAACATATTTGTTATATCTATAACAAGAAAAAAAGTAACTCATATATTTAACAATGTGTGTAACATTATATATTTATATGATAATATCGTTATAGTAACTCGTCAATAGTATCAATATAGCCGAATGTGTATACAAATAAAATCATAATAATAACCAAGAAAGTGTATAATAATACATAAAATATTGATATTATATTATTATTATATAACAACGAGCGATCATTTGGATTTTTGGCGATGGATAAGTTGATGCCGGATTTCCAAAACGTTCAGCGTTCTAGTCTTTGGCTACAATTGGGTGGAAATTTAATAGTACCGATAGGTTAGTTCAACGTCTTGATATTATAAGGTCACCTGATATTATAATCTTCAATATAATTTTAGTGTACACCTGTAAAAATTGATATTATGTACGAACCGGCACCGCTCGGTAGCATTTATTACTTAATGAACAGATCTTATCACAAAACATGATATTAACGACTTTTTTTTGGACATATTTTTTTTAATGATACATTTGTTTTTAAATCTTTGTGTCAAAATTTAATGAAAATTTCAATTTTTCTGTAGTAAATATTTAAATTGAACGGTATTGGTTCGCTTAAAATATAGTTTGTAATAGTATATAATATAATTATTAAGCTAAAAAAGCTAAACTGCTTATATTCAACTGAAGCTAATAACAGTTTAACTTTATTCAATTTTTCAATTTAGTTTAAAAAGTTATTTAATACACTACAGTGTACTAGATATGTTCAGTATTTTTTTGTAAACACATTTATCTTCAGGTAAATACTCGTATATAAATTGATTGTACTATCAAACGATTCTAACGAAAGGTTTGAAGATACCACTGCACATGGTACCAGTCATATTTATAAAGATGCTGATTCTGTAGGTATCGTGATGACAGTGGGCTCTTACGCCGTCGGACTTAGCACGTTGGTGACCAGTAAGCCTAGGTTGGGGCAGAAGATGATGTATTCCCGCGTTGCCTTCCAAGGGATCACGATAGGCGCAATGTTTTACGATCAATGGTTGGATCGAAAGACGAAAGACCGAAATACTTACAAACATCATCAATATTCCATTCAACGTGAATTATGTGTCCATCCTCCCACTGATTAATATTTATTACTCTTATATATACTTGTTACGGTATAATATAATGAAGATAATAATATTCTATGAATATTATTTATAGTAAAATTATACTACTATTACAAAATATAAGCGTTATTAATTTTATAAATAACATATTATATTACTATAATAAGTACATTATAATCCATTTTCACTTTTGGTCAACTGTTAAATGTTGTTATTTTTTTATCCTATTAAACGGTTTAAGTAAAATTTTTAATTTTAACTATAATTTATCTATTATTAGTTTTAATTATAATACATTATATACATACAGTTGATGGTTGGAACCTATCATTTTTTTCGTTTACGCAATATAAGTTTAAGTAGATTGTCGAAAATAAATTTTGAATTGTATAGCTTCTATCTTATTTATATATATCATATTATTATATGTATACATATTGTATAATACATAATATTATATAATTATAATAAATTTAATTTAACTGATCAATCATATACGTTATCCCAAAATCATATGTTATAATATAATATTTAAAAAATAATAGATTTTTTTTTTAATTATTTGAAATATACTTACATATTATATACAGCATGATTATAACTCTGATTTCTCATCATATAATGCGAGTTTTAAATATTTATAATTTTCGAAAATTTTAGAATACGTTTAAACCTTTTTTCTAAGCACAAATGCTATTTAAAATACATTACATTTTTCACTAAGAAAAATTATACATATAAATTATAATAACTTATAGATGATTGATGATTTGGAAATAACATATTAAACTTAAATTCGGATTCGTCAACATTTTGAGATAAAAAGTCGTTTTTTCTACAGTTTATAGGACATTTTCAATGCCATAAGATATTTATTTTTTATATAATAAGTTGATTTGACAGTAGCCATGCGTTTTCGATTTTTATTTTTTTTATCTCGTCATCGCTATGTGGTCTTGAAATAACATTGCGGTGCTATTAATACAGTAACGAACGTGGGGATTGAAGAGACAAAAAAATAAAAAAACGACATCAACAACAACAGTTCACTTGTTTTGATATACGACGTGTTAGCGGAGACTTCCAACCGAGATAGTATCTGAAATGGTTACGATGCCGTAAGTTTAGAAAAATTGGAAAATTTATGGTCACTCTTATACGAAGGTCACCTACTGCGGTCATCGAGGTGTGTAATTTATGTTTTCTATAACACTATACATACATATACACACATACAATAAACAGTTGCCGATGTTATTTTAAAATAATGTATGTCCACGATTAAAGTTGCGTCTGAACGAAAATACGACATTTATTTTTTATTTCCATAGTTATATATTGATAAAAGTACACGGAAAATATATCTGGTGCGGGTGGTGAGTGGTGTTGGTTTGGGTGTGTGGGAGATGATGTACAACAAAAATAATTAAGAATCGAATAATTCCAAAGACTAAAGAGTTACACAAACCTAATGGCTAATACCAATTAAATTATAATATTATTATCTCAAGAAAAATAATTAACAAGAACGATTTATTATATTTGAAAACTATACGTGTGTATTATATTATAACATATTATTGAGTCGTTAACGCGTCGTTTATGCAGAGTAATGTATTGTAAAATAATTTAAAGGAAAAAAATGTTATACGAAAATATAGTTCTATTATAGAAGTTAGTTGCATGTATTCATTTTTAAATACACTGAGTCATTTAATACACGTAGTAGTTACGTTTAATTTCTAATAAATATCCATCGGGATTTTCAATGACGAACATAATAATAATAATAATAATAATATATTATAATAAGTAGGGTTTTAAAAAGAATTTTCCTCGTTTTTTATCACATTTAAATTCACGTCTTATAATTCATTATAATAGGTATAAATATTATATATTACATTAACATATACACACAGTAATCGAATATGCAATAGTGACTAACACGTTTTACAAAAGGGACGTACGAGTACAGAGCAAATAATATTATAAATTATAATATTATAAAGTAGTCCGTTTTCGTTTTGCACGGCGAGTCAGTGTATAAAACAAATACATGTCCTTTGATCGCGTGCCGATATGCGCATAAATCGTTTCAAACGTTTTTGAAGTTTTTTTACGAGGTTTGTAACTTTACACCTGTACCACCTATACCTACATATGAATATATTATATTAGCGTTATGTCATAAATAATATCAAACGCATAATATTATAGGTACGCATTTCCAGAATAAAACGATACGAATAATATAAAATATACATGTGTAGTATATAAATATAAAAAAATATATATTATTTAAATACAATATAATATATGTGTACACCAAAACTCGCCGTCGGTGGGAAAAACCGATGGAACGTACTTAATTCACGTTCGGAGATCTTAAAAATGCGATTTTATATTGCATGCGGCCTGTGAGCTGTAACAACACGCGCGGGTAAGTGTTATCGGACGCGCGGAAAGACTTCGCGGCGGGAAAGGGGAGGTGGCGGAGAAGGAAATGAAAAAAAGTAATACAACGATATCGAATTGCATTGGGTTACTTTTATATTATTAGATTGTATACATCATCATTATATTATTATTATTATTATTGTTATTATACGTTTGTAGTATCTGTACGTAGGTATACGCGCGACTGCTGCAGTTGGCGGCGGCGGCGGCGACGGACGAGTTTTTATTTCCCGCCCGCGTGCACCTGTTGCTGCGTTCGCCCGTTGATTTATATACGGCGGCAAACGCGAGTATTCGTGTGCGTATATAAATATATAATATAATACATATTATATATATATATATGTATATATATATGTAATATATGTATATATTATTATGTAGGTATATACAGGCTCGGGTATATATGGTTATGGGTAGGTGTACCGCCGCAATTAACGACGCCGCACGCAATTTTTTCGTACTATAAAACGGGCCTCGGCCGTCGAGTTAGTGTGTGCGACGTGCGTACATGATTATAATATATACGCTGCTCATACTACGTTTACGGTATTAAATATTATTGTAAAATAGTAACGTGCGACGATAAAACAAAACGAAATCGTTTTTAATGTCGCGTACCAGCTTGTATTACCGAACATTTTATAGTCGGGTAATATAATAATAATACAATCGTAACTCGCAACGAGCCGCCGTTAATAATTATCAACGGAGGATGATGACCGTCGTTGACGAGTTCAAAAGTTTCGGTTGAGCTTTTCCTTTCGATTGAAATTGCTCGTCGTCGTGTCGTGCATTTGTACACATGCGTGTTATATATAGTTGTGACGCGACGCTTTTAAAAATCAAGAGTCGTTATCACAGACAGACGGATTTGACCATTTATATGGGTATCTTACACGTTCCGAATATAAGCCGCTGAAAAAATAATATCAATTATTTTACTATTTTCAATCGTAAACAATTTTTAGTTTTTTGTTTACTTTGAATTTTTCATTATTACTAAACGCCGTGGTTCTATAAATTAGATCGATACTATCGCCGATACTCAGTATCTAATTTATTATTTAATGAGCATTCTAACTTTTAAAGTTTAAAACCGATCCTACAGTAAGGGTGTCCGAGTTTCCTTACTATGTTCATTCTCATTTATTTTAACTGCTTATAAACAATAAATAACTATAAAGTATATAAGACCAATATTCGATATTTATTTTTGTATAAAAAAAACCAATATTTAATTTTTCTTTTTATGAAAACTTATACTTTATAGTCTATACAAACTATATATAAAGGTAGAAGACTATATTATATTAAACGGATCAAACAGTATTTAATAATTATTGTAAATATTTATAACTAATTATATCAAAGTACCCGTCCTCAAACCCACCCGCTTATTATGTGTACTTTTCTTAAATTATATTTTATTCTTACTGCGTTTACTTTAAAAATAACAGATATTCAATTTTTTTAATATTAACATATTATATATTTTATTTATATTATATTGTGTTTTTCAGATTTAAAATTACTCTATTATATTATAGGTACCTGTAATATATTATAATATTTTCTTTTGATATATTTAACCAAGTATAAAAAATCATAGCAGTACTATTTTAGTATTCTTAAAATAAATTTATTGTATAGTTTGAGGTACTTGAAATATTATTATTAAAAAAAAAAAAAGAAATTATATATAAATAATATTAAATCATAAAAAAAATGCTCAAAATCACTGAAAATGCGCTGAAATGAATGTTAACCAAAATGAATCCCTTTTACGAAGTAATAATAAAATATATTTATCCTAATAGTACTTTATATAGTGTTGACTGATTATAAGTATAGGCAATGCATTAATATTATACTTTTATAATACGAATTATTCCGTGTTAGGTACCAAAGTAATTTAATATACGCAGGATGGTCAGGATGTAAATGTGCAATACACCCACGGAAAACTTCGTTAGACGCCGCCGCCTCCGCAGTATATTGATAGGTACATTATTACAATACGGTTGAAAGGGGGAGGAATGAAAAATCACCGCAATTGCCAAAAAAGTGTACGCTGCACACGGTAGACTATTTTACAGTATTGGTTTACATATAATATAATATACTGTGCACGTGTGCTTAAAATCAATAAAATACGCGTAGTAATATCAATTTGCGTATAGACCGATTCGTATACACTATACTATTACAGGTGCGATAAATTACGTTTGCATATATAGTATACATATCTTTCTCATTCTAACTACCTGCCTACTTACCTAATATAAATAGACACAACACGTGTCTCATTTATTTTTTATGAGCTATGTAAACTTAACGAGATAGGTGTCGCATCGTGGTCGGACTTGACGTGAGAATCGCAGTAAAATGCTTTAATAATATTATGATCGATACATCACTATTCACTATGTACACTAATGCAGATATACCTGTACACGTATTATTATGTTATTATGTTAGAATTGCTTCTGTTTCTACTATTTTTTAAACTACTTCACGATTATATTATAATATTAGGTGCTATAGTAGTGTTATGTAATAAATAATAATCATAACATATATTATATAATATGTACCTTGTACCTATATGGGCAGTGGGCTCCTATATGGACTTATATGAGCGTAACTATGATTTAATAGTTTCCGGTCCCAGAAAATCAAAGTTAAAAATAGACCATTGGCGGCTTCACCCTCTTTACATCGTCCTTTATGGACATCACTAATATTTAGTGACCACAGGGGGTCAGAGGGTTAAGGTCTTAAGGACCACCATCTCGACATTAAAAATAAAATATTAATAATAAATTAAGTTTATATTATAATTTATTTTACAGTGCATTTGCATAATTTTTTATATTTGATGTGTGTTTATATGCCTATATTTACAAGTAAATACTTTAAAAAAACGTTATTATTATCAGTTTTATTTAATAATAATCTTTTCTATATTTAGTATAATTAAATCATTGAATGTTTTTAATGGCATAGTTAATCTGTGTATATTTTGTATATTTTAATAAATATGTTATTGTACCTATACTATTTTGTGTCACTAAACTCGCTACTACCGTTTCTATGAAAACTATAGATAGCCAATAACTTAACCACAATGTAGTTAGTATATTATAATAAATATATAAATCATATAGTTAAAAGCTATTGTATTCATATAGGACCCATGATAATTTATTTTTGAATTTTTCCAAGGATTTTCTTTAAATGCCAAGAAGAAAAGGGGTTTTCTACATCTTCACTATATAGTTACTGTGATATATGTATTTTTTAAGTAGGCTTATATATTAACAGAATGTTTCACAGTGTTAATCATATGCGTACCACTTCATCTAGGTATTAAAGACTTTTATGAAACGAGAATAAATATTTTAATTTAATGGGAATTTTAATATTATTTAATTTCAAAAATATATTATTTAATACTTAATATGTCTTTTATAATATTATATTACAAACGTATCATCTATTATTTTGAATTTTAAGTTTAGGTAAACTAAAATATGTTATTCCAACAGATTATCCGAAAATTATTTATTATAATTTTTTTATTTAAAAATATTTAATATGCATAGGTGTTTATACACATTTTATTTCAGAACATTTTAAGACATCATCAAAGTATATTCATTATACCCACTTAACTATATGAGCGTGTACCTATTATTATACAATACTATATATAGACTTACCATCATGTATCGGAAACTAGATATCATTTACATTTAATATATTTTATTGTAAAGTTAAGAATGTTAAATTATATTATACTCAGAAAAATTATAAATGCACATAAATTGCACACGTATTCGTTTCAGCCAAATTAATTTATAAATATTTATTGTTCAAGCATTCGACGTGATTTTGTATTGCCGTTAAAAGTATATAAGGAAACTTGAGTTTTTGGAGTGTGTTTTAGATTCTGAGCACAGCGATAAATATATTAATGTTATAATTATATGATTTTTGTATATTCCTATTCTTTAATTAATAGAAAAAAATCTTAGGTACTTATTCAATTTTGAGGGTGGTTTGTGATAAAAAAAATTGGATTTTTCCAGTGAAAAAATACGTTGATTATGTGATCCTGCGAAACACCCTGTCATTAAGACCGGTTCCATTATGGTTAATAACCATTTTAGACATTTGAATATATTAAAGATATATTAACACAATTTTATTATAAGAATTTTAAGTTCAAATGTTGATAAAAAACCTCAAAATAGCGTAAAATTGTAATTTATATTGTAGCTAAAAATGTATAAAATTTTCAGATTTTAATGCTATTCGCTATATTATCTTGGAAATGTAATACTAAGTGCTTAGTTAGTATTTTCATAAGTAGTTCATAAAAAAAAAATAAAAAAAAATGTATACCAATTTTTTTGTATAATATTATAAACATTTGGAAATTTTTTGTTATTTTGTTAGAACCTAAAAATATTATTCACGGGGGACTTGAAACTTATACGTATATAATATTATCACATGTTATTTAATGATATTGTATAAGTATTTTGTATTTTACAAATTGCATTTCACGTTTAAGATTTTTTTTTCACTTGCCTTTTTTCTAACGTTTATTTTACATTTTTTTTCTTAGTTTATTGGTATTTATGAATACATTTTTTATTAATTTTTTTAATAATTTTTAGAATAATAAATTGTAATGTGGGCATTTAAAATTACATTTTTCCATATCACCACTTATAATAATATACTAAATTGTTTTCGTTTTATACTATATGCCACATAATATAACAGATAGTATGTCATTATAAAACACAATACAATACAATAAACATCGTAACGTACATCACGAAAATATAATTTGTTAGTTGTTCATGATAAATTACACGGTTTTTCAAACTCCGTGAAATACTATAACGCACAGCTACCATAGAGACTGAAAATTAGAAATGCCATTTAATGCTTACACTACTGCAGCAATTTAGTTGACACACGCTGTTATATAACATAATGAACTTCTTTTAAAACGGGGATTTAAAGTTATTATGTCCAGACGCGTGGGAGGGAAACATTGTCGGCTACACTCGATTCGAAATAACGATAATGAGCGGTAATGACATTTTACTCGAAACGATAATAATAATAACAATGCTTTAGTAATGGTATTACGATCGCATAGATTTGCGGGCTGCAGTCGCTGTATCATACAAAGTAATTAATGCCGTTGGCCCTCGCGGACTTGAAATGACGTGCCTTCCTTGCTAGCTATACGATATATTATATTCCAACGAGTGTACGAGTATAGGTACATAACACACGTCCGGTACATATTATTATATTATATTATTATATGAACTGTTGTATACGTCTTTACATGACATAGAATGCGATCCGCGAACCGTCCGTGCGTGAATTTCCGCGTGCGAAAAATAGGGAAGACCGCGCAAAACTGCAGAGCAGTATGCGTAATCGCGTTGCGCACTTTTCGCCCTACCAAATAACAACAATGCGAACAAAATTTTTAGAATTGGAGGGGATGAAAAAATATTATTGTATTTAGCGGCGTTGGGGGCGGTGGTGTATATACGCGTGTGTTGTAAGTAGTCACGTGTATATATTGGATATTTCCCCTTTCTCGGTATATACTGCAGACGTATATAAAAATAATCTATTATCGCGAACGGCCTGTTAATCGGATTACCGCGCGATGGACGGGACGTCCCGACGGTTTGTGAGACGGGCGAAGTGGTGGCGGCGGTGGTGATTGTTCGGTGGTGGTGGCCGGGGTAGGGTCGGTCGTTCGGGATAAGGTTATTAAGTCTTCAGAGGGTGAAACCAGTAAATATATATACGGCGGTGTGTTAAATCTCTCAGAAGAGTTGCGGGAAAAATCGATTTATACTATAGTTGTTTCACTCGCTATAGCACTCTTCCTGTCCCTATACCGTAGTGTATAGGTACGTATATATACGTATATTCGCTTATTTTTCTACTGTATATAAATAAATACGGTGTGACGTGTGATAGTGTGTGTATGCGCAGTTTATCCAAACAAATTGATATTGGCTGGAAGGATTTACCGGAAACGGCTTTAACCGTTTTTGCGTGAAATTGAAAAAAACAATACGCTCTTGGATTAATGTACCGTTTGATAAAATTTTACAAGGCGTGCTGTAATTCGAAAAATTCTTAGATATTATATAATATAGGTGCATTGTTATTCTTTTCCTTATATCCGTATAAGCGTTTTAGAAGACTTTAAGCTTATCACACGGAGGGCAATAAAGAAATATACCGTACGCGGTAGTCAATCACCATCCAATACATCCGATGCATGCATAACATATGTATAATGTTTAATGTAAACCAAAACTTATGGTATTATTCATAAATTAATATTTAATATCATATAAATTCACACCAATAACGCGCACCTATTGAAAAATCGTTTTAAATATATTTTACTTACGTTACGGTCTAGCGTGTTTAATAAAAACAGTGCTTATATTACGAGTAAAAAGAATAAACTACACAGTATACATTATTCATACTATGTCGGTGTATCTATCATCTATATAAATGTGAACGTTATTCTGTCGTTCTGCAGATAAAAGATTCTAAGTTTTTATTTATGTCAATTCGTATTTGTTTTGCACTTTTGTATTTTGGTAAAACGAAAAGTAGCTAATAACATAAAGCATTATACAGTATAAATAATTTAATAAATAATCATAATAATACGAACATCACAACCAATAACAATGGTGCACGTATGTTCCGGTTCATCGCCGGTTCTTTCATCGAATTAGCTGCAATCGAAAATTTAATTGCGCACTATAAACACTAATCAAAGCTAAAATTCTATAGGACTTTCACGCTCGTGAGTGGACAAAAAGCGGAAACTGCAAGTTATTCGAACGATACGACTATACATTTTCACACAGAGTGAAAGTCGAAGTTCATAAACAAATAAATAATAACAATATAAATTATAATTAAAATTTACGAGTACCCACCTCCATATTTTATTACGACGCGTCGAGCGCAAAAATAAATTGATCGTCGTAAGTAATATAGGTATATCGTATTCGCGCGTGTATGCCGCGATACCGTATAGGAAATACAACGCCCAACCAAACGGATTCCGGTGGTGTAATATATGACGTGTGCCGGAGACATTAAAAAGCCACGGCAAATGGCCGATATGTACCTATACGTTTACCGACGATCACAAATTATAGATCGCATAAAACGTTTGTATATACCTATAATAATAATATATAATATTGTAAATCGTATACATATTAGAGCCACGCTCAGTTTTTTCTCTCTTCCGTTTTAAAGTTCAACGTGTCGTTTTTACAAATTTATTATTTTATCGGCCGAGACACGTATATATATTATATCCATTGCGTTATTGTAACAGTACGCGCGAGCTGCGATTTTCTGCGCCATCACGTTGGGAGGTTTGCGACTTTGCAGCCACGTCTGGACCGAGAGGCATTATAGGTACCTATATATTACTGCGAAAAACTCGAGTATACGTTTTACCGAAAACGTCTTATCCAATAAAACGTCGTACACGGTACGCTTATATTTTTTACTCGTTTGCACATTCGTCGCCGGCACTGCCACTCGCACAAGCGTAAAATATTATTATAATAATGCAACTATACGACGATAATAATAATATTATTATAACATAATATGGGAGTAAGATCACTATTGGTAGGTATAATACGTATTACTATGAGATGCGTTTCTATAGTCGTGAACTAAGAATATAACAGCGTCTCGGAGAGTTCGAGTCGCGCGCGATTGTTTTCCGCAAGTCGCAGTGTACGCGATGTAATTTATAATAATATATTATATTATATACGCGTGTCGGTCACCTGTAACGCGCGTCGCGTAAACGGCACGAAATCGTTTTCGATTATCCTCAGCGGAAGATTTTCCTGGTATTTTCGCGTCCAACATATTTATGGCTCGTTTAATACTCGATTGATGATAATAATCATATAATAAAACGGTTAAAAATCTGTACGATATACCATTCCGGTACACGCCATTTACTCATCGCATAAACATATTTAAAACATAGGTAGGTATACGTATATAACAGGTATAACCATATATATAGAGAGATACCACGACGCTGTATGAATAATTATTTAATTGTCTTGCGACATGGGCGATTTTGATTTACTTAACGGTTTTACGACCGACATTATTACCATTTCATCCGAGATCGAATATAAAATATGTCATTTATAACGCATCAGATGTATATTTTGTCGTTCGTCTGCGGAGGTTGGATGAGATAGGTACACGCACTTATATTATATGCACGCGCCGTGTGTGCATCTATCGTGTTATTAATATTACGACTATTACTGTGTCGTGCGATCGATCGTCTTAAGTGCCTTTGTCCGCTTTCCCAGTAAAACGGCGGCTTTTTTTTTGTTTCGCGATACCTGTACCAGCGGAATGGTTCATACCGTATACAGCGACGCGCATTAATGGATAATAAACGGACATATTGTAATAACAGCTCAATAATGTACACTCGTATACATTATGGTGTGTGTGTGTGTGTGTGTGTGTGTGATGTATACAATATATACGCACGCACGCATACACACGTAGTACACACATTTATATACGTATATGTAATGTATGCACATTCAATATGCGCGAATAAGCGAGTTCCATTACCGTAACCTCGATTTGCATTCATTTACATTTTACTCGTACATCAGCTGCAGCAAGACGGAAAAAAATTATTTTCCCTCCTGTCATTTAATAGACAACTCCGCGAGGTTGAAGATCAATGGCATAGTTATACGAACGGCGGCGGCCTCGGGCTGCAGGTCATTTTCGCAGGCAGTATTGATTCGACAACGACAACAACAATATGCAAATTAATCGCGAAAAATGTCGAATTTATTAAAAATTAGTTTCGCACCCATACCCTATATATTATAATGGATTACTATATTATTAATTACGTTGTTAATGACAAAAACGTGAAGTAGTTACGCGGCGACCAAGCATCATGTATCCATCATCTTCAGTATTGTTATCGATATCATTTACTCGCAGTGACACCAATGTTTACTTATAGTGTATTGCATGATGTAATATTATGCAATTAATTATGAAAACTTATAAAATATATCCGTCAATTCACGATTCAATAAAAATTAAAAACTAATTTTCAGTTGTTCATATTACATTTATGTTTTTGAAAGTTTACAACGAATTGTTTATAAAATATAATATTATATACAAATAAAACGTTAAAAACAAATCCACAATTCTGAAAATCACACAAGGCGAGATGACTTGAGTTGAATTATTGAATTTAGTGTGATTGCGATACACCTACAATCTACATAAGTCTCTTCCTCGGAAATTCCAACTTCTAGCTTGAAAATCGTACAAATTAAAAGTCGAAAATACTATTAAACCTTTTACATAATATTATATTATATTCATAGTTTGAACGAAAAAACAACACATATTTTTTAATCAAAATTTATAATTAAAAAATAACGTGTGATTTCTGGAGCACGTGCACGTCGTGTGGGTATCTAAATAGTGGCGATTGCCGACTGGTGACTCCAACTGTCGTCGATTTATCGTCTTTTACTGAACGACGACGTTTTTGCTGTAGGCAAAGCGGAACGAAACCATTTCTATAAATAAACATGTATAAAATAAAACAGCCATACAATGTCTTATATCATCGTACTAAGCATCGAGATTAAAATCCTTTTTAATAATTTTTATAAACTTATAACGTTATAATAGACTAAGACGAGACCCTTCCTGCAGTCCTACACAGTCGTCACCGAGACACATCATTATTATCTCAAACGTACGTAATGATATGATTTATATCATACCATATCGTCATTATTATTATAATTATGATGACGATGACGATGATCGTAACGATGATGATGAGCCGTCGACTCCGTCCGGCCATCATGTCTTATGTTATTATTGTTGTTTCTAATTATACGCATGTGTATCGTGTAAATATTTTTTAGAAAAAAATAAAAATAAAAAAGTAAAAAATGAGTAGTCGCTGCCATCAGACGATCGTCAAAACTCCGTATCACTATACGAAAACAAGAATATTAAAAACGAAAAGCTACTTCTGACGGGTGACTATATAAACGCATCCGAATGCCTGAACGTGCATATTATTATTTACTGCAGCCGAGTACTTCCGCGGTATATTGAATACGAATACATGTTATATTATTCGGAAATAGGCTGCGTGTGAGTCAACGAACTTTCGAGATTACTTTCGCGTAATACAGAAACGGGTGAAAAACCTTATCGAGACGAAAAAATTATATTCAGTATATATATATATATATAAACATAATACATAGGTACCTTTATGTATATATTTTAATAAAAAAAAAAATAATGATAAAACCGCATTGCTAATTGCCGACCTCCGTCGTACATGGTAGCGCAATTACTGCAGAAGAGGAGAGGATATGGGTGTCGTATCTCTCCTGCCCAACCATCCAGACCCCATGTTAATAGTTCTCGTAAAATGTATACTTAATAATTACGAATTAGGTACCGCAACTATTATATACACGCGATGCAGACGTTTTATTATACACATATTTGTTGTTTATATACCTATGAGAATATTATTATACGATTTGTATAAGTGCGTTTCGATAAATATGTCTTGAACGATGTAATAAAACATATTTTTCAATTACACTTATTTCGTCTGCTCTATAATATAGTATATAATATTATACTCGTCCATGCCTACAAATAACCTTGTACTTATAAACTTTATTTGAATATTTTTTTTTAAATATATTAAGTTAATTTTCAAGGTATTTATATGATTAAATTCTATAAGCATAGTATATTATATATTCAATATGGGTTACTCTAGGTTCTAAAAAATTTAAAATAAAATATTTTAACATTTTTATTGTTGATAAAATTAAACAACAACAAAATCATCTATGAAGTATAATATTAATGTGTCTCTCTCTAATAATTATTTATTATTTTATTTTTATTATTGAGTTGAGTTCGGGTTTTCTATATGAGATTTTAACTCGGGGTGCTACTTAACCAACACTACAATATATATTAACCACATTTATTAATTAATAACTATATAATTAACTCATTGCCGGTTTGCATTTGGTGTATTTCAGCTTATTAGATTTAATAGCCATGTAATAATGTATGATCATATTGGTGTGTGGCAGTGATAAACAATAACAATAGTTTTGTAAATGCTCTTACGAGAGGTTACAGTTTAAAAACCACACAGGATGTATTTATGACATTTATAGTTTTGCAACATAGCTTGAAATAAATTTCGGTGGAAAGCACTTCACGTCGTGTTCTTAACTAAATTAAAAGACTCTGAATTAAGTTAGATTAACATATACATAAATTCTCATAAAATTTATATCAGCGATTCCTCTGGAATAATTTCTTCGAGGTTCCCATAGGCTATAGAGGCAGTACGAGAACCGAGCTGTTATTTTATAATAATATACAATAAACACCTACATATTTTATACTTATATAGTTATATATTATGTAATACCTATACAATATATTACAAGTATTCGTAATAGCTTTAGTGAGAAATAAAATAACTATTTTTATGTCGTGGAAAGGGAAGATTAAAATATAGGTAATATACTCACGTGTATTAACGATCGTTCGCGAACGGGATGGAGTAAAAAAAAAAAAAAAAACAAGAAAAATGATAAAAAAAAACAAACTGCTGCACGAGTCCATTAAATCGCGAGCGCTTGTTAGTGTTGTAAAATGTAAAGGAAAAAGATCATAAACACCGTGGCTTTATGTACGTATCGAACGATCCGTGAACGTGCGCGCGCGTTGCTGCAACTGCAGCGGGAGTGCAATATAAATTCAAGCCCGTGTTGCAGTTTAACTATAGCCTGCCGTGACCGCCGCTTACCCTTTTAGTGTAGTGCTCGGACCAGTCTGGTCGATTCGTGCGTAAAAAAAAATTCTTCGAATCGGAAGCCGAACGATTGTATACGATTATTTAAGTATATAAAAATCACATGAGCATATTATAATTATATAGATATAGATATATACTAATGCGGACGGCAAAAGTTATGTGCGAACGAATGCACCTCAAGTGACGTTCCGAAGCAAATTTTCTCGAGGCTATTTTTTTTATTAATTTATAGATTTTCACCTGTTTATTATATTGAATCTATAGTATAGCAACTGCCGTTTAAAATTAATTATATTTATCAATTTATGCCAATGACTTATAATATGAGTTCAGTGATCTTTTTTTAGTCTTGTTCAAGATAATATCATATATAAACATATCAATAAGTGTTTTTGAAATTATTATTGATACGTTTTATATTCCTCGCAATATTTCAATATAATGAACTGATTAGTTTTGTTTATTAAACATGGTTTCGATGGCTGAACAAATATGGAAACAATACATTCGATACAGATGTGACACTATACAATTTTTAATAAATAGCAATTTTTTTCTTTATAAATCATGCCGTTGGCCATATCAAACGAGGCTCAGTTGAAAGTCAACACTATTATAGAGCATATATTATATTATAATATATTATATTATTATAATATCAATCTATTCATGAATTATTTCAACATTTCTGAACTGCGACCTACACTAGATTTTAGGTCATTGTGAATTATTTAGATGCAATTAATGCTGATGAGGTGGATACAATTGTCTGAAAAATGTGTAACTACCTACAGGATCCAGTCGGCTAAATAATCTACGTGTCATTCTTAATACTAATATTATGTATTATTTATTATGCCAGTAAAGATGATTAGGCGTATATATTAATAGGTATGAAACCTGAAGGTTTATTTTTATTTGGTTTGGTTTCTAATATAGTAATGTATCATAATATTATGATGAGATACTGCGAAAATGGACCTTCGAAAGTCATGTACCCGAATTGCCTATCTACGACGCCGTGTAATCCACTGTGCAAGTCTCCCTCTTTTTGAATAAAGGGCTATTTGATATTCATACTCAATTATACCTAGTTAGAAGTAGTTGGTTCACTAATTCTTATTACATCGGTCTTGAGTATCGGATTGTCAGAGAGGTGTAATTACATTTTTCCAAGGTATATTATTTTACAGTCGCTAAAAACTCAAAACCTACGTCCAAAGCTAACACAAAACAAACATTATATAGCATTGTGAAATAGTTGTTTACTAATAAAGTATATTTTCACCAGAGCGACACTGTTCTCGGGAATAGTATTTGAAGATTGCAGACGTAGCAAAGTACGATTTTAACGAGTAATTTGATATTATTTATTAGGTAATTACATTGTATATTATGCTTTATTGTAAATTAACTAAAAAAATTAAATTTTAAACTGTATAATTTTCTGTTGACAGCTTCTATAGCACATTGCAAAGCACGGCTGTTTTGGTGTATACTCAAACTCTTTGATCCTGTGTTCTATAAATAACTGAGTGCAATATAAATAACTAGTCAGTAACCAGTAAACCACTGTTATTATTAAGACATGGGGTATTAAAAAAGACCCAAAAAAATTACCGTTAAAAAGTTTATTAAAAACGTTATGTAAGTCAGTTAAATGATTTTCGCATACCTATAGTTAATGTAGAAATTTTTTTATAAAGGCAAACTATGCAAAATATGTTGGCTAAAATAGCTAAATAAGCTAAATAATAACAGTGAAATATATATATTTATCTAGTTTCTGAAATAATGATCAAGATATAACTTGGACATATTTCACTACTTGCAATCACTAGAAAAAAAAATCAGACAAAATTATTATAAAATATACCATATTAACTAATTTATACATTATTCTATAAAATGGAGGATATAATATAAGCAATATATATATATCTATACTTAAAAAAATAATATAAAATATACCAATGCCTATGATGACCCTCCAATAAGTAATTTTAAAAATAAAATAATTTTTTTAACGCTGTATTTAACGTTTTTTATTTTTTTTTAATATATAAGTTACAAACCACGATTACATAATATTTTGGTCAATTGTGATTAAACAGTTTATTATAAACACACATCGTATTAATGACGTTCCTTATTAGAATCGTCAGAAAAGTATTTTTATATTATTTTTTCACTGCACCTGCTGCTGGGTTATCTATCACTTTAACGTATACATATACACTCCAGAATATAGATACCCTGCGCTATCCACTATTCCACTATTATGTACATAATATATAATATACATATTATGATATTTATTTATAAATCATATACGTACAAGTAAACATTACATGCTCGTATAATACTAATGGACTTACGTGCCAAGATCCGAAAGGGTGATTTTATCTATGATATAAATATCATATAGTTTATAAAATCCATACCCACTACTTTTCATTCAAATAGTGAAATAAAGTTTCATTTCATAATATGAGGTTCTATCCCCAGAACCGATGGGAGATTATACAGGTCCATTTCAGATGTATTTATATATGACTTAAGTTACTTATATGCTAGTATACTACTTTAATAGCGTGTATTGTACTATATAGTATACGGTCAAATGAAATGTATAATCGCTTAGAATAATGTTTATACCTATTAAACCTAATTTATGCCGTACATAAGTAAAAATATTATAGCCCATTCATACACGAGAGAGAGAGAGAGATTCTATTAAAATATTCTAAACATATTTTTAATTCGTGAAAATTATATTCAAACAATTAAAAAATTAAAATAATATTTTATAGGTAAAACATACTGAAAGACCGACAATGAAAAAAAAAAGTAAGCATATTTTATGTTTTTTTTAAGTTTTAATTAATTTTTCCATTGTTGAAATATTTGGAAACCCGTGATGACCTTCCAGATCAAATAACAAAAACATTTTAAGTAATATTTATATTTTACTTTTAAACATATACATAACGTTTTTTTATGCATTTTTACCGTCTCTGTTGTTCATATATATTCACCCAAATTTCTGCACCTTAAATATAATCAAACGAATCAACTATAAACTATATAGTATTATGTTGTACAATAATGTTTGTGATTCACGCTACAGCAAAAACACATTTATTAAAATATACCTTTATCGTGATGGAGATATTTTGAATTTCGTCTCAACGTATATAATAGATTATAAGTGTTCTTAATTCGATCTAACCTAACCGTATTAATATCACGTATTATACTCATCAATTTGGCACATGTCGTTCTTATACAAATTGTTAAATATAATTATTGTTATCATGTGATTTGCAGTAATGTAATGCACGTACAGGAACAGGAGGAACAGTCATGGCTGATGAATACGTTTAAAACTACATTTTTTTACCATTTATCCTTATTCCTTTTACGGGGAATTTGCGAAAAGCAGTTTTATGGAGCTATTCGAGCGAGTTTCCATGTTATTATTTTAAGTGGAATACTCATCGTTTGGGATGTCAAACCAAGATGAGAACTTGTCGGTAAATATGTTTTATTGAAATATTTTTAAACGATCGGAAGACTTGAACACAAGTTTTCGCTGTGAATCTCATAAGTGTATAATACTATAATATATTATATTATATTCCAGTGACATTACTGTGGTAGCCTACATAATATATACTATGCTATATTATTTTAAATTTTATTTTAAAATTCAGGTAAAGATAATTATAAATTCAATATAAATAATGTAAATGGATATGGATTAAAATTTTTTCAGTTGCGGTTTTACGATTTTATTTCCTAATAATTATTCGGTATACCGAATAGGTATCTTCAGACCGATTCGCTATTATTGTGTGTAATCGAAACGTGCTTGCTATACTATTGCATTATTCTTCTATTGATAGAAGATTACGTGTACCATAAATTTAATTCACAGTGAATTCAATTAAATCCAGTCATTGATGCAGTAGGTATCATCCTTGATAAAATAGCATCACTAGTCACTGCACAGCATTATAGCAACGTCAATTCAAGAATTACATGTTTTTCACGTTAAATATAAAACGTGATTCATGTTTAAAAAACTTTATAATGCGCAACTAGTAATTATTCATTTTATTGCAAAGTAGTCTCTTTATGATTTATAAATAATTATAATATTCTCTATTTAACATATATGTATAAAAGAAGTACGTATAAATATTGTGGATGCTATAACTATTATACATTTAAATACCTAAGGTAAACAATATATTCTTTATTTTTCGTTTTGAGAAATATGAAATATATGTGTTTACACAATATACATACCTATTGGTTTATACAATTATAATAATAAAAATACTTAAAACATTAGTAATTGTATAAAAGTATTTCAGCAGTATTTAAGATTTTAATGTACATGGACTATGGGTTGTTGTAATAAAACTATTTCGCAATCGACGATATTTATATTTTTATTCTAAAAAAAAACTTAATTCAAGTTCCCCGAAAATATTAAACATTTTACTAAAACCATATGAGCTATATGTATATACATATAATTATAATAATAATAATAACATCATTATTATTAGTCTAGTATAATAACAATTTTACATAATTCTATATCAAATTTGTATTTAATTTAGTTCAGTAACTACCTACCTACAACCGGCTGCTAGTTCTGGACAGACGTCGGAAACTTGGTAATGGTGAACCAGTGTACTGGTTTACGTCCGATACGTCGTTTTCACTCCGGTGCTCAGTCGGTCGCGTTTTTATTATATAAAATATATGGTAGATCACAAATTAATCATAGTAAACACTTGTCATGGAGTAGTCGCACATTCCACGAATGCCTATATTTTCTATGCAACTCAGCATTAGATTTGAAAATCGTGATAAATCATTATAAAAATGATTCTGAATTAAGGTAAATCCTGTAACTGTTAAAACTTATTATGGAACAAATCATGTTCCAGAGATAATCACGTGGGCAGTATTAATGAATTCGAAATTTGAAATTTAAAATGTTATTTTTGTACTCTAAAACAATCCTGTTATAAGAAAATAAAAATACCGAGCTCTATAACTTCAGCTGGTCTATTCTGCTCTATCCTTGTATAAAATTATGTCGATTTAATGTGTTCAGCTAATATTATAACGCACATAACGAACAGTGATATCCCACTGCATCAGTTACTGCAACTACAGTGGTGAATTTGAGATTTTCAATCTGGCCTGCAATCGACATAAATTATTAAGATTTCTCTATTAAACTGAACTGGCGTGTTTTTAATTTAAAAAAAAAGGCATAATGTGCATTAAATCAATAGGTATAATAGCTATCCCAAAGTGACTCGGCAGAATTCGCGTTCGCGGAGCGTGAACAACGACTACTGCACAACCACGTCTCGACATTCCTGCATCGATGTGCATATACATTCAACACGATATGTTCGAACGAAAAACACAATTTTCTTGAATCTTCGTCAATGCGTGACGCTAGTCTGGTGCACGCGCGTCTTTTATTTTGCCGCCGAATCAAGTGGTGTATACGTATAATATTATATGCAAGCGCGAAGATGACCAACCGCCGCGCCGCTCTGTCATTATCTCACGACCGACCTCAACGACCCGACGTCGCCGTGTTTTATTTTTCGAAACATAATATAATATTATATCATGGCACGGACTCTATCGTACTTATATTATAATAATATTAAATAATAAAAAATTATCTTGTCGTCGACGAACAATCGTGTTTCTCGGTGCATCGTGGGCTACAGCTTGTACTTAATAATGACGGCATTATAATTGTTATACAAGTGAGCAGTGGCGTAGCTAAGAATTTTAGTTGGGGGACAAAATTTCAAAATTGTTCATGATAATCATGGAATATATATATTCAAATACACAAGTATATAAGTAGTAATTAATTTAAGTAAATAAAAATGATAAAATATAAAACTTAATACTATACAACTTCTTACATTTATTTAAAAAAAAAAATTATTGTTTTTATTTAAATACTAAAATTTAACGTGGTAAACTGTTTTACAAACTTATAAAATTACTCTTATCAGCAATTATTATTGCTGATAAGAAATAAAATATAAAAAAAAAAATATAAAAAAAAAATATACTATACTATAATATACTATAGGTAGTTAAGTAATATAAATATAATTAATTTCATGAATATATATTTCATAATACTTCATAGGTAACACTGTTGTTTATAAATTATAAAAAATATAATGTAATATGATATAATTTATTATGACTATTATTGTCATATTTTTGTTCATAGAACAATATAGAAAAGTATAGTTATAATACTATGATATCTGGTTTTATAATAATTACACAAAATTCACAACATAAGTATTGTCCGTTTCATGAAATGGATGTCCATATAATGTATTTTCGTCAAAATTCACGATCTGGATGAATTTCACTATCTGGATATCCAGTTCATGAAATGAGTGATTTCACTATTTGGATGCGACATATATATATATTTATAAATTCAACCACATTATCAATCAAAAAATATTTTTTTCAATAAACAGTTTTTTTAAATTACCAAATTTTTTTTAAAAGTTAATTTTCAGAGGAGGTTGGGGCAAAGCACCCCCTTTACCCTCCCTCCGTAACTACCACTGGCAGTGAGGATCGATTACTTTCGTATACCTTTTATACTTTTTATACTAGGATGACGAGAAAAACATCACTGAAATATATAACGTTTTCAAAAGAAGCGTTCATGATATTATGTAGATTTTTGGTATAAATTACGATTTGCAAAAATTATATAAATTAATATAGAGGAAGAACACGTACAATAGGCCACTGCCGTTCGATTGGGTTCGTGTAATATTCAAACATTTATGACACTCTTTCAAAAATCAAATTCTAAATTATTTTATCCAGTAAATTATTTATTTATAAATAAAAAGTTCCCTGGTGGTTTAACGCAATAAAAAAAAATAATTATGTTTAAATGTTTAATACATGTCGATAATAATTATGCTGAAAAAAAATTTGAAAATCCTATAAAAAATATCTCTTCGTCGATGGCGTCGTGCGCTGCACTAAGCAGTAATGACGTGTCTGCTAAATATGTGCACTTGGCATACACGACGATGATGAGTAAAACACCGGTTCGCCTTGGTAACTTTTCGGGCAAACGCGCTATCAACGAAAAATCGATCGTAAGCGCTGAATTTAGTTTCGCCAATTCAGATATTGATGATACCCTGCCAAAATACCATTCAGTTGTTTCTTGATGATACATATTGTTATAGCTTATTTGTATTACACAAATTGTACTATAAACATATAAACTGTACAGTCGATGTGCAGTAGGTATACACTCTACACATGTCACATATTTTAACGATTCATCTGTTAAATTAATTTGTTAAACCTTACGCAAACCTTACACCTCTAATTATTATTATTATAACGTTAATATAATAATAAAACGATATATTATTGTCATAATTTACTCACGCGTATTTTAAACGGTACCTAAATAAGACGATGATAACTAGCCTATATAGTTAAAATGGGAAAAAAATTTTAATTTAAATAAATTATGGTGGATTTTACCTATTTTTCAACATTTCAATATCATAAATAAATATTCATGAAGTAATAAACAAATTTATATTTAAATATTTTTAATTGTATACTAAATTAAAATCCGTTCCCTAGCGATAACAAAAACTCAAAACTAAATTTAAAAGAAACTTTTTACGTCTTAAATATTTTATTTTTATTGAATTCAGTTATTTTATACAACAGTCAGCAATATATCAGAAAAAAATATATGTTAAAATATACATATTTTAAGTTACAATTTTTACATAGATATAATATATAAATTATAATAAAAAAAACATTTATCAATATGTACCTATTTGTAGTGATTTTAGCTAATTTTAAAAACAGCTAAAACCCATAGGTTAGGTATAAATATTTAAAACATCAGAATTCACAATATACGAAACGTAAATTATTTAAGATTATATATAATTATATAATAAACCTATGTGTTTTTGTATTAACTCAAAGACAATCTTATTCGTTTTTCGAGGAAAATATAATAAAATATTTAATATATGTATAGAAAAACATATAAACATATAATGTAGAGAAATCAATAAATACGTGAGTGTATGATATATTATGAGACGCGAGTATGTTTTTGTTCCGATAATATTATAAAATACGAGTATAAACTATAAAGCGTCGTTATGTTTGTCCAATATTCTTGATCGTTTTGTACGTAAATCAAGATATATATTATATATATATCCATGGCTAGTAAAATAGAGTATAGGCATACACTACTATGTTAGTGTTTTATAGTACTGCACCCTATATATAACGCCCATAAAATAGTGTACAATATACTATGTATTATGTCGATATTATAATGGATTATTATTGACATTTATTTTGAGGTGTAATAATTGCACAATATTAAATTATCATGTTCACGTTTTATGTATGAATTATTAGGGTTGGTATACCTATTTGTCTTATATACGTTTGATATATATATATATATATTTGTTTACAAGGCGATCCGTATTAAAAATTTAAAAAATTTAAACATTTTTTACATTTTTTACTAGTAAATAATTGTAAAATAGTCGTAATTAGCCATATTATATCACACTAAACAAAAGAAACTGCACTAAAATGCTCACACTGCATTTAAATTAAGATTACATTATTTCCGGTAAATTAACATCCTATACATTATTATGTAGTATAAATAACCTATAAAATTAATTAAATCAAAAGATCAATTTTTCTCCCCAGACATCGAACTCTAGGTACAGTAAAAATCTTTCCAATAAAGAAGAATAATGTAAATTATAACAGGCCCGTGCTCATTTGTGTGGGGAGGTGAATCCTATGAACTGCCTGTGTTATAAAATTATATAATTATTCAAAATAAGACACCCAATACTCGCCTATCAATACTTTTTGTTGAGGGAGGAACATATACCATCATCTACAGTAGGGGTCATCCAATGACGGCCGCAAACAAATTTTATCCGGCCCGCAGACCTTGAATAAATAACATAATATAATATCACGACAACATTATATAGGTATGTGTTATTGTTGTGAATTACTATTTTTGTACCTTTATCGGTTTTTACTGACAACAGTTGATATATCGGCTGCAAAGCATATCGCTCATATTATTATTATTAAACTTTAATTGGGTGACTTACTCGATTTTACGTCTACGCCAGTCAGTCCGTCAATTACCGCTTACCGGTGATGTTATATTGTTTTCAAAAGTTACCTCAATGTCTCAAACTTTGTATTTTTTTACCATAGGTTTTAGTATAATTTTAAGCTTGATAATGTACATGGTTATCTTCATAAATATTTTTTTAAATACTCTGTAATTTCATTTCATGTAAGCATTATAATATTATGTACAATTATATTATAAAATAGTAAGTACCATACATAGCAAGTTAGCTAAATATTTATGTGATATAGCTATAGAGTATAACTAATATAACGTCATCATTTTGCGTTATGAAATACGTACACTGTATTTCACAAGGTTTAAAAATATATAAACATATATAAATATTTTTATTTACACACGTTACAATGTCTTCCGAAGGTTTTGACGAAAATCATTGTACGCAATTAATTTATTTAACTTTGTGATTAAACGATCACGCATGCATAGCTTTACAATTGCAAACACATAAAAAATTAAATTGGACACGATACGATGCTTTATTACAGTTATTCTTGTAGACTTATGGCCATAATAGTTGATATCTATGCATTTGATCTAAACGAGGAAAATTGATTGTCTTTTTAAAAGACAAAACAAAATTTATACGGCAAAATAGAAATTTTTTTAATAGATTACTATTTTTAGAATACACTAATGTTTCACATTATATCATTTTAACTACATAAATTCTCTATGCGTAATCGGCTGTTAATCAATGATCGTGACAATATACATGAATATTTTTATCATGTCATTAAACATCAATTATACATACTCGATTCTTCGTTGAATTTCACAAAAAAATTGATACAGCCAGTGTTGACATTTATTTTTACATTTTACACAATAACTGATGTCCTATAAGCTATATTTTTATCCATTTAGATAGACTTACTGCCTACCAAATAGGTTACATATATAATAAATAAATCTAAAATTCAACACTATAAATTAATACTAATCGTATTTGAGAAAAATATTATTATAATGAATACTCATCGTTAAAAATGTTTTATTGTAAAATATTTGTTAGTTTATAAATCAATTTCTCCAAGTACATTGGCATATTATATTACTATAGGATATTACATGATATGATGTACGTTTGATAATGGCTGTACCACAATAATAAATACTAATTATTGTGATTGCTGTAATGATGTGTACCTACCGTATGAATCGTATATATACTGTATAAAATACCTGTAGTATGATTATTATCATTGTTTTCACAAAATCCACAATAATCTGTAACCTTCAACATTTGATTTTTTTCGTATCGTATAATATTAGAAGAATGTCAGATAGAGTAATAATTATTAATATATAAAAATATAAATTTGAAAATTCCACCATTGTTTATTGTTATTTTGTATTATCAATTATTGTAAATATTCCAAGTTCAACAATAACACCACAAAAAGTATAAACTGTATGTGCTTACTACTTACAGTAGGTATACTATAGGTAATTATATTAACGGTATGTTATAGATTCTGTAAAGTAATAACAGCCCTTAGTTTAATAATTTTTTTTTTATTCCTATATACTTACATTGAGATATAACAGATTACCTGCAGTTCACCCTTTTTGTACTATTTCATTATTCCAAATCATTATGATAAGAAAAAAATGTCCTATCGTTCTTTATAAGTGATTTACCTAATCTTTTGTTTTTCATCAAATTTATTGCAATTTGGAAGTTACTTTATTTGTATATTGCGTATTTAGAAAATATACCTACCCGTGAAACATAAATAAAAAAAAACGAAAAAACTCAATCTTACGTAGGATATTTAATTCAAAATGTATTTAATCCAAGTCTTGACTTTTTACTATTTTTCTAGCTGATCGGCATCGCTGTCAGAAAAACTTCAAATTATATTGTTGGCAAATGGGATACACTTCAATACTTGTTCATAACTAATGTTTACGCATATATTCTATTTACTAGTATACACTTCTTAAATCCGTACCGTACATTTTCAATTCCTGACTTCAGTACTACATGCTCTATTTATTCGACACAATAAAGGCTGAGACATTGATAATATTTGCCTTAAAAATTATGAATCCGGATATCAGCAATAACATTGTAATATTTTTTATGGCGATTATTCATATTCATCGATATAATAATATTATAAATGTATTGTTATTAGCAGTGGCGTAAATTGAGTCCAATTTCTGGTGGTGCAGTGGCATATTCTCAACTTATAATTATTTCTAACACACCAATAATCCAACTTCCTAAGTAAAATCCTTCCCTATAAACTATAATATATTTTTCCATAATATATTTCTTTAAATAATGAATACATTTTGAATTATTTTAGCAGTAAAACCTTTATTATTATAATACAATAAATTCCCGTTACAACGAATACCAATACAACGAAAAATCCCGTAATAAAAAAAGCCATAGAAAGAGCTTATAAAGAAGAGCTATATATTCGAATTTTCTTTACAACGAAAAAAAAATTCGATCCCCTAGAGTTCGTTGTAACGGAATTTTACTGTATAAATAAAAAAAAACAGTCAAAAATGTTTTTTATATATTTTAAGTTGAGACAACGTCCTCTATTTCCACAAATCTTGAATCGAATTCATCAATTACTTGGTCCAAATTAATATTATTCTTTTTTTCGAGCTACAATGTAGCTAAACTGCTAAATTACTAAGTCTTTCTTGTCTCATAGTCGTTCTAAGGTAAGTTTTTAACCTCTTTAGACAAGAAAAAGATCTTTTGCAACCTGCTGTATTATAGTAGGTAGGTATTGTTTGGAATATTTTTAATGTCTCTATAATTGACAGAAACCTTTTTTAATGCCATTTTGTTTTATGTATTCTATTTTTGATTCTAATTTTTCAAGTACTGAATTATTGCCATATTTTTTATTTTATTATTTTAGAATATAGATAGAATAATAATTTAATTGATAATACATACACGAAAATTACAATTTTGTACCTGTTTATATATTATTATATACTTCAATGATTTTCTGGTGGTGCAAAAACATACCTTTGCACCACCACATTTTAGATGTGATGGTGCAAATGCTGCATTTGCACCACCCAGTTTACGCCACTGGTTATTAGTTAAAAACGTGGTAACTGGCGATACCTATACGAGTATATTACGGTAGTAAATGGTGATATGAATATGATGATAGTATAATAATACTAGTTTAATTCATAGGATTCGGCAATGTTGACACGTCAATATGGATAAGTCACATGGTGTGAACTATGTACCTTAGTTGCAGTCGTTTTACATAAACAGTCACAAAATAATGATAATTATCGTATTGTTTTGTAGATCATCGACTGACTAAATTATAACACATTTTACCATAATTTCGTATGATATCGATGCACGATTTCTCCAAAATATACCTATAATAATAAGTACCTAATAACATATGGTGTTTGGCTACAGATTTGCAATATCGGACCTGCCACCTATATAATTATACGTAGAATCATCATATTATTATATATTATAACAGTATGTATACCAACGATTGACGTTTAAATTATTATGTTAATTGTTAGCACAATAATCATTACGTCGTGCTTGTAATAACAGTGTTATTGTTGTTTTTGCATACCACCGCGTGGTTAATCATCATGGAAATATGTATAATATGTTTTATTATAATTATTATCACTCGATATATTACATATTAATATATTATTGTATTAGTATATCGTTAGTTTCCGTCTTAAGTTGGTGTCACGCGTAGATCGTCGTAAAATATTAGTCGCAATAATAAAGAAAATCGAAATTTATAAACAGGTGAGCATATCAAATTATTATTTACCTGTAGCACGATCGTTATTCAATATTCACCGTAGAATCGAATAAATTATATTATTATTACTATATTACTATATTATGTGTAGTGCCCTCCATTATTTTATTGTTATTCACGTACTACGCAGATCGAATGAAAACAAAAAATACCATCGCAAAGACCTATCGATTTACGTAGACAAAATTTATTATTATAATTATATTATTATAGTACAGAGTGTACCGTCTCGTTTGTATTCCGTGGTACACTGGCACCTCAAAAATAATAATAAAAAAAAAAAACATGTCATGTGCAGCATCTGAAAGCGTTCAAGTCAGCACACACAATATTATATTGCAATAAGTAATGAAACTAATAAATCGTTAAACGTTCAAGACGAGACATGGTATATACAATTCATTTTAGTCTAGTCAAATCTCTTCGGAGCGTTTGTGCAGTGTAACATAACTCAGATTTAGGAAGTTTTTCTCTTTGTGCGTTTGTATATTATATTATTATGTGTACATTATATGTAGACAAATACGCACCATACACGCAGCGTCCTAAACGTCTTCAGCATAATATATTATTTTATAATATATCTAATTGCAATCCATTAACTGACTGGAAAAATAAAAATTAATTGTTCAACCTTGGACAGATGGTGCGGTGTTGGTATATTTAATAATATATATATTCTGTAAACAATAATTCATTAACTAACATTTTGTCCGATCTTTTTAATAGTTAAACACATATTTTGTTTATCTTTATGATGATGACCTCATGATGCACGCGAGGGATAAACATATAATATTATAGCCATACGCGCGCGGTGTATAAATCGTTCGTATTATATACTGAATGTGTGTGCAAAAAACGAAAAAAAAAAAATATATATTGTCGTAAACTAACGTTGGGCAATGGGCCGTAACTAATTACTGTAAGATTATTACTGAAGCTCCTACTGTATAATAATACGTATTATAATGTGTATAATATTGAAGTGGTGAAAGTGTTATGGAAACATTAAAAACTGTCTATAAGTAAATATAATTGTATATTTGTATAATGTACATGTTATATCGACCTTCGTGATTAGATACATATAATTTTGGCAATTATCGTGTTTATGCCACAGTCGATATCTGTATAATCATAGCCGCTAATAAGGGTTTATATGACTATATAGACCGTGATGATAGACGATCATAACACTGTTTAAATTTAAATTAATTAATGTTGTTCGATAGAAAGAAATCGATATCGCCATAAGATTTTAACCCTAATCATAACTTGTAACTTTAATGCCCCATCGGCTGTATGGAAAATATATATTATTATTATTTAAAACACTCGTATCGGTTTGGTATAATATTTATTTATTATTTCAAATACATTATAATAATATAGCAATATACTAATATCACTTTATAGTTGCACATTCTCAGGTTTTGATGCATGTGCCAGATATGTACAACCTCGTATTTTATATTAATAGAATACACCATGATTTATTAGTATAAACGATGTCGAATCATGTTCTGCAAAAATCACGTCCATCCACATGATTCTTTCGTTTTCAACGTTTATATCTACTGCTGGTGTACAAAACGTGATAGTATAATATATTTAATAATATCATATTAATATCATTGCATCATCATTTCGTAAAAGAAGAACTCCTCGAAAAATCAATAGTCGATGGTCAAAATCTGTTGTCATGATTTATATGCACACACGTTATGCAGTACAGCTTCTACGGATCATATGGGTAAATTAAATACATGCGGTTTATTACATTTACGGGTGACAGGAGGCTTATTATCTAGGCTTCCATCAAACGTCAAAATAATATGTTGAACAACGAGTTTTAATTATTTTATTTTGTGAAATATATATACTTTTAAATTATTTATTCAATTTTAATTTCATATAATGAAATACTGGGCCCCACTGAGAATACTCGTGTGGGGGCCCAGGAATTTCTATATTAACATGTTTTGAAAATAATATAAAATAATAACATTATAGTTCAATAAGAAAAAAATAATCGAGACAAAAAAATAAAAAACATAAGAGTGCACATAAATTATTAACTAACATTAAAAATATTTATAGCATATAGTATAAAAATGTATTATTTATCTATAATATCATTTACATCTAATAACCATAAAAAATTCTTTTTTTAAATGTTTTAATTACAATATCAATTATATTAATTCAATACGATGTGCATAAAAACGCACAGATAATATATTTTTCATACATTTCATGAAATGCCTTTGAAACAGATATTCTTCAGATATATACCTCCCATCATCACACGACCGCTGATCCGAAGAAAAATGTCGAATACCCACCTGCACCGATGGTCTCTCGCCGTACACACTACACGGATATCGTAGTGAATAACTATAGTTTTTTTCGGGCCGACTAACGCGTCCGACGGATTCAACCGGCAGATAAATGCCGCCCGTTACGTTTCATTCGATATCATAATGATATTATAATACATTTGATATCACATCACCATAATAACAATATTATATAGGTACATTGTACGGTATCAAAATCATCGTAATTTATATACGTCGATTAAAATCCTGTGAGTCACTGCGGTCGCCCCGCAGTGCAGATATTATACTGTGCGAAATAGTACGAAGGCGCGCAGACGTTTATGCGGTGAGTAAACCTTGAACTCCGTGGCCGAATATCTGCGTGCGCTCTTCGGGATTAACCTTATTCCGCGCGCGCTTGCAGACACACGCGCGTTATTGATAGTACGTATAATAATTATTATGCGTAAAACCCGCCGCCGCCCGTGATGACGGACATTTGTACTCGGAACACTATATTATACACGAAGGATATACAATAATAACATTATGTTATGTACGAAATGTGTAATTAATATGATAATCGTTTACGGTTTCGGTCTGGTCAGTTCGTTCGAAATGACGCAACGGTCTGTACGTTTGTTTTTTTTTCCCCTCTCTCTCTCTCTCTCTCGTTATTTTTTTTTACAAATCGATTCCGTTTCAATGAAAAAACTGTGGCATTCCGCCCGTAGTAGACATGATATCATCATGCCCGACCGAGCCTCGAGATCGTCATTAGAAATTCCTGTTCGCGCGCTTTTCCGCAGATTCATGTTCGATTCACCAGAACTAGACCGCGGCCGACGACCGATCACGATATATCATTATATAATGGTTTACCGCGATATTGCTGTTGACCACGCGACATTTTTACGACGAACGTCTTCGGCTATGAAATCGTTATAGTATTACATCGGTAACCTTTGATCGTGAAAAACACCCCGTCCATGTATGATATCACAACACATTCACATATTTTAAGTTTTGCGAAATTCGCTTCGACGGAAACATATGTTAATCGTTTGCGCGTTCGCTTCATTATTGGCTCGGCCCGCGGCCTATTAAAATAACTTATTTGATTTAAGAGGATGTCAGCGCACTGTTTGTTTTCTCTCTCTAGCCCACGCGCAACATAGACAAAACACATTTACGTAGTCTGAGTAAAACTCGCTCAATTTCGGTTCTAGAGTAAATATACCTATTGTAAAATTTAATTTTGACAATATTTCTGAGTACAAGACGATGAGTTATTTTTAAAAAGTTAAAATTTTGAAAAGTTAAAGGTTATATAAGAATATTGTTATTTATAGCTATTTGTAAACGATATAATTAACGTTGTGTTGGGAATAATAGAAAAAACTCATCGTCTTGTACTCAGAAATATTATCAAAATATTTCATTTTATAGTAGGTATATTTACTCTAGAACCAAAATTGAGCGAGTTCTACTCAGTCTGCGTAAATGCGTTTTGTCTATGTTGCGCGTGGGCTACAGAGAGAAAACAAACAGTGCGCTGACATCCTCTTAAATGTAATCCATATACTATTATAAAAATACTATGCCTAGTTATGTTTTATAAAATATTTTTTTATGGTTGTCTGTTTAGTACGCATATTATATTGTGACAGTAAATACTCGATAAATACTCAAAATATTTGACTATCTGCAGCACTACACTGTCGCTATATAAAATACGATGTAGCTAGACATATCGTGTACACTGACGTAATGTGTTATAAAATAATATGGTCATAAGGTTGGTTAAATTTTGGCTTTATGACAAATTTAAAAACGTCTAAAGCAAACACCTAAGACACATCGGTACAGAACCTCCTACTGGTAATTTTTGATATTACAGTGAACAACTACATTGTTTTATAAACGCGCGACACTGGTCACTGACAATAACGTCACGTTGTGTAAGGAATTAACTCTAATTAGTCTAATTACGTAAAATGTACGAAAATCTTCAAACCCGAAATTATTATTGGTTAGGTTATTATTATTATTATATTAACAATACGATGAACCCGTCGTAAAAAAACGGACGACAAGTTTTTACTAAAATACGAGTCATTAATTTCGACGGTTTAAGCTTATGGGTAACCTAACTAATAACCTGCAGTAACCACGTAGATACTCCACGGTATTATGCGCGTATATTATGATGGTACGCGCCTAATTAGTCGAATACGGAGAGTTCACTATATTATTCGCATAGCGATTCACTCAAACGATATAAATGTAGTCACGTACAAGGTGTATGGAGTCTGTAAAAAATAATACGCGCATGCGACAGCTTATGTCCAATAAACTATCAATCAAAGGGTTATGAGGAGACCAGTATACCGATGAAATATATTATAAATTCATATCACAAATTATATTAGCGTGTTAACACGCAACGTTTATTACTAATTTTTTGCCGGTTTGATTTAATTATACATTTTAAGACTTAGAGGGAAGTTTTAATTAACATTTATTATATAATTTCGTTTCAGCGAATAGTTTTTATTTTTGCATATGCGTACATTGTACGACGTACGCGTCTCTCGACGTTTATAATATATAAAGGGAGTGACGTGTGATGAATATCTTATTATAAAGACGTATCTAAACAAAATAAATCAATTAGTTCAAAACTAATAATTGTATCGGATTTCTATGCTGTAGATTATTATTGTATATTGTTACGATATTTACGAGAAGATATATTTAAAACATAAACTTAGTTTTCAATTACCTATATTTAAAAAGCTCATCTAAATTGAATAATTACATTTTACATAACTAATTACGAAATATGTACTGAATATTATTATAAATACAAATTTTATAAACTGACGTCTACTTTAACTTATGTTTATATTTGTTAATTAACTTAATTGATCGAGAAGAAAATGATTATATTTTAAACAACAAAATAAAATAACATGAATGTAACGCCTGAGATAAATTCATTCAAATTAATGGTGATATAGATAATGTTCATGTGTGTGTGTGTGTGATTTGGCACTCGAAATCACCTATAATAATAATTAATATGTATACAATTTCTGCACGACATTATTATACTATGTATTATAACCGTAACGCATATAGGTTAATACAGTAATACTTTATATATTTTACCACACTGCTGGTTCATTAACCTTTTTCAGGCAATGTGAACAAAAAAAAATTAGCACGGTGAATCATTTTTTTTCTGACAAAATTTCAAGAAAACCTATACAGATTATGCGTACCTACATTTTATCATTTTAAACAGACGTGTTGGAATTTTTTAATGAATTTGTTATTCAAAATATTTTATTTGCTCTTGGAAATCACAGTCGATCATTTCCTCAAACATGCCCACGTGTAAATAAATAATGTATAGTAAAAAATAATATGAATCGTTTTATATATATTATTATCTACGTACCTACGTATGTATGTAAGAATTATAATCGTCGAGCACGCACCTAGCATAAAGTCGTTTTAAAAATATGCAATTTGTTTGCTCGTCAAAGAGATGTAGTTAAAAAAAAAAAAAATTAACAAAAAACAACGATAGTATTTTTAATTATAATATACATATATATTGAGGTATAATATTATATATATAGTCAATATTATATAGCTTCAGTCTACATACTACTTTTTCAAAACCAATAATAAATAAACATCTTGATAAGAAAATATTAAATATTAATATAATAGGTATGTAGGTACAAGGCCTTATAAAGTTATGAGTTTATCTCAATTTTTAATATTTGTTACCGATTTAACTTAATTAATTATAAATAAATATTGACTTAATATAATAGGTACATTATAATATCTATTTGTTAAATTTTAATTAAATATCAGCCAAATTTTAAGTTACCGTAAATATAGTACTATAATAGTAGACTCATTATCTAATAAATTTATACGTAAACCACTCTGAAACTTATGTTATCTGTTGTAGCTTTGTAAGACATGTAAGTTGTACCACTCTAGACTTGAGATTGAGAGTGATGGATTAAAAATTAATTTTTGGCAGAGCCTTCGATTTTTAATACTAACCTGTATCCCTCAACCTATATTGTTATGTCGGTGATGATACATGACTATTGAATTTATAGCTATGCAATAATTGTGTTTACGTACACATCACCGTGCACATCGTGCAATTTAAATCGATTGCGGTAATCGCGAGTTCCGTACAATTTCAAATACACTAACGAAGGATTTAAAAACAAAAATGAATTAATGTTTAATGATAGTATTACATAGTGTCTTACATATTGTGTAGTTATATGATATATTTATACTGCGAGTGCGGGAACATGCGAAACGGTGCACCGACCGTCGATGTTGTTTTCCTTGATCGGCATGCAGTGTTTTAAAAAAACAAAAATACTCAAGTAATAGGTTACGTGTTAAAACTGTATATAATATATACCTATATATTTTGTGTTACGACTTGCATGCAGCAGCCGCCCATAGATACGATTAACACGATTATAATGTTATTTATATTATTATTAGTTCTATGCACCGCGATCGATGTGGACGAAAATAGAAACACCGTATAATAATATACTGTGATGCTGTATTTTCACAGGCAACGATTCGTGTAATGATTTATTACAGTATATTTGTGTTATATATATTAACTATATATTTACGTGTTATGCGTACGCGTTCCCAATAATTTAGATTACGTCCAATCGTATTGTCGCTTTTATTAGTCGATTATAAAATTATAAAATACGATTTTGAAAAATTATCTAAGTTGTTTTAAAATATATACGTGTTTTTACCACACGCCATACATATAGTATTCGCCTATCGTCGTATAAACAGTATAGATATTATAATATATGTCGTAGCTATTATATAGTATTTTAGTATACACAATTACACGCGACTTATAGTGATAGCATACATTGATGACATATTAGGTATATCCTTAAAGCAGTTAAGCTGCTCGATTCTGCGGCACGACGCTTTTTACTCGTATTTTTATTCTACTGAATTAAATTTCCTAATGACAAATTACCGTTGTTGACAAAAATATTTGAACACTGCTGGTGTAGATCTTAGTAAAATATACATTTTATAGGATCTATATACGAATAGTACAAAGTGAAAATTATTAGTAAAATATAATATATCGAAGGAATCGTTGAATAGTACATAAATAAGTAACTATTATTTGACCTGGATACCTGTTATTGAAAATTGATATTTTTTATACAAAACCTACTAAATTAAATAGTATAGTAGTATACAAATAATAAAACTATTTATGTTTTACGACTTTGGCGATTTCGCGTTATGAGCAACGAGGTAACCGTCCGCGATCGGCGAGAGTATAGTGAGCCCTTCCGACTACTCTCGCCGATCGCGGACGGTTAACTCGTTGCTTATAACGCGAAATCGACACTTAACGGATTTTTAGTGAATCGATATTAAAGTAATACTGTAACAGTAATTTTGGCGTTATTATATTAAATAAGCACACTATTTATTACCCCTCTTCAACGCACGCATACATTTCCGTTCAGCAGATCCTATTTTACGTGATAAGCTTTATGAGAGTAAATTGACATGAAATAAAATTTAAAGTAAAAAAAAATATAAATATATAGATCACCTCATAAACTTTTATTGAATATTTAATTAACCTTAAAAAGTTTAAAAATCAAAATATCAGCGAAATATATGAGGTGCTCTAGATAATATTCTTACTTTTAAATGCAATGGTCAATTCAATCTAATATTAATTACTATATACACAGAATTAGATCTATAGAATGCAAATTCAGTATGATGTGTGTGGGTCAGGGAAAGAATACAAATAGTGCGTCATCGTTTTTAAAAATAATTTCAAATAACAGATTAGGAAAATCGATATAATTTTTTACATTTATAAATCTAATCATATACTTAACTATATCTAACCAACGTCGATGAACATTTCACATTAAAACAGTGGTATTAGGTATCAAGCGGTATCGTACATTGTAATATATTCAAATATTATATAATAAAAATATTAATTTGGATTATAGTTAAGTTATATATTATGCTTGTATAATAAAACAGAAGTATAATTACATACAGTGACGTATTTTTGGGTAACTTTTTTTTTAGAAAGATGTCCTAAAGGTAAGTTATCTATAATTAATCCGGTAAAATTCGAATAATTCACAGACATTCCAGGGAAACTGTGAACTTAACTTAAAATATATCTCAAAACATGTCGTCGGATCTAATAAAATTAATTTCACTTTATATAATAAATTGATGGGCACGAGTAAAATATTAATGCGTTGGGTTATTTGTTTTTAAATCGGAGGGTGTTCAGACATGAGTACTCTCCCTTCAAAAAAAAAAAAAAAAATACGCCACTGATTACATAACACAAAATATACGTGTACGTGTTACCTACCAATCATATATTCGAATTATGCGCTCAGACACGATATTATATTATGGTATTACGAGTACATGCAACGATGCACACTGCAATTTATGCCCAGCCGATGATCAGCGACCCATTGTTCGCGTAGGCGCTTATATGCCTAAAGATACATATATATATATATACATATATATATAATATAATTATATCGTTTTTTATCATTTTTTTTTTTCATCGTGCCCGCGGTTTCTGATGACTCCCGAGCCCAAAGATCTCTGTTTGATTCCCGCAATAATAATAATAATAATAATAATATGTGCGCACCTATGATGCGGCCGTTTCGCGCCCGCCGCGTGATAAAATAAAAAAAAAATCCAATATCACAATAATATATATATAATAATATTTTACGCGTAGGTACGCGTATACGGCGGAACACGTTTACCGCGAGTCTAACGACGTGTGCCGTGTATACTACGTACATAATAATATGAGCGTGGCGGCCAGTGTGTGTGCGTGTGTGTGTGCGCGAGCGCGTGTAAAATGAGAATTCGGTGTATATACGTCGGGGACGAGGGCAGATCAGAGGTATACGCACGGAATTCGGCAAGGTCGTTTGTATAATATTATATACAATATACATATATATATAATATGTACTTATTATCATGCGAACGCGCGCGCGCGCGTGTGTGTGTGTAACTATTTTCTAACACCGAAGACCGCGTATCTCAGCTATATACACATTACGTATGTTATTATTGTATTATATATACTCGTGAATCAGTGCGCTGCAACGATCCAGAGTAGCCTGCAGGATTAATTTATATATATATGTGTGTTGTACAATGTACGCGCGTATAATCTATAACACTGTGTACGCGCGTTCGAGAATTTCATAAAAAAAAAAAAAAATTCACGAATATAATTAACTCCGGTCTAATAGCGCAGCGATCACGGACGGAACGCGTAGAAATAAATGATATAGGTACGCCGTATACACTCTTCCCGCAGTGACACCCCGAGAACGATGGTTTTGATTTTCGGTGTGGCTCTAATAACCGTTCGTCTCGGCGTTCCGCGGTGTTCGGATACAATTATTATTATTAAAATGCCCCGCGGAGATTTATTGTGTATATTCTGGTTTCATTCACCGTTGAACGAGCTTCTTCTTTATAATATACGCGTTAAGTCTGTGTAGGAAAAAATAATACAGTGAGATCTACGGACGACCACTGAAAGCTGGCCAAGAGGGCTAATGTTAAAACGCGCAGAAGAGGGATATTTTGAAGGATGCTATCTCCTGTGTAGCGTACAAATCATTATTATCTTATAATTATATAATTATCAATATTATCCTTTAACATTTACCTACAGGTAATTCTCCTAGTCGATTCCCGATGACTTATCGATTTCGCGTTATATTTTCCCAAAACAAACTTGATAAACAGAAAAATTACTGTAAACGAAATTAAAAGTGTTGAAAATAAACTATTATAAGTATGCAAAGGACTATTTAGCGTAAAGATTGAGTACAAAAAATCTATATAATTGATGTAATATTATGTAAATATAGAAGTGCCTATATAGTAATTTAAATTTTGAATCGAATGAGGTTTTTTATTATTGTCGTGCGATGTTAGCGATAATATAAAAATTACGTAATGTTATTATTAATTTACGTACTAAGCACAAATTACATCAATATCGATAAATTTCAACAAAAAAATCACCTTGAGTGTACATCTTGAGGTAATCAACGCGTCAGTTTTGAGGAAGCTATTAATTTATACTCACATTGTCAGTCCGCGTAAATTTCAAAAGCAAATGCAACGGGCACGATTGTAGCTGATATATAGACACACACACACACATACACAATATTATTGTGTAAAAAATCATAAGCATTTATAGTTTATTATACAACGCGTATCTACATATTAATAACTACTCCTGTATGTATATATGATAATAATTATACTATTAATGACTAAATTATGATTTGCGCGATACAATACTCATCATTGCATATTATCATATAAATGTATGTGGGCATAATTGTTTGCTATTGTTTACGAAATGAAAGTGACTTTAAAATTCAAAGTCGAGTCCTTCGGTTAAACAATTTTACTAGTGAATATGAAAAAATTCTGTATAATGTTCGTTGTGATTTTAGTACTGGCCATCATCTCAGTCATCATAACCATCCTGTCAATATTTACGTGTATTATGGTGTACATATATTTCATATAATCATATAATACAATGACTCACCAATCATGATCATTGCTCACCCTCTTTTTCTTTTACAGTAATGCAATTATTCAGTGAATTTTAAATAAACTTAAACAAATAATTTCAAATTCTCGGTATATTTTAAATGTTCTATGGAGTTACAAACTTATGTTTTTCAAATGAAAACCCCTCTTTTCTACAGTAAATTATTTAGTGGATAATTTTCTTGAAAATGTTTATATATTAATATCAATATCAAAATTTAGACGATTAGTTGTTATCTTAAATTTGCTAATTTATGAACATATCGAATTTGGATGATATAGTGGGGATTCTGGTAATTTAGAAATTTTAGCAATCTAACTTATAATTTATAAAAATGGACTGTAATAAATAATAATTCTAATTCAGTTTCTAATAACTAAAAAACTACTTGTTCGAATTTTGAATTAGGTACATCAGTATTTTCAAAATAATTATTCACTTACTTAATCATTTATATTGAAAACAGTGATTATTGTTTTAAAAACATAATTATTTATTGCCAGGAAATGTCGACTTCTTATCATGTGGTACAAACAATTTTTAGAATATTTAATATTAAATACCAAAATTTGAATAAATGTATTGATAAGTTTAAAAAAATGAGAATGAGCAATTAGCATGTTTAGCGAATTACTTTGTATAATTATTTACAACCAATAAATTAAAATAAATAAATAATATTTTTAGCAAGTATGTTTCGTGTATTTCTAGTGTCGAGTAAACACTTTTGCGTATTATGCATAAATAACAACTATAAGTAATCGCCTTCGATCTCGATTTAAATCATTCAGTAATTGGTAAACGAATAGGTGAACTTGTTAGTATAATATATCATTATATTATATTAGTAAAGTTATACTATATATAATTTGTCTACATAATATAAACGTGTGATTGTATGCAGACGTGTTTTAAAATATTTACCTAATTTAAAACTGGTAAAATTAAAAAAAGATTTATGGTAAACATGATAGTATCATACAAATATAATATGCATCAATTCTAGGACGTTTAGTTCTTGTCCCCCGCCATTTGGTTTTCAAAAAAATATCTACGTATAACCAAGTCTGTACTATATGGTATATATTTTGAACATGGATAAATATTATGTAAAGAACCAGGGCTGTTTATTTTTTTGTTAAAACAATTTTTATAGGTAACAGGAATTCATTTATTATTTTAAAGTTTTAAATTCAGTGTAACGATGAATTTTTTAGTAAAATAATAGTACATTAATTGTAATCTAATTGTAATAGATGAAATAATAATTTACTAAATCATACAAAATTGTATTATCGTCATTATTTTGCTAACAGTAGTATGTACGAGGGAATCTATCCGTATTGCAGTGTACGGCCTTGCAGCATATATTAATACCAAATGATCTTTTTATAGTGCACAAGGCGCAACATGCAGTATTTAATCATACTGCAGACATAGACAATTCCAGTGTGGGTTAAATACTCTGCGGTGACAAGCGTAGGCGGAATCGAGATAGAAGTATGTGGGACAAGAGTGCGTGTAGTGTATAGTGGTAGGTCGAACACGAAAATACATGCAGTCACAATAGTGTCACCTGTCGTACTTGAGATAAGTATACTATAAATGTATTAATCGAATCCGTCGTAAAGTACCTAACGATATTTCAAAAATAAAATAAGAGATACATATTACACTACGCTGCACTCCTCGTATATACGAGTACAAGTATAGAAATTATAATATTATGTATTTGATAATCAATATAAATGTTTAACAGAACGATCCAATACGTATGTTGTTGATGTCAACACCTTTTCAATTATTTCGTTGAAAATTATTTTTTGTTTTATTTGTTGGCGATTAAGATGGTCGTCATTTTTGATCGATAATGGTGATAAAAATAATAATGATTTCTATCAATGTCTTGAAAACTTAATAAATAATGGCAACTGTGTATTTTGTATATGTATGTGTAAGGAGAGTAGGACAATTTGTAAGCTTTTTTGGAAAAAAATTCTGAGTGTACACGTGGATTGAAAATGATGTTTAAAACAATACCGATATTAAATGTTGATCACGATATTAATTTTATAGGTATCCATATCTTTGTCTATATCGGTCATCCCTAAATTTATTGTAAAACGCAATAAAAAATATTATGTATTTAAATACATCATAATTTATTATAGTTTCTCACACGACGAACTTGATTTATAAACATATAATTAATTTATTAATGGTTTTACGTAATCGAAATTTAACTATAAAGGCTTCAAAGTTATTAAAAAGTTTTAATTTCTAAACAAATATTATTTTCCCCATGTTTATAGTATGTAAGTATATAAATAAATTGTATACGATATGAGTCACTTTCGATAATAGTATACACACTAATCTAGACGCTTAATTATTAATATAAATACGCCCAGGTCATCACCGTAGTTTTGCCAGTTCCCTGGGTCGCTTTTCAAGAATTTTCAAGGTTATTGGTTGTATAATATTTTAATATCGTGTATCATCTATGATATACGTCCGACGAACGCATATTATAAATACTTCAGATATTGTATAATAATATTAATGTTCAAACTTCAACGGTGGCATTACGACGCAATAGAAAATTATTCGTTAAATTTTTCCCAAAAAAGCTAAACTAAATAGGTAGCCATTAATTTTTTTATTCCCTTTGTTAAAGTATAATTAGTTAAACAAACAAAATAAATAATAATATGCTTTGTAAGATTTTTTTTTAATTAGACATGCAAAATGTAATGCATATTACTTCACCATCACTTTCAATGGTAATATAGAAAGCACTATAATATATTATAGTGTCTTTTAAATTATATTATTTACAATGATGTTTTTTCTGTTTATATTATCATAGCCTACTCGTATTGATACGGATTTTAATACTTTGACTGTTACAGACGTTACAATATATAACTTCAGTGATTTCATACGAATTTCTTATTTTCGTAGTTTTACAACTTTACTTGGAATCGTGTTTCAAACGTAAAAATGTATCAAAAATATCAAATTCATAATAATAATATCTATTTGCGTAGCAATATTAAAAGTATAATATTATGTATATAAGTTCGATTTTTATTTCAAGGGGTTTTAAATAGGCAATTGTATTGTAAATTGATAATTCGACAATAAGTATTGTATAATATAATATATGTGTTTAATGTGTTTTAAATATCTTATACCGTAGTCAATTAGCGAGAAAAAGTATGTAATATAATACTTTTAATATACTATTATGGTATATTAAGAATTTAAATTCTTATATTATTAGTGTAATAATTATGTGTTCGAGCCGCACGAGTACACGAAGTTTTTTGATTATTAAATTCAATCGGGATTAAATACTGGATTTTTTTGTTTTTAAAGATAAAAATATTATACGCCCGTTATCATGTTTAATTATCTCTACATTAATAATTGTAATTTTAAGAGGAATTATTTAATTTAAATATGGAAAAATTCGTGATTCGTTGCACTTATGACGATCGACACACCGCATCGGATACCACTGAAATATTTTAAGTTATCGCAGTTATCTGGAGTATACTGGGTTTTTTATTGTTTAAATAACGACCGACTACTGCAAATCGACAGCACTGAACAGTAATAATATTAATTTGATAATAATTACATCCCGTTTGCTGTTTTAGGTTAACGTTCAACTTTATAATATTATTATATTACTGTTACGTACGCCATATAATAATAATAATAATATAAGATTTATTGGCCATAATATTTAGTTACCTACAATATAGTTTCAATAAGAGAAAATCACATTTAATGGCCCAACTCACTACTGAGATAAAAATCTCTTATTGGTGAAATTGGAGTATTAATGAAAAACCTGAGTAATTAAATAAGTATAAATTTAAAAAATTAAAAAATGGAAACATTAAAAGACAAAGTATAATAAACATTAAAAACAAAGACAAAAAAAATTATATATATATATATTGAAATTTGAAAAAGAAATAAGTAAATAAGTTAATAGGTTGCTTTTATAATATTATATTAAAGTTAACCGGCATCACATCATATTTTGTACAAGTATACACTAAACACTATGATTCAGATATTTGGGCTTTGGTTTAGCCAAATTTTAACATTTCTTTTGTATTGTATATAGGATATGCTATTTAAAATGTGTGAAGGTGCTTTATTCAGGAGCTTAAGGCCTACCTGTGAAAAACATAGACACTTGATTTAATCGATCGTGTTGAATGGATCTCTATGTTATTTTCCTGAAATGAAAAATAAGTTGGTGTTATACGAAAAAATGTATGTTTAATGTGCATAGACCATAGGTAAAATAATTCAGGTTAAGTTTGAGACTGAGTTTATTGTAAAATATAAATAAAACCGTTGTTATTACACGATAATGCTATGTAAGCCACGCAATCGTAATAAAAATAATATATGCGTTAAGTGCGACATAAAGTAGATATTGAAAACTGATAATTAGATTTCGTCACGATAAATAACGATATATTATTTTTCTAATATGTCTTTGGTATTTTTGTGATATTGAGTAAGTAATATTAATTGATATTTGATATTATTCCTGCGTGTATAATATGGTTTTGATAATTTGTAGAAAAAAAATCCAATAATAAGTTGGTATTATTTATTTCAAATGTTCAAACATGAATAATAATAATATATTATTTTGGTGTAGGAATAAGTACCTAATATAATATTATATTGTGTCTAAAAAGGTACTTATAATATTTATTCGTGTACTAATGGCTATAGTGGATAAGTGCGCATTATAAAGTTATAACTTATAAGTGTTTGAAAAAACGCCACAAAAAAATTAGAATGCAAAAACTAGTTAGGTATTATAATAAAATCAGTTTTTTAAAAAAATTTAAAAATTTAACCTTTTGATTTTTACTTATAATTACAAAAAAGTAGTGTATCGCGTATTATGTTATAATATAAAGTCACTTTGTGTTGGTAAAACCATATTCATTAATACATTATACATTATACACTACTAATTTGTGCAGTATACTCGCAAAGTGTATATTTTTTTTATACAATATAAAATTACTTATATAAACAATATGTATATATTATACATCGTACTATGTATATAAGACGGAAAAGTCAACATGCGAAAATAATATTATATTTTTATAAAGATATTATACGAAGCATCTCACTGTAGTTATCTCCTTCCAGTAGAATACGTCCGTCGTACATAATGCATGTATGTACATGAGGTGCTGTAGTAAAATCAACGATCACGACCTTCTCGGCTCTTGTTTATATACATAATATTTAATAATATATTATGTACGGGTCTGTGAAAGGTCGTCGAAAAAGAGGGAACAGAGTGCCTTAGACTATCTACTTATAAATATATGTATAGTATAAGATGTGCGTATACATCCCTCGAATGTTATTTTAAGTATAATATAACTTATGCCTTGCACACGGCCTTTTATCTCCACAGAGCTTATAATAAAATGATAACATATACAATAATATACATACGTTTGACGTTTTAACGATGTACGCGTGCTGTACAAGTTACAACCATCGTATTATACTATACACGCCGATGCAGTTTTGTGGTATACAATATGTATATGTTTCAGGCAGCAAAGTAGAAAACCGGACACTTTATAAAATGGCCGGTCAATGTATAAAATGTCCAATGAAGAAATAATCACATGTATGAAGTGGGCATATATATATATATATTATATGGTCTAGCGGCAATGAAGAATTTATAGTTTGGTATATTTCGATTTGGTAAAAATGGTTTTAAAAGTATAGTATCTATGATGTTATTTTAAAAATAAATATATTTTAGAATTTATTGCGTCAATAACATTTCTGAATAAGCACCTGAAGTAAAGTTGCGCCCCGTGTAATTTTTGATTTTAACCAATTTCATTATAAACAATTAATAATATTGCATTATAGTGCCACCTACAGATATGGATAAATCCTAATAATATAATTGGAATAGGCCGTTGACTGCTCTGTGAATTACTTTTTAGTTGTATATGGTTTATGTGGGTAATACACCTATACTTGTGTTATTGGTAACCAAAACGAATGTAACAAACTAATCGTTTATATTTTGAAAATTTGGATATGTCAAAATTATAAAAAAAAGCGATATAATATGTGCACATAAAATAATAATTATCATCAAATACATTCACAATCGTTATTATCATTAATTATATCGACAGTTTAGTTTAGATATAGGTAGGGAATCAAAAACAGACTATTACTACTGCATATTGTTATGTATTAAATATAATAACTGATAACATATATTAACATACATAATATATATTTAAATAAAATATATATTAGGAAACGAGAAGTGGCAAATGATTTAACTTAATATTACAATGTATATATTATAAATACATCCTCGGGTTCTACTAGCCACGATATTGCGACTTAATGATGCCATTATTACACCAATATAATGAATGAGCATCTCCTCCTTTTGGATTTGCCACTGTTTTTGAACTCTCGGATATATTATTAATTATTCTATGCAATATTAAATACTGTCGAGTGTTTGAAAGAACAAATTAAAACGACTGTGTACGTGCGTTAAACAAGCGAAAAGCGTATCGTGAGTAATTCGTGACATAGCGAGTGTATTTATAATATGAATTATTTCCGAGTCGCTGCGGTGGACATATTACTGAAAAACAAAACGAACGCTATACATTATGACGTACATGTGTTATGATATCATCGTAGGCGTAAAGGGTTCGGGAGTCTGTGCATTTGCCTATATGCGTGTCTCTTTCACGGATGACTGGAAACTCGGGACTCGGCTGAAAGGGTCGACGACGATGGCGTACAGTGCGCTTCTGTGCATTACATTATTATTTATTATACGCCAGTGAAATACTATTTTTTAACGTCACATTCATAACGTGAAGATGCGAAGAAAATGTAATTATATTATTTTCCGTGTGTGTGCAGATGTGATATTATTATTCTTGCGACGGATTTGTAGGACGTATATTATGGTGTATTATAATGTACCTTTACATATATTACAATTATATATTATTATATTTGTATATTATAGTGAAACTCGTGTTGATCAGTTGTCAAGTATTACTTTAGTGTTAGTGAGATGAGTAGATGAGTACAGACGACTGTTTCAGTCAGTTCTGTGTCCAATATATATATACACTTAGGAGTTATTATAATATATATTATTATAACAGTATATTAAGGTTATTGTATAATCGAGTAGGTGTTATACGTATATCTATAGACTATTTTATATTTGACATGATAATGGTTATTTTATGCAAGGAGGAGGGGATTTACCAATAATATTTGTTATACACAAGTGTTTAACTTACATTATATTATACAGTGTGTATACTACACCTATATACACACACGACACTATTATTTTAAATATTACATTGTACACGAGGTGTTGTCGAACTTAATATAAATAATGAGTGTATTCGTATATTATTATATTATATTAGGCACAATTTATTAATAATTATTTATCGAACATTTGAAACCTATATTCTGGTGTGAAGTCTGATAATATTATAAACGGCGTACCAATAAATGATTTGCTTAGTTGAGTTATTATCAATAATTAAGCTAATTGTATGGATGACCGTTGTAATCTTGTTTTGTACATAAAATACATTTTGATTTTTAAAGCATAGTAATATGTTTTATATTTTATACAGTATTGTGAAAAAAAAAATAATATTTGAGGCAAATTCTAATAGGATATAATATTTTTTAACAATTACTTTGAGCTATTCTTCCGTTGCGAAATGCGTTCCACCCAGATATGTACATGTCTTCATCTCAGGGAAAATATAGTATAGTCACGAAGGGCTATATCCGGGTTGTAGGTAATATTCCATTCAAATTGGTTGATGAGATTGGTTGTGACGTGGGCGGTGTACGGACTAGCGTTGTCCTGATGCAAACGCAGCACTCCCCTCGTCAGCATGCCTCTCCTCTTGTTTAGAATCACACGGCGAAATTTCCGCAACATCTGACACTAGTGATGATTGTTGTACTGGCAGGCAAGAACTCACACAACAATAGCCCCTTTCTTTTCTAAAGACTTTCCGGCAAACAGTGTGTGTGGGCTCGGCGACTCTAGATGTTTCCACTGACTGACTTGTTCTTTCGTTTCTAGTGTCGTATAATGTTTTTTACATGAATTATTTAAAAACAAAATATTATTTCATACAGAGCGGGGATCGACAAATGCCTATTCGACTAAAATTTAATAACGAAATTGGCGACGGCGACGACAAGAGCGATAGAGCAGTCACGGTGTGTTCCGGTTAACGACCGGTCATTTTTGTAATTTTTCTTAATTGATTTTTTTTTTAGTTACTATATTTTTTTTGTTTCAATCAATAACCATTCGTTTTTCTTTTCGTTATTCTGCGAGAAAACACTTTAGTAAAAATAGTGATACACTATAGTACTTAATTTCTCTTTCAGTACTCGTTTCGGGGTCAGTTTTTCGAGATTAAAGCAACCTTAGAGTTATAAAGTATAAACCTATTGCGGAATCTTAATAGATTATTCTTTGTGCAGTACTCGTTATCGTGGTCACCAAAAGATGATTGAGTGAGCTCCTACCGCAGGTATGAATATCTACTTATTTAAAAATCGTAAAAACCGAGGTATCTATTATATATGTCAAACCTTTACATGACGTATACGACAATACTGGACCTATAATAGATATCGTTCCCAGTAACAATAGAGTGCAAGAATTACTCACCAAGAAAAGGTTTTAAACTATCTTCGCGACACGGTGGGAAAGTCTATGACTCGGTCATAAAAAATACGGTAGGTATACCGCATGCAAAAATGTATCGATCTCAACGGCGATTATGTAGAAAAATGGGTAAGTGTCTAAGCTTTCTAAATGTAAATAGTAAATAAATGTTTTTCATTGTAAAAAATCGTTGGGAACTTTATTTTTCGGTCAATCCTCATAGTTAAGTAGCTATATCATTCAGACATGATATTTTTCGTATATTTTTAATAATTTTCAATACCATTAAAGTTATGTAAGGTGTTTTCGAATACTAAAATTCATATTACACAAAAAAAAGTTAAAAATAAATTTATTATCACTTAATTTGTGTGTAAGAAAATATAAGAACGCAATGCTTTTGTGTGATTTTTCATTTTTACGGACGATTCCGACTTCTCGACTTCGATCTACGCACATGGTAACCTAACCTAACACACAACTAACGAAACATTCACCACCATTAACATTGTACTATAACAATGCGTCTTGTAACTTATTTAATGTTGTTAATGAAAAACTAACATTATTTACCAATAAATTATTTGTTGATTTAATCAAAGAAACCATAAACAGTATTTAAAATACGTATTTAATACTTTAAAATAAATATTTAGTTGATAAAACATAGATGGAATTATAAAAAAATAATATAATATAATGGAAATTATCAAGTTACACGCATGTTATTTAACATATTATAAATTTCCATTTCAGTTGTCTGCAGAAGTCTGATTTTAAAAAAAAGTTCAAAACTATTAATTTCGACCCCAAATAAATTGACATCCACGTAATTGGAACTATATAATATGACAATATTATGTAGCGTTATTATAGTACTATAACATATTATACTATACAATTGTCTTGCTTCATCAAAAGCATCGAGGAATTCATTATATTACTATAATAATACATATTATATTTTAAATTTTTTTCAGTATAATAGTTTCAATGAACGTACGTTAAATGATAAGCATCGACAAAATGGTAAAAACTGTGAAAACTCGTATCGTTCTTTACTCATAATATTATATTATACTATATAGATGTCCATAAATAATAATTATTATTAACGTACGTCCAATGGCAAATGTACCTATAATATATTATCGTGCCAATATAATATAAACAAAATGTGTTTATTAAATTACAAAAACTATTTTTTCCTTTTTATTTAAAAAAAAATAAGTCGTCGTCGTCGTCGTCAGTATAATGACGCAACGTGCGACCGATTGTCGTAGGACGGCGAGTCGGTGTCATCGTCGTCGTCGCCGTCGCGGTCGTCGTAGTGTTTTATGACCAAACCTTACATGCATAATATTATACATACATAATACGTATAATATATGAGAGGTACTATACATATTGTCGTCGCACTGCGGTTTTGGGCTCGTAATGCTCGTATACCGTTTTTTTTTTTATTATTATTATTATTATTAATACACGGACACACATTGCGCGCTCTAAAAAATGTCACCCACGCCAGTCATTTGCATATCACATACGATATCGTATTGTACATTTGGTACAGCACAGCCGCCACCGCCGCCGCCGCGCCCGACGAAAACGATCGCATTATCGTTTTAAAAAGTGATATATTATATATTATTATACAATAATAACATTATCATTGTGTGCTATAATATACATATATAACGTATACACGCGCGTCCGGCCTTGCAGTCCGAGTCAAAGTCGTTCGTTTTGTATTTTTTTTTTTTCGACTTTTCTTTTCGGATGACGTACCGTTTCACTTTTGCTCTCTCATATTATACGCGCATCGCGTATTTATTATTACTATTATTCTACGCGCGTGTGTTATCTATTATGTCGTTATAATAATATATTATGCAGTGTATAGTATCGCCGTGAAGTCTTCGCCTCCACTGTGGTCCGCCTGCGCCGCCGCTGCGTCGTCTGTGACGTACACCGTATATAGCGATCACACCATTAATAACCGTAATGGGAGGTAAAAAAAAATTATGATCGTCTGTAAATTAATAACGACAATCGTTGTGGACCTATCGCATCTCACGTAGGCATTTTTCAATTTTTGCATAGCCGTCGCCGCGGAGAATGATGATGTGTATATATAATTATATTATATTAACATCCTGCAGCACTACTCATTTGGCATGGCACCGTTTCATATATACATCATAATATGGACACGCCGACCAGTAGAGTGATATACATCAGAAAATAAACGAATTTTCGATTTTTTCAAAATTTTAAGACTTTATCACGGTTGCAAGTCTCGAGTTCAAGTCATACAAGAGATACAACACTGCAAAATGCAGGTTGAGTAGAAATTAGATGATAATATTATGAGATCGTGGGATGCGTCGATAATATTAGAAGACAATGAGGTTGTATAATAATATATAGGGTAGTCACTTAGCTGAACATTTTCAAGAGAGCGAAAACTAATTATTTTTATATTTTGCTCATTCTATGTTTAAGTTTTTTTTTTTTTCGTACAACTTTTCATTCAATCAATATAAAATCATACAGTCATCATGAAACGTTTTAAACATAATACTTTAAAATTTTAATGACGTTATTACGCGTAAGAGCTTAATTTTGAATAAAAAAAAATCCAAGTCTTTTAAATCTTAATTATACGCCCACAGCATACTGTATAGGGTGTCCTCCAGCGATTGTCCTCGCGTATATACATACCCTGATATCCACCTACTATACTTATATTATACTCTACTCGTCTTCTCCAACCTATAATTTAAACGTACAAGATTATTTCAATATATACTCTTGTAAGGAAACTAATAATTCAATACGTTCAAAATGTTTGCATAAATTGGCTACATCTCAGATATTTTAAGTAAGACAAACGGTTTTTATTTGTATACATTAATTAAGGAAAATATATACCTAACTTTATTTATGTCGATGTATTTTTTTAATGCAAACAATTATTTAAAAATAATACATTTAAAAAATAATTTTTAAATTATAATATTATAAAATGCAGTATATTCGGTTCTACATTAATATTTTATATTTTTACTTATTTATAAAAATATGTATATATGTGGTACCAATGTATCTGAAAATTCCGTTAATTTAATAATATAATAAAAATTTTACCGAATACCTCCAGTGATACTTACAGAACATTATCATCGCGTTTGATACGTTTCGCCACCGCCAATTAAATATTTTCGGCGGAAACTCGTTTTACGTTTTTATACGTATACAACGTCGTTAATATATAATAATATACAACGCGTATACACCCTCTCCAACTCGTTTATAAGAGACGTATGCCTTTCCTCATAAAAAAAAAAATAATTTTTAAATAGTCCGTTCAAAATCATTTTTATTAAATTATTATAAAAGTGTATATCGTCTTCCGTGCTTAATTATTACTTGTTTTATTTATTTATTTTTTTGATATTAATTTCGGTTATTCGCTGTTACCCCAATATAAAACCGAATATATATTATATTATGCCTTTATAAGGTCGAGTAACGGAATATTCGTTTCTATCTTTTTTTTATAATGTTTCAGTCAGAATAGCAGAATAGCTCTAGCACACACGGTTTATTGCCTAATACGGTTATTTATTCTTTAGGACAATTATTTAAAACGACAACCGGTTGAATCTTGTCCGCACAGACTGCAGGATATCAGCCGCCGCTGGTTAATTTTGTCCCTCGATCATCAGAACTCGAAGCCACAGAACGGCAAAATCGTTAAAATCAAATTAATAATTCAAACGATAATATTTGAAAGTAAAACTATGGTATATTTATTTTATTATTAAGCAATATTTAAATATATTATACACATAGTATTATACAATTTTTAGATTCGTGACAAAAAAACGTTTGCGTGTTTAAAATTATGTTTGTTTTCAGATAATCTTATTTTTTAATATGTATAAAAGTGGCGTTTGCGATAATTTTATTTTAATATTATGATGGAAAAACATTGGTTTTCTATTCACATACATGGTCGATAATACTGGGATTTTTACCTAATTATAAGTAATTTCACATTTAATTTTGATTTTTTTTAAATCAACTCTATTGACAGAAAATGTGTTTCAGTATTTAGAAAAAGATTGTATGGTTTTTATTTTTAATATTATGTGGTATATTTACATTATAGGCCATAGGATTACTTGAAAATTTATTTTTTAATCATCATTGAGTCAGTTATTTTTGTACTTACAAAAAATATCAAAAATATTTTTTGTTTAGCACTGCAGTAGTGCAGTTGACACTAACATACGTATAGAATAATGTAATTGAAAATAAACCCTGTACCTATAGTATACTAGTATACAATATCCATGTATCTAGCTCAGAATGATCCAGTCAGATCGGCTATAGATTTTTGTTAGATTAATTTTATTAAATTCAACATACCGAATATTTTACCCATCTACATATCTATAAAAAGATTTATCATAAAAATCAATATCTTTGTACAACCACACAACAATATGTATTTAGATAGATATAACATATTAATATAACGATTTGTTTTACCGTCGTAACGTATATTGTTTCGATAGTACATACATATCATAGCTGTAGTCTGCATAAAGTAAAGGGTTACTCGGTAATACTAATATTTTATGTATTTTAATTTTATCGGTAAACGATTAACAATAGTATTCACGAAGATTATCAATGTAGTGAAATATTATACAATAATGATAATACATATTTATATTTATATTATAACATCCGATCATATATTATAGAGCTATTATAACTACTTATAAGTCAATAAAAATAGGAAGTTTAAATGTGGCGACGTACCTATATAATTTAATGTATTTTATATAATACTTATATATATTTATATATCAATTTAATTGATTATTTTATCCACATTAATCGAAATAATTATAGAGATCGAGTAATAAAAATAAGAAATTATTATCCAACCAACCGACGAAGGTGGTTTTCTTATCTCCTATTATTATTAAACTCCGTAAAAATGTAAAGGTATACCATTTATTTTTATAATTTGCAGATTACACTGGCTACACCTATCCATTAGGTACTGTATAACAGTCTGTGTTATAATATTATACAGGATCAGTAACATGTGTTTTTACAATAAATAAGTCGTCGGAAAACGTGTTTGTGAATAATTTTCGTCCGTTCAATGTTCACATCAGCTTACGGAAAATATAGTGATTTCTGCGGCATGGAATCGCTGCGGACATTGTCCCAGACGCATTATTATACTATAAATTAATACTCAAGTGTATAGTTGCAGATATCGTGAATATATTATTTTAATATTTACAAATCGTTGGGCGTGTGCGAGCACTGTGAAAAAACGACGTTTTTTCTGTTATATTATTATTATTATATTTATCGGCCGTACGTCCAATAACGATAAGAATTCTCATATTATGGATTGGTTACCGTTTATACACGTATGAATAATCAATTAGGTCGGACTGTGTGTCTCATCGCATATGTATACAACCCCAAGCTGACCATATATTCATGAGACACTTTCCTCAATAATATTTCCAATACAATTTAAGATTCACTTTTGGACTTTTGAATTATTTTCATAACATAATTACTATGTAATATATTAATTAGCCCTAGATTTGGTCTTTCTATATTTTGTACATACGGTAACTACTATCTCGACATGGGTAGACTTCAAAAAATGCTTAGGAAAAAATACTGTGATTTAATGACCAGTAGTTCAATATGCTACCTACAGTACATTCGGAGGTATTTTACCATAAAAATATACTAACTACATTATTTTAAAGAGACTACAAATAATTGCGTCTTACATAATTATGTATTATAAAATGTTATAAGTTTTCTTCGTGAAATACCATGGAAATAAATCCAATTTACCAATATCACTTTTAATTAAATTATATTATAAATTGTAATACTACTTTTTTAGGACTTTTAACACTACTTGACTATTGAGAACACCCAACGTTGTATATTTTTATTCATCTGCAGAATGCTAATAAATTGTCTTTTACCACTCACAACAAATAAATAATAATGTTACTTATTTGATTTTCCGAGTTCATAATATTTATCACATTATAATATAACCATATACTATTATTAACATCCTGTAATATATGTCGTACATATTAGAAAATACCATTGTAATTTGTAATACAACTTGACAGTTGTCATTTTCGTCAGTAAAGTTTGATATTTTGTTAGCTCCTATCCTACAAAACGTTTGATTTGTTCAACATAGAAGATGAAAGTCTTCAAAGCAAACGAAAAATACTACACAATAGTTTTTGGTATTCATTCAAATAAACCTTTCAATATGTGTTGATGAAAATAAGAACAAGGCATGTAGCATGAAAACCAATTATATGTCTAGGAATACTTTTACCAAACATTTTTACGAAATTTTATAACTTATTGTTTTAATAAGATAGACTATTATGATACAATTTAATTGTTCTAATGTTCGTATTCAAAGACGTTTTAAAGGATTTGCAATATCGAGTTTTATTTCTATGACTTTTTTCCTATTCCGCCACACTGCGATATTATTATGGTACATTTTGAATATTTCTGACTAATTTAAATCTATGAAATTTATAGACATTGTGAGTTATCAGGAAGTGACGTACATAAGTAAATTTTGCATCGTCATTATTTAATGTATGTAATATATTTATAGTTTATTGTTACTATCATATAATTAATAATAATTTTAAACATTCCATAATATATATTATCATTTATAATATCATTATTATATATTCAATATTCATATTATATACTTATATATCGCGTATTGTATCGGAACATAGATCGTTATAACAACAATACAATCAAAATAATATTATAAAACTAAATATATATATTTACGTAGGTACAGCACCTATAAGTTATAACCTATACATATTATAATATTCAAAAGGGCGAACGGTTGTATATTTTATGTACTATATATTATACATACTTATACAGAGTGATTCTTATGATGGAAATAGAATATTATAATAATTTTACATTGTTATGTCTTACACACTCCACTAGCTATTTAACATTTACTAAACAATAAATACTTATTGTGTTAAATACGAAATAAAACTATTGGTTGATATTTGGCTTTTAAACGTTGACATTTTTATAAAAGTATTCTGTTTAAAATTAAAAAATTGAAAGGTATAACTACATAAAACATATGTTCATAATATATATTTATTCGATTTCTTTAATATTCATTCCTTTATAAATAAAAATGTTCATGTTTCATAATATACACACTGTGTGTATGAAATTTTGAAAAAAAGTACAAATACTTTTTGAAATAAAAATCATTCACTGTGTAAATAATCACTCTATATACATATTACCAGCGTTTGAGACCGTTAAACATATTCTGATATTATAATTTTTTATGGCTGTATGTGTAATAAATAAAGGTATGTACCTAAATATATTATGTTAGTCGTTCACAAAGTTATATATATATATATATATATATATATATATATATAGAGAGAGAGAGAGAGAGAGAGACCATTGAAACCGTATTTTAAATATTACAGGATATCCTTGTAAATGTGATTTAATATAACATGGATAATTATTAAAATACTATTTACAATACAATACATAATAATATATACAAACACTAAGTACAAACATATTCTATAATATTATATACTAGACAGCTGATTATTGCAACAATTAATATTCCTTATCTCGAAAAGTATTAGTTTTATAACATATAAATAATTTTTACATAAATTGAAAACAATGTAAGACTACATTTTTAATTACATGATTTAAAGCAAAATATTTATAAAAAATTTTGAAATATAAAAATATAAAACATAATTTAATCAAAGATAATTAGTTTAAATAATTAAAACTACTTATTTGTAATTTAGACAAGCGTAGTGTTAAACTGCCATTATACGAGGTTATCAAATGAAACAAACCAATGCCCATATTCAAATCATTAAATAATTAGCTATTTAGTTACTTAAGCTTTTATATATCAAAATATAGTGTCTATAGATGTCAAATTAAAAAAAGGAGAAATATGTTAAATATATTTTTTAATTGCAATAAAATAACTAAAATCGTCACCCTACGTGTATACTGTATATATCTCATACTGTTCAACTTTGAACTTCAAATATATAAAAAAATTTTACTTTTACATTTTTTATATTTTTTGTTTCAGTATGAACAACTTGGGAAGAACGCTGTCTTAAATTTGCGTACATATTAGCTATAAAATGTTTATCTTCAAAATAAATCTATAATTCATAACTCTATTAAAAACTTAAGACATACCTTTTGTTAGTCAAAAAAGTAAAATCCTAAAAATTATAACAATAAATAATCAAATATTTTTCAAAACTTGTTTTATTATAAAAATTATGCACAAAAAAATATATAAATTATAAAAGAAATAATTTTCAAATAATTAATCCTTATTATTAAATGAATCAACCTGTATACTATTCGTTTCTATTTACAAAAAAACCAATGAATAACAATTATTGTTGTTGTAAGCGTCTTGATTAATTATTTTTAGTTATATAGGTACCTAACTTATAATATTCGGATGTGCCATAATAATTTTTCCAAATAGTTTTAATTATAACATTTAAATTATTCAAATAATACTACTTTATAATTATAATATTATAATATCAATATTATGTACATGTAGTACCTATATAGTTTCATTATTTTAATATGATAGATTATATTGACCATATTATATTATATATTATACATTTATACCTATGTCGAGTATGTGCAATATGCTCATTACATTATGTATATATTTTTTAACAAAAATAATTCTTCGTGAATATTGTTAACTAAACATCTATTCGTTTACTTAAATTAAACATGTAAATAAATAAATTTACTTTTAAAATTACTTCATCAGCAATCTTTAAACAATTTGAAAAATTTGAAATACGTAGTTTGCTTTTATATTCTCGAATTTTTTTCTCTTAAGGATTGGAGTAATTTTAATTATACATTTATAACTACCTTATTTATATAGAATAAGCATAAAGTATATCCATTTATATTATGGAATCGTTAAATTATTTGTAACGCACATAAAATATGTATCTCGTTAATACAAAGTTAACTTGAATACAAATTCCTGCAGTATCGTATACACCTAAATATTATAATATGTATAAAGATCGCACACGTTTGAATGGTGTATGAAACATGAGGGGGTTAATAATTAATATTATGTATATATTATGATTGATGATTGTATACTTACCTATATAACCACGCACCTCAATCTAAATATTATGATACCACAAAGAATAAAATATTTAAATTACCGTACGTGATCTGATTTCGTTTAAAATGAAACGAGCGTATATTGAACGATTTGAGTCACAAGATATATTTCGCATCATTGTTAAGAATATATTAATGATTACGGTACGTCGATGATGAATTGCGGTTTTCTCATTATAAAATATGATTGTACATTAATTTTACGTTTTTAATAATATATACAGTTATTATAATATGTATATTTCTGTATACGTATACCGTCATACCGACAATTTCTTATACCTACAAATTGACAGTGGCCAATAAAGGTCATTAATTTATAAAACAATCTAACAAGAAATACTATTCTGGTTTTTACTATTACAATTTACAATATTTCAATTATCTACTTAATTCTATTATTTTTATTCACACACACACACACACACACACACACACACACACACACACACACACACACACACACACATGTATAAATATTATTTATTAATTTGTGTGTTTTAATAATAATGTCATTTTGTATCTATACATATTTTTCGATATCCGTTCGGCATTAATATATTAATAATAAAATTAATAGAAGGTATACCGTGATGATTTTTTGTTAAATTGTAGTACCTAGTTAAGCCCTTATTATAAGTTATAACTGATTTTTATGCTTACGTATTTATTATGAATTATGATTGTATAATAAATAATATTGTAATTTTCACGTGTTTTTTTTAAAGGCAGATAATATAGAAATTGAAAAAAGACATTTATTTTTAATGGGAATTTTTCTTTATTGTACGAACAGCAATGTTGCCATAATTATTAAAAAATAAAAATTAAATTAAAATAACACAATATTTTTAATTGATTGTATTTTTAGTTTCATACTGAAAATGTTGGTCGAATCATCAATTTTGGTAATAATTGAAGTCCGAAATACACTAAATTTACAATGTAGGGCTAATATATTTTACTATTATTTTTTTTTTAAACATTATTTTAATTCAATAATTCTATATGTTATTAGATGAACTGGGTAGGAAATTAAAAAAAAAATGTCCGGCCGGAGATGGTGAAATGACACGTTATATGGACGTGGGATAATATCGGACCATCGACGTTTGCCCGGGAACAGCACCCTCACGATGCCACAGGTGTTATACCCAGCTTTCTGCCGGCAACTCGATGTATACGCAGCTCGATTTGCGCAGACAGTCGGCCCGACTGGGGTGAAAGGGGTGTTTTTGCTAACTTCTATCCACGGAGAAACATCTAAATAACGAATTCATTTATGGCTTGATTATTATTATTTTGATAATTTTTATGGTTATCGACCAAACAACAATAATAATAATCTACCCAATTTATAATACTTAAATTTTATTACAATGCGTAGTATACGTTATAGCATTTAGTTGTTAATACACTTCATTCCCCACAAAATATTTACCACCTTAAATCCAAGACACCTCTGAATAGCGGAAAAAATGTCGGCAACCGATAGTGAAGCATTTAGAAATCTCACTGTAGGTATATTATATTCGTACAGTATTTAAACAGCGAAATTAAATTACAGTTGATCGTCTGATCGATCATATGAACGTTCAATGACTTATGTTGTAATATCATATTGTGTCATAACAATATATTGGTATGTTGGATCTCATCCACTAAGAGTGCAATGAAACTTTGATTGATTCGTTTAATGTCTGCCATAAGCTATATTGGTTACAGTGAAACTGGACGCGAGCTATTATATGAATGATATACGCACCTATACCTACCGCGGTTAATTAAACATTTATTGAGAATTAATAGCTATGAGTATATAAATTACAGAAGTTTTGCACTTCCGTTATCCGTGAAATAACTTAGTTATAAGCGTTTAATGAAAAATATATTTTTCTTTATTGATTAAAGAATGATGATTATTGACTTGAGAGTTTATGTAAATATTTATAGCAATTTGGTTGCCGTATAATATACGAGTATGTACTTACGGCACACCAAACGGACACAATTGCATGTCTGTATAGGTATAGATACTTAGATAATATATATTTTTGAATCATTAAAAATAAGTATTATTAACAGGTAAGAACTTTGATCTCGTTTTCACATGAAAGCAAGTTTTAATTTATCATTTTGCAAGTAATTAATTGATTTTGGAATAATTAAATCCTTACATAAACATTAAGTTGTACTTAGAATACTCGTATATACATATTGATAGAAAAGTCCTGTTTTTGAATAGGTGATTAAATTATACTGAATTCCAAAATCGTATTCAATTTTATTTTTAGTTAATAAATTAAAAATGTCTAACGAAAAATCTAAATATCATATTATCATGTTCAATTTCTGCAACGTAGTGGCTATATGGATTCACATGTGCAGAATGGTACGGTATAGTACTACGTATATAATATGTTAATTATTATATATAAGTACGCACGTCACAATCGTGATTCGTGACCGATCGTTTACGTGCGATCATTCTGTTGCCGATCACACCACAGTCCAAACAGATGCACTTATGTGCATTCTTCCGTTTTTATTATGTGCGAATACGATATAACCAGCTCACCGCGAGACGGGTTGTGTCGTTTTCAGCCTTCCACCGGGTCGCACGGGTAATTAGCCTAAAGCATTCCACAGAACCTGTTTTAATTCTCGTATAACATAATATATATATAACGAGGATTATATGGCGGGTGAAAAGTTATTAAAAAATAAAAACGGCATGGCGGACGCCTTTTTTATGGAAGTATAAGACGTGTAATTTCGCGCGGTTTATTGCGACAGGAAAAAGCTGAGTTTTTTTTTATTATATACTATTTCGGTCTTTGCACCAGCTCCGAGTGACGCATAATCATACTGCATTTGTATGCAGTTATAAACGGGTGCATTATACGACGTTCTTTTTTGAAAATTGGACACACTTTATTTGATTAAAGTTTTCTACGATCAGGGTTTAAAATATTAGATATACTTACATAAATAGGTTATATATCAGAGGTATATATCTCTCCGTCTAATAGAAAATAGTATATATTATATTATGTACAATAAAATTACAAATATTTTATGCGAACGACTATTTGGTATTGGACAATATTCACCGTGGACGTAGAACATGCCACTGAACCATAATAATGTTATTATATTCGTTGCATAATAATAATATGTGTGCTTGCATTTTTATTATAATGTGTACTTACGTGTAAGAGGTGCAGTGTGAGTATCGGAGATAAATATGGGTGAAAAAAAAAAACAGCAGTGTTTGGCGCAGTTTGCATTTGGATTCCGACATTTGTCTCCAAGAGACAAACCTCGAGCGCATACATTATCATAATTTGTGCGTACATATTATAATGTATTTATAGTTAAATATTCAAATGGTGCGTGGTTCTATAATATTATGTGAAACCGATATATAACATAAAACGTATTTCCCCCCCCCCCCCCGCGAGAACAATGCAATAAGCGTCCTGTGAATGAAGTGGTTGTATATGTATATAAATAAGCGTATACACATTATATGTATATAATACTATGTTTGTTTTATTCGCCGCAAATGTCGCGCCGCATAAAACGAAACTGATAAAATCGTTCAAAGAACACAATATTAAAATAGTAAATACATAAATATAACAGCAATGAGGTTTAGAAAAAAAACATTATGGTAGATAATATATAATACCTCCTACAATCTTACCATTTGTTTAGAACTTTGCAATGAACTTAATTATTTACAATAATATATTATTTTATTTGACATAACATAATGTATAAAAATATGGCTTAAAATTTCAACCCGATATTATATATACCTATAGTGCAATTCTTTCAGGTATTTTTTTTATTTATTATAGACATATTTTACGTACACAAACACCCTTGGTTTGTTTCAGTGGCGTTATATAATATGATATGTTTTATATATGTCTAGTTTCTATGTTAAGGTTATATAGCGCACATAAAACATACATTTTTATATATTAGGACTAATGCACGAATTTACATTCGGTAAAAGGTATCACGATATGCAGTAACAATCATGAAAATATTAAGAACAAAACATATTTGAATGGTTAATATAGAGGATTAATATCAATAAATTGATTATTTTCTTAGTGAAATTGATTGGTTTCATAGTGGACAAAATGTATTATACAAATATGCTACTTCACGAAATATTATTTTAACCCTTTTAAAGATTTTTAAAACGGTACAGGTAATAATATAACTAAATTCTTTCAATAAGAAATAAATATAAAATGTATTTATCAAAATTTAATAATCAAAATATGCGAAAAAAAGTTGCATCAGCTTGAAAATATTATAATTCGTAAAAATTACTGACACAAATCCAAAATTATAAAAATAGGTAAAAAAAAATACATTTCATAAAAATCGGCAATCTTCTAAGTATGGTCTTATGACCGTCAGTGATTTTATGTATACTAATTTATTTCAGAAGTAGTTTTCCAAAAATTGAAAATATTTATTTCTTAATAATTTTATACTATTTATTTTTAGGTATTTATATATATATATATGTGTGTATGTAGTGTACATGAATAATCATGACTTATAATTTTTTTTTTTTTATGATTTTACATGGGAAAAATAAATTATCAATCAATAATTTATTTTTTTAGATATTCGTGTATAATTATACTTTATAGAAGAATAATTAATGTATTTTGAGAGTACAAAATGGAAATGTGTTAAATTTATATTATTTATTTTTGTAATATAATGTATAATTATAATTTTTTTTTTTAGATTCTGAACGAAGTGATGAATGTATTGCTTTTACAATGATGTGTGTGTTTTTTTTTTTTTTTGTGTCTGACGACAACATTTGGAGCAGTAATAATGCTCCGATTTTTGACTTCAGCCCCTCTTTGAATAGGAAATTGAATCTAGTTGGTACTTTGGGGGGGGGGGGAGTCAAAATTAAAATTTTCAAATAGTTTTCAAAAAAATCGAGAAAAACAAAAAAAAAGTGACAGAAAAACGGCAATTTTACGAAAAACCACTTTTCGACAAAATCGATTTTTTTATTTTACTGTAACTCAAAAACGAATTATTGTAAATACTTGAAATTTTCACCAAATGTTTATATTATAGTTATCTCTTTACAGTTAAATTTTTAAAATATTTTGACCATTTTTAAGCTACTTATAGACAATTGAAATTTTCGACTTTTCTAAGTTTTTTTTCTTCAAATGCCGATAAAAATTTTTTGGGTGGCTAGAAAATCTTGAAAATTTAATACAAGGTTTCTTATAAGTTGTTCTTAAAGTGATAAAAAACGAAATATTTCAAAATTTAAATTAAATTTCATACTCTCATTATGCGTATGTTCCCTAATACTTTTTTTATTAATAAACAGATACTATAAAGTAACTATAGTAACATAATATAAAAACTATACTATTTGTTTCAAAATAGAATATATGACAATATTTAAATATAATATATCCTAAACTGACAAATCATCTTCGTTCAGAATCATTTTTCGTATACAATGATACCTATCATTGCATTCAAATTTAACCTACCATAGTCTGAGGTCCACCCCACCCCCTAATATACAGCAGAGCGATACTCACTTACCCGCTTTTTTATATTATTATAATATATCTATACGTCTTACACGTCATATCACTCATATCATATACTACGTGTGTAGGTATAGATTATTTAGATCAGATCTCCATATTTTCATGTTTAGTGTTGTACATCGATATTAGAAATCATACCTTTAAACATCCATTCTCGATTCTAGAGTAAACTGAGTAAAGCTGATAAGTCACCGAGTGCTCACTTTTTCCATTTTTTTACAATTTAATAAAACATCGTAAACGTATTATACAACTACGTTTGAATATGTATTCAAAATTATTTCCACCAATAACGTTTGATTATGCATCATTGCACAATGATGATAATGTATTCTTATGCCTATTAAGATTACCGATTTACAGAATGCAATATTATTTCGATTCGTCACACTAATTCGACTATGTATACCACGCGCGTATACGATAGCAAACACGTACGATATTCGAAAGAACTTTACGATGGTTGTCGACTTATACGTATTTACTATATGTATACATAATGCATATTAAGCTATAACTCTAAACGATTAAGCTAATATGAGTATTAATGTTACTTGCACGTCACAAGCGGATATACTACGCAAAACCCAATTAACTTGTCAAATTTAAATGACGACCAATTCATCAAAAAACACGAGACACATATTATCTTATATATTATATTATACATATAATCCTCGAATGGTTTATAAGTAGCTAGCTATATAAAAACGATAAAGGGTAAGGCATGGTATTGGAGGGCACAACATATACGCTTCTAATATATTATATTATCTAATTTTATTATTATGTCATATATTACTAATTTTTGTTGTCGTTTTTTTTCTCATTAAATAATGTAGCAGTAGATATCTTCAACCATTGAATAAGTATTTTGCATTTAATTTATCATTACACCAAAAATGGATGAATATCAGAATTGATTAAGTTGAAGGTTAATAACCAATAGAAATACAAATGAATAATATTTCATAAATTCCGTTGTTCGGCAAACTACAAAGTAACAAATTTTCTCTTTCAGCGTACCTATACGAATTATAATAATATGTAATACACATATAATACCATCAATCGAACATTTTCAACACAATTACTTAAAAATATTGGTTTTAAATTCAATCATTACTATTATTGCCAATTTTTAAATTGTTTTTATAAAATCATGTGCACATGATGCATAATAAAAATCGTTTTATATCCTGACATTTTGGAAAATGTATATTAGTACGTGGAAGATTGAACAATTTTGTTAAAACAAGCTAAAAATACGTTTGGGGAAAATGAACACAAGTGAGTTATGTACCCGGGTCAACTCGAAGAATGTGTAAATAATAGATTAGTTATGGTATAATAATAACAATAATAATAATTTTTATTATTATTACGAGTATTATACGAAAATGTTTACCAAATAGCGACCGGTATAAACAGGAAACTATTTTGAAAGCTGCTACACATACAATTTGAAGGTGTTTAAAACTTTAATTTAACTATATTTGTTTTACACATAAATCATAGGTACTACAGTAATTACTAATCACTAATTACTCTACACGGTATGTAATTTAGTTATTATAATTATTTATCGTGATCAATTAACCGTGTCAAACGATCGCGCAATAAACGGCAATACGAGTAAAAAAAATTATTCTGACATGCAGTATTTAAACGATTTTCAACATTATTTCTATTTTTTTACAGTCATTTATAAGGTATATACGTTTAGGATCTATTTACAACGACTTGATTTACCTATATATTATTTTCAAAAATAATTCATTAGACGAATGCGGCGTTATAACACTTTTACAAACTCATCACTCCCGCAGTGATAAATTATTCACTTCCGTATTTATATAATTATTATAATATATACGTTACAATTCTACGATATTTATACTGTACATACAATATTATTATAATGCTAAACGTTTCGCATTCGCATATTATAACACGCCAGCTGTATAGTATAATGTACACATTACACATAACAATCACGAAATACCCACAACACTTCAGCGTACTATATATGGGTTTATGTATACTCCCTATTTTGTCGCACTGTTATCTATAGGTATACAAGGGACGACGAGACAACGCTGTTTTTCGCAAAACTTCCTAGAGCGGTATTTTCCTACGCGTATTCGTTTGCCCCCGGGACATGGACGAGGGTTGTTATTGCCTGCAATTCGATCGATTTTGTTTTCATAGAGTTTCGCGAAAACGCGTATCCGTCGATGCACCGACGACGACATGTAATAATATAAGAGAGCAAACCAATACTACGTATATGTATACACGACAATCGCGCTCGGTCCCCTTTTATTTTATATTATTATTATTATTATTTGAACGGAGTGAATATCCGGTCGTCAAAGGCCGCATACGGTGGCGACCGATGAGAGATGAGATTAGTTTCGAACAGAATACTGTATAATAATATTGCTGTTGTCAAAAATGTCGGATATAATATAGTCGTGTGTCTCCGAATTCGACAGCCAAACCTGCAGCGTACAACATTATTTTAACCTAGGGCGATATAATATTATGGATTAAACAATTAAACGAAAAAAAAAAATGATGGACTGTTCTGTATTTAATGGAAAATATAAAATATACATGCCCACGGGGTCATATACGCATCGAATTTGTACATTAAAATATATATTATTATAGTAATAATTCTCGAGAGCTTTTCCAGTTTTTTGGATATTTGTTAAACACGCTGATTCATCATGTTTTCGATACAAACTTTTTCATTGTAGTTCATGTGTAAATATATTGTTGTTATTATGCGTATTCAATATTATAATTAGTACTTGGTTTATATTAGTAATGCGTCGGTAATTAATACATTATTACCGGAGATCAAATCGATAACATGACAACATTATGAGTAATAATACTGTCCGAGATAAAAAAAAACAGTGACGTGTCTTAAAATACTAACACTGCACAATACTGTGTTCAGAATATATTATTATATGATACGTACAAGCTACAGGTAAATGCATACAAATGCACCGACCATCATAAGTATAAATAATATAAATATTAGGTAGTTATTTTAATGAACTATGACATTTTGAAATGTTTTGAGGAGCTATAAAGCAATAGTTATATACCTAAGTACAATACTATTTATGGCATTTTTTTTTCGTATAGTCTTTTCTTTCGGAAGTCATGATGGCCGTATGTCAATGGTATACCTCATCACATCTCACGATTTCTCGGAAAAAATATATACTCATTTTCACCACCGAGCGTTTGATAGATTCCCTTTGACACTTAAGCGTTTATTTCACCCCAGCCGTTACCATAGATGATGGGCGCTGTTATAGCATTTTTCTGAATGGAAATTCTTGTCCAGTATGTAAAAATACATATATTAGTTTCTTTCAATTTTTTAACAAAATAAAAAAATGTGTGTATATATAATGCTTTATAATATTTAAGATGAAAAACGATTAAGCCCGCTGAACTATTAGGGTTGCAACTGATTAATGGTTAATATGCAGGAGTTGGAATTAACGAAAAGCAGTGGCTGTGGGAGATCGATTGGAACGACCGGGGATCAAAGCAGAACCCTAATCTGCCTAAACCAACCTACGGTTGAACAAGCGAAAACTTGACGCGAAAACCCTCAAACCGCCAGACGTGAGCGCGTGAAGATTTATTAACGACATTATAAATAATCTATCAGCCAAACGTGTCGGAAAGATAATAATATTATTATTCATAATACAATGTCCGGTGCGCCGTGTATGTGATGTGTGTATCTACGTGCGTACTATGTTGTCGTGGGAACTTCCATGATAATATAATATTGTGATTATCAAACGATATGTGTACCGCGAAGAAATAAGTCCGTTGCCGACACACGCGTATCTGCTTACTATTATACATCTACATCGCTTTGACCATAATTTATTATTATTGTGATAAATACGACCACCGCGGCGTTAATTAAACACGCGGGTTTCGGTCCGAATGAATATATAATATTACCTATACGCGAGTATAACACGCGCGGGACGGAGAAATAATAATTAATGACATTGTATAGATCGGTTTTTCTTATAGACGACGTTCAGCGGCCGTAAAACGCAAAAGTTTTCGACTCTTTTCATATCATTGATTTATAATATATATTTTATTACGATTAAATAATAATAATACTGTCGTCACGTATTATAATAAATTCTACAACAATAATTATATTGTTGACTTAATCAAATATTTTTACTTATATCCGTATTATTTTAAATCGAAATTCAGTTATTTGTATACATTATGTAGCCGTATAGCGCGCGGTCCGTACGACACAGAAGATAGCAGTACCTACTTACTATAAAAGAACTTTAACGAACATAAATTATAATACGCACAGTGATTTAATTAATCTGGTTCGAAAAAACGCTGTATAAGCGCGTTAGTGTCTACGCGAGTTTATGACGATTTCTGCAAGTAATGTAAAAGTAATTAAATAGTATAATATTATACCAGATACCTACCACGTTATTAAATCACAGGCCGGTTTTTATTGATTTGTGGCTAGGGACAGTATATTATATAGGTACTATTATAACGTTAATGCAGTGATATACATAAAATTAATCTACGCGAGTGATGCCCTTAACGGAATAATTAAATTTTCCATGACTTATTATATGGTTGTCGTACATCTATCGATATTTTCCAACAATGACACTATATCAAATCTTCTACGCAGGATTTTATAGTTCGAAATAAAATATGCCATAGGTTTCAGGCCGACAACGGCTGCGGTTTTCGACCACAGAAACGAATTTACGTGAAAAATTAAACGTCAAGACCGCCCGCGCGTATAATATGTATTACATAGTATATATGGTATAGGCATCATCGTAATGACATATCTATAAACCATATAACTATTGCCTATATAATAACAATATACAATGTGAATAAGCGGATTTACGATGTTTCTGCTTTTGTACGCTGCAGCTGCACGCACGCATAGAAATATGATTATTGTCAATTATTGCAGAATATTATATATAGGTACACGTACATGGACGCAGCGCGTCATCTGACAATCGGAGGAGTAGGTACAAATTGCGTTTTCAAGGCCTAAACCCGTTCTTTTTGAAGTCATCGCTAAATAAATAACAATATATTATTATATATTATATTATAAATAATAAACACTGTAGCCGAGAGTCGGAAAAAAAACATAGAATTGTTTGACGCGGAGTATGAATAATCGTATATTGAATACGTAAGAACTAATATAATATAATATATATTATAATATGCAGTCGTCGCGTATTTTACGGTGTGATCCATTTGACTGGCCAAACTAATTTTCTAAGTAAATGTTTATATAAATTTAAGTGCTTGCAACACTACAGAGAAATATACATTTTTATATACATAGTTGTTTTTAATATATTTAAACAACACCTAAAGTTTTCTTTTTCAAAATAATAATTATAAACATTATCGAGTATTGGATAATGTATTTAGTTTTTTATTAACAAGCGTTTAAAATTAAAACCAGTGACGGAGTAGTGGATTAAAATACTCTTAGTGGACTATACCTATTACCATTTAACTCCATCCATCTCTCTAAATACTTATAAATGTATATGTATAATTATAATACTTAATAATACTTTAATATTTATACATCAACATTTTTAAAAAAATGTGTAATTCTAGTTTTGAAATTCTAAATACATGGGCTGTCATAAAAACCACTGATAAATAAATGTGCATTTTTGTTAACGTGTAAAATATACTAAATAGTTATTCAAACCGTAATATTATGTATATGTGTTTTTTTAACAGAAATTTACATAGATATAATAATTGACAACTAAAAATCGGTAAAACGAGCACCAAACACTCGTATATACGTTTATTTGAATTAATCGTAATAATCCGCGTATAATATTCATATGCATATGTAATGCACAAAATTCGAAATAGCTTTAACGTATTATATGTAGGTAGTATATTATACTATACCTACTACTGCATGAGCCCCAAGCTAAACAGCGTATTCGCGCGTTTACTATTTACACCGGTGAGAGAGCCTATAAAATAATAATTTTTACGGTAAACACAAAACGTTTAAACACGTTAAACGGTAAGAAAAAAAAAACGTTTTGAAAAAAAAAAAAAAAAAACGTTTTCCCACAATAATATTATATAATATTACGACGGTCATCACTGGTGTGGACGCAAATCCGTTATGGTGCGCGCGAGTTAATTTATTTAAGAGCCTGGGTGTGTAAATATATAATGTTATATAGGAAAAAGGTTTACACTGCACTGTCCGGCGGCGAGTGAGTATATATTATATTTAATATAATGTTGTGTTTCACACGACGGTGGAAATGTAGAATACCGCGAACGGATCTTGTCTGTGTGTGCACGGCCGCATGCGTATATTTATATTCCATATACATTATATTATTATGTGTATATAGAATATTATATATACTACGGTCTGAGAGTGATAAATCGATGTTTGTGAAATAATAAAAATTTATAAAAAAAAAAATAAATAACGAAAAACGCATCGGTAATAATACCGTGAAATAATATATTGTACGACGAAATATATTTCGTCGATGACTGCCGATTATATTTTTTCCCTATACGTAAGGTTAACAAATGCCCAAATTATTAAAAAAAAAAAAATGATTTCAATTTATGAACAATTTATTGTTTATTTTATGGGAATAATAAAATATCTTAATAATTATTATAATACTATTGAACTGTATTAATTGTTTTGGTGCGATAATTATAATTTCTTGGCACTTTTATGCAAATGAGGAGAACAAAAGTGTCGAACTCGCATTGGCATCGAAACAAATATATAATATACCGTCGTATATTCTACTGCACGTATAGCCTGTAGGTGAGCGAATCGTTTCGTTCATTCAATTTAAAATGTTACAGGTTCTCGACCCACCGATTGTCGTCACGTCCTTCTCGTCGAACAGTAGATAATAATATCATATAATTTCATATCGAACATAATATTATGTCGTCCGTCCACAAGGGAACCTCCTCGACTATAATATATACAGTACGCAGACTTTGGCACGCGCGCGCGATGGAGCACCATAATATAATATACTATATTATCATAACATAATATTATATTACTGTATATACGACGACTATATATGACTGCATCGACGGAAATGCAACTAGCGCGCACACGTAACGACAGGTCCATTTCAATGGCCCCCCCACTTTTGAAATTTGAACTTTTGACAACTTCGAACGTTTGTGCATCGTTTGTGCAGAAATGTGCACCAAGTCCCATCGTTCGTGCACAAAAACTTAAAGCTCTATCCCAAAAACAAAATGGGGGGGCCATTGAAACGGTAGCCCCCCCACTTTCAAAATTTGAACTTCCGACAACGTCGAACGTTTGTGCATCGTTTGTGCAGAAATGTGCACCAGGTCCCAACGTTTGTGCACGAAAACTTAAAGCTCTATCCCAAAAACAAAATGGGGGGGCCATTGAAACGAGAAACCCCCTTTTTGGAAAATTGACATTTTTACAGTGCCAAACGTTTGTGCATCGTTTGTGCAGAAATGTGCACCAGGTCCCGACGTTTGTGCACGAAAACTCCCAGCGCTATCCCAAAAACAAAATGGGGGGGCCATTGAAACGAGAAACCCCCTTTTTGGAAAATTGATTGAGTCTCGATATTAATGTTTTGAACAATGTATTACAAAATAATAAATAAATATCAATATTCAATACAGATTATTTGTTTTTGTAATAATATATTTTATTATTAAATAATTCAAAGTTGATAAAAGAAAATTTAAATAAAAATCAATATTTGATAAAACATGTTTAATTAAAAATATATATTAAATGAAAAATATTTAATTCAAATAGTTTTGAAAGTCACGAAAGGAGGGAATTTAAAATCTACATCCAATAAAAAAAATTCTTGATTGAATTAAAGAATCCTAAATACATTTTTTTTATTAAACAAAGATTTTCTTTTTCAAATATGGATTTTACATCAAATATAAACTTTTTATATTAAATATAGGTTTTTATTAATTTTTTTTGATTTTTATTGTTGAATACACATGATGTGTATATAAAATAAAGATAAATTTTTTAAATTTTTTTATAAATATAAAAATGTTTATATTCCTTTTTCATTAAATTTAGATTGTTTGTCAAATATAGATTTATTTATTTCTTTTTTTAAATTTTTTATTTAATATAGATTTTTACTAATCAAAATGTTTTATCAAATATAGATTTATTTAGTATATTAATATTTTTTATTAATATAGATTTTTTTGTCACATATTGGTTTTTAATCAAGTTTTTTTTAATTTTGATTCATCAAATTTAGATTTTTTACTTATTAAATATTGAAATACCAATGAAAAAAATCTATATTAATAAAAAATATTAATATACTAAATAAATCTATATTTGATAAAACATTTTGATTAGTAAAAATCTATATTAAATAAAAAATTTAAAAAAAGAAATAAATAAATCTATATTTGACAAACAATCTAAATTTAATGAAAAAGGAATATAAACATTTTTATATTTATAAAAAAATTTAAAAAATTTATCTTTATTTTATATACACATCATGTGTATTCAACAATAAAAATCAAAAAAAATTAATAAAAACCTATATTTAATATAAAAAGTTTATATTTGATGTAAAATCCATATTTGAAAAAGAAAATCTTTGTTTAATAAAAAAAATGTATTTAGGATTCTTTAATTCAATCAAGAATTTTTTTTATTGGATGTAGATTTTAAATTCCCTCCTTTCGTGACTTTCAAAACTATTTGAATTAAATATTTTTCATTTAATATATATTTTTAATTAAACATGTTTTATCAAATATTGATTTTTATTTAAATTTTCTTTTATCAACTTTGAATTATTTAATAATAAAATATATTATTACAAAAACAAATAATCTGTATTGAATATTGATATTTATTTATTATTTTGTAATACATTGTTCAAAACATTAATATCGAGACTCATTTTAGTATCATATAATATAATATAATTATTATTATATATTATATATTATACATAAATACTAATAAATTAGTACTCCTTGTATGGACTTTTCATATGTTCATTATTATGTATTTTGTTATCTGAACACTAATATTATGTTATAATATTATTATACATTGTGTACATAAATACTAATTAGCAATTAAGACTCCTAACATAAAAATGTATTATTATAAAGCTTATAAGTATTAGATTTTTATTTTTGAGTAACAAAAGTTGATATTTTAAAATGTGATATTTATGCAGTTATATTTATTTTACATAGGTACTACATATTATATTCTATAATATCAAGTGCAAAATAATATATAATCATATTATATAATTATCTCTAATACTATATCTAAATAGATGGAAATGTATAAATTATTATTTATATCTTACCTTAAAAGTGTCTTATTTAAACCCATTTTTTAAAAAGTTTATATTATTTTTCGAAATAATTTGTTTACAATGAGGTGTTATGATTTTTATTTTTTATTATGTTTATTTTTATTTATTTGTTATCTGAACACAATAGGTAATTATGTTTTTAAAGTTTTATTAATAAAATAAACATTATTCTTTTGCGGAATATGTCTCACTAATATTACTTACCAAAAAAAAAAAAAATGATATTTAAAATATCTATTATATATTTATATGTACCTACTATTTCCAGGCGTTCACATGAAAAAAATAATAACCTATTACCTGAACGACATATTTTATTAATATGAAAAATATTTTAAATTTCAAAAAAGTTGGTGTCCCATTTTAATGATGACCCCCTTCACTTTGTTTTTGGGATAGCGCTGGGAGTTTTCGTGCACAAACGTCGGGACCTGGTGCACATTTCTGCACAAACGATGCACAAACGTTTGGCACTGTAAAAATGTCAATTTTCCAAAAAGGGGGTTTCTCGTTTCAATGGCCCCCCCATTTTGTTTTTGGGATAGCGCTGGGAGTTTTCGTGCACAAACGTCGGGACCTGGTGCACATTTCTGCACAAACGATGCACAAACGTTTGGCACTGTAAAAATGTCAATTTTCCAAAAAGGGGGTTTCTCGTTTCAATGGCCCCCCCATTTTGTTTTTGGGATAGAGCTTTAAGTTTTCGTGCACAAACGTTGGGACCTGGTGCACATTTCTGCACAAACGATGCACAAACGTTCGACGTTGTCGGAAGTTCAAATTTTGAAAGTGGGGGGGCTACCGTTTCAATGGCCCCCCCATTTTGTTTTTGGGATAGAGCTTTAAGTTTTTGTGCACGAACGATGGGACTTGGTGCACATTTCTGCACAAACGATGCACAAACGTTCGAAGTTGTCAAAAGTTCAAATTTCAAAAGTGGGGGGGCCATTGAAATGGACCTCGTAACGACCGTCGTCGTTGCAGTCGCCGCCCAATCGATACGATGCATCGCGGTGGTCGCGCGTAGCTTATAATAATAATAATAATAATAATATGTATATAAAGAGTATGATAATACGGTCGGTAATCAGGTGCACGCACACACATATAATATGCACCGCAGATCACGGCTGCTGCACCGCGTATATAGTGTGGCAGACGAGGGCGCGCGTGGCGGCGAGGGGTCGGGCCGGCGTATGGGGGGGAGGAGCGTCGAAAAACGGCACCTCTCGTTCCGCGCCGCCGTACAATATTGCGCAAGCCCCGGCGGCCAGCCGTCCGCTGTATATGCGCTATGGCCTGTGTCGCCGCATCCGTCCACCACCGGCCCGCCGCCGAAAGACGGACGTCGCGCGTCCACCGCCACCGCCGCCGCCGCCGCCACCGCAACCACCACCGCCGCCGCCGCCGATCTTGAACTTGAGTACTTGACAGAAAACCGACTCGGCGGCGGCGGCGGCGCAAAGTGTCTCTCTCGCGGGGCGCGCGACGTTTCCCCCACCGCGGGCGCGCCGGGCGGTGCGCGCGTACACGTCGGCGGCGCGGCGGCGGTAGGGGAAGAGGAGGCGACGCGCGAAGAACTGCTCCACGGCCGCGGCGGCGGTGCCCATCATCATCATCGTCGTCGTCTTCGCCGTCGCCGTCGTCGTCGTAGTGGTCTCGTCGTCACCGTCAGTGGTCGTCGGTTCGTTGTCCCGTAACGCCGCCGCTTGCTGCCGGCTGATCACTGTGGTCCCAACACGCGCGCCGTACGCACACACGATCGTAACAATAATAATAATAATAATAATAATATTATATTACTATTGTCGTCGTCGCGGTGCTATTCTATAATATAATATTATATTATATTATTGTAATATATTATTGTTATTTTTCGCGACGAGATAATTATACATTGTTGTTATTATTATATATTGTTGTTGTCGTTTCGATAGTAAAATATCGCAACAAACTGTACAATATTATTATTGTCGCTGCGACACGAGCAGCCGCCGTCCATTCGCGGCACTCACTCGCTGCACGGCTTGGGATGCGGCATAATTGACTGTCGCACACCGCCGTCCTGTATAATTGTATTATCGTTATCATCGCACTAGACTTGAGACGATAATATTGTTGTATACGTTGCAACCGCCGGAAATCGGAAACGGCTGCAAAAAATCGTTTTGTGGAAGGTCAGTAAACGAATTTTTTTTTTTCTTATAATATTAATTTTCCGCTTGTCACGCACGAAATCCTCTAGGTAGCATTGATTTACTACTATATATGGGTACTGCGTTGATATATTTAAGCAAAACCCACCCCTTCGTGCGAAGGTGTTTTATTGTCTGTTTCCCCAAAATTTGATGCGTCAAACATAATATGCAAACTATTTTCACTCTAACAGTCGAAAAATTACTTATTCGTTATAGGATGAGACTTGTGCTTATTGAAAAAAATATATTGATTTGAAAATATATATGATGATGAGATATGCACAAATATCTATAAACCGCTTAATTGATTATATACAAGCATTTTTAATTTTCTGTTGTAATTTATATAATTTTTATTGTATCAATTTATGTTTGGACATGTATTTTACGACAGAAAATTTTATTAAAAAATCTTATCCTTTTATTAAATTTTTTTAATATGAAAAATCGTAATATTATTTAATATTATTTTATCGAGGATATATTATACAAACATGTAATATTCCATTCCTCTTAGTTTTTAAACAAATTCCAGTAGGTACATATTCTATAGACATTAATTCATCAATTTTATTCAAAAAAATGTATCATAGAATGTTAATAAAATACGTGTATGCATATCGAATCGTGTAAACAGACGTGAAAACGCTACGGGTAGTGCAGCATTAGAATACTTTTTGAACAATATACCGTTTGACAGATTTAATTTTCAAAAATTATATAAATAAATACGTTTATTCGTGATAAAAACTAAAAAAATGTAGATACATAAAGAAACTTATAAAATGTGTCGTATTGATAAAAAAAAACACATTTATTATTAGTGCATAGTTATAAAATAATTTTAATAGCAAAAAATCGCTAGAAACTTCAATAAAAATTACTAAAATTTAACCAATAATTAATTTTTAATAACCCGGTTATATGGAACGTACATAATATACGTGTTTAGATTATTTTGTTTTACTAACTATATACTGTTGATGATTATACTAATTATTTATAAATTAAATATTTTTTATTTATTATTTGATAAAAAATTGAAAAATATGTATAAATTTTAAACTCTAAGCTCTTACAAAACAAATTGATTAAAAGTGTAGCAAATTTAAAAAATACATTGTATACGTTGTTGCATAATAATTTTTCCAATAAATAGTTAAGTTACAAATATCTTGATTATTTAAAACAATAAAAATATTAAATTTTTTAAAAAATGAAACGCATAATTTTACTTAATATGTTGTAGAATTTTCTAAAGCTTTTAAAACACCATTGTAGGTAAGAAAAATAAATTTTACTATATTATATATTATATCTATGAGTATTTCCATTAAATATATTGTATTGGTTTCAAACATAATAATATATAGGTAGTTAATACATTATATACATTTCTTTAAATTGTTCATAATTATATAAAATGTGGGTTTATAATTATATAATAAGATTTTTCTATACTATTTCATAATTTCATTGACTCAGATTAAAGTATTTTAGGTCATTTAATAAATTAATAAAATATGTAGGTTCATTCTTAAACGGTTAATCGTATCTAAATCTATAACTAGCCCAACCAGACAAAAATATGTTAATTATTAATATATGGCTGCTGTTATTAAAATAATAAATATTGTTAAAAAATACGTTAAAACAATAATTATGAGTCATTAAATTATTTAGAAAAAGTTTTATATTTTGTATCCGATATAAAATAATATTTCAATAATAACTATAAGAATACGACAGAAATAAAAATTACTATACTTTTACTTTAATCATTATAGAAAAAAGGTTTAAATATATTTTTAAATCAGTTTTAAATCTAAGCCCACATCATATCCACTATTTTACATAGTCGAAATAAGATAGTATCACATAAAATGCACACACATCCAAATTTTTTGTATAATATTATAAGTTTTTCTTATTGTTGATGAAAATGATAATAATTATCTTAGAATTAAATAATACTGTGTTTCACTAACTATTATATTTTACCGACCACTATATTATATAGATACAGTAATTATTTCCATATACCTTGACACAAATGACGAATGTTTCATAAAAATAGTGAAATTAAAAATTGAGGATTAAAATAAACAATTTTATGTGCAGCGGTGGTACCGGTTGCACAAATATTTTATAAATTTAACGCTTCATTAAAATTTAATGGACCAATCACGTGGATTGCATTATATTATGACGTTTTAAGGATTGATAGATTTTAAAGAACAATCGAGTCTCTAACAAAAAACACCCGTAGCTGTGCAACGTTCGCGCGTGGTATATACATGGAAACTTTTATAATTTATGGAATACCAATCGATTTACGAGTAAAAAATAAAAAGCAATTAAAATTCACTCGGCATTGCAATTTGTAAGTGACAATAAATTATACACACACACTTATATACACCAAAGATCGCACAGGAGACGTAATAAAGTCAACAGCCCTAGGCCGTATAATAATACGCGCGGTGTACACAAGTCTCTCGAAAGCGTGAACACTTTTGGTCGAATGCAAATAATACGTCTGGGGGGAACAGTACATACATAATATTTTAAAAATAGCGGCCAAGGTGAGACGAGTTTGTTAAGTATCCGGTGTTCAAAACCAGTTCTCGTATTTTCCGAAGCACTTAATAATCTTCCGTTATGTTTGGTCGACATTCCACTTGCAGCACTACAAACATGTTTTTTTTCTCCTGTAATCAATTATATCGATCGCGTCCATCTTATTTTCCAGTAGCCCAAAAATCTCAGGTGACGCATGGTCGGGGATCAGTCCAAACTCGGTTAACGAGCCGATGCCCCGCGATATACCTTCAGTAGGTCATTGTCGTTATAAAGTTATATTGGCTATCGATCTAAACTATAAATATTCAGAGATGACAATTCAAAATCACGATTACAGACTGCATTATGTGTGTTATTTGCATAGAGCGAGAAATCTCAAACGGGCCCGCAAAACGATGAGTTTTATATTACGGTGTTTACGACGTGTGTATATATTATAATATTATAATTACTGGCACCCGACGAGTTGATTTGACATGATATTATCATCGTTATCGTATCGTTTATAATTGTTTAACTCTGAAGGGAACAATAAGAGTAGTCGTGAATAGGCGTATGTGTACGCCTATATACTGCAGGTACAAATGTTATTATGACATAAATTAAGTGACACGTCTGAAATACTGGTTTCTATGGTGATGATAATTACAGGTCATGCTACTTATTTTATAACGGATGATTATCTCACGGTATACAATCGTTGTTTCGAGAAGATTATTAAAATTACGAGGCGGTCATAAAACTCCGAGAAATTATTTGCCTTTTAATTAACACTACCTATCGTAAAATTAATTTAGAAATATCCTTCAAATAATGCATTATGCAGCCGAATATTATCGTGAATCGCCTCGTGTGGTCGGTCAATTTTATTTGCGGGGCAGTATTTTCCCGGAGAAAAACTACACCAACACGTGTCGGAACTTAAATTATTATTTCTTTATATTATAATATAATCTCAACTCTACGACAACGACAGTGATTTTCATAAGGTTTGTAACTTCATGAACCTAAGAACAACTATAGGGCCTAAGGTACTTGCAGGTTTTTTTTTAAGAATTTCACGAATTTTAAACTGATAAATTGTCTTCAAATCGCTTTTAAGCGTAATGTTATACGGACGAATCTACCAACAGTCCGTTATATTGAAATATTTTATTTATTCATTTACTACTGACGCATTAAATGCAGTTTGAATTTTTATTCATCGCTGACGGTTATACCAACCACGACAACAAGTGGCGTCGATCTCAGTTATCTCGATATATTTACTGTTATGTAGTATTGTATTTATAAAAGTATTATATATAATCGTTTATTATAAATATTACATGGGTACGAAAAAATCACACTTTTTCCCATGATTTGAACGAAAATGTTGTTAATTTTCCGTTTCGTTCGATATTTCGCGCTGTATGTATACGCATAATTCGTCAGTCTCACACCCCCGATGTATCGTTCGTCGTGCAATATATTACACGGTATAGTGTCCCCTCGACTCGATGATTAATGGTGATCACCCTTTGCACTGTTCAGCAGAGTATATTCGCGAGCGGTCCCCCATCCGTGACCTTTGGTGCGCTCGTGCGCGGTTAAAGGTCGTCTATATATCCCCGTTTTAGTAGAATGGGTTCAAAATTGATTTGTCCGCCGGGTGCTATTATTTTGTTGTTCTGAAATCTTGCTAATGACCGCGAAAGGGGGGATTTCGATTTTCAAATCCCTACGCACATTTGATATATATATATATATATATATATATATTGCACGTGTATGGTTCAACGAAAACAGTGTATATACACTCGACCTTAACTTTGTAAATGACCGACGCAGCGTTGTGTGCGTGAGAATTAAACGCGCGTGTACAACAATCGTTTCGGAAGGTGGTACGTTATATACAGCCACCATCGTAGTCGTCGACCTGTCAGCTTTTCAAAATCCACTCGTCGTGTACGTATTATTATTATATTATGGTGAAAAGAAAAAAAAATCATAATTTCCGTGTGCCTTCTGCCGGTCATCATTTGAATCGGTACATTACGATGCAAATTGCTCGTCACTATACACACACACACACACACACATGCACTCACAAAAAAATATACATAAGAAAACCCGAGCAGCGCAAATAATTTAGCAAATATCCGGCTTCATGCATACATATATAGACGTTAGACGTGATTCATAATTTTGCATTCATTAAAGAATATTTAAATGCGTACCTTCTGTACGGCGTGTATGGAACGTGCAAATTTAGATTGAGATAACAACAGTTACAACTCGAAAACGCTCTTTTTGTCTTCTGAATTTTGCTGCATATTATTCGATCGAGCTTGTGAACCACCTTCTGCGTCCGTTATTATCGTGGCGGTCAAAACGCAGCATCGAGTGATCTGTGTGCGTGTGTGTATGTCCATATGATGTATATATAGTTTTTATCTTGGGTAATTAATCTATAGCTGTCCCCTCTCCCACAAACAATAATTTATCAGCGCAAAAGTATAATTTCGAACCTCCTCGAAATGGATAAGCGTATTTGCACAATTTTCTTGATGTATTGCATTAGGTTGATCGTCCAGTATTTAAATGATATCATATGAATAGTTAGTTACAAAAATAAAAATATACGTTTGATATAATATCTAAGATATAATGCGAAACATACGATGTCATAATAAAATACATGTAAATATATATATTTTTTAAATCTTTTTCGAAACAACGATAGTTATAGGCAGGTATAATTGGTTTAAATCGAAGTAGGTACCTTAAATATGAAAAAATAGTAAGGTTCCACACGGGTTTGCAGTAAACCGTGGTATATATACATCGTATGTCCACCTTGAATTTCTGCCAAGTGGCAACCTGTCATTCGTTTTTATCGGTCTTCCCCGTGGTGTCCCGGAGTCGAACGGGAAAACACGAGATGATGACGACGATAATGATGTGTATGATGATGAAGTGTCGGTAAACGATATAATCGGACGCAACAGCCGCCGCCGCCGTCGCGTTCCATTCGAGGGCGAGGGAAGTGCAAACACCGTAGGAAAAAACGCATATTACCTGCAGCACACCGCGCAGTCGACGGGTGTTACAATATTATTATACGTGTGTACACGTATACACATCGGCTATACGTATTACATATATTGTTCGGCGCGTTTGAAAGCGTACCATATATATAATATTTGTTTTTGACCGGGCAGGCAAGTAGAAGATAACGATACACACTCGATATATAATATGTAGGTACGCGCGAGACTGTATTATTATAATATACGACACTCTCAACGCGTCGTCGGGTTCGTTGTCCATAAAACAAGCAATGATTTTACGATGACAATATTGTATATACATGTTATATTATATATTATTATATATGTGCGTTGTGTGTTTTTTCTTCCCGTTTTTTATTTTTATTTTATTTTTTTTTCATTTTTTACGATCTCGTCGTGATGCAGTTTTTTATTTCTGTTATATCCTATCCGAAACACGAAAACGATATTACTATACCTATTCTGCAGCCGTAGGACAGCACGTCTAGAAGGTATCTTATACGTATGTGTACCGTGAATCGCCATCGTTTGCTGTGCCGGTCGGTCGGTTCGCGGACTTGAGACACGTAAACTATAATATACGCGTATACGATATGACCGTATCATTATTATAGGCATAAGCCATCTATTAAAGCCATGCAAGTGCAACACCTCTTCTAATGTTTTAAATTCACTAGGCTTGCCTGAGATTTATTTTTTTTATCTAATAAACACAAAATGATCTTTTTAAAATTTGAATCTTATATACCTAGACATATAGTAGGTACACTTGTTAAAAATACCGGCAAGTTTTTAACTGCGTTGGTGTTCTATCAACTCATGAAATTGCCTTAAATAAAAGTGACGGATTTTAAACACGTTAAATTATTTTTAAGTATTTTTTCTTCAGTTAAAAAATAGTTATTGTTGAATAATATCGTTCAGAACATACACGATCTCCGATTGCGGTACCGTTGTCCGGACCTGCACGACCCGATAATAATAAGTGACCATTATTATTATAATACGTATATTATATATAGTTCCGTCGCAGTACATACGATTATAATAGTAATGACGACTCGTCTTAACTGTTATAAAACATATTGTAATACGCGTATTATAAGTAATATTATATTATTTTTATTATTATGTTTTTCTCGACCGTCACCGGCGAGTTATTCGCCGCAACTCGCAGATAGATATTTCGTATTTGATATAACTGGCGAGCGAACACCCGAACAGCGCGTCGGCGTAGGTATATAACTATGTACATTATAATACAACACTATCGTCCGATATCTATACACAACTATAGGAAGCGGATGATGAATAATATACGCGACGAGACACGATCAACCTCGCTCGTTTCGCGCGGTACGGTCACGACTTTAGTGCCTGTAATACTCGCGTCTATAATACCATATGATATTATTATATGGTAGTAGGTACCTGTAATAATATAATATATGCGCGTACATGCGCGTCTCCGAAAATATTAATAATTACACACTGCAGCCATTATTAGTCATTAATGACATTACACCGGTGGCCGGACAGCAGGGCTGACGTAATCCCACGAAACTGAATTTTCATCGGCGCATCATTATTATTATTTATTATTTTATCGCGTAAAGTGTAGTCTTGAATGCCGTGCACAGCACCTATACATAACCTCAGCGACCTTGTGCCGTACGTCACCCTAACATCGCCGAGGTTTCCAAAAACGTCTAAACGGTCGGCACGTGATGTAGGTATGTAGGTTCGAATTTTGAAGGCTTTAATGTGAGTTTTACCGAAGCAAATGTATCGTCGAGCTAGGCCGTCCCTTGATCGCCAACATAAATTATTATTGCATGTACTATGCGGCGGAGTACATACATATTATACGTTCCAATCCGAACGATCGACATATAATATAACTGTAACTATATATGATTTGAAAAATCATTACATTCAAGAAGTTTACATAGGTAATAATATGCTTTAAATAAGTTTTGAAATTAGCCATATATGTAAAAAATTACTTTTGTGTAGGTACTTCCCACCAGCGTAATGCTTATAATATATTTATATTTCACACATGTATTATAATTTATAAGTTTATAATATCGGCCGTCAGAGTGCGGATATTATACGAGTTTTTCTTTACCCCGTGAAATTATTATTCAAGTCATGTCTTCGCGAAAACTATATGTAAACACGCGGTCGAAAATGGCCGACCGAGCAAACGATAAAAAAACTGGTTGTCTCCACGATGATCCGCGGGTAACCGGTCTGCGCGGAATACGCGTACACCGTTATTGATCGATTACAGACCCTTCGTCGTCGGACAGGAGACCGCTGTACCACGAGTATTCTACGGATTCATTAAATTGTTATAATATAATATATATAATCGATTGCAGTAGTCCATTTTGGGAAAAGCGAAACGTCGAACACAAAAACGGAAAATCATCTGTCGATCCCGTTCTCGATATATCGTTTAGAAAATATTATGATATTCTCCACTCGTCCCTCGTATAAACCCAATGACGCGATTTCAATTTTCGTTTTACGTCATAAAATCAGGATTTGATCCAGGGCAGCAGGGCTAGTTGGTTTTTCTTCGTAATTTATCGGTTGCGCATCAATATTGCAGGCAACATCGAAAAGTATGAAAACTTTATGGACTTCCGCAAGGTCTGTCATTACTGCAGTATAATCATTGCAATGCTATATCAATCCTTATCAACTTCTCCGACACGCGGTATCGTTCATACGAATACCGGCGAAACCGTCAAAATCGCGGACATGCCGTACGCGGCGGTGCGGGTTTTGTACAATACACACATTTTTGGAAACAATACGAAACGACGATACTAGCATACTATATCATTATAGGACGATACGTCTTAAATCCGTGGTGATGTGACACCCATACGTCTGTCTGGGTCGGCGAGGTCTGTAATCGGATATACGATGGCTATATCGCATCTGAAGCGTATACGCGGACACGACGTCTATATGCGTGAACCAGTTTTGACAATAATATTATTTGGTCGGAATACACCGCGGTGCGATTGCGCGTTCAAGTGGTCGTTCCCGTTTCTCCGAAAAATTGAAGATTTGCTGACGAAAAAAAAAAAGAAAATGTCAGCGCATACATCCCGCCGAGAGACGACCGTACATATTATTATTGTACCGATTGTAGAAGTCTTCCGTAGCGGCGGCACGTCGACCTTGGCGATCCGATCGGTGTTTCGGTTCGATCATCCCACGATTTATTCGCGACGAACAGGTATTATGAGAGTCCACTCATAAGACGAGTTTTGAAACTTGTATAAAAATAAACAATAATTAAGTTATGGTTCCGATTTTGGCGAATCAATTATTTTCACCGCCCCCCCTCCCACTCGGTTAGGTTAGGTTTTTACTCGGTCGCGCTACTGGTAATTTAGTCGTAGGACATCGTCGCCCTCTGCGCCAAATCGTAATTACGTATATCTTAGATATAATTTAATATCATATTGTACGCGCACGGTAATGTGCGCGCCACGCGTTGTTCGCGGATGTATATTATAGGAAATATAATATTATATAGTACCTATATCGTCGGCACCGATCGCGGCTCATAATATATTATTATATTAACATAATTGTAATAATTGTGTCGTGTCAGTGGGTCACCGCCGCCGCGATGATGTGGGAACATAATGGATATAATATATTATTCTTATTCATCTATTTAGGTCTATCTATATCTATATAATAATCCGATCACACGGCTGCGGACGATATATGTATATAATATATATATATATATATATAGTTGTGGGAGCCCCCGTTGACGTCTACATCGAGGCCCGCCGACCAGACGTGCGGTGGATACGATATATGATGATGTGCGTATAATATGTTATATTATATATAGAAGTGTATTGTATGTATATGACTGTGTGCAAAACGTCATTATAATAACATATATATAATATATATACGTATATACGCATATATGATCTCCGTTGCAGCGTACGCTTGCAGAATATCGATTGACCCGTCGCGCGGTGTATTATATACTATATATACATATTATAATCATATTATATAGGTATAATATGTACTGGGAAAGTGGTAGCTATGCTTTATATATTGTGCCTGTTTATAGTATTATCATAATGAATAATAACGTCTTGGAAACCGTGAATGGCGATATGCAATCACCCGGCGATGAGGCCACTAATTGATATTATAAAAATCAAAAGTGTAGTATGCCCGATATCATTACTATGTATACTACAATAATTTATGTATATTACACTAAAATATCAATGGTTTTTAAACTCATAGAATTTAATATTTTATAAATTTATATTATAATGACTTACGATAGATCTATGAAAATATTGCTTTTAAAATTATACGATTCCATGCTCGCGCAACCGTAAACATCGATGTTATCAGTTATTTTTATACTCATAAAATTGAGTGGTGGCAGGATTTTCAAAAACTTACAAATGGCTTTTTAAGTATGTTATAAGTACTAAATTTTAAATTGTTAATACGTAAATAAAGTATCTATGAAATAGACCTTAATAATATTGCAGAAATATATTAACAAATAATAATAATTAATTGTATATTTTAATATTTAATGCGATATTTAGTTCAAAATATAGTTCTCCTATTATTTTATTAACATACGAAGAGGACAGCCTTTGACATTTTTATTTAGACAATAAGACACTGAAAAGTTTTCATTTAAAGTTTCAACCAGTTGAATGTTTTAAAATCTCACAAAAATGTTAAAACTCTTAAACTTTTCAAATAACATATTATCTTGTTATGACCCAAAGAAATCATATGGTGGCGTGATTCTTGCGTTTGTGTAAGTTGTCATGCGAAGAAGTGCAATTTCGAGAAGGCCGAAATTATCGCGGGAGACGACGGCGTGCAATAAGAATATACATTACGCGCGTGTGCCTGCAAACCAGTAGTAACCCGAGATGGTGGGTCGACGAATCCCGTTAGTATACGACGCGTACTTACGTTCTCCGGTTTTGTCAGTCGTTATCATTAAACTACACGAAACCACCGTATTATAAATTAATTTAACATTATAATAATATGTACACTTTATTTTATTTTGGCTTTTTTTCCGTTTCTCTCTAACATTATGTCTCACGAGAATTTAAATTACACGTATCCGGCCACTATAACTACATAATATTACAACCAGTTTCGCAGTATTTTTCAAGATCAACAATGAAAATTGTAAATATTCTCTACATTACAGTCTATTATTTTAGTTTAAGGATTTTCATTCATTTATAGTTACGTTAACAGGTTGATAAATTTAATTCAAAGTTTATACAATTTATTACAATATTATAATAGGTACCTAATGTTTAACAGTAAAAAATAATAATAATACGGCGCATGCACCTGGTTTCATTCAATAAGTATTTAAAATACTCTCAAATTATTGTAAATTCATTTTTTCAAATCAATGTGTTGTAGTATGGTACATTTTTTGAGAAATACTGAAAAAATACATTTGTAATATTGTTTAATTTTTAATTAAGAACTATAATTCTATAATAGTTATACTATACTTATTATTTTTCATATCAATTTTTTCACTTTTTAACCCATAAATATTATTTCGTTGCCAGCTACTGCATTTTATGTCGAAAAGCACCCTTTATATAATTTTTGAGAATAAAAACAATGTATGTACTTTATATACGGCATGCAATATAATGTATCGCGTTAAAACTAAAACAGGTCTAATAATTGAAATTCAGCCAAAAAATCGTTATATTTATTACAACCGGTTTAAACTCACATTTTCAACGTGTATTTTTTTGACCGTACGGCGCAAAAATAAACTGCTAACTTACACGACTCACTTATGTTTTATACATTTACAACTTATTGATTTTGAAAATCTTTTAATGATTTTCGCTGTTTGTTGTGCAAAAACAAAATTGTATTTTATTAATAAATTTCAATTTATTTGAATTTGAAATTAGTCCCGATCAACACTAAAATGGATAATAATAATTAAGCTGTCTACGCATGTTTACCTAAGTACACAAACAGACAAATGACCACAAAAATATATTTATACATTTTTTAGTATTTTTATCGTTGTTAACTTTCAATTTACATTTTAAAATAAGAACGCGAGTTTTTAATTTTATATTCCATAATAATTGTCTTGAGAGGATTTCGTTTTGATTTTCAAACCAGAATAATTAATTAATAACAACTTACAATGAGTAAAAATTTAAATGGCCGTTAAATTATAAAAGAACGACCCTGTACATATATTATTGTGATACCCCATGTTGATGATAATTTCATGTTTTAATCGTCGGGTTGAGCGCGTATTAATGGGTTTTTCGAAACATAATAATAAGCATAACATAATATTTGTCCTTATAAATATATGTGCTGCAGTATATTATGTATAATACCTATCTATTATAATTTCGTACATTGCCTTAAGACAGTTGTATCTACTAATAGGACGGAATAGTTGTACATTCGTTTGCGTTCGATTTACATACAAATAATAACAATAATAATACAACTTAGGAGGACGTTATATTATTATTATAGAAGCCGCGTGTTGTTGGATTGTCATTATCATTAACCATTGCCAAAAGGAAACTATACACAGGAATATAAACAGGTTTCGTACACGCCGCAATCGTCTGCACTTCAGCAGTACTTTTCGACGTTGCTGGTAGATATTTAATATTGTTATTGCTTGGTGACTACATAGTACATAATATAATAAATATTTTTTAAATATATAATACGCGTACATCTCAAAACATATGTACCAGGTACCTATTACAATATCGCACCGTATTACGATTTAACGTACGTAATAACTTTTGAATTTTATATTTACAAATATTGTACGAGTAAGGCTTGTGTGTTTTGCACGTAGATTATTAATGTCCAGTGTGGTAGTATATATAATTTATACAAATGTTTTGGTCTGCTTGCAATATATTGGCATACGATTTTAAGTTCTCATTAGTGATGTTTAAATAATATTCAAGGTTGAATTAATTCAATAATATCGTATTATTATAAATTATAATATAATAAAAGTTTATTTATTATTTATAAATTTATAATGATTACAATTGTTATCGAGTATAGATTGTCCAAAGTAATAATTATATTGTACATTTTGATTTCATATTGAGTGTAGTGTAATACAATATTTTATATTATTCGCATTACCAATCATATTGTATTATGATCGGAACAATAATTTAAACACAATCGATAACTTAGTACAACATTGGCTCAATTTTTGAATTGATACACAAAAGTCACGAACAACTCAGGGTGTTGGTAGGTTTATATGACCCGGTAGGTATTATTATAATAATAAAGCAAGTAACGAATTAATGATAAATAAGTACGTATGCGATCTCAGTAAGGTGTTTAAGAGTTAATTTTAATATTATAGGTAATTTATATTCCAATAAAATTGGTTTTAGTTGAAATGAATTATTCAAATTCAGATGATTTTTGTATTTAATTATAAACACATTATGTTGATAAATACATAATATTAGTATATGATACATAAATACTAGTATTAATCTAATTCCAAAAGTTAATCATCATTTTTGCTATACATATTATATATAAATTTGGAACGCATCTTTTATCAAAAATATATTTAAAAAATATGTCTGTTTGAGGTCAAAATCAATGATCTTTCGCATAAAACAAATTCGCACCCTCATCCTCCATCGCAAACCTGTGAGAGTTGTATACGAATTGATATTGCGGATTTTAACCATCTAGCTGTTCTAGGGGTCTTAGAATCCGCACAACGACCGCAAACACAATGCGCAGATGTGTGCATTTTACAGGGGAGAGAGAGAGAGAGAATGTGAACAAAATGAAAAAAACCACATATGAATGATAATGGTCGTGTGATATAATTTTAATGAAGAAGACAGCTCGCAATTATATTTGTTGTTATTTGGACCATTGTTGTTCGTGTCTGTGCGCGCGCACTCGCGCGTGTGTACGTATATCTGTATAATATGTGTTTGTGTGTGTGTGTTGTCGGAGACTAAGGTGATGGATAAAAGGAAACCGGCAGTAGTATAGTGTTTTTTTGTGTGTGTCTCTTGTGAGTATTCGCTGCACGATGAGCGATTCAAGTATATATATAATATATGTACCGAAAACCCAGGGGTCCCGGAGGCCCTCTCAGGCACTCTATCTCTCTCTTTTGGTTTTTGTATCTATATATATATATATTACAATTACACGTCACACAAGGTCAGTGACCATACATTTTATTTGCCACGTCTAGAGACCAGGCGAATATAATAAAATTGTGTACATCGCCATCGCGCAGGTCGGGAGACGAAACGATACAGTCGATATAATAGGTATATATAATATACGTTTTAGTCAGTTGTCAAATATACAATTGTTTTACCTTCTCGCTGGAATATTCTCTCACCCAAAGCAATGCTTAGAGGGGTGCAGAATAAGAAAGTGCTCTAGGGCGACAAATTGGTGGAAGGATTTTTAATATTTTTAAGTTATTAATTTAGATGTAATTTTATTAAAAAATATATTTTTTATATATCTATATTCTATTTTAAAATTATTTCATGGCTATCAAAATAAGAATTAGGATGAAATCCCTGTATGCTACAACATTTAGTATATATAACCATATATGCTGTTTTTAATTTGTTGATGCCATTTATAAATATATTTATATAAAAAAATTTTCATCGCCGCGTTTTATTCATTTATTTTGATTTTAGTTTTTTTCTTTGCTGCAGTTGTCTATTCAATTTCGAACTCTACAATAGCTATTGTAGATTTTGAATGAAACATATATTGTATTATAGCGGTATATAAAGCATTCCATGATATCATATATAATATAATGTATTAATTCGATGTCCTAGTATTTATTTTGAGAATTTCAAGAGAAAAATAATTATTTATATAATATGATCGAAAAACATAAAAGAACGACTAACCATATTATATATACATAAATACTATATGAACGCGTTAAACCTATATAATAATATGTATATATAGTGTACAAATCGAAATATATTTTATAGTGTTCGAGCATTTGCAAAAAGCAAAATATATCGTTAATATCTAATATAACAAGACGATGAGACCACACAAAATGTCCAATTAAGGGCTTCTTTAGGACACCATCATTCGCAATTTCTTTCTAATCGAACTAAAAATCCTAATCATATTATTATTAAACTTAATAATAATATAGGTAATACACGAGGGCGTATTTGACCATCGACGTCGACGAAACCACTAGATATATCTAAAAGCGTATCGTGTGACGTAATAATTAAACTAGAAATGGTATTATCGTCGAAAGCCACAGAATATCACGTCAAGCAACCGCCAACGTATTCGTTCTAGTTATTTGCATCGTTCATGGGCAAACAGCTACGTGATTTCATACGTAATATACACAAATATATCAACACTGTTCAACACACAACATGAGCTTTGCACGCGCATCGGTATATTAATACAAATACAACTTTTAACAACTATTGATACGGTTTGCATTCATATCTCGCGAATAAAAACAATTGAGAAAACCTTTAAACCACTGCGTCGTATTTATGATAATGGTTAGGTATATGTTAGTATCATCATTGTCTGTATACCTATAGGTAATTATTTGCCACTTTTTTTTTTCGCAACGATTCTACGTCGCAGGGTCATCTCAGTGGCATGTACACAACGCGCTTAATAGGTACATTGTAAGCATGCCACTCGCGAACTGTTACCGTAATTATTGCCACCGCCACCGACTGACGATTACCGCAAGACGCGAATATAATAAAAAAGATATGACCATATTATATACATGGTGCGGACACGATTTCACGAACGCCGAACGGTTAAGTGCAGGCATCACAAGTGCACAGCGCACCGTCTACACCGAACGCCTAACCCATGATTATATTATTTTATGAACAACGAATATCTATGTGAATAATTCGAGATTTCGTGTACCACTTTACTGCCGAGGCAAAACCGATTATATTGAAAACATATGTAAACGATAAAAATAGAAACAACGCGCGAATCATATTATTGTTTACCCCGGAAGCGGTCTCGTGCAGCTAATTGTGGCGCGCATCACGCACCTTCCGAGCTTGTCCGCAAAGTGATGTTATTATAATTATTACCTATTTATTTAATATTTAAAATATGTGTGTTCAAGATGATATCGGTTTCATTATATAATTTCGATCTCGAAATCGCATATAAACGATATACGTAACTTTATGACTACATGTATATGCTTCGGTATGTGACCGTGTAATGTTCTAAAATAATCGAACGATTTCATTAAGTCTTTGTTATAAAATAAAAATTTTATTTTCCAAAATATATTTTCAATAAATCTTATGAAGTCATACACCTCTATGTCACGCGTATAGTAACCATATACTATGTAATATACGTGAAATAATAAAATATGAAAACCAATTTTCACAGGGGAAAAAAACACTCGTAGCGGCTGCTTTTGACACAAAGATCGTTAGTTTGCACAATCCCGTAACAACTCTCCTAGTAGGTTTTTATAGAATATTATTTATATGAGTCGCGTTTGTTGCACATCAATTCGGTTTTTTTTTCACCGCCCAAAAGTCAGTACGTAATTTTTTTCGTGTAAAATTGATCGTAACTAATCGTTAAACTGTACACAATAATAATAATAATAATACTAATGTAATGTAATATAATATATAAATATGATGGATCGACAGACGGTAGCGGTGTGAGGTCGAAGGCCTCGGCAAAGACAGTGTTTGCGAAAATCGTACGAGATTTTTTTCGTCCCCGCGATGCAATTTGCAAACTTTTTTAAACAATATTATCGAAAACCTTGAATTTGCCACCGGACACCGGCCTTTGGCCGAATCGATTCGGTCAAATAGAAATCTCGCCATAACGATTATAATAATATCATATTATATAATATATATTATTGTTATTTATTATTATCATCGAGTAAAATATGATCACGAATTGCACGTACCTAGTATATTATTTAGGTACGTTTTTTATGAAAATGTCAGGTGTCCGTCGGTCAATAACCGGATCGCGATATAATTTGTATTACTAAAATGGCGTTTTAGGCCGCCGACCGTCGACGCATATCGTTCCACGGGTGACGTATAGTGCAGCTGATATGGGAACGCATAGGTACGTGTGCGCGATCGCGGTAGTGAAACGACGACGACGATGACCGGGTCGGCCTAGACGGACGGCCGCGCTCAATGGGTCAAGGCGGATCGAGACGTGAATTCGTAAATCGTCCTAGGAATCCGAACGGCGGCCTGGCGTGCGCTGGAGTCGTATCACATCGGATTTCTCATATTATGATATCCGACGACACATCCGTTCGTCGTAGGTGAAGAATGACAATTATTGTTGTATTCGTTCGATTTCTATTTTCTCCGCGGTCGTGTCGGCCGACCTATACCGGCTTATGCGCTGCCGTTATACACAATATACCTATATAATATAATACAACGTCATCGATTTGGCTGGTGACTTTGACGAACGATCACCGGTGCTTAAAACAATATGATATTATACGTTATATACGTACTATTATAACCGCCGGCCGCCGTCCCGTCGGGACACCTGCAGCAGCAGACGAGAGAATCCGGGAATTCAATCGGATATACCACCTGAATATATTATGCATTCGTATTATTCGAAAACAACGAAATGATATGGTACGGTGCGACTGCTATATACAGTGTCCTATTGAAATTATTGAAACAATAGCCTATTCGCACAAACTTGTCAGATCGGGTCATCTCCGCGTCTGACGTCGGAAACAAAATATACTATTATTTTTATCATATAGTTATATACCGTAGTATGATACGCGTACAAAATCATCGTTCGATAGTCTTAAAATCATTCCAATAATCGATCATGCATATTATACATACTTTTTTTTAAAAATTTAAATTTTAACATAATATTATATTATTACATTAACGTCGTGTTATAGTTATATATAAGATCCTCCAAATCATAAAAATATATGTTTAAGCAGATATTAAACAACGATATTTTTACGATACGTATTGCGTCTAATTTTTTATTTTTTATACCCATACTAATAAAATCGCACTAGGCACTCATACGCGACGGTATAATCAATATAAATACCCTAATTATACTATTATAATATAAAGTTTTACGAATTAAAAATACACGAACATACTTGTTTCCATTATTATATTTATATATCTATACGTTCAGCAAACATAATATTTTATATTATTATGCAATTAATACTTAGTATAATGTTTAACTTTTTTTTTTTTTTTTTTGACATAAATTGTAATCGCGCGCTGCACTTAATGAGATAAACATTGCGCCTCTTCTTATTGTGAAACGCATTGTACAATGATTCGTCGCCACGTGACCTTAATGCAACTTCGCGTCAACGCTATATATACGTAGGTATAGTATTTATGAATAAGGTATACTGTTTGCTAAATTGCGTGCGTAAATATATATTTGTGATGACAAGCGAATAAATATATATTATTTAAAGTATTGAACACCATAATATCGGTCGTGACAATGGTACTAAATGTTTTTTCCGTTCGATCCGAAATCACGTGTAATCAGCATGGACAGATCAGAAAAAAATCAAAACCCCGGCCGCGAGAGACGATTATGTTATAGAGGTGGACTGACAGAGGGCAAAAAATAATTAAAAAATTCGCGTACATACGAAGTGTATATTATATTGTATTATACATATATCACCTACAGAGCTTATTATTACCCAAACCGGACACAGTGACATTTGTCTGAAAGGCGGCCAAAAATTCCTACGCGTTAACAATAATAATAATAATATGTGCGTAGTGCGTATATAACTCGAGCCAATTGCTGGGAATCGCACGATGTATTGTAAAATATTTTGTGCCAAAACTTTTGGCCTAAGCCATTCGATGCTGCGTGAAAATATCCCGAAGACGCGCGATACGCATCATATAGTTTTCTATCAACAACGAAATGTTTATCCGTTATTTTTTAACGATATTTGTCCTATGCAGATTATGGGATTGCATTTTTACTATATATGTTTGTTAACTATTTATAGGTATACTATATTTTAGGATTTTCAAGTACATTTCTGCAACTTCAGCTGCATCACAATTCTAGAACTGCAGCTATATTTGTCTTAAATTTGTATTGCATTTTTATTATAAAATGTACATATCTTACTACGTATTAATCAACAAATATTAATCCATACATCACAAATACTTGTTGCATTACATTTTTTTGTATTGTTCGGTATATTATGTATACTGCCTGATAATTAAACTGTCGTTAAAATATTAAACTTGCAAATCTCAAAGTTTAGTAACACTCAGAGAATACCAAACCTACACTTTGAAAAATATAAAACGATCAATTCGCATAGGTAGGTAATAATATTTCGGTTGTTGTGATATCCATACTCCATCTAATTAAGACTCAATAGCGTAGTACGGTAGCCGCGAACTCGTGTAATGTAATTATTATAAATACATAATATATAATAATAAGTGTGTTGGCCCAGTCATTGCGTAATGCGCGTATACCTATATATTTTTACAACATATCTATGTAGTTATTATTGAAACAGTTAAATATATTATATTATATTATTATAAACGTTTCTCGGAAACTAAAATATGCGCATACCTTACCTGTTGCACGCGCGTAATACGGGTGTCGCCACGTGTAAAAATCTATAATATTATAATAATTTGAGTAGGTACACATAAACAAATGACGAAATACATTTTTACGATTATCATGCGCACAACTCGAGGTGGCCGACACGCAACCGCCGCGACGATGGTATGCGTAAAAACAATAATAATTCATTATATTTAATAATATATTATATTATATTACAATGACGACTATTATAATAGTGTATTAGTGTACGTATAACCACTCCGGTTTACGTTCGTCCGCTAAATAGCGACATAAATGAATTTCGTGAGCACAGCAGTCTATAAACTGTAGTCGGGGGCTCATTATTCGGCATAGAGGTCATACTGCAGAATATATATATATATATATATATATATATATATATATAGGTATATATGATATAGGTAATATATTATAAATTGCAAATTTTGATTTCAAAGCGTAATCCACCCGAGTAAATCCGATTGTATCATCTTCGTTTTAATAATTTATTGTCTGCGTGTATAGACACTTCCCGGAGACGCGAATGAGGCAGGATGGGATCTGTTTTCGTGTGATAATAATAATATAGCGTCTGTGATTCGTGCAACATAATATTGTATATTATGTATATTATAGTGACGACGTTTTGAAGGGCGCTATATGCTGTGAGTGTGCAAATCGTAAAACGCTGTTCTCGCCGCGATTTCCATCGGGTGTGACCCCTATACCCGGTGACCTTAACCTCTGCGAACACCATAATCCCATTTCGACGACGGGTAATAATAATACGTTGGAAACATGATTTCTTCTTCTACCTCTTCTTTTACGACTCGCGACGCACGAAAATAATAAGAATCGAAGCGGAATTGAAAAAAAATCCGGGTTGAAGATGAGAAAAATAAAATGAATAAATAATAATGTCCACCCGAAGGTCTTCCGGTTTTAATCTTAAATTATCGAAATATAATAAATATTTCGCTAAACACGACCAACAAATATGTACATGGCTGGTAAATATATATAGTGACGTAGTGTGGCCAAACAAGTTTACATAATATTATATTATATACAGGATACCTTTAAAAAAAATCTCGCGACTGTAAATTTAAAAAACGATTTTTATTATTTTCAGAATAAAATTCAAAATTATTAATTTCCTTTAATTCTTTAAAAACGACTATCAACGGAAGTCTGAAAGTTTAAACAGAATTAGGGATGCCATTTCAGTTTCATTGATATGAATGATCGAATATAAATATTGATATTGTAATAATGAATACCTTTAGCAAATCAATACCAATTACCTGTATATCCTTGTATCTACATGTTTAAACATAATTATATTATAGTATTATTGTAAATTGATTTTAACATAGGTAAACTAAATGTATTTCGAGGGAAATATTAGAAACACTTTTCAAATTAGTTTATTACACACATATACGATTATTGAATTATATAAAATAATTATAAATTATTCTGAAATTTTATTATTATAATTTATAATAATGATGTGATGTAACACAAATAATGTAGTTAGACCAACCTTGGGTAGTCAGTTTTTCGTCTAGGTATCAAACTATAATCAAAAAACCTACAAACAAAATATTAAATAAAATTATTTTCCTAGTTTCTTTGTCGTTTTAAAAAATAACTCGTTATGCTGCAGTGCAGTCAGAATATAATATCGTATTTTTCAACGTGCAGTAGGTTTATTGCGCATCGCAATTATATTGTAGTAGTAATCTATACATAAACTGAATGCGTCTTAAACTGTAATGTAATATTAGTCTTCAAATAATAATATATAATAATGGCAGAGAAAAGAACTTTAACATTTTATAAAAATCGCTTAGTCTTGGTGCACACTGAACATATTATACCTACCATGTGTGGTATATAAAGTCGTCACCGGTAGTTGTCCGTACTCGTTACGTATGCAAAACGGGTGATTATCATTAAACTATTCTTCGACAGGTACATACGTCATAAGAAAATAGTAGTCGTCGATACGACAATAATGATGATGGTGATAATATTACAGCGGGTACCTCTATAATAGGTATACGATTTTATAATAAACGAACTCGCTGGCCGACAGCCAGTCCGTCTCGTCCGATATTATATTCACGTGTAGTATAATATATCGGAGTCGTGATTATAAGTATAACGAAATCACAATATATATATCATCATTATTTTGCCGTTCGTTGTAGTTTACGGGCCGTATTAAAATATTATCGTTGTTATTAATGCACGCAAGTACATCGCTTTATTACATTCAAGAGTATGTAATTATCATATAAATATAATATTATATTAGTATAGCTTAAATCGACAGTCTCATAATATATTATACGCTATAATAATGATATGTTTATAAATTACAATATACGTATACATTGTATATTCGTAGAGTCTTATTGGCATATATTATTAATTCGATTTTCAGTTGACCACGTGTTATCTTTGAAACGTATACTATATGGCGATATATTGGCGTTAATATTTCGACGCGATTTATCCACGAAAGAAAAGTATTCTGATTCTGTTTTCTGTTTTACACACGTATTTTTCTCCTGAAAACGATTTCGCTTTTCGTTCTGCGCGGACGTGAACGCGACCCGTCGTAAAATCGTAATACATAAAATAGTGTATTATAGTGTATAATATGCACGTTTGCCAGTCGAATTTATCGTAAAAACAATTGCTTGACAACGATTAATAAAAAGCGAATTAGTACATTGAATGCCGCCAATATTCGTTCGCAGAATTTGAAACGTCATGATAATCTCATTAAGAACGTACAATCTTCGTCATTTCTGTAATCATATGTCACTGCGTCGCGTCGATTAACCGCCAGAGTGGTAGATGACATACGACGTTTTCACTAGAAATATCACAATAAATCTCACCACCACCGTTGCGCAACGCCTGGTGAATAATGAATAATAATTATAGTGTTTAATAACATATTATGACATTCCGGTTCAGGAGTCGATGATTTTTGTTAAATAACATGTTGAAACAGTTCGTATGGTTATACATATTATGTACTGCTACTATAGCTATAATAATAATCGTAATTCGCAAGGCAATATGTACACCGCGATTATTATTATGGTAGAAAAGTATAATCATTGTATTATTAATTCTTAAAACCGGAACGACAATATTATTATATCGTTTTACGTCTATGTTATACATATCATGTGCGAGCTTTGAAAGTAAAAAAATAAAATAAAATAAAATCATAAAACTCAAACTTAGGTATTAATTATTATCGATGAATGCAGTATAAGCAGTACCGATATATTAATATTGTATCATTGTCAATTTACACGCGTGACGTTTAACAATAATATATTACGTATATGATGGAATATTATTACGTCGTTTGCTTTAAAATATCGAAAATAAAAAATATTTTTTTTGAAACCGATTCTATACGATTGTCGTTTTAATGGTGTGCATTTTCGTTTGTTTCAGAATACCGGAAGTGCGTCCATACAAAGCTGTTTCGGTAAGTCTTGTATAGTAATATGTTGTGATAACAACATACCTAAATACCTAATATTATAATAAGTCTAACATAACAAAATAATGTACCGTGATTTTGTCTGTACAAAGTATACATGTACAACACGGTGCGTACCTATAGAAGTGTATTATATATTGTGCAGTGTACCACCCGTATGCGTTGTAACACGTATAGTATATGACATTATATTATAGTGTTTGATGTTGCCAAAACTGTGTCAAATGACTGGCTCGATAGGTATATACCTCATTACATTTAGGCCGATCCGATCGATTTTCCGTATTCCCTATACCTATATTGAATACGCGGGCCCACATGCTGCACATCCATCCGTCGAGTTCGATGGCGGCGGAAGCGGTGCAGGTACACAATATACAGCCCCGACGCGTCTTTAATTCGATAAACACATTATAATAATAATGGTATAATGACACACGGGTATTATTAATATTATTATCGACGAGAGAGAGTGTGGGCCACATTAAACTTGTGAAATTATCGGCGCGATGGCGGGTTGTTGAACCTGACGCGAGCTAGTAGTCTTCTTCTCCCGCGACTCCGCAGCATCACACTCGCACACACATTGTATGCCGCCGCGGCCGATGTGCACACAAAGCGTTTGTTCGCGATTATTACAATAGAATACCGTAATGGCAATATATTATATTATATATAGGCGATTATATCAAATACGCTTAAACTCGTTACTCGTGTTACTTATTATATTATTAACCCGTTGCCGCAGAGAATAAGCTTACCGTGCAACGGCGTTCGCACAGTTTCGTAGACGGTTATATCGAAAAACGGTCCTTATCTTTGGGGGTGGTTGTCGAAGACGTCGCTTCCACTATACATTTGGCGCCGAGAAATTGTACGAACATCTCACCGAAATGCATGTCAAAAACTCTATATCGACCTGCTGTCGTAGCGATTTGTGCCATGAATATTAGTTTTCCTTTATATAGACATTTTACTCTGAGTATTATAATGTGTGCACGTTAGTTCACATATATTTCACATTATTATTTCATACGATTATATTATGTTCCACTAGGCAATATAAAATCTAATTGATTATTACGTATAATACCATATTTTTCGAATTCCATAAAAATTTAATCGGTAGACTATAATAGAATTTACGTAGGTAGGTACGTATGTGTACCAATTTATTGTTATCAATTCACTCTGTGGAGTTCACATGATGTAGTATATAATTATTGATCGGTGTAATTATTCGTAAATAATATATCCATTTCACATTTTTTACTACCTGGTCGACGAACAAATGTTTTCATTATTTTCGTTGTATGTCTGCAGTAGCTATACTAGTATTCCTATACTATAGAATAGTATATAATTTATTAATATAGAAATAATGGGGGACGTATGATCCGTGTAAACGCGTCCTTCGGCTTCTGCAATATTATGCATTATCATAATAATATTATCTCGGTAAATATTTTTTCTCCAAAAAATCTATTCCTCTTCTTTTGTGCATCCTCCATCTATCCTCATAACTACCGTCATAGCCACACACACGTAAATTATAAGTCGCAAATGTATAGTTAATATTTATCATTACCTAAATAATATAATTTCCTTCTGCTGCCGATAAATATATACCATGTACCTATATAATTATATATATATACACACATATATAATATATACAGGCACTATTTATATGTACTAAGCAATGCGTGTACATAACATAATAACATTATTATTATTTTACTCGAACAAACCCGACAATGGCGTGTACATTCGTGATTTTCATTTAGTTTTTTAATACAAATCTTCGACGCGTATTTCAATGGTACAGGTATACCATATTTATGTGTGTGCTTATATTATATTTTATGCATACGTAAATAACGCAAGTAAATTCCAAATCGAACAATTAGAAATGACTGACGCTAGACATTTATTATTATTATTATTATTACTATTATGGAATTAATGAGTCCGCACTCGTGTTTGTATACGTATATATTATAATTCTTTCGAAAATAATATAATATACACGCGCTAAAGATGCATAATGTTATTATTTTTAACTTTATAAGTATATATACATAAACACAAATATATATGCGTACAAACATTTTTCTGACTACCGGTAATGCTATTGCATCGTTACTTTGACAAGGTTAAGCTGTGTATATATTATACAATAGTAATAATATAAATGTATATTATATTATATATCGTACACATTTGTGCGGCGACAAACAACGTTAATTGATTTATCAAGACTCGGGAAACAGACAAGTAGTAACTGCCAACGGGAAAGTATGATTTAACGTAAATAGTTCTGTCCGAGTAGCTTTTTAGATCAAATTGTTGAAAGTGTAAGCGATTTCCATAGACGTCCTATGAAAATATTACAGGCGTTTTCCCTGATAAAATTCAGCCCGTCTTGTATATGGAATTGTTTTCTCCCCTGGGCCCGTAGTACACTTATACACATCTATACTATCGCCAACAGCAAAAGAGTTTTAATAAGGTCGTAAGTGATGTGTTTTCGTTTCGACATTGTGTAATATTTAGAAATGTTTAGACGAAAATAAACCCAAAGCCGACTTCTCGTTTAATATTATTATTATTATAGGTATTTAATATTTATATTATGTACAACAAACACAGGTCGTTTTCTCGAGTGAAAAGGTCAATACAGTCGTTGTAAACAACACACAAGTTTGCGGGTTATTGTTAGATTAAAAAAAAATAATAAATAATAAATTGAGGTTTGTAATATTGCAAATTTTTGTTTAAATTTTGCCGATTAAACAATGAGTCAGTTGAGCAGTGAGTTGTACTTTCTGCCAATATATTATTATAATAGTTGACATTGGGGAATATTCTCGTTACTAAACCGTACGTTAAACATTCGTGGAAAATAGACTTCTGAATTCAGAAACCCCAATCGCGAACGAGGTCGGTCCCGATCGCTTGACGGGAAACGATACCGGTCCACATCAGTGTGGGAGCCTGTTGCAGCAGACCGCAGTTGACCGTGGTCGAGGTGTCGCTGCCTCGGGGTGACCGTATATCATGTACAAAAATTCACAATAACGGTATACACTGCAAAAAAAACCTACCTATATATTTTATATCATTTAAGGTGATTTGAGCAATCCGGTTGACCGCATAACGCCATTGTACGGTCACGGGATTCCCCCGATTTTTTCTGTCAACTTACAGATGCATTAGAACTTTACGAAAATAATATGATTATAATATATACTCACAAGTGATTCATTTAACTGATCTATTTTCATGATATTAAGATTGAAAAAAAAATATTTTTTAATTATTTAAATATCTATTTAAAAAACTATTTATAAAATACCGTGCATCCTACAGCAGCTCAACATAACATCAGCCTGTATATTAAATAATAATAATATATTATTATACCTATATATGTAGTATATATTATACTTAATATTTAATAATATCGTTTTTAGCACGATTGCCAATTCTAGCGCGCAACTGCAATACACGCGCGTCGCATACTATATATTATATATATATTCACCGCTGTTACTAAAAATTGCAATTGCATTTTTTCGGTCACCCACAGTAGCGTCAGACGCTTATTATATTATACAGAATATATACCTAACGGCTAACAATATGATACTTAATAATACATACAATGATCTAATGTAATATAATAATAATAATAATAACGACCGACACGCACGATGGACACATAAAAAGGTATCGTTCCGAAAAGGGAGAGAGAGAAAAATCGTGTCACAGATTTACCGAACCATCGATATAGAGGACGAATATTGATTTTTGTACTGTATACGTACGGGACCGCCGCGGTCAAATTATGATTTCACGTAACGTCGCGCCCATTAACCGATGCCTTATACGGAAATACGCGAAAATTAACGATTCCATTATTTTTCGAATTTAGAAACTTTCGTTGTTTGTCATACATACCGGAGCTCGGTGGTGACGAGATAGGTGCCTACGAAAACACTAAATCCGATGAGTGGAAAACACTTCCTCAAGGTAACTGAGTAATTTTGTAAAAATTTTCTCGCGTATCCACGACATGCGGACAATCAGTGCAAGGTAAATGTTTACTCAGGAAGGCCACTTATTCCATCGCGATGGCAAGCGAGATAAACCTTCTGTATAGAGGACATATGCGCTTATAGGTAGGTTATACGATTCTGAATGTCGGACTACGCGGATCGTGTTTGAAAGAATATATATAGGTGACTATAGGTATTATGCGCGTTGTTAGGATCTTTATTGTATAACTAGGCAGCTCGTTATTGTTTCTGCAGTAATACCGCGTGAAGTCATGTCCGGTGGATTTCCTTGGCGTGATAAACAATTTAATAATCGCGCGCTTATAGAAGCGAATATGAAGTGCATATTACATAATATTATTGTTAGAGGTCGTCCGAACTAATTAATTTGGCCTAGTAAAGCATATACATATTTTTATATAAGTACACTGCATAATAGCAATCCTTACCGCAATGCGATGACTGTTCAGGCAAATCGATATAGTAGTTCTTTGGCGAAATCAATTGTCCATAAGCTTACATAATGCATAACACAATAATTATATCCAGTTTTCTATTTAACTTAGTGCGTGTCGCAATGTTAATATTATTTTTTATAAATAAAAACGTAAAATAATAATTACTATCGTATATTCATTATTATTTAATTTATGGTCGTAGGACATTATAGTGTATAGTGTACACTAGTATAAATACATTTTCACTCGATCGTCAGGTACTAGGACATCAATCACCACAGTTATTCAGTTATTCATATACGTATATTATATTATAATACACGGTTTCCGCGTTAAGATTTCGATGGAGTTCCTTATTCTTAAGACTGGTATGATAAAATATTATTATTAAAATTTGACCTAACATCGTCGGGATAAATTATTATTACCGGTTTTCGCTATACGATTTTGGTATAAACCATTCTTTATGATAAAATCAATGGCATGGGACATAGCATGGCTCACACGGGTAAACATTTATTATATCGACATATTAATATAATATCTTGATTAAATAATTTTTATAATTTCAAACATATAATAAATTGCCTAACCACTAAAATGTGCTTCAAGTTCCGAATAATTAAAATTAACTTGGTTTAACAAAATGATAAATTATTATTTTAAAACTTTTAAATGCACCATTACATTTGTAACCAAGGTGTTAATTAAAATAAATAACTATCTTTTTTTGTTTAGTAAATTCTTTTTCATTTAACATTAAACATAAATTAAAGTTAAATAAACTTATTATTTGTTAATAACTAACTTCATTAGATCAATCATCTCACAAACCTTTATAGTTTATAATAACATATTAATTTGTTTATTATGCAATCATTTTATATAGATTGGGTATATCTTAAAAAAATGTATTAATTTAAAACTTATAATGTTTTTAACACTAATGTACCTAATAAGCTCTATAAATATTTTTTTCATTTTATTTACCACATCACACATTAGACATTATAAACACTTTAAATATTCGTCACTTCATTATGATTACGTGGATGCATCATCTATTGCTTAGATTTGAACTATATTATTCGATTACCAGTTAAGACAGTTTGGAGGTTTCTTTATATTATTTTTTCCAAGTCACAGGGAAACGTTATATGGTCAGTGGTCACGAAATGTATAATATTTCATTACGCGAGCCGTGCGCATGTGTAAATGTGTACATTTAATGTACACACTGCCACACTGGTATATAAGACGCGTTAACGGTTGTCAGTTTGTTTGAAATTATGATTATATTACAGCGATAAGTGACAAAAGCCGGTTTTCCTCGTTGGCTGCACGTGGAGCCATAACTTCTACACCACCGCTGACAGCACTAAAATATTTAGGTGTATTAATCAATATCTCTGCGGTGAAAAAAAAATGATATCAAAATTACGCATACGCGCGCAGACAGGGGCAAACGCAGGAAAAAATTTCGGGGGGGGGGGTTTGAAAAAATTTACAAACCACAGGAAAAGGGAAACTTTTTAATAACTAATAATTTATTTTAATTTTTTCAAAATTTTATTAGTAATACATTTGTAGGTCAGATAATTTCTTTTTTGTACCTACTATTTGGGGGGGTTTAAACCCCCCCTGCGTTTGCTCCACCGCGCAGATGTACAATATGGTTACCAATTCTAAATGATAGTATATTATAGAAAATCTTTTTCACGTTGCCGTGCCACAGACCCCGTTTGACACGATTGTAGTGCGTTATCGTCCACGTCGTTTTATCGGACACCTGTATCTGATTCTTCGATATACCTATATATTCTCACGGAAGGCAAAAAGCACGCAGTGTCCGATACGTGCCACGCATACGTGTGAAATCGTATGCATATACATATACCGTATACGCTGCAGGAGGAGAACATACCTAAACAGAAAAATTGGTATGATATTATATTATATTTCTTATTAGCCGTCGAATGGCGATATATAGGAACGATTTTAACATTCAGACCAGCGCACGCGGTCGTTCATTCATCGCGTATTATATACTTTTGCTTTACACATTTACACATTATACCTATATAGCGCATAAATATATATATATATAATAGAATGTATACGCACATAAATGTCCCTCTCTTGTTATCCAGCCACCACTACGCCGATCGTATTGACTGGACGAGAAAAAATAACTAATTACCACTATATCACCCGTGACTTCTGATTACCGATCTACCCTGTGATCCTACCATCAAGCTTACTATATATTCGTATTCGTTAGCCGATAGTCCATTTCATTTGACAACATACTAAAATTGTAAGATCGATTTGAATTATCTCATATTTTCAAATATTATCAATAATATTATAAGAATATTATTATCATAGAATTATTTAGCTAATACCTAGTTAGTAATTATTATAATAAGGTTATATTTTATTCTCAACTTTGGTTTAATATTTAGTTCTCAAAATATTTTTTGATAATCACCTTAAATGTACAATAGGTATATATAAATTATAAATGCCATACAGCCATTACGTATCTTCGTAAATTTAGTGACATAACCTAGCTAAAAAAAAATACTAGAAAAGTGAGTATTTGCTATGTACTCTCCTTCCCACCTAAATACACTACTTCTAATACTGAATAGTTATAACGCCGCGGAATGCGTATCGTGGCATAATATTTTACCAATGTTTGTTATCGACCTCTCACTGCAGTTTGCAACAATATCATAATCAGTAGATAATCATCAATCAAACATCCGGGCCCATATGTCATAAAATATGTGAAGCATTAATTTTTAGATCCGAAAAAATATTGGTTTAATAATTATATGTTCCGATGTCGACTAGTTATATGCTCCTGCTGATCCTTCTCTCTGCAATGAGCTTGTCACTGAAAAAAATCATTACATTTTTTTCTATTGGCGGGTGGCAATAAAATTTAATATATTTGCACGTTTTTGTGTGTTCCAACAATCATAGACTCATAATATCATCAGAATAACAATCGTGATCCGAACGTCCTACAATTCATTAGCAGTCTTATTCGTCGTTAATGTGTATATTTATAAATAAATGACTTGATCGATGAATGTAAACAATTATTCACGACTGTATTTACCTTTTTCGTCTGAAAATTGTTGTTAATATAAGCAATTTAATTGTGTGTCACTACAGCAGCGTGTCTCTCGTCGTTATTTAATAGTCGCGGATAACGTCATTCACGCGCACGATTTTAGTACTTCTTTGGCTACACATATATAATTCTGTCACAGCTCACAACAACAAACGTGTAGTTCGATTTATTTCGGTTTGATTGGAAAAATAATTATCTATTGTTATTCTGATACAATATACTCACATACTCGTATTTTTCATAAGTAATTATAATATGCTGTATTGATAATTTTAAACAATTAATTTTTTATCTTTTAATATGTCATCGTGTTTTAAGAATTTTTATTTTAACCATGAAAGTATAATATAAAAAATCATACTTAGGGATAAATTATTATCTTAAACGTATAGTCTAGATAAAGAGCAATTTTTGTTGCTCGGCGGCTAGGTATAGATTTTTTTTAAAATTTTCAAAAATCAGGATTTAAATAAATATGTTTTATCAGTGACCACGATTTTCCATTACCCTTTACTCGTGAATCAACTCTATCATCAGTCTTTCTTGATCGTATATCATTATAATACTGGAAAATGAGTATTATTGTTATACTATAATCAGAAACGGTACATTTTATTACTACTTATGTGTTTAATTTCACCGTAGTTTATGTACCTATATATAATATATATATTGTTGAGTGTAAATCCCACCGGTAATTATATTATTTATTATTTAAACGAGCAACTTTGCAGCGTATATAAACACATCAATTACCGTTGTAAGCATTCATTTTTTGTATTGTACGTAAATCAGTCGTATAATGTGTGTGTGTGTATGTGTCTGTTTTTTTTTTTTTTATGAACGCATGACTCCACAAAAACGCGTACCTATATGTACAATATACATAGGTACTATAGGTATAAAACGTATACACTCAAGCATAATATATTAATATATAATATTATGTCGGAACATCAATTATAAACTGAATATAAAAAAATTGTAATAACAAACATGAAAGTACCGTTTTTTCCTCGTATATTATAGTTAAACGAAAGGCTATATATATATATACTCGTATATACCCTGTAATGTTATAAATATATTACAATAAATTATACAGTTTTATTTATAAATAAAAAAAAAAAAATCGTGCAACCGTTCGGTACCTATTTATGCCTGCAGCGCTACCAAATACCTATTACCTATAGATTACATAATGTTTTGATTTGTCGCTACCGAACTTTTTTCTCGTCTATATATTTGTGTTCTTTATATTGAACACCCTCAGCAATCTATGTGACCGTGCATAGTAACTTGCAATACGAAAAATGGTGACTAAATTATGAAATAAGGGAATCATTCGGAATGAGATATTTGGTAAAACTACTCGAAATAATGTTGGTTTTAGTTTTTAGTTGTTGTTTACCATGTTGAAGAGACCGAGACGAAATGAATAGCACACACAATATTGATTCGTTGGGCTACTGCAGCGTTAGAGACTTTAACGGCCGTCGATATCGCGGTCGAATCACCGCATTGCAACGTTTAAAATGTATTACATATTAATTAAATGCAGCATGCCAGTATAATAGCAATACGATCATACTATTATTACTGCTCTATCCGTCTATCGCGATCGGCGTGTTTCTCGCGCGGTGACAGTTCGTATATATACGAGTTTTTTCATATAGATGGATACATTTTTTATTATATATATTATACATATTACATAGGTAGGTACAGCAATATTATACTGCAAACATATATATTATACAAACGTGTAAAGGCGATCGCGTGGCCGACCGGGATAACCAGTTCTTCTGGGAAACTGGTCGCAGCACTCGGATATTTTTGCGCATTGTCCTGCGAGTAAATATAATAATATGTTTAGCTAGGAGACGAAACGGAAAAAAAGATTTTTTTAAAAAACGACCGGTTTATTCATGGGACTTACACACACGCGGTGGTGAGTTATCGTCATCATCATTATTATTATTATTATTATTACTTTTATTACAATTACTGTTTTACCTGCGCGTAACGTAAATTTTAAACTAAATTAAACATAATAGACGTAAGTATACATATTATATGAATTTCTCACGTATTTATGTAGCATCTTTGGAATGAAAGATTCATTAATGGATCTGTACATGTATTAAAGACCAAAAATATTTTATAGAAACACGATTTAAATTCAGTTTAAATTAACGAATAAATTAAACATGGAAAATTCTCTTAGCCTAAGGGCGGGTTAAAAAAAACAACACTAAATTGATTAAATTGTTTTTTTTTTTTTTAAACCCAAGTATAGTTAATTAAAATCTAAGTGATGGTGTAGTAGCTTACAGTAGGTACTAAACATATTAATATAGGAATAAAATGTAATATTGGTAAAATTATAAATATTAACGACTGATGAGTGATTAATTAAGCCTATTATGTGATATTTTGGGTGGAAGAGGTACTGCATGAATAGGCCCTCATGACTGTTATTAACATTTCTTGTAACTTCATAAGTTAAAGCTATAATCTGAATATTTATTATTTTATGTTTAATTACGTCATAGTATCAATACGCACGATCTATTATGTACGCTGCAGCTGCAACATGATGTAGAAGTCAGTATTACAATAAATTTTAAGCGATGAGTAATGCCTATATTTAATTAACGAACGCGTAATAAAACAATGAACAAATCGTAATTACCATTTATTTATCTCGACTGATCGCGGTAATAAATATTAAACTTTGGGGAATAGGTATATCGGCAGCTATATTATACCATACCTACAGCGATGGCGATTGGGCTTATCTCGGAAATCGCCTAACATCACGTAGGTACTATATTTAAGGTGCCCCATTATATTATGCGTACCAATGGCCACAATATACCACATAAAATAATATTACTATTTAATTTAAAAACAAAACGGTCGAAACTATATAAACATTTATGTACAGAAATCGGTTTTAAATTTTAATCAAATTTACCCGAGGGCATGGTATAATGCAGCCGGTGTTCTGGGATTTACGAAAACTGTTTAATAATAATAATAATAATATTATGATGATTTTTTTTGTGTAATAAACGCAACGCGTCTGCACTCTACGTAGTACGTATATACTTATATATTATAAACGTCATTATATTATTTTAATATGTGTATCGTCGAAAGAGGTGTGAGTCCAGCGGCAGCGTGTGTGGAATAGTGATTGAGGTGGGGGGAGGAAGGGTGAGAATTTCAAGAAACAATCCAACTGTAATTAATTAATATTTAATAACATGCATTTTAAGCAGCCGCGGTCGATTGATCATCTGGAGGACCCGACGGCGTTTGGCACACAAGGGAATATTTTTTTATTTCGTCTTTTACATTTATTAATTTGTTAATACACGGACACGTGTGGCATGCAAACTCGAATTTCGTGTTAATTTAACATCATATACTCGTGTATATAATATATATATAATGTAGGAGTACGATTTGCTCTAGGCCCAACGATGCGCAACGCTTACACTTTTACACGATGTCAGGTATATCTGAGATACACAATATAATGCATAAACGCCATAAACATAATATATTAATATTATCGGATACTAAACATGAAATGCAGCGACCGAAGAAAAGAGCAATATTCTATAATATTTAGTGTTAAATTAATTTTCTGCCTCCTCCGTCGTCGACCAACTATTATATTATTTATGTATATAATATTATGTTTTATTACAGAATAATATGCTCTTACGAATCTCCGAAGATATTACGCTACTAGAAAACTCCGATTCCCGTTCGATACTTTCGTGGTAAAATAACATAATATTAAATTTTTTACATTTATATAATAAGTATGTACGATCATAACCGATGGCTGTACACTCGTACTATGTACTATAAACATAAGGCATCATTATACACCAGCTGCATGCACGTATATGGGACCACAGAGATCTATACGCCGTCAAGTCTAGGGTCTGGGCCAACTTCACATACATAGGGTCAATGACCATCACGCGCCCTCCGCGATATTTATATGAATACATTTTTAAATTTTTTCATCGATACTCTCCTGCGCTAGCAAAAGAGAACGAAAAATATCTTTGTCGCTCACAACAACTCTAACACTATATAATATACGAGTTCAATAATTATTAAATTCGTATTAAAATTTATAGGTTAGGTGAGGTATAAACGTTTTTTTTTTTGTCGTTTATTTACGGAATTATTATTATTTCTTTTTTGTCTTCTTTTATTTATAGAAAGAAATTATACGCAAACGGCTCACTCGCTCGACCGGAATCGACGAGGACAGGTTTTTCGTCACTCCCGAGAATTCGTACGGGGTTAAAAAAAAAAATTCCGAATTCCCAAACATACGGACCCATACACCGAGCTAGTGGTTTAATACACGTATACGTTTAGAGAATTATCGACGCTTGTGCTGCGGATTTTTAAATCGTTTACTGTTCGCATGATATAATTCGATAATATATAGTACATATACTGCATATAATACAATATATACCTATAATAATAATATGATCATCACTCCGAGCCACACGCGAGTGGAATTTTTTTTCTCTCTTCTCCTCGTTTTGTCGGGGTAAGCGATGATGCATCGGGAAAACAATGAGGTGTTTTTTTTTCGTCCATCGTCTCCGCAATTATAAGCATAATAGCGTATTGTATATTATACATATAGTAAACTCTGTAATCGTATACCTTTATACGTATAATGATATATATATATATCGATGACGCGTGCGTCACGTCGACCGGAGTGCGCGACAGCCACAAATCAATAATGCGACTGTACCGCCAATACGCAGTGACGGATTGTCGAATCTATAATATATTGTATCACGCGTGTATGTAACTTGTGCGTATAATGTATATACGTGTATGTATATAGGAGGTACGCGCGATGCCGACGATGTCGTCGTAACAAATGACTTCGGGACGTCAATTGTCTCGGCGGCAGATAATCGTTCGCATAATAATAATAATATTATGTATTGCAAATGTATTATTATGACGTGTACCTGTACATGCGCACAGCGCGCTGGCCGTAATGAAAAAATAATATAGTATGATTGTCTATAGCAAGTACGTATATACCGAATTTTTATAACTATTTTTTTTTCCGTTTCGTCGACGCGCGAATCCGTGTACATATATATAATATACATATTATAAGAGGACCTATACGTATATTCGCCGAGTAATGTGAATTAAACGTTTTGTACTTGAATCTCTCGCGATCGTCAAATTGACGTTTAGGTATACTGCGTAATATACCTGTATTATACAACATAATATAATACTCGAGTCCTTGGAAATTAAAAATTAATTTTCATTTTTTAATCTTTGAGAGGAAAAGGAGGAGTCGTTATGTCCGCGATATATTATTTATGTAAAAATAATAATATACGTATACAATATACGCTTGCCGCGCGTCCGATTCCCAAAATACTGGAAGTTTGAGTACTCCGCTGCGGTATAAATTGTATAACATTATATTGCTATACTATAGCAGCTATAGGAACATTATGATTTATAAACACATATATATTATATATATATAATATATTATATACAGGAAGCTATACTTTGAAATAATGTACAATTAATTGACGTCGTTTCACGGGTCAGTAAACATTGGCCGATTTCCGTCGATAATTTTACTAATATACACCTATCGCATTGCATAGGTATAGCTTGATCTTTGTTTATCGTATTGGAATATAATTTGTCAAACTTCGATTGCTACAAATATACGTACTTTCACGATGTATATACGTATTATAGATAATTGATTTATAGGCACGCGATGATATTGATAGACAAAAAATAAATCTAAATACATATTATTGTGTATATGACTTAATAGTTATGTAATGAATCCGATAATGACAGAGGGTATTGTCACAGTTCGATAGTTTACCAGCTCAACTATATATAGCTGAATACGACTAAATACCTGCGGGGCTGTGGTCATCTAATGTGTAACGAACATTAAGTTTGCGGTGAGACGGCTGGCGCAGACGGCAGATAATCGTTTTTTCGTAAAATACAATTTGCGTAGATATACATGTATAATATAATATATAATATATATATATGTTATGTATTATGTATTATGAAACTCGTACCCATATCCTGACAGGACTTGATCAAACCATCGTACACTGCACTACCAACCGAAAATAATCGTCCCAAAACCATTAAAATAATATTATATCATACCTACTTGTGACGGAACCCTGCAGGTGACACGTAAAATCGATTATGGCGCTTCACTGAGTTTAAATGATTTTATCTAACCATCACGACGACTCCGCCGCAGCAGTACATATAATAATATGATAAATAATAAAAAGAACGAGAATGACGCTGAAGATTTATATTTATACTAGATGATGGTGACGGTGAATAAAGATGAAAAAAAAAATCCTCAAAGAAAAATATAGCAGGACTCTGTGTTCGCGTCTTCGCATTTCCTTCTGGCTCGTCCAAGGACGTTTACAGCGGTAGTCGCACGCGCGACCACAGAATTTCGTTTTTTTCTTCGCGGTCTTCGCTTCTGCACGTGCTCTCTCGCACGTATCGTCTCGCGTATATACTGGAATAAAATATAGATATATAGGTACACGTGTTTTTTTACATAATATATATACCGATCGATTACGCAACCCGAACCCGCGACCACCGCGGTACGTCAGACGATATGTAAAATATGATGAATCGTTATAATATACCTACCCATATTTTACTCGGTCTCGTCCCGAAATTAACGCGTCCGCCCACACACAGGTGGTGGAGTTGTTTTATAATATAATACTTTAAAATACATCGTGTTTGATATCCGGTATATATGGTGTTCTGCCATTTATCAGGGTATAAATTATTATACTATATCAGTGCAAGTATGTATATAATGTATTAGCGTTACTTTATATTAACTTTACGTTAAACGCAACAGTAATAATATATTCGACATTATATAACTAGTAATAATTTTATATGCTACCAGTCCCTTGTAAATTGTTCAATGATCCAATGATACTCACTACTTAAGTTACATTTGTACTATACTATACCAAATATGTATTATGTATATAGACCAACAATTGAATTATACGTTTTTACGGTGAAAAGTTGTATATAATATTACCATATTATTAATAAACAAAATGTAATTTATTATATTGACTATAATAGATATGTGGCACATACCAAATAATTTAATACGATATAAAAATACGTTTAAAAAAAATAATAAGAATTTTAACCTCGAGAAAATAATACCATAGATAATAGATATTTATGAAAAAAATTGTCTTGATCGTTTCTCAACTCTTATATTTTAACGATATAATTATCCGTTGCTTAGTAGTTGATACGAGTATGTGCGTGTATACACACTATATATACAGTGTATATACTGCAGTATATGGCCGTTGACTTGCGGGAATATCATTAAAAATCAGTTCGGTTTGTCGGTCCCGACACTATTTGAACTCCCGCGTGTAATAATAATAGTCATAATATTATCGCATGCAAAAACAAACAAAAAAATGAAAAATGAAAATGGAGAAAAAAAATAAGAGTTAAGCAATGCGGAACGAACACTGACGATTGGTGCTCGTGTCCATGGGAAAAAAAAACTACAATACCGCTTATAAACGTACACGCGGCAGACCACTGTTTCTATACACACACATATATATATATATATATATTTATGTATATAAATATATAGCATTATTATATATGTTTTAATATACCGTGCGGATTGGGTCACTGCACTTGTGTGGCGGCGGGACAACGGAAGATATCTGCACATCCTCATATAAGGAAACCCGACACCGTCGTTATAGTGTTTTTTATTCTCGATCCACCCCGAGGAATTTACTTCCCCACCGCGCACTCACGTTAAGTCGTACAGTAGGTACTAGTATATTACGTATAATATATGCTGTATTAGATATTCGTCGTGCACATTTTTATCGTTTTTTAATCGACAGGTTATTTTCGGTTACGGCTATCGACGATAGCCATGTAAGCGTACAGTATATATTTGCGTACTTGCAAAAACGCTCATTGAATGGCTCTAACCCTGATCTTTCCAGTGTATAAAATATAAATAATTGTCATCGGCAATTTTTAATTTAGGTAGTTTTCGTTTCCTCGAAACCGTACATTATTTATATTACCATATAATTATATCTTCTAGACCTTGAAAAGTTCATTTACTTTATTTATAATTTAATTTAAAATAGTTACATATAAGCATAGAAATAATATTTAAACTAAGTTCATAAATTCATTCATTTTCCCAGAAAACAGTTTCATGGACAAATAAGTAATTTTTAAGCAACCTGAACATTTTAATGAGGGCACCTAACCTAACTGAAAAAAGGATTTTGCTTCGTCACAAATTATTAACTATTTAAATATAATACTAAAAATATAATGTAAAAACAAACAAATTTTATTAAATCAATAATTTATTCACTATTTTAAAATAATAACATAATTATAACCGAAGTCGATCAACGATTATTACTGTCTGTTGACATATAACCCATCTATGTTATAGATGTATGACATTTATAAAATATACATAGTATAGATAAATATTCAGATATTTAAAATATAATGTACAAGTACAATAACAACAAATAATACACATCACCCCTTGCGGCCGTGCCCACAGGTCATCATCGCTTTTGATGTAGTGGCGAGTCGTCGGTGGCCGACCAATGAGAAATTTATTTTGTTCAGAACATTATAATCTATTTTATATGATAATAATAAAATTACGTTTGTAGACAGCGTAGCTTATATTTTATATATAATATTCATCCGTGATCAGTCAAACTACGAAAAAGGGCCACCAAAATACGGACACTCCTTGGAAAAATCCATGGAATAACCAGTTACATGCATAGACTTATTAGACTTTTGACTTTAAAAGTTAAATTAAATTTACTATTCTATTTATAATAAATTTGTTGTTGGTATAATACATTGTCGCTTATTCGGAAATTTGAAATTATTTGCATAGTTTCCCGTAAAAATATCGTAGCGTTTATTTTCATCGAACGAAAACCACTTAAGTACCTTATAATACATGTATATTGTGTATACATTACTCTTCATATGAACGCGTGTACACACACACACATGCATAAAAACACATTAAATAATAAATATTACCATTTAACGTATTATTATCTCATACAATCATCACATGGTTTCAACGTTTTTGGTGTATGCGTAATGGTATAATATATACGTGAAACGAGTTTTTCTATATATACATAGCTGGAACTATATACGGTTTATGTGAGTAACGTTAAATTATCGAGTCAAACGCGCTTTAACAAAAAAAAATAAATAAAAATAAGCGTTTCGGCCAAAACGAAAATCGTTAATTTATTTAGTCATTTTTATTTTGCGCTGAACGAATTTACGACGACAGCACAATGATTCGTATATGTATTATAATTTATAATATTTATTATATTATGAAAATCGTATATGATCTAGGATATACTATAATGTTTAAGATATATTATAATGCATTATGTAAATATGGAAATTAAATTATTTAGCACACGTACTATTAGCCACATGTTGCACATGTTATATTATACACTAGTCACAATGTAATACAGGTACCGCACACGTAGGAGGAGTTTCCCAGTATCTCTATACGTCACTCACTCCGATAGTGTCTCCCGCCGCAAAAAAATAATACACGATTATAATATATTATTAATATGTGCAACACTCTCGGACCTAATAATATTACTCGTGTATTATAAGCATCGTTATTATTTATGGTACGTGTAATACGTGGAAACATAACACGGCGCATAATACTGACCTTTTAGTGCACAATTTTATTATTTGATATTTACGTCGATCACTCTCGGTCCTCGGATATAAAGAGAAATAAATAAAAATTCAACCTCAGACGACGTGACGCAGACATCTGTGCTATAAGTATATACGGTAAACCTGTACAATACCCATTACCCGGTACTCAACGTATAATATTATACATATTATCGTGTGGTCCATAATTCAAAACATAGTTTATCGTCGTCGCCGAGAGATGGCCTAAGCACGAGACCGCCGAGATGAACCGTTGGAATAACGGGACGAATATATCGAGAGGAAAAAAAAATTAAAGCCCGCGCGACGTCCACCGTTTCTTCTTTCGAGTCTCGATCGAAAATTTGTCGAATAATCGCCAAAAGCAATAAATAACATTATATTATCACGTTTTCGTGAGTTATGAGACTGTTTCAGTGTAACGGCGACGTAGCGATTGTTCTCTTCCTCTAGCCTTACATTTTTTCGAGATATATTTGTAAATACGTCGAAAAATTAACACTGCGAATTCTGTTACAAGAAGATGATTAAGAACACTGACATTGATAAAGTTTATTGGAGACTTTAATAAAGAGTTGACCGATTTTGATTTAAGAACACGCCGATCTCGTATTCTGTTTTTTTGAAAACATGTCGATCTCTTACACCCCTTCCCGTTTAACGATCGTGACTTTAAATGATATCTGCTGTTAAATCGTTGTTAAAGAAGAGCAATCAAAAAAATACGCGTTAAAACAAATTTAACTTCTGTTTTTCGTGAACGAATTATGTTATTCGGGCGGTCACTGCTGTAGTCGGGACGGCGACCTTGCCGGTCGGCCTACGGACGGCGCCTATTGAAGGAGGTGTGTATATACGGTGCACCGGTGGATAGGAAAACGAAAGCAGAATCAATTGTCCTCCCGTAAAACGGACGTTAGTCGTAACTCAGACGTAGAAAAAAATGTATTATAAAATGAAAAAACCGTCGTGTACCGCCGACGAGTGGGCTGAGCACCGAAAACAAGTGTTCTCGATATATATTACGACGGCGGTGACTAAATAGGTGGTTTTTTTTTTTACGTATTTTGTTATACGTTTATACGCAACATAATATATTATGCTTATGTACCCACGCACACGTGCCCGTCTTTACGTGCGAGTACGCGTGTTTAGATAATACATATAATATACACTATTTACGACCCGTCTCGCCCAATAAGAATTATTAAAAAAAAATGTATCTATTTATAGTACCGAAATTTCTACCACGTGATGGTCATCTGAATTTATGAATTATCGTTATTGTGTGCCTCGTGGACATCGCAATATCCAGTCTTAACATCTCTTGCGATGTGGATACGTTTTGGGGATAACCACGAAAATAAGGTGCGCGCCCCACAAACGCGATTTCGAAATAATATACGCATTATACACCAGCTACATAAAATTATTTGCATAATATTACTTTGTTATTCGAGTTATAATCAACTTATAGCTATGTTAATCTACTAATTTTATAGTTTTCCGTGTATCTACGTTGCCCTAGTATAGATAATCTTGAAGAATCCTTTTTAGACGAAACTTCTAAAAACTTCTTTAATTATATCAATTGCAAAAAAAAGCCAAAATTTGGATTAATAGTAGGAAAAAGAAGTTTTAAAGTCTTAAAGTATTTATCAAAACGATAAAATATATGTAAATTTTGATTTACCCAGTGAAATTTAATCATAAATCATAAATTCATTACTGTAGTACGGTTTTGACTTAACATTTTTGAGAAATATTGGTCGTACAATTTTTGGCTTCGTAGCCATCAGGTACGCGCTATTATACACTGTGAGCCGAAATAAAAATAAAAAATAATATTATTATTTTGTTCGAAATTGTTTTAAACTGTACCTAATTTAGTAATATTAAGTTTTTATAAATTTTGTAAAGACGTTATATTACACGTAGTATATTTAGTATTATATATATATATATATTATGTATATATGTATATAAATATAATTTAACATCGGATTGTGAATGGTACATTATATACAATATATTCGACAGCCACGACAAGATTCCATTTCGGTTCCGGTGAGACAAATTTTATAGCAAAAGCATTATTAAGTCTTTGGGATATAATAATATAATCATCGGTCATCTCGTGCGGTTGTGCACTTATATATAATGTACCTATAAACTATCACAAAAAACGCACAAACCAAGACACGCGCAATTACGTGTAAATTGAAAATATTAAAACTCATTTCCTCGCACACACGAATATCCAATTTTCTTCTTCTACTCGTCAATATATTGTTATTATTTTTCGTTATTACGTATAGTGTCATCGCCGTCGTCGTTATCTCCTTCGTGTGTATGTGGGCATGCAGCAATATAATATGCAACAACAATTATAAACAACACATGTGGCGGGTTTAAGGACCTCGGTTTTTCTCGAATCATTAAAAGTAGAAAAAAAAATAATAATAATAAACGGACGCCGTACTACACGTTACGTATAACGAATAATATGGGTACGTCATTTTTCTCTCTTAAAAAATTATAACGATGATATAAATAATATGATCGTAGATGCGGACGAGCGCGGTACCAATATTATATTATTTTATTTTATTTTTTTATGTTTCGCCTCCGGACGGCGAAGTATTCACGGTTCACTACCGTGGATTACGCGCGTATACCATGTTATAACAAGAATAATATCGTATCGCATAATATTATTACTATTATTATTGTAACAGACCGTTGCCGATTGAATCGTCATCGTTATACACGTATTATTATACCGTCGTGCCCGACGGCGGCTGACCTATAGTCTGGCAGGTCTTTTCGCGAATTCAAATTATTTATTACGTTCGCCGACGGTAATACTGTGTGTGCATAATTTTGACTTCAAAATGTAACGTACTAATCAACTTATATCTATCGTTCAACACACTATAACGATCTAAACCTTAGAGAACCAAATTAAAAAAATAAAATCAAGACAAAACTGCGACTGCGACGTTGATTGTTTGGATTCGCAATATTCCCGGCCCCCGGGATACAGTCTCGTTTACACGCACGCGATTGCAATATCCACGCGTATCAACACTTTACTCATAATATTATACCTAGAAATGCATTAACTAGCATAAACTCACACGCGGTATAAACGGCCCGACGAAATGAATCAAAATAACAGAAGTATTTTATCCAAGTCTCGTAAATACTCAGTATGCGTACAGTACACTATAATATATCATATTAGGAATAATTATTTATAATCGTATTAGAATAATTATTACTTTTTGTTTACGCACATACGGACGAATTTAAGTTTTATTTTATAAAAAAATTTCGTAAAAATATTTACGCGAAAACTTTAATATAACACGCGCGTACCGTTATATATTTGCAATAACCAAAGAGGAGAGATGAAAATTGTTAACTTGATAAACTATATATAATATGAAAACTCAAGTCAACAAAATATGCGTCTTATTATGGCAGGCTTTTCGACGGATTGCATTACACACTGTTCATACAAGAGTGTAATCTATAAATCCAGCTATTCATAGGAGACAATAACACATCGAGAACGTCGGGATATACGTGGAAATTCGTCGGCATTTTCCTGCATTTGTAACGGCAGGAGTGGCGCGTCTTATTACCGGCCCCGATCAAACGTAATCAGTATTCACTTATAGCATAATGTTATAATAAATAATAATTATGAAAAGGCGCGCATCCCGATCATGAAGTTTAATTCACTATTATTTTCGTGCGTACATTGTCATCGTCGCAGCCACCGTATTAATATGTCAGAGTCAAATACAATATATTATATTGAAATATATCTATATATAATATATATACAAAATGTGTATACATATAAATAGATATAAACTGCCGTTAAACCTGCAGTGACTGGTTAGTCCGGTGTGTCCGCTGGACATTGTACACATAATTTAATACCTATATATAGATGCACTTACCTGTGCTTATTATAGTTGCCCGCCACACTTGCTACCCGACATGTAAGTTTCACACACACACCGAGTGTGCCGCAGAGTTCCATACGGTCATATGGTAGTTCGATGCTGCAGTCTCAACGGCATAATAATAATATAATAACAACAATATAATACATAACGGTATATAAGTAACCCGCGCCGTCCGCCGATAGAAAAGCGCACCGTGTATAGGTAACTATAGGTAAGGTACCTATATCATTAATGATTATACATAAATCACGACGACGAAAATCGTTGTAAAATCTGCATAATAATATTATTATGCGTCATAATAACATAGCTCGAGAGATGTCTACGCGCGTGCGCATTCCGGTCCACCCCGAGGGACGTGCACGATGTTATAAACTTATAGGTATTATCGTCGTCGCGAGCTTGTGTGCATAAATCGATATTATAACGCGAATGTGATCGAAAATAGCACACACATTATTACCATATTGTCGATCATATAATATAGCCCCGACATCGATACACTGCACACTGCAGTACGTCATATAGTTGTTATTATTATTATTTTTTATTTAACCGTTAATTTTGGTTTTTTTTTTTTCCAGGCCGATGAAACTGGACATGGCTCTGGGGAGTGCAGCTCCCACGAGCTTCCAACACCGCTGCGGGATGACCACGGCTCTCATATTGATCGTCTGTGTGGCACTAACAAAGTCTGGTGAGTACCTATACCTGTACAATGATTTTAATTGTGTAATTTATACATATCATGTATAGCTGCTTTGAAAACTACAGCTACCGTATTGTGCGTTTAAAAAATAATTTAATAGTTGAATTTCCAAAATTGTATACAGATTTTAATTTTTCACCATCACAATAATAATTAAATATTGTTATATACCTATACGGTACCCTGCATCGATTTCTTGGTTTTATTTTTTATTTTTCCAGACAAAGTCGTATTACTGATTTTTGAGGAATAAGTCTTAGTGAGGTTTACTTCGAATACCAACTGAATTTTTCTTGCCAAACCAACAAAGAATATAATAAACCATTGAAAGTAGCTTCTTTCTTTCACGATTTAGATGAATACTCTATTAGCTCCTATTATAATCCAGGCAATAGTGTTTGCTAGTACAAATCTGCTCAAAAACCCGACCGCACACAAATATCCCAAAAATCCGATTTAAAAATGTATTACTATCACTGCTGCTTATAATATATTATTAAAAATTAAAATAAATAATAAAATACCAACTAATCTTCTGAAGTTCGTTCAAACTATAATTTATATATCTACTGTAATGATAACTCATAATGGTGTATGATATACAAAATCATATTATATTTAATTTTTGTCTTGCATATTCACTTCAAATATAATCTAATAGTACCTATATGCATAAAATATATTCATATTGTTCATGTTTCAATAACTTATTGTATAGTTTTTTAAAAGTCAGTCAATTATTAATGTTATCGCATTACTCAGATTTATTGTTTTTTAAAATGATAAAATATATCATGTATACCTACTTCGTCGATCTTTCGGACCCAAAAGTACAATGATTATTTGAAATTGCTAGCTGTGCGTAAACTACCTTATATATGCACATTAGTAGGTACAACATATTTTAAAATACACAAATCGCATTTTCTCGTAAAACGAAGTCTAGTCGACCAAAGGCGGCTCTGCCTCATATACTTTGAGTTGTCGGCCTGCGCAATGACGGACATAAATTATATTTACGACTCGTTTATCGACAAGCGAGCGCGCCTGCCGCAGCCAAAGGAATTGTCGTCCATTCGCACGGTCGTTTCGAAAAACAAACTCATCGGATGTCACGTCAAATCAAAATTTCTCCTGTCGGTTCCTCACTCGCGCGACCGTGCAATGAATTATTCAGCGCTTCGACGACTTCGCCATTTATATATAATAATATATAATATCGACGGTGGTGAATACCTGCAGCCGCAGCAGCCATGGCTGTGGCGAATGAGATTTAGCATTCAATCGCTTTGGCGGCGAAATGTGCGCTATAAGTTCGCCGCAAAGACGGACGCATAATATTAAAACGACTGTCGTGAGACACAAACCGGAGGAGAGTAAAGGTCACATGAGTTTTGCATTTTATACGGTCATTGTGCGCAGTGCAACGCGCGCTTTACAATAATACTAAAAATATATACAGTATGCGTGTGTTAACCGTCGGTGCCGCCCCGTTGCGGTGATGCGATTAAGAGGGTGCGGGGGTGTCAGAGTAGGGGAGACAGTGTAGACGACACTACAAAGTTTCATTTCTCGTATTATTTTCTTTTATGGTCCGACTTAGTTGCCGCCAACGCCCGCTACCCATTGTTTCGCGTCTGTCGTAGGAATATACTATATAGATATATATATATTATTGGGTATATACGTATATTATTATTATTATTATCATAAGCCCTTTTCGTATAAAGTGATAAAACAAGTTTGTGAAAAAAAAAATATTTTGCTTTTGCTGGAGATGAGTGCTAATACGCGAGGCAAATCCTAAAGGACAATAGCACTCGGCCGGGAGTGACTAAAGTGGACTTAAATGACAATCGATTTATCCGATATATTATTATATACATTCGTGTATATAATTGTACAGCAGCAACGCATACACTCAGCGTGAAAAATTTCTACTAATAATAATTACCGACTATACATAAGAACACCACTTTATGTTCTTTATTCTGTCGTGTTCCAACTATTTATAACATAATAAGTCTGCGTTGAGCCTATATTTCAACTTCTGAAACTTCTGAATTTAATCTCTACAGTATTCGAGTTTTGAGTTAAAATATTTAATCGACTTAGTGTCGTACCGTCATTATTCATTCACCGACTTACACATCCATGTTACGTCATGCCGTCATAATGTACGAGTTGTAGACGAAAATGCACGACGCATAAAACACTTCCGTCGTTCAGAAAACCGATGTGCGTTTTTATACATAATAATAACGTATTTTATGAGACAATATGACGGTGTGAAGGACAGGCGATTATGTTAGGCGTGTTGCCGCTGCAACTGCAGCACACAATGCGGCCGTCCATTAGTCGCAGCGAAAACCCGTGGGGCACAATAATCGGACATCCGTGAACTTGGCCGTAAAACGACGTTTCACGCAGAGTTCACGATTCTCGCGTAATCGGTGCTCTCTGCCGACTCTCGATCGCCACACTACCAGGCACACCACGTTCGCGCACGTTTCCCACGTAATACGTAGGTAATTATAATAATTTACGACGCAGCACAATGGGTATTTAAAGTAACAAAAATCACAAAATAATTATCAAATCCCGATCACGAGTGGTTTTTGTGCGATCCCGTTTAAAACGAAAATAAACAAACACGAATTCGCTCGATCTCGCTGTTTATAAATAGACCAACGACAGAATTTCACACTTATTTGTACCGCCGCGGGCAGACGGCTGTCTGGAAAAACTATAGCCACTTGCAGTCCCGTTTATAGATGATGGTTCCTAATAACGAGCACACGTCAATTACACAATTATTATTATTATTATAATTATTTGTCAATAATATCACTGCGCGCCGCTCAGACGAATAAAATCAAACTGATATTCAAAAAACTACAACAATGTTACACAAAACCGGCAACAACCAGACAACCGAACGAACATATTTCGTGAAAACCGCGCACATACAATAGTCCTGATGGCTAAATCGTACATGATATATTATTATAAGGCCTAACACAGCAAAATATGTTTACGGAATTGGCGTATCGTAATAATATGTAATATCTAAAAAATCGGTTGTTTCTGTCGATGTTTTCGAGTGGATTAGACGCGCACGGTATTATTATAATATATTTTGGTGTTACGAAATCGCACCGGTCTCGTTTCCGCGGGGCGTTTCGCGTGTCTACATAACTGTTAAGACGCGGGGCCCGTCCGCAATGATTACACTAATAAGTAATATAATGAGTGCGTGCGTGCGACGACGGAGTTAAAATAATATGACCCGAATTATTATTATTATTATTACATTTCGGAGGAAAAAATGGGTGGACGATAACACCGAAAAGTATATAGCTTGCGTATAATACCGTGAGAAAATCGACGGAAGTCTAGCCCGGGCGGACCGTTATCATCGCACACGTTATTACGAACGCGTTTCCAGGATAATTTCGCTAATGAAAACGCGCTTGCGATGATGGTGTTCGGCGATGGGCGTCGAAAAGCATGCCTACAGATGCCTATCGTTTCGGGATCGCCGCAATAACGGGTCGCGGGCCGCCGTGTGAGTTGTCCACAGGATATACTTATAGGCGCATATTACACACGATGAGTACCTGTTGAGCGGCGACGATGTTTTATATTATAATTTTAATAACACGTTGTTGACCGACTGGAGTTGTGGACACAACACATTAATGCGTAGTACATGATACGCGACGAACGACGTTATTCACACAACGCAAAAACCAATACAAACAATATTGTCGTCAAAACGACCGCGCGTCAAACGGGATATTGACGCACACGGCTCAGTTGATATATTAGGTATAATATTATATGCTCAGTAAACAACAACCAGCCTGTGAATTTAATGCACTGCACTGTGCACATAACTGTTAATATGCGCACATACACTTATAGTACGTTAACGGTTAGAAAACCGCCACAAAAACTTAAAGATTTTTAAAAATGTTGCATCCAAAATTATTAATTATTAAAAAAAATAATATTTTAAAATATGCTGCTTTGTTGAAAATATATAAATCAAAGAAGAGATAATCGCGATATCATCAGGTTATATCCGAAAAGAAACACTCTTTATACTATTAAAATATGAAAAATAAACAAAACACTTTTTTTAAATAAAATAAAATAATATCTAATTTATTGTTTGTTATTCAAATGTACAACAAAAGGTAATAAAATGTCTTTATGCGTGTACCTTATAGACTTAAAAACTAAAAATGTTCAGATATTTTACTTAAATATATCAGAAAAGCTTAGAGAGTTATAGTTCAAACTACGTTAAAAAATGTACCAAATCATAAAAATTCAGTTTGATGAACTGAAGTTCGTTAAAAGTTAAAACTGATAAACCACTTTAATTTAGATTTGTTAAATTTTTTTCTAGATTAAATCGGATTATACAGCTATAGTACTCGTAATATTTTATAAATATTTCATTATTATACAACAGGATATGTGAATCTAAAATATATTTTCGGTGTATACCTACATATAGGCGTATATTGTACTTTAATAATGTATAATAACGTCTTTTCGTTTCAACCGAATCGTGTATAAATGACGTACTAAATTCATTAACGCTTTTTGAAAACTTATAACGTCTAGGGCGGAACAAGAAAAAACACACGCATCATTCGTGCGCGTCCATGTCTTGAGGAATTTGTATTCTTTCCGCTATTTATACTGCCTCAGAACTATCAATTACCGCGGTCGTCGTATCCCATCTGTAGCACTGCCCATATGATTAGGTATACCTATAATAGGCGAAGGTCTACGCAGTTATCGCGTGTGCATGCATATCAGGAAAATATGCGAAATTCCGCCGCAGCTGCAACACGGCGGCAAGTCTATAATATTATTATAACTACGTTTACAATCCGATTTTTTCAATTTCTATCATTATTATCATATTATTCGTCTCTATTTCGAAACAACTGGTACTACGCTATGATAACTACAAATGTGATATTTTTAAAAATAAATGTGATATTTTTAAAAATATTGTTATCGCTGGTAAACTTCTAAGTATATAGATGATTTTATATTGTGTTTTACATCACGCAGGACGACCTCGGAAACGACGACGCGAGTGATGCCGTTAAATCTCGTTCGATCATCGGAATGATATTATATAATTTATTATACTCATATGGTTATAACCACGTGCTTGTCCCGTATTTGATCGCGATCGATCTTTTCAAAAAATAAACACGACACAGGTACAGTTAGAGAGACCCTTAAACGCGTGTAAACCATCGATCGCGTGGTTCGAAGATTACGCTCTGCGGCGGTTTTTCCGGTTATAGGAGGGAACCGTATGCGATTAAACCAGCTATGGTTATATATCTATCGTCGTATACAGTCCGTGCCCAGATCGGTCGGATCGATCTAACTCCGTTTACCATACATCATAGATATTATAGTTGCAGCGATTATCGTAACTCGAACTCATAGTTTTATACAATATATTGTATACCCATAATAGCATAATAATTGGTTGAGTATATTATATAGCATACTTATGCAGATATATGATTTCGACTGATACGGTGGCGTGAGATTGTGTTACATAATATTATTATTTCCTACTAGTGGAAGAAATAAGAAATTATTTTTGTACATATTATTCTGTATAATTTTATTTTTAAATTCCGCTATGGCGTTAAACTTTTGTGCTTAGGATATTTTTTACTTATTATATTAAAAATCACGAAAATATTTTAAAGTGAGATCGCTAAAATTATAACTTATAACAATATTTTTCTACTAATCATTATTATTTAAAATTAATTTTATATTTTATGTCCCTTATTATGTACCTATTACACAATCAACTAAATAAAATATACAATTCATTACTAAACATATTCATACCGATTGCCTATAATACATTTTCTTTGTTTATTTGTTATTATGTTATATATATGATATTTTAAAAACAATATTATTTTTTTCTGTGTCGTTACAATAATAAAAAAAACATATATTATGCATACTATACAACGTGTTTAATTAACTAATTATACTAATTTTTTAAATTAATTAATTTCATTTATTAGTTAGGTATATTAAAATGTATGTAATTTTAATTTATTAGTATATTTAAATTTTATTTAATGATTATTGATTATATGAAGTTCAATTGGAAGAAAATTGGTATTGACTAGATTCAAAAACTTCAAAGTAAAATTCACTAAAAAAAAAATTGATCATATATGATCATATAAGCATTTGTATTGTTACGAAATTTTTTGATATGAATAAATTTCAAATTATTATCTATTTCCAATAATTGTAGGTATTACACTGTTTTATAAAAAATAATAATACCTACCATAATACTGGATCATAACAAATAAGCTTCAGTACAAAATAGTATATATAAGTTGTATTTAGAACATTCAATTAAAAAAAAAACAATTCAAATTAGCTACTATACCGTCGAATATTCGAGGTACACAAATACCCTATTTACATGGGTATATGTATCATCACGTTTACGGTTTACTGCCACGATATATGACCTACACCTCTGCACATACACTCGTTAATTTTAAATTCCACAACTCAAAAACAGAAGAGAAAAAAATCATTCGCACAGATAATTGTTAATATAAGTAATATAACATGCCCGGGGAACCATTGTTGTGTATGGGGCGTGCGAAAACGAGATCGTTTAACGGTACAAACGGTTATTATTATTATTGTTGTTGTTGTATCGCTGTAAGTCATCATCGTTTTTCCATGAAGGTATACATACACATATACGAGTTGTTGCGTTGTTATAATATTATTGCATACTTGCGAATAGACGTTATCGTCATCAAATATATTTTTTTCCTATATGGGTACCTACTTTATTACGACAGCGTTATTAGGCATGGCCCTCGTTTAATTGTATATTTTCCCACACATCATATGAACTCATAATCCAAACCGATATAATAAAATACGTTTTTCTTATGTTTCAGCTCCGACGACTTACGATGAAATTCAAGCAAAACGAACAGACTTGGCGGACTATTTTAATGGTAAGTACCATATTATTATCTATTATCATTCGACTTTAAGCGTACAGATTAATTTTTTTCAAAACCAAAACGAATTGCCAACAATAATACGTGTTTAAAAAAATAAATAAATCAAATATGTATTTTTTCTTTGACGTTTTTAATATTAAAAACCACTTACGAAAAAAAAATGTTATACTATAGTGCATTAAATCATAGTTTTTTTTATTTTCTATATTTTTTAGAATATTATAATAAATTATTATTATTTTTGTTATTAAAAATACTATAAATAAATAAAAGAAGGTACTCTAATATTATATACTATGTTAAAGTAATAAAATTGAAAAAATATAGTATATTCAGAAGCAGGCTGATCGGTTATGCAAAACACCTACACCGGTGTCAACAATGATACGGTACTGCATTTTTTTCATACAATATTTACTCAAAATAATATTTAAAGACTAAAGTTTATTAAATTTATAAACAATACAATTAATAAATAATGTAAATTAATAGTATAATAGTATAGTAGTAACGTACTTAAACCCCAATTTAATTTTTTTCAATACATTTACTAATAAAAAATATACTTTTAAAAATTCTTTATTTTTCTTTTATTTTGATTTTTGATACATACAAAATAATGGGATACAAATAATAATTAATGTATAAAAATTACATTTTAATGTTCACTGTTAATAAAGTTAAATTATAATATTTATTTTTATAATATAAGGGCTATTAAATCAACAATTGTTTTTTTTTTTTTCGTAAATTTGTTATTTTTTATTGTACATTTTAATATTATGCTTGTATTATATTTCACTAAATAAAAAAACTCCACACAATAGACTATTATTTCGAATTTTTGTAACATGTTTCTTTTTTCTAGACCCAAATGGCTGTTACTATAATTATCAACATTACGAAGAAGGTGATCGCATAGTGACCAACGAACCGTGTTTGAACTGTACTTGCCACAATAGAATGCTGATGTGCTACCTGAGAGTGTGTCCGTTTTCAAAAGCCATTGGACAAGACTGTACGGTACAAAAATCACCGGATCAATGTTGTCCCGTAATATCTTGCCCGGAAGGTATGTTATTAAATATAAAAACACAACTTTATCCATTCGTACATCAATAAGCCACCCAGTTGGTTCGGATGTTACAGTGCCAGTACACCTGTTAACCAGTTCGACCACGCCGACGCCGACGACAACAACTGAAATTGGATGGTACGACAATTATGGGTGCATGATGGACGAAAACGAATTCTTTCCTGATGGTGCTCAGGTGAGTTTGAAAACGGTTATTTGTTTCCTTGTCACGTTTTATCAATAATATTTGTTAGGTTCCGCCCAATCCGAAAAAACCGTGTGAACTCTGTTATTGTATCAGAAACCGAACAGCTTGTATTATGCAAGAGTGTACGTTGCACGTGGAAGGTTGTCGACCAGTATATCATGAAGGCGTTTGCTGCCCAGTTCGATACGATTGTGGTAAGTTGGTAGTAGTAGTTGAAAACCTCGTGGTATATATCTCACGATATAATTATATGTATAACAACTCAACAATAGTGCTAATCACATCTGAATCATTTTCATAGATTATGAGAGTGAAAAATCTACCACTTCGGCCCCACAAATCACTGGCGGATTAGTTTTTTCCACTACTTCCGCACCATTCGATTGCCGAGTTAACGATGACGTTTACCGAGATGGAGAATCTATTGCTATGGTATCGGAAAAACCTTGTGAACATTGCTATTGTATGAGAGGTGATATTGTGTGTGCAGTTCAAGACTGTGGTGAACCACTCAGAGGAAAAGATTGCACACCAGAAACACCACCGGCTGGTCAATGTTGTCCCACTTCGTATCAATGTGGTATGTGTTACATAAACATATATATAAATTATTTATACACAATTATAACAATAACTACACATTAAAAAAATCAAAATCTACATCAGTATTATGTCTTTATATTAAATTTGAATCTTTTTATTATTATTTTACAGCGAACGAAACAAACAATTCATATGATATAACTACGCTACAACCAGTATTGCTAAGTGATTCGGACGAAAATGAAGCTGAAAAATTCCCGATAAATGAAGATATATACAATAAACTAGGAGAAACCCAGCCGATTAGCGAACATGACGAAGGAAATGAAGTTGAGTCTGATCATACCATGACAATTCCTCCAAACAATCATAATACAGCTGGAGAAACAAATATTTTACCAGAAAACGATAATACAAACAACAATAACGAAGAAAATAAGCAGGGAATTTCAAGTACCCTACCAACCTTAACAGACCAGGAAAATATTGGTACAGAATCTGGACAAGATAATTATGACAGTACGAACAAACCTAATGAAGCAACATTAGTCGACGAATTGCAACCAACGCAACTACCGGCATCTGATCCTTCAACAAATGAAAATGCTATTAGCTCTTCTACTCAGGCGATTCTTAATAAAGACGATAACGTAAAGGTGGACGAAGAAAACAATAGTAACGAAATCCCAGATAAAAATCCAACTAACGACGATATTACGTCAAATTTACCAGTGTCATCGACAGAAAATACTGTAGAAGGTAGCACACAGAGTTCTAATCTCCAAGACAATTCACAAGATGATATTACCAGTGAAAATCAACCTATAACTGATATTCCTAAAGTAGAAAATGAACCCACTGAACAAAATAAACCAGTGGTTGACAGCACTTCAGAAACTGGAAACCAGCCAGAATCTATTAAAACACCAGTAGAACAAAATAATCAAGATAGTCTTCAGCCAGAAAATGGTTCAGTAACTGAAATTCCCAATGTACAAAATGCACCCACTGAACCAAATAAACCAATAGTTGATAACGCATCGGGAACTGGAAACCAACCTGAATCTGATAAGACACCAACAGAACAAAACAATCAGGATAGTCCTCAATCAGAAAATGTGTCAGTAACTGAAATTCCTAATGTACAAAACGAACCTAATGAACAAAATAAACCAATAGTTGACAACGCGTTGGGAACTGGAAACCAGCCTGAATCTGACAAAACACCAGTTGAACAAAATAATCAAGATAGCCCCCAGTCGGAAAATGTGCCAGTTACTGAAATACCCAACGTACAAAACGAACCAGTATTAGACGGCACTCCGGAAACTGAAAACCAACCTGAATCTGAAACGACACCAGTTGAACAAAATAATCAAGATAGTCCTCAATCAGAAAATGTGCCAGTAACTGAAATACCCAATGTACAAAACGAACCTACTGAACAAAATAAACTAATAGTGGACAACGCATCGGGAACTGGAAACCAACCTGAATCTGACAGAACACCAATTGAACAAAATAATCAGGATAGTCCTCAATCAGAAAATGTATCAGCAACGGAAATTCCCAATGTACAAAATGAAGTCACTGAACAAAATAAACAGGATAGTCCTCAATCAGAAAATGTATCAGCAACGGAAATTCCCAATGTACAAAATGAAGTCACTGAACAAAATAAACCAGTAGTTGACAACGCATCAGGAACTGGAAACCAACCTGAATCTGACAAAATACCAGTTGAACAACAAAATAATCAGGATAGTCCTCAATCAGAAAATGTTTCTGTAACTGAAATTCCCAATGCGGAAAACGAACCTACAGAACAAAATAAACCAATAGTTGATAAAACATCGGAAACTGAAAACCAACCTGAATCTGACAAAACACCAGTTGAACAAAATAATCAGGATATTCCTCAATCAGAAAATGTGCCAGTAACTGAAATACCCAATGTACAAAACGAACCTACAGAACAAAATAAACCAATAGTTGACAACACATCAGGAATTGGAAACCAACCTGAATCTGACAATACACCAGTTGAACAAAATAATCAGGATAGTCCTCAATCAGAAAATGTGCCTGTAACTGAAATTCCCAATGCACAAAACGAACCAACTGAACAAAATAAACAGGATAGTCCTCAATCAGAGAATGTGCCTGTAACTGAAATTCCCAATGCGCAAAACGAACCTACTGAACAAAATAAACCAGTAGTTGACAACGCATCGGGAACTGGAAACCAGCCTGAATCTGACAAAACACCAATTGAGCAAAATAATCAGGATAATCCTCAATCAGAAAAAATGCCGGTAACTGAAATTCCTAATGTACAAAATGAACCCAATGAACAAAATAAACCAATAGTTGGTGGAACCTCCGGAACTGAAAATCAACCAGAATCTGATAAGACACCAACAGAACAAAATAATCAGGATAGTCCTCAATCAGAAAATGTGCCAGTAACTGAAATACCCAATGTACAAAACGAACCAGTAGTAGACGGCACTTCGGAAACTGAAAACCAACCTGAATCTGACAAAACACCAGTTGAACAAAATAATCAGGATAATCCTCAATCAGAAAATGTGCCAGTAACTGAAATACCCAATGTACAAAATGAACCTACAGAACAAAATAAACCAATAGTTGACGGAACCTCCGGAACTGAAAATCGACCAGAATCTGATAAGACACCAGTAGAACAAAATAATCAAGACAGTCCTCAGTCAGAAAATGTGTCTGTGACCGAAATTCCCAATGTACAAAATGAACCCACTGAACAAAATAAACCAATAGTTGACAACGCATCAGGAACTGGAATCCAACCTGAATCTGACAAGACACCAGTTGAACAAAATAATCAGGATAATCCTCAATCAGAAAATGTGCCAGTAACCGAAATTCCCAATGTACAAAATGAACCCACTGAACAAAATAAACCAATAGTTGACGGAACCTCCGGAACTGAAAATCGACCAGAATCTGATAAGACACCAGTAGAACAAAATAATCAAGACAGTCCACAGTCAGAAAATGTGTCTGTGACCGAACTTCCCAATGTACAAAATGAACCCACTGAACAAAATAAACCAATAGTTGACGGAACCTCCGGAACTGAAAATCGACCAGAATCTGATAAGACACCAGTAGAACAAAATAATCAAGACAGTCCTCAGTCAGAAAATGTGTCTGTAACCGAAATTCCCAATGTACAAAATGAACCCACTGAACAAAATAAACCAATAGTTGGCGGAACCTCTGGAACTGAAAATCGACCAGAATCTGATAAGACACCAGTAGAACAAAATAATCAAGACAGTCCTCAGTCAGAAAATGTATTTGTAACCGAAATTCCCAAAGTACAAAACGAACCCACTGAACAAAATAAACCAGTAGTAGTGAGTACTTCGGGAACTGGAAACCAACCAGATTCTGATAAGACGCCAGCAATACAAAATAATCAAGATAGTCCACAATCTGAAAATAAAGTCACTGAAAATAATCCTATACAACCAGTAGTTTCAGAAAACGATGCACCAACAGAACAACCAAACGAAGAAAATAATATATTTGTTGTGTCACCAACTTCACCACCACTGTTCTCCGATAACCAAGTTAAAGGTGATGAATCGGTTTCAATAATTAATGAAAACAATACCACTGATAAGACTGTAAATTCTAAACCATCAACTGATGAGAAAGTTTCGTTGATTGAAAACACTGATGCGCCCAATATATTACCAGAAAATCACTCAGATGTAGTTACAGAAAGTCTATATATGGTACCACAACCAAATGCTGATAATATTGAAAATGCATTAAACATAAAGCCTATTAATAACAAAGATAATAGTGCCGATGTGACGGATAGTCCAGTTACTTCCCATGAACAATTACCTGCCATTGCTGAACATAACGACAACAGGTTAGGATCAAATAATCCAGTGAATTTGGAACCAGTGCTTACGCCAACGACTGAAATAAACCATGTTGTTAACACAGAAGTAATAAATCACGGTGTATTGATAGATGACCCTCCATCTCAAGCAAACCAACCCATCGACGTACATTCGGGCGAAGAGCACGAAAGCGCTCCTAATGCTGATTCAGTAGACCAACAAATCACTCATCAAACTGAAACTCCAGAAGAATTGACAAATAAATATCCGTTGTCTGCCGACGAACACACATATGATGTTACTACTTCTTTACCACAACAGCAAATTGTTGAAAACAATATTCCTACGGTACAACCTCAAGTTATTAATCCTAGTGAAATAACTACACAAGACGAAACGAAAACACAAAACGACGTGTCCGCAAACGGTTCACTTGAACAACCTTCCGGAAATGATGTACCAACTGCAACAGTTGGAGTACAAAATTCTGAGGACATTTCCAAACCAACAGAATCATCTGTATTCCATAGTAATAATGGTGAAGCACCAGAACAAAACAATGAATATGAAAGCATCACACCTCAAGAACCATCGCAAGATAAGAATGTTAACGAAATTGTGGATCAGACTTCAGTTAACCCAGATACTTCATCAGATGAAAAAAACAATTTGATTACAAGCACTGGATTATCTCTTAATAACGTTGACAACGTAACACCTTCATCAGATAAAATAGAAACTGACTTAAATTCACAAGTATCCGATGAAAAACCAAACCAAGACGTTTCAGTTGAAAGTGCAACTATTCAAGCGATTTCAGAAAATATAGGTAATAATGCAGACAATGTAGTGACAACAAATAGCTATGCTGATTTATCATCTACAAATGCACCTGGAAATCAAATAGTTGGAAACGAAGTAAATTCACCTGGAAATCCAACTAATACTGTTGAAACGAACGTAAACAATGATCGACCTGAAAATGTTGTACCACAACTAAGCTCTAATGAAGCATCAACACAATACAGTGAAGATGATAGTTCAACAAATAGCCCTATCCAAGAATCTCCGAATGTAAATATTATCAATGATGTGGACGCAAGTACCAACACACCAAACGAACCAGAAAGCCCTAATGACATAAATCAAGATTCAAATACTGAATCTGAATTAGTTACAACTCAGTCATCAATTGATGGACAAACATTAAATGTTTCTCCCATTGTTGATGGAAAACCGTCCGAAAGTCCACAAAATCCTGACAAACCACTAGTATCAAAAACGCCCGATTACGTTACAGATATAACAACATCAGTTTATAGTGAATCATCGAATGCTCCGGAATTGAACGAACCAGTAGATTCTGTTAATGAAGTAGCCACATTAAATGAGAACAAAAATACTGACGTTGTAACAGAAATGTATGAAAACGTACAACCAGGAGTACCCGGAGAGGGAAGCTGTTTGATTGATTTTGTGACTTATGCACACAAAGCGGAAGTACCAAAATCAAACCCGTGTCATGAAAAATGCGAGTGTTTAAACAGCATAGTAACATGTACTTCTGTAAACTGCCCACCTGCACCGCCTCAACATAGAAATTGTATACCTTTACACCCAGGAAACGAATCGTGGTGTTGTCCAACATATATGTGTGGTAAGTAATTATATAAAATTAATTGAGTTTGAATACAAATATATTTTTATTAGAATGTTTTTATGTATTAGAATATTTTGAGTGCAAATTTGAATTACACAATGTAAATTATATGTAATATACATTTTATAATATTTATTTTACAGAAGGAGGCATAGAAGGAATGTTATTCGATAGTCATAATCAACTTGGTTCTCCTCAGTTAATATCCACAGTGGTATTAGAAGATAAGCCTAGTGAAGTAAATGACGAAAAACTTCAAACAGATGGAGAAATTTCAAGCACGAACAGTCCTCAATTTTCTCAAGAATATAACACTGTAACACCATCTCAATTCGGTTCGAACTCAAATATAAATTCTGAAGATAATATCGGTGTGACTGAAGTTCCAGCACATACTGAAATTCCTTACAGGCCAATGGAAGATCATGTAACTACAGATGACGAACCCCAACCAATTGAAAGTGATCAACTGACAGAAAATAATAAACCAACTAAAATCGATCAACCATTTGAAAACCCAAAACCAATCGAAAACGCTGAAGTTGATTCTACAACAACTTCTTACGTAACTGATGATCAATCAATAACAAATAAACCAGAAACGGTAAATAATAACGAAGAACAAAATGCATTATACAATACGGTCAACGAATCTCAAGATTATCTAGCACCATCAACTCAAGTGCCAGAAAACTATGAACCTGCCGTAACAAATGTACTTCCCACTAGTGATCAAAACCGACCAGAACAAAACTTCGAATCAGACGTCTCAATTCCCATCACTACATACAAGCCCAACTACGATTCTATTGTAAATCAACAACAAGTTGATAGTGATAACAAAGCAAGTGAAGACACCAATAACCCACCCGTCAATGAAGATTCCAACACAAATCCAATTAATATAGTAACGGATTTACCTGTGAGTGGAATTAGTCCATTAGAAGTAGGAACTCAAACGCCCACAGTTATAGCCGACGAAAAACCTATGGTTTCCGGAAATAATGTCGACGGCTTAAGACCAACAAGTATCGACGACATTATTTCATCAATATACTTGGTCAAGGACTCAGTTAAAAACTCATTAGAAACTTCATCGAAACCTACTGAAACCTCTAATGAAGAAATTGGATTATTCGAAAACGATTATCAAACAACAACCGATTTTTCATCAGAACAATACAACAATAACGAACCTCAGACCACAGTGAGCAGTGTAAACAGTACTCCAGAATCACAAAAAACAGATGTGATAAATGAAATCTCATCAGAAAGTCCGTCGGCCCCGACGGAAGCAAACAACTCCCTACCGTCAGAAAACACCGCTGACGGGCTGGCGGGAGTAACCCAAATTCCAAATATTTCACCACAATTTGAAGTAAATTCCGTAGAACAAGGAGTATCTACCGATTTGCCATCAAACAGTCCTGAAGTTGAAGCGACAGTCGATGATAGTAAAAGTCCAGTGGAATCTCCAACAACGCAAAGCTTGCCTAGTTCCGGTGAGCAGGACTTGGCGAACAACAATGGACCGGAAACCCCTAGCAATCCAATCCTGACTCAAGTGCAGAACGCCAGTGAACCAAGCACCGAATCACCAGCATCAGATGTAACTGTAGTAGTCGACGACAACAAAACGCCTGAGATCAGCGCACCGTTATCCGAACAACATGAGGTGCCTGTAGACGATACAGCGGTAGTAGTCGCGCCGGCCGCGGAAGAGAAACCAGATGACGTGAATAGCCCAATCATATCGGATTCGGATGTACCAGCGGAAGTAGTCACACAAACGGTGGTAACTGGCCGACCAGTGGTCAGTACGCCAGACGACAGTGACAAGAGGTTTGGTGAACAGAGCAATTCGTCGTTCCGTCCGCCTTTCCAAGGAGGAGACGACAACAACCACAAAAATGAACATCCCCGACCGGAAACCGCTGACGCTGTGCACATACCACTTGACACAGAGACGCCCGCGTTCAACCCTTCTACAAACGCTCCACTCACCAATTACCCCCACAAACCTTCATACACACCAATCCCACAATCGACGTGGACACAAAAACCATTCCACCAAGACTCCACCTCCGAAGCGCCTTTACAACCAGATCAAGGTTTCCCAGACGAGTACGACGATGAAAATGAAGCAGTTTACGGGCCAGGCACATGCAGGTGAGTGATGACAATGTTGTTTAATAGTGCAATGTGTGGAGATATTCACGAATCGCCTTTCCAAGAATAATAATATAATGATTGTTCTTATTGTCTTGCGAATTGAACGTTTTTACCGCGCGTGAAATTCATCATTTCGTATAAGTTGTGACTTAAGTTATATTTAATATATTTAAAGACTTATGGTTTTTTTTTTTTTTTTAAAACAGATACGGCGGAAAAGTATATGTTTCTGCTCAGCAAGTGCCCAGAGATGACCCATGCGATTTCTGTTTCTGTTTCCGAGGCGATATAATTTGCCTACAACAGAGCTGCCCACCGCCCATATTCGGATGCTACCAGGAGAACATACAAGGTTTCTGTTGTCCGCGTTACGAGTGTCCGGTGGCCCAGGCCACGTCTGTCAACGTTACCACGACTACCACTTCAACCACAACCATGGTGCCACCACATTTCTTCGCCAACGCCTACCGAGGCGCGGCCAGACGTACCGGATGTCTTATCCACGGACACGCTTACCGCGTGGGCGAAGACGTAGGAATTGCTTCTGGTCCTTGTCTCGAGTGCATGTGAGTATATTATCTACTTAACACAAACGCGTCAGCCTTTTTCTTTTTTGTCGTCTCGGCGTGCGCTACAGACTATTAGATTTTTTTTTTCTAAATCATATTATAACACGACTATGCGCTGATATACCCTTTATGGTTGACACTTGTTTTCTAATTATTGGACATTGGTCTAAATAAAAATAAATATTCAAAAATATTAAACGTGATATATTATTTCTACTTGTTCTGAAAAGTAATTATCAACCATCAATCTTTCTTTGCCTTTGCGAGTTTTTACAAACAAGTATTACAAATAATATATATTTTGATCTACGTATTATGCAATATTAAGTCATAAAATAATTATGAACGGTTATTATCTATAAATTATAATCTTATAATTAATATTTTTGTAGTTGTCAAAAAATCTTAAAATTAAAACAAAAGTAGACTTTTTTTTTGAAGTTTGACTGAATATACTAAATTATTGTTTCGATTTTTCAGATGCGGTGCCGACGGCAAAATGAAATGCGATCCTAAGCCTTGCAGTCCGGAGCCTTTGCTCAGAAAAATGATGGCCGAAGCAGTCGAACAAAAGAGAAGGTGAATAATCAGAAATAAAACGTTCAACGACTAAGTGCCAAATACCACAGTTAACGACAACACGAGCAACGAGAACCAAAAGTAGACGACCGTCAATTTTTTTTTTTATTTTACCTTTTTTACTTTTTTTCTCATTATCAACCACACCGCACGAAATGTCCACTTTCGCGGCATTGCGTTGCTCAATACATAAATACCATCACTATTACGACGAAAAAACAAAAGACAAACATGGTATGCCATCGTGAAAACATTGGAGACTGGTTCTAATGAGTATTTTATATTTATTACTTTTAGTTTATTAAAAAAAATAGGTTAGTTATTTATTGTAGTAAGATACTTTTAGAAAGAACGTTGATTGTTTACATCAATTTTTTTCCAAGCGATTTTATGCAACTGAATGAAATTAAATTTAACTGTACGATTAGAAATTTAGAAAACATAATAAAATTAAGTATAATATGTAATATAAATAGTATAGTTGTAGGCTTAATGCCATAACAGTAAGCAATACACGCCACATTGCTACAAAAAAATTACGATTTTATAAAACTTTTATACTCTTTTTTTTGTATTGAAAAATCTAACCGTCCGAACACTATTAATTCCGAATTTTTTCTAAAAGTAATTGTATATCGTATATACGCATCACATCGCTGCCATTCACTTGTAATTTTTTAAGAATTAGGTACGAAATTATCCACCCAATTATATTATATTTCGTTTTAACCAAGCCCGATCCAGTGCTCATGGTTTTCAAGATGAAATGCAAAAAAAAAATGTTTTATTATTATTATTATTTTTACGTCGGATTTTTATCTGAGTAGTTTAACAGGCAGAAGTCAATTTATCTACTTAGCTATATTGTGTACATGCATCACAAAAATATTAGGAAAATCGATAAATAATTTTGAAAAATTTTAAGTCCAAGAACACGTGTTTGTATACTGAATACGAAGGAATTTTATTTTCGAAACGTCTTCTGCCTCTCGAACACACAGATAAACATGCTGCACGGATAACATGTAAATATTATATATTGTTCATAAGTTTAGATATACATTATTACTTATAAGATAAGTTTATGATTAACAATTAATATTATAATTAGGCCAAAAAAATTGTCTACTTAATATAAACGAATGCATTTCAAATAATGTTTTGCCAATAAACTATAAGTACCTATGTATTATGTGAACAAATATATGTTTAGATCATATTATGGAATTTTTTTTTAAAATTATTATTAACTACTGTTTAAATTTAATATTGTACTTTTATGCATAGCATATTTGTGTGTTTTATTGTGAATAATTTTTTTACTGACGTTTTTGTGATACAAGTTAATAATATTAAAATTACCTACAAAATGTATTATTTTCTTTTTTACAAAAATATATTTTTAACGCCTTGTACTTTGTTTAAATAATACTGTACTACTGAACGTTGCATCTGATATTTTTGTGAAAATCTTAATATAATTTTTACTTACAAACATCATTCTTATATTATTGTGTTGTGTCTCAATAATTATGGTTGGCTGAGAGTATATATCTATGGATTTCTGATTTCATTTAAATAGGTACCTAATACGGTTTTAAATTACCTTCAAATTATATTTTTAATTTTAGTATTTATTGTTACTGTGATACCTATTCATTTCAATGAACTACGTTGACTTTTGAAGGTTATTTAAAAATAAATATTGCGCGTTTTTTAATGAGTACTCAAACTATTTTTGATATACTTATTTACTTAAACAGTTAAACCCAAAATTGTATAATGCACTTAAACCCAATAATTTCAATGAATCATGCCTTGGACAAACAACATACTTATGTAGATAATGTTTGAACATTTCAGTATTTTACTATTATCTATTATATGTGTAGAAATTAAATTTAACTCACCGCATGTAAAAAAATATTCATTTTAAACTAACCAAGTATTTCAAGACAATGTTAAAAAATATTATGTAACTTATAATGTTTGTATACATACTTACAAAAGGGAGTGATTAACCTTATCAGACAAGGTTAATTCAGTAATTAGAATACATAATATTGACTAAAATACTTGTCCAGTAGTACTAAAAGACTAATTTTAATTTCTTATGATTTGAAAAACAACCTAGTTGAGGTTATATGATTAATATTGCTATATATTTTTACTAAAAAAAAAATTTTGTCTCATTTTCAATGAATAATCATTAGTCGTGCACTCGTGCTAAGTAATAAGTTTGTAAGACATACTTGATTAAAAATAATATTTGCGCACAAAATACCAAATAATTATTTAATAAAATAAAGTTATTAATGAGTAGGTAGGTTGGATGAAGACATGAGGTACCATAATTCTAAACACAAAACAAAACAAAGATAATAATATATTATATATTATAATCATTCTATTTAAAATCAATCAAAATCTAATTTATAAAATATTTAAGCTTGTAAAAGGTAATCATAATAATAGGTTAACATTACTACACATGGAAATGTAAGCTTTTACATGTTTATATTGTCAAACATTGATACCTGCTAATACCCAGATTTATAATACATAAATATTAATTGGTACATGATTTTAATGACAAATACAACTAATATAAATATAACACTATGAATTATGTAATATTAAATCGATAATTTTAAAAAAAAAAAATAGAAGAAAATTTAAAATATTGATATTTGGAATAAAATAAATCTAAAAACAACAATATTATTGTACTATTTTACAGGTTTTAACTCAGCAGATCTTTTTTTGGTTTCACTAGACATTTACCAACCAAAACGCCACACAAAGCTATCATGGCTACACCAATGCCCGTTTTCCATATGAATAAAATTGATTCTCGTAAAGTTGGTATAAGACTAGACTGATTTGGACTGTATTTATGTCTAAAAATAATAAAACAAATTAATAAGACTTCTTCATTTATTCACCTTCCAAATCTAATTAAACATTTTAATTCAAATGTTTAGTTATAAGAATACGTACGGAAGAGAAGCCATCGTGGCTAAATTTGAGTATAATTTTTTTCCTTCATTTGAATTTATGAACATGTACGGTGCTGATAATCTATTCTGTTTGCAAAATTGATCTGGTTGTAATATGTAGTCTTGTTTCATTAAGGGTCTACCTTTATCATTTGCAACAATCAAAACTGGGATGTTTCTGCTTTGATAATATTTCTGCAAATAAAAAATTATAATTAAATGATGCAAGCAAATTTATTATTTAAACTAAGATTATACTTACTAAATAGACATGTGCACTGTATTCAAATGAACAACTTTGAGAAGAATCAAATACTAAACATACTACATCACATTTAATGTCTTTTTTAGTTAAATGATTTTCACTAATTGGCTTGATTTCTTTCAGAACTAAATATTTGTCTTGGCCATACACTTGAACACGATTAACTGATGTTATACTTGACTCCTCAGCATCATCCAAGTGATTCTAAAATATTTTTAAAAAATCTTATATGTCTACATCAAACATTATATTTTTATTTACATCAATTTTTGCAGTTTTGACGTGTCGTTTACATATTGTTGACTTTCCACTCCCCTTGCTCCCGATCACGTGACAAATATATACTGATCTCTGAGACTGTTTCTTCTGTAAATCAATTTTCTTACTTCTAGTAACTGCAAATAAAAGGATTTATTAATTTTGCTTCATGTTTTTTTTTTTTTTTTTTTATCACACCTTGAACTCCAGAAAGTTGGTTTTCTGGTTTCATGTTATACCCTAGCATTGCTAGATATGCTAATGTAGTATCGGCTTCAATTAGAGTACAGTAAGACCAAAAAGACAGCCATCCTTGTGATGTTATCCATCCCTAATGGCATTATGCATTCAATAAAAACTTTAAAAATTAAATTTAAAAAAAATAAATTACCTTATGATTTGTATTGTATATGCATTTCCTTAAAAGTTGTGGGTCTTCTGTGCACATGGAAAATAATGATTTCAACTCAACTGGGCTTAAGCAGTCATCTTTATCTTTGTCATGTGTCTCAAATAAGTGTGACAAAAAATGTTCACCTTTGTGAGATAACTCGATGGTACAATATTTATCTACTTTTAAACTACAAAATAAAAATGGTATTAACATAATTAGTGAATAGGCTTTAAAATGTATAGCATACTTAGGATGAAGATAGCTGTATGAAAAATTTAAATCATCATTGTATCCAAATTTTCTAATTACAGTCCATGTTGTTTGTGCTTTTCCTTTTAATATAAATAACATGTGCAGGAACAAAAACCCTATATTATTTTAATAACATTGTTTATTAGAATACTTTTATTAATATTATTCATTTAGATAATAACCTAACGAGACCTCATTATATACTTTAATTTTTTTTTATCTAGTTTATACTCATATAAAACACTGTAACTAATATATTATTATACTTTTATTTAATTCTAATAACCCAGTCTCAAAATTTAATGCGCTAAAAAATAATGAAATATGTGCATACATATGCACTAAAAAAAGCTTAAGTATGCAATATTATGCAATACAATATGTAGTTATTTTTTTGAAAAATATGTATTTATAAAGGAATGCTTAAAAATGTCTTATTATTTAAAAAAAAAAATTAAACAAATTTAGGTATAATTTTTTATTTTTGGTTTGTAGATCTTAAAATATTTTTCAATTATTTAGTCCTTCAACCAATTGTTGTACACACAGTTTTAAAATAAAAAGTTGTCCCACATTGTAGCATCGTCTATATTTTGAATTATACTATACCAATAATTGAATGCAATTATCGGCTTGGTAAAAAGTTTATTTTTATCAAAAACTGTGTATACAACAAAAAAATTTTAATTATAAATAAATAAACCTTTTTACAAGGTTGATAAATTGCAATCAATTATTGGTATAATATAATCTTAAATATAAATGATGCAACGGTGTGTGGTGGCTCTTTATTTTGAAATTCTTTAAGTCAATGATTTACTAATATAATATGCATTAAAAGGTATGCTTAAAATCTTTAAATATACAAAAATATACACATAAATTTTAATATTTTAATTGTATGTACTATGAAACGAAGTTGAATCGAATCAGATTTATAACATGCAGCTTTAGTAAATGCATAAAGTCCAAGCCCTGCTTATTAAATTTAACAAATACCTTCAAGAGTAACACAGTTTGATGGTGAAATTCCACGTTCACAGTTCATATTGATAATAGTTTTGATGCCATTTAATTGTTGTAAAGGCAAATGGGAATCAAAACAATGACGCTGGAAATTATTTAATTCTTCATCATTAAGCAGTCCATCATTATCTGTGTCACAGATCTATAACACATTACTTTAAATAAGAAATATTCAAAAAATATATAATAATATTTCTGATTTACTTTAAATATACGACATAGAGCTCTTTTACATTTTTCAGTAAGCTGAAACAATAATTATATATATTAATAAATTTTTACTTAATTAATTAACAAATTAACTGTGTATAGCATACAATTTTATCCTCGACAGAATATAATGGAGCTGTGGGATGTAGAATTGCTGTTTGGGCGTAACAGAACATTTCACTAATATTCATCAACATTTTTGCTGAACACTAAAATTCACATAAAAAATTAATTTAAATCAAATAAAAACATTTTATTAAAGATATTTACTTGAACATAGGTTTCAATTTCAGGATATTCATATAAAACATCTTCAACGAGCTTTTAAAAAATAATAATTAATTAATAAATTATCATTTTATAATAGTTAATATAAATAATAAAGTAATACAAATAATTATAAACTTACATGCATTGAAATACTATTTATGAGATCGCTTTTATTTCCAACCAATATAACAGGGTGAAATATATCACTGTTTAGTTGGCAGTCCCTCAATAATGGCATCCATTTATCTTTAATGTTTTGTCGGCTAGAATCATCAACCACTGAAAATACCAAGCAAATCACATCTGCATGACGTATCTGTTCACATAATTCTTCATTATCCTGTTCGTTCTCTAAGATTATATGCCCAATATGTTATTCATATTTTAAGTGAAGTGAAATTTATAATTAAAATGAACACCTACCGTGGTAATCAATAATATCTGTAGGCACCAATTCAGGGGTAACTTCAGCAGGAATCGTTATTGTTTCTGCCCTTCCGGGCACTTCATCCAAAAATTCTTCATTTACCAGAGACAATATGATAGACGTCTTACCAACATCCCTGTCACCAACTAATAAAATACGTACCGATCGCCCGGCTTGTTTTGGTCCCATTTCAGAAGACATGTTTTACTGAACATCGACTGTCAAAACGTTATGTATTTACAAAGATTAAATAATAAGTTAATATAATTGTTAATCAGTGGTATTAACAATCATAAAAAGTTATTTTTAGTAATAAGCTCACTCGATTATTTAGAACATTTTATTCTCGTACGATGATGGTGTTCTTTCAATAATTAAACTTACAAGAAAATAATAAACAGCTTGAACCATTAAAAAGATATTTTGAACCCTTGTTTCTAATTTTTCTATAGTAGTTTTGGTCATTCAATGATCAAAAACAGTTATCAGTAATCAGTATAACGTACTGATAACGGAAAACTGATTAGACTTTTCAGATAGACAGTATGACCAATAAAAATGCTGTTGATTCGTCTTTTGGGTGAAGCGCTGGGGGGCATCGAACTAAAATCAAATACTTTAATATACGATCGTATAATATAGTGTTTGCTAAAAATTTTAGCCTAAAATTGAATAGGTTCCTAAATTTAAAATTATAAAAATTTTTATCTATAATATTTTATATTATTATATTTATTGCACGTTACTCAAGTAAAATTATAAAAATATTCGTTGTTTAAGGGGACGCCATACCCGCATGTGTTGTCTCTGTCTTACTAACGTACATCATAACAAATTTTCGTTCAGTAGAATAAATTTTGTGGCGTTAGCTTTAATATTAGAGTAAATTTATCTATTAACAAATTTTAAGGTAAGAATATTATCTAAACAATGACATACGCTTTTAATGATATTATCATTTTAAAGTGAGTTATGAACAGTTTAAAGTTGTTATATTTTACATAGCTTTAACTCACTTTAAAATAATAATATCATTAAAAGCATATGTCATTGTCTAGTTAATATTCTTACCTTAAAATTTGTTAATACATAGATAAATTTACTCTAATATTAAAGCTAACGTCACAAAATGTATTCTACTAAACGAAAATTTGTTATGATGTACGTTAGTAAGACAGAGACAACACATGCGAGTATGGCGTCCTCTTAATAAAGGTTAAGTAAATTTTAGTTTTTATACCACGAAATTATACCACTGTGGCACTGTTCTTCCAAGTCTTGGACTCGAGACTTATTATATGAGACTAAAGAATTATTAAATAATATGCACTATAGTTTCAAATTAGGTTGTATCTGAGAAAAAAAACATGATAAAAATAATCCAAGAAAAAAATAACTAAATGTTGCTCATTTTTAATTACCACATTTTATTTTATTTTTTGACTTGTATTTATTGTAGCCTATATTATATATCCGTAGTAAACACTACAACAAAGTTTTCTGAATCAATCTCAACGTCAATTTATGGTCTATAATGTGTTCTTATATTACATACAAATACAACTTTAAGCTAGGATCAGGGGCGTAATTACGGGGGGGGGATATGGGGGATAGATCCCCCCCTTGAGCTGTATTTATATATTGTCTTATAACTATGCAAAAAAGCCCTCCACAAGTTTGCCATAGAAATTTATTTTGATCCCCCCCCCCCATAAAACATTCTCAATTACGCCACTGGCTAGGATACCTATTTGGTACAAACTACAATCACAATAATGGCTACAACATTGAGTGAGTCTCACTCAGTGAGACATACGGTAGATAGCTATAATGTATTGCGTTGTGCAGAGTGCAGTTGTACTACATACTTGTACGTTTTACGGTTAATATTGTTATACAGGGGCAGACTTATTCCGAAAAATTGGATTGGCCCAAGTTTTACGAATTTTCAACTTCAAAATTCCTTGCAAATTTTTGCAATTTTGACATATTTTGTAAACATTTGAATTTTTATAATATGCTCGTAAACAAAAATAGTGACACTAACAATTTTTTATTTTTTCTTACTACAATAAGAACAACTTATAATAAACCTTTTATTAAATTTTAAAGACTTTTTGGAAAGCCAAATTTTTTTTGTCGACATTTTAAGAAAAAAAATTTAGAAAAGTCGAAAAATTTCAATGGTCTATAAATAGTTTAAAAAAAATTCCAAATATTTTGAAAATTTAATCGTAAATATGCAACGCTAATATAAATATTTGGTGAACATTTCAAGGATTTACAATGATTCGTTTTCGAGTTACAGCAAAATCAAAAATTGATTTTATCGAAAACTGATTATGCGTAAAAATTCCCGTTTTTCAATCACTTTTTCAGGGTTTTACCTGACGTTTTTGAAAACGACTGGATATTTTTTACTTTTTACCCCCTCCCCCTCCCCAAAATACTAACTAGATTCAATTTCCTTTTCAAAAGAGGCTGAAGTCAAAGCATTATTTCTACTCCAAAACAAGATGACAGACACAAAAAAAAAACCACACATCACTGTAAAATCAATCATCACTATTCACTCCGTTCAGAATCTAATAACGATACCAACAATCAATTCAGCCTTACGGCGGCAATCCTCGAACATAATTATATAACCCGTCCAGTTTATCTTGGCCATTTCCTGACGTCTATGGAGCTTTGACTCCCTATATATAGCTATAGGTACCTAAAGGCTAAAGTGGTATTAAATAAGATGCTTCGAATGTTACGATGTTACAGATTTGATTTAAGAATACAAGTTTGTTAATTCTTTTTAAAACAGCGATTTACGCTCAAAAAATTCAATTAGCTTTTTACTAAAAGTGGCTAATTTGTTTCCAGTTGTAAAATTAACTTTGAAGGTTTCATACTTTCTGAAGGTAGAACTCAAAAGCAAACAACACATTACGGCTTATTATCCAGTGAAATAATCAAATAAACCCATACTTTAAATGTTTTTATTTGCATGCCCTGGTCTTTTTTTCACTGATTCGCCAGAAATAGACTACGCATTTCATTTTGTTATATTTGTTATATATTTATTATGTTTATCCGTAATTATTAATTCCAATTACATTACTTACACAAAACCAATAAAACGTACAACAAACTAACTTAATATCTTTCTATTTCTTTTCGAAAATACAAATAACTTTAAAAGTTTAAAACTTATTATGATTGACTATTATCTAAACGCAATATCACAATACGAAAGACGTGCTAGTAAATTGCTAATAACTATAAGAGAAAGAAATATTGATTTACAATTTTAATACAAGAAGATTCTTTTATCATAAAACACTCATTATTTCAAAAAGTATTCATATTTTTGAAAACATTTTTTTACATAGTTTCAAGTTGTTAAAAAAATAATGTTTTTATTAAAAAATTATATTTTTAAATATTTTTAAGTTTATTACTTTAATTTTCTGAGTATTTTGATACATAATAATCGAATTTACGTCAATAACTGCAATTCAAATCAATCTATTTAATTTTTATGACAAGAAATATAAACATAAATATATAATTGTTATATTTGGTAAATAATCAATACTTATTTCATGTTTTTATAATGACATATACTATATAGTGTTAATAGTTAAAAATTGTAGTTATAATTTACACAATAAGGTAGGTAGGTAATACATTTTTCTCATCCACTTAGTCATCAGTGTTTTCTTGAATAAATAAATAGGTACAGTAAATAAATATACGTAAGCTTTGTAGAAAAATAAAAAAAAAACAAAAATTGATTAATGCTTTGTATTAGTACCAACTTATACCGTGATTTTATATCCTTATATTATTATACTATATCGCGAATTCGCAACCCAAAAATGAGTTACCACCGTTTGAACACCACTGCTGTAATATATAGTTATAACTTGCAACCAATTACAAATTTATAATGTATTTATTTCCTGATTTATTTGATACCTACACAATTTATGTACTTTGTAACCAGCGATGAAACAAATGCGGTCTTTTTTATCTTTTTCCTACTCATTAATTATTATTACATTATTTTCATTATTATTATTACATTCTTTCTCAAAAAATAAAGCCATTATGATGGTTTTTTTTTTTTTAAGGAAAGATTAAGGGAGAATAACAAAAAAACACATTAATGTAATAAAACAATACAAGTAAAACAATATACGTTACATTTTTTTATTATTTGATTTCGATTTTGTAAAAACATAATTTTTTTTTTTTAATTTAGAAAATATATACATGCATATTTTTAATAATAGTTGTTTTTTTACAGTGAATAATATTCATTAAATATGGTAAAGTCACAAATTATTTGTATACCTAATTGCATGTAATATATTGTACATAATTGTTTAATTATTCAAATGGTTTAATTTTTATTGTAGAATATAAAAACAAACATTCAGTTAAAACCATTATACTACAACTAAAATTTATCTCTCTATAATTTGTATGTTTTATATGTCATCAAATGAGTTAACTTATGAGGAAACAAAAAAGTATCAACTCCAAAAAAATGATCTCTAACAATATTCAAAATATATTGTTTACTAATTCAATTAGTCACATTCATGAATGTACAATTGTACATGATTGACTTTATTTTCAAATTATACTTCAATATAAACTATAAATTATAATGCACTCTTATGTGTATTTCTTAAATTAAATTATTATTTAAAGTTTACAAACTGTATCTATGGGTAATTCATGTATATATTTAATTAAGTTCATTTTGAACATTTAATGTTTAATAATTAACATAATGTTGAGTATTAACTGAATAAGTAACATTTTTAGTTTTAGTATAAGTATAAATAAATAAAAATTCTAAAAACTTGCTTAATATTAACTCACACTAAAAACATATTAAATATTTTACCATAATACTGTATAAAAAGTTCAGTGTGTTATGTTAAACTTTACAGAATAATAATACCATGGTCTCTTTGAAGTCTTCGTTTTGCAGTTGTAGATACAACACCCATTATATCTGATGGCGTTGGTAGACCGCTAACAATATTGCCGCTTTGTTGATAAAATAATTCTCGGCTGCCACATTTGTTTCCGTATACAATATTATCGTCATTCCTGTAACATTTAATTTGTTTAGTCTCAACGTAAAATATAATGTATGTTTAATGGTCTACCTGATGATTATATCGAGAAATGATGGTTTTTTTTGGAAAGTATCGTGTATAGAAGTGGCTAAAATTGTTTGTGAACCTAACCAATTACCATGCTTGTCAATCATACCAGCATTAGTCGTGTCCATTACCATGTAGCCATAATTTTCATCAGTACCTTGTAAATTATATGCATCTGGGACATTTGTGATTGTGTTATTTATAGAGTGTTCTAAGTCTCCAAGATTATTGAAACTTAATTTCCACTAAGAAAAAAATAGATTACTGCTAACTGTAACTATTATAAATATTAATACTTACTAATAGATGAATAAGTTCAGCATCATTTTCTGCTTCTTTTTCTAATAATACCATTATTGAAGTATTTTGAAAACCAGCAACAAATAACAATAGTTTTTGATGGCTGGCATAATTAGTTTGCACTTGAAAACTTGTAGGAGTTCTACAAATACTCTCAGTTGGTGTGGTAAAGTTATATGATTCTGCCATGCTAAGTTTGGCCATCAAAGGTGTCATTATGTCTTCTTTAAGAGCAGGTTTTCTATCTAAATTATATAATTATGTGTATCTAGGTTATAAATGATAAAATTCAAAATTTACCAAGAGCTTGTAAATTCAATGGAATGGAAGTTGGTCGTACTGGTTTATTTGATTTTAATATTTTTTCTAAAACAATGAATAATAATATATTTAATATTTTGTACATAATATGTAGAGAAAACTAAAAATAAAATTAAACCTTTTTCAGTTTGTGCTTTAATATCAAGATCAGTATAATGTTGAGATAGTTGTTTGTCATACAGTGCTTTTGAAACAGCATAGTCATCGTCACGCAATAATGGGAAATTTGGGTCACATAATGTTCTATATTTATCACTATTTTTTAAATTGTCATCATTTGTTGTTTTAGGCAACATTCTAAGACTCTGATACCTCGTTGTGTCTTTCCTGGAAAAAAAAATTTTGATTTCATAAACAGCATAAAATAATGAAAACTAAATGTTATACCTTAAAGTAACAAGTTTTGAGAAATTCGGCATTTCGTTCAGAGTTGATTCTAGAGAAGTACAACATTTTTCAGCACCAGATTTTTCTAATCTTTTTTCTGCTTTGATAATAGATTCCTTCACAATATCTGGCATGCTACAGATTGATCCACTGTTACTATCTGGGGTATCTTCTTCTTCAACAGTGAAAATATTTGTATTTTCTGGATTTTTGTTATTTTTTGGACAATCTTGCAATTTATCAGCCATCTGAATTAGTCAGTATACGGTTTTTTAAATTGCAATCATTTATATGCAAAATTATATGATATAACTACCAACCTTATTTTTTTGCCGCCATTTTGATGCTTTTTTCACAGATTGTTTCAGTGAGGTAGCCGTTTTTCTTATTTGTAATACTTGTTCTCTATCCATAAAAATGTACAAGAGTTGAGTGCCTAATGGTAAATGAAAACTTCCTTTTACATTTTCAGCTGGTATCTATGATAAATTAATCAATTTGAGATAATTTTTAAGTAATGACTTATAGTAAAAATAACTAATAAAAATGTAAATATTAGGGAGCTAACTAAAATGTATTAAAAATAATTGTATGACAAAATAAAAGTTAAATATTTTGGATTTAAGTACCTCACCTTATTATTGAAAGGATTTGTCAATTGGATTAATTTGGTTAGTTCAAATCCAAACTGAGTAACAACAATTCTAGAAAACAAAATATAATTAGATAAATTAAAATTTTGAAATGATAAATCAAATACTTGTTTTGATGTAATAACATTCCACCTAAAACTTTGTTTTTTTCTTGCATACTTTCAAGTATTTGCATTGCTTCCAAAAGAATATTTCCACCACTCTAAAAAACATAATACAGTTAATATAGACATTAAAACCAAAATATTACTATAATAGATTTTACCTTCGGAAATTTAAGTACTGCAGTGGTACTAAACATGTTTGAAGAAACTAGCAGAAGTGAAAGATATGATGAAATTACAGTATTTAACTGTTCACAGAGAATTTTATGGTCTGAGATTTCAGTGATATTATAGTGATATGTGACTAAAATATTATATAAAGTATCAGCTCGATTTTGCAAAATACTATCTGGAATATTTCTATCTGTTCCAACACACTGCAATAGATATAAATAATTATAAACGTTTTCATTTTTAATAGTAATTCTACTTAAATATCTGTTGTAAAAATAATACATGTATACACCAAATATTAATAGATTAATAAATAATCATTAATTACCAATGTTGACGAACCAAAGTGCCGAATCGCAAATTTCCCAGAACGTAATGCTAATACTGAAGGAGTCGAAAAAACTGAAGAAGAAAACTTAACAATCCCCATTAGTTGGCCACTTAAAGCAAGCTTTTGTGAAGAGCTTACCCACGGAGGATGAAAGTATAATATAGAATTTTGTGGATCATCAGCTTCAGTAGTACAGAATCGTGGATCGTAAATAAATACAATTAAAAGTTCTCTAAAATATATAATCAAACAAAAACAATTACAACTAAAAATTAAAAACTCATGGGTAAAGTACTATTTGAGATTTTTCCCATGCATAACATTAAATTTCAAATTATTTAGCAAAATCTATATGCTATGTGCAGTAAGGATTAGGACCTAAGGTATTTTATTCGAAAATTAATAGTATACACAACCTATAAAAACAACACCATGTTAAGAAAATTATATAGTAATGAAATTTTTTAAATTCTACTATTATTCATGTATACGTTTTAACAACATATTTTATTCTATGATTTACTCCTGAGCCTTTATTTATCAATTAAGGAATAACATAAGATTGATAGGTAATATATTTATAGATTAAACGTCATTTTTGCTGTTTATGGACAAATGGTAAATAGATTAGCTGGATTTGGTGATTGCTTTACAGGTGGTACCATGCTTCTATATTACAAACATTTCTATCGTGAGGTGGTTCAATATTAGCTTACCTCGACATGGTATCAGGTTCTAAACAATTATTGCAGACAAATAATTTGGTAAAACACTACACCACGAAAATAAACGGAGGGATGTAGTCGACAAGCCCAATACCAGTGGTACTCAGGTCACCGGACACCATGGTCACGACGAGTGCCTGCTGTAGCAACAGCATCAACAAAGTGTTACGGATTTGTTAAAATATATGTTAATCAACGTTACGTAACCTGTGACGCCACAGACGCCGAAAGAGGCTGAGAGGCGAGAGCCATCCTCACGTCATTAATCACCTAAAAACAAAGATGAATTAGGAACAGAGGTAGAGGGGGAAGTAACGATTTAATAAACACTGATTAGTTGGAGAGAATTTGCGTAGGAAAACAACATTATTATATTATATTTATTATACTATCCTCTATAATAATACAATTTAAAAATGACATTATCAGATATTGGAAATATCACACTATCACAGACCACTGTTTTGAGATAAGAACAAAAATAAGATTAAAGTTGATAATAATAATAATAATAATATAATACCACCACTTTAGATCATATATAATATATACCTTCAAAATCTAAGACATACATCGGCCTATAATATAAGGGTTGATTGTACTGAATGTCGAACGACTGAATCAGAATATGGATAAATCTGATATGTATTTTTTAATCGTGGGCTGAATGAAGATGAGCGTTATAGTCCAAATAATATAGGTAGCCTATAGAGTTAGTATTATAATTTATAGGGTCTTAAGACTTAAGTAAAGTCAAATACTATATACGATATATAGTATTTGGTAAAGTTTAGAGTACGCTCTATACCAGCTCTATGGACTGAATGGAAGAGTTCCACAGTGGTGCCAACGCGAAAATATTTCTGATAGATGGTGGGCAGTATGCTCCCTTCCGTACATTTTCCGATCATCACTTATTTTGTTTTGTTTTTCTGGTAAGGCGGTAACCATCAAGTAAGTTCCTCTATGAAGTTACCCTGTGCGGTAACCACCGTTATAGAACATAGATTTCATTATAGAGTCTATAAGCAATAAGCTGCAGTATAAACTAGTGTAGCGTATAGCCCCAGAGGCAACTGGCATGGACCAAGATATTATCCTTTAAATAGTTTAAATTATAATATAAAGTAAATACATTATTTAATATTCAACTTTAAGGGTAGTTTCTGATAGAAAATGGGATCTTAATTTGTGGGAGTTCAATACTAAAAAAATTCATAGCTTTTTAAAAAGTAATCAGAAAAAATTATAAAAAATTACTGAAAATGGGAGTACCTACGCAAAACCAGTTTTTGACAAAAATAATTTAACTTATTTTTTGTTGTAATTCAAAAATGAATAACTGTAAGATTAAGATATTACCAAGTATTTAATTAACTTAAATATTATTGAAATGATCATATAACTTTTAAATTATTTTTGTATTTTTTATGATGCTGTTTATACTTCTTTAATATAGGTACAATCAATGATCAATGTATATTACACTTATCTGTTACAGTATCTTCTATATATTATAATATATACTATTATAAAAAAAATAATAAAAAATAGTGTTTTTATATAGGTAATAATAATCATTCGAATGAAAAAAAGTTACGTATAACATATTAAAAAATATATAAAAATAATAATTGTCTGAAAATATCAATTATATAAATTATAATGTGTAGGTATTATACGTCAAATAATCATAATAAATAATCATACATAATTAATTGTTTATTACCAAGTAAAACTTCAAAATGCTATACAATGCTACGAATTAATAGGGAACCTAACCTAACCTTTCTAACATGCAGTATTGTGGTCATTGCTAATCACTGCTCTCAACAATACTTGTCTTATTTCGTTTCTAAGAGGATGTCAGCGTAATATTTGTTTTCTCTCTCAAGCACACGTGCAATATAGATAAAATGCTTTCACCTAGGTTCGTTTTTCATGACTTTTAAGTAATCTTAAAGTAAAATTATCTATTACAAAAATAATAGAGGATAATATTATCGAGGGAATAATACATATAGGTTTTATATTTTATTGTAATTTGATTTTATATTCGACTTACTAAAAAAAGTGTTGTAAATTTAAATGATGTTTAAATTATTTTGAGCTTATATAGGTATTTAGATTTTAGACAAATCGATATGTCATACCTCAACAAATTATTTATCTATTGTTTTTGTAATGGGTTATTTTACTCTAAGATTACTTAAAAACATAAAATAATGATTCTGCCAGAAAGAGAAAATTAACAGTGCGCTGACACTCTTTTAATTTCATTTCTAAAAGCTTATTAATTTATTTATTGCTGCTTGTCAAATACTTTTTTTTTTGGATTGTAATTTTGTATTTTATGTCGTATTTGCCATTTTGTTTATCACATATTTTTCATCAACTAATGTGTATATTTTTAAATATATTATAATTCTACATTAATATTCATATTAACGTTTTAGTTGAGTATAAAAATTATGTTGTAGACCACATAATATTATGACCGTATAGAAACACGTGTAGCAGTGGCGTATTTAGGATTTTTTCTAGGAGGGGGATATACGTTGGCAAACATAATATAATTTCTTTTATCTACCGGGGGGGGGGGGGGGGGTACAATTTTATTACTATTACTATCGTTTCTCAAAAATGTTAAAAATTATATACTTATTATCAATAAACCTACACATAAATATACAAGACTTGTTTTGAATAAAAATCAAAACAGTAAAAAATAATGCATGGAGCCAGTGCTCCGAACTTAAGGGTCTCAGAGTCTCAATACAGCTACTAAGGAAGGGCCGTACATGGCCAGAGGCCTGGAACCTTAGAAGGTAAAGAATTAAAGGCCGCTAGGCAGCTGCCTAGTTTGCCTAGGTTGAAGTTTGGCACTGGCCCTAACGCCAATGTTCGATTATATAAATTATAATGAATAGTGTATTATTATGCTGGATTAAAAATGAACTGATGCAATAATAAATATTATAAAAATAATTAATAACTCGTATATTTTAGTGTTTAAGTTTTTTTATTGTTTGTATACCATTTAATAATTAGAACTTATTATTTATAATACCTATTTATATATACAATATACATTCGGAAATCGCCTTGCAATATGTTTTGAAATAGCAACCAAACGCTTATTATTAAAAGCATAATAATATAGCCGGATCATTAATGACAATAATTGACGGAATTTAACAATTTACAACACGAATTTGTTAATTTTTTTTTTTTGGTAGTGTTTGTAAAATTTTAACGTATAATAATAATTGTCTATTGTACAAGATCTTTTAGATTCTGAACGGAGTGATGAATGCATTGATTTTACAATGATGTGTGTTTATTTATTTATTTTTTTGTGTCTGTCATCACGTTTTGGAGTAGTAATAATACTTCGATTTTTGACTTCAGCCCCTCCTTGAATAGGAAAATTCATCCAGTTTATACTTTGGGTTTTCCAGTAGTAATCAAAAAAGTCGGGAAAAACCACGAAAAAATAACAGAAAAACGGGAATTTTTACGCATAACTAATTGATTTTTGATTTTGCTGTGATTCAAAAACGATTCATTGTAAATACTTGAAATTTTCATCAAATGTTTATATTATGGTTATGTATTGACGATTCAATTTTCAAAATATTTTGACCCTTTTTGATCTTATTCGTTCTATTACACTACATTTATTGTCAAATAATATGTATTATTAAATATATTATAATTCTACATTTATATTTATTTTAGATTATGAACGGAGTGATGAATATATTGATTTTACAATGATGTCTGTCATCACGTTTTGGAGTAGTAATAATGCTTTGATTTTTGACTTCAGCCCTTCTTTGAACAGGAAAATTCATCCAGTTGGTACTTTGGGGGGTCAAAAGTAATTTCCGGTAGTTTTTAAAAGCGTTGGGAAAAACCCTCAAAAAATAACGGAAAAACGAGCATTTTTACGAATAACCACTTTTCGACAAAAATGATTTTTTGATTTGGCTGTAACTAAAAAACAAATCATTGTAAATACTTAAAAATTTCACCAAATGTTTATATTATGGTTATCTATTTACGATTAAATTTAAAAATATTTTGACCTTTTTTAAGCTACTTATAGACAATTGAAATTTTCAACTTTTCTAAGTTTTTTTTCTTAAAATGCCAATAAAAAAAATTTGGCTACTCAAAAAATCTTTAAAATTTAATACAAGGTTTATTATAAGTTTTACTTATCGCAGAAAAAAAATCAAAAATCGTTAGTCACAATTTTTATTTATAAGCATTTAAAGTTCAAATGTTTACGAAATATATCAAAATCGCGAAAATTTGCAAAGAATTTTGAAGGTGAAAATTCATAAAATTTTTGTGATTTATACTTAAGGTTCAAAAATCCAATACAAGGTTATCCATAAGTTTTCATTCAAGTAACTGTAAAAAAAATTTCCAGCATCAGTGTAGAAAAAATTTTATGAGCGTATGAAATTTAATTTTTTACGAAATCGCGTAAAATAACGATATGTTACAATTGAAATATAGGTAATAATATAATATATCCAACTAATTATCATTGACAAATCATCTCCGTTCAGAACCGTTTTTCGTATACAATGATACTCGTCATTCCATTCAAATTTAACACAACCAATATAGTGACCAGTTATCTACTCTCCATCTCTACTTTACAGCAGAGCGATACCCACTTGCCCATTTTTATTATTTTATATTATTAACCTAAAATATTTTCATTTTTCTGCTTTCATTGGGTTAGGTGACCTAACCTAACCTAACCTAACCAAAGTACCCTTGTAGTTGTATAAAAATTATCAATTAAAATAAATATTCTTATTGATTTGTATTTTTGTATAACTTAGCAGATCATTTAATTAAATTATATTTGTTAAAATAAACTTAATATCAATTTTTAAAACAGGATTTACCAAAAATGATCCATAATTTGTACTCAAAGGTTGAAATAAGAGATATTTTTATCAAAGCTGGATTTCGAGTTATTAATTTAGAATCAAGTATCAAAAAATTTTCATTTTCAGACCTTTCATCATTTTTAAGTAGTTATTATAATTAATTTTATTATTATTATTTTAAGCTTTAACAACACTTTTTTAGATTCTGAACGGAGTGATGAATGTATTGATTTTACAATGATATGTGTTTTTTTTTTTTTTTTTTTATTTTTTAGATTCTGAACGGAGTGATGAATGTATTGATTTTACAATGATGTGTGTTTTTTTTTTTTATTTTTTTTTTTTATTTTTTTTTTTTGTGTCTGACGACAACATTTGGAGCAGTAAAAATGCTTCGATTTTGGACTTCAGCCCCTCTTTGAAAAGGAAATCGAATCTAGTTGGTACTTTGGGGGGTCAAAAGTTAAAAATTTTCAATATTTCTTAAATGAGTCGGGAAAAACCCTAAAAAAATGACGGAAAAACGGGATTTTTTACGCAAAACCAGTTTTCGACAAAATCGAATTTTTTATTTTGTTATAACTCAAAAACTAATCGATGTAAACACTTGAAATTTTCACCAAATGTTTATATTAGCGTTCACCATACACAGTAAAATTTTCAAAGAACTTTGACTTTTTTTGAGCTATTTATAGTCTTATAGACAATTGAAATTTTTAATTTTTTTTAGTATTTTTTTTTTAAATAACGATAAAAATTTTTTGGCCGGCCAGAAAATCTTGAAAATTTAATACAAGGTTTCTTATAAGTTGTTCTTAAAGTGATAAAAAAAAATCCGAAATCGTTAGTCACAATTTTTTTTTATAAGTGCTTAAAGTTCGAATTTATACGAAATATGTCAAAATTGCGAAAATTGGTAAGTAATTTTGTGGTTGAAAATTCGTAAAATTTTTACTTTTATAACTAAGTTTTGAAAATTTGATACAAGGTTCTCCATACATTTTTCTTCAATTATCTGTAAAAAAAACTCTACTGGATTCAGACAAAAAATTTTTATGAGTGTTTGAAATTTAAATTTTTACAAAACCGCGTTAAATAACGGTTTAGCCTCAAACGATTTTTGATATTTGTTGTTATTCAAACAGTATAAGTCGTAAATACTTGAAAATTTTATCAGTTATTTATATTGGCATTTTCTTTACGTGATTTGATTTTCAAAACATTTTGACTTTTTTTGAGCTATTTATAGACAATTGAAATTTTCAATTTTTTTTTATTTTTTTTTTATAAATGTTGATAAAAAAAATTTGGCTCGGACAAATTACTTGAAAATTTAATTGAAGGGTCCACATAACTTGTTCTAACTCTGATTCAAAAATTATAAAAATACATAGGCACAATTTTTTTTTATTAGCATTTGAAGTTCAAATATTGACAAAAATTCGTCAAAATCATGAATATTTTTCACTATTTGGTAGTTAAAAATTTATAAATATTTTACTATCAAAAGCTAAGAATTGAAAATTTAATACTATGCTGTCCATAAGTTAAGCTTAGAATAATTATAAAAAAGTTTGAGGATTGTTCAATTTAAAAAATTTTGCGAGTGTTTAAAGTTTTAATTTTAATTTGAAATTAAAAATACACGTGTAAAATAACTTTTTACTAATAAATAATTTTCGATTTTTGTTATTTTTAAAAAATTACTAAACGTAAGATCTTGAAACTTTTATTTAAATGTTTGAATTAGTTTCAAAGTAGAATATATTACAATATTTAAGTATTATATATCCTAGACTGACAAATCATCTCCGTAAAAATCGAATGGATTTAATATAATATTATCTTTACTCAATAATAATAAAAAAATTGTAAGTTATTTTGTAATTGATTCCATTGCTGTAAGATTATAGATGATAAGATATTAGCTCAAACTTAATAGACCCTATCTAAAAATGATATAATTAATTTAAATTATAAAAAAAAATAAAATAGTAAATGACCTTGATGAGAATGTGTATCGATATGTGTAAGTTAAGATGGCGGATTATTTTGTTTAGTACGTCTATTTTATAATATTATGTTTGTATTAAATTATATTATGTACATTTCTTTACCCTCATTTTGTTATTATTATACACTTGTTGTAAGATATACATGTTTATTGAAAATTTGTCTTAACAGTTTTAGTCCGGTCCCGATGTTGACGGTTAATTGAATTTCTCTTGTATATATCTTGATATAATAAAATTTCGTGTACGACGAGTATGTACGCGATGAACTAAAACTACTCAACCGATGTTGATGAAATTATATTAGGTTAATCGAATAATCGAATTATTACTGAGTTTATTTTCAATCGATTAATAATTATTATCAAAACAAAAAATAGATAAAAAACAAATAATTGTTTGTTTGTTTCGTCACATAAAAATGCTGAAAAGCTGATATTATATGGTCAAAATAAATTGAGCGAAACATTCATGAAAATTTAATATTTTGAAATAAATATCATTTATGCACCAAATCATAAAATTAAAAATATTATTTATCTAAATGTTAGCATTAGACAAACAAATTTAGACGCAATAAACTGCGTGGGGCTCAGCTAGCTATATAGTACATATTGTATACATATATATATACACAAATTGTACATAAAATGCAAATACATATTCATAATTTAAGGCACAACGAATGAATAAACTGAAATACTAGTGCCGAGTCACACGAACAATGATTACGCAATAATGGATCGATAATGTGCTAATGTACTAAATGTGCCATAAACATGGTTAGATTTAATGGTACGAGATCAATCAATTTTCAATTCGATTAAACAAATTTTCCATGCAACCCAACATACATATATTACTCATTGAAAATACTATAATAGCAGGCTATTCTGAGTAATTTTTCTATCAAACAATACTCATTATTTTAAAATTTAATAACGTTTTTGAAATAAACAAGTTTTTATTCGACTAAAAATTATACAAAAGGAATATAGTTAATAACTCTAATAGATTTTTAAATAGTGAATGTTTTCGATAAAAGAATCACCCAGTTTAATGAAAAATTAAACAAAATATGTCATACTAGTGGAAAAAATAAAAATAAATGTTTGTTATAATGTAATCCTAACAACGATTTATTTAAATAGTTATATTTTTCTTAAATTGTAATTTCTAGTTTTGAAAAAAGAAGTTTAGTATGCTATGATTTATAATTAAAATTAAAAATGATACGTTCATTAAAACAGTGACTATTACTTAATGACGACATACATTTAAAATATGCTTTACAGCAAAACGACTTTACCAGTTTTAAAAAACTTTATTTGATATGACAAACTTACGCATTATAAGAATTTCGCGGCGTAACAAATAGGCAATTTAGGTACATTACTGTGATGAAAAAATTATTGTGAATTTTTTTCTCTGCTGCGTCCAGCTCTGACGTCAAAATAAATGCCAAATTCCTAAAAAGTATAGATTATGTATTTTTTGTTTGACAGTTTTCCCTTCTTGTGTTTGAAACGGCGTCTAGCGTTACTATCTGCTCCAACCACGAGGTTTGTCACGTCATGACATCCTACGTCAATATGTGAAATAATAGAAAATGTTTGATTTCCTCAACAGAGAACAAAGAATTTATTGTCTCGTGGAAAGTAACACGGTTATTTTCGATAGTGCATATAAATAGCACATGGATAATTTTTAATGATAATAATTGGAAAAATAAATTCGAAGAAGTAGGAAGATAAAGTATGTATTATTTTATCATTTATTCTTTGTCCTCACTTTACAGTTTACACTTGTATAGGTGATGACTAGGGCTCGGATTTATATGTATTTACGAAATCAAAATATGTATTTACGTTAGCAAAATATGTACACAAATATGTTCTAAAAATATCAAAATATGTATTTTACTAATATGATTTATTTATTAATATTTAATTACATGATATATCCATATGAGTTTCTAATGAAACAAATTATATTTTAAATATTAAAATTATTATTTATTAAAAAAAAAAAGGTGTTACAAATTATAAAATATAAATAAAAAAAGCTAAAAAAAAATAAAAATTTTAATTATCTTAATTATAATTTATGATAACAGCCATTTTGAAATTTTGAAATTCAAAAGATTTTTGATTTTGTCCTAAAATTGCTTTATACCGACTTAATGATATTTCGGCTTCTATTGATGTTATTGGACAGTATTGCATTTTGACTATGTCTGAAGGAGTAAGTTATATATCTACCGTAGATTAAATTCAATAATTGGTATTATTATTTTGTACTTTTGGAAATATGAGAAATTTTCTCTATTGAAAAATAAAATCCTACATAATTTAATTATTAAAAAATCGTAAATGAGCAAATTGTCATAATATGTAGAAAAAAATGGAATTATTGAGAAATATGTAAAAATATGTACTTATGGCAGAATATGTAAAAATATGTAAAATAAAATATAGTTAATTTCATTAGAAATCTCTTGAAACGAATTTATCACTCACTTAAATTAATTTATCAAGTCACAGTAAAAATATGTATTTACATATAAATCCGAGCCTTAGTGATGACTGTAAGAAAATTTTATAGAATATTCTAGATATTTATATGAAATAGAAAAAGAAACTTCCAACAAGATCAGTCACTTCATTTAAAAAAAGCGGGTAAGTGAGTATCGCTCTGCTGTACATTAGGGGGTGGGGTGGACCTCGGACTAGGGCAGGTTAAATTTGAATGCAATGATAGGTATCATTGTATACGAAAAACGATTCTGAACGGAGATGATTTGTCAGTCTAGGATATATTATATAAAAATCGAAAAAACATTTAATGATACAGTGCAACTCAGGTAAAATAATTTAATTAATAAATAATAATTTATTTTATTTTATTCTTATTTCCAGATAATTTTGAATAGTCACCATACTTAATTCAAGCAATATTAGTAATTAAAAAATGTACCTAAACATACATTAGTTTTTAATTAATTAATACATTTTTATATTTGCTATTTTTCAGCGCGTATTTGATTTATTTTTAGTACTATAAAATCCGAACCCTAGTCATGATTAAATTTTTATTTATTTATATTTATATTTTATAAATAATTTAAGATATAAAATTGAAATTTTAAACACCATGAAATATATGTGGAGGGCCGCAGCAAAAAGTTTTGAGGGCTGCTGGTTATCGGTGCCAGCCCTAGACTCCTAAATTATAATGAAATTTTGCAAGAGTAAAAATATATACTCAACTATACAAATAATTTCCTTACCCTCGGTTGATTTTACTAACGTTGATTCCCTTCCCTCACCACATTCACTACATAAAGGAAAAATATTATTGTTAAGGATAAAAAAGCGGGTAAGTGGGTATCGCTCTGCTGTATATTAGGGGGTGGGGTGGACCTCAGACTATGGAAGGTTAAATTTGAATGCAATGATAGGTATCATTGTATACGAAAAACGATTCTGAACGAAGATGATTTGTCAGTTTAGGATATATTATATTTAAATATTGTCAAATATTCTATTTTGAAACAAATAGTATAGTTTTTATATTATGTTACTATGGTTACTATGGCCAACATTCGCATTATGAGCGTATGAAATTTAATTTAAATTTTGACATATTTCGTATAAATTCGAACTTTAAACACTTATAAAAAAAAATTGTGACTAACGATTTCGGATTTTTTTTTATCACTTTAAGAACAACTTATAAGAAACCTTGTATTAAATTTTCAAGATTTTCTGGCCACCCAAAAAATTTTTATCGGCATTTGAAGAAAAAAAAACTTAGAAAAGTCGAAAATTTCAATTGTCTATTAGTAGCTTAAAAATGGTCAAAATATTTTGAAAATTTAACTGTAAAGAGATAACCATAATATAAACATTTGGTGAAAATTTCAAGTATTTACAATAATTCGTTTTTGAGTTACAGCAAAATCAAAAAAACGATTTTGTCGAAAAGTGGTTTTTCCGTAAAATTTCCATTTTTCTGTCATTTTTTTTTTGTTTTTCTCGATTTTTTTGAAAACTATTAGAAAATTTTAATTTTGACCCCCCCTAAAGTACCAACTAGATTCAATTCCCTATTCAAAGAGGGGCTGAAGTCAAAAATCGGAGCATTATTACTGCTCCAAATGTTGGAGTCAGACACAAAAAAAAAAAAAAAACACACACATCATAGTAAATGCAATACATTCATCACTTCGTTCAGAATCTAAAATGTATAAGGTATACTAAATTACCTTTCTGGAAAAATGTATTAGGATATATAGGTATACGTATATTTACTGAGGAAGAAACGAAACCTACTCCTAGCTATTACTATGTATGCGATCAAAGATTAAAATATAAACTAGAATATTAAATATCGTAATACCTGTGGTTATTTTACTTAAATATCATTGGTATAAACCAGGCGTGATGTCCAACCTTTTCAACATGTAGGCCACATTCCAAATTTATATTTATACTGCGAACCGTATATTATATAGTTCGCCTTTTTTTTCGTTTTGATAAAATATATAATAGATATAAGATTTAATATAATATTATCTTTGTCCAATGATAATAAAAAAATATTAAAATATTTTGGAATTTTAAAAGGTTCTTTGTATTTATACCTAACATAATTGACTAAGCAATTGGTTTCACCACCGTAAGTCTTATAAATGATAGGAATAAACTCAAACTTTATAGACCCAGTCTAATAAAATGTATACACGGAATACAGTCTAATAAAACGAATGATATAATTAATAAAAATTAATTAAATTAATTATTTAATTATTAAATAATAAAATAAAATAGTTAATGTCAGTTTCAAGTAATTAAAAAAACAACATTTTTATTAAAAAATTATATTTTTAAATATTTTTTATCCTTATATTTTTTTAAGTTTTTTTACTTTTTTGAATGACAGCATATAGTTTTAATTTCATATTCCAAAGCAGAATAATTTTCTGAGTATTTTGATACATAAAATTCGAATTTAGGGCCAGTAGTTTATGAGTTATACTTATTTAAAGTTTAGACAAGCGGAGATGTAGACAAACATTTTGCGGGGTAACCCCGTACCACTCTACTCTGCGCATCTAAACTTTAAATACTTATAACTCATAAACTACTGGCCCTAAATTCGATTTTAGATTCTGAACGGAGTGATGAATGTATTGCTTTTACAATGATGTGTGTTTTTTTTTTTTGTGTCTGACTCCAACATTTGGAGCAGTAATAATGCTCCGATTTTTGACTTCAGCCCCTCTTTGAATAGGGAATTGAATCTAGTTGGTACTTTAGGGGGGTCAAAATTAAAATTTTCTAATAGTTTTCAAAAAAATCGAGAAAAACAAAAAAAAAGTGACAGAAAAACGGCAATTTTACGAAAAACCACTTTTCGACAAAATCGATTTTTTGATTTTGCTGTAACTCAAAAACAAATCATTGTAAATACTTGAAATTTTCACCAAATGTTTATATTATGGTTATCCCTTTACAGTTAAATTTTCAAAATATTTTGACCATTTTTAAGCTACTTATAGACAATTGAAATTTTCGATTTTTCTAAGTTTTTTTTCTTCAAATGCCGATAAAAATTTTTTGGGTGGCCAGAAAATCTTGAAAATTTAATAAAAGGTTTCTTATAAGTTTTTCTTATAGTGATAAAAAAAAATCCGAAATCGTTAGTCACAATTTTTTTTTATAAGTGTTTAAAGTTCAAATTTATACGAAATATGTCAAAATTTAAATTAAATTTCATACTCTCATTATGCGTATGTTGCCAAATAATTTTTTTATTAATAAACAGATATTATAAAGTAACTATAGTAATATAATATAGTAACTATACTATTTGTTTCAAAATAGAATATATGACAATATTTAAATATAATATATCCTAGACTGACAAATCATCTCCGTTCAGAATCGTTTTTCGTATACATTGATACCTATCATTGCATTCAAATTTAACCTACCCTAGTCCGAGGTCCACCTCACCCCCTAATGTAAAGCAGAGCGATACTCACTTACCCGCTTTTTATGTATCAAAATATTCAGAAAATTTTACTGCTTTGGAATATGAAATTAAAACTATATGCTGTCATTCAAAAAAGTAAAAAACTTAAAAAAATATTTAAAAATATAATTTTTTAATAAAAATGTTATTTTTTAACAACTTGAAACTATGTAAAAAAATTTTTTCAAAAACATGAATACTTTCAGAAATAATGAGTGTTCTTCGACAAAAAAATCACCCTGTACATATATATTATTATGTTAATAGTTAAAGAATTATGGCTATTAGCTATCGGTACGATTTAATTTGAAATAGTATCTAGTTTACGACCACAGATATTGAGATATATAGTATATATCAGTGGTGGCCACTGATCTTAACTTTGGGAGCCACAAATTTATAAAGTTGATTCGAGGTGAGCCACATTGTAAAGCAATGTTTATAAAATGGAGATACATTTTTCATTTTAAATCAAATGGAGGAACATTTATTTACATTTAATTTCAGTCTAAATTTGGTTCAAGAGCCACATGCGGCTCGTGAGCCTTGTTGTGGTCACCCCTGGTATATAATATGTTTATATATCTGTGTTTACGGGTTGTAGCAAAAAAAAACAAAGGAAAAATAACCAAAAAATTAAACCAAAACAAAAAAAAACCAAATGAAAAAAAAGATTATGGAAAAAAACCATAAAATTAAAAACCAAATTTTTATATTTTGTTATCATATTTTAGGTACCTATTATTATAGAAAATTACAAATAAATATCTTGTCAGTAGAATAAAATATACCTAATATAAAAGTTATGGATACCTTATTGTATAATAGAGAACAGTTATAGGTTAGTTATAAGTAATACAGTTATTTACAGTTTATAGTGTTTATACTTATATTCTATTCTACTGACAAAATATTTATTTGTAATTTTCTGATTTATTAACTAACTCATTAATTTTTGTTCTTTATTATACAACAGACAGAATACCTAAAGGCTAAAATATGATAGCAAAATATAAAATTTGGTTTTTATTTTCATGGTTTTTTTTTCTTTTGGTTTTTTTTCCGTCGTCTTTTTTTCATTTGGTTTTTTATGTTTTGATTTTTTTTTCGTGGTTTTTTTTTCCGCACGCCGTGTTTACGACAGTTTAAGATCTTCTAAGACCGTGAATCAATAAATGATAATAATATTATCATAATTCTTGTTCAACCCGGTATCCAAGGTTTATTATTATTTGCTATCTTAGTCCGTGGTTCATACCACCTTTCCAATGATTGTAGTACAGCATGTAGACGCTAGAGTAGGTATCTGACCCCATCGTGTTCGAGTCGTGCCGCGGCTGAACCGTTGTTTCAAGTTTCGCGTTTATGCGCCTGCGCACGCACGCCGTTTGCCGACGCTCGTGTGCGTGTGTAATACACATACACGATACACTGGAGGACCGCATTCTTTAGTCGACCGCTGGAACGTTATATATATTACATATTATTTTATTACGTCCGCTGCGCTACCCGTGTCGTCACCGCTCGTCATCTGTTATTGTTATACTACAGATATTTTTATCGGCCCATTATTGTTGTTGACTGTTGTTGTTTATTATTAATATTTTTGTTTTTATTTATTACATCGATTCGTATCGGCGTAACTGATAACGCACCCGCTCGTTCCGACATCATCGATAGCCCAAAAACCGTTAGATCGCGCAAACGGCCGTTGCGCGCGCTATGGCTTTTGAAACGCAGCAACAGGTGTCCGCTGCCTCTGGCCTTTGTGGCGTGACCTACCGAAACATTCGTCTCGGATGCTGCAATTCCGACAGTGGGTAGGACGTGGATAGCCGTTCTTACGCGTGTGTGTGATCGTCGAATTTTTCGGAGTCGCCGTTTCGTCCGTTTTTCGTCACGGTTGATTTTATTATAAGTTCGGTTTGTTTTTGTCGTGTGATAAACGTGATTTTCTCGTCCGCCCGACCCGAAATGGAAGAAGAAGAAAGAAATGACCGTTTATCTTGCAAGCAAAGGAACTACATGCTCGCCGTCACTGTTGTATTACTGCTGTCCACCATCACTCATTGTGAATGCCGTAAGTTACTATAACAACTACAGCCCCAAAACAGCTAGTCAATTATTATGTCGTTTTATGTTTATAGAGTCCTATCAGGCTCCTCGGTTCATCACGCAGCCTACATCTACTAAAAATGTGATCGGCGAAGGACAGACAAAAATTATTCAATGCCAAGCTCTTGGTTAGTCATCATAAAGTTTATGTAGAAATAACTAAGTTATTATAAAATACAAATCAACAATTATAATTTGGTATATAATGCTTTCTCTGGTTTGTAGGTACCTATAAGTACAGGCTACTGAAGGTATTTTCATAAAATAAATTAACTCTTCTTTTCATCTCTATGTGAACTCACTGTTTACTTATGTACGATTTAACATAATATTTTCAAGAAAGATTACTTAGGTGGTTTTAATAATACCTAATTACATAGGTAGTAGGTACTAATATATCTACTTATTTAAAACTGTTAACATTTATTTTAGGTACCTACCGGGGTACCTACTAATTTTTTTTTCTACTATTTTAATCATAAATAACTTCCTAAATAGTTTTAAATGTTCAAAATTTGTATGAGAAAATTTTTTTTTTTAGTTACAATTTTTTATATTTACAATCTGTTAAATAAAATTGAACAATAAGTAAAATAGATAAGTGAATAAAAAGTGGCTTGGAGAATGGACAGATTTAAGAAGCCTTCCAGTGAAAACACTTTGTAATATGAGAAAATTTAATTGTAATTCCAAATAACTGATTTTATTAAATGTAATTACCAAAAGTAAAATTTTATCTCCGAAATTTAATGTTTTTTTCTCAGAAATTTTTCTCGTTACGTTCATATAGATTAAATTGTTAAATATTACAATTGCAAATCTGGCTGAATACTTATACTTGCACATTGGTTATGTTGACCGACAATTACACTTATAATATGTATACCTAAACATTTTTAAATTTCATATTCATATATTATTTTATATATTGATATATTATTTATTATATTTATTTTTTATAGACAAAACACTGTCGATTAAAATATAAAAATTATTAAGATGACATTTTTTTTAAATTTTACATATTTCCTGCTTATCAGAAATTAATAAAATTACCCAAAGTATTACCTATGTTTTAGATATCTATCTACTTATATGATAGCTACTATAAGTTATGATTTTATTTTATTTTAGTTATTAATTAAGTTATTTCACTGGTTTTATTTATGATAAAAATTAAAAATATTAAAATGGATAGGTACTAGGTACCACATTATTTATAATTATACTCTTAGAGCATAAATAGTAGTATATAATTATAATTTATAATCAGAGGAATAATTATTAGTGCTGTGAAGTTACTGCACTACAGTCTACAATATCTAATAAAAATATCAAAAAACTAAATTTAAAAAATATAAAAAGTATCAAGCTTTATTGTAAACAGAATAATTAGGAACTTTCTGATACTTAATCAAGTATTAATTATCACTGATAAAGTACTTACTACTTACCTTATTATTGAGTTTGTCACTATATAATGTTATAGATGTGTTAAATTTAAACTCAATAATACATAATTGTGTGTGATGCAAAACAAATTTGAGCGGAGACTGAATATGAATATAATATTATTGTGTTTAAAAAGTAATAAATTTGCAATTTAGACGAACCTCATGAAAATTAAAAATTCATATTTTAATAATTAATTAATAAGGCTACATTAAATTTTTTTTTAATTCTTGATAAGAACGACTTATGAGAAACCCTGTATTCTATTTCCAAACCTAAGGTATAAAATTTAAATTGTAATACATTTTTAACTATAAAATAGTTTGAGGATTTTCGTGATTTTGATGATTTTCGTCTAAATTTGAAACAATTGAAACTCACACTTACAACATAATTGTTACAAGACAAACCAAAAGAAAAACTTGAAAGGAACATATTGTATTAATTTTTCAAGATTTTTTATTCAAATAAAAATGTTATATATAATTGACACAACTAACAAAAAAATGCTCACAGGTCAATATTTTTTAGAAAAAATCTACCTATAGGTATTCGACCTTAATTATAATTGAAAAATAATATAGATTTTGTCAAATTTCTTTGCGTAAATATTCCCATTTTTTATTATATTTTTCTTTGTAATTTTCAAAAGTACTGTGAACTTTCTATTAAGTTCCCCAAGTCCTTAAATTAAGAATTAAAATGAAAAATTGTTTTTCAAATTTATTATAGTATTTATAGTATACCCAGTATAAGTATCCATATGGTTCTTTGATACTCTATTTTAAAATAACAAAACAAGATTAATGCTGATTGATTTAATCAAATCTAAATTCTAAACACTACTTGAGATTTTTTACAAAAGATAGGACTAACTTAAACAACTGTAATTATGACCTATATAAATTATTAAAGTATGATATTTATTTTATATTTATTTATAACCAAATACAGGTTTATGTCCAATAGTTAAATAATATATAATGGTTACTGTTTTATAAAATCACATAAAAATAATTACGTATAAAATTAAAAATATGTGGATTTAGACAAAATCAAATAAGAAGTCCTTATTGACAAGTTTTATGATATGGATTAATGGCTCCCCTTTTTTGAATAATTAGTGGAATGAAGAGGTATAAGAAGTGAGATAGTACGACGAGTGTTTCTAGTTGGTATTGATGAGATAAATTTTTATCTTTTTTATTTTTTATTGCTTCTGAATCGATGAGAGCAGTGGCGTAGCGAGGTTTTTTTTAGGTGGAATTTTTTTGTAATAAAATAAAATAAATCTACAACCGTGGTAAAATAATAAAATAATTAAATGATAATGACGAATGATTATTATCACCAGTGTAATCGATAATATGAATACGGCATAACAGAATACATTTTACCACGACCAAATAATTGTATTCCTATATTATAAACATTATATTTTTTACATAAATACAGCCGGGGGGGGGGGGTGTTTCAACACCCAAAATCCCTCCTGGCTACGCCAATGGATAAGAGATGAGTTTTTGGAGATATGATTAATAAAATGTTTAGAGCATGCTGTCGCCGATTAACTAAGGATGTTTGTTAAATTAAACTTTGAGACGCCTGGTGATCCTCGAATTACGAATCTTAACAAAATAATAATTTGTACATCCTTCTTTTGAATATTCGATTTTATACCTAAATAGATAATCAACTTTTATATTGGTACTTAACTTTCAACGTTTTAAACTTATTAACATTATGTAGTAAAACTTATTAAAACTTAAATAAAAATACCTAAAATAATTTGTTCAAAATTTTAATACTTATAATTTGAATTTTTAATAATATAAATAGATATTTAATACTTATTATCTATTTAAATGTTCTGAGAATAATTGTAATATATACCTTAATAATTGTTTAAAACAATATAAGCTGCTACTTGCTATAGTTATAAACTCAAATAATAATTATACACCTATTACAATATTACAAATCTATACAGTAGGTAATTTAAGCCGTATTATATCATTCTATTGAATATCAATTAATAAGGTTTCTATTCTGTTCTAGAGAAAGTATTTAGGGGAACTTTTCGTAGGTAGCTCAATATTTTCCATCACTTGAATGGTTTGAAAAAACAAGCTGCATAATATGTTATAGATCAATATTATTAGTTTTGAAAATATTTCTTTTAACTCTTATTTATAAAATTTTAAAATCGTGGTTGTAATTTATAAAAACTTAAAACGTTATAAATAATATCAATATATTAACTTATTTTGATTTCAGATTTTATTAAAAAACTTTATTACCGAGTTTATTAGTTAATTAGTCTACTATTCAAAATATTATTCTGGAATGACATTTAGGGATTTAATAAGATCATAAGCTAAAAATATGTACACTGAAGCTTTATAGATAAATCTATGAATTTAAGTTAAACGGAGTTTGATATATGTATAGGAAACAAAAGTATAGGAAGTGTACCTATTATAGGGACAATTTGAGTATATAATTAAGTAATTTACGAATGACTTAGAAATAATACATTTGAAAGTACATTTTCAATAATTATAATTTCTACCTAATACCTTCTATTTATAATGGATATTATTAAAAACAAATACGATTTTAGATTTTAAACGATAACAATGGTCAAATAGTCATTAAGTAATTTGTGATATTTTTAGATGGTAACATTTTTTTTCAACCGAAAATTAATTTTTAGCTATATAATTTACTATTTTAAGTTTGATCCAATATATTCACATCTTGAGAATCGTTTTAAACTATTCAATAGATGTTATTAAAATAGGGGATGATTTTCATTACCTAACATACTTTTCAAGAATTTTTGTTTTGTTTTTCATTTGTAATTTTTGAAAATATATAATTCTAGAAAATTCATACGGTTTTGATCGTACTATTATATTAATTTATATTTCTCTATTTTTATATTCTCCAATCATTAATTCTAACCACTTTCAATTTTGTATATTGAGTACCTACCTTCACTTTATACTACCAAGTTTTCAACTGGTATAATTAAATATTATTTATTATTAGATCATAAAATTAAGTTGTGTTTATTACGAGTACGCAATTTTAGTTTTAAAAAATTATCGTGGTCCACATTTTAATCAACCTTTAAAGCTTTATTAAAGCTAAATTTACATTTGCTAATTCAATTAGGTATATAATTTTTAGTGATTTATTTTTGATAAATATCTGTTTTATACAAAAATGTTTACTAGAAATACAATATAAATGTACTTATATTATATTTTATTTATTCGTAAATTTTGAGAAAATAAATAAAATAAACCTTGAATACAATTTTAACGACTGTTTATTATAAGTATTATCACTTATGAGAATATTAATTTTTCCAATTTGAGTCAAAATAAACTCAATCTGCGTAAAAAATGTATGCCGAGCTCCAAAATTAAGACTTAGAGAAATGAGAAGTGTAAACAATAAGATTCGTCAAATAGCTCGTTCAAAATATAAATTTATGTAGGTATACAGTAATATAATGATTGTAGTAGCGGCTATCTTCAAAATAATTTGTATTTCTGAGAATCTATCTATCTACAAAAGATGGATATATAATTAGAAGAAAATATTAAATATTAAATAAAAATCATACTTATGTTATCCACTAGATACCACAAAATATATTAAAACATTTCCAATATTTAATCAAAGGGTTACATGTATATATTTCTAATTTTTGGGTGATGTCAAATTATAATTTGTCAAATAATTTAAAAAAAAAAAATGTTGTTTGATTTAAAAGTAGAAATGAATATACTCGTATTAACGATTTCCTGTCATAATATATCTGCAAAAATAATACATAACTGAAAAAAAATTCTCCTTTACAAAATATCTTTTAAAGATAATAAAAATAAAAAAAATTCTTTTATTTCTTACTCCATGTAGAGTATACATTTGAGAGAATAATGTTCAATAGTTAATAATTTGATATTCCAAGTTCATAAATAAATACACGTTGAAGCCAGTAAAATATTGAATACAATCGTTTAAGTTGTGACTGACCTGTCTTCACAATTGTATGTATAAAAAAAATATCCTATAGTTTAAAATTTTAGATTGTGTGCAACTGATCTTGAATACTTCAAGACGTTTTTATTGCCATACTGATAAATTATTTTTAGTAATGGTGATCGCATTTACTAATTTAGCATTTGAAAATTTATAATATTTTTAAAATATTGTCCAATGACGTCAATGACGACTGTGATATAATATAAAATTATTACTATTATAATTAAATGATATTTTTTTATAGGAGATGTATTTTGTCGGAGATATTTTGACAGGTCACCATATTAACAATAATTAAACTTGAAAAAATGTTCAACATATTTCGACTCTTTTTGTAGGTACTATTTATTGGTACATATTTTAAATTTTTTATTAAATTATTAAAAAGTATTGATTATGTATGTATCTAAGGAATCTACAGCTAAGTATTTTGCACTGATGGTTCTCTGAATGACTGAATATATGGTACGTAGGTAATCTTCATTCGAGGATATGCAACTTGAAGCCAATTTTTTACATTTCACATTTTAATAGGCTCGCGCAAAGATTGGTCGACTCACAACAAAGGAATTTTTTTTTTGTTTGTATGGCAAAAAAGAAAATAGTTGTTTTAATTGAATATAATTGTTGACCTGTATTTAAAAAGAATTTATCAAAATTGTCCAAATGAGTGTATTAAAAATATGTGTATTTTACATTTAATGAAAGGGACAAATCCGCGAGAATTTCGTTTGTCACTGACAACTATTTTAAAATGACTCATTTTAGTTATTTCAATTTAGTTTGGCGTTTATAAAAACGGTATTTTAAATTTAAGTTATTAATTTTAAGACGAATAATACTGTATTAGTATATTATATTATTATCATATTCAACGATTGATGATTGTACAGTTATTATATTTTGTTTTAACTATGAGTCACATATGCAACATCAATCTTGATACAGAATGAGTAGAATGACCATGAATGTACTAGAAATTTAAATAGCAGTAGCGTATATAGAAATTAACTTCAGGGGTTAAAAAAAATGTCCATTCTTAAATTTCAATTAATTATACAATCAAAATCAATATCTGAATTAACCATACATTTCAAGGGAGGTTTGAACCCCTAACGGCCCTAACCCCCCTATATATACGTCACTGTTAAATAGTATGATACTACATACAGCCATGGATATACATATATTATTTAAAAAACTCATTTAATCATTATAATTTATAATATTTACTCTCTAAACACTAATCAGATAGTGAATTCCATAATTAGGTATTTCTCGAGATATTCTATGTACTTATATAAGTATATCACCCTCTCTAAAGATATATCGTATAATAGTTCCGCTACTGAATGTGTTATTAATTTATGATTCTATTAAGTATAGATGATATAATGTAGTACCTATATTATGTATTTTCATGGATAGTTCGTTATAATGTAGTAACTCGTGTTGTACGTTTGTTCCATAATTCGTGAAGCGTATCGTAAATGTACGTGCAGTATTTTATCGGTTTATTTTATAACCTATATGTTTAGGTTATTCTTATATATTTTAAAACGGATAAACATGAGTAACAATGAACATATAGGATAATCTGTATTCTATACCATTAAAGTATTAAATCCTTTCTTTTTTTTTGTCATTAGTACATACTGATATGTTATATCCAACCAGCTATTATTTTGTTGGATGATGTATACGTATAAACACGGTAATGTGCCACATAAACATAATGGTGTTACCACATCTATATATTATAATTAAAGATTTAAACTTTCTGTTTTATGAATAATTTCAGAAAATTATAATTTAGGCACAATTTATAATTACAATATTTTAATAAGAATTATTTAAAGACTTTTAGACTTTTGTTTAAATATTAAATCTTTTTATCTTATTACATTTTATATTGTACATTTTTCATTTTAAATTTTATTTAGATGCTGAAATAACTGATATTATTTAAATATTTTAAACATTATATGGGTAATTAATACTAAGTTTAGCAGGAAAGGAAATCTGAACTCATATAATATAAAATACCTTTTCATTAACAAATATTGTTATTTTATTTTTATTTTTTATATTATAATATGGTCTCAATAACAGTTGCTACAATATTTTAGTGGTTTTATCAGGTATTCATTAATTTTGTGCGTGTGATATTTTAGGTTTAAAAAGTAGTAGATATATAAGTCATCTGACGACAATTGGGCTCTTGATCACGATCGTTGACGATGCAAACCGCGGGTAGAGGATTTTGCTTTTCTAAAACAATGGCGTCATATTGTAACTTAATATCCACAGGCCACTCCACTTATTTACTTAACAGGAAGAACCAAAGCCCCTCTTCAAAAATTTGTCAGCATGTCTTTTTTTTTCCCACCCGACCCTCGCTTCGGTCGGTATTTCCTGCCCGTCTGTTATGCCGGTTATAGTTCAGTCCAACGTATAGTTTATTTTTCTTGTGTTACTTATAAAAACACATTGCCACCGTCGATCGCGTTTCTTGGATATATTATTATGGAATAGTATTTTTTCCTTTAATAATAATTATTACGTTACTCACGTAGTCCTGCTTCTATTCTCTATCAAGGTATTTTTATACTTCTCGTCTGCAGTATAATAATTGCTATACATTACACGTTACATGCTAACCATGCTAATTAACAGACGCGTACTATAGTTTATACACTAATTTTATTATATTAATAATTATTCGATTGGTGTAGTTATGGATGAAATAAGTAAAAAAAAGGTATAATAATATAGATAATCGAAAAAATATTTATTAAACTATGTTGATTTAATTTGAATTAGTAATTTACATAAATAAAAAAATAAAAAATTACTGATAAATATCCACTTGTTATGTAAATAGTGGTACTATAATATAATGTCATTAATTCATTTACGAAAGTTAACAATTTCTTCGTAAAGTTTTTTCATAATATATTAAATATAATAACTTAAATAACATTATTTTTCTTTAAAAAAGTTTATAGAACATTCTAGGTACCTATGTATTAAATCAATAATCTTTAAATGTAGCATATTTTTAATAACCACATTAAATTAATTAAATATCTATATTTCGTATTAACAATACCGTACGTTGTACTTATTTTGGATTTTATAAATTGAAAAAATTGTTCATATTTAAATTTGAAATTTTTGAATTTATTTATTACAAAACAAGTATCTAATTAAAACCCAGGACCCTTAGGCACAAATTTTCGTATCGTATAAAACAACTTTTATCTTTTAAAATGATTTATTAAATTAATTAATGAATACCTATGTAGCATGTCTGTACCACCAATCATTTGCATGTCCTGTTGTGTAAAAATAGTCTTTAAACTAAACAATTTTACATATTATTACTTGAATGTTTTTATGTGTTATTATACATGATTATCGGGCTGGTTAATTGCGAGGTTTTATTCTTAGCGTGGGATATACGTGTTTCCTTGACAATCAAATTGAACTGTTAGCATGTGAAATTTTATTATTCAAGCCCTAACACGTCAGAACAAATACATCAGCTAGTACAGACAATGAACACTTTTAAAAAATAATTATTATTATTATTGTTATTATTATACGAATGTAGTAATTTACAAACATTAATAATTTTATAATTTTATTTAGACTATAATATTTTATAAAAACTGCAATGTTCTTCAATAAATTACTATTTAGATGTAGTTTATTAGTACATTATAATTTTATGGGGGAATATCTGAAAATTACATTTTACTTTTATTTATAATAACTGACATCAGCTACTAGTGCATACCTTATAATAGTATCCTACCTATAGTAGTATATACTACTTTGCAAGTGGAAATAAGAACATTTAAATGGGGTTGGTAAATTGGGTCCTGAATGACCTTTTTTCAACTATTACTCACTACTTTTATTCCACAGGACTCAATTTACCACTTTCAAAATGTACACAAATTATCACAGACCTAATTTACTTAACCAACATTTTACTACTGCATTCCTAACGGATGATGTTATATTGTTTATACTTTTAACTGATTCTATAATTTTTGAATATGAATTTTAAAGTAATAACGTTTATTAAATAAAACGTATTATTTTATCAAAACTGTATAAAGGTTCTAAATGTACTATTTTAAGTATTGAATCCTATTGGCAGAACGACGAATTTGTATACATTTTTTTATAATATATTGGTGTGGTTATTTTTGTTATTATTACATGTTCACTTTTTGAGGTAAAATGGATTTAATATTTTTTTCTATAGTTTCTAATTTATTTCCAAATTAGACGCAGGGGGTGCATTTAAGTGATGAGTTCTCAAAACATGAGTTTTATTATTAGTTTAAATAACGGTTCAGACGGTTCAATTGCTAAATTATGGATAAGAAATCTATAGATTTTAATGTAGCATACTAACATATTAAGTAATAATTAATATATAATATATTTATACTTCATATACTTCACTAATATTTATAGATAAATTCCTTTACATTTAATCACATACAAATTAATATTAACGTTTAATATAATAAAGAATATCATTTCACGGTTCTTGAATCATTGTTACATACATTTTCTATAAAAATCTGATATTATTTCATGTGAGTAAAGGTTTTATTCTCATTTTTTTAAAGCAATAATTTGTTATTCTTTTCTTCAAAAAAATATCGAATACTACATATTATCATGCTGTTGAAATTTGTATTGAATATTTAAATATATAATATTAACGATGTTTTAAAGAAATGCATTTTTATTTTCATTTCATTGCAAATATGTACGATAATAATTTATGTTTGTAGTATACTCCTATACGTAACATCGATGACGAAGGCATAAAAAGTGGCATCACTTGCAATGAAACTCGTCTCGTTGCATTCTAAGAAAGAAAAGGATGCCCACGTTATCCATCTCGTTTTACAGTGAACAACCCAGTTTATACATATTATGATGATGAAAAGTACTTTAACCTTGAACAATATTAGATTCACTTCAGGTTATTACTCTTCTTGAAAACTAGCATTTTCAATTCCACGTAATACACCTTACTACCTTTATTGCTGGATGTTATGAATTAACGTATATATAAATACAATATTTAAATTTGCAATTACCTCCGTGACTATACTTCGTTTTTAGTACGATTTAAATTAGAATTAGGTACTTCCGTTTCAAAATATTAGGTAATCTGGCTGTTATCCATTGATAAAAAAAATAAACTCTGCAAAATAACTGTTTTCGTGTTTTAATCACAGTATTTTTAAGTGATCCATTTATTTGGTATACACAATTGTAAATAGTTAGATTTACATTTTTTTTTTTTATTGTAGCTTACAGTTGATTTTAAGAAATAAGTTATATTCCTATATTCCTATTTATATAAGTATGCTATTATAATTTATAACCACAATACCACATGATAGATAATAAATACAAATTTCTCTAAAAACAAAATTTCACAAACAAAATAATCAAACTTCATCTCTTCCACAAGTTTTTGACATTAATAAATCATAAAAAGTAATTCTACTAATTGCTATAAATGAATATACTTGATATAATTATCATGATTTAATTTTTTAAATAAGTAATGTTTATTTTGTGATAGCTTACAAATTTTATAAATATAATAATATCCCATACAATCAAATATACAATATACATTGTATAATTATGTACACCTATAAAATATTTATAAAAAACCTGTGATATAGTTGATTATTTTTTGTATTGATGTGTCATATGTCTTGTGCGTCGGCAATCGGCATTCGGCATAACTAAGAGAAGGGGCTAAGGGTGCCAATGTAAACCCCTAAACAATACCTTCCACCTATTATAGCACCCCTGGAGAGAAACTGACAAACCATTAATTTTTTTCATATACAATGGCTATTATAATTTAATCCAAATTTAATACATTCGTTACGGTGAATAGTAACCTACTCAATTTTGAAATCTACTATACAGCAGAGCAAGTTAGTCGTTGTTTTCTTTTTTTTAACGATGTATATTTTTTGTACAATAAATTATTTTTAATGTGAAAATGTATGAATAGAAGAAACACACTGTCGTTTGTTTATCTTGGAATGTATGAATATATTAGGTTTGGACGTATAACTGGGCTAAATAACTGAGATTTACTCAAATTGATTTTAACCATTAAGCAGTTTGTTTACTTAAATTAAATAAACTATTGAATATTGACTAGTCATATCATTATTTATTTTACAGGCTTTCCGGCTCCAGTTTACAAATGGTACAAAGATGGAAAAGAAGTGGGGGATTTTTCATCTGAATATCAGTCTTTCCGTCTTTTAAATCTAAAACATGACGATGGAGGAACTTATCAATGTATAGCAAAAAATGAAGTTGGATCGATACTATCTCAAAAAATTGAAATAAACATTGCATGTAAGTTAAATCTATTAAATTTAGCATAATTACGATATAATGCTATTATTTATTATACCTTAGTGGTTTTATTTCGAATGATCAATAGCTGTATGTTTATACAAGGTGATTTTTTTATCGAAGAACACTCATTATTTCTGAAAGTATTCATGTTTTTGAAAATATTTTTTTACATAGTTTCAAGTTGTTAAAAAAACAACATTTTTATTAAAAAATTATATTTTTAAATATTTTTTATCCTTATATTTTTTTAAGTTTTTTACTTTTTTGAATGACAACATATAGTTTTAATTTCATATTCCAAAGCAGAATAATTTTCTGAGTATTTTGATACATAAAATTCGAATTTAGGGCCAGTAGTTTATGAGTTATACTTATTTAAAGTTTAGACAAGCGGAGATGTAGACAAACATTTTGCGGGGTAACCCCGTACCACTCTACTCTGCGCATCTAAACTTTAAATACTTATAACTCATAAACTACTGGCCCTAAATTCGATTTTTATGTATCAAAATATTCAGAAAATTATACTGCTTTGGAATATGAAATTAAAACTATATGCTGTCATTCAAAAAAATAAAAAACTTAAAAAATATAAGGATAATAAATATGTTGTTTTTTTAACAACTTGAAATTATGTAAAAAAATATTTTCAAAAACATGAATACTTTCAGAAATAATGAGTGTTCTTCGATAAAAAAATCACCCTGTATAGTGGAAAGTGTTTCAAGTGCATATGAATATTGTTGAGAAAGTGTTACTCTTAATTCGTATTGTTTACTAAATTAAATAACTTTGGCCCTTACTCGTTGTAATAATTTATATATTATGTATTCTTTCTTCATTTTTAAATGCAATTATGTAGAAATTTTTTTTAATTCACACTAAACTTACAATGATAGTTGAAACAATACTTGTCTTGTGATTTTGTGCGAATTTATTTTGAATTTCTCTTTTGTTTGTGAGAAACAAATTAAAAATTAAAGATGACTAATTTGTTTTATATTTAATTCAGTATATACTATTTATACTTCTTAAATTTATAAATTAATAACAGCTATCGCATATTAATATTATAGGCTAATTTTTAAGTAATTTTAAAATATTCTGTTTTTAAATTAACTCTACATTCATATGTAATTTTTACGAAACTATATTATTGATTTAATATATTTTGTATGTTGTTATGTCTATATATAACATGGCATTGTTAATATTACAATACATCGCGACTTTTATTATTGCTATACCTTCTGTAGTGTGTTTGTATAAGTTTAAGTGAACAATACATATTAGTACTATTGATTTTGTTATTTATTACAAGATCAATGGTAATACGACATTAATTTTATTTCTATAACTTGTTAGAAAATTACCCTTCAACATATTTTAAAACTATGACAAAATCTTTTTTAATTTTTTCAATTAAGTACTTATTACGAACTAAAAATGTTCTGAACATCTAAATAGTAAATAAAGTACTAAAAAATAACTTATAGACCTATTAAAAGTTTTAAATATATAAGTAAAGCATAACTTACTATTCTTTTCAGAATAAATATATAATTAAAATATATCTAAAATTGTATAGTATATTATTATAATACAAGTGTTTTACTATGTACATTTAGATTTATTTTTTATTTTTATTATAATATATTGTTAGTACTTTTTTTAAGGTGGATGTGTTAAATTAATTTTAATACTTTTAGATATGGACAATTTTATGGAAGTCACCGATCCAATAGTTAGAGTTGAAAGAGGTCAAGCAGCAATTTTGGATTGCCCGCCAATTAAAAGCTACCCACCACCTATGGTACAGTGGTTAACTGATGACGGCACTCAGCTATACGACATCAAATATGCCTCAGTTGCAGAGACTCATCAATTAGTGGTATTATCAGCCTCTGACAGCGACCAAAAAGCATACAGGTCAATTGAAAATATCATAAAATTATTTTTACATTAATATCAAGAGAAATTATACTTCCTTTTTTCTATTATTGTTTTAAATTTGTATAACAGTGGAGTTATACGAGAGTAAATTAAGTTTTTATTGTTCCGTACACTTTTATAGTACAATATGCATGTTCATAATATTCACTTTAATTTCTTTAACCAAATGCGTATACTAATAACTATAGGTACCTAGCTATACCTACCATAAGTCATAACAACGAAAACTATTTTAAAACATGTTATAGGGTGAGAGCAACGAACCCATTGTTAGGAAAAGACGAATTCAGTCAGTATTTAAGAATTAATATCATAGGAGGCTCTCAGTCTGGAGAAATTGCCCCTTATTTTGTTGTTAAACCTAAAGGAAAGCACATCATCAAAGGTCATAAAACTACCGAGCTCCAGTGTATAGCCAATGCAAGGCCCTTACACGAATTAGGAACCATGTGGTTCAAAGACGACATACCGATAGAAAATACAAATGGTGTTGATTATATTTACAACGATCCATGGAACAGAACTTTATCACTTATCAATGCCAAATTGACTTATACCGGTCGGTATACTTGTCAGGTTCGATTTGTATCTGGTGGATATGCACCTATTTCTGCAGACGCTGATATTTTTGTCTTAGGTTAGTTAAACATTAGTTATCATTTAATAAATGCATTTAACGAAATTACCTTAGTAGAGTATTATAAAAACATGTTATTTGCAGAACCTCCGACATTTGTTGGTAATTTGAGGATGGAAACCCTTGGCGAATACGGGTCTACTGTCAGAATAAGTTGTGACACCATTGGGGTGCCACAGCCAAAAATAACTTGGTATCGTAACGCAGAGACAATAAGTCAAAATAATAGGTAATAATATATTCGAGTGAAAAATCTATACTATATAATGTCACGATTTTTTTTTTATAGGTACACGGTTGAAGAAGATGGTACTTTGGTTATAAAGAAATTGAACATCGAAGATTCTGGCATGTTTCAATGTGAAGCAGAAAACGAAGCCGGGTCAGATTCTATTAGTACGTGGTTGAAAGTCAAAAGTAAGTGTACCTACTAGGAAAAATTCCGTCTTCGTATTTGTATATTTTTTATTATAATTAGGTAGGTTAGTTAAAAATATTGTTTTTTTTTTTATTGAGCGAATTGTATAGAATTATAACAATATCTATAGAAATTAATTAGAATTTAATTAATATAAAGGTTACTCATACATTTATGGTACACAAATTTAATAATTTAATTTAGGTTACAATAATAGTATTTATAAACTAGTTAATATAATGGATATATTTCGATAATCCGTTCTAATTAATTAAAAAAATTGATCTCCTCAGATACACTAAACGACTACTCCTAAATGGATCGATTCGTCTCAGTTTTGTGGGAAAATGTTTTATTCGTTGACGTATTTAGACTGTAAAAATATAAAAAAATAAAATACTATAGTCATCAAAATTCTATTAATAAATCCAATAAAATTATCGTCGCCGGAGGAGCATGAAATCATGATTTGATTACCTTAGTCAAAAATAAAAGTATATCTATAATAATGGTTTTTACGTTGACTAATCTTAAAAAGTTCTAGGTATTATTGTATTGAAATAAAAAGAATTGTGTCTGTTTTAAGTGACATGAAAATAAAAATCCAAGAAAAATAATGACGAATCTGAACATTGAAATTATTGTAGATTTCTGATTTTTATAGTTGTGTACACAAGTCACTCTTTTGTATAGATTTGATATTTTGATGCATATTATTCATAATATCATTTGTTGAACAGTGTACAAAATGTAAATACTTTTATGGTTAATGTAGGACGTTCTAAACGCTGGACGAGAGCTTCTGTGTACAGAATGATGCCATGGCAACACCCGAGTGCCCGAAAAAATTTACCTCGTAAGGTTTTATTTAAAAACACGTGGTTATATGTATGATGTAGGCACGATTAAAATATTATGTTTTAGCACAGCACTTTGCACTATTATAGATACGCATATAGACATAGAGTTAAACAAACCATGTACGTTTGAAATGTAAATTTTGGGAATGGTGAAGTGTTTAGGTATACAAACCATTCCAATGCCGTATTTTATTTATTATTTTTTTTTTTTTTTTAGTGAAGCTGTATTCTATAGTTTTGTTTGCACATTTGTTACTGTGGCATAGCCAAGGTTTACTTTGGAAGAGGTGATGATTTATTATATTGGGGAGGCTTAACTATAGAATCACGTTTCTTATAAGTTTGTTATGCTTAAAACAATAGACGTAGGTATACAATTTTTGACTTGCAGCAACCTTCAAAAAAATTATAATTTTAATGTATAACTATATGTTGAACACTGAAACTATTATTTATTTTTACCAACATTTTGGGGAGGACTGTTGCTCCCTTGGCCCTTGGGTATGCCACTGCATTCAATTAACCTTGTCGTCTTTAATTTTTTTATTTTTAGACATTTTACTAGGACTGTATTTTTAATATATACACAAATGCTGTTTGTATTTCAAGTATATTATGCATTTTAAAATCAAAATTGTAGTTATCACAATAGAATAATAAAAATAAAATAATATTTTTATGTGTGAAATCACAAATAATAAATTTTGAGCAAATGTCTTGATTTTTATTGTAAACTCAATCTGCTGTGTAATATTATATTTATTATATACTTCATTTTACAGCTACTGGTCCAATTATTGAGAACGAACCACAAAATTCTACAGTTCTAGAAGGAAATGAAGTTATATTGTCTTGTAGAGTTATTGGTGCACCTAAACCAAATACCACTTGGATGTTTGGTGGTATGGTTTTATATTTTAATAACATTTTAAATTAATAAAAATATAATTGATTTTCTTCTGTTTTAGATTTATTTTTATCATTGAATGAAAGAATTCGCATTCTAGATACAGGAGATTTATTTATGTCATCCACAAAAGTTCAAGACACTGGAAAATATTCTTGCATAAGATCGAATGAAGCTGGCACTGTAGAAATGCATGCATATATTAAAGTTCTAGGTATTAAATTGTTTTTTTTTTTAAAAATCTGATATTATAACACTATTATAAAATTAGAAAACTAAAGAAACAAACATGGTTATTTTAATTTAATAACAACTGAAATTTTAATCAATAAAAATCAATCAATTTCTTCAATTATTATTATACTTATTATTATTATTATTAACTTAATTATTTTTTTTTGTAGGTAAAACTACCATTGTTGAACCTCCTATGGATACTAGAGTTTTATTAGGACAAAATTCTATTATGAAATGTAAAGTATCTAGTGATCCTTCTGTGCTTTATCAAATTGATTGGTTTCATAATAACAAGTATGTATATAATTCTTAATGTCTAGAGCCTTTTTGATTTTACTCATGCTGTATATAATTTACTAGGAGTCTTGGGGCGGGAAATTCAAGAATAAAAGTTTCTGCTGATGGTACATTAGAAATTGGAGTCGTGCGTGCTGGTGATGCTGGTGTCTATACTTGTTCAGTTTCATCTCCTGGAGGCAATGAGAAAAGACACGCACATTTAAGTATACTTGAATTGCCTTATCCTCCAAATGTTGCTCAGGCTGAACGTGTTGGACCCAGATCTGTTAATGTGTCTTGGACTGTAGGTTTTGATGGAAATAGTCCTATATTAAAATATATTGTTCAAAAACGACAAATTGGTAAGCATTGATTAATAAATAAGTTGTATGTTTATTATTTATTTTACTATAAATTAAATATTTAAAAAAAAATTTTAGAAACTCAATCATTATTGGATCCACTTGTTGATTGGGTTACTGAACTTACCAATATATCTGCAAATTCTCGTTATGTGGTCTTGGAAAATTTAAAAGCAGCTAACACTTATCAATTTAGAATCAGTGCTATGAATGCGATTGGCGAAGGAACACCTTCACAACCAAGCAATTTTGTTACACTGCCACAACAAGGTTTGATCAATTAAACAATGTAATATAACTAAATATTTTAATATTTGTTGTCTTTTAGCTCCATCTGGACCACCTTTAGGGTTTGTTGGATCAGCTAGATCAAATTCAGAAATTATTACTCAATGGCAACCTCCTTTAGAAGAGCATCATAATGGCCAAATTCTTGGATATATTATAAGATATAGGTTATATGGTTATATTAATAGTCCATGGACTGATCATAATATTACTAGTGGGGTGAGTCTTAAGTTTTATTATTTAGCTCAATTTATATTTAAAAATGTCACATAATTTTATAATACATATTAAAAAGATGTCAACTAATATTTTCCATTGGCTTAAAACTTTTTCAGGCTCAGCATTATTATTTAATTCAAGATCTTATTACATGGAAAGACTATGTGCTTCAAGTAGCTTCCTACAATAATAAAGGAGTTGGAGTTTATAGTGATAGCATAAGAATAAAGACTAAAGAAGGAGGTTAGTTTTTTTATTTTATTCTATTTATAATTCATTTTATCTATCATTTTATTAGCTATTTCTGTATTTTTTTTTTTTTTTTTGATCTGGCAATTGTTTATCTTTTTTTACAGTTCCAGAAGCAGCTCCAATCGATGTAATAGCTAGACCAATAAATAGTACTTCGGTTCAAGTTTGGTGGAAACCTCCAGATCCACAAAAAATAAATGGCATTAATCAAGGCTACAAACTTCAAGCATGGATTGGTAAGTTGTAGTTAAAAATAATTTTTGATTATTAAATTAAATTACAAGTTTTTTCCTTTTACATTGCATTTTTCTACTGTTGATAAAAAAAATATTTTATCATACTACTATTTCAATGTTTATAGGAGAACGAGTAGAACATGAAATGACAGTTGCTCCTAGTTTATTTGATCCACTTGCTCAGCAGACCACAACATTTATGAACCTTAAGAAATTTACAACCTATAATGTAACGGTGTTATGTTTCACTGATCCTGGTGATGGTCCAATCAGTAGTCCATCGTTAGTTGTTACACACGAAGATGGTAGTTATTAAATATTATCTTAAGTTAACTATGTTTCAAGTTTAAATATTTCTTAATAAAAGTATATGTCTAAGATTCAAGCATATATTTTAAATAATTTAATAAGTAAAATCTACTTCATTTTAAATAAAAATTCTATACTTATAATCCTTTCTAATGATTATTTTATTTTAAGTTTCTGTAGAATTAAATATTTAAAATTTAAAAATTATTGAGATCATTATTTATTTATTTTTATATTTATAAACTACATAGCCAAAATAATTTTAATTTTTTTTTTCTTAGTTCCCGATTTAGTTGGTAGTCTCCACTTTGAAGATGTATCAGATCGTTCTGTGAATGTTGTTTGGTCTTCACCATTGCATACTAATGGTCATTTGATTGGCTATACTGTGTCTTATTCTATACGTGATCGACCAGAAACCACACACTTAGTTAACGTCACCTCAGACATCACTAGTATTGTAATTGATCAATTACAAGCCACTACCCATTATAAATTTGAAGTATTCGCTTGGACAAAGGTTGGTTCTGGTCCTAGTAGAATAGCCACAATACAGTCTGGTATTGAACCGGTTTTGCCCAATCCACCTACTAAGTTGGCCATCACAAATATTGAGCCTTTTTCAGTGGTGCTCCAATTTACACCAGGATTTGATGGAAATTCTTCTATCACTAAATGGGTTGTAGAAGTATGTTAATTAATAATTACATTTTATCCTCCACGAAAGAGTTTTTTTTATTTTGAAATGTTTTATTTCATATTAATTAGGCACAAACTGCAAGGAATACAACTTGGTTTACTGTTCATGAAGAAAGTAGTCCTGAAGCAACTACACTGAAAGTTCTCCAATTAGTTCCTTACACGTTATACCGTTTAAGAATCACCGCATGGAATGTAGTTGGTGCATCAGAGCCTTCAGACCCCACTAAAGATTTTCAAACTATTCAAGCACCTCCAGCTCATCCCCCTTATAATGTCACTGTACGTGCAATGTCTTCTACTGAACTTCGTGTCCGTTGGATTGTAAGTATTAAAAAAAATCTTGATTATTAATTTATAAATAATTTTTAACAGTATCTTATTTATCATTTAGCCTTTGCAACAAAGTGAATGGTTTGGAAATGGGAAAGGTTATAATATAACTTATAGATTATTTAATACTAGTATTGTATATACTGTCACAATTGAAGATATTACCTCAAATTCATTCGTTTTGGACTCTTTACAAAAATTTACTCAATATGATGTTACTATGAATGCCTTTAATGATGTTGGATCATCTGGCCCTAGTCCATCAGCTTTTGAACGTACAAGAGAATCAGGTACCATTATTAAAAAAAGAAAATGGTAAATGTAAACATATAAATCAATAATTTAATTATTTTTGATTTAAAGTGCCATCAATGGGGCCCATAAATGTTGTTGCAAATGCAACATCTTCTACAACCATTGTGGTTAGTTGGGGTGATGTACCTTCTGATCATCGAAATGGAATCATTGAAGGATTTAAAGTAAATTGAAATATTTTTTACTAATTATTTTTTTTTAAAGTTATTAAAAAAAAAATTAATTTTAAACAGGTTTACTATAAGCCAGGTGGCCGTGCTGTGTATCCTGTACAAATAAAAGATATTCCAAAAAATTCAACTTTCACAACTACATTGACTGAGTTAAAAAAATTTGTTCAGTACAGCATTCAAGTTCTAGCTTATAGTCGGTTAGGGGATGGTGTGTTATCTACTCCAATTACTAGAGTTCAAACTTTTGAAGATGGTAAGTATAATTTAAATATTTTACAAAAAATTTATACATATATTTATAATTTATAAAAATTTACTTATGTATATAATTTTGTAATTCTACAGTTCCTGGTGCTCCGTCTAATGTATCTTTTCCTGATGTTACTTCAACCACGGCCAGAGTTATTTGGGATGTTCCTGCTGATCCTAATGGAGAAATTCTTGCTTATCGCATAAATTATCAATTACATAGTTCTGAGGGCTATAATTTTTCCAAAGAATTTCCTGCTTCAGACAGAACATTCAGGTAATATAAAATGTATTATTCAAGATAACAATTTAAAATATTAATTTTATTCACTATAATTTAAGTATACATATTATCTATATTATGCATATGGTAATGTTTTTACAGAGCTATTGATCTTATACCTGATCAGTACTACATGTTTTGGGTCACAGCACAAACACGGTTAGGCTGGGGTAAAAGTCAGTCTGCACTTGTTTTTTCATCAAACAACCGTGAAATACCACAAGCTCCTTCTTCGCCACAAATAAGTCGTAGTCAGATTCAAGCCACACAAATTACATTCAGTTGGACCCCAGGACGAGATGGCTATGCTCCATTAAGATATTATACAGTACAGAAGTCAGAAGAAATCGGTCCTTGGATCACTATACCTGAACGAATAGATCCGTCTATTACTTCATACACTATCCAAGATCTCTTACCTTTCACTTTATATCGATTTCGTATTCAAGCAACGAATGACATTGGTCCAAGTAGCTATAGTCATGAATCTCCTCAAGTCAGGACTTTACCTACCTGTAAGTCACTGTACAATAAAAAATATCCAGAAAATTCTTTGCTTAAAATTAACTATGAGTTTATTTTAAATTTTTTAGCTCCAAGTCGTGTAGTTGGTAAGGTTCAAGTTGTACCCATTACAACAACAAGTGTACGTGTCACCTGGGAACCTATACCTCCTCAGTATTGGAATGGTGATACCCAAACTGGAGGTTATAAAGTTTTGTATCAACCTGTTTCTGACATTCCTATGGCATTGCAAACAATACCTAGTCAATTAATTATGGGCACAACAGAAAAAACTCTTGTCATTGGAGATTTAGTTCGTGACCGAAATTATGATATCATTGTAGTGCCGTTCAATTCTCAAGGTAATGGTCCACCTTCTATGCCTATTCCTGTCTACGTTGGAGAAGCTGTCCCTACAGGTGAACCTCGTAGTGTATCCGCATTTGCCATATCATCGACCGAAGTTCGGTTGTCTTGGGAACATCCACAACAAAATCAACAAAATGGAGATTTATTGGGATACAAAGTACTTTTTTGATTAACAAATTATAATTTGTAAAATTATTTTGACTGATTATTTCTTTTCAATAGATATTTTACATTGTGACTGATTCACCAAATGAACATCGTGTGGAAGAAGAAACAGAAGTTGTTCCTGCCACGTATGTTAGTCATAGCTTGGTGTTTTTGGACAAATACACTGAGTATAAAATTCAAATACTTGCATTTAATCCAGCCGGTGATGGGCCAAGGTCTGCGCCAATTATTGTTAGAACTCATCAGGTACAATCAAAAATAATGTTGCTATTGTAAGTCACCTATTTTCTATACTATTTTTATCATAAAAGGGAGTACCAGGTCCACCAACTGATCTTCAATTTTCTGAAATAACAATGAATAGTCTTAAAGTTTCATGGACACCTCCAAAACGGAAAAATGGCCAACTTTTAGGTTACATAATTACGTATGAAACAGCTGAACAAAACGAACGTAAGTAACATACTTGAATATTGCTTGTTTTAATAGTAAACATTTAGTTTATTAATGTAAACATCATTAGGTTTTAGCAAACAAGTAAAACAAAGAGTAAATCAAACGTGGCTTCTTGTTCAGCCTCTAGAGGAAGAAGTGACTTATACTTTCTCAGTCAGAGCTCAAACTATAGATTTAGGAGTTGCAATTAAAGGAAATGTAACCACTGGACCACAACCGGGTTCACCAAAGAGTCCATTTGACCTATCATTAGTCAAAACTGTATCTAGTGTTGCACTTAAATGGACAAATGGAGCATCTGGAAAAGGACCAATACTTGGATACTACATACAGAGCAGACGCAAAGGTAATATTTAGAAACACTTCTATATAATTACTTAAATTGTTTTGCTAGTTTGATAAAATAAAAAGCTTAAGTAAAACAATATTCTTAAACTGTTTTTTGTTTTTTGATATTTTATTTACTATTCAGCCACACACGACTGGGAACATTGTAAGTTTTTTTAAAAAGTTTTTGATGTGAATGTTATTATATACTATGTTGCTTTTGTGTTTGAATTGGGGAGCAATCTCATTGTCAATACATTTTTGATTAACTCGATTTTGGTTAGCAACAAAGTAAAAAAACATTTCAAATTAAAATTAAATATTTATCATACAATACATTAAAATATTATAGGTTTAATTTTCTTTGACAGTTTTTAATTTTTAAATAATTTTGTTAAATCCTTAATTAAATGTTATTCGAAAAACTTCATATGTTAGGTATATAATTTATTGATGAAATTATTAATCATTTCAGAAGAGATGCGAGACAATTACAATTTCTTTTTGAGAATTAATAAAGTTAACTTTATCTATACCTTTTGTTTAAAAAAAAATTGCGTAACAAGTATAATAAAAAAGATTGGTGTTTTAAAATACCTAGTAAAATTATAATAGTTCTCCTCAAATCCTAACATTGCCCCCTCCCCCTAGAAAATTTTTTGCGGGCGCCTATGCATATAAATTATATTGATTGATCATAATGTTTTGTTATCATGAATATTAATAGATGCATTGATCACCATAAAAAAAAGTTGCATAATCATTAATTTTTGTTAATTAAAGCTTATGTTTTTTATATGTACTCGGAAGTATTAACAAAACTTTACAAATTAATCAATCAATAATGCATACATAATATTATATTTTTATACATCAAAATATATAAAGTTATATCATGTTAAATGCATAATATAATAATAATTATGTTCCTACAATCATACGCATTTCATATTTTCTTTCATGTAAATTCTGAGTTCATAACATAATATTATAACATTATATGTAATACCTACATGAACACTATTACTACTATTAAACAGTGTTTGATAAATGCTTATGTTTTTAACATAGATCTTAAGTATTTTATTAACCATAAATATTAAATGTGTTAAAAATGTTTTTAAGATATCTAGTTTTCACGTGTGTCTTATGCACTATGCTTAGCTAATATGTTAGATTGTTTAGTTGTTTATTTTTGGTATGTATTATTTTCAGATGACACACGTTGGACCACAGTCACAAAAAGTAACAGTGGACCGTTGGATGAATTCTCAGTGTCCTATCAGAGTTTGCTACCATCAACTTCATATTTGTTTAGAATTGTAGCTCATAATGAGTTTGGTATTAGTTATCCTGCCTATTCAGATGATGTGGTATGTATAAAAGTATTAAAAACTGTTATCTAAGATTTGTATATGCTTATTAATATGTATTATATTCCAATCATTATAAAATGTAGGTTTTAACTCCATCAAAATTGTACTTGGAGTATGGTTACTTACAAATGAAGCCATTCTATAGACAGACATGGTTTATGGTTGCTTTAGCTGCTGCATCACTAGTTATACTTATTATGGTTATTGCTATACTATGTGTTAAAAGCAAAAGTTACAAATATAAACGTAAGTAAATTTTAATTTACTAATTTTTTTATTGTATAAACCTTCTTAATTTTTGCTTAAAATGTTTAAATTATATCTAGAAGAAGCACAAAAAACCTTAGAAGAATCTATGGTTATGGATATTGATGATCGACAGCAATTGGCCATGGAACTTCACAGAACCAGAATGTCGAACAACAATTCTCTTGGACGAATGTCTATTCATAATACTTTACACCATTCACTACACAGACGGAAACCGCCAATCGGAACTTTAGGAAAATCTCCACCAAGGCCATCTCCAGCCAGTGTTCCTTATCATAGTGATGATGATAGTGTTAAAGGTTATGATGAAAATCCAGACGATAGTTCAGTTACTGAAAAACCTTCAGAAATCAGTTCAACAGACTCTCAAGTATGATATTTAATTTATATAAATGTTAATGATAAGTGTTATTAATAGTTACTATGTATTAAACTTTTAGGGATCAGAAAGTGAGAATGAAAGTGTGCGATCAGATCCGCATTCGTTTGTTAACCACTATGCCAATGTCAATGATTCTTTAAGACAGTCGTGGAAAAGGCAAAAACCTGTTAGAAACTATTCTAGTTATACAGATTCAGAACCTGAAGGAAGTGCTGTGATGAGCCTTAACGGTGGCCAAATTATAATGAATAACATGGCCAGATCACGAGCTCCACTACCAGGATTCTCATCGTTTGTTTAATTTCTTCTAGTTAGTGCCATCTTTACCAATCCGTCCTCGATTTTGTTTAATTTAAAATTAATTATGTATTATTTTGTAAATATGTGTACCATGACTAAACTTATAAACTGGTCAGTATGACTACTTTACTCTAAAATTGAAAATATTTAATTGTCTTTTACAGACTGATGAATTGTGTGTATAATTTAGCTCTATAACAAGTTGATCTCAATTTTATATTTCTCTAGAAAAGTTTTTTACTTAAACTAAAAACTCATCAATATTAAACCACATTTACGTATATAAAAATTAAAGACTGAACTAAACCTAATAAATTACATTTCAGTATTATATTTTATTTAAATTCCAATCAGTATTTGAATTATTGTTGATTTGAAATTGATCTTTTACACAATAAATATAAATGATATGCTGTTATAAACCATAATATTAAAATATTTCAAATAATATTTTATGATATGTTTCTAATTTTAAATGCCATAACATATTAATAAATTATGTCCTAATTTTGTATTCTTTAAATTAGTCTAATAGATGGTTTTAATGCCTTTTATTTTAATGAGTATCTTGACTGTATTACTTTTAAATAATTTTAAAAACACATTAAATTCCTTTCTTTTCTTTTTCAATCTGTGTGTTGATCAAGATTTTTTTATACATCTTTATTTTAATGTAAATGTGGTCCAACAAATTTAATGAATAGTTGTATTATTTTTAAAAGTTGATGAAAGTTTTAATGCAAATTTATGTGCAAATATTAAGCTTAATCGAATATCAAATATTTAAATGCTTTTACTATTTGTTTTTTTTTATGTTGACATTATTGCAAACTAATATTAAGTACCCGAACAATTATTGAATCATTAATAAATTAATTCAAATTTTAGTGTGATACAAAAACTGGGGGATCAAGCAATACATGTTTATATATATATATATATATATTACTTTAATTAATTCATTAAGTATTATAAGTAATTAAAAAAAGAAAGAAAAAAAATGTTTTAGTCAATTGTAAAAGAATTATTTTATACTTATTACTTATTAATGATAAATTTTAATTCATTTATTTCCTTTTTATTTTTAGTATAATTTCATTAACATAAAATCTTAAATAAATAATCTAAAGTCAGTATTATACTGATTTCACATGACATGTTAATAAACAAAAAGTCAATGAACAGATAAGAGCCAGTTTAATACTGAATTTACATTTAAATTTATTTAAAACTTAAGAAACGACTAATTATTTTATATTTTTTCTTGTAAAATGCTTATCTCATATTTTTTACTATTGTTTTTGTATTTATAGTACTTACAATTTATAAAATAATACTATAGAAATAGCTACATAATTCAGTCAGTTTATAAACTTAATACTTAGTAATAGATTACCATCATTATTACTATTATTATTATATTATTGATAATAACAATTGTCACTTGAAACACTAAAATTATGATTGCATTGATTGGTGATTACTTAATACTAAACAACTAATAGTATTTAAATATCTAATGTCCTTAAGATTTAATATTGCCTTTCCAAAACACTGATATCATTAATATTATCATTAATAATTATTAAAATCAAAATACTATAAGCTTCTTGAATTTCAAATTTAATTATATGATTTCATCATATTTATTCTCCTACTTATGATTTCCACCATATAATGTTAGATAAGTTGTTATAAAATCTATTAGGTGATATTTTTAACATGGATCATCAATATTTTATAATTGGCTGTAAATAATAAACAAATAGAGAAAAATGAACTTCATAGTTAAATTTATATAATCTATTCCACATTTCACTATAAGTTCGAAACTTAAATTATTTAAATACTTTTAAAAAATGTACTTAATTTTTGCGCAATAAAAGAATTGCAAATTTTGTATCTTGAAGATTTTGCATTTTGTTATTAAAATATGTCAAATCTTTGCAATATAAAGTATATTAAATTTATAATAAAAAGTTGTTTATAAATTCAATAATCCATAAAAAAGCTTAAAAATAAGCAAACCAGTTGCAACAATAATAGGTCATAGCAAATGCTTCATATTTGTTTTTCTTGACTGCACGATAATGACAAGTAATTTATCAATTTTCACTGTATCTTGTAAAAGTATGAAATCATGTTTCTTATTTTTATAAAATTTACAGTATTTTAAGAAAATATTTCAACTATGTAAATTTTATACTTACTGAAACTTATTGTAATAAAACATTTTTATTGTTTGATGTATTTGTTAGAGAATGGTTTAAGTTAGTATGCTTGAAACTCAACAGATTTCTAATTTGTGATTTTGATTTAAAACTACTCTTTTGGTAGAATAATTTTGGAATCTGTCGAGTTTTGACCATGTAACTTACTAATTGTGAAAACACTGTTTACCCTAATTTAGAAAAAACTAAAAGTGTTCTTACTACTTGGTATTTGTTTATATAAATTTTTTTTAGTTTGAATTCACTGTTATTGTTTTAAAATAGATTTTTTGTGTTTAATTTTTTTCATAAAGATAGAAAATTTCTCATTTTATCAAATATTAGTGTATTTTTTATTGTAATTATTTTAAAAAATGTTCACTGCTTACTATTTAGACATTACTCAACTATTGTCCTATTTCTTTTTTTTTTTTTGTGATTTATGTAGTATAGTTATTTTTAATATTAGTTGAGTCTCATATGTGTGTATTTGCTTACAACTAATAGATTAGATATATTTAAAACATAAAATAATATGTTTAAATTTTAATGTTTCTAACATAAATAAATTAATGGTCAACTGTTAATTTATTATCATGTAAAATGTGTTCATTATGTTTTTCATTTATTTGACAAGTGAAAATAATTTATACTTGTTAGTAGGTACGAAAAATCTATTTTTTACAATATTGTTTTTACATTTTTATATACATGTATTTTTTTTTTTTTTTTACTTTAACATTAGTTTTTGTACAATAATGTTGTTTATAATTTTCTATACTAGTTTTATTTTTACTATTATGATTAAAAATGTATATTCCCATTTTTTGAATATATTAATCTATAAATTAAATATATTTTCATTGAAAATTTAAAAAAATGTGTTAATTTATCAACAGATTTGATTTTTTTATTTAATGATTTTTAGGAATTTCCTTTATCACCTCTAAGACAGTGAAGTACTTATATTAATTATTTATTTTTTGTATATGATTAAAAGGTTTTTAGTATAAACATCAAAATAAATAAATACGAGACAGGCTAGTAAGTTAACAAGTCAATTAATATTCTTAATTCATAATAATAACATAAAAATTACTTGATTTTATTTTTTAATTGAATATAGAATATTTACAATTTTTACCAAAGCACATTTTATATAAGTATTTAAACAAAAATAAAATTTAGTTTTTTGAAAAATTTGTTTTGAAGGATTTAGATTTTGATAATTTTAATTGAAGAAGCTGCTGCCCTATTGGGCAAACATATGTGATTAGTGGTTGAATTATTTGAATTATTGATATGTATAGAAAGATGAATGTTTTATTTGGACTTTGAAGAGAAACTCATAGTTAACTAAATATAAAGTACCTATATTCATTCATCTATATCCTTGGACGAGTTTTTTAATTAAATGAATTTTTCATTTAAGAATAAACCAAGGTACTTGACGGAGTCATCTTTATTATTTCATTTAATTGCTTAGTTATCTATGAGAATGAGCCAAGGATTATCATTTTAGAGCATATTGTTGAGGGCACGATTTAAGATAATATCATCTTAAATCGTGGTTAAGAGTTAACCACTAATGTTAGGAGACTTGGGTTTTAATAGGTTACTTTTACTCTATCATATTAGGGTGATACTATCATTTTCTATAGAATCCAAATTTAGTTGTAATGATAGATTATTTTGACCCTAATTAAAATCTAGAATAGTGCAATTTAATACTTGAACAATCAACATTTAACATTAATAAATAATAATACATGTTGTTAGATAGCATTTTTTTTTTATTTAAATAATAGTTTGTAAAAACAAAATCTACTCACTGCATAGTAAGAAAAAATTTAATATAAATATGCAAGTATAAAATTAATTAAATGATTAGTAACTTAAGTACCGACCATAGAATAAATGCTAACTAGTTTAGTTGAGTTACTATTTAAAAAATATAGCTCATCAATGCCCATAATTAGATATCAAACAAACTTATTTCCAATAAATAATAATTTTTAAAATCATGATTGTAACTTAAGCTTTATAATTTTACAAATGATATTTCAACATTCATCAAAAATATTAAAAGACAATAGGTGAGAAGTTACTACTAATTTAGTTACTACTGTTTTTAGTATTAGTCGTTTAACTTAATATTTAAGAAAATTAATATTGTACTATATAGATTAATATACTTTACTCTCTCTCTCTCTCTATGGTTTCAATCCGTAGATTGGTTTGCAGCCATCTTCCAGTCTTCTCTCCTGTCTGCCTTCCTTTTCATTTCCACATACGAGTTACATCCTTGGTCCTTTATTATCTGTTGAATGAATTCCAATCTTGGTCTACCCCTACGGTTATTTCCCTCTATTGTTCCTTCTATTATCGATTTCAACAATCCTTCGTGTCTTATGATATGGCCTATCCATTCATTTCGCCTTCTGACTATGTTATTCCATAGTGACTTTCCATCTGATAGTCTTTCCAGTACTTCTACATTGGTTACTCTATCCACCCAGCTTATCCTTAGCATCCTTCTATAGCACCACATTTCAAACGCCTCAAGTCTTCTTTTTTCCTCCGCTGTTATTGTCCAGGTTTCACACCCGTACAGGGCAATGCTCCATACATACGTCTTTAACATATTCTTTCTTATTTTCAGACTCATGTTTCTTGATGTAAATATATTTTTCTTTTTGTTAAAGGCTATTTTGGCTTGACAGATACGTTTTATAATTTCAATTCTGTTTCTTCCATCCTTGCTGATTGTGCTTCCCAGGTATGTAAACTCATCTACTTGTTCTATTGTTTGATTTCGTATTTTTATCTGTATTTTTGTATTATTTTCCCTTTCACATACCAGTACTTTTGTCTTCTTCATATTTATTCTCAATTCCAGTTCTTTTCCAAATGTTTTATCCATAGCATTAATTAGTTGAGCCAGATCTTTCTTGCTGTCCGCAATTAAAGCTATGTCATCAGCAAAACGTAGCATACTTATTTTTTGTCCGTTAATCGTAATCCCTTTATATCTATATCTTATATCTATTATACTTTACTCTAGAATTATTAATATATTTTTAGTTAAAATTTCTCTTATTATTTCAATATCTCACAAAGATCATCATTCCTAATACTGGGTAAAGAACACTTTTTAAAGAATGATCTTTGATTTTTTTTTATTTCTGAGACTTCAAATTAATAATAATAATAAATTGTTTACATAACATGTTCATATGTAGAGCTTTTAAAAAGTGATCACTGATTCTAAAGTATTCATTAGCATTTCATAAATTTAGGGATGAAAAGATATTAAGTAGATTGCAAGATAGTTTATTAGGATATGATAATGAAAACCATTTTGAAAAGTACGAGATTTTGACCACAGTAATTTCAGCAAGTCATGATTAAAGATATAATATCATAGTATATATTTCATCTGGGTACTTTAGTATTTTTAAAAGTAATTTATTACTTATAATAAATAGGTATGATTCATAATATGTTCAAGCTCAATAACAATAAGTATTGATGCATTCTGATTTAAATAAAGATTAATTTATATCAACAAAAATGTAAGTACATAAATATTTTATTTTTATAAATAATTTCTTATACAATTATAACTTTTGTAAAGTGTGATAACCATTTTTCTATCATTGGTGGGTGTTTACTTTTTTTGTACAACAAAGACCATACAACAATATTTGTAATGTCTAATGTTGTATTCGAATCTATGATCAGGTTGTATAGTTCAGGACTTCGATCATTTGCCGAATACTCAATTTCATTTATTAAATCTAAAGTTTGGTTGGATTTTATTTGATCAGCAGCAGACAGTGGTAGAATGGGCAGATATTGATTGAACATCCGTAACAATGATACTTCACCGATAGACGAATTTGTGGGAGATCTAACCACTTTAGGGCTAGGCTTAACTAAAGAAAAAAATTATAAAAATATATAAATGTTGAGCTAATTTAATTGTTGACTTACTGTGTTGCCATATTACAAAGACTTTGATAATGCTCTTTGAATTTTTACAAGTCACATTCTTGAACGCTTTAATGGTTCCTAATGCCTTCAAATCTTTTGATACAGATGAATGGACATGATAAGTAATATCCCATGCAACTGTTGGCCACAAGATTGGTAAAGCCAATAGAGAATAAGGTGGATCTTCTGGATCAGCAAATACTACAGTATCATTCTATGAAAATGTACAATTACAAACGTATAGTACAATACTTAAATTTAAACCATAACATTATTATAACAATTAAAATATTACTTTTATCAGATATTCAATGTCATTATTGATTACAGACTTTGAATTGCTTTCATGTTTTTTATGTACATTACACTCAGTTGATTGTTGTTTTTCTGGAAGGGGTGAACTTTCTTTTAAATCAGGGAATTTAACATCTAATTTATTTAATCTAAGTTCAAGTTGTTCTAATGTTTTAATAATTTCATTCTGTTTCTCTAAGAGTACTTGAATTTCTTGGTCAGATAATTGAATTTCATCTAAATTGTCCTGCAACTAAATAAAAAAAAAATAATTAAAACAAAATGACGACAATTATCAATCTAACATCAAAATAGATTACTGTGATGAAAATTGAATTGTAAACGTTATAAAATAAGCAAAATTTATAACTAGATAGGTACTGTGTGCAACATTGTTGATAAGAATTGGTTTTTCACTACAGGACGTTTATTATTTCAAACGTGTTTTTTTTTCATTTGAAGAATCCTTTAATTCCACCATTAGGCTTCCGTTTGTCCTTAAAAAAAAATTTAAGTTTTCAAAATCTACAAAAAGATGCGAATTAGTCGAAAAACCCATTGCCGAACAATCGCTAAAGCAAATAATCGAAATAAAATGAGAATTATAGAATGGCAGTTATTACAATTTGAAATACGTAAGTAAACATTGCCATGAATGGTAAATTCTAAATGACGATCAACCAAAAGAGTGACGCCGGTCGCCGACTCATTAATCATTATCATGCACATGCGTTTAGGCAGTCAAGCAAAGTTTTTTTTTTATTCTGTGGATCAAGTAATGTTGGTGGTATCTTTTAAGTATGATAAGGAATAATTTTGTTATAGAACAATTTTATTAATCTACGATCACCATTAACTGTTAATTTAACATTGTAATAACTGGAATCTGTTATTCGATTTGTTGCGCGACACAGTCATGGCGTGGTTTTCGATTCTCGCGAGCATTTTCATTCCGAAACTGTGTGATTATCGACAAAATGGTAAGTTAGCGATTTTTTTTATACATGAACCAGTCGTCGACTACGTAGGGATTGGATCGTTTCGATTCAAGTTTCGAAAGATGAACGAGTACTTAATTGATTATCAAAACAAATAAATGGAATGCGGTAACAACATTTACCTTGTCAGACTTTTCGCTCTTCGGCACCTCGGCGAACGACATCTGTTGTAAGTCTTTGAGCTTGTACATGCGGGATGTATTCTCAATCAACAGAGGAACACGGACTACCGGTTTTAGCTTGTACATGATCGTAAAAATCAAAGGACGGACTGAAAATATTTAGACAGATAACGAGCCAAAACAGACGTCGAACAGCAAAATAACTATAGAAATCGAATCTGGCGAATCCCGGTCTCGTTGTAAATTATAATTCGGTCAATTCGGAATTCCGTATTTCCGTCCTTAAACGGGTTGCAAGCTAGCAGCAGCAGCAGCTGATGGCTGACACAGTGTATTATCTGCTAACCGTCGTCGGTGATAAGGGGAGACAGTGTGACCAACCGACAACGGCCAACCGTTCAAAAGTAACTGTGTGGTCGGACGTTTTGGTGGCCCCAGGTGACGGAATTTTCCGAAGACGGGACTGTTACTCCGGTAAATTGGTGGCCACGTTTTGCGGCCGGACAATCGGGACGGTGGCCGCGCGATGACCATCATCTTTGTAATGAAAAGCGCGGGGCGGCGGCCGGCCAATGGGAGCGGGTGACGGCAGCAGGCTGCAGCTGCCGCGGCGGCAAGAGTTCATGGCAAAATGTGTTGTTTGGAGGAGTTCGCGGGACGCGTCGTATTTCACCCGCACCGCCGAGTCCGTCTCGCTTAGCAACAACCGTCACCAGGCAACTAGAGCGAGCGAGACAACATCAACAAAGTAGTGTACAACACAACAGTCAAACAACGTTACTATTGCCATACGACTATTACTATTATTGTTATTTAATATTCCGTATCCGTTTTTTTTTTTTTATTTTGTTTCGTTTTTTCTTCCCGTCGTGTCGTTTTGTTTACGAACGGTTGCTTGTCAGCGCGTGCCCGCCAGGCGACTGCCGACCACGACGACTACTTGCAAGCGAACCGAACCGCCGCGGCCGACCACACGACTGCAGTTGTGTGATAATAGTGTTTTTGTTACGACGGTACGTAATACGGTAATTTGCGATGTGAACGAGTGCGTCGAGTTCTGAGGCCCACGAAGGTCACATGACCGCGTCTCGGCACCCGCCGTTGGCCCGTTAACGTCCGTTTTTTTTTTTCGCGCGCTCACCGACGTCGCACACGCACTGCAGGCCTACCCGCGACTACGACACAGCTGTGCGTGTGCGCGCGATTTTTGTGTCCACGGATCGCGGGCATAACAATATCACAACTCCAGCCACCTATCATTACCATCGCCGTTGCCTGTTGGTATTCGGTGATCTGGATTATCTACCCCCCAGGACAATCGTGGTGATCATCACTGTGCGATTTGTCCTCTGGGTGGCGGGTGCTGTGTGTCCCGGTGGACAACCCCGGACCATATTATTTTGTTTATTCCGTTCTTAGGTTATCGTCCGAATAACGGTCGCCAGTAGTGGTTGTTGTTGTATTGATAACGACGCGAACCATGTCTGGCAGACCAAAGCGCAGGGGCCGTCCTCCGAAAACCCCCGGTTCGGACAAGCCCAAGTTTCAAATGCACTTGCTGAAAAAACCCAAGTACCTGCAGAACCTCGAAACCGTGAACGTTGTCCAATCTCCAGCACCTGCACGGTCTGCAGCTTCAAGACGCAGTGCCCCAGCGTCTGTCGGTAGTCGTACTGCAGCTGTTGTCGAAACGCCATCGCGCAACACTCGGCGATCTAATCAGAAGCCCAAAACTCCCAAAACGCCAGCCGTACCAAAACCTAGGGCACTACGTCCATCAACTAGTAAGAAGAAGACTAAGAAAAAGACTACTGTTGACAAAAGTCATGATTACCATTACGGTTCTGACTTTGATGAGTCTGAAAAGAGTGAAGAGCCTTCTGAAAGTGAACAGTCTGACACTAATGTTGAAGACGCTGTAGATGATGTTAGTGATAGTGATTTCTCCGTGTCTGGCTTTTCCGTTGCCAGCCGTGCACGTAAGAGCAACATTTCTTACATCAGAAACCCTAGTCCTGAGCCGTTATGGCTTAGGGGTGAAGAAATACCTAAATTGGAGTTACCCAAATCCTCAGAAGATCTCCTAGTGCCTACCGAACATGTCATGCAAGCATTGAGTGTGTACGAAGTGTTGAGACGGTTCAAAAGCCAGGTATATTACTTTTAAAAAATAGGTAGTTTTTTCTCCATCAGTCCAAGTTATTTTTCAAATATATTTTTTTTTAGGTGCGATTGTCACCATTTCGTTTTGAAGATTTTTGTGCAGCTCTTGTTTATGAAGAGCAAAGCTACCTGTTGGCAGAGATTCATATAATGCTGCTAAAAGCAATATTGCGAGAAGAAGATTTACAGCAGACTCATTATGGTGCTGTTGATCAAAAAGACAGTATCAATAGCATATTGTATTTTATGGATACTATTACATGGCCTGAAGTATTAAGAGAATATATTGAGTCTGATAAATCATTTGATCCACAAGTTCTAAAAGTATTTAATAATGGAGATGAATATCCATTTACAAATATCAAAAATAGATTATCTGTACTGCAGTTTTTAACTGATCAATTTTTGACTTCTACTTCTATTCGAGAAGATTTTATCCATGAAGGTACATAAATATTAATATAAAATTATTTATTATTATTTTATTTATAAAATATATAAATAAATTGTCAAAAGTCTTAAAATATTAATCAAACATCCATTTTATAGGCCACAGTTTTCAATATGACGATCATTGCCGAGTGTGCCATAAAGTAGGGGATCTTTTATGTTGTGAGACCTGCCCAGCTGTATTTCATTTAGAATGTGCTGAGCCTCCTTTACATGATGTTCCTACAGAAGATTGGCAATGTAATTTGTGTAAAGAGCACAAAGTCATTGGAGTATCTGATTGCATACCTGATGATGAGAAATCTGGTCTATCATCCCGTCAGGACCATTTAGCTTATGACCGACATGGTCGTAAATATTGGTTCCTAGTTAGACGAATTTTCATGTAAGTGTATTTATAATAATAATATTATATCTACTAACATAATATGTTTTGTGGCATAGTGAAAATGAAGAAACTGGAGAATGTTGGTATTATACAACAGAAGAGCAGCTGGGCTTATTAATAGACTCTTTGGATCGTGAAATGGAATCTGTTCTTTTCAACGAAATAGAAAAAGTCAAAGAAGAAATTAATCGACAAATGAAAATAACTATGGATTTAACTTTGCAGTATCGACCATCAAACAGAAAAACATATTTGGATATAGAAAACAGTAAGTAATTAGAACCTTATTAATAATTATAAATTATTTAAATCAAGGAAATATTAAAAAAATTCAAAAGCTTAGTTTTAAATTTAAATACTTTTGAAAATCTGTATCAATATTATAATTCAGTATATTATTATATAATAGTTAATATTAATATATAGTGACAGAGTAAGTAATAAAAAGAATATACCTAATATCACCAAAAGTGTATGTGGGGGAGGCAATTGCTTATCCTGCAAGATTTTGTCAAAGTATTTAATATTTTTTAAAATATCTTCTCAATGTGAATCATGCAAATAAAATACCAAAATAATATTGCTATACTCTATTCCACCTAAGAGTGAACCGCTTTCGCGCATGCAGACTGAGACTGAACCGCCGATAAGTGTCTGACCCCCCCCCATGTGACGACTAGCGATGACTGTCGGTCAATAACAGAAAGTATAGCCATCACATGGGGGGTCAGACACTTATCGGCAGCACAGTCTCAGTCTGAATGCGCGAAAGCAGTTCACTCTTAGGTGGAATTCTACTCTTATGTAATTCTATATTTTCTAATCATAAAGACAACTTTGGCAATAGTTACTACTTCGTGAAAATAATGGCTTCGCAGCTGCAGTACCATATATATTATCTCAAACCTGATAATGCGTTTTAAATATTAAAAAATGGTTGCATTGAAAACTGTTGTGATATTTTTATGTTTTAACCTATAACCACATAAATCAATACAAGTATAGTGAAACCTGTATAATATAATGGACAGTCACGGGACCAAAATAATTGTCTGTTTTTAGACAAGTTTCAGTGTTTTATAAGTCATTATTATTATATTTTACTTATACATTATAAATTTAATTTTAATATTTATCAGCATGTTTACAAATAGACAAGCCGCTAGACTTTTTACAACGAATAATGTTCACCTTTTATTTTCATTTGAAAGATTTTAGCAGTACAGTAAATGCCATTGCTAAAAAAAAATATGTAATATTTGACTACAACTGATAGAAACTGAATAAAAACATTAGAATTACTTATGGTTTTCTTTTAAACGTATTATTACAATTTATTTTTGATTTATTTCTATTTAAATGTATCTCAACTTCATAAATTCAATAGATACTCACAATTAACGTTATCGAAATCGAGGCTAATGCAATCAGTTGTAATCTGTATGACTTAATTGCGCTCTATATTGAAGCTGTTTTGCAGTTTGTATACACATAATTTGATATTACATTGAAATTTGAACTAGGATTTTAGTCTGTTATAAAATCACTGGGGTAAAATATTAGTGTTCGTAATACAAAGAGTCTGTTATAGACAGGTCGAAATACATTGGAATGCATATCATTTTGCCGAGACTTGGTAATTTTGTCCGTTAGGTCAGGTTTCACTGTACATTTATTATACTTAATTTGCTATATTATAATCATATACACAATTTTTTGTAAAAATTAATATTTTCAAAGATTGTTGTTTCACCTTAAGGCCATAATTGAAAAAAAAAATCAAGAGAGTGCCCTAAACCCTAAACTAGCCCTATTAATAGCACCTGCACAGACTTGTGAATGTAACTGTTATATTTGTATTTCATATTGTTTATGAGGTAACATAATTATTTAATTAAGTAATCGTTCATTTTAATTTTATGTATCTCTTAATTTGTTTTTGAATTGATGAGTATTAAAATAAAAATTTCATAATAAAAACCCTGTAATAGCTTTAATATGTTAATTACTGCATTTTATTAGAAAAGATTTTAATTGTGTAACAAATATTTACTTAAAGCTTATTTTTCTCATTATTCATAAAATAGACATTTTAAGTATAAGTATGTATAGCAGAAATCAATTACATTGAGTTCAGAAGGTCAAATACTTTTTCTTGTTATACCCAAAAGCTTATTACTTACTTTAAGTAAATTCGTTTTAATGTATAACCATATGAACTCACCAGTACCTATTTTGCTTGTTTTAATCAATGCTTTTTGTAGTGATTTCTGCTATAATATGTATATTACATTTCCGCTAAAAATATTTGTTCTTTAATTTAATTTTAAATATTAAACCTTTTATACAGTATTTTAATAATCACATAAAAAATCAGTAAACATTAAGAAATTAACAGTGCGGATAGTTTTTATATCTAAACAAAATTTATTCCTAGGTAAGGAAATATCTTTTAGTTTCTTATTTTCCTTGCCTTCAATTTATATTTGTATAAACAAATAAAAACATTTAAAATATGAATATTTTGTTATTCATGTCTAAGTTTAAAATTAATATTATAAAAATACCTCAATTAAGTTTAAAAAAATATTTCTTAAATTTTTTAACTAAATGAAAATCTCAGTTAAAAGCCGCCAAAGTCTCATAATTTTGTCCTAGTGAAAGGTCTAACACCAATTAGACTAGAAACTGGCTAGAATCTTAATCATTCGTTGTCATCAATATTCTTTTTTTCATCATTATTAAATTAAATATTAAAAAATTACTTAAATAAAAAACAGAACTGATTAATGATGATTTACATTAACATGTTATAGGTTATATAATAGGAATGAGAGAAGAGATGCAAAAGAAAAAAGAAACCGAATTGGCAAAAAATGAAAGTAACAACACTGACGACAATACTGACAATGTAAAAGATGATAATGAATCTAAAAAAGATGGTAAACAAGAAAATTCAGATGATGTATCTGTAGACAAAAATGGTATGTACTACTATTTTTCACATATTGGTTTATTCAGTTTATTCATATAAGATACATGTTTAGAAAATGAAGATGGTAGTGGTGACTTAAAAAATGATGACAATTCAATGGATGTTGATGATGGTGAACATAATCATAGTTTAAGTAAGTAGAAATGAGTTTTTAAAATTCAACTTAAATAATTTAATTTATAAATATTAATTTTTTTTCTTTAGGGAGCACTCGTAACAGATCCTTACGTTTAAAACCTGCACAAGTTTCACAACGCCAAACTCCAGAACCAAAAAAAATACCTGTGGTTGAAAAAGTTTCTCCTGTCCATTCATATTTAGACAACTTGGGTACTAGGGTCACTCGATTCAAAGCTCAACATATAGCAGCTGGTACCTATTTATACAAACTTGGTATGGATAATAGCTTTAAGACGTATGTAAATCAATACAGTACAAACCCAACTGCGTTAAATAAAATTCAAAAAAATGAAGAACGTGATAAAAAGCGATATATGTCCCATAAGTTTTCACTTATGGGACCTGGTGAATTCAAGTGGTGTGGACAAATATTTGGTATGTAATTGTATTTAATCGACAAAAAATATATGCTTATTTCTATTTAATTTTTTCCTTGTTTATGTTTAGGTGCTCGGTCAACACTAATAAGTACTGTCAAACAAACTATTATTTCATTAGACAACTTGTTACCATCATCGTTGATGCATATCAATTGGCCAGTGTTACGTAAACCTTGGCTAAATCAAGTTAACTCTTGTTCTACTCCCAAAGATTTTGCAAGAGTTATGGTTGTTTTGATGTCTTGCATTAAACCAGTTGTTTATGCACCAGTTTGGCACGAACAACTCGGTAAAAATTATACTTTTATGTAAAGATGGTTTTTATGGCTTTAAACTCATTAATTTTATGTGACTTTCAGGGCATGTTAAAATTTATCGTATCACACATGCAGAACGCGAAGAAAAGAAAAAAACAGATAAAAAAGATAAAAAAGATAAAGATGCAGAAGAAGATGAGCGTAATAGGTTGACCATACATTTTGTCAAGTACACCCTAGGTTTGAAACATCAAGTGAGTTATAATGTGATTTATTCAATTTTGGAAGTTTTGCTAAGTACTTTGTGTGTTAGGTTCACAAACAAAAAGGAGAAGAATATAGAATTCATGGTCAATGGGGATGGCAGTGGCTATCAAAAACAAGAGATTATAAATTAGCTGATTCTTCAAAACAGGGCTTAGCAGCTGGACCTGCCAAGAGAATTTTTCAAGGCAAAGGTAAGTAATTAAAATGAGTGAATGAATTAAAAATATTTATATTACTGTGAATTTAGAATTAAAAACATATTACAGATTCTACGTTAGGTTGAGAGTTTGAAACCTTAAATCAATAGATCAATTTGGTTAATTTATAATTAAAATGTTGTTTTATTTTTGATTAGATGATAAAGGAGTTCGAACATTTTCTATCGCTGAAACACTTTACGACTCTATAATATTAAAAGAGTGTACATTTGACTCAGAAGTGTCAAGTGAAATTCTTGATGACCAAAGTGTCATACATTTAGATAGTGTTTCAGGTAAACAACTTTTTTTTTACATCAGTGTAGACATAATTTAATAATTACATTTCTTATTACAGATATTGATTTTATAAATATGAAAATCCTTTCACCCATTGATAAACTAGATGAAAACATCAATATTAGCAGTACATTATGTTCTACTAGTCGTATAATGTATCCTAAACTTGCCAAAAAATGTAAAACAGATATGTTGTTGCCAAGAAGGATGCAATTAAAATTAGCTGAAGAAAGATCAATATTAGCAAAAAATACCAACACTCCAAAATCAGTTCCAGAAGTAAATATTTTTACAATTTTTTATGATTTAAATTTTAAAATAAAAAATTGTGGGACTAATCAAGTTATTTTTAATTTTATTAATTATTTTTTCACACATTTAAAAACACTTCATTATATAAATAATTATGTAAATCTTTAAATGAACATACTTTTTGGTATTCCCAATTTATTAATTACTAATTAGTTCTAGTACATCATCATTTTATCTTTAAGAGAGTTTATTTTAACAAATAACATTCCAGTTCAAAATTTTTATTATGCTTTTTATCAATAACTGAGAAATATATTTTAATTAGACTTAACAATATTTATATATATATCAACGCCTCAAGGGCATAGTGCAGTACAGGTTATTTATATTTCAGTATTTATTTATATATATTTATATTTAATCTTACCAAGTATTTAATACTATTATTTTTATTATTTTAACTATTTATTTCTAGGCTGTTAATACTAAGCCTTCAAGTGCTTCTTCCCAACTGCCAGCTGAAATCATTACCAAAATGAAAGAAAAGTCATTTATGTTGAGCAATTTACAAAAACGTGTGATTCAACTCAAACAGCATTATTTATCATTTAATACCATGTCTGAACATATGATATGTTATAATAGTAGCTGCCGAGCAGCTAACAAATCTAGTGTGACTTCCTCATGTTATAGTCCACTTTGCATTAGACATGTGAGTGTACGAAACGAACTTCTATCATTACTACGAAAAATGAATATATTAAAATCAGAACTAACCGGTGAGTATTTAATATATATTGTAAATAAATATTTACTTACTTAACATATTTAAATTTACAGAATTAAAATCATCAATGCCTAATGACCAGGGTGTATCAAATTTGAAAACCGAAAAGACTGATAATACTCCGGATAAACCAGTTCAAAATAAAACTGAAGTTACAAAAGAAGAAAATATAGTTAAAAATGAACAGGTAACTCAAGAAAAAGATGAAGTTAAAACCGAGAATATTACTAAGCAAAAAAATATAAAAACAGAAAGTGAAGATGAACAAAATATGAAAGTTGATGTCACCAGTAGTCCTACTGGGTATGTTAACATAAAAATATAATATTTATAACCATTTAGTAATAAGATTGTTTTTAGTCTAAGTGTTTTGAAGCCAGCAAGAAAAAGAGGTGGTGCTAAGCGAGAAGGTGTTTTAGTAGATTGTATAGATGACGGTCGTATTTATTCCACTGAAGACACACGAAAAAAGGTTAATATGATCAAGATTAAATCGTTCATTAAAAAATATTTCTTAGTTTAATTAATAAACTAGTTATTACTATTTTTTTTATTTTAGATTTATTTGAAAAAGCTTTTAAGTAATAATGTTCCTGTTAAAAAGAAAGCAGAGAAAATTAAATACCCTCCTACTTCACGATTTTATACACGGAGTAAACGTTGCAGTTTATTAATATTGCCAAAACACGAGCTTCGAAAATTAGCTAGACACGGTGGACATGATATTGTTAATGGTTTCAATCCAAATAGCAAGGTATATCAAGATAATAAACTAATTTTTTTTTTAATAATTATTTTTTAGTCAACTATTTTCTCTTTTAGACTAATAACGCTGTATGGCCATATCCTTGCCCAAGACCATATTTTAAGACATGCTGGCTTTATAGAACAATAATGTTTAACACCATATCAGCTGCTGCTTTACAATTAAGAATCTTATGGTCGTGCTTAAAATGGGATGAATTAACTGCTAAGACTGCTCATTTGGCTAGCAAACGAGAGGTAACAACCGAAACTGAATTAGTTACTACAGAAACTTTAGAGTGCCGTACTTCGGGCCAATTCAATGAACACACAGAATATTTAATACGCAAAGTTGTAATACCATTAGATATACCAAAACAAGTCAGGGGTAAGTGAAACTATCATTCAAATTATGTAAATTGAATACATTTTTAAAACATCTATTTTTTTTAAACTTCAGAAGTTACACCCATACGAAGTGGTTTAAGAAAACGTAAAAGGGAAGAAGCACCAAGAAACACCGCACCACAGGTATCTGAAGTGTGGGTAGATGAAAGTAAATTAGAGTTGGTAGAAATCAAGCAGTTCCATGAAAGGTATATTTTATTATTATTCATTTAATTTTTACCAAGTAATTAATTTTATTTTTTACAGAGTGGAACGTGAAATGCAGATGCAACAAGCCATGAAAACACGTGCGTCTACAGCCTTTGCTAATAAATTGTTGCATAATGATTCTTCTCATAATCGAAATATAAACGATAAACTCCGCATACAAAACTCAGATACAACAGAAAACATTAAAGAGCAACTAGAACAGTCTCTTAGAGCCCAAAGAATAGCTTATAAAAGATCGTCAGTAAACAATGATAATAACTCTTCAAATAAGAAATTGTGCATGGACGTATCCAACTCACAGAGTCCGGTGACTAGCAGTTCAACACGTTTGAAACTTGTACCTGGTAAGACTATTTAAAGTTATGCTGGAAAAATTCTTTTAGAGCCATGAAATTTAATTTTATTAGTTATAAAAACGGTATTATACGATTACATATTAACATTTTTATGAATACCGATTTTGTTTTATTACCATAAATACTATACTTAACAATTTATATTATAGAACATTTACTGTTTTCATACTGATTGTTAGCATATTAGTCTTACACAACTTATCCGTTATAAATTGATGAAAGTAGATGCAAATTTTCATTATTTGTACAGGTGAAGGTGGAAGATTGAGGCTGATGCCTAATAATAAACCTTTAGCTCAAAGTCCTTCTTTACTTCAATCTTCCCCGCGAGTTGCCAATAAACCAGCTACTAATACCACTCCATCTACTCGTCGTATATACATGACTAAATGTATGTACTAATTATTATATGTTTTATATTTGGTTTCTAAATTAATATATGAGTACCTACACAATTTTAATTTTATATAATTCTGCCTTGATAATATAGGTCCTGATGGTAAAACCAGACTTGTGACTACACCAAAAACAATAATCACTGACACTAATGTGATGAATCAAAACTCAATGAAGATACAAACGACTAACTCACAAATAGTTACTAGTAAGTTTTGAGTAAACATTCATTCAAATTTGATAGGTAATAATTATTTATTTATTTTTATTTTTTATTATTAGCTAATAATGTCACCCAACAAAAATTGCAATGTATTAAGGGCGAAGACGGAAAATTACAATTCAAAGGTCTTTTGCCAGGTAAAATTAATATTCATTACCTAATCAGAATTATTCATTTATATATTATACTTTATTATTTGACAAATAAAGGACAACAACTTATTCAACTACCAGATGGCAAATTACATGTGACCAGCTATATAAATCCTAGCCCATCTCGTACTGTGCAAATAGCTAAGAATACAATATTGGCAAATAATAATAATTTTCAAAAATCTGGCACTCAAGTAAGGTTTTAATGTGTGATATATGTGTGTTTGCATGTTTATTTTATTGTTTATGTAAAGTTATTAAGTGTTTAATATTATCACTTTATTATGTATATTCACAGACAATTATTTTGAACCGAGGATCACAGCCTATTCAACAAGTTTTAAAACCTCAAACTTCTCAAGTAATACTAATATAATAAATTAATGAAATGCATTATTTATGTGTATATATTTATTTACTTAAATTATTATTGAAATATATTTGTTTTCATTGATGATTATATATTTATATAAATTGTATGTGATGAAAAGTTATGATTTGTATGTTTTACAGATGGTAGTTTCTGGTGGACAGTTAGTAAATGTTTCACAAGGTCAACAAATGATTGTGCAGCATATTAATCCAAATAAAGCCACTATAGCCACTATTAATGGACAACAAGTATTAATACGGCCTAATACTAGTAAGTTTAAAATTTAATAGAATCCTACGCTTATGGGTGTAGTCTGTCTTAAAAATATACAACATAACAAATTTTTTTATTTCAATTTTGTGTTATTAGTTTTATTATTAAAGTAATCTATAGGTTTATAACCTATTATCATACTTAATAGTAAAAATAATATCTGAATTTTTTTTTGCATTTTAATTTTACAACTATTATGAGTATTATTTAAAAAATAATATGAGTATTTATAATAAATAAGTATTAATATTAATAATTTTTTTTTAAATTTTTAATATTTATCATTATCATGCATGCTTACATATTAAAATAGCAAAATAATCTATGTATAAATTAGACAATTTGAATTTGATAATGGATCAATTCACTCTAATATGAAAACCAACTCATAATTGAAACTTATGTATTCCAATTCCCATATTGAACATTTAAATGACAAAGACTTACTCATGCAGGTCATCTTAATACAAATGACTTAAAACACTAATGCATCATTATTTTTAATTGATTAGGTACTTCTACCAACATAATTGGTAGTGGTGGCCAGACAATTAAATTTGTGAGACCTCAGCAAACAGTACAAAAAGTTCATCAATCTGTACCACCACTATCGCCTAGAGTTACTCAAACAGCAACTGGAATTGTTCAAGTAAGATTTTAAAAATATAGTTTTCATTTTTCCTATAATATTAATTGACCACTGATTTTAGGATCAACATAGACCAGTACATCCACAAATTGTACCTGCACCAATAGTTGATGAACAAGAAAAATTATTATTAGCCAATCAGCCGCCTGGTACAGTAATAAAATGTATCACAGCTCAAGTTATTCAAAGTCCCACACATGGTAATAAAATAGTTTTGCAAGGATTGCAAGGTAACGATTTCACACCTCAACAATTGCAACTTGTACAACAACAAGTCAAACAACAACTCTTAAAAGGTGAACAACTTTAAATATATCAGCAAACAATTTGAATTATAGTTTAATGTGCTTATTAAATATTTTAGCTCAAGAATCCAGTGGTACTCAAGGAGTGTTAGGCCCTACAAAAATTTACCTAGCTGTTCAACCACCAGATTCTCAACTTCCTCCTGTACAAAAAACTGGAATCGTAGCACCCATCACAGCCCAATCTACAGTTAAAATTGAACCATCCTCAAAGCCATCAGTTCCCGTTCCAAACAATATATCTGAAAACATTGAAAACATAACTCAAATTAAAACCGAACCAGTAAAATTTATTATTTAAAGTATATCTTGTTATTGGAACCTAATAATATATTTTTTTTTTTAGCCATCAAAGTCTCCTGTGAATAAAATGGAATCAATTGGTTCTTCTTTAATAACAGGTATTAAAGAAGAACCAATTGATTCCTCCAATTCATTTGTAGTGACTCCAAACTATATAAGTCAATGTAAGTTGTATTTAGTTGTAACTTAAGTGTTTTTTTTAACTCGTAACTGTTATAGCAATTAAAAATGTCTTAAAAAATGAAGATTTGAACCCAGAAACACAAGAAAAATTGTTACAATTGCAAAAATATCAAGAACAACAATTGCGCGATCCAGTATCGCAACCAACCGTACCTACGTCTCCTGTTAAAAAACGACCTTATGAAGCTGATACTTTGTCAGAATTTGAACCACCCAAAAAATTAACCGAACGTAAAAACTCTGGGTATTTTTATATTTTATTAATAAAAACTGAACAATTTTGTAATTCAATTAATAACCCTACCAACTTTTATAGTATTATCTTTCTATGCATACAATTCTTTATTCTAGTTTAATTTGTGTTATTAATCCATTTTATTGTATATGTATTTATAGGTCGTTGGTGTCTTCCGAACAATCAAAACTATATCAGACATTAAAACAGGGCGATGATCTTCGTAAAATGCAACAACTTCAATCAAAACTCCAGGTTAGCTTGTTCAAACAAAAAGAATTATTGAAAAAAGATATACTAAAAAAGAGGGCGCTTCTGGAAAAAGAATTGCAAATCGATATTCAGGTATGTATTTTAGTCATGTTTTTCTCGAAATTCGGTTTTATCGAACTTCCTGACAAACATAATTTCGTGAGTTTCGATCCTCAGTTCCGATTCCAGAAATGTCGTTGCTCGATTTGATTACAGTGTACAATGTACCTATTAGGAGAAAGGAATTTACTTGGTGGCGTAATATGTTTGCCTAGGCAACTCTTTCATTTTTAAGTTATTTTTATGTGTTTGATGTATTTTCAGAATAAAATAGCTGCTAATGTCACTGTTTCATCAGCTGACTCTACGACCACATCCACTAATGTGACTGAAAAGTCTATCCCAGTAACACCAGTTGCTGCACAAGTGACTCCTCCTCCTCAAGGTAGTAGTAAACGTAAACACGCTTCAGGACCGCCAACCACTATACAAACTACACCACATGCCAATAGTAATTCAAAAACTAGTAATTTGGGACCTGGTCGACGTCGACCAATGAAGCTTTCTCCTCCAGCACCAAATCGAAACCAATCTCGACCATCACCATTAACATCAGCTAAAAAATCTAGCCCAAAGAAAAGTAAAAAGGAAAAAATTATGTGTCTATGTCGCACACCTTATGACAGTTCAAAGTAAATAACTATTATGATTCATGCTCTATGACCAAGTATGCTATAATTGTGTTTGGTCTTAGGTTTTATGTTGGCTGTGATATGTGCCATAACTGGTTCCATGGATCTTGTGTCGGCATCACTGTTCAAATGTCTAAAAGAATTTCTGAATGGTATTGTCCAGAATGCAAACGATCCAGAGATCCAGAAGTTATCTATTGTATATGTAAAAAACCATATGATGATCAACAGTAAGTTGAATAATTGTTATAATTGTTATAATTGTTTTTTGATTAGTTGTTTAATCTAATAAATTGTGTTTCAAAAAGTTTATTATTGTTCTTTTAGATTCTGAACGTAGTGATGAATGTATTGATTTTATCAATATATTTATGTTTTTTTTATTTTGTGTGTGTCTATCATCACGGTTTTTTTTTTGTGCTTTGATTTTTGACTCAGCCTCTATTTGAAAAGGAAAGTGAATCTAGTTGGTACTTTGGGTGGTAAAAAGTAAAAATGTTTAAACGTTTTCAAAAGCTTCAGGAAAAACCTTAAAAAAGTAACAGAAAAACAAGAATTTTTACGCATCACGCATTTATTTTACTGTAACTTAAAAACGAATCATTGTAAATACTTAACATTTTAACCAAATATTCATATTAGCGTTATTTATTTATGATTAAATTTTCAAAATATTTTGACTATTTTTACAGCTGATTATAGACAATTGAAGTTTTTGATTTTTCAAAGTTTTTTGAAACCTATACCTATATTATTATTGTATATTTTATACCTATACAAAAATTTAGCACTCCAAGAAATCTTTAAAATTTAATACAAGGTTTATTATAAGTTGTACTTATCATAGTAACAAAAAAATCAAAAATTGTTTACAATGTTTGTTTATAAGCATTTAAAGTTCAAATGTTTATGAAATATATCAAAATTGCGAAAATTTGTAACAAAGTTTGAAGTTGAAAATTCATAAAAGTTTTGTGTTTTATACATTACACCTAAGGTTAAAATACCTAATACAAGGTTCTCCATAAGTTTTCCTTCAAATAACTGTAAAAAAAACTCCAGCGTCAATATAGAAAACGTTTTATGAGCGTATGAAATTTAAATTTTTAGAAAATCACATAAAATAACGATATATCCTTAAACGATTAAAAGTATTTGTAGTTATTCAAAAACTATAAGTCTTAGAAACATCGTAGAAGTAATGCGAAAGTGGCACCCAAAATGTCGTCAATTCAAACAGAAAAATAAAGTCTTAGAAATTTGAAACTTTCACTAATAAAATAAATTACTTACATCAAAATAAAATATTTGACACAGAACACGAAACTAATTGTTGATGAGATAAAATAACAACTACTAAATACTATTTATTAAAAGTATTTTATAAAATTTATTTTAAATATTCTTTTATATGTATAATTTAATAAAACAAATGTATATAATAATATTATGATTCATATTTCCATCAGATTCGATTGTACAAAGGTGAAAGTTAAAAGGTACTTTGCTATTTTACTATCGAATTAAATGGAACAATAAGAAAGTAAAAAGTTTAAACAATAAATACCATTTTAAATTTTAGTTATAAATCTGTAATTAATAACTTTTACTACCTAGTCATTTTTTTTTCTTTTAGATTTTATATTTGCTGTGATAAATGCCAAGACTGGTTCCATGGCAGTTGTGTTGGTGTATTGCAGTGTGAAGGAGATAAAATGGATGACTACAATTGTCCTAGGTGTATGTCCAACTCTGAAATAAATTTTGCCAATTTGAAACCATTAAACCAACAAGACAATGATGACTTATTGAAACTTATCAAACAAATACATGTAATTATTTACTGTGAATCATAGTAAAAACACTAAACCTTTTACATAAAATTCTTTTATTTTTAGTCGCATAAAAGTGCATGGCCTTTCATGGAGCCAGTCGATCCTCATGAAGCTCCTGATTATTACAATGTTGTCAAGGAGCCTATGGGTGAGGAGACTTCTCTACTTTAATTTGATTATTTTGAAAATTTTGTAACCTCTTGTTTATTTTTATCAGACTTGAATTGCATTGGTAAAAATGTGACCGATAAGAAGTACAAGAATCTCACAGAATTCATTCGTGACATGATCAAGGTTTTTGACAATTGTAGATATTATAATCCACGAGAATCACAATTCTACAAGTGTGCCGAAATTCTAGAACAGTTTTTTGTGTCAAAATTGAAAAATATTAGGGACAAATTTTGTGAACAATACATGGAAGTCTAAAAAAATGGTTTTCAATTGTGATAATTTTCTAGATATCATACATTTTTGATGTTTTTTTATTATTTATTTTAATAAACATTTTTTGTTCTTTTTTATTATCTTACAGAAAAAAACTTACAATTACTCAATAAATTATTTTATTTATTAATACAATATATTATTACAAAAATTATTGATCTATAAGAGAAAATCTATATTTTTTAGCTAACTTATTGTTTGTTTTATTGACATATTTTTACGGACAGTTCACTGCCTATTCAGTAACAACATTGATATTTTGTTATTGACATAAACTGATTTGCTGGTGAATCTATCTTTTTTTGTTTGAATAACTTTACTATTGTACAAGATAATAAGTTTATTACTAAGTTACTGTTAAACAATTGATGTTTGTTTAACTGCTCAGAAGCCCAAACACTCATTCCAAAAATCTAAATCAAAGTATATATTTTTTATCTGTTTTACCGTTTTTTTTGTAAAAATAATATAATATATATAATTATAGATAAAACGTTTTACAGTGATGTATATTTTATATTTGTCTCTCAAAACATGTTTTATACAATATGTTAATGTTTTAATATTTTTTCTTAAAATATGTCATAACTCAAAACCAAAAATCTGTACGATTTGTTTATTGAATGCATGTAAATAGTTATAATATGTAGGAGTAGAGCCTACTCTTATTTTATTATATAATAAAAATTATGTATGTTAAAATTAACAATGATTTAATGATTATTATATAAACGGTGATGATGTTTTTCTTACATGCCTTTTAGTTTTTTTTTTTTATTTGTATGATTTAATTTTTTTCCATTTATGATTATTTATTTTATTATTATTATTATTATTACTATTATTTATGTTGTATCTAATTTTGATGAACTTGTTTGATACTTACTATTGTAATTATTATTATTAAAAATTTTGGAAAAAAAACCAAGAATTGAAAAGTAAAATAAATATAATATTATTGGTATGGTACTATGGTTAGTGTGAAGTGTGAACCTGCAGGTTTAATTAACTAGTCGACCTCGTTGATTATTTCCCTACACCAAATTGACGTGTTCCTGTATGTTGTTTCCTATGGTCTAGTTTGTGATTCACACGCCTTGAGGGGAGAGCTCCCTACACAAAAACTGTTATACTAATACGGTATTAATAAGGATTGCTGTGATTACGTTTGATTACGTGTCACGTCATAAGTAATTGAGATTTTTATTATTATTTATTTTTTATTACCATAAAAAAATAATACATATTATAATGCCTTTACAACTAGCGAAAATCAACGTTGGGTAAACGTGTGCGCAGTGAGATATTGATTCTCGAAATCTTTTATATATTAGGTGATTCCCTATTTAATAATAGATTGCACGACCGTAGAGTTCGACCGCCACGGCGCTACATAGGTACAACGTACAACTACAACGGGACTGGAAAAACCAATTTTTTGTGAGAAGTGATGTCACGGTAACTGTAAATCTCATTACTGGATAGGTACCAGTTTTTAAAAAACATGTTTTAAATTTTTACCTAACTACTACATTTTTTTTTATAAAATGTTTAAAATAATAAATTATAATGTAATACAATACCTAAATAAAAAAATTGAATGATTTTTGAAAACATTTTTGATAAACTTGTCAGCCAACCTCCTCGTGGTGTCTCTTGGGTTACGCTAATAGGCTATAAAAAAAAATATTATTATTATTATTATTATATTATTGAATATTTGACTAAATTTAATAATGAAAAATATCAAGGATCAACTGAATGGTATCAGTATAGGTAAACTGGTACTCGGGATTCGGGAATCAACTTGTACGCAAAACGTGTGAAATAATCTAATAAATAATGATGATTATTTCGTTTTATAAGTAAATACACACAAACCTATTATACCTGACTGTGGTATTAAAGTTTTTACGTAAGTACTGTGAAATAAGATGAATTTTAACGCTTTTCACTAAACTTAATCTCAACTATAAGTTTCGGTTCAAAATTTTATATTAATCCTGATAGATTTAATTGTTAAGGCTTATAAATTAATTGCTAATATGTCTTATCTGGTTATAAAACTTTTCAAATTTATCTGTATCAAACTTTTTTATTATAAAATTGTATTAATGTAGCAATCATATGAGCGCTCGCCGCTCACAGGTAAAATTTTAAGAGGTAAATTAAGTAGGTAGGTACAAAATTACTTAGTGTTAGCCAAATTAAGTCTTATTATTAATGTTGTGTCAATCATAGAATATAGAAATGTTTAAATAATTCATGTTTTTATAATACATACGTTATATATTTAATTAAAATAAAATTTCAATAAATTCCTAAAAAAAAAAATATAGAAAATCAAATATGTATAAACAAATTTATTAGTCAGTTAATTTATCTTATCCTTATGCTATCTATTTTGTTAATACAGGATATTATGATATAGTGTTTATTAAATTATATTTCCTCATCCCACCAATGGCCGCCTGTGCTTTCTATATGAAACGAAAAATCAATGCATTAAAAAGTGCTTATTTACTTCATGTATGAAGAAAAAGTTAATTTAAACCTTGAGGATGTCAGCGCACTGTTTGTTTTCTCTTTCTAGCTCTTTCACTCGCAACATAGACAAAACGAATTTACGCAGAGTGAGTAGAACTCGCTCAATTTTGGTTTTAGAGTAAATATACCGATTATAAAATTAAATTTTGACAATATTTCTGAGTACAAGACGATGAGTTTTTTTAAAAAAATTAAAATTTTGAATAGTTAAAGGTTATTTAAAAATGTTGTAATTTATAGCTATTGCCTATTTCTAAACGATATAATTAACATTGTACCTATTGGGAATAATGGAAAAAACTCATCGTCTTGTACTCAGAAATATTATAAAAATTTAATTTTATAATCGGTATATTTACTCTAAAACCAAAATTGAGCAAGTTCTACTCAGACTGCGTAAAAATGCGTTTTATCGATGTTGCGCGTGGGCTAGAGAGAGAAATCAAACAGTGCGCTGACATTTCTTGATAATATTAAAAAATAAAATAAAACTATAGGTACCATATTCATGGTAAAATAATAAAAATATAAATTTTGCCACATTCCACTTATATTTAAAAAAGAAACATATTATTTTACAATTTTTTAATTTTAAGCTCTGAATTTGAATTATAATTTTTTTGACTTCAAATTGTAATATAATTAATAATTAGGTATTATTTAGATATACTAACTAGCTATGCAACAGAAGAATTATCTATATAACTTATAAGTATACCAACATCTATTACATAGGCGTGCGCCTATAATGTCAAGTCGGGGGCAGCGGATATCAACATTAGTTAACATTTTTAAACTCAAGAAAAATGTAACCTTTGACCTTTGTTGACATCTTGTATACAATTTTACATCTTTCCCTCAAATGTAATAATACATATTTTAAATAACATAATTATATACCTATCCGCAATATTACTTTATATTTTATATACACAATACATGATATATACCTATATATATGTAATATGTATGGTTCTACATAAATAAATGACTAACAAATAATTACGATAGATAGGTATATTAGTATATTTGTATATTCAGGCATATACAAAAAAAAATTTCGTGGGGTAGGTTTACAAAATTTAACAATACAATTGTGTCGCAACATAATAAAACAATTTTTTTCTCTTTACTCGAAAATATTTTGGGGGGGAGGGGTTCAACTGTATACGTGCCTGAGTATATCACAGAATATTTACATTATATATAATATATAAATTGGATGGATTCAAGTTTTAAAATAATAAATTATCGAATTAAGTAAAAATAAAGTGCAAAAACAAATTTAAAAAAGGTGGATATCGCTCTGCTATATGTATAGTAGACATGGAGATGAGTAGGTCACTATATTACTATAATGCATGGATGTGTTAAATTTGAATGCAATGACTGCAGGTATCATTCAATCATTGTATACGAAAAACGATTCTGAACGGAGATGATTTTTAAGTCTAGAATAATTAGCAGGATGTATTATATTATTATACTTATATTTAAATTGTAATATATACCGTTATTTCGTAAAAAAATAAATTTCATATGCTCATAAATTTTTTTCTATATCGACGCTGGAGTTTTTTTACTGTTATTTGGAGAAAAAGTTATGGAAAACCTTGTGTATAGGGTTTTTTAACCTTAGACATAAATCACAAAAATTTTATGAATTTTAATAAAAAAAAGTTGTATGATTAACCAATGATTGCAATTTACGTATAACTCAATGGGTTTTATCCATAATTCTAAAGTTATGAATATGCATTAAGCATACATTTTGTTATTACTTACTAATACTTAGGAATTAGGGTTAAAATAATGTAATATTTATGACTTATATTAAAATATACAACATTTGATTATAAAAAAAATATATATATTAACATAAATATTACATTATTTTAATAATTAAGTATCGATAAATCGATGAATTTATGTTTAATGAAACTCACGACTTTTGAATATTATAGATAAAACCCTTTTGAACGGTAATTATATTGGTTAATCATAGATTATTTTTACTCAACATTGGTATAGGTACCAAATCAAAATTAATAATACAAGCTTTTTAATAAAAGCCGACTACGTTTAATTGGGAATGAGTATTATGTACATGATACCTACATATGTAATTGTTAATAATAGACATGGAATATTGTATAGAAGTCTGTGGTCACTGTGCTTTTTGTAACCCATAACCTATTTAAAGTTTAAACACAGAGAAGATAAGCTTGGTTGCTTAATGCTTAGCCATTCAAATTCAATACACTTTTTGGATAACCAACTTATTTTTTATTGAGCATTATACCGATGGTCCAGTTGGACCAGTTCAGCCCTTACAAATCTATTCAAACCGTCCTGCAGGGGCAGCAAGAGCACACCCTGCTGGTTGCTACCTCTGTGCAAAATCTCGATATTTCAGCCAGATGTATGTGATTATTGAGACAATTATTTTATATTTTATTTTAATCATTTATATTAAGTATCAAAAATTATCATTTTATATTATTAAAAAAGGGGGTTCCACGAAACAAAAATTATTTCTCTAGGATGCCGTAGTCGTAAAAGTTTGGGAACCGCTGGTTTAGCTAATATAAGTACCTAAGTACTTACCTCACATTTTAGATTCTGAACGGAGTGATGAATGTATTGATTTTACAATGATGTGTGTTTTTTTTTTGTGTCTGTATACAGCATAACTAGTCGAAATAATGCTTCAATTTCAAACTTTGGGGGTGGTTTCCGATGGCAAAGTGGATAACCTTGGTGCATTATAGAGGTGAAAAGTAAACATTTTCCAACAGTTTTCAAAAAAATCGAGAAAAACAAAAAAAAAAATGACAGAAAAACGGGAATTTTTACGCAAAAACAGTTTTCGACCAAATCGATTTTTTTATATGGTTGTAATTCAAAAACTAATCACTGTAAATACTTGAAATTGTCATTAAATGTTTTTATTAGCGTTTTCCATACACAGTTAAATTTTCAAAGAATTTTGACTTTTTTTGAGCTATTTATAGACAATTGAAATTTTTAATTTTTTTTAGTATTTTTTTTTTAAAATAAGGATAAAATATTTTTGGCCGGCCAGAAAATCTTGAAAAATTAATACAAGGTTTCTAATAAGTTGTTCTTAAAGTGATAAAAAAAAAATCCGAAATTGTTAGTCCCAATTTTTTTTTATAAGTGCTAAAATTTCGAATTTATACGAAATATGTCAAAATTGCGAAAATTTGCAAGTAATTTTGTGGTTGAAAAATCGTAAAATTTTTTTCTTTTATAACTAAGTTTTGAAAATTTGATACAAGGTTCTCCATACATTTTTCTTCAATTATCTGTAAAAAAAACTCTACCGGATTTTAACAAAAAATTTTTATGAGTGTTTGAAATTTAAATTTTTACAAAACCGCGTTAAATAACGGTTTAGCCTCAAACGGTTTTTGATATTTGTTGTTATTCAAATAGTATAAGTCGTAAATACTTGAAAATTTTACCAGTTATTTAGATTGCCATTTTCTTTACGTGATTTGATTTTCAAAATATTTTGACTTTTTTGAGCTATTTATAGACAATTGAAATTTTCAATTTTTTTTTCTTTTTATAAATGTTGATAAAAAAAAATTAGTTGGGACAAATTACTTGAAAATTTAATTGAAGGGTCCACATAACTTGTTCTAACTCTCATTCAAAAATTATAAAAATACATAGGCACAATTTTTTTTTATTAGCATTTGAAGTTCAAAAATTGACAAAAATTTGTCAAAATCATGAATATTTTTCACTATTTGGTATTTAAAGCTTTAAGAATTGAAAATTTAATACTTTGCTGTCCATAAGTTAAGCTTAGAATAATTATAAAAAAGTTTGAGGATTATCCAATTTAAAAAAATTTACGATTTTTTAAAGTTTTAATTTTAATTTGAAATCAAATATACACGTGTAAAATTATGTTTTACTAATAAATATAATTTTCGATTTTTGTTATTTTTAAAAAATTATCAAACGTAAGATCTTGAAGCCTTTACTTAAATGTTTGAATTTGTGAATTTGTTTCAAAATAGAATACCTATATGACAATATTTAAATATAATATATCCCAGACTGACAAATCATCTCCGTTCAGAATCGTTGTTCGTATACAATGATACCTATCATTACATTCAAATTTAACCTACCCTAGTCCGAGGTCCACCCCACCTCCTAATGTACAGCAGAGCGATACTCACTTACCCGATTTTTTTTATTAGCATTTGAAGTTAAAATATTGACAAAAATTCGTTAAAATCGTGAATATTTTTCACTATTTGGTAGTAAAAAATTTATAAATATTTTACTATCAAAAGCTAAGAATTTAAAATGTAATACTATGCTATCCATAAGTTAAGCTTAAAATAATTATAAAAAAGTTTGATGGTTATTCAATTTAAAAAATTTTACGAGTGTTTAAAGTTTTAATTTTAATTTGAAATCAAAAATACACGTGTAAAATAACGTTTTACTATAGGTATCATTGCATTCAAATTTAACCTACCCTAGTCCGAGGTCCACCCCACCTCCTAATGTACAGCAGAGCGATACTCACTTACCCGCTTTTTAAAACTTATAATTGAAAAAATTACATTTAGGATTTATAATTGTAGAAATATATAGGAACCTATTGCGGTGCCTATGATGAAATATCCTGCACATATATAAGGTAGGTACTTATGTATATTATGCTGTACATCGTACATATAAATACACAATAATATAATATATAGGTATAGGTATATAGCTAATATTTATACATCGACGAGATAGATTATCGCGATCAAGAAAATCTTTTGAAAATATAACTCTCAAACGTGTCGATGCAACGGTATTACAAACGATAAATGTTTCATACGATGATTGAATATTATATAATATTATTATTATTATATGTTCTATAATATATTGATCGGGCGACTTCGCGGTCGTTGTCGTCGCCGCCCCGCTAGCACCAGTCGGTAGCGCACACGCGGTAAAACTTTTCGCCCGGACGGCGCAGTCACACTCACGACGACGGCCCATCAACACCACCACCGCGGTGTAGACCGGACACTACATACCTAAATATTACCAGCTTCGTATACCGCGACTCCGGTAAGGCTTATTCCGTATACGTACAAACGCGAAGCGTGACGATCTGCACTGTAACAAAAAAAGTCGATTCGACGACAATACGTACAATATATTATCAATAAAAGTAATAATATTTCAAACAAGTCGAAGTCGTATATCTCTCTCACGCACACACACACGCCGTCGCATCGAAAAGCAAAATCCGCTGGTGGCATACGAAAGCGCCGTTATAATAATAATATAATATCAAAAACCTCACTCAGCCATGTATAGATTCCAAGACGTGGCCCGTCCAGCGGCGACAGCGGCCAAACATTTTGTCAACACACCATGTAAGTTGCACGACTCAACTTCACTATAATATACGAGTTGGAAATTCGCTTTAGTGACTGGGTGTAGTCATTCTCGCGTTAGTATACGTGTGTTTGAAAATGTGTTTAACACAATAATTAGCGAGGTTATAATCTTTAGACTTGTAATATAAAACTGATATTGAACAATGCAATAATATTGATGCTCTTATATTATATAGCTACCTATACTATAGTTCTTATAATGACGCCAATGACGGTAATGTCGGTAATAAATATCCGATTAAGTTGTTTTTATTATTATATGCATGTTTCCGATACTAATAGAAATAATATTAAATATGAGGACGTCTCATATTATGTGTATTGGTGCACATATTGCACGAGACAATATAAGCAGGGGATGACTGTTGCATACTAAAAAAAATGAAGATTTTGATACATTTACAACAATTGTATAGGGGGTTTATTATAACATAAAACTACTGAAACGAGTCCGGTAAAGACTTAAGCTTCAGCCCCCCTCCCCCAAAAAAAATCAATTTATTTTTGTCTATCCATAATATGTGTATGTTGTCTACGTCTTATAGGAAATAATAACGTAGATTCAAATATGGAATAAATGTTATGTGGTTAGCTAGGTATATTGTTACTGTGAGGACCTATTACTAAAATTAATTGTAAAGGTATAAGAACATTATTTGTGTTTTTACGTCGTTTTTTTTTATGGAATTTAAATTTTAAAGTACTTATATTATGTACCTATTTATAAAATATTCAATATTACAATTAAAAATACCTATTAATACATTAGGTACTTATTCTACTGTAGTTATATAGTGCAAGTGCATAAGCCATAAATAATTGGTAGGTTCTATAATACTATATTATAAATTATAACATAAGACTTTCAAATCTTTCAATGGTAAACAGAAAACTATAATACCTGTACGTCTGGCACTTATAATAGAAAATATCTTCGTGTCGGTCAAAAGTTGATACGTGTGTGTAGGTATAATACATATTATGTACTAGAAAAATAAATTTATTTAATTTCCTGTCAAAATAAAACAACATTTTTTTTTCAATTATATTTTTAATTTTTTACTTTTTTGAATGACAACATAGTTTTTAATTTTATATTCTGAAGCAAAATATTTTTTGCAGTAGGCATTCGGTACATAAAAATTTAAATTCGGTTGTTTATGAGTTATAAATATTTAAAATAATGATTAAAAGAGTAGTAAAGGAATATTCCGTGGAGTAATCATGTACCTTTCCACTCTGCTAAACTAAACTTAAAAAATTATAACGATAAAAAATATTTTTAAAAACATTAATAGATTTTAAAATAATAAGTGTTGTTCGATAAAAGATTCACCCTATATATAAATAATTAGAAAAATAATATTACGTACCTACTACCTACTCTTAATTTTACTTCTATTATACTATATAGTATATACACACGGAGTTATCATGGATCTAATTTGTATAATATTTCCAATACCTACCTATACAAATTTATGTATACGCACTGTAGTCAGTTTTGAATATCGATACGTCTTGTGGGTGTATAGTATAGAAACCGTTTATAATGGCATTCAAGGGACTAGTCAACATTGGTCATAATAACCGATTATCATTATAACCAAAATGACAAAAATTAAATTAAAAACTCTTTAATATACATGCAATGAACAAAATATTTTATTACAATAACATTTTTAATGTGTTATTATATTATAATATATAGGTATATAAATCGTAAATTTAATTCATATGAACGTACTGTTCACTGCCACAGTCGATCACGGATCGGCGCTTGAAGTAGCACGCTGACGGCCGTCGCCGATCCATGATTGTCACTATAGTTCTTTTATTTAGATATGTTTAAATAATACGGCCATAGAGACACTGCTTCAATATTTAACACATTTTACACATTAAAAATGTTATTGGAATAAAATATTTTGTTCATTACATGTATATAAAAGAGTTTTTAATTTAATTTTTGTCATATTGGTTATAATGACAATTGGTTATTATGACCAATGTTGACTATAGTCCCTTGAATGTCATTATAAACGGTTTCTACTGTATTTAATAATGTACTTAATTTATGTTAGATTCTAGTTGCTTAACATTGTACTATAAACCGCACCTTATTAACGTGGGACCTTTACCATTCATATTTAGAATTTAAACTTTATACATCAAAATGCAATTATTGATGACATCGTGTTGTTGCTATTACCTGACCTGTAATTTTGTATATAGTGTTATAATACAATGAAATATCTAGCCAAAATATAATATCCATACATGACTTCATAATTTCTTACACTGATGAACATTTATCATAATTTGTCGAATTTTATGTTTATCAATTAACAAATAATAAGGTATATTATCTATATGGATAAATAATAATTAATGCATACTATTGATATTGATACAAAATATGAGATTTTTATAGTATATTATTACGTATATCTATAAATACATAAAAATACTAGATAAAATACTAAGATCAACTGATTAATTTTGAAACTCACGGTTAGGTTAGGTATCATGTAGGTAATAATAAATAATTTTCTTTCTTTTATTGTAATCGTTTTATGAAAAACATTTTCACGATTGAGTTATTTTAAATTATTGCTACAAAATCAAGTTTAAATAACATCTATGGCGGATAATCGGGCAAAATGATACAATAATATGAATAGTATAATAATTTCGTATTTTCTATACAACATTATTTTGATATAGTAGTATAGTATCTACCTATTATTCTATAATATTATACCTATATGTAGATTAGGTACTATCGAAAGAATGTTTCCAATTTTGGATTGTTTAAACTATTTTTCACAACAAAATGATCCCAGTATACAAATATTATATTATATAATATATCATAGTCCAAAACAGCTAATTAATTATTATTTAATCAAGCTTATATTTGTTTGTCTAGTTGGATGATATAGGTAGACACAATAATTACTGATCGGCATATTTTAGTTATATAACTATACCAACTGAACACTAGTTATACTGTATATACATATTGTACATACACACTTGTTACAGCCGTTTGAAGTGATATGAATGAATTATTTTTTCTAAGTAAAAATTAATCTATTGGTAGGTAGATTTCAGTATCTAGTTCAGTATTAGTATATTATTAAAGATTAATGTCGGCAAACAAAGGTCAAAAACAATATTTACATAAGTTGATGGCTGGGTTCCGGGGTTTGATGTCTAACTCCGTTATTATAATGTATGCATAGGTATACCTACTTGAAGCTAATATTACTTTTTTAACACCTAATTGATTAACTAATAATCTGTAATTATGTATGAAGATGTATAATGTTTTCAAAATACTTATTTCACATAAGTATCAGATTATTTACTGAAATCAAACAATATACCTAATATAGGTTTAATATCGAGAAGTGTATTGTTTATTGACAAATAATTAGTTTATACAAAAACATGATGTAGGTAGATTCTATAATTTTCAATATTAATAATCACGAACTACTATAATCACTACAAAAATTAAAATCTAGATTATCCATAATAATTAGCTAAAACTAATTATTTTATATTTTTTACTAAGATAACCAGTTATAATTTATTATTTATTATTATCCGATTGCGTTAATCAAATAAACACATTATATTATAATGTTTAATTTTATATTTTATATTGTAGCTTTTCATCGACAATGTCTACAAAATGTCTGATAAAAAAAAAAAAAAATTTTTAATACTTATAAATTCAAACTATTAATGTAAGATGATAGGTATACGCTATGTATTTTAGCTTATTATTTATAAATATAGTCTATCCTGCTTATTATATAGTTGAATAATTCCTGAAACAAGTCTAAGTTTTTTTTTAAGTTATAAGTTTTAAGTTACAAAAATTAATAGATATTGAAATTAATAAGGCACAATATACAAATTATACAAACCTTTCTGAAACCGTGTCAAGTGTTTTTAAGTTATCAAAAATATTGTTCATTTTATGTTGTTAAAACTCTTAATTATACGTAAAATCTCGAGATTTATTTCTTAATTTATATGTATCTATACTTTTATTGTACATATAGGAATCTACTGTTGCATACAGACTATTTTTGTAACCTTAATCAAATTATAATACTTTTCCCGGCCAGCTTTTATAGTATGAGCTGTAAAATTAATAATTTTAGGTATTAATAGGTATACTATAACAATAAAATATGAATCTTGCTTATATTCACTACAAGAATCCACATTTTTGATACAATTGTTTTAAAGAAAGTTCAAATTGCTAATTATTAATAATACATTGAATTCAAATGTATTAACGATTTAGGTACATTAGGAATTATATTATTCAATATTAGATATTAAAGACTTAAAGTACCTATCTATATAAAAAAAAGATTAAATACAAAAATATCAAAAAATTTTCTAAACCAATAAATGAGAAGTTATGATAGGTACAGCATAATAATTTATAAACATAAATAACTAATATAAGTGATAAAATTCATACAGGTGTTTATGTACTTATTATGTACTCTCATAAATCGCATTAGTTACAGCACTGTTTCTCAAACTGTGGTACGCGTACCTCTTGGGGGTACTCGAAATTTTTTAAGGGGTACAAGTCTGGCCAACATTATTTGGGTACTCAAAAAAATTTATTGATAAAAAGGGGTACAGTGTTTATAAAAGTTTGAGAACCCCTGAGTTATAGGATATGATCAGAATATCAAAACATAAATATATAGATGATATAGTACGTATATCAAAAGATATGATGAAAAAAATCTTACAATAGTTACAATACTTAATTAAAACATAACATTATAATTATTAAAATCTTCCAGTGTCTATATTTTAGAGTCTTCGAGATACTAAAAATATTATTTTAAATGCATTCTTGAATATTATGTACACATAATTTAAAAGAAAATCGTTTGTTTCGAATAGTAATAATTTTAGAAAAAATTTAAAACATAGAAAACATAGGCATAGCGCATAATAATTTTGTTTTCTTCAAAATAATACATTATATTTTCTATGTTTCAGTGAGGATGGCATCTTCATTGTGTCCCGGAGAATATGCTGCACCGTCGGTCGAAACGCCGGTACCTGGACCGAAGTCAAAAAAACTTCTCGCTGAGCTTTCACAATTGCAGGTGAGACAACAGCTGAATCAACAATATTTTGGCTAAATGGCATCGTCCGATATTATTTTATGCAGAGATCACGTTTATTTATTTATTTATATTAATTTTATGACAGGAAGTAGTGCTGTTTAATTTAATAAATAAAGTGCATTAATTAAACACCCAACAACAAGGGTCTATAAAATATGTAGGAGATATTGTTTAAAATGATACTAGTTATACTTGTGAATCTGAACTTCCAAATTTTTTTATTTTTCAAATACCAAATAAATAAATTAAACATTAAACATAATATATAGTACATACTTTATTATATAGGTACCTATATCAAAATATTGATTTAATACAACTTTAATTGTTGACTACTAAATAGATTAAAATATTTATATTTATAATAGTAAATACTAAACAATGATTGCCACTTGCCAGTTATAAAACCATAACATTTATTTTTTATTTACATTTAATTTTTAAGAAAATTGAATGTAATAATAATATTAATGTGATAAATTATTTCATAAATTAAACAGATCTCTTGGATATGATTTACATCTTGTTCCTGTATATAGTTTACAAATATTTATAAATATAATATACTTACATATCATATATTACTTTCGGAAATAATACAAGTACAACACGTGAATAATATCACATTTAATGACGTATAATTTAACAGTATTGTGTTTAACTATACTGTTTAAATTGTATAAAAAATTGCTTCTGTGATTGAAGTCATCATTCTATTATGTGTTTTCAGCAATCCGGTTCGGTCCAGCTATTCGCCGACTATAATAAATCTCTGGGAAACTACTTGGTTGACGTCGACGGTAATGTTCTGTTGGATGTATACACGCAAATATCGTCAATGCCATTGGGTTACAACCATCCGGACATGTTGAAAGTGTTGGATAGCGATGAGAACAAAGTATGAACATTACCTAATTGAGAGTGTCCTCGGATTTGCGATTTATTCAAAATTTAGAGTACCTACTCAATGGAAATAAAATAACTAAAATATTTTATTCCATCACCTTAATTTATTAGTTCTGAAACTAAATTAAAACGACAAAAAGAATTTTAAAAAGGGAGATTATATAGATATCGAGTTTACCTCGTTATTTTGGAATGCCATTGTAATTTATATATATATTAAATTTGAATTCAATGATAAACATTACATAAGAAAAATGATTCTAAGAAAAGACGGGTTGTCGACAGGCAGTATTAATATGTATATTTTATATTGCTATAAAGTAATTTATTTAACTATAATATATAATAATACAGTAGGTGTTCAAACTATGTAAGTAGGTACAAGTAAATTTACTTCTAGTAGTAGTGTAAACTATTAAAATCATAATATTAAATAATTGATCACTTATTATTTACCAAATAACGAGATCCATCGACTTCGCGTAATCTATTAACACGTTTTAATAATGTCGTATTAATATTTTTTTTGTCGTATTAGAGAGCCGTTGTCAATCGTCCGGCGTTGGGTGTGTTCCCAGCTGCTGACTGGCCAGCAAAATTACGAAACACGTTGATGAGTGTAAGTTTTTTTTATATACTTATAGGTATAGTCTGTACAAGTTAAGAAACATAGTCAGCGGTGACCAGTTTTCATTAGGCAGAGGTCAGACTGTTTGTCATCCCCGCTAAGGCCGTACATATGGAGGTCCACCCCCACATACCGAAATTTTTTCCTGGGTACGGCCCACTAAGTCATTATTTATATGCCTGTCGTGTAATTTAGGCAATTTAGCCACGTTCATGCAACCATCATGCGCCTTAATCGGCCGCCGAATATGTTTCTTTGCTGGAACAAAGTATATGTATTAGTGCGATATAGCCTTTAACATAGCCGTGCCAGGACACGTATATAATATAGTAACACATGAATGATAAGAAAAAAATGTATTATTATTTATTTGTACAAGATGTACAATAGTGGTACACTGGTACCAGACTATAACATAGCACATTTAATTGAAAACTTTTGCATTTTTCGATTGAATATTGTTTCTAGCAAACGCTACCTACTTATAAATACATGGACAATTTGCCTTCACATAAAGTAAATTAGTTTGTCAGTAATATAACTTCGTATAATGTTGCAGCTAGGTGCCAAAACGGTATACATACCGTTCCAAATAAATAACAATAATAATAATAATAATTAGTTTTCTTAAAATGTTTTTGAATATTTTATTAATCCAATGCCGTTTTGTTTTGGCCAAAATATCATACAGGAATAGTATGATTTTATTGATTTCTTTGATGATCGATACTATTTATAATTTATGAATTTATCATTTAAGTTTTCATTAAACTGTATTATATATTTATTTATATATATATAGGTCGCACCTAAAGGCATGGACTCTCTTACGACCATGATGTGTGGGTCTTGTTCCAACGAAAACGCATATAAAAATATGTTCATGAAGTATCAACGAGACAAGAGAGGAGGTACTTCGGACTTCACAGATTTGGAAAAGGAGTCATGCATGATTAACATGCCACCTGGCGCGCCAAAATTGTCTATACTGTCGTTCAAGGGTTCGTTCCACGGCCGCACACTGGGCGTCTTATCCACCACGCATTCCAAATACGTGCACAAGTTAGACGTACCAGCTTTCGACTGGCCGATAGCCAGATTCCCTGAGTACAAGTATCCATTGCACGAGAACCTCAGAGAAAATGAACAAGAAGACGAACGTTGCTTAGCTGAAGTGAGTACAATATTTTATATAATATCTATTATAGATTATAAATATTATAATGTATATACTATCTAATATAGTATAATATATCTAAGATTATTCATTAAGTGTATTCACCCATTTTATTCTTCAATAAAACAGTTATTCAAAATCTGATTTTGACAGTTTTAAATATGGTAACCTACTTAAAGACTAAATTCTTGAAATTTTTTGGTCTACTTAAGAAATATTTTGTGCAGAGTTACAAACTTCTTTTTTTTAAACGAAAACTTTCCTTTCTAATGTAAATTATTTAGCGAATAGTCTTTCTAAACATTAAATAAATATCAAATTCCAAATATGAATAACCAGAAATTTTTAAGTTATTTAACTTTGTGTAGATAGTAAGAATAATAAATCCATAATTATGGATTTGTAAAATTAGTACAAGTTTATAGTATAATAAAAATCAAAATACAATATTATATCTATTTTATATTTTTGTAAAATCACTTTTAAGGACTTTTCTCTATAGTAAAACATTTTAATAACTGAGAAACTATTTGTTCAAATTTTGAATTGAATATATAAAATATAAATGTTGAAACGCTTTACGTGTTAAAAACAAAAACAATTAGTTAATATAATTAGCAGATCCTCTTTGTTAACTAAGTATAGGTATATTCTAAGATTCGGTCGGTTTGACTTTGTTCTAATAGGTGGAGGAATTGATAGAGAAGTGGGATAAGAAGGGCAACCCCGTTGCCGGAATTGTGGTGGAACCCATCCAATCGGAAGGTGGAGACAACCATGCGTCTCCATATTTTTTCCAAAAGCTTCAGAAGATTGCTAAAAAGGTCGGTTGATTGTACAGCAGCTATTAAAAGATCTGAATAAAACAATACGCATAAGTAAATCATATTCGGTATTAAATTTGTTATCATATGCCAACTGTAGTATAATGCGGGCTATCTAATCGACGAGGTGCAGACCGGCGGCGGCCCCACTGGTAAGATGTGGTGTCACGAACATTTCGACCTGGAAACTTCTCCGGACATTGTTACTTTTAGCAAAAAAATGCAGACCGGTGGATACTACTTGAAGAACGAATTCTTGTAATAATATAAAATAAAAAACGCTATCGCTGTAGAAGAGTTACCCAATTTGTTTTTGTTAAATACCTATCTACTTTTTGCAGACCCGACATGCCGTACCGTGTGTTTAATACTTGGATGGGAGATCCGACTAAAATCGTATTGCTCGATGCTGTATTGAAGGTGATCAAGAGGGAAAATCTATTGTCATTGGTCGAAAAGTCTGGCGATGTACTTATGTCTGGGCTCAGAGACTTGGAAGCCGAATTTCCGGCTTTGATAAATTCTACCAGAGGTCGCGGTACATTCATAACGTTCGACGCTGCTGATGCCAACCTCCGAAACGACATCGTCGAAAGACTTTTAACTAAAGGTAAATATTAAAATAATATTTAACACGAATTAATAGTTTATAATTTGTGTTTATTGTTATGACACCTTTAATGCGCGTTATATTTTTCGTTTAATAATCTTTTAATATTCAAAAATTATTACTTTATGGCTATACGCCTGTATATATATATATATATATATATATATATATAGAATCTATTTCCTACGTCCTTTTGCAATAATTTATACATTATATGTAGTGTCGTAGTGTTGTAATGTAATACTCGTTTTGAATAACATATACTAAAACCTATAACGCCTTGACCTTGTATAGACCTTCAGTGAATGGCCAACGTGCAAATTTCAATTTGGCGGTATGGTCAACTTTTTGTGAAATAGATACGTTCGTTTAACGTCTGTTCCTTTTGAAATTGAAACTTCATCGACTCGCATAGTATTTATACCATTATACCCTATCACTATTTAGTCTTTAAATGTCCAACGTCAACCGACAGTATTGTGCTCAAATGTGCAGGGTAATAACAAAATATAATATTGTCTCAACTCCTAGCACAATGCCACAATTTCTTTGTGGGAGCAATAATGACAGACCTTGCAGCCGACGCCCGGATGGATATTTGGACATCTTCCGGTGTGCCGGCTGCTGGTAATGAGTAATAAGCTGTTTATACAAATAATTATCAAAGGTATTCCTACTTATTATAGAATATTTATGTAAAAATGTACTTACATTTTTTTTTTAATTTAATATTTTATTCTACTTTTATACGGTGTAAAATATGAGTTTTTCTGTTTAATAATAACTAATCTGCAAAATATTTTATAAAACTTAAAAACAAGGATATATTTTAATATTTATACCCTCTCATAAATAAAATCACTTAACAGTAAAACAATATTCTCGGGCCGATTTTTTTCACAATCTGGCCATTATCGTGTCTATACCTATGATAGTGACTTACATTCTAAATTCTAAAACATACTATTACATTTATATTATAATATTTTCCCTATGTTACCATGTTTGGAATATTATAATGTCAATGGCTGTCTATACTCTATAGTATTCAACAGTATCATCGTGCTCGTGTAATATGTTGCTTAAATTATCTAAAGCTATTAATTATTATAAAAATATCTTACGATAATAAACACTTGACGGTAAGAGCATAAATATAATACTTCACTAATTTGTATTCAATTGTAAATGTATGCAACTTTAAGTATTATTCAAAAACCAACAAACATATATTATTTTATACAAAAATCTATTTAAATAACGTACCTAATTTTTAAATAATGGGTAGGTGGTAGGTAAAAGGTACCTACACAATTTAATATTATTGAAGATTTATTATTTACGAATTATAATTTTCTCTTTTTAATTGTTACGCATTATCTATAGTTTTTTGTTAATTTATTGTTAATATTATTAACATAATTATACAAATAAATTTAAATAAGTTTAATTGCCACTTAATAATCCGATAATAAACGTGAACATTAAAGTTGTATTCAAATGAACATTACGTCTTATCAGTCGTTATTTTATATTATTCTGAAATTAACATACCTAGCTAGTGTATATACCCATTATTCAAGTTGATTATTTTTATTTTATTGAATTTTGATTTGGTTAGTAGTTAATTATTAATTTGTATTACATTGTAAAACACAATTCAACAGTAGGTAATTCAAATCTAACATTAAAATGTGTTGGCCATGTTTAGTATACGATACGATCCATTTAAATAAAATTATAATGTCCTTATTAAATAAATAATAAAACTTTATTGAATAGTGTACCTATATAATCACTGTATATATTTTATATATATTTAATATATCTCTTATTGGAGATTTTTGTTGAATAAAAATAAACATTTCAGAAACTCTGAATGTCCAATAATAAACAAAAATAATGTAAAGGTAGTGCAGGGTGTACAAATTTATGTAGCACATAGAATATAAACGTTAGTATAATAACGTAGGTAGTTATAATCCGTGTTTTTATTATGAAATTGTTAAGTAATTTTTTTAACTTATAGATTTGTCTTTATAAACATATATAACTATATAAGTCACTAAATAATATTAATGAATTATATAACTATATTATAAGTATAATGTACATATTACATATATAATATATATTTTATGAAACTGACTGTAATAATTATTATTTTGTTTTCATTTTTAAATCAGGAGTCCAATCTGGAGGATGTGGAGTTGTGGGTATCAGAATGCGACCGGCATTGATCTTTCAGCCACATCATGCTCATATGTTCCTCGACAGACTTCGCCAGGTGTTGGCTGAAACAAAATAGGTTCTACGTTATATTGCACTACTATTATACGTGTGTAGAAAGATTGAGCATTTGTTTATAATTTTGTGATATTATTGAAAAATATGTCTTCCAATGTTAACATAAAGCTTTTTGAACGCAAACGAGTCTTCCAAAATATTTTACTCAATTATAACAAATATCGAATCGTATGTATAATTTATTTTAAAGTAGATATTATATATTGTATTATTACAGTTATGTTACAACTATTATTTAATGTTTTATAATATTATAATAATATTAATTATGATATACCTGTATTAAGATAAAATGACCGCTTCCATATGTCTTAAATTTATATTTATTATAATCTACTTTGAAATGGAACACATGTTATTATTGTGTTCCACTCACCCGATTTCGAGCATTTAGTGTTTTATGATTAAAAAAATAAAACATAATACTATATGAACAAATATAATAACTGCAATGCATTGTGTTTTATGTTAATGATATTACCTGTAATCTGCTATAAAAAAGTGAATAATAGTGGGTACCGCTCTACTGTACAACAATAGATGTTAAATAAAACATAAAACAAAACTGTAATAGATATTATGTTAAATTTGAATTTAACGATATATCATTGTACACGAAAATCCTGATCCTGAGTGGAGACGGTCTATCAGCTTACACCACCATAAGTATACTTCATGATATTTTGTTTATTAATATTAGGTACTATTTAATTTATTTATTTTACTATTGCAGACTGTAGTAAGTTATTACTTATTACGGTACGTCGATTTAATTTTTGCCGAAAACATTACATTTATTATATTATTATAGTATTTAATTATTATAATATTATATTATTATTAATTATTTAGTGTTATTAACTTTTAAGTCAATACCATATTATCGTAAAGCAGTGTGAATAGGTTCATGCAGTATATTACAAATATGAATATGTGATAATATAGTTTATTTTAAATAAATATAGCTAGTCTACACAAGTGGCCCAACTTTTTTTACCGTGGGCCTTTTTTTACGTAAATATAAAATATTAAAGTTCTTTTGCGGGCCAGATATTAAATTATGGTGGGCTGGAGTTGGCTCGCGGACCTTAGTTTGGCCACCACTGGTCTACACATTTTCAATGGTATACAGCAAAAAAATCCCCGATATAAAAATATAGTAAAAAAGCACCATAGCAACTAAATATATAGTATATTTTTTTTATTATTTTGTACATTTTAAAATTTAAAATGTTTAAACAACAAACTTATACCTATTTCAATAAATAAATACCTAACACTTTTTTTAACATATCAATAATCATATATAAATATAATATTATATTATTTTAACTGTGATATAATTAGTTGTTTAATGTCATACAGGTACTAGATGCCATTTTTGTTGTATCCATTACTTGTATAATAAATTAGGTTCATAATAATAATGTAATATAATATAATAATTTAATAATTAATGAAAAACAATGATAGGTATATTATTTAAAGTATTTTATGTAAATGTAGTATGTACACTAACACTAATACACTATACTAGGACACTAGGTTAGGCTTTTCCTAGATAATTTTTTAATACGTGATTGTATAATATAGTAAAAGATAAAACTATACTTAATGACTTAAGTAATATATAATATTTAGAACATTAAATAATATTATAATAAAAAATAAATAAAAAAAACATTATATATATATATTTTATTGTACTTAAAAATCCTTATTATTCCTGCCTTTTATAATTTATGATACATTTTGTTATTGGAAGTTTTGTGTAGATAAAGCCCGCAAAAACATATATGCCTGCGAATCTGTTAAAATAATATAATAAGTGATTAATATTACACAAAAATAAACGAAAACTATAGTCCATAATAAATTCAATATTTTATTATTAACAATAATAGGTTTATACAACTAAAGATAAAGTATAGGTAAATATAAGCAAAATATATAAATGAAAAAAAATATTTATATGAAACCGTTTTTTTTCATGATTTTACTTTTCTTGTTTTTCTTCAATGCTTTGAGCTTGCCTGTGAAAATATTTATGGTTTTAATACTTTTAAACATATGTGTGTTCAACAAAATAATTAAGTATATATAGCTTATCACATATTTGCTTTAATCCATTTTTGAGATATATATTATTCAATTAACAAAGCCTTATATTATAGGTAGCCTATATACAGATAACAACACTATAATACAAGTGCGTGTAACGTGAATGTTAATAATACAGGGATCAAGGCTTGTATCGTAGCGCTTAAAATATTTCCCAAAGAGTTATAAGTTTATCACTATTTAGTATTTACCTTAGACATGTTTTTACATTATAAAATGAGCTAGTGGTAGGCTAAAAAAATATAATAATATATCCTATATAACAGTGATGCCCAACCTTTTTTGTTCGGTGTGCCATCACTTTGGTAAACAATCATCTCCGAGCGGGCCACCAAATGTAAAAGTACAATGATCAGTATATAAAAAAATGAGAAAAAACTGATTTATAAATTTGTGACGGGCTATACAGAATACCTTCGCTGGCCACACGTGGCCCGTGGGTCGCGGGTTGAACACCACTGTGCTATAACATACTTATAACGTTTTAAAGAAGTGCTGATGTGCATTCATGAACAAAATTAGGTAAAAAATTCAATACTTAATTTGTTTTTATAAATTTATAATTAATTAAAATTGCAAGATATTCCCTTTAATATATCAGTTATTAATTGTTATAGGAAATCAATATTTTTTTTATAACCTGAGAATAGATTATACGGTTTACTATAAGCTGATGCAGCAGTCGCTGTCCGATTCAAAACTTTAAAGGCAGACACTCCCTAAATTAGCATAAGGTCAAGACCATAAGAGGTTATTAGGTTGGATTTGTGATATTTGCAGTAGTTAGTTATAATGACTCTGTAGTGAGTATAATTTTTGTCTTCGCACAAAAGGAAGAGAGAGAGCTTTATTTAGCTAAAAAATGCGCGCAGCCGCGCAGGCTTCACAAAAATATAATCATAAATAATTTCGTTATTTTATAATGTGTAATATAATGAAGTTGTGTTATGTATAATAATGTAATACATCATATATAGTAATAGGTACCGCGAAAAAATAACCCCAGAAATTTAGTCCCTGAAAAAAAAACCCGCGAAAAAATAACCCCATATGCGATTTTGTAAGATTTTAAATAATAATAATTGTATAATATTCAAAACTAAAATGTATAATCTAATAAATATGTGTATATGAATATTTTTTAAACTCTAATAGTCAATATTTTCAATTACGGTCAATAATATACATATAAATAAAAAAAATTCACAATAAACGTGTAATACAATTTCAATAATATAATAATTTTAAACAAATAGTCAATTTTTTCAATTACTATCAATAATATATAAATAAAAAAAAACGTAAATAAACGTAAATGCATAAAACAATTATATATTAATACCTATTTTATAATTTGTTATAACTTGATTTTTACGATATTTTAATTTTTAAATGTACATAATTCACTTAAAAATTAAAATATTAATATAAACGTATTTATTAGAATATACCTACATTCAGTGGCGTACATACGGGGGGGGGGGGGGTCGGGTTCAAACCCCCCCCCAGAACCAAAAAAAATTGATATTATTGATGAATTTCTTATTATTAATCATCCGTGTATACACAAACATACATCATGATAATAATATGACTATTGAGTGTACACTATACCCACAGATATCTATACTAGTATAGTATAGTATAGTTAGTATAGATATCTGTGACTATACCTTAACCAACAACGAAAAAATATTTTATAACGAAATTATGGATGCCATATTATATCAATCAAAATAGACATTAAATGTCATAAAACTTTGATCGTAGACAGTCAGTTGTATGCGGACAAAAATACATAATTATATTGTCGTTGTCTCGACCGTCTCGATCGAACAACGGAGAAAAAACTGATTACGTTATAATCGTTGAATTTCGCGTGAACAATAACACGGTGAAATGGATTTTATTTTTATAGCACTATCGTAAATGATCATGTTAAACATTTTCGTTAAATAATATTATGAATGTTTCGTTCATTCTGTTCTATTCTGCAGTTGAAGAAGTTTATGTCAAAAACTAATAACTATTCATTGAACTATTTAAACTCCATAAACCATAGGTAAGTATTACGATAAGATTAGTTAGAGTTTATAACATTAAAATTGTTTATTAACAAAACATTAAAGTTTAAAATATTAAAAAAAAGAGACTAGAATTTTTACTATAAGTAATTAATAATATAATATATTTAATATTCTGTACTGGTATATACTGTATTAAATATCTAGTATTTAACTGCTATGAGTTAGATATGTAAACTTTTGTATTTGTTTTGTTATTTTTCCTATTAATATTTATACGTGTAATATTGTGTTTGATTGTTGGAAAAATAGATAGTTTTAAAGAGAAGGTTTTAGTGTTGGTTATTTTTTTTAAACCCCTCCCAGAGCAAATTTGAATGTACGCCACTGCCTACATTTTAGTTTTGAATATTAGACAATTATTATTTAAAAATCTTACAAAATCGTATACCTATGGGGTTATTTTTTCTGTGGTTATTTTTTCGCGGGATTATTTTTTCGGGGACTAAATTTCCGGGGTTATTTTTTAGGCAAATTATAGTAATAGTATACATACCTACAATAGTGTTATAATAAATAATAATACTGTTATTTACGTTTTCTGGACACTTCTTCCAAATGTTTTATACAGCACGGTTTTTTAGGCCTATTTTTCTTGCAACAACCGGGCTTAGGAGTTGAACACGGGGGGTTCGTTGTATGACACGGGTTATCCGTACAAGCGTATTTGAATGTTGCGACCAGATCGGAACAAATTTTATTTGGTGGTTGCGCGGTCTGCGTCGTGCATTCAAAACACGGTGGTGTGACGGGCATAACAAGACTTGTCGCGGTGATCATATCAAACTTGAAATAGAAAATAAAAAAGTTTTAGTTGAATACATTTTTTTTTATTCGTGGAATGCGTGGTACAGATACAAACGAATCAGCAGTAGCGTGTCATACATGTGTGCCATGTCCATGTGTACAAATTCCACGGGCCCTCGGCTTAGAGGGGGGCCATTATTGGTCAACATTCCACAAAAAAAATTAAATTAATACAGTTATGTACAAAAAAGTAAAATCATTGTTTTCAATTTCAAATGATTCTCATTTTTTCAATCTGATATCAGTAGTATAATATCATTGTTATAAAATATAAATTTATGTATATTATTTAGAATAAAACATGTAGGACGACTTTTTTAGTTTTGCACACAGGCTCATTTTTGGGATAATCCGCTACTGCGAATCAGTATTTATTACTTAAATATAATTACTCTAAAAAAGAGGTAGATATATCAAATATATACCATGGTTTTTTATCATTCCCCGGTCCCCCCCTATATCAAATCTTTCTTTAGGAAAACATAATAATATATAATAAATTATATTTAAAAACATAATATTATATTATTTTTAATAAATTTTATTTGAAAGAATCGTTACGATATGCACAACTTATTAATGTACAACGAACAGCTGCAGATAGTTAACCAATAGCGATAAATTTTTTTGCGTGCCTAACAGATCGGTTATACGGCCGAGAAGAAATTAAACCATACAAAGTATAGCGAGCCAATAACAAAAAATATATTTTATTTTAAGATAACTATCGCCTTAATTAAAAACTATTGTACTCGGGTTATTTAATTCGAGTCGTTTTAATATAAATATATTTTTATTTTTCACAATTAAAATGTGATACAGTTGTAAAAGGCAAATAAATATAGGCAATATAGCCATATAAGTAGGTACTTGCATTTTGACATGGTGGGATAGTATCCAAACTAAACGTTCTTCTCACTGTCCTGCAGATAAACCATGTCACGAAAACGATAAAGGCAAATCGAAGTTTCATAATTATGCTATATATATTTTACAAATCTAATGAACACAAAATATATATAATTTGTACGTGTTTTGACTGAAAACTGAATCACAATAAAATCAACTCTCAAATAATAATATAGTAAACACAACGTTTGAAATATATTTTGGTTTCCTTGCAACTAACTAATACCTATATTTTATAAATATGTTATCTACACCAAATCAAAATGACTTTTGAGAGACAGTAATGAACAAAATAGACGGATTTAAATTTATTTTCAAATACCGAGCCGATTAATGAATTGCCCATTGAATTTCATATCAAAAGTAAAATATTCAAAGTAACCGCACGTGATGTTACATTATCAGTATCCTCCTGAGGCCCAATACGTATTTAAATTTTGTAGTACCACAAACCCAACGTCCAATTCAATGGACATTTTAAAATATGTGTTGCAGACGAAATTGTATCAGATAAAAATTAGCAAACGCGTGTTTATCCTTCCAAATTATCACTAGGTAGGTAGCTTAAGGTTATATTGACAGAAGTATAGTATAAGCAAAAAAATGTCCATTGTAGTGGACAACGGGTTTATTAAAATACAAAAATAAAATTAAGCTTGGGCGCTAAAGCAGTTATAATAATAATTGTCCATTATAATGGACATTGTGCCTCAGGAGGGTATACGAGTTAGACGTTACCATCGCACCGTAACAAAAATACATTAATTTTTTATCATGTTTAGCTGCAAATACCAAAAAATAATAATGTACAAATAAAACAATATTATTAAACTATAACTATAATGTTCTTCGAAAGTATTAACTTTAACTAATTTTAAATGTTTTAATCACGTTAATTGTAATAAACCGAAAATCTTCGGGATATAAAAGATTTCATATAAGTATACATATAGGTACATATAATAACGTTGCCATTAGGAACATTTGTTTGATATGTATAAAATATAAACTTATTTACGTGTTATATAATAATTTAAAGTAAAGATTATACTAAGAGTCAAGAAAATCCGTATGTCAAATACCTACTTATATTTATTTCAAATAAGATTTTCAGTGCCGCAAATAGGATTTTTGGCCCCCCCCCCGGACAAAGTCAATATATGGGGCCCCCTAGCTGAAGTATATGTATATTATATTTTTTCATAGGTTACTTATACAAATATATATAATGATGGTGATTTTTTTTAAAAAGCCTAAAAATATAATGTTAATTAAAATATGACTATTGACTAGGTATACACACTTTTAGTGTTTTTTTTTTATTATATAAATATTAATTAAAGCTTTTGTAATATTAAAATAATATAATATGGTTCTAAAAAAAGTATTGCACAGCATAAAGATTGTTTGTACCTATATTATATTCAAACATATAATTATATAAAAAAAAATTTTACAAAATTTAAAATGAAAAAATGTATCACAAACATATTATACAAATTTTATAATATATGGTAGGTAACCTATTACATAGAAAAAAAATAATTACAAACAATATGAAATACAATTGTATAACTTAGTTCATGTCATTGTGAATGTATCATAAATCATAATACTTATAATAATATGTGCTATAGAAAAAGAATCATTCAAGTTAAGAACGAAAATTCATTTTTCTTGCTTTTAAATTAGCAAAGTCATTTATAACCTTTTCCAAATTTAATTCAGATGTACGGATTTGTTCAACATTAAGTATAGCTATATTAGTCAAACGATCTTGTGCTATAGAATTTCTCAGAAAGTTCTTAATAAGTTTTAATTTGGAAAATGATCTCTCTGCAGTGGCAACTGTAACTGACAATACTAAGAATAACATAGAGGCAGTCCTAGTACTTCAGATAGTAACTTATTGATAAATTATTTTCTAGGATAAATTTTGCGAGTTCACCAATTGTTCTTAAATTTTTGTCCATGATCATTTCCTTAAGAGAGATAAGTTGACTGGTAAATTCAGAACTTATATCTGATTGATATTTATTTACAAAGTTCCAATTCCACACATAAAAGTAACTCGATAACATTTTAACAATGAACAATAAAACACTATAATAATATAATTGTATAGATAAATATAGATATTATTATGGATAAATAGGGGCCCTGTTCTTCGACAACAAATTAGATATCATAATAAATTATAAAAATAAACATTTTTATTTTATGTATTTTATTTGATTTAAACATTATTAGATTGCAATGCAATTATTTAAAGATTTAAAATAGAGCGGGGCGCCGTCGGGGCCCCCTGAGTCGACGATTAGCGGCTCTCTACAGGGGCATTGCCCCTGCGGTTGTTGCGGCACTGAAGATTTTAAAATAATAATTTTAAAAAGATTAAATTAAATTGAATTTATGAACTTTTGAAAATTGATATATGTAATGCTTATGAAAGTTCCTACGAAATCTTTTATGAATAGACCATACGTATAACTCGTCTTCGTCTAAGACCTAAGTCATAATATCAAATAGTATTTACGATATTTATAATTTATTGGTCCAACTATACATGTGTCAACAATGTATAAACTGAAAGAGTAAAATAAAATCACTTTTTTTCGAAAAACTATGTGGTTTTAAAAACAGTAAAATTGTCTAGTGCAAAAATGCAAAAAATAATGTTTTGTTTGTACATGTTTTCGGTATAGTAATCGTGGACTGGGCAAATCGTTTATCCAATGGAAGCTTTGAGGTAGGTGGTAGGTACTTCAAAGAATGCAAAAGGAAAAAGTATTACTGATGAAGTGATGACTATAAAAACACGGAAATTGGAATACCCGGGTCGCACGATGAGAAATAATCTAAGTTATGGATCGCTGCAACTTGTATACTTCAAGGAAAAATAGAAGGTAAGAGAAGTATTGGAAGACGAAGGACACGGTGGTGGAAAAATCTCGGTGACTTCTGGTTTGGCGTAACAACTAGGTACCTACCTAACGAATTGTTCATCGTTGGAAAGAGAAACAATATTTGATTTGATTTCTAACATCCTAAACGCATGGGAACTTTAAGAAAAAGTTTATATTAAATAGTATTTTTACAACTGTATGTCTGTATTTATGTTTAACACAACACGATACTCGTGACGATGTCTAAATAAAAATACGTTCCATCACAAAGGGTGTTCGAAGTTGAAAGCAAACTTGCAGTTACCGAGGTCGATGTAGGTACAGCCCAAACGGTCGAAACCGATTTTATTAATGTGAATTTCAAACAGATATATACAAAAAAAATTAAAAGTATTAACATTTTAAATACACCTCGCGATACAAAAAATTTGGAACGGCAACGAGGAAATGAAGTTTACATTAAATACTATAAAAATAGTAAAATTTGTATAACAAATATCATACAATTATAAAATAAAACTTAATCTTAATTTTTCACATAATATTCATGAATGCATATTTTATTATTATTATTATTTTCAGACATCATGGGTATGAATTGTAATCGATACATTATCGTTCGATTTGTGATGGATATACATTATTACAATATACTAAGATTTTATGACGAATACGCAGTATCAGAGCCCAGAGGGATGGATTCTGACATTTTGAGATTAATTGTATCCGATATTCGAATGGTGCTTCATACATTTTTTTTAGTTTTTTCGTCATTATTTAATATTTTACGAGTGAATACTGAATTTTCAATGTCGTAAATTAATGTCTTTCCGATAAAACATTTTTTTTTATTATTATCGGTTGAATAACTTATTAGAAATCTTGTATAATTTTTATGAATTTGTAATCCAAAATTATTTATACATTTATACAATTAATGATTATATTATTGTAGGTATTAATAAAATGACCAACTTTATGTCATAGAAACTAATACTAATTATTATCTAAATTTCCTATTAACTTAGGAATATTATAATCCAAGCACTTGTATCTTATTATATCATATTATAATAACATGTTAACAATTTTATATTGTAACAAATTAGTTATAATATTACAAATTAATTTAAGTCAACAAAGTAATTGTGTATTTGTGTATACCTAGCCAATGTTGAAATAGTAAGTTATCCTCTACCTACAACCATTATCTTCAAAAAGATTATTACATACAGTATTTATATTACTATTATGATTGCAGTGTTAGAGAGATAATTTGCAACACATGACACAGGAGAACATTTAAGGATATGACAAAATTGTGGTCGTTCAAATAATAAAAGTAATAGTTCACATTTTATTATATAAGATGTATAATAATAATTATTATATAATATAAAAAAAAAAAGGAATCATAATTTAATATTTGGTTAGGTTACAATGATTAACAATAATATTTGTGAATTGGCGCAGATCAATGGCCCAATAAGTAAGCTAAGTAGAAAAATTATAAAATATGCCACAAAATAAAGTAATAGAAAAAGTTTTAACTTACATTTGCTATGTTAAGGTTTTAAAAAAATGTATAAAAACATAATAACTTATATCTAATTGTTCGCATGCGCAACAACTACAATATAATTTATAATAAACATAATATCTATTATTTTAACAATAAATATTAGATTATTTTGTTCAATACATCATTATTACACAACATTAAGATACAAACTACATAACTTTTTTAATATAAACGTCAACAAGTGAAATAACATTAAAAAAAAATATGAAAGTAATTTTTTTCAAGCATGCTCAATAAAAGTAAAATAAAAATGGAATATAAATTATTATAAATAAATAATTTTATAGTTGTTGTACCCAAAGTCCTAAAAATGCAATGTTTGACTGGTAATTTTATTATGTTTAAAAACAACTTAAGAAACATGAGTAAAGAGATCTCTGAAACTGACACTATGTAATATTATTTAACAGCCATGTAATTAGGTTACTAAATCAGTTTTCATGAATGTAAATATAATAAAGAAAACATCAATAATTTATTAAGCTTAAAATGGAATAAAAGTTAAAACACGTAATATGTCTAATAGTAGTGGTTTGAGCAGTATAAAAATATAAACTTAGTGGTCAAATTATAAGAAGAAAAATATTATTTGGAAGCAGATTAAATTTGATACAATAGACAAATTATTAGAGGAAATTTATACTTTGTTCGCTAACTTTGATCTTCTTGGTAATGTAATTTACGCAATGCAGATAATTTCATTCTTTCTTTTTCTAATGATGACTCTAACTCTAACACACGAACTTGGCACTCGATTTCTAAACGTTTGGTTTGGTGTTCATTCAGGACACCTAAGTCTAGGTCTTCTGAAAAATTAAAATTAAAAAAAAAATATTATGTAAGTAAATTATGAATAAAAAGATTATTTACTTTATATTAAATATAACAAATAATAATCTTAGTTTTTTTTTACCTGTTTGTTGAACTAATTGGGCACAAGATTTGGCAGTGGCTACCACTGTAGCAGTAGCATTAGTAACATTACGTGACGCTTGTGATAATTCAGCCAAATTATCGCTGTTTTGTGAAGCTTTTACACGGCTGGCAACCACAAGTTGTGCTGTCCCGGCAGCCACACAATGAGAAGCCACTATTAGTCTTTCAAGCTTTCCTTCGCCACTTACAGCCTCATTTGCTGCATCTCTATTTGAACAATATTTAATTTTTAATAAAATAACTTTAATTATGCACATAGTATTACTCTTGGAATATGATTTAAATATAAATTATTATTAATCAGAATTTTAACTGTTGACAAATGACAAGTCTTTACAAATTTTAATTTAAAATGTATCTAATATTTTGCATGTCTATTAACATTATAAAATAATTTTTTTTTAATTTAAAAGAAAATAAACCTAAAATAATTCTGAAAATAAATAATATCTAAATAAAATTAATTATTGAATAAAAAACTAATAATTAATCATAAGAAATAAAAACATTAGCACTTACATTGAAAAATCTATATAACATACATATAACAACATCAAGAAATTTTTAGTATAGCATATATTTAATATTATGATGATGGTTGATTATAATGAAAAAATAAGTAAATTAACACTTAAATATATCGTTAATAGAAATTTCTATTTAAATATAAATATTTTTTAAATATTGACTAAAGAATAAGTGATACCTCTAATCTGAATTTAAATATAAAAATTTTAATCCAATATCTATTCTCTTATAGATTTAAAAAAGTCAAAATTCTCTTGACTTTAGAATATGGTTATAATACTATTATACTAGCAAAAATTAAGTCCATTAAAATAATTATCTCTTTCTGTTATATTTATATCCTTAGACAATAATGAACAAATATTTTTTATATTTATTCAAAAACCTGCATTTTATTTACAATCATTTTAAAATTACCTTATACTATAATTTTATTTATTTCTATACTATATTATTTTGTATTTCTATATTTATTAAGTTAACTTAACTTGCCATTTTTAAAAATGTATTAAATGTATATCCAATTATTTTTTTAAATAAAATGATGTGGACAAAATATTGCAAACTTCCAGAAACCAATTTATTTAATATTATGAGTGTTATTTTTATAATTATACTATTTTAATATTCAATAAAATTGTTACTTACAACAATCCTTTAGCACCTAGCCCAATAGATTTGGCTGCAGATATTAGTCCTTCAGTCCACTGATGGTTACGCTTATAGAATTCTTTAGCTGACCCATTAGAACCTTGATTAGCTACAATTTCAGCTTGAAGTTTACGTGATTTGTGCACCAACACTCTAATGGCAGCCATGAGGGAAGTACACGAATCCAAAATTTGTTCATTCACTTCAAGTTTAATTCCAGAATGTGCAGCTCTCGACTCATTGATCATTTCCTAACATTTTAAATTTATGAAATTATTATTTGAAAAAATATTTTGTATCATAACTTTCAATGTATACTTGAATGCGTTTAGCCGCTTCCTCAATTGCTCTATCCATTATACTAAGCTCATCTTCAACTAAATCTCCCAATGACTCGTTTGCTTGTGTAGAAAATGCCATGGATTCTACATCGTTCAATGTACTGATAAGACCATTGCAACATTCATCAATTTTGACTCCAGTCTGCCAAGCAGTTAAGAGTTTAACACTGTCTTTTCCTACTTGTTTACATTTATCCAACAACTCTATATATCATACAAAAAAAAAAAAAAAACAAAAAATATGCAACATCTACTTTAAATAATATAGAGTAGTATGAACAAATTTACTTTGAGCATCATTCAGATCAGATTTTGTGTTTGATACAGCTTTTCCAAAAATAATATACATGGCAACATAATGGGCAAATCCTGCAACTTCATCTTTTCCTTTTCCAATGGAACTGACAAGTTTTTCTTTGATTAAAGATACACATTCTAAATTTAACAAAAGAAAATAAGTATTATAAAGTATCAAAATTATAATACAATTTCATAACATACCAGGAGAACAAGTAGCAGAAGACATAGAAGGATAATCTAACATTTCACTTGTATGTTCAATTATTTTACGACAGCATTCTAATAAAAATTACATACTGAATTAACATCAAATAAGTTCAATAAATAAGAATATTATAAATAATGTTATACACTAACCAAACCAAAGAGCATTGATAGAAAACCGTAATTCTTCAGATTCAGAAAGTTTTAATTCTAAATCAGATTTTATTTGTACGGCATCAGTCAATTGTTGTTTTACTTCACAAACTTCAGTCTTTAATAGCTCAGTTACTCTCAAAAGTTCCTAATAAAAAATTACATATTAATATAAATATATGATTTGTATATTATTATTTATACATCATTGTGACGAGTAGTCGAATCCACAGTAGTTTGGAGTGCTATTAATTCTTCTTCAAACTTTATTCTTTGAGGTGCCATATTAAATTCAACAGTACGCATGTTTGACAACTGCTTGTCCACGTCAGATTTCTAAAATAACCATATTATTTCAAAATATAATATTATTTTAAATAAAAATATATAAAAATTTACATCAATATTGTACAGTTATCTACTATATAAATACTAATCAATATCTTAGTAAAATATTTTACAGCACATTTAAATTACATTTATAGCCTATGGTATTCTGCAAAAAAAAGTAAAAATGTCATATTTTGGACATCAAAATTTTGTAACCAGTCATACTTTTTAATTTATCAGCATTATATATTGCTTATAAATGTTTACAAATCTACATTAAGTAGTATATATTATTTTTTTTATTGGTAATAGACGTTTAGAATTTTTTTGTAAATAAAAGTTATAAAGAAATAGTAGAAAAAAATGCTAATAAATGGAAATTAAAACTGAGAAAATAACATACATTTTTATTTTAAATACTATAATAAAAGGTCAACAAAATATTAAAAGTAATAAAATTAATTTTATAATTGAAAATATTTAATCTTTTATTTATTAATGTTGATACTGTTATGTTTACTAGATGTTTTAACACATTTTCAAAAAAAAAAAATTACCCACTATATTAAATTTTATATAAATGTTTAAAATTTTAAAATTACTCTAGTTTTTTATCTGGATAAGTCTAACATGTGTTTGATTAATTAATTAACATTTGTAACACTAAATAATACATTTCAGTTTATTATTTTTCATGTCTTTCAGAATATTTATTATTTATTAGGTGTTTTTGGTTATGCCATACATTCATATGTATGTAAGACATTATACAGAAAGAAGTATTATAAAATATAATATTATATCTATATAAATTATCTCTGACATTGTACTATTTGTACTATACAAAGGCAAATGTTGACAGTGTCCATAATAGACATAATTTATATATTAGGTAAATTATAAATTTTCATCAGAAACCAAAATATTTGTTCAGTAAGTTTTTTTATTTTTTACTTAAATTTAATATACTCAGTATAGCATAAATTTTACAAAATAAGGAATTTAAGCTAATGAATTCAATTTTTGTATAATATTTGGTTATAATACATTTTTTAATTATCCAACAAAAATGTATTATTTAAACTTAAATTTACCTCAGAGTAAATAAAAATATACATCATATATGATATACAGTACCTATTAAAAATTTGTAATTTAGTATTTATATATTACATACAATGTAAATTATAAATTGTACATAGTAGGTATATTTTTAATTTATATTATGAGATTTTAACTTAAGACACTCTTTGTTTTTTAAATACTGCTAATATTTTTCCAAATATTTACAAAATAATATAACTATTTTGAAGTATGTTATCATTATTTAAGTTTTATTTTACTTTGTTTAAATACAACATACATATTTAATTTCATAGTCCGAATCAGAATATTTTTCTAAATACCTAATTTGAATTACTTATATAGTTAATTAGTATATTAAGTTGAATGAGTAGAGTAATATCAAAGGCCCTGAAAGATGTAAGGCCATTATTTTACCCATCTAAACTTCAAATACTTAATTAATTATCCATTTAAATTCCATTTTTTCTTTGAGATTCTCCCAAAAAATATTCTGGTTAAGAATATGAAATAAGAAACTATTCATTCAAAATAGCAAAAAATTAAAAAACAACTTATAACCATGACAATATATAAAAATAAAAAAATAATTTTTTTTCCAATATTTTTATATTGTTATGATTATAAGTTATGGAAAAATAAAACATTTTAGAAATAATGAGTTTCTTACAAAAAAATTCCATCATATAATATATTGAAATAAATAAATTTAATCAAGCACTACACCCATGACCAACTAACCACTATCATAATATTCAGTTATAAACTAAAAATTGTGTTTGTATAACTCAATTAATTTATAAAGAGAACCATAATTTGTACAACTAATCATTCAATAATTGACCTACACCTTCCCAATACCTTGCCCATCACGTAAAACACAACTATAGCTTACAATGGACAGTAACAAGGAATTGGCAGTCTGAGCAAATCTAGTCATTTTTTCTGATCCTTTCAGTGACTTATCGACGGCAGCTTTCTAAAAATTAGTTATTTAGGGCACCAAACTAAAAACATAATATTACAATGTAAATAATAATTGTATAAAAATGATTACCTGTCTTAACAATGTAATGTGTTCTTCTCTTAATTTAGTATACACTTCTTTCAACTTATTAAACTTTTCTTCGAGTAATTTATATTTTTCTAAAAATGATAATTATAATTTTAAAAAGACTATTAAACAAACAGTTACAACAATTATAATTATCAAACAATTCCTTAAATCATAATAATTCTCAAAGTAGAATATTTTTAGTAAGCTTCTAGTACTGAAAATCTGAAAGTCTATAGTATTCCATAAAAACTTAGACAACAAAATATTATAAAATAGTGAAATACCTTATTTATGAAATTTAAAATTCTACTCTATACCTAGTATTGACCAGGACATTTTTGTCTAAAGGTATATTATATGATAACTTACTATCTAATTCATCAAAATTGTCCATAGAATTTACTTGATGCAATAAATCATCTCTGATAAGTCTTTCTTGAGTTAATTCACTGTCCTATGAAATTTAATAATAAATAAACAAAATAAGTTATTAATTCAGTACAATGACTATAAAACAAAAATTACCGATACTTTTTTAATGTGTAAAAACATAGAGCTTCAAAAAAAAGAATAATTTTGGTGTTCTTAAAATTATTGTTGTGTGTAATTACGTTCATGTTTAAATATAAGTCACTTTGTACATTATAATTTTAAACCACTCAATTAGATGTATTGAAAATACATGCATGGTATTTACCTTGTATGATTAAAATAATCATAGAAAAATATCTATATGATGTGTAAATTTTAAAAGTACAATGTACTCTTTAGATGTTTGTATTATTTCTATAGTGTTTAAAATTGTTTCAGATTCAATTACTGGTTGCTTATGTAATTCGTTTTTTGGAAAACATCCAAAAATACAATACAAAAATTATACAATTTCTGTCAATAACCTTCAGAATAATAACCAATGCTTTGTGATACATTAATAAAACTCATAATGACTATCTCTAATAAATTAAAATTAATTAGGTAGTGAACCTACAATGAAGATATATTTACTACCCTGTAAATATACCCTGTGTATTTTGTATATAACATTACTACAAATTAAAATAATAAAAAAAAAAAAATCACGTAGAAAACTTTGAAATCACTTTTACAATTCTTGACATTTTTTGAGGGAAAAAATAACCTGTATCAATTTTAAGAACTACAGGTTTTTAAAACGAATATTTTATAATCAATTCTATTTAACCTATACAATTTTATTTATATATTTTATAGTGACTTTTGAGGATTCGTGTGTACATTTATTTTGGTTATTACATTAATAAATAAGTTGGTAAGTGAGTATCGCTCTGCTGTACATTAGGGGATGGGGTGGACCTCGGACTAGGGTAGGTTAAATTTGAATGCAATGATAGGTATCATTGTATACGAAAAACGATTCTGAACGAAGATGATTTGTCAGTTTAGGATATATTATATTTAAATATTGTCAAATATTCTATTTTGAAACAAATAGTATAGTTTTTATATGTTACTATGGTTACTATGGCCAACATTCGCATTATGAGCGTATGAAATTTAATTTAAATTTTGACATATTTCTTATAAATTCGAACTTTAAACACTTATAAAAAAAAATTGTGACTAACGATTTCGGATTTTTTTTTATCACTTTAAGAACAACTTATAAGAAACCTTGTATTAAATTTTCAAGATTTTCTGGCCACCCAAAAAATTTTTATCGGCATTTGAAGAAAAAAAAACTTAGAAAAGTCGAAAATTTCAATTGTCTATTAGTAGCTTAAAAATGGTCAAAATATTTTGAAAATTTAACTGTAAAGAGATAACCATAATATAAACATTTGGTGAAAATTTCAAGTATTTACAATAATTCGTTTTTGAGTTACAGCAAAATCAAAAAATCGATTTTGTCGAAAAGTGGTTTTTCCGTAAAATTTCCATTTTTCTGTCATTTTTTTTTTGTTTTTCTCGATTTTTTTGAAAACTATTAGAAAATTTTAATTTTGACCCCCCTAAAGTACCAACTAGATTCAATTCCCTATTCAAAGAGGGGCTGAAGTCAAAAATCGGAGCATTATTACTGCTCCAAATGTTGGAGTCAGACACAAAAAAAAAAAAAAAAAAAACACACATCATAGTAAATGCAATACATTCATCACTTCGTTCAGAATCTAAAATGTATTAATTTAAACTTTAATATTATATATCTTGATATTAAAAATATTATATTTTTAATAATTTCTATTAACTATCCTGAAACAATATTAACGTTATGGATATAATACTAATACCTGAAGAAACATTTAGAAATATACATTTAAAACATATAATATGTCAAATCATTATTTTAATTGTATAAAATAAATACCACTTATGAATTTTAAACACATGTAAAATGACTTAATTTTTTTGGAAGTAATTACCAGACAATAATTTAAAAATTTTTTTTTGAAGCACCATATTTTCAAATAATAAAAAAATTAGATTTTATTGATTTATATAATTTTTTAATAAAATCCATACTTTTTTTGCCAATTCCATTTCTAATGTAGAAACTTGTTGTTTTAATTGAATTATTAATGATTGATGAGCGTTTAATTCTCCATGTAAATGCTGAATCATGTTATCTCTGTAATGTATATTCATAATTGTGTAATAAAAATTAAAAAAACCAACAATTTTTTGTATATTAAATACCAATAAATATATAAATAATACTATTTATAGTATTATTTAAAAAGAAGTAATTCAATTAAATTTTTGTCGTCACTATTGAATTTTAAGTATTAAAAATGATATACCTTTGGGTTAAAAGATCAGGCGACAAAGATCTTTGACTTGTTTCACTGCTGGTGACGCTATTCCCAATTCCTAGATCAACAAGTTCACCAATCATACTATTATTTTCTGATGGATCTTCATCTGGTAATACTATGGCAGCTTGAGTAACATAGGTTGATAATTCAGCTTGTACCAAAAAATTTGGAGGATTCTGTTATGATAATAATATAAATATTAATAATAATAATAATAATAAGTCATTCATTATCTTAGTTATTTTACCTCAGGTAAAAGAGGTATCTGTATAAGTGTTTTAAAATACTGGAGATTAGATGACCCCAAATAAAATTGACGTAATATAGTAAATTGTCTTAGAAAACGTTTTCTATGGCCAGATAATAGATCAGGTGGTAGAGTAGCATGCATTTTAAAAAGAATTTTCACACATAAATCATATAACTGTGCAGAATCTAATATGCAAGGCAACAAAGGAGCCAATCGACACTGACCGTGGCTAGTCATTGAATTTGAGCGAGACATATCCAATGAACCAAAGACTATATGAAAAATTAAATAAATACACATAATCAAAAAATATAAATTATAAGTTGCCCTAAATATACTCACTTGCAGATTGAAGTCCCAGAATTTCATCAATATAATCAAACATTTCTACACACATTTGAAAATAATTATTAACATCGTTGTCTCCAATTCTACAAAGATCTTCTTCAGATAAAACTAAATTGCCAGGAAATCCAGGATTACGTCGATGAAAATCTAATTTTGTAAGTAGTAATTGACAATATTGTTGGATGAGTTTCCCATAACCATCTTTCAAATGTACCTTCAAAAATGTATACATAATTAATAAATTGGAAACTACTTTTTTAATGAAATATTAAAAAAATTTTTTTTAAATTGATGTTAAGAAAAAATTTAACTATACCCATAATTTTCCTAAGTCTTGTAAAAGTGTTTTATGTCGTTGTGATGATGCCAAAACATTTGGATGACCTTCCCGCAAAACTTTGTGTAACACATGACAAAATTTCCAGGCCACAATACGATGTTCTTGTAATGGTAATTTAGTGACACAACGCCAAAAAGTCTCAGCACTTTTTTCTTGAAATGTTCCTATAATAGCATCTAAAATAATTTATTATAAGGAAATAATTAAATGGATTATTTAAAATTATGAAATACAGTAATAAAGGTATTTTATATAATTTATTAACTATTAAGAAAAGGATACTTCTAGCATGTTTTTCTTTCACTGGATTCTCTAATGTATTAATTGCTTTACTAATACTTGCAGCCTAAAACAATAAATAAAATACAAAATAAAATTATAGTAAAAAAATTGGTTTTTCCAGTTTTTGGTAGTTTATGTTTTACATTTATTTATTGTTTAATAAAAGGTAAACACAATATTATACGTTGTAAATTTCATAATAATAATGATTACTATAATAGAAGGGATAGTTTACAATTGAGTACCAATATTTAAAATAAAGTATCTGTGAATACTTATCTACAATGATTTATTAGTCAAACTATGAAAATAATGAATCATAATGATGAAGTTACTAATTAGTACAGATACCAAAAATTAAAAATAACAAAATAAGTATAGGTAATCCAATAAATGTAAAATACGTAAGTAGGTATGTATATAATTCAAATTCTTACATGAAATTCTTCCATAATTACAATGAAAAATTGGCTATAGTTTTTTGTCACACCTCTAAAGAATATCACTAAATATATAAATTGTACCTACTCGATTCATCTACTATAATTTTATCATAAATACTTATTATTTTGTCCAATAAAAAAATAAAACAAAAACTATTGTAAAATTGACGACAATAATACTAGTTATAATCAATACTAATTATTTAATCGCCAAGTGAAACAATAATGATGTATTTCAAGTGTAACAGAATGAAATCCTTATCGACCTTATCTGTAATTATTTGAAAGTATCAACATATTTAATTGAAACAAGTGGTCGTGATATTGAGCCAAGACATAGGTTTGAAGTGTTTATAATCTGTTAAAATGTGTAAGGGTTTATAAATATATTAAATGTGTACACTAATTTGCAATAGCGAAGGCAGTACTACTGCAGTGGAGAGGTAGGTTAACCGAGATAATCCAACATGACTTATTGACATCTTACTTGAATCTTTTCAAAGTGTTCACGTTCCTGATCCAGACTGGTCTTCCGGTTTTGCAATACCCTCGGTAACGACAAGGACGACATGACGTGACAGTTGATTGAATGATCTACCGCCGTCGCCGCCGCTACTTTAGCTGCAACACACGGACAATCGGATTGAAGATGACGTACCGGTATTAATAAGACGACTGCCGCGTCGGGCGTTCCGTTCGTGTGGTGTCGCTGTCGATCCGGTCCCGACTTGACCACCGGAAACGCGGTAACATATTGAACGGACGGCGACGATATAATATAACAACGATATTTTACTTGAGAGATACACACAAAACGGAACGACGACGGCCGGAAGTATCGGAACTCAGGAGACGGTGAATTCGAATCACTCGGAGACGTTTATGTAGATTATTAATAATAATTAGTGATGGGAAAAAATAACAGGAACAGTGATTTATAACAGTTATTACTCTAGTAGCAATAACAAGCTGTTACTTGAGGAAAAAAATAACTGTTACGATTATTTTGATTATTTGAGTTTTTAATTTGGTCTTACTGACTCTGAGTTATATACTGTTACTGGCTGTTACTGTTGTTACTTGTTACTTGTTATCTGTGATTGTTATTTGGTTATACCAGTTATACTTGCCGTTATTGATAATTGTGAATTTGTGATAATTGTTATAAAATTGCTACTTAGTACTTATCACGGTCTTAGATTAATAGGTCTGGCAACTACCTTCAGATGTGATGCTCTTATTGTCGGGTCCCGCTCTGGTGGCACTATCTAGCGGCGAAGTACTATAACAAGCCATATACACATATTATTATGATGATTGATTGTCGAGTAAAAAAATATTAATAAAGACTAATTATATTTAAAAAAGTAGTATTACACGTGATAAAGGCTGTGCTTATTACAATCCATTGTCCATTATCGTTATAATTTAGTTTATAGTAATAATCTATGAGTTATGACTGTAAAATAGCGCCAAAATATAAGACCCATGTGACATTGTAGACACTTTGTCTTTAAAAGTATCTAATTACCAATTAAATTTTGTTTAAATAGTTTTTAGTCAAATATATTATTATTTAAATTTTATTAAAATGACACGGAATTGTTGTATATGTAATTGTAAGACCACAGGGGTGCCTACATTTCGTGTAACACAAAATCGTTTAGAAAGTTGGGGAGCAGTTCTAAATAAAATTTTAAAAATTGGGGATAGGATATGTCAAACACATTTTTCTGGAGAATCTATAAAAAAGGAAGATATTATAGATATAAAACCTAATAGAACAGCAAAAGTAAGTTCTAAAAATGTACATACCAGTATAATTATTGTATACAATTAGCTTTACAAATAGTTTTTTTATTAAACAATAACAATAACAATAAATCTTACAAAATAATTTAACAATATTCAACATAACATAACATTTAAAAATAAGTTATTTATTGGATTCATTATTGATGTATCATTAAAATACTTTTAGTTATTTTCATTTACAATTAGTATTTTAAATTTAATGAGATTTAATTCATTAAAATTGGTACTTTTATCCAAAATGTTTTTTCATTATTATTATTAAATAGGTAAGTTATAAACTTAAATATATATATATATTTATTTCATTAAAATTTAGACTTATTTAAAACATGGAGCTATGCCAATACTTCCCGAAATGTTAAATTCTACAGACTGTAACGAAGTTTTAGCTTTGCCACTTTCACCTGTCTTATCTGAATCGTCTTTTATAAAAGAAAACAACTTTGAACAGGTAAAAATCTTCAATTAACACATCACAGTATTTAAATTATGAGTACATAGATATATTTTTTTTTATTTAGAAACAATATCATAACAAAAGACTTCAATGTATCTCGATTCATCCAACCAAGAAAATATGTTTTGGTTTTGATACATGGTCTGATAATAATACATATAATGCTGTTTTTAGACAAATTTATTCTGATCCAAAACTTGTTAATTTACCATCAGATTGGCATAGAATAATTCCAACTAATAAAAAATGTGTAATATTCTGTAAGGTTTTATTAAAAAATGATTTAACTCCCTATTTTGAAAGATCCATTATTATTGATGAAGATGCAATAATGACATGCAAATATTTGAATAGCTTTCAAATTGATGTTGAAAAATTAAAATTAAATTCAAATGTTATATTAGACCATCATACCATTGAAAATGTAATTTTAAATTTTGCCAATACCACTTTATGTTCAGGTACTCTTATTCCAAATGAATTAGTTAAGTACAAGCCAAATACTGGATATACTGATTGTAATGGTAAATTTCATCATTCAAAATGTTTAATTGTTATAAAAACGTCTTCTCATAATAATTCTAAAACAGAAAAATGCAAATTTTGTGTTACTTTAATAAGTACATGTAACAAAAAAAAACAAAGAAATTTAATGGCACGAAAAACTAAGTTAACTACTAAACGAATTCACATAAATGTTACTCCTTCTAAGACAGAAAAACTAAAACTCCTTAAACAGCAAAACAAGATATCTAAACAATCACAAAAGAGAACTCAAATTCAGCTTAAAAAATTAAAACAAAACATTTTACAATATGAAACAAAATTTAATAGCATAGATAGCAAAATTATATTAGAAAATTTAGGAAACAAAATTTCGGAAAATCAAAAATTAATTATACAAGAAATAATCAGTTCATCAAAAAGAAAGTGTCCTAGAGGTAATCGTTATACCGAAGATTGGGTTATGTTATGTATGCTTTTACATATAAGATCACCGTCAGGATATAACTTTTTACAAAGTAACCAATTATTGCCATTACCGTGTATCAGAACTATAAGAAGATATTTAGCTATGTTATCAAGTACATGTGGATTTGATAAATGTTTCTTTGAATTATTTAAAAAGCATTTATCTTTCAAAAAAGATCATCAAAAACATGGGCTTTTAATTTTTGATGAAATATCCTTAAGAGAAAGTGTTTCTGTAAATTCCAAAACATTAAATTACACTGGATTAATTGATTTTGGTGAAGAAGATGAAGAACTAAAAGATTTACCTAAAGCAACAAATATTAATTCAAAAGCTACACATGGATTGGTATTCATGTTTCAACCTTTAGCAGACTCGTACACTCAACCTATTGCAGTATTCGCGTCCAAAGGCCCTGTAAATGGATTGACATTATCAAAATTGATAATAAAAGCAGTTTTACTACTCGAGAGATGTGGTGCATACGTCCATGGATTTGTATCTGATGGAGCACAAACAAATCGTCGTGTATGGACTGAATTTGGTATAAGTGGCAAGTTGAATAGTCCCAATTCTAGTATTGAACACTTTTGTGATGAAAATAGACGATTTTTTGCTTTCTCTGACAGTCCACATTTACTGAAATGTGTTAGAAATAGATTATATAATAATAAAGTCTTAAAAGTAAGAATTATTTACTATGGTAATTTAAAATAATTAAATACTTTAATCTACTTACTTCAAATTATAGATTGATCCAAATGAAAATGTTGTCAAATGGGAACATTTTGAAATTCTCCATGAGCAAGACAAAATCAATTGTGTCAGCCAGTTAAAAGTTTGCCCAAAAATCACTGATAATCATATTAAATTACTAAATACTTGCCTGAAAATGCGAGTTCGATTAGCTACACAAGTAAATTAAAATATTATACTCAAATGCTCACTTCAAACGTTTGCTTATTTGCTATTACATTGCATACTTTGATTATCCAGATTAATTACTAACTAGAAAAATAAAATAAATTTATTTCAAATGTTAATTGATAATTATTATTTCATAGATTCTTAGTAAGTCAGTTGCTGATGGGTTATTATTTTATAAAAAGCACCAAATACAAGGTCTTCAAAACTGTGATTCAACAATAAAGTTTTGTTTAGTTTTTAATGATATGTTTGACGCACTAAATGCAAAAATTCCTAGTCAAGGTATTAATTCAAATTCAAAAAACTATGAGGTTAGTTATTTCTATATCTATTTAAATCGACATTTTGCTTTATGTGCTTTTGTGAATTAAACTTATTTATTATTTTTTTGGAACCAATACAATAATTACTACTACATATCTGAGCATCAATGTGAGTAATGTAAGTAGTTGACTATGTAATTAAATAATACATAATTATGTTGAGTAATTTAAACTTACAGTAAATTATTATTGCTTATCTATCTAAATTGATGCTTTGCTTTATGTGCTATTGTGAATTAACTAATTCAAAAAAATTTTTTTTTTTTTGGAATCAATACAATATTTTCTACTGTATTTGTGTGCATCAATGTGAGCAATGTAAGTATTTGTGATTAAATAACAATAATCATGTTATGAGTAAATTCAACTTACAGTAAATTATTATTGCCTAGGTACTCCAGCGTTCTTTAGACTGGATAAATATGTGGGAAAATAATTTGATATCTGGAAAAATAAGCGCTGATGAATTCTTAACTACAAGTACAGCTGAAGGGTTGCGAGTTACCTTAATATCATGTAAACAACTGGCTGATTATATGATTGAAAAATATGATTTCCACTATCTTCTTTCAGGAAAAATAAATCAAGATGCTCTCGAAGTATATAAATATTTTAAAAACTTTTAATGATTAAATATTATAGTTAACCAATGTCTAATGAATATAAAATTATTTTAGCGGTTTTTTGGTACAGTTCGTATGGCTTCTGGTGCAAATGACCACCCTTCATCGGCAACTTTCTTACAAGTATATAAATTATTATCAGCATACTCTATATTAAAACCTCCAAAATATGGAAACTGTACAGTAGAAGCAGACACTATTAATGAAAATCTTATTAAAATATCTGATATAAAAAACATATATGCAAGTAAAGATTTATCAGCTTTTGAAAAACTAAAATTAAAACTTGACAATATTATTAATCAAGGTGAATGGGAGTTCACTGATGTATTTGAACATGATTATTCATTAGCTCCAATTGTTGACTGTTTAAAATATTATATAGTAGGGTATTTAAGTCATCAAATAATGAAAAGGACAACTTGCTCAAAATGCAAATCATATCTTACATCTCCACAGAACTATAGCGCTGAAGCACAGTTAACAAATATTAAAAGCAAAGGATGGCTTAAACACCCAAATATTTATTTATACAATTTGACGAGTGCAATAGAAGATGAATTTCAAAAGTATTGTGAAAATTTAACTGTATTTGATGATATAGTAGAAGGATTAATCACCAAATTTGAAACATTCACTTTTCCATGTGTAGAACATAAAGACTATATTATTTCTTACTCAATAAAATATTATATCAGTATGCGAATGCGACAATACACGAGGCAAACAAATCAGGATAAATTGAAAGAAAACCTAAAGAAAAAAAAATTATCCAAATTTTGTAAAACATAATAATTGTATAGGTAATACTAATTTAATTTACCTGTAAGATCAGGGTTCTGAGCATTTCAATTTTTTTACTGTGTTTTTAATTATTATTTTTAGGTTTTAATGTTTTCTTTTCTATGTACTTTTAAAATTGCATATTATATTATTATTAAAATAAATATAACAGTCAACTTACTGTCAAGTACAAATGAGAGATAAATGTTTAATATTTATCTTGATTCTTGATTATCTATGTTTTATCTTTGAAAGTTTGAATGAGTTATAAATTATTAAAATACAAATTTCTACTAGAGAGCGCCACCAGAGCGGGACCCGACAATAAGAGCACTACCGTTTTGTGTAAATTGGATTATGAGTTGCATAGGCCTGGTACTTATTGTTACTTTTTATAACAGTATCAATCATGATCAATATTCAATAACAGTAACTGTTATTTTCACTGTTATTTTTTGAGTAACAATAACAGTTTGTAACAGTTACAAAAATTGATAACAAGTTGCCATCACTAATAATAATATTGCGATACTTACCCAGTTACACGTCGTCGATCGGGCGGGAAAGGGTAAACGGAGTATGAAAAAAAAAACACTGGACCGACGCACACAGAGCCACGGACACGGTGCCCCCGCAACAAACTCAATTTACTACGTTTCACTTGGATTCATTCATAATGATATTAATGTGCGCAACTATACTATCACTGACGACGACTGTCCGCTCTCCGCACCCCCCCCCCTGGCCCGTACTCCAACGCAATTTCATTGATACGCCTCCTGTGCCACCACCACCACCGGATGTAGTAATATCATAATAAATAGAGCTATTTGTGTGTTGTGTCTGTGATTGTGCGGGGAATATTATAGCGAGCGAGAGAACTACGGGCGCCTTAGTGCAGCCAACTGATCCTATCCCCCCGCGGTTCGCGCGAGAGGGGCAACACTGCGGACGTTATACCGTCGGGCGGGCACGGAGTGAGGATCGCGTATTTGCGCGGCGACGGACTGTTGAATGTTGATCGTCGTCGTCGTCGTTACTTGTTATTGTTTATGTTTATAACATATTATTATTATTATTATTTGTTGTTGTTATCCGAAACAACGCGTTGTAGTCGGTTAGAGCTGGTTGGTTACGTCAGATTTCGAAAGAACGAGTTACGTTATTTTAAGACGGACAAACGTCGGCGAGTGATGAAGTGATGACCAGATCGGCCCGGCGCCAGGTGCAGGCACAGCAGCTTGCTGTTGTAGGCGTGTAGATATATACCCAGAACTGCGCTGCAATGTAAATTGTAAACAATCCCACGCCGACAAATAATATTATACACCGTGATCCACTAGGCATCCCGATTCCTTTATTTCTTTAATAATTCGGTTAATCAAAATATATGATTTTTGAAATTTTGAAATTTTGAAATACCTATATTTAAAAATAATATTTTCAAATAATCATCATACTCTTTTTGTACCGGGTACATAAGGTGTGTCCCGAAGAGATACAAATTTTACTTTTCAAATACACACCTCCCTTTCGGCTGCAAATTATTTAGCGAATAATTTTTTCTGAAAATGCATCAGAATCAAAATTTGAACTGATAATTTTTGAGTTGTTTGAATTGAGTACAATAATAAATTAAGAATAATAGTATAAAATAAAATAACAGTTCCATTATAATAGCCAATAGGTTTAAAAAAATATGGATGCTATAGACAGTGGGGGACTGGGGGTGATTAGTAGGTAGCATATTTGTACACAATAATATCTACTCGTATCAAGGGCGTAATTAAGGGGGTAATGGGCCAGATCCTCCCAGAGCCTTATTTTAATAATATTTTGCAATATTTATAATTTAATAGTAATTTAACTTTTTTTTTTAAGTGATACAATTTACAGTTTTCTACTAAGAAAAATATAATCCAAGGAAAATTCCTAATTACGCCACTGACTCATATTATAGTTGTAATGTTGTATTATATTATACAACAAAAATGAATACATTCATTAATTCAATGATTTTTAATTTACAAACGAAATTCACATATTAAATAGCTAGGTATGCATTCTTTTGCGATGACAAATTTATTATTAATTTAGAAAAAATGAATAACTCTACAATTTCGTCAATATACTAGGGCTAAAGATAAAATCGATAAAAAATTTGTTCGTATTAGATGTTTAACATATTTTTTCAACTTGTAAATAGTAAATGTATATTTTATCAATATTATTCTATAGACCTATGTAGTAATAGCTAGGTACATAATACAATAGTACAATACACAATGTACAGTGTATTGGTTGAAAACGTTGAGACACCTAGAGGTATGTATAGTATAAACATAATATAATATATATTTTAAACTTTTACAAAGTAAATAATACGACCTATGAAATATATATTAGCTGATGTAAATAGTAAATGTAAGTAGGTATGTAGCCTATACCTAAACAAAAATGTTTATCAAAGTATTCGAGAAGACATCACACAGATAACTTTAAAAAAAAAACCAATACAATTTTTTCAGAATAAGCTTCTAGTGTAAATGTTAAAATTTAAATTCCTATAGTATCTGTTATCGTTAAATTATTAACGTATATTAATGTTAGATTTAATAACTCAGAAGAATATTTTAAAATAGGTATCTATATTTATACCATTTATTTATAAAGTATATTATTATATTTATTCTAATTTTCTATACATACTGACAATTTTAATAATTTTCAAATTTGCAATAATTCATTCAACCTAATCTATACATATTACATATTATAGTGTACTACTTTAGTGCGATAAAGTAATAGAGGCAGACAGATATTGTTTTCGCTTACCATCGTTTTTCGTATACATTAATTATAAATTATCATAGCATTAGCATAATCCTACATGCAAGAATAAATAAACTAAAAATAACAAATTAAAAACCTATTATCTCAAAATCCACTATGATAGGTTGCCATTTTTTTTATTTTACTTAGACCGGAAAAAATATTTGTTGTATAAATTGTAAGGAAAAAAGTTATGTGTATATAATTCCTCCATGGTCAATTATCAGTCTTAAGCTTATGTTAATTATTATTCTATATTGCTGTTCTATCGTAACTAGAATAAACGATGGCCCAACACTCAGCAATTCAGCACTACTCTTAACTCTATAAGGCGAAAACTTATATACTCAATTATGTTACAAACTGAAATGAATAATCGACAAAATTGTCAATTACGTGTACGTAATATAATTATAGCGATAATAATTTTAAATTAATTTCGTCAGTCAATCAAGTAATTAATAATTTTAAATTTATAATTTTATCATTTATCAATATAACATTGTTTTTTTATTATGAAATGTTTAGTAAAAACAGAATGTTAATATAAAATATTGAAGTAATGAAGTTTGATTCTAAATTGATTTTAAAATTAATTTTATCTTTAATATAATATTATTAAAACAGTTCTTTGTGTTTCCTGAAAAATTTTGAAAAATGGAGTTCTCGCTCTTGCACCTAACCTAACCTAACCTAACCTTTGTCCGTCCCGAAATATTTTGTCAAAATAACGGGTTATTGTATAAATGGCAATAACCTTTTAAACAGTATAAACACTTAACTGATATCATTAAACCAATAAAACTCTCAACATTTCTGATGTGTTTAATAAAAATACTCAAGTTAAAAGTTTTGTAAAATAATATCTATAACGGTATTTCTTAAAATTAATAATTTAAATACCAACTTTTGAAATAAACATCTCAAACCATCAATTCGACATGCACTAATTTTATAAATTGAACAACTTATTTTCAGTAAAAACCGATTTCACAAATAGCTATAATATACTCATACTTTAATTTAAAAAAATTAATAACGTATTCTTAATACTTATTATTTGGTATAGGTTTATTACCTACTCAAAATAAGATTTTAACATAATATCATTAGTAGTTATATATTTTCTACATTTTATGCTTTGTCTGTGTATCGTATTCGTATATGTGTATGTGTGCTGTATACTGTATAGTAGTGTAGTATAAATATTAAACATCGAAATTCGGAATACTTTAAATGTCTTTAGGGTATAATATAACTACACTTCTTATTTTAATTTTTCATAGGAAGTGAGCAACGAAAATTAAAATAAGAAAACAGTTTTTAACAGAGGTAATTTTTAGCTGACGCAAAACCTTGACGACTGTAATAATAATATCATTATCTTCAAATATCTACATATAGGTAAATATACCACACACTGGCCTTTCTTTCTGCTCTACTGGACTACGACAACAACGGCAAAAGTGATGCTGTGGTATGCTCCAGTTTTTTTTTTTTTTGTTAACCGGCCAACAAGGTTTTTTTTATACAGAACTATAAGACTATTAAAATATAGATATATAAAGTATACACATCACACACATATAAATTATTAACTGTAAGACTGCAGTAATGCTGTAATTAAACAATATTAGGATAAAATGTGTATATTATAATATTATATACTATTAATATATATATATGTAAATATGTAAAATATGTTAATATATAGGTACCTAATTTTATTATTAACCGTATAATAACACACTCACGTAATTATTGTCGCCTGTATAATGTATAGTACCTACACAAACTGCAATAGAACAGTGTTTATTGTTATTACAGCTCTTCGTATACAACCGCACAGACAAGAATAACATTATTATTTATTATTGCACCTATACTGGGTTATACATTGTAAGTACCTTTTGGTATTCGCATGTATGATGTATCTCAAACCATATATCAGCAGTAATGCGGTAAATATTATTATAGAAATATACAAGTACAATGTAAATGTAATATTGTTTGTTATTAACAATTATCATAGGAAAGGTAGTTTATTCGTCCATTCAGCGGTGAACTAATTATTTTGTCATTATTAGGATATTATGTAGGTATGTTTCACAATTCATCGTTATTCGTTAGGAACCATTAAGCGGCCACTAATTTCAATGAACCAGTTCGAAAAAAAGTTTATTTTATATACCTATTGTGTTTGAAAATTTTTCAAATTTGCTGACCTAATTTTTAAAAAAAAATTCATAAATAACATTTTTATACTTAATTATTTTATTATATTACGATTCATGGGTTAGTTAAGAAATAAAAAATGCATACATCCATATCTGTATGTATAACAATAACACTTTTTTGATTTCTGAGCAAATTGAGTGATCGATGAAAATATATATACATTTAGAACATTATAAAACGTTTGACGATGTATGTACATTTTTCATAACACCAATCGTGTTGAAAAATTGTTGAACTAAATGTTAAAATATATATATAGGTATACCTATACGCATGTAGAGAGAAAGTGTGTGAACTATAATATAATAAAACGTTCTTTTGACGTACGGTAAAGTCACGAATAACACCACGAAAAAAAGCATAATGCCTATTAATAAATTATTAGCTTAATATTAAAATTAACGCATACTATACAACATTTATCTGCAACGTGCTTCAATATCATAGATCCGACAAATCGATATAGGTAGTATAATAACATAACTGCTATATAGCTGGATGCTGCGGTATATTAAATTGTTATTTATTTCGAATAATAATTTATGATATTTCGTGTCCGTTGTTATCAGTAATCGTATATAATATAAAATGCCTACGTTCAGTTATGTGTAAGTGGAGCGCATTGCGCATAATAGCTGGGAAATCGTCTTCAAAATAATCCGAAACCTGAGTGCAATGATCTATACAGTCTACATATTATTATTATAATAATATACGTGAATTACGTTTAAGTTCTGGCGTAGATGTACGCGTATAGCAATTCGCATTTCATACATTTTACTACGTTCTACGCCAACTACTGAACTACCTACCTATTTTATAGAAGGTTTTTATATACATTTATTTCAATTCTCACATTATAAATTACAGTAATACTCGTACACTAGCTTTAAATTACAGAGTTATAATATTATTTATTTAGTATTTAGTATATTTTTATTTTTAAATAAACTTATAAACTACACAGGAGAATATCTGAAAAATTAGATAAACTTTTTAGAAATGTACTTTTTCAACTTATAAGATAAATAATTAATTTTTATAATTATTTTAATCGTACGAACTAAGAAGTAAATGGCACGCGTGTGTTTTAGATACCTATATGGCTCGCCGGACAGTGTGATTTTATGACATCATTCGTAAAACTCGACTTATATTTAAACAAGGTAGGTAATTATCGGTAACAAGTAATTTATTATCCGAGAGCAAAAGAAGTATTTGTCGAAGTTCTATGTTTTCATACAATAAAAAAATAAAATAAATTATTTCCAGTAGTATAGACATTTATAAAAATTAATGTAAACGACTATTATAGCCCAACTAAACTGCTGATCACACCCAGCATACTATAGAGTATAGATCATTCTACATTATTAAAATGAAAACAATTTGGATGTATCTCTTCTTCAAATTAGGTATATTATGATGACTAACTTAATAATGATTAAAATTTTACAACACACGAAATTTTATAAAATAGATTCATTTTATACTATAGGTGATTTTTTTTTAAAGTATTAACGTTGTTGGGTACTAATAACTCACTTAATCTGCTATCGACCATAAATATTTTATCTACCGTAATTTTATGTTAGTTTAATTTATGCATTATATGCAATATTACAATCTACAAATGAAAATTGTTTTACCTTTATAATGCAGTATTTTTACTTTGTAATTTTTTTTTTTTATTAATAATACATAGGTTATAGGTATTTCTTACTGCTCCAAGGAATGATTTGAATGTAACAATTATTTTAATGCATTATTTTATGACGTAATTCATTACCAGACAATTTTTTTGAAAAAAAAAAGTAATATTCTTTTAATGAAATTAACATATTATACCTATGCCGGCTGTACCTAAATTTTTTATTTAATATTCCAGTATATTAAGTATTTAAGTTTTATTTTGATATGAGTTCTGTTTAGGTCATTTAGGAATATGAAATAACAAGTATGCTATGCTGCAATCCAATTATTCAAAAAAGTAAAACTTATTTTAATTAATTTTTTTCTTTAAAAATGTTGTTTTATAATAAATTAAAATAATTAAAATAATTCAAAAATGTATCTTATGTAGTAAAACGCTTGAATATTATAGAAGGCTATATTAGCCTTGTAACTTGTGAGGATCACCAAATATATATATGTATATACTATATAGCATGAGTTTTCAACCAGGATTTGTCAACTGATCATTAAGTTTCGTACATAATTTAAATCATTTAATTTTAAAAGTAACTTATAAATATACGAAAGTATTAGCTAAAAATTTTTTTTCTTTTAATTCAGTATATTTAATTCCAAGGCCATCACTTTATAAAAATGTTTATAATTTCTGCAGTGATTCCTATATAGATTTGAATTGTAAGCTCATAGTTTATGTATAGTATTAGTTTTATTTTTGTATTGCTATATTAAATACAATTTAATACAATTTGACAAAATGTTTTAAATATTAAAAAGGTAGCAATAAAAATGTAATCATAAAAAGTTATAAGTATATACTTAACAAAAATAAAATATATACACTTATTTTTAAACATATTTGTTATAGTAACATTGTTTTTAAATAAATAGCCATATGAACCTGTTGAAGTAAGAAGGGAAATGTGCTAAAACAAAAACAACCATTTTTCATTATTTTTATTTCACATAAAAAATTATAAATGTTAATGTTATTATTAATTTTATCGTATATATATATATATTATATATTTTTTAGAGTGATCCCAAATCTAATCCCAAATCAAATTTTAAGATGTGGCGGAAAAATATTAAAGTCCATATATAGTTTTAAGTAATATTAATTCTGAACTAGGACAATTTTGACTCGTCAGGTCTTTAAAATTGAAATCATGATATAATATTGCATTTCCGATATATATGTTTGTAATATGTCTTAATTTTTACTTATATTATACTTAAGGTGTTGATGGAAGGCAGTGGCGTAATTGAGAATGTTTTATGGGGGGGATCAAAATAAATTTCTATGGCAAACTTGTGGAGGGCTTTTTTGCATAGGTATAAGACAATATATAAATACAGCTCAAGGGGGGGATCTATCCCCCATATCCCCCCCGTAATTACGCCCCTAATGGAAGGTAGTCTCATTGATAAATGTATACACATATAAAATATAATTAAAAATGGTTAATTTTGAAGTATTTCAAAGAAAGAAAATAAACTATATAATACAAGTATATTCAGTATCAAATGTTTTGTTACAAAATAGTCAGATATCGTATTTAATTTAATTTAAATGTATTCTCTCTTCACCGGTTATCTACAACTCATCAATCTTGTATTTATTATTTATTATTTATCATATTCATTTAGGAGTGTAAAACAAAGAAATCTAGTATAATATGTTTTATTTCACATTTTCAAAAATATGGGTAAATTGCTTTGCTATAATAGCCTTTAAAATATTTATAAAAAAAATAGCTATAGGCCACATAATAAGGTGACACCCGTAAGAGAATAACTGTAGTTATGTAATAACAAAAATAAATCTTTAATTTTTTTAGGATCCAATTGCAGGTACATATAACTATGTCTTTTATATAATGTGAAAGTGTTTACTTAGCTTAACAGAGAAATCTAATACACAATTATACATTATGTCCTATATTAATTAACACTAGAATATTCTACGTAATTAGTACCTACTACCTTCATATTATTAATTATATTAATTTTAAATCTGTTATGAATCACATACAATTATACAAATGTATTAAGTATCATAATGCTGTAGGTATTTAAAAAGGCAAAAATATATAATTAAAATGTAAATTAAATATAAGATACTAGAATATAAAATGAAATATTCGATGCAATTTTTAGTATCTATTTACCGCCTAATATAAATATAAACATAATATTAAAGGTACCTGTATGACTGTACCTATATAATATAATAATATATCTAGTACCTAGGTACGTATTATTTAAATATATATATTAATAAAAAAATATATACTGCTTATATATTATGCTAAAACGTTTTAGATTTTATAAAATAATAAATTATTAACGACAGTCGAGTCGCGATAACTCGAAAAACTCGAATTTTTTTTTTTATTCCCCTATAGAAAAATAAATTATATAAATAATTATATGAATTTAAGTTAGATCTCGCGAACAAGCGAATTTTTATCTCCCTTCAACTTCGAGTTATATCGACTTGACTGTAATATATGTATTTATATATTAATATAATTTTAGATATCTAAATTATATTAAATTAATTTAATTTATAATATAATATACACTCGAGTACTCGACCCATACTAGTCGTACTACACAAATAGGTACAGATAGTGATGTGCCACTAGGATTATTCCCCAAGGAAAATTCCCAGGAATAGGGAATATTCCTGGAATATTTCCCAACCTCTCAGGAAGTTTCTTAAAAGAAAAAAAAGGGAATGTGAAGAGAACGACAGTCTATATTATTGTACTATAGTTAAGTTTATTCTTCTGTAATATTTTTGGATTTAAAATATTAGTCATTTGGACCTTTTACTACCATAAGTTTAATTAAACAATGAAACATTGATTAATATTTAAAACTTATTATATTTCCGGAAAATTCCTGGTGTTGGAAATGTTCCTGGGAATTTACATCACTATAGGTACAGATGATGTTTTAATAACGCATACATTTTCAGTCGTAATATTGGTATAATAAATAATAAATCATCATTCTGTTTTGCTTAAGATAGCTACTGGCTTACTGGGGTATTTCAATATACTAGTTCGAAAAACATATACGATAAAAGATAAAAACTTCAAGTATAGGTGCTAACAATCTATAGTAATGTCTAACCTCAAGTTTCATGACGGCGACCCCTACGAGTTCGGATGACGATTGTGTGGGGTAAATTAATAATACAATAATTTAATTAATATAATAAATAACAATATTTATATGACTGTATTGGTTATGAATTATAATACTCGTAATATTATACATCGACGAATGACGAGACTTACCTCGCTGCTGTGATTAGGTGTATGAGATCGATAGAGATGCTGCTGTATGCAGGAATACGCGGGCAATATACCCGGGTGCGATTATATCACGTACTGAAGTGGTTCGTGGACTTGCGCGATGATCCATATTATAAATAATAATCATATAGCATATGTTGTTTAAATTACCACGACTGCGGACTAATCTACATGCGACTGTTTTATCAATAAAATAAAAACCTAACAAATCTCTTTTCAATTAAAAATCGTGCGATTACGACCATGGGTCTATATTTATAACATATAGTATAATTAAAATGTAAAGGTTTTTTTTTAAACCGAGATAAATATAAGTGTGAACTGTGAATTACAAATATATTATATATATATAATTATAGTTATCTACTTATTCATCGAATGATTTTGCAAATACTTATTAGAAAAATATTGATACTTACTAGAAAACGAACCGTAAATCTTGTTATGTGATAAATTGTGATACCTTACGACCAACGCCGGATTAAGAGTTAAAGACGCCGGGGGCAAAATAAATTTTCCAAATAATAGGATATTGGTACTAAAAATATTTGACGCCGTTCTTAATATATAAAAATTATGACGCCGGGGGCAATTGCCCCCTTTGCCCCCCTTTAGACACGGCACTGCTTACGACTTATAATTAGTAATTAAATTTAGCAAATGTTAATACGAGAAATTATTTTGAGCTACTTATGTAATTGTTGAGATTAGTTGATTCATTTGAAAGAGTATTGATATATATTAATCATTATTAATATAAGTTAACTTTCATAAGCGCCTTGGTAGTTTTAGTTGTAAAACTGCAAATATGTTCGAAATTTTAACGCATTATATGCATTATAAATTATAATAAAATTATCATAAGACACAGAAGCTGTGAATTTAATGATTTTTCGTAATTTCTTTCTGAAATCTGAATTGAAAATAAGCGAGGTACAAATTTGATCCAAGAAAAATTATCATCATTCAAAAATATAACAGTGTTTATTTTGCATGCTTTCATATGATATTATATAAATGTTTTATACTTTTATAGTGCAAGTCATAACAGTATTTAAGTATTTTTTATGTTTTCATCAAAAATATTTGAGGAAATAAATTCATATCTTAAATTCATCTAAATTTGATATTTATTACATATAATAATAATTAATAATTTATATTTTTTATATAGTTGTTTTGTTATTGGTTTATTGTATAAGTATAATTATTGATCCTTTCAAAAAACTTAACTAGTATTTTTTATGTATAGGAAATAGGCACAATTATAATATTTGATGTATACTATTAATTATATATTATTGTAGTACTATTTATTGTATATTAATATATATAAAATTGTAAATTTATTTAACAAAATACATATATTTTTCTATTTTTATAGAAATTTATGTTCATAGCCTATAATTGCCCTATATGAACGCCTTATTCATATTAATAGGTTTTTAGTGCATTGAATTAACAGCCTAGGATTCGTCATCAACTGCTATTGGTTGATTTTCTAGAGTTGGCTCTCCGAAAATTGTGCTTATCGTATATAATAGGTAAGTTTACTTATTTTGAATTATGTGAACTATTTCGTTCACTTCAGAACTTTCTAGACAGACGCCACTATTTCGTACAATTTATTTTCTCTTTCTCGAATTCATGCACGTTTTCAAACGTTTATAGGTAACAATATAATGCTGGCAATTAATAAACTAACCGGAAAGTTAGACACGAATTACTATATAACTTAACCCCTAGCTGTCACAGACTATATACAGTTTTTACTTTTTACATACATAGGTACGTACCTAATATTATTATAAGTATAATAAAAGCATACCTACTCTATTTTACTCGTAGTCTGAATACTCTAAACTCAGAAAATTAAACAAGGATGAGTATAAATTATTAGTTTATATGCAGATTATAATATACGAGGTATTTTCAGGTAACATACCTGGTATTTTCTTGTTCGCGTCGAGTTGATTTTATTAAAGTAATTCACTTTTGTTGGTTTTCATTTTACTAAAATATTTTTTTGACACTGATCAATGTACCTGTATATAATACGTTTTCGTGTGATTAGTGTATACCTACAGCGTATATAATAAAGAGAATATAGATACCCAGTGGCGTATTTTCAATTTTTTTGTGGGGGGGGTCTTAGTATTAAGTATAAGTTTATAACATTATAATAAAATACATACGAGTTAATTTAATAATGATAATTATTATTGATATTATTTATATAATATTTGAAAAAAAAATTTCTGGGGGGGTCCAGACCCGGGGACCCCCCCCGTAAATACGCCACTGTAGATACCTACCTACGTATTAGATATTAAATAACTACATGATGATGGTGTTTATTTTATTACTAGATCTGAATCCGTTTATTGTATTTGTATACCTTAATAAATAATATTTAATTCATCAGTTTATTAATTGTATTCACGCGTATCGCCGGAAACAAGTGATAAAACCGACCCACGAGAGTACGAGACACTCGAAATCACCTCTCCCGACACTGCCAAATAGTAGGTATATTAATAGTATTATACAGCTGCTGTGACAGAGTTAATAATTATAATATCATTCATTGTACCGGGTCGTACAGAGAAACCTTTTAACCATTATCATAAAATATTCATTTTCTCGGTAAATTCGGGGCTAAATAAATTGGGTCCGCACTCCGCGATAATTTTGAAACATTTTGAAAAGACTGCATCCGAGTTGGGTCCCGAATTTAAAATTACTACACTAATTGGGTCTTGAATTTTTTGAGCGTCGCAGTTTTCGGCCACTGTCACTTTTCAGCCAAAAATATAAATAGACCAATAGTCTGTTATATCAATTTAATTTTAATATACAATTTTTTCCAAAACGGGTCACAATAGACTGAAATTTCAATTCACAAAGCTGTAGAAGTTGTTTGGCCTGACGTTGAAATGGTGGGTTGTAGATTTCATTTGACTCAAACTTTGTGGCGAAGTATATAAAAATTTGGATTACCTGTAGATTATAAAAATATGTCATCTAAAATAGGACAATGGATTAGACACACTTTTGGGTTATTATTTTTAGACTCACATGATACATGAAGTATCAGAATGTTTTGTAAATGACTTTATATGTCAGGCTGTCCGGATGATGAAAGATTAAAAAAATACTGTGATTACTTAACTGACAATTCCATAAATGAAGAAAGCTTATTTTCACTCATGAGCATAGTTGAGGGGGGTTTTTGGGTGTTCAAAAACCCTCCGAAATTAAATAAAACAATTGTATTATTTAATACATACAAATAAATATAATTGTTTAATATTAATATAGATTTAGACAAAAACCAGCTCCAAAAATATTTCTTACCTACGGCCTACGCCCATGTTTCCACCTAAATATTGGGCTGCTGCGTCGGCAAGTTTGGCTAGGATTACTAATTCTTGTGAGTCGTTCCATTATTTTTTTAATCAATGTTTTAAAATATCAACATTTTAAAAACACCTCATGATACAAAAATGTGGAACGGCAACGACAAAATGAAGTTATTTAGTAAACATTCGAAATTTAAATGTTTATAAGTTATAATTAACAAAAATTGTGACCAACGACTTTTTATTTTTTTTATTACTACGATAAATACGATAAGTAAAACTTATAATAAACCTTGTATTAAATTTTAAAGATTTTTTGGAGTGCCAAATTTTTTTTATAGGCATTATTTCAAAAAAAAAAAACTTAAAAAAAAATCAAGAATGTCAATTGTCTATAAATAACTAAAAAAAAATTCAAAATATCTTGAAAATTTAATCGTAAATAGATATCATCGCTAATATAAACATTTTGTGATAATTTCAATTATTTAAAATGCTTTGTTTTTGAATTACAGCAAAATAAAAAAATTGATTATGTGTAAAAATTTAAAATTCCCGTTTTTCCGTTACTTTTTTAGGGGTTTTCGTATTACTTTTGAAATACTGGAAATTTTTTACTTTTGGCCCCCCCTCACCAAGCAGTGCTTGAATTGGGGGTGGACATAGGGGGACGGAATCCGTCTTCTTTTGGGCATGTACCGTTTCCGCCAAAATTTGAAATGACCGATTCCGCCATCGCCCGTTTCCGCCAATTTAAAAAAAGGTTCGATTCCCGATTCCGCCAATTTACCTGCTATGGTAAAATTATTATAATATATTCCATGTTTTTGGTAAAAATATGTTTTAATTAATTTGAGTTAACTGAAACTACGTTCACATGATACAGTACAAGGCAATTTACAAGAGGATTTCTCGTTTGTATCTAACATTGCCTTGTACTGTATCATGTGAACGTAGTTTCAGTTAACTCAAATTAATTAAAAAATATTTTTACCAAAAATATGGAATATATTATAATAATTTTACCATAGCAGGTAAATTGGCGGAAACGGGAATCGAACCTTTTTTTAAATTGGCGGAAACGGGCGATGGCGGAATCGGTCATTTCAAATTTTGGCGGAAACGGGTAATTCCCCTTCTTTTTTATTTTTTATTTTTAGCATACTCCTTCTATTTATTTGAAACGGAACGCTGGAAACGCAACATTTGCTGTAGTGAATTTGTAAATCATCATTTTTTTCTGATGCAAAATATACCTATAATCTATAGCCATAATATTTGTATATTTGTATTGATTAAGAGAAAAATATTGGTTAATAATAATGGGTAATTAATATCATCTATCGTTAAGTTGCGCCGACCACACCTAGACCTTTTTTCTATGCGACCGCTTCGATCCTAGATATTGTGAACGTGACTATTTTTGATTGGCCACAGTTGAGTTAATTGCTCATATTTTATGGGAAATCTATAAAAAAAAATATATTCATAACTAGGTGTTTATAAATAATAAACTTAACTAAATGAACGTAGATATATGTATTACTAAAAAAGATCTTGTATAATAGACAATTATTATACGTTACTATTTTACAAACGTCAAACACTATACCAAAAGAAAAATTAACGTTTACGTAATGTGTACAATGTTTCTAACAGTTCGTATGTCATTCAACGACGTCGCAACCACCGAATAATCGGATCAGAATCGAATCGCACGCGTTGTCAGATCATTACAGCGGCACACGAGACGGGCAGCTCAAACGAAAGCGATACACCCATAACGCGGAACTCTTACGAGTCACTGGAACTGTGCCATCTGCTCGCTAGATCCGACGTACGCGCGACTCGTCATTTCTGCGGAACGTAACCCGCCGTAGCTCTGCGCATAATAATATGTCGACGATGACGATTACGCACAGGGAAACGGGGTTTTACAAATATACGTTCTGTTTGGAAATCATAATTGAATACTTACGAATAAACGTATTCCTACGAATGACTGTTTATCGCATAACGCGGAAACAGAAAAAATTAAATATGCATTAAAGCAAATATTTAATACAGATGTGCATACCAGAGCTTTAGCTAAGGAAATGTTAGAGCTGCGAATAGGTATGAATAAAATCACTATTTAATTGTACGAGTACAAGTAATGTAATGCACAAGGAAACATAATTTTATGTTAAAGACAAAATATATATGGATACCATCAGATGCCTTCCCTAATCGCGCAAGTCTGCCCGGAGTGGGTCTTGCTACGACGGAGAACAGCCGGTGAATGTCAATGCTGGTCGTTTTGCAGGGCCTTTTATACCCGGTGCTCTGTGACAGATAACAAGAAACCGTAGAAACCCCAATAGTGCAATCGCCGATAAACGCACTATTTAAATAAAAGTTATATAAGATATAGAATAAAATAATTATAATAATAACAAAAATAGTAATATTAATAATAATAATAAGATTAGGAATAAGAATAATAAAAATGATAATAATAAAAAGGAAAAAAAGAATCTATAACCTTATCCGTTCATACCCCCCCCCCCATCACACCAAACGGAGAAATCCCCCCTCTCGGACAAAAAATTAAAAGTTAAAATATTAAACAATTAGGTATTTATTTTTGGGGATTATGGGTGACTGAAGGTGATATTGAATTTTGTATGGAACGTTCGTTCATCCAACATCCACTGAATCCCCATTTTAGTTTTTTTCCAAATCAAGCACTGCCCCAAAGTACCAACTAGATTAATTTTCCTTTTCAAAGAAAGGCTGAAGTCAAAATTCAAAGCACTAATATTACTGTTACAGTCTACAAACATAAAAATTTAAAAAAAAAAACACATCATTGTAAAATTAATACATTCATCGCTTTGTTAAAAATCTAAAATTACAATAATTAAGGTTTAATTTTAAATTATAATTTGTATTCAGTTTTGTATTTACTTAGAAACTTCAACATATAAATAAAATATATTGGTTTTATGTTTATTCATAGGCGCAATTTGAGTTTTAAATTTGGGGGAGGGGTTATTATAATTTGCATATATGTACCATATGTATGCTCCCTAAGATATATAAAGGTGGAAGGGGATATATACAAACCATTTTGAGGGGGCTTAGCTCTCCCAGGCCCCCCTCAAATTTCACTTATGTGTTCATTACCATTTACCAATTAATCTTTTTATTTGACATATTGTATCATATATTATTATTTGTTTCATTCATTAAAATCATATTTTAAATGCTAGATTTGTTATATCCAGATGTGTTTAGCAATTTAGCATTTTGCCGGAATGTAAAACACAATTTATGTGTATTACTGAATCTATCAATAAAAATTGCTTAAACCTACGGATTTGTATTTTGAATAAGTTTTAGTTTTTAAGTAATTTTAATAATTTTATATACCTAATACTATATTATATGAATGTGTTAATTAAAGTTGATTCCGCATTGTCTTATGGTGTTGAACAAGAATCAAGATCAATGCCAGTAATTTTACCTTGTCTTAATTTTCTTTAAATATAAATTACACATATTTTTAACATATTCATTTGGATGGTTTTGGCCAAATTTAATATAAAATACAGGTCTAAAATGATATCCAATTATAACTAAATGGCAACACTATAATACAAATAACAGAAATAATAGTTTTTCACGAGTCTACAAATTCATATGAGATTTTTTTTTTAAAATTGGCTTGAGGTATACGAGTACCTCTTGGGTACAGTATTACATAAACATTTATCGAACATTTTAGAATCACAAGTGTAATAGACTGGGTTAAGGATCTCTTAGTTACACACATAATTGCCTTTTATAAATATAAGTTAGTAATTAAAAGTAGGAATACTGTATTCATAAACACACATTTTATTTAAACTAATATACATATACATGGCGACTGTCAATAATTATTGTATTATGTATTATTTTGACTTGTATAATATCTAAAAATTAAAATAAATTGTAAATATGGTATATAGTATAAATTATAGATACATATTATTTGTTTTACATTAAATTTATATTTAAAATTATTTTTCCAATAGTTATTTGAAAGAAATTTGTAACATTAGTACATTACTGCAGTATTGTTTCTACATAGTAGGTATACATTATAGTAAAGTATAATATAAATACATTAAATTGTTATTGTATGACAATATATGAATATTTTCTCAAGTATATTTAGAAAAAATTACAAAAAATATATAATACTAGTATACTACATACTATATTAATAGTATGATTGTATATATTTGTTAATATTAAACACCATTCAAAGAATATGAGTACATTTTTGTTAGGACATGTATAAATGGGAATATACTTAAAAAAATATATATATATTGGCTAAATTTGATAAAATATTTTATAAAGCTATCAGAATATAAGTTAAAACAAAATAATGTTTATGCTGTTTATGGAATAAGCTAAAAAGTTATTATAATTTATATGTATTGTAATATACAAATAGATTTTTATTTAAGTTTACTTTTAAGGTAGAAAAGAATCAAAATATTCTTTATTCTAAAATAGTAACTTAAATAAGTTGAAAATTATATAATTGGTATATATGTATTTACATGATAGAATTAGTCAAACAAATAATTTAAGGCTAATATATAATTAATAATTATTCAATATCATTAATTTTAAATACATTTTATTTCATGCATTTGTGACTTATTATCAATTAGTTTGAGTAAAATAATACATCAATTGATTATTTGATTTTTTCCACTAAATTATAATGCACTTTCAATGTAATTTTGAATATACCTCATTAAAGGTAACTTAAAATCAAACTAAATTGTAACAATTATTGTTAACAATAAATTTATCACAAAACATAAAATGTATCACTACATCTGAACCAAGTTCATAATGCTATTTTTTAATTAGTTAATAGTTGTTAATAAATCACAAATTAGCATAGAATAATACACTACTTATTTATATCTAGATGAGGACATTTCTTAAATACTAAATTTTCTAAGTACTAAATAACATTAATAACAATCTTAAATATATAATCACAAAATCTTAAGTTATGACGAATAGGATTTAGGAATCCACCAAGATTCCATTACCATTTTCAAAACACCAAATGGTATTAATGGATTCTTACTAGAGTCAAAAGCTTGCAAACAATAAAGTTGCAGATTTACTGGCAATGAACGACAGTATTTTATTGTGAAATAAGTTCGGCATGCAGTGGAGCACACCATGGGGTAAAGAAGATGTTTATTATCCAATTTTTCAAATGCCACACCTAAAAATTATTAAGTTTAAGTTATATGATTAGCAGTGTAATTTAGTAGTATCACTCACCTAATGGAGTTCTATTAAGGAAAAATTCCAATGTCCCTCTGCACATGTCCAATCGAACTCCAATCAATGCATCACCCTGATCGAATCTCTGACCATAGTTTAAACTTTCTCCATCATGGTGCTTAACACCTATGAAAAAAATAATAGATATTATTATGAGAGAGAAAAAAAACAAAATTATAAAATTACAGAGTTTAGGTGTTTGATTTACCTTTATATGAATATCCCCATGATTTTTTATCTGATCCTATGAGACTGGTATATTCGTTTTTAGAGCTTTCCAAGTCAAAATCTTTTGTGCCAACACCAACTATCTATGAGTACAGAAATTATTCATCAACATTATAAAATTTCAAATATTTTTAGACGTCCCTGATAAAAAAGATTAAATGATAATAGTTTAAGTGTTACCATATCAGTGGCCATAGGCGAGCCATCCACTTTGATCTCCCAATAGTAGATATGACCGGGCACAAACGGCATATCACCACGAACAGCTCCAGTACCTCGGCTAGAGTTTGGATGAATTACTACCTCTAAGTTGTCGTCTGATATATTCACATCAGTAGTTGATTCCAAGGTATCCCAACCCCATTCCATGTCTGGCCAATACAATATTAATTATATCGTAACAGGTTATATCGCTATACTATATGGTCCCATTTAAGCAGCTTGATATATGCGTTGGCGTTATACTTACCGTTACCGGTAGTTAGACACTGGTAGTTTGTCGAATTTTTGAGGTCTTGCAACAGTTTATAACTTGATAGGGCCATACTTGACAGCTATTTAGTTTTTAATCCGAAATATTTGTCGCACAATCAAATAAAAATTACACACTCGAAAGATTTTATTTCTTCAATGTGACGTAAACCGTACACGATGCACCGTGTTCCGCAGCATTCAGAAATAATAAAAAAATAATATTAATCTTAACTACTCTTAGTTTCGAGTTCAGTTAGTTAGTAGTTAATAGTTAGGTACTACTTACTTCATAGACCAGAGTTTAGAATGATCGAAATATCGAATACGAACATCAGATCACAGAATAATTTAATCAGATGTCGATGTAATGCTATCTATAATACTGTTGTTTAGTGTTTATGTTTATTTACTACAGTCCACAGATAAATATAGTCATACGGCGCAACCTGTTGTTTCTAGAATATTCTATAATTTGCACGAATACTCCACATGCGTGTCTGTTAGATGGCGCCGGCGCCGCACGCGCGTGCATTTAAGCTTTCGATAATGTTTAAGATCATCCAATTTATATTAGGTATATGATAAATGACTATAATTTATTATATGAAATGAATCGTTATAACTTTATAAAAACACCTATGAAATATATTCAGTGAACATATTACTCGCCGCTCAAATAGGAATCGATTAAAACATCAGAAAAAAAAATATATTTGATTAACAAAATAAATAATTAAAATACTGCAGGTACCTATCGATAACGCTCCATAAACATTGTATAACTATTTTTCCGTATTGTTATTTTAATTACGGTTTTTTTTTACTGTTTACTGTTTACAATATTAATATTTTAATCGATAATAATAAATTGTATCAATATTAAAGCATATATAGGTAAAGGTATATAACACTTTATAGTTTATACGCATTATTATACATGAAAATTGTCCTTTGTAACGGCATGTTTAAGTAATCTTGACTGCGTGTACAGGATAATTAATTTAAGTATGTCTAGACTAATTATTTTTAAAAGTTTTAAATTTTTTAAAAATGTTAAAAATAGGTATTTATTTAACATAATTTAATATTATTTCAAATAAATACCTAAAATAACGTTTTAAAAAATAAATTAAATTTTAATATTTTATCATTATTATTATTTTTTAAGTTTCAATTTGTTGAATGATAACATACATTTTATAATTTTATATTCTGAGTATACTGGTATACAATATCCCAGAAAATGTTAGTCTAATACTACGTTTATCCAAACTTTAACTAACTAATAAGCTACCTACTTAACTAAAATTTAATTTTTATAGATAAAAATATTTTAAATAATATTTTATTTTGGAATTTGAAATTAAAAACGAATAGTGTTATTCAAAAGAATAAAAATTTAAATAATAATGTTTTGGTAGATCATAGGTGACATAAACTAAACAAAAAAAATAAATATTGAGCATAGACACTTAAATGAATATGAATCCCCTTGTATATTTGCAATTATATTGCTAAGATTTTTTATATTATAATAAGTACCAAACCTTAATTCATTTTTAATAATGATCATTAATCATTATTATATCGATATATACCTTTACTTTTGTTATATTTAGTTAAAACAATGTTTAAAAAAATGTATATTTTAGAGCATTAATCTGTAATTTAAATTACATACTCAAATAACAATTTTGATTATTTTTACTTTTTAGTGCATAAATTCTGAACCCAGTTGATTATAACAAAAATATATTGGTGTTGTTTATATGCGAACGTTGTATATTCGCTTACTGATGTGGTATTAACATATATTTTATAGTGCAAGTAGCAGAATATCATGATCGCAGATTTCGTATACTCGTCAAATATATAGCTTGAGGTAAATGTAAAAATGTACAGTCATTGTTTATCAATACATAACTATATTATAATAATTATAGTCTACATTGTACATAAATAGCCTATCCATAACGCCGTGGGATAATGGTATTTCACTGAAATAATAAAGTAAAACGTGTGTCTTTAGTCTTTTGAGATAGAAAAATGAACTCAATAATCATGGTGATACAAATACGCTGGGATGAAAAAAAGGGAAAAATTTGGTTTAAAACGTGTACCTATTAGAAAATTGTAATATCTACAATAATGTACCCATACAAGAATTTAAATGATTTTTTTTCATAATATATTATGACAATATTAATGGTACTAATTGATAAAATGAAATGTTTGATTAAATTTATTCTCAGCGCTTTCTAATATTTAAATGGATTTTCGATCTTTGTATTTTCAAGAAACAATCATTAATATAGATACAAAACGGTTTGAGATTACTACATTTGACATATGATCACCCGTACCTATTGAAATGATACACAAACTTTCTGGATTCTGGCATAAAAAATATAATTGAAAAAAAAAATGATCGATCATCTAGATTTTTCACGATTTTACATTCAATTAGTATGAAAATAAGTTTTTACTGAACTAAATATGACCTTGTAACGGTATTTATAGTTATATAACAGCTATAGTATATGAGTATTTTCTTAATTTTATTATAAATATAGTTTTAACTATTTAGTGTATTAAAAGGTTTTGTTTAAATATATTATACGAGTATAACTCAATATTAAAATATAAACCATGTTTTAGTATGCTTTTATTTCAAAGAGAAGAATATGTTAAGATTCCACGCTTCATTATTTTTATCCATCCTGAATATAACCTACCTAATAGTTTAATAGGTATCTAAAAAATTTATAGGTAGATATCTGTTTATCTTAATTAAATTATTCCCTAAGAACTTGTTTTCATTGATTGGATTTTTTTCCATAATCTTCGAAAACATAGGTTAGCTTAGAAGATAGAATTTCCACATTAGGTTAACCGGACGATTGCTACCCGTCGAGATTGTATAGCTCATTTGTCTAACACGTTGATCGTTGATCTATAAGTATAAATGAAACTTTTTACGATTTTTGGAAATAGTTTATAGATTTTATAAGGTTACTAAACACGGATTATAATTTTTAACCGATGATATTGTAATAACACGGATTAAACTTAAAAGACGAGCGTAACAAATTAATTAAAATAAAAAAAACCCTAATGGTTTATATATATTTAACAGAGAGAGCTTTCACTATTATTATCGTAAACGGTACGTCAGTATACACGCGTAACTTATGTCACCCGTTTCGGCTTGAAGGTGTTCCAAGAGCTCTTATAATTGTACTCTCCATAATCGTTGGAATAATTATAGGATAGAAATAAATTATAGATCGTAATTGCGACGATGAAATCAAAGAAGACTATACTTTTCTACCGTTACTGCAATATTTCACGAATTCATGTTAAACATTTAATATATTAATTGTTACTATGTGTATTAGGATTTAGGAATAGTGAATTGTATTTTTTCAGCCACATCACGACGACGACAGTCCGCATAATATACAATGTTTGTTCATTTATTTCGCGCATATTTTACTTTATCTAATATTTTTATTTTATTATTTATTTTAAAAATATGACATATTCAGACTTTTATATAATATACATTATACATATTATAATTTGAGTGAAAATACATAACAGCTGGTTTATAAAGGTACGCTTAGCTGATATTATGTACAAAAAATAGTATTATAATGTACTTAAATGATTACGTACCTATCATTGTGTTAAATTTATTGAACACAACCGGGAGTTTCGAGAGTAAACGACTCGGGTGATTGAATGGCAAAGTCAATTTATCACAACTATGATTGCTCCGTATTTATAATGATTTCTGTATATTATGTTAAATATATTAAGTTTTAGTTGCTTACTTTTTTAGTCACTGAATTAATATAAATATATTACGGTCATTATTTATTTAATGCTTTCGGATTTCGCAAAAAAAATTAATAAACTAGTAAATCACAAAGTGAAAGACGATGAATGGTAGATAATTTCATGAATAGAAAATGGCCGGACAATAATATTTATAGCCCATGACCGGTGTAGCATTGTATTATTCATTTAGCACAGAAAATAAAATCCAATATGAAGTCCGGTTTTTTGATTGACAAATAGATTTTTTGAAGATAACAATAAAGAGAAAAAAAATAATCACACCGATCATAATTTTAAATTGCAGCAATAGTAAAGGTTTTCAATTTTGGTTTTAAAATAAATAATATTCATTCATTTAAATAATATGTATGTTTTTGCATTAGACACACGCATCGCGTTATTCTGATGTACCAAAATACATTTTCTCGGTTTATTGTGTGTTTTTACATAGAGTCCATAAAATTTAAAAATTAGCTAAGAGATAAAAGTTTAAAAAAATAATACTAATTAGCTTTGGGAGAAACTGATATATGTATATTTACATCATAATATTTTTAAATTACTATAATAAAAACTTATGAGGAACTTTGTGTTAAATTTTTTGACCGCTTGACAATTTATTTTGTTGATATTTTGAAAATAAAAAACTAAAAAAACTACTGTTAGTCTGTATGCAATAAGCCTGAAAAACAGCAGGCTGTTTGGAAAAATAATAAGTAGTTCGAAAATGGGCTACCCCATTACAAAGAGCCTAGTTTTTAGCAAAAAAACTAATTTTCCATATGGCCTACGACATATATAATTAGTTATTTTTCGATAAAAGTATATATTATATATAACAAAAATTAAATATCACTCTGATAAACGATACGTGATATATATATATATATATAATATATATATATGATATTTTGTTAAAATAAGAGTATTTAACAACGCTATTTTGTTATGAATTAATTTTATGTTAATAATACATGTTTGTCGACTTTAATATCATGATCGTCCTAGTAAGGTGCCTGTTGCAGACCAGACATTTAAACACGCTCAAGTGTTTTTTTTTTTTACGTCATAAGACGTAATGATAAAGAATTAAAAGAAATAGACGAACACACGATAAGTTGGATTTAACATTCGTATATTATAATCGGAAGTTCAAGTATTAACAAAACAAAATTTAACAAAAAGAGTGAAATCGCGTTGCTGCGTTGAAACAAATTATCATTGTAATCTCGACAAAGGTCGTGTTCCGCTACTATGTTTGGCCTTCGTACGGCTTCACATTCACGCGGACGCGGTTCCCGTTGTATAATACAATTGGACCAGCAGCGAGCGCGGCCTCCACGCCCTCGGGCCCGCTGAAGTCGACGAACGCGTAGTTGGCCAGTCTGCGGCCGGACCGGATGTGATCGCCGGCAATGACGCGCACGCTCACCACTTCGCCGTATTCTGAAAACTTTCTCCAAATATCCTTGTCAGTGGTGGCGCGCGTCAAGCAGCCGACAAAAAGTTGATGTTCCTCGCTCGACGACTGTTGGCTATGTCCGTCGGCTGTCTGCAAGGCGGTCTGGGCGACGCAGTGGTGGTCCTCTGCGGCCGGTGCCGGGGGCCGTGCGACGCACGCGTACTGGACGACGGATGCGACAACGGCGAACGACCGGGGAGCACTAAACTCGACCACGAATGACTGGACGAACCTTTCCGATGTGGCCATCACAAGCAATTTGCCGGATGCGCCACACCGGATCGTGTTCGCCGATTCGATGATCGGCTGCCCGCGACTCCCACGGTCCCTGTTCGCCGTCGCCGAGGTCCTGAATAACTGTTGCAACTGCGGTCGGCCTGTGACCACCGTCCGCCTGCCGTCCGCGTGCACGGCACAATACTGGGCGTGCTCAGCGAAGAGCCGCCACACGTGTTCCGACGCGTTATAAAGCGTTGAGTAGTATTTTCGGACAAACTCATTGCCGATATCAGCGTCCGTTTCGATCAGTCCGGTGGAAGCAGGTCCGTCTGTTTCGGTCAGTCCGTTGGAAGTTGGTCCGTCCGTTTCGATCAGTCCGGTGGAAGCCGGTCCGTCCGTTTCGATCAGTCCGGTGGAAGCAGGTCCGTCCGTTTCGTTCAGTCCGGTGAAAGCCGGTCCGTCCGTTTCGGTCAGTCCGGTGGAAGTCAGTCCGTCCGTTTCGGTCAGTCCGGTGGAAGTCGGTCCGTCCGTTTCGATCAGTCCGGTGGAAGCCGGTCCGTCCGTTTCGATCAGTCCGGTGGAAGCAGGTCCGTCCGTTTCGGTCAGTCCGGTGGAAGCCGGTCCGTCTGTTTCGGTCAGTCCGGTGGAAGCAGGTCCGTCCGTTTTGGTAAGTCCGGTGGAAGTTGGTCCGTCCGTTTTGGTAAGTCCGGTGGAAGTTGGTCCGTCCGTTTCGTTCAGTCCGGTGGAAGTCGGTCCGTCCATTTCGGTCAGTCCAGTGGAAGTAGGTTCGTCCGTTTTGGTCAGTCCGGTGGAAGTCGGTCCGTCCGTTTTGGTCAGTCCGGTGGAAGTCGGTCCGTCCGTTTCGGATGTCTCGGCATTTCGTGCGGGGACGCCGCTCTCCCAAAATCGATCACGTTCGTCTTCCGGTACAGGCTTCACCGCATTCATAGATTTCCATGCTGATTCTATTATATACAAAATTAATAGTATCATGATAAATGTTTTAAATGTTTACTGTTGTGACAGGTAAAGCGCGTTGGTTTGAATGACAAAAATCGTCAACCGCCGTATAACAATAATTGTCTGATTATTGAAACGCATAGTAACGCTCTAACGCTACGAAAAAATTATACTAGCCAGCGATTATTTTTTCGCGAATTCACATTTAGAACAATATTATAGCATTCCTTACCGCCGTTTGCGGGCAATTTATTATAATACGTTTCAATTGAACAGATGAAAATAATTTTATTCGTAATTATTCTTTGTATAATAATATATAAGTCAACATTTTAATATTATAAAAACAAAAATTACTCATCGATTAATTTGTAGAAAAGCTTTTGCTTAATATATCGCCTTTGTTTATTTTTCATATACTAGCTGTCCCCATGCACTTTGTCGACCATATTAAAGGGCGGTGGTTGTTTGGGCGAAGGTAATAACTTTGACCAAAAAAATAATAATCGTTCAGAGTCATTCAATCATAACGTTTAATATTCATAAAACAGTATACAGTATAATTTTTTTTGATTTAAGCTCTGCATAAGGCTCAATATTTTTGCCTCCTCAAGATAAAAATCTAAAATAAACAAAAATCGGGTAAGTGTATATCGCTCTGCTGTACATTAATGGGTGGGGTGGACCTCGGACAAGGATAGGTTAAATTTGAATGCAATGATAGGTATAATTGTATACGAAAAAAAATTCTGAACGGAGATGATTTGTCAGTCTAGGATATATTATACTTAAATATTGTCATACATTATATTTTGAAACAAATTCAAACATTTAAGAAAAGTTTCAAGATCTTACATTTAGTAATTTTTTAAAAATAACAAAAATCGAAAATTATTTATTAGTAAAACGTTATTTTACACGTATATTTTTGATTTCAAATTTAAATTTAAACTTTAAACACTCGTAAAATTTTTTAAATTGAATAATCCTCAAACTTTTTTATAATTATTCTAAGCTTAACTTATGGACAGCATACTATTAAATTTTCAATTCTTAGCTTTTGATAGTTAAATATTTATGAATTTTTAACTATCAAATAGTGAAAAAAATTCATAATTTTGACGAATTTTTGTCAATATTTGAACTTCAAATGCTAATAAAAAAAAATTGTGCCTATGTATTTTTATAATTTTTGAATGAGAGTTAGAACAAGTTATTTGGACCCTTTTCTTAAATTTTCAAGTAATTTGTCCCTGCTCAATTTTTTTTATCAACATTTATAAAAAAAAAATAAAAAAAATTTGAAAATTTCAATTGTCTATAAATAGCTCAAAAAAAGTCAAAATATTTTGAAAATCAAATCACGTAAAGAAATTGGCAATCTAAATAACTGGTAAAATTTTCAAGTATTTACGACTTATACTGTTTGAATAACAACAAATATCAAAAATCGTTTGAGGCTAAACCGTTATTTAACGCGGTTTTGTAAAAATTTAAATTTCAAACACTCATAAAAATTTTTTGTCTGAATCAGGTAGAGTTTTTTTTACAGATATTTGAAGAAAAATGTATGGAGAACCTTGTACCAAATTTTCAAATCTTAGTTATAAAAGGAAAAATTTTTACGATTTTTTAACCACAAAATTACTTGCCAATTTTCGCAATTTTGACATATTTCGTATAAATTCGAACTTTAAGCACTTATAAAAAAAAATTGTGACTAACGATTTCGGATTTTTTTTTATAACTTTAAGAACAACTTATAAGAAACCTTGTATTAAATTTTCAAGATTTTCTGGCCGGCCAAAAAATTTTTATCGTTATTTTTAAAAAAAATACTTAAAAAAATTGAAAATTTCAACTGTCTATAAATAACTCAAAAAAAATCAAAATTCTTTGAAAATTTAACTGTGTATGGAGAACGCTAATATAAATATTTTGTGAAAATTTCAAGTGTTTACATCGATTAGTTTTTGAGTTATAGCAAAATAAATAATTCGATTTTGTCGAAAACTGGTTTTGCGTAAAAATTCCCGTTTTTCTGTCATTTTTTTTTTGTTTTTCTCGATTTTTTTGAAAACTGTTGGAAAATGTTTACTTTTCACCTCTATAATGCACCAAGAATATTCACTTTGCCATCGGAAACCACCCCCAAAGTTTGAAATTGAAGCATTATTTCGACTAGTTATGCTGTACACAGACACAAAAAAAAAAAAAAAAAACACACATCATTGTAAAATCAATACATTCATCACTCCGTTCAGAATCTAAAAGAGTCAAAATATTTTGAAAATTATACCGTTTGAAGAAAATGATAATGTGTGTATTGTAACGAATATTCAACGGGAAATCCGGTTAAAATATACATGACTTGTATGACGCGCAATAAGTGCGTTTTCGAAAAAAATAAAATAAGACAATACTGCATTATTATATAGATGACGTTTACTAGTTTAAAGACATTTTGATGAATTTTATGGGGAAAAACGCACGCGTAATCAAGGGTTTTTCCATTTTTAAACGCGACACACGCGAGAAAGTCTTTAATAATATAATCATGATTTTTCCCTCAAAATTATAAACACATAGATAGATAATACATATAATATATTATATTACCTTTATTAAATATAGGAACACGAAGTGACGGTGTATAGTGCATACACGTAGAACTGGCTGTAGACGGCAGTGATAAAGAATACCGGCAAACGTTTACCAAAGTGTTCTTTTAAAACTTTTAAACAAATATATTATATATATTTTTGGCAAAACATTGCGATTATACGCACATCGTTAATGAATATTTGGCGTACACAGTCGGTTGTGCGCACAGTAGGTATGGTAGCAGTTGTACACGTATTACTGCAATAGCGTTAGTTACGTCTTTTACAAAGTAATTTTTCGTAGACCATAAGATAACTGTAATATGATAAATTGATAAATGATAATATTCTTTCGTTCAATGTTCGTGTTTTTAAAATAAACGAGGCTAAAATGAATTTTTTTAGCATATAATATGCTATATACAAAGAATTATATGGTGCCTACGGTTAGGTACTTACGTGTTTTTCGGTATGGATAAAACTGGATAGACGGAGAAAAAGCAAACCGTTTTTCATATCTAGTCATAAGCGCAATTTAAGGGGCCCTCGGGGGGCTAAGCCCCCTCAAAATCAATCATAACCCCCAAAATAGTTTGTATATATCACCTCCCACCTTCAGGGATAATACACCCAGTACATATACATGCAAATTATAAAAGCTCCCCGCAAATTCAAAACTCAAATTGCGTCTATGTATCTAGTTACACTTTATACATAATACCATACGATTATAAATAAAAAATAACAGTTAAAAACTAAACGATAAACGACTACTACGATAAAATATAGCAAGCAACTCATTAGTTTTTAGTTGATATAAAAACATTATAGACCATAATATATAATATATATATATTATTTATTTTAATCGCGCTCGCCAAATTACATCTTCACAAACAGTTTTTTATTTAAAACAAAAATTGACAGAGATAATAAACGTCTAGGTTAAAAAAAAAAATCATCCTATTCATCCTATGTAGTTAAATAGTTCAGTCACGTTTACGTGGGTTATTTAATCATTCATGTTACTATCATACTATACTCTAGTACTCGGTGTTTACTATGACTTTAATAATGTACTATACAATTTAAATAATAACAATAATCGAAAATATTACTCATCCAGTTCAAGAAATTAAAAATTGCACACTCATTAGCAAGAACATAAAACAAAACACTCTTAAGACAACTTTTGTGTTAGATTTATTACTTATACTTATATAATATAAATTATAAACATTATAAACACGATGTATACACTATACACCTTTCTATAATCTAAGTTTAGACGCTTTTCCCCGTGTACTATGTATACATATATATGTATATACAAACATGCACAATTTGTAACTTTTACATAATATAATATGTCAAAAGATCTATTAAAAAAATAAAATAAATCATAATAAACAACGAAATCTAATATTTTATTTTTGATTAAGCAACGTGGTACCTAAACATCATCGATGCTAATTTGTACTTATATAGAGTATGTCTACACTTAATTATTCAGAAGTTTCAAATCAGTTAACAGTGTTCGCTTCATAAGTTTCATATGAATTTTAACCAAGTTTTAAATTTAATAAGCAAAAAAAATTAGTAAAAACGAATAAATGCATAATAATTAATAGTATATCCAAGATAATAAATTTATTGTACATAATAAATATATTAAGGTATATTACCTACATTAAACACCATTGTTTCAAAATAAAGAAGAAAATCGGAAAAATAATAAAAACATTAAAGAAAAACGTGAATTTTTACGCAAAATCAGTTTAGGTAAAATCATTTTTGGTTTTGAAAAATTAATGATATACCACTTGAAATTTTAATCAAATATTTAAATAGTGTAACTCCATGCATGCACGGTATATTTTTCAAAATATTTTGAGTTATATATAGGCATTTGATATTTTCATTTTTTTCTCTACACATTTTTATAAAAAACCTTTTCACTTTTTCAAAAAAGTTGAAAAATACAAAACAAAATACTAGGTTGCTTAAAAGTTTATATTGTAACTAAAACTCTTAAATAGGCAATATATAAATAAACACAATTTTTTTTATAGATATTTTAAGTTGAAATTTGGACAATTATGGATTTTAATTTTAAACGATAAACCCACCTGAAAATGTGGTCTGGCTATATGGGCTTGACTCGTATATACTCAATACTTTATACCGTATAGCAAAGTGGCTATAACAACTTTTGCCTATATTTAACATTTTATTTTATTTTAGGTCAAATCGGATAATAGCATGTACCTACTACCGATAAAATATATATTTATTATGTTCAAAAAAATTCACATTTTGTCTGCCGAAGTAGTTTGTATGGCCGATATGTTACAAATTAGGTAAATAAATTATACATTATTTAAGCATTACATTTTTATTTTATTTATTTATTGATAATTTTTATTGTTTCCAATATTTGTTTATGCACAAGTGCAAAACTAAAATATCTATAGATAATTGTTATCCAAAAGTTTTTATTATATATTTAAAATATTATTGTATATTGTGTATATGCTGTTGAAGTAGTAAAATTATTATTATATAAAGATTATTTTGTTTTGTATTGAGGGTGTGCATACTTTATGTTCATACTTACATTTTCGTCACTTATAGTCACTATTCAAGAGTTATGATTGATTTATACGTATAATCTTTGTACTTCTCTTATTGGAAATAATAGAATTAAGTTTTCACATATTGTGATGGTACTATATCGTTCAACTTATAAGTTGGTCCTAACACAATATTTAGGTTTCGGTCTACTGCGTCGAACGTTTTAGGCACCAATAACTAATAATATTCATTAACAATACTTAAAACTGTATTGTATAATAGAGTAAGCAATACATTATGCTGCAGAGTTTATGAGTTATAGACATTATCAAGTTCGTCACTACACTGGTATATACACATTACCGAGTATTATACATAATTTAAGTCAAATGCATATCTATTGTGCATGTGTAATTCATATATCATATTATATTGTATATTATACACAGCATATGTATTATGTATGTTGCATTGTTGCAGCTGGATAAACACGTGATGTACCTACTTGATGTATTTAAGTAACCGTTTTTTTGTTTTGATTTTTTTTTTAAGGAAAAAAGTACAAATATATTGTATTTAAACTGGTTTAAGTCGTTAAGACAATCGCAGGTGTTTAACAGGAATATTATATTACGTTAAACTAGAAAAAATAATAGTAGGTTAGTAGGTATGTGATAACTTTTTACACGGCATTTGACCGCCAAAAATAATATTATTATTTTAATAAAAATACCTAAATAAAAAAAAAAATCAAGGAAGTTGTTCTGATGTATATAGTAAGAGTGTATTAAATTTTAAAGACACAGTTATTAAAATTGAATTTTTTTAATAATTATTTAATTAAGTAAATAAATAAATAAAATAAGTATAAATTGTTGTGTTTTTGAATAATTTTGTCAACATTTTTTCGATATATTTTAGTTGCCGAAAAAACATTTATAAAGATTTTATCATACATAATCGTACCCAGATTGAAAATGAACGAATAAATTGATAATTATAGATATCCATTAATAGCATAAAAAGATCCGAACAATTTATTTTGACAATTACGTTACATAGGTATATTACATGTGATTATTATTATTAAATTTTGGTGAAAATTTAAAATCTTAACAGTCATTCATTTTTTAATTAAAATAAAAAAAACAATATCGATTTCGTCAAAAACTGGTATTGCGGAATAACTTCCGGGTTTTCCAATTATTTTGATTGAAATTTATACCAGAAATCACCCTCAAAGAAGAAAGTCTAAGTATTTTTACTGTTCCTAAATCTGATGACGAAGTATAAAAAACACACATCATCGTTGTTGTAAAACTAATATACATTCACCTTCTTCCAGAATTTAAGATGCATAACAACTAACAAGATTTAACCCAGCATTGAGTATTTGTTTGAATAATATGCATATACTAATAACTAATAAGTAATATTATATATTATGTGAAGTTCAATAGTATCATAGTTGAAATCATTGTTTTAACAAATTTTGAAAAAACATATTTAGCGCATTATTAATGTTTTCTGTATGCGGTTAGTGGTTGTATGCGTATTATAAAATATTATGTATTTTATTGGTATCTAAATATTATATTTATTACATGTATTTACCTATTTATACGTTGTACGAATTGAGTTGATCAAGAACAATGTGTATGTACGTAGAACGCACCTGAGGTCTGTTAGTTATATATACATTTATCTATTTCCAATACTTATAATAATTATAATATATCAAACGAGCATGTGCACCGATGAGTAGTTCATGTTATTAACCACACGTTTGTATAGAATTGGTAATAGCGTTGCAGTTTTTTTTGGCTATAAAAAAAACATGGAAAAATACGGTGACCTATCTTGTACTCTTTTATAATATATTGTTTAATGTTCTCGTTACACATATATCGTGTAGTTTAACATAGTTGAATAATGTTAGCCCTACGTATTATTTTATTCTGTTTTTCTAGTTTTTTTGTTTAACGCGGGTTTTTATGTAGCACATCATTTTTAAAAAGTAATTATTTTATAAATCAGTAATTATTTTGTTCATTCAAAAACATAACGCTACATAACTTAAAAAGTAATGTATTTGTTTCGTTGATATCTATCCGCAATAGGTAGACGGTATACATGTTGTAGATTTTGGGAGTTCTTGTGAGAGATATATATTGAAATAGAAAATTTAAAAAATGTTATTCAAATTCTTTGAGTCCGATTATAAGATATAGCAAATGATAAAATCTGATAAAAATTCTTCAACATATTGTTTTGATGATCATTAGAGATTATACTAAGCAAGAGGTACTGAAAATTTTAAAGCAACAGTAAGTCAATAATCATCACAACGCCGTATTTCCGGTACCACTTGAAACTTCTTATATTTACTATCAAAAAAGAAGAAGAAAAAAAACTATCGTTGTAAAACAAATATCAATTCCTCTTGGTTTTCTCCTATCGGCAATCGGCATCTGGTACAAATAATTGTGTATTGAAAAAAATCTGTATTCGTGTAGGGGCTCACCTGCATCAGTATGAGTGCACGGCCAACAGTGCATCAACTTACTAAGTATGTTTATAACGTTATTGACCTTGAAGTCCTTATCTCGACCTCCAACAAAACGTTGTCGTTGATGTAGGTACTTGACTGTAATACTACTGCTGTACTTATGACTTCCATATAAAAGTATAATAATGTATGTGTTATTTATATATAGTATTGTAACGATTCTTTTCCAAGTTCCGGTCGTTGCCACAAAGTCGAACTAAAACAAACTTGTTTTGGTCCGGGTTTGACAACTTCGACCTTCGCCAGATTTATTTCAACTAAAGTTCCCATAGTAATAACTATAATATTATAATATATTTTTACAATATTGTACACATCGTGGCATTCACTTTGCCTACAAAAACGCTAGATACCATTAAAGGAGACAAACTTTGTCATTATAATTTATAATGTACTTATATATTATAAACTTTGATTACCATAATGTAATAATTATACAATGTGTTATTAATTGTACATCTATATAATATATTTTCTCAAGTAATTTACTTATACTTACAATTAAGCTCATCATAGAATATTTATTTAATTTATTTATGTTTGCATGTGCTACCACTGCCACCTAATATAGATATATACATTTTGATGGGAAAACACTATAATTTATAATTTAAAACAAAATGTGCAGATATTATAAATTGTTGTGTGTTGTATTTATTGTTCAAGATTATATTTATCTAATTAGAATGTTGATAATATGTTTCACTTAATGTACTACTAAATCGGGTGTTTCACAATCACGTCCTAAAATGATCCCTGCTATTTAATATCCCAAGTCTAGATTAAGATATCACCCAAAGTGTTCCAAGATAAAAAATATCGTTTTTGGCGTAGCTCGAATTCGTCTCAGACTAGTCTCAGTTCATTTAGAATGATTGGCTTGGACCTGAAACAAATATTTTGAATTATTCTAAATAATTTTATGTTTGGGCGTGTGTACCAACTTATAATTTAGATGTACATTTTACTTATTTTTAAATACACTTGTGTTTAACATTTTTTTTTACAAAATTCGATTTTAATATTTAAGAATATAAATTAATCAATACCCGTAATTTTGTAAGAATTAAGTATATAATCGTATTATCATCTATCATAGTTGATCGTTGGTTATGTCTGTTAGAATTTGTACACCGTTGGTGTTTAATACATTCTATTAAAAATCTACGCAGCTACGAGTGTGGACCAAAATAGGATGCACTCAGTTTATGAAAAAGGTAAGAATTTAAGAGATACATTCAAGATATCTCCATTTTATCTCTTATATTTAAAAATTATTTGTATTATGAATTGGATACTTTATTAGCTTAATTTTCTAAATATAATATTAGCACATTATGAACATATTATGAACAAGTTGGTAATAAAATAAATCATGATAAATAAAATTTAATTAATTAACTCATTAGTACATAAATTATTTAATAGTCAAAAATAATTAAATATACAATTAAAAGCACAATTTTAATAACGAGCTTTTGAATTATACTAATGGTTAATTAATGAATTATTTCATGGACAGAAGTACACAATTTAGTATTTATAATTAGGTATAGGTACATTAAACAATGATTAATATTGTATTTAAAAATATGTATTTTATTATTATTATTGTTATCAAATAAAACTTGACAACTATACACGCAATGATTAGGTATTGAAGTTTATTTCCTAATATATTTAAAAAATACATACGTACATTTTCATACATGCAGTCATATTATAAAAAATATATTTTAAAGCCGATAGTTCAAAAAAAAATAATTTAACGGTACTATATAATTCTGAGAACTAGGGCTAAAGTGGAAAAAAGTTCCATGGGGATTTTAACCACTAGATAATTTTAACTAGTATACACATTTTTTTTTTAATAGATACTATAATATTGCAAGTTATAACTATGATAGCTCAAAGCTCAACTATTACATACTTATATCACATTATACACACATATAGTATAATATATAAATAAAATATATAAACAGCAGATAAATAAAAAGGAATTTTTGGAAAATCATAACGAGGAGTTCACTGTTTACTGATTATATTGTTGGATTTTTTTTTAAATTTGGTGAAGCTGCCTTGGTGATGAAAGAAACTGAAATACCACTGTTTTTAATAAAGTAAAATTACGTTTTATTTTACTAAATATTTTCCATAATATTATAAACATAATAAATTAATTGAGATAAAGTAATTTGAAGTTATATTTGGTAGTTTCGACATACCATTGCAGAATTTCAAGGCAATGATTTTTGATTGGTTTTAGCAGTAATAGAACTAATTCCACCTGTATCTTCTCATTTTAAGCCATACTTAAAAGTATTTGTGCCGTCTGTGGGCAGTTATACAAAATACTTAATAGATACTTACAAGAAACTATGTAGGCTACTGTAAGTATATTAATCAATTCCGATAATTTATTATGACAAATCAAATGTAATCAAGTTTACTAAAGCAAAAATATTAGTCTGTGGTAAAATTTTAATTTTTAATCTGTACAGACGTTAGATATCTAACTCATACGAATCCATACCCATGCATACACGATATACAATAATAGTTTATTTGTATTCTGTGTTAGTAATTTATATTAAAGTCCAACTACGTATCCTACGTAGTAATAACAGTATTTATGAAGGTATAGAGTAGTTAGACAGTCGTGCGATCAAAGTTTATTTAATTACCTATAAACATTAAACACAATTCTATTTTTTTATCTGCCCCCTCTCACAAATTGTCTGACATCTGCCCTTAACCCCTCTCATCTCACTTTTTCTCACTGTATATTAAGGTATACATATATTATAATATTACTAATAAATTAAGAGCGCGTTAAGGTCGAATAATAAAATATTAATATGATAATATATACTACACTCGAAATTCACACAAGCCATTATATTATAGATAATTTTTATATTCTCGTATTTAAACAGCATTATGTATTATATTTAACTTTAAATAGACAGTTTGTCACATCATTATAATAGAAACGTATACTTTACTTAAGTTTACCAAAAACTCATAGAGGTTACTATACTATTGATCAGTGGGCAGTTAAAAGATTATTATTCGTATTTTGGACGCCAACTGAAATCTCTATTTTATAAATTCGTTTTTTTGACGTACACTTATACGTTTTAATCGGGTCGTACATACTACACAAAATGTGTATATTATAATATAATAATTAATAACCAAGTACTGTTTTAGGTTTTCTAATCCGTTTGATTAGTATTATATTATTAATGAAATATACGTTTATCATGCTAGGTCAGGTATACATAGTATAGTTGTTCTTGTTGCTTATATAAAATAAACAGAGACACACATCGTGGTATGGATAACATCAAAATTAAAATTAAAGTATATAGGTATATTTATTAAGTACTTACGTTCACATAATCTACCGGATGGGGTGATATACCATAATGCGGATTAATCCTGTTGAAACTAACTATACTTAATTTTTGAGTCAGCCTCTACATGGTGCAGCAGCAGACTATAAACGGTGAGTAATGTAGTTTACATTACACTCATACTGTATAATATATGTACCTATGCATTATAATTTATAATTCCATTATATAATATAAGTAATCAGTAATTACCCTGTACATAGGCAAGATTTTTCGTTGGTGCAATACCAATACAAGCTGATACTATTATTTATCAGCGACATGGTGTAAACGTGTTAGATGCATATATTTATTGAGCGTACCTATTTATTCAATCGTTTAATATAAACAATCTTAAAATAAAGTATTACAATATATAGCCATATAGGTCGTATGGTGGTGTAAAATGGATACAATTTTACGAAGTAAAAAAAATTAAGAGGTGTGAACCGACCAAATACTGATACCGAAATAGCAAATAAAATTATGCTAAAAATTATTCTTATCAAAAATAAAATTTTCTAATAGTATTTAAAACAAAAATAGGGGTGAAAATACTGTAACTGGTAAGAAATTAAAAGATTGTTTATTAAGTGAATGTAGATATGATGGGGAAATCAGACAAACAAAACTATGGGGTGAAAAGTTTTAAAGTTTGATTGTATTCTACCGTAAAATCTTTAGTTCCTCCTTGATAAAAATTAAAAAAAAGTTATGGATATTGTTTTTTTATATTTAAAGCATAACATAAGATTCAGATATTAAACGTGTACGCATGTTTTCCATCAAATAAGAGCAAACAAATGTTCGTCAACAACGACAAAAACCGTCTTCACAATTATCGTTTCAAACCTTATTTGAATAAATTGAACAATTGCATATAATAATGTTGGCTGCAGCACACTTGCATGCTCAACTTGTGCTATGTATTTTTTCGTTATCGCATTGTCATTGGAACGAAAGTATAATACATTACTATATTGTTACAACTTACAATGATATAGTTTGTATTTGAATAAATATTATTATTATTTGTCATTTTATATTGTGACTTGAATTCTATAGCCGACATGCATGTAAGATAAAATCTTCATTATTATCTTGAACACCACACTTAAACACCAAACTACAAAAATTAATTTATTACATTATTTTTATAATAGTATAGAAATATATAGGCATTCAAACAATATAATATGTATATTATTTTTTTTAGTTATCACTGTTTGTGGTCGTTATTTTGTTATACGTTATTTATTGTGGCCTGTGGGTATCATATTATCTACAGTATATGCGATATATTATAGCTAATCATGTTTTGAGCACACTAAATATGAAACATTCGATTATAAAACTATACTTAGTTAGGTACATAATATAATAATTTGAAATTAATTATTTTCTTAAAAGATAAAATATAATTTTCAAATTTACATATAAATAAATATATTGTGCAGTTATATAAATGATACGTATATATTTATTGATTATTAATAAACCTATTTTTATTTGAATACACACTATATAACCACTTTCAAGTAATTAATTATAATATTATAATCACTGTAAAATTATGTATAAACAGTAGGTTCCTACTAAGCGTATAATGAACTATAATATACTGTAAAACTGTGCAACCGTATATATGGTATCTACTTAATTTAGTAAAATACATATTTTAAAGGTATATAACAATAGCAACTATCATTACAGGGGTGGACGGTAAATGCTACAATGACTCTTAGCCCAGGGCCTTATGCAGCAAAGGACCTCGGAAGATATCATCAGACTAGATTTACGGTTTTTCTTATACGCACGTCTATTATTACAATAAACGTACCTACTTTATGTATACTGTGTAACCTCGCCCCGGGCTTCGCACATCTATTAGGGACAGCCCTGACAAAAATGTTTATGTTAAAATATTAAAGGTTTATGTCGAAATAAAAAAAAGATTTTTCTTCTAACACTCTGAAGTTTCCCTAAACGGATTATGACGTATACTTTATCTTCACTACAATTTGCTTTGCGGCAACGGCAGTGCTATAAAATTCCCACGAAAACATCACTATTCTGATAATGATTATATTGAAATTGTATATATTAAAAATATTTCACAGATTCTTCAATATTTTAATAATTGATGCAAGCAGTCACGCGTTACATTACTTTTATAGTTTTAATTATAATAACTATTGATTTTTATCGCAAAAATATAGTCGGCGTATAGTTGTTCAATAGTGCAGGTCGTTTAACAATAAAGTATACAGTCATCTAACATTTAAAACAAATCGTGTAAAAACCCAATGTTATAATATGGTGAAATATGATTTTTTTTTTTATATAAAAGTTTCTAGCATACAATAAATAAATTCTAAATTATTTTTGTATTTCAGGCACAAAACTGAAAATTTTATTATTTTTGTAAACACGAAGTAACGATATCCATTAAAGAAATAATCATTTACCAGTAGATACATAATTTTTAAGAACCATTTGTTCACTGTCTTGATAATTAATCAGTTGAAATAATATTTGTTTTTATTAGTGTCGAATCTTTTGCCTTCGAAACGTCAAAGAACATTCGAGTAGATCCGCAATATTTGTATGTATATGGTACCTACATCTGTATAAATTTATATAATTTATCAAAAGTAAAATACGATTAATGTACAAAAAGTTTTTTTTATTTAGATATCAAATTATATATACCAAAGAAGATATTATATATAAAACATAAATATACTGTTAGAAATAAAACAATGCTAAAATAATAATGTTGAATTGTTAAAAAAAATATATTTAGCGAATACTTTATTAGTGCGTTACGTCACAACAACCTAATTATTTTCGTGTATACATCGTTAACTAATAATTATATATATTGCCCATTTAGATGTTATTAAAGAGTATTATGCGTGGTGTTATGACTCGTAAATTTAGTTAGTATAATGAAATATAACGAAAAATATAAAAAAGAATTATTTACAAATCATTCTAAATTTTAAAGTCGTTAAGGGAAGATTAACTTAATAGATATTCACGGAATGAAATTATTCTCGATGACAGAATAGATTATAATTTTGTAAAAAACATTACAATTTATAATGTTAGTGTAAATATACAATATACATATAATATATTACTGTCCTTTGCGATTTTACTTATATTAAAGTTTCAGTGTTTCTATATAATATTTTATTGTTTGCTAGATTGGAGACAATTGAGACAAATATATTTCATTAAAATAAGCATTCGAGTATATTTTTCATAATAATTAGAGAAAAAATTATGAAATTATAATATGCAGTATCTGTTTGTGTAATTTAAAACACAATAATAATTATTACATGCATATTTATATATTTTTTTTTGTGAGTATTTTACGTCAGAGGGATTAAAGACTTCCTATATCTTTTAGTTTACTTAGACATGTATTTACCAACTTACTTTGAGCCAAAAAAATGTCAACTATTAAATTAAAAGATTATCTGATATGATATGATGCATCTGTTCAATAGTTGTAAATCTCTTTGTCTCATTGATAAGAGTAATTTTAAAAAAGGAGGAAAGTGGATAATCGCTCAGCTGAACAGTAGCCAGTAAATGTCAAATGTACCATTTGAAATTTAAAATGTTTTTATTTCATCTCTCGTTATTATAAACTTTAATTATGTTATATAATTGTATTCAATATAAAGTACATTATAAATGGATATATCAGTATGATTTTATTGAGTTAAATATCGTAAGTTTGTTTTGTTTATAAGTATTGAATAAATATGAGTACTTTTCTAAAAATTATTATTAAACCTGGAATCTGGATAAAAAAAATTAAATGCTTATACATTATATAATATATTATTTTTACAAACAAAACGATAAAAATCTCCATTTACTCTCCATCAACCCGTAGAATAAATATTAATACAATACTATAACTTAACTATTCTTCATGCGAGATCTATAAAGTACCTTGGACTACTTTTTGACAAAAACTCGCCTGGACTCTCACCTAAAAAATAAACACAAACAACTTAATAGTCGTCTATACGTACACTGAGACCTTTTTTGAAATCCAGTACATGATCATGTTTAATCGTCTTCTCTTGCATTAAGCACTTAAGCCTTCTAAGCTATAATATGTCTTCGTGTGATTGACAATACCCCTTGGTATGTCACCAATAACCTATTATATAATGATAATGACCTAAAAATCATACCATAAGACAAACAACTTCGATGTACCTACTACTTACGCATTTACTCAAAAACGTAACATAACTCTATAACAGTCTCACCGCTCAGCTCTATTCCAATAAACTTCCGGCTAAACCAGACAGACGCTTAAACCGTGAATGGTCCAGAGATATTTTCAATATGGTATATTTTATATGTTTATTGTAATTGTACATATAATATATAACTTGCTACACATGTTCAGCCGTTCAGGTGACTATAATATGAGTCGCTATTCACGTCTTATTATTACTGTTATTTTTCAGTCTTCACAGTTCACGTGTAAAATATAATCATTTTAAATAGGCAGGTACCAGTATAATAGATAATAAATGTATGAAAACTAACTCATAAAATGTCAAATTTTATGTTATGAAGAATCCATTTTATTTTTATTATAGAGTGATGTACAATTTTAAAGGTATATGACGTATAATATATATATTAATATTACCTATTATAAACAATATTAAACGAACACTCCGTTCAGAATCTAAAATAAGAAATATATTCCTAAAACAAAATAAAATAAATATATTTATATTTAGGATTAATTATTTTCTAGATAATAGAATAACGCTATACGGTATAAATGCATTATCTCTGAAACTAGGTATAAGTTAAATATCTCATCAAGGCTATACATAGAACATATTTTTGAGAAAAGGGGGATAAGGGTTAACCCTAAGTACGACCTTCAATGTTATTATTATGTTTAACATAGTAAAATACCTATAATTTGTTTACTTTAATTATACTGAAATGTAATTATTTATCTTATCTATATGTATAAATGAATGTACTTTAGTATGGAGCTTATAGACTTGGAAACTACTAAACCAATTATCATCAAATTTTAGATACGTCATAATTTTTATATTCCATATTTCCATATTTTATATTTTACTTGGGGAGTATTCTTTGCCTTTTTTCAACTCATACCGATTGCTCACAAATTGATTTTATTTTGGATCACGAAAATCGAATAATTTTTTTGTTTATGTTTAGGTTACCATTAGTTATAGATGAAACAATTAAAAACAGAATTGGTATTGACTAGCAGACCACCATACTTTGTTATGGTATTTTTTTTTAAATAAGAAAAAATAAAATTTATATAATTGTTTGTTATTCGAATGGACATCTAAAAGCAATGACAATGTCCGTATGTGTTAGTAGTTTATAAATGAAATAATTAGGTAATTGTCTAATATCTGACGAAAATTTTAAAAATTATTCTTAAAGATATCGAAGAAGTTTAGAGAGTAGTTTGAACATTTTTTGAAAATATACCAAGTACAATATGAGTATTCGTCTACCATAGCTGGATCGCTCATCTTGATCAAATTAGTTCATAAATCACAAAGCCAGGTATACCCACTATTGGAAATTTGTTTGTGAACTAAGAAATACTAAAGCCAAGACACAACAGTAAAGTGTCGTATTTTATGTTTATTCATTTGTTATTCAAGCAAAATCGGGTTGTACAGTTATACTTTATATTAAATATTACAATTAATTTTACACACATTCATCGTATTTCATTATCACTATTTTAAATTACCATTTTGAAATAGTTTAATAACAGTCAAATCGTCTATAGGTTTCCATAGATCCCTTGGACATTTCATTTGTAACTAGCTCTTATTAACATACCTACTGAATTTTGTATACTCATGTACAATTAAAAGTTAATGATAAACGATAACCGTGAAAAAAGCTGTAAATTTGAACTTTATTAAATTTGAGTGATACGTTAAATGAGATCGATAATTTTACAACATGTGTCATTTATAATTTATATAATTCATATTTATTTATAATTTTAACACAATATCTATTTATTTATTGTATACGCTTATAAACTACGTTTATCAGAGACTAAATTTCACATCAAAGTACTTCTTACTATTTAAGTTTGCTCTTGATACTTGTTTATATTTAGTATTACGCAGGCCAGCTAATAAATTACTTGAATCAGTAATCTCAAACTATCAACCAAACCAATTAAACATTGAAAATGACCGAAATTCGCAGAAATTATACTAAAACTTTGTTAACAACTTAACAACTAGGATGAATTCTAAATACGTTACTTCAGTTGTAGTAGACAATATTAATATAGGTGCCTTCAACAAAAGCCATTTCACGAATGAAAGGTAAATGTATTAAACAAGTATATATAATTTATAGTAAATATTTACATGTATTATCAATGTACAATATATAATATTATGTAATATACTTAGAAACTATGTATTTTAACTATGTATTTTTATGTATTTTTTAAATTACAACGAACATTTTAGGCGAAGGAGTTATAAAAAGTGTTATAATAATTGTAACTTATTCAATACATTTTTATCGTGGTAAACAATTTGATGCAGATAATATGTATAGCGTATTATGGAAATATAGATACCTAAGGTTATTTTGGCATAAGCAATGGAGATACAGCCAATCCTTGAAAAGTTGAAAACAGAAAACTCGATATGTTAACCTCAAAACAAAATTTAAACGAGTAATATTTATAATTTGGAGTTTTGATGTTTAATTATTAGTACGGTATTTGTGAAATATATGTATTAAGTAAACAAAAGTTCAAAAATATAAGACATTTGCATGTTAAATAATTAATCACTACCTATCAGATATTCGTGTGAAACAAGTCTGGTGAGAAGAAGCTATAAATATTCGAAACATTAATAAAATGTACAGCATAGATAATAATATAAACCATCTGGTTGATAAAGTAGGTATGTAAGAGCACTAAGAGCAAACACAACACGTAGTTTATGTTGGTTGATTTTACTATAATATGTTAGCACTATAATGACATTGCTCTGCAAGTGTGCGACTTATAGGTGAATTGCAATACAAGTATACTGTCAATATGAATGTTATTATAGACTGAATAGTGTAAATGAAAATATAAATAATACAACGTATTTCGTAGTATATCTGCGCATAATATTCAATTATATAATAAAATAATAGTAATAATAATAAAAAGTCGTAAAACACATAGGTTTCGTGATATTGAAATAAGCTTATTATCTTATGTGTTATTGAATTATGACTTATGAGTGATTGATACGGTTATGATATTATGATTAACGACACGTGAGAATTAATTTTTAATGTTTTGTTTAAATTAGATTAATTTTATAAATGTATACAAACATATAATAGTGACGAATCTAGAATCTAGATTAAAACTATTTGGGTCTCTGGGATCAAATTAAAAAGCAGTACATATTTCAACAAAACATTTAAGCCCAATCCCTCAAATATTGAGCAATAATATTATAATCAATTTTGGGTATAAATGACACGTATTCTGGTTTCTGGAAACCCTTCAACAAACGTGACTTATCTATTTCCCACTTAAACTTTAAAATCGGTATTTATAATGATGTCCACGCAGTTCTATACAGTGGCTGTAAAGTGATGATGACAAAATTCGTAACCGTTTCTATCGTTTATTATTCATTGCGCTTCTAATCATACAAATAGAGAACGGTTCTTGGAACTTTGCTTTTTATAACTTAAGACTTGAAATTTACCGTCCTCTGAGGATTAGTATGACCTTTATCAAAGCAACATCTAAGTTTACGTCTACCAAATCGTCAGTCATCACGCCATATGTTTATCAAAGGTATTTTAGTTTATAGAATATACGATACAATTCTGACCCACATTATGTATACAGATATGATAAAAATATTTTTTGCTTTTTAATTATATTAAGTTAAAATAAGATTTATAGCTAAAATACATGATACGTATTCAATTATTAATTCAATTTAATATTCAATATTGATATACTTACTCTGAGCGGCTGAGCATAAATACGATGGCATTGACAAGTTTCATTTAAGTTTCGTGTTTTAGAATATATTTTGCAAACAACTATTTATCCAACATTGGTGATATTGCAAAAAGTATGTTTTTATTTTTATATGCCAATTTATTGGTTCGTTTCTATATTTGTTTAAGCTAACTATGATAATAACATGTCAGTTCTTAGTTCATACATATGTACTTATTAATAATAATTAATAATAATATAATAACAAGTAGACTACTTCCAGTACTCAAAGACAAGTGCTATAAATTACTATAAATGTCAATAAATGTTTAAAGAAAACATGTTTGGCAAATGAGTACCGGTCTACTGTAGTCTTGTTAAGTATTCGAATACTTGTATTTAAATACTCTTTGATCAATGCATTTTTGATATACTTAAATATACTTTTTAATCGTATTTTTATTCTGAAATACTAAATAGTTTTTTTATTCTAGTGTTTTAACTCCAAATTACCAATATTTAAAAAGTGTTGGACCCATCGTTTTTTGTCACCTCAGAGGTGTGGCTCGCGAAGTTTCTAAAATAATAAAAACCAACAATTCAAACGATGTATCGATATTGCCTCACGTAATATACACAAAAGATATGCATACAATACCTGAATTGGTATGAAGATCAATTTTAAATGATGCTGTGGCGGTCAGACGGTATAATAAAATAAGCCAAGTATTCGTTATTGTTGTAGGACGCGAACAACGATTATTTCATATATAATAGTAGCATCCATCTCCGTATTTTGTTTAATATTTTACATTGATTTTGATTTGGCTTCCACTTGATCAACGGTATTATAGTGAATTATAAAAAAAAATTGAATAAGTTATATAATAAACACTGACTCAAAAAATATATCTATAGTTTACAGTTTGCAGAGCTGTATACTCAGAGTTGTTGCACTTGTGTAGTCGTGTAGTGACGTGTACTATTTTATTTGCTTTCTTCGCTCTTATATTTATAAAAAATATCATCATCACAAACAAAAATGGTGATCACAGAACTTTCAAGTGTAACACAGAGCTTTTCCGTTTGGCTACACATAATAACGACATTATTATGACACGTTTTGCAATAACAATTTCACCTTAAAGCGATACCCCTTATGTATACCCGGAATACGTCTCTTGTTCTCATGTAAATTACGTATGTAAGTTATGGGTTTATCCAAACTATTTAACTATGATTTTTGGAATTTTAAGTATAAAAAGTAAAGAGTTATAGAATGATAGAATATAACTATGTCTATTAAGTATTTAAAAATATTTGTTTATATAATTTAAGAACTTATCACCCATCGCACTGCTACTTTGTTAAAATTGTATTTTATTAGAATGTTAATGATGTTATAAACATATATTGTATGTATTAACCTATGGTAAGGTCCAAAAATAGGTATAGTGTACATTTTAGTAGGTTAGTCCGGTACATTATTCCTATGGGTACAATATAAACCTTATCCATATAAACAATGTAATGTATACAATATGCACCTTAAGTATGTATACAGGGTGATTTTTTTATCAAACAACACTCATTATTTCAAAAAGTATTAACTTTTTTCAATTTTTTATTTTTCAAAATTGTTAGTTTTATACTTTTCTAAAACTATGTACAATTTTTATTTTTTTCACTTTAATATTTAATAGTGAAATCACTATCAACTTTTGATTTTCAAATAGCAACCTATACTTAAAATGTTATAAAATAGTAGGGATATTTTTTTAATGAATTCTTATGTTTAAATTACTATTTTTCATTTAACCGTTCGCGAGTTATAGCTGCTCAAAGTTGGGTGGTTTGAGGTTTTTAGGTGTTAGTCCCAAAGGTTATTACGGCTGTGAGACATTGATTAGAACACAATTATTAGATAATAATTATAAAGACCAGTAGTTCAAATTATAAATCGTTATCGTTCGACCAAAGGTACTAATATCGTTGTAGTTTAATTTGTACCTCCTACTACAACTACCTACACGAACTATACGAACTATGGACTATCGTGGACTATGGCACTGACGCGCTGTATCCGTAATATCAAAAATTATGATTAATAATAAATCAGATGAAACAGATATTATCATTTTAAATTTTTATTATGATAACAATATCATAATATGAAAATACTTCCTAAACCACTACCACGATTAAAGATATCTTTAATCGTGACCACTACATATGACAAATGATAATATAATACTTTAATCACAGATAAACTCTCATCGAACCAAACCGTTGGGTATTCCCAATAAAAATAGATAATACAATTGTTTACTTTTCAGTTTTCAGTACTATACGTCTATAATACTGCTATGGCCTATGTTAATAATATGCCAAATAATGTTCTTTAACTTTTAAACAAAAAAATATAAAATTCATGTAACATTTAGTTTAATAAGTTTAATTTAAATCGTCTTTTCTGTGATTGAAAATTCAATTATTTTATTACTTTCATTGCTAACATAAAGAGTAAACACGTCATACGCCAACATTCATAATATAATTAAATATTGAAACATTTATTCTCTAATATAATGTTGTTAAATAAGTAAAAATTATATTAAATATGATGGGTAATCATAAGTAGTTTTTTTATGACGTATTTTGTTTAACTATTTATTTAAACCTAAGTTTCATTTAAATTGATATTACGCTTGTGAATACTACATGACGACCTATCAGGAACTTGGAATAATTTATTGGTAAGTTTTACTAATTTTGTTAAAAGCTTTTAAAATTATAGTAAATAATAATAATGTATTTAAAAAATTTTAATTTCAGTTTTATCAGTTCTATACAATTTTTTTCAAATGTATATCGATAGACAAAGACAATAATACAATATTATAGATATATTATGTATTATTTATAAGTTGATAATACATAGCTTGTTTTAAAATCAAGTTGCATTGTAACTGTACAGCTATTGGCTTCAATTAATCCAGAATGTTTGTTGCATACAAAAATTCTAAGATAATTACAAGCATGTACTAATAAGAATATTCTTGGACATATGACTTGAAGAATATACATATTATACTACAATTGTACTTAGAAAAATTGAGAACAATGTGAAAACTAAAATAATACTATACAACTGTTAAAAATACTATATTGGATTTTAATATTCCAACATATAACAACATCGATCATAATTCATAGGTATGTATAAATATTTTTTATTTGTAACATTCAATTTTATGATGAAGTTATTAGGTTTTTATTATCTTTTTTGTAGATAATCTAGTTAATTTCAAAGAAGCGTAAAATAATCAAGTCTGCCCAACTACATCCTGAGGAAAACTGTAACCTATCAATAAATAATATGTAAAGAAAATTGTAAATGATAAAAAAATATTGTAAATGCTAGTATACTAAATTTTAATACTTCATATTATGTAGTTAAATTAAATATGGGGCAGCAACATTAATCATTAAAACTTATGTTTAATAAAAATAAAAATAATTATAATATGTATAAATAGAGTAAATTAAATTATTAATGTTTTTTAAAAAAAAAAACCTATCACATATTATGTATATTATGATTATCACTAAGTACCTACTTGTTTATATATGTGTATACTCAATTGACAATTTAAATATTAAACTAAATATATTTTTAAAATTATATTTAGGTATTACATAGTAATTATTAATATGCAAAATAAACATTGTTTTTTTGTAAATGGTTGATGTTGTTGCCTATTTATTGCTAATTATTAAGTTATTAATTATTATTACAATTTACATATCTAAGTTTATATATTATTAGTGCCACTTTTAAATGTTACTATTGTTTTAGGTCTGGGGTTAATGGAGAATTTGTTCTGAATTTCTTGAACACATGTTTATCATTACTCATATTTTGCATAACTGCTTAACGAACATTTTGATTAAACTGTGTCATCAAATTTGGAATAGATTTTTCATAATCCTGGACTTTAAAATGATATTAACATTTTATAGTGGTTACTAATAATATAAAATAAAATGAATTAGGGATTTATTGTTACTAGGGCCCGGTTTTTAATGCAAACAATTTAAGGATATGAACATATTTATGCATTAACAATATAATATATATGTTTGTGAATATTATACATATTAATGTGTATAAATATTTAAAAAAATATATAAAGTATTAAAGATTTATTTACTATGAAAAAATTATAAATTTATATATGTATAACTGAGCTAAGTTAAAATTATTTTACTTAATTTTATAATATTTTAACATATTGAACTTGTATTCAACACCCAATAGGTATTATAATTATCATTACAATGTTATATTTTATTTAGATATGCATTAAGATAATACTAACTATAGAAATAGAATTTAGAAATTAGGAAATGTTGATCAATATTTAATCAGAATTATTTTAAGTGAAAAAATATACATTTTGTTAAAAATCGGGCCCTAATGACTTGAATTATGATGTTTAAAAAATAACGATTATATCTATACTTGACTCGTCGTGAATTGGCTAATCATTAAATTTATAAATATGTCTTGTTCAAAAATTAACTGTATAATGAAAAATATGCTGATTGCTAAACAATATAAGGTAACTTGTATTTTTATCATTTAATCAATTGTTTTTTTATAATTTTAATGAAAATTAATTTATATTATACTTATACTTATTATATTAATATTTATATGCACATTATAATTACTTAATTATGTGTACAATGTACATGTATGTATAATTTTAATTTATTCAATAAATTATTGTGAAATTAATTTTTTTTTCTATACTTACCTTAAAGGGAATTTCAAATAGTATCAATTCATGGTATTAATATAAATCATACATCTTAAAATTTTTGTCAGACAATAATATTTAACTATTAATTTTAAATTTGTTTTCTGTATAAATAAACAGTCAAGTGCCTTCAACTGATATAAATAAATTATGTCTTATTCAAATCAAGAAAAAACGGATATGCTTAATTAATAATTGCTATTATGAAATGGCAAGTAAATAATAAATATCCAATGTTGTAATAATATGAACTTCATACCCTCATAAAAACTTAGTGTGACATTCATGTAAACATTTTTTTTTCTTGATAAAGGTCGACAAACTTATGAGAAATCTTGTATTACATTTTTATGAATTTATAGCTCAAAATAATTTGAAATTTTTTTTCATTTTTACGTATTTTGTTAATATTTTAACTTGAAATGCCTATAAAAAAAGTGACTGGATTTTTAATATTATAACAAATCAAAATATTTTGAAAAAATTTTAATGTATAGAAAAAGCTAGTATAAACATTTAGTGAAAATTTCATGTGTTTACGATTCTAAGCTTAACTTATGGACAGCATAGTATTAAATTATTAATTCTAAGCTTTTGATAGTAAAATATTTATACATTTTTAACTACCAAAATAGTTAAAAATAATCATGATTTTGACCAATTGTTGTCAATATTTGAACTTCAAATGCTAATAAAAAAACATTGCGCCTATGTTTCTTATGATTTTTTTATCACCATAAGAATAACTTATGAGTTATGAGGAACTTTGTACTAATTTTTCAAATATTTTGACTCCTCCAAAAAAATTTTATCGATCTACAAAAAAAAATTCCTAGGAAAATTGAAAATTTCAGTTGTCTATAAATAGCTTAAAAAAAGTCGAAATATTTTGAAAATCAAATCATGTGAAGAAAATGTCAATTTAAATAACTAGTGAAATTTTCAAGTATTTACGACTTACACTATTTTAAAAACAACAAATATATTTTTAAATCGTTTGAGGATAAATCGTTGTCGTTACGCTATTTGGTAAAAATTTAAAATTGTATTCTAACACACTTAAAATTTTTCCTATAATGATGTTTTATATGATTGTTTTCGAATTTTCTCTATAGCTACTTGAAGGAAAACGTAGTGTTGAATTTTTTATTCTTAGATATAGACACAAAAATTTTTATGATTTTTAAACTTCAAAATTACTTGAAAATTTTCACGATTTTGATATATTTCGTAAAAGTTTGAACTATAAACGCTTATGAAAAAAAATTGTGACTAATGATTTTTAATTTTTTTTTAGCTACAATAAGAACTACTCATTAAGGAACCTTGTATTAAATTTTCAATTTTTTTTGTAATCCACAATTTTTTTATCGACACTTAAAAAATAAATTCTCATAAAACTCGTAAATTTCAGTGGTCTATAAATAACAAAAAAAGCCAAATGTTTTGAAAATTTAACTGTATAAAGATAACACGAACTAAACATTTGGTGAAAATTTCAAGTATTTACAGTGATTATTATTTGAATTACAACCATATAAAAAAATCAATTTGGTCGAAAACTGGTTTTGCGTAAAGATTCCCGTTTTTCTGTTACTCTTTTTTTGTTTTTTTTTCGATTTATTTGAAAATTGTTGGAAAATGTTTACTTTTGACCTGTATAATGCACCAATGATATTCACTTTGCTATCGGAAACCAACCCCAAAATTTGAAATTAAAACTTTATTTCGACTAGTTATGCTGTACTACATAGGCGTAACTAGTCCTTTAAGTTAGGGGGGAATAAATTCCTAAAAATCTTTTTTTATTATTAATTATTTATATTTGTGTTTACAACTGATTTGAATGATTATTCGTTTATATGAAACATTATATTTTTTTAAATTGTAGGCAAAAATAAAGTTAATTTAAATATGTTTATATACACATATATTTACCCAAAAATTCTGGGGGACTGAAGCCCACCCAAGCCCGCCCCCCTAGTTATGCCTATGGCTGTACACGGACACAAAAACAACAAAAAAAAAAAAAACACAAATCATTGTAAAATCACAATACATTCATCACTCCGTTCAGAATCTAAAAAAATTGATTATTTCAAATGCCTATAAATTGAATAAAAATGAGTGAATATTTGAAAATAAAATTATATTAAGAAAAGCTAATATAAACAACTAGGGTTTTAAAATTTCATGAAATTTTAATGAAATATTTCATTGCAATGAAAAATATAATATAAATTATTATATCTTAAAGTTTATAATAACGTCAACTTGCAAATGAAGATTTTCAAAAGTTGGTTTATTGTAAAACAAAGAAAATATGTATAATAAATAATTATAAAAATAACCAATAAGGATCCAATTAATAATACAAGTGATAAATTAAAAAATATCAAAAATTTATAGTACATATTTTTGTATATTAATTATCATGAATATTTTCTGTGTTTAATCAATATATTATTTCTTATCAACTATAACCGATCATGTTTAAAAGAAGAAAAAATATTTTTCAATATTTCATTGAAATATTTCAAATTTAGAACCCTATAAACAACTGATGAAATTTTCAAGTTTCTACAACTTATACTTTTTGGATAAAAACAAATATCAAAAATCGTTTGAGGCTAAACCGTTATTTAATGCGGTTTTGTAAAAATTTAAATTTCAAACACTCCTAAAAATTTTTTGTCTTAGTCCGTTACAGTTTTATTTACAGATATTTGAATAAAAATGTATGGAGAACCTTGTACCAAATTTTCAAAACTTAATTATAAAAAAAAAAATTTTTACGATTTTTCAACCACAAAATTACTTGCAAATTTTCGCAATTTTGACATAGGTATTTCGTATAAATTCGAACTTTAAGCACTTTTAAAAAAAAATCCAAAATCGTTAGTCACAATTTTCATTTTAAGAATAACTCATAAGAAACCTTGTATTAAATTTTCAAGATTTTCTGGCCGGCCAAAAATTTTTTATCGTTATTTAAAAAAAAATACTTAAAAAAATTGAAAATTTCAATTGTCTATAAATAGCTCAAAAAAGTCAAAACATTTGGTGAAAATTTCAAGTATTTACATCAATTAGTTTTTGAGTTATAGCAAAATAAAAAAATCGATTTTGTTGAAAACTGGTTTTACGTAAAAAATCCCGTTTTTCCGTTACTTTTTTAGGGTTTTCTCCGACGCATTTGAAAAATATTGAAATTTTTTAATTTTTGACCCCCCAAAGTACCAACTAGATTCACTTTTGCTTCATAAACGATACTATTTGAGTCGTTTGAGAAAATCGAAGCAATATTACTGCTCCAAATGTTGTCGTCAGACACAAAAAAAAAAATAAATAAAAAAAAACACACATCATTGTAAAATCAATACATTCATCACTCCGTTCAGAATCTAAAATAGTCGTGTAAAATCTATCACCAACATAAAATTTTTTAAATTATAATTATATTTTTTTTTTTTTGAGTGATAAGCACTTGTCCGAAAAATGTTAACAGTGGTAGACCTTCGGACGACTCGCACTGTACCCAACTCATTTATTTTCTTATCAATACTTTAATCAGGTTATTAATTATTATTTAAATAATAATTATAACAATTAATTTGTAATCTACAGGTACAAAGTTCATTGTCATTACTGTGTTGAACGATAGTCGATAACGAGTTTATTACATGTGAAAATATGTACCTATTATTATTATTTATTACCCATGTGACTACTGGTCTTCAAAATTAAAACCGAAAACCGCCCAACTTTGAAAAGCTATTACTCGCGAACGGTTAAATGAAAAATAATAATTTAATCGTTAGAATTCATAAAAAAAATATCCCTACTATTTTATAACATTTTAAGTATAGGTTGCCATTTGAAAATCAAAAGTTGATAGTGATTTCACTATTAAATATTTAAGTGAAAAAAATAAAAACTTTACATAGTTTTAGAAAAGCATAAAACTAAAAATTTTGAAAAAAAAAAAATTGAAAAAAGTTAATACTTTTCGAAATAATGAGTGTTGTTTGATAAAAAAATCACCCTGTATAATGTATACATTATCCAGTTAATTTGTACTGTGGATAAAGTATTAAGTCTTATTAATTCAGCACTTGGATACTCTGTCAAACGCAAAGATACCAAGATACCTAAATAATGTATTCGTAAATTGATTATGTTGGTACAGCGGTTAACACGACAAATATTTCAAATAGACAATAATTCAATTTATATATTATAGTCATTTGAAAAATTTCTGTACATTTTTATGATAATATTTCAATTTACAAATTATTACAATTTAAAATTTTATTATCATATCTCATTTTGATAATAAATTATGACGTAGAAAGCTTATATAGACATAGATATGTTCTGAACTTTAAGTTTGATTATAGGTCACTCTAATAATAAACCTAATAGTACAAGGTTGCTTTTGATAAACGCAAATTTGCTATGTTACTCTTATTCTATTCCTTTAATGTAATAATATTAAACTGTTCAACAGAGAGGTCTTTTTAAGTTCTAAAATAAATACAATCATTGGAAAATAAAAAATAATTGAAGAATGTTTCATTATTCTAGTAGTAAAAGCTATTTAATGCCTTTTTGTTTTATTGATCTTAAAATTGTTATAATTTCGGTTTCGACAACTATATATAGCCATTAGCTTTACATTATATATATACATTTTAATGTTCACTTATTCATTATTTATTATTGATTGAAAATAAAAATAAAAAAGAACATAATTAGATGGTTTAATATAGTTTTGAAGAAGTGTTTGGATATTAGATGTGTACTACTTATTAATATAAGTAATAAACTATTGATATAAAAACAGGCCGACGGTCCCTTTTGCACGCTGATATATTTGCGAAAGCTTCCTGTACGATCTACACACTTAAAAAGACGTAAAACTAGTTTTCTACAGGGAAATCGTTTAGAAGTGTAAATCACTTATAAAATAAAAAAAAATATCGAAAATTTCACGTTTTTTCGCCAGTAAACTGTTTTGGCAACACGCCTGACGATGTGTCTAAAGTTTCGGAATTCAAAAATAAATTCTTCACACCGAAAACTTGCATACGAGTTTTTTTTCGAAAAAATAGTTTTTAATGGTCTTAGGTGTTAAATATTTGGATTTTTGTGATCTTATAGATATAAAACTTAATAGGCCGACGTGCAACGGTCCCTTTTGCACAATGGCTTATTTACACGATTTTTAAATGTAATTTTTATTAGTATTGAATTATTATTTTATAATTAAATTATTAATAATTATTTTATCGTCCACCTTATCTTAATACAAACTTTACCCACTTAGTTATAGATAATATACAAATCACAAATATTTTTACTTTGTCGAACAGGTGTGGGTATAGTGTTAAAGTCATAGATTAATTATTGTGCCTAACACAAAATTTTCATTTAGGGTCCAATTGCGCTCCTTAAATTGTAAGGTCATTGTACCAATTATTAAGCTCCTTATATTTTAGGATAAGTACCCATGTCAATTGTGCTCGTATAACACATACTAAAATACTTGAAACTTTAAAGTATTTATTGGTTAGGGACTGGGTATAATATATTTTATAACAGAATCGGGAATTTTATGAAAAAAATTATAATGTAATGTACCTAACTGTATTTAATTATAAATAATTGACGATCAAAAAATAACTTGTAAAATGCGAAAAAAAATTATTTACTTATTTATATTATATTATATTGTGGATAGTTATTAATACTTACACAAAAATTAGTCAGTGTTTTCATTTATTACATAATAATTTTAACTAACTAATACATTTTTCTTAGATATTGAAAAATGTTTTGAGCGCAATTGGTATAGGTATAAAAAAGTAATTTTAGACGCAATTGGTAAACTGCCAGTATTAATATTAACCGGATAACGTATATATTAATCATTTTTTCGTACTTTAAACATAATGTGTATCAACACACACTATTATATGCACAACTATTATAATTAATTAATAATTATCGTATAGAGACGTCTTGTAGTAGGTGCAGAAACTAAAAACATGTGATTAATACCTATATAGATGACTAGATGAGTAATTGATGTACTGATGTGTGTCGTATACCTATCGTTTCAATTGCACCTTTAACTAATCCTGAGGAAATGAGAAATATGCCAGTGCGCATATCGGAAGTGATGAGGCTCGCAAATAAAAGTACAGAATATTCCATGTGCTCGTTTTGCCGAGACGTCGCATCACAACACAATGAACACCGCGGTTTGATCTAACGGCAGAACGGAAGCTGAACGAGAGCTCAAAGACAAACGACGACTCGTATTCTCAGACTGACTATAATCGACGACGTTGAATTATTATCCACCGGATACTCACCGACAGACGCATGCAAAGTAATACGTATATTAGATTGGGTAAGTAGAATCGGGCCAAAGGAATAATAAATCGAGAACGGGCCAAATGGGACGTGGTAGAAAACGTGTCGGCGGACATCGCCATTTCCTTAATCTTGGCCGGCCAATGGAAAATATAACTTTTTAGTCTATCGTGTCGGACCCAAAAATTGAGATCGACCCGATTTCAGAAGTTTTTCGGTAGACCGTGGTTATATAGAATAGAGATTCTCAAACTTTTATAAACACTGTACCCCTTTTTATCAATAAATTTTTTTGGATACTCCTTCTTAGTTAAAAATAAAAATTTAAAGACTCACATAAATGTTGGCCAGACTTTTACTCCTTAAAAAATTTGGAGTACCCCCAAGGGGTACGCGTACCACAGTTTGAGAAACACTGATATAGAACGATACAATCGTGATTCCCATCACGGACAACCGTAATACGATAAAGACCGCCACACGACGCGATGGTAGACGTTGGTACACAACCCAACTTTACGCAGGTCATATAGTATATAGAATTATCGATGTGGCAAAAATTGTATAAACGAATTGTATATGTTTATATAATATATTATATATATGTTACGGTGGATGAAACAAAATTTGTGAATGATGCCATTTGCCAAAATATATAATATATAGATAAATATGTTGTTATAAAAAAGTTTTAAACTCAATAAATGTACATCTTTCACCGGTTATTGACGTCGTTTATCAAGATTGGTGGTCAATGATGATAAATCATCATAAACACTAATAGTTTTAATACTTGATTAATTGATTGTCTTACTACTTAATTTAATGAAAACTTAGGTCAATTGAAATTTATAAAATAGATGTACAATATAAATCATTCATTGATATTTGATGCAGTTACATGATTACTGTGATATTTCAAACTTCCCAAAATTTTCGCTACATTGCAAGCACATTTTTCAGTCCATAACAAGTTTTACAGTTACATCAATTGAATAATACTTGATGACCAGAAATTAATTTTCCTGCTACTTTTGTTAGAGTTATTTTCCCATCTTTAATTTTTTTTCACGGCTTCATACAGTTCTATAAGTTTTTCGTTACACAAGGAAATTTGTGCATTCGTGTGTTAACGTACCGTGTGTTAACTATATTCTGTACTTCCCTCAAATTGTATTTACATTATAGTTACTATAGAGTATATAAGCGGATAGATACTGACTAATAAACTATTTTATATTAAATTAACTTGAGTTATCACTAGTTGGGTTCATAATGATATTTTGAACAGACGAAGCTTTATGTCGTGTATATACAATAAATTATCACTGGACGTTCTTGGACGTCATTTACACCGACACAAATGAATTGAACATAATTTTCCGTCTAAACTGGTAATCAATATCAATAACCCGGGAATGTCTACATTTACAACATTTAGCGCGTTTATATATCATTCACCATAAGATATATCATTGATTATAATTACTAGTCTTTCTGTTGTGAGTGCATTAAATCGTATTTTTTCAAGGCATTTTTCTTGTTTTTTAGAGCATTTATATCCGTTCCCCACATATATTATATACATTCGTTATGGGATGACCGCGATAATTCTCGTCGTTTGTCGTCTGCAGCTCCAGTCTCAGGAAAACTCGATCGTCGTCGACCTGTCCATCCGCGTCCATCACCATCGTCGATATTGGCGACTGATGCGTCTTCGCTATATCGTAATGCGACCGACGAAGTACTGTAAGTAACTCGTGGGGTTTGTAGTATGTACGCGCTGAACGACGTCGTATGTATTATACATAATTACTCGACAGTGCTATTCAATATCGACCATTTCAAACGATGCCGTTGAGCACTGTAACGTATACAGTGACACATCACGCGATTCATGGCCGTACCTAGTAAGGGGGAGTTTTGAGTGTTCAAACACCCCCCCCCCCCCCCGAAATTAAATAAAACAATTGTATTATTTAATACATACAAATAAATTATTCATAATTTTCTAATATTAATATAGATTTAGACAAAAAACCCCTCCCAAAATATTAATTTCTACCTACACCCATGACGAGATTCGTGTGAACGTCGATTTCAAACGATGCTGTGTCGCCACCGAAATCTTGTTGTCCACTCGTCATGTCGATTCCCGCATTTCATGCCGTGCCGTACGCATATTTATTTTGTTGTCGCTTAAGCAACAGCGTGTATATCGTTTGAAATCGATTTCACTACGACAGCAACTAGCGATCCATTAGTTACGCATTTCGCTCTCGCACAGTGCCGGTCTGAACATATTATTATGATGATGAGCTTTAAACTAAAAACTATGATCGCTTACAACCTGTGCACTTATTATACGGTGTGATATTAATCATCATCAATGCAATATGCAAATATGTAATGGAAATAAAATCGCTGTCGAACAAATTTTGTTTGGGAGCCTTATAAGAGGGCTTGGACAACACACTCTGATTGTGCCTACGTGCCCGCTGAGTAAACGCCTAATTAATTAATCAATAATAAAAATATAATAATTACTATTATTATTACTATGCACCATGGCCTCAAAACCGTGATTGCTGCAATTGATAATATATATAATTATAATATTACAATGATAATACACGGTTGCTGCAACGTGTATGTGTATTGTTTGGCGATTATTATTATTATTATTGTTATTATAATATATACATATGTATTTTATAATTTGTTCGTCCGACGCACGTAGTGATGACATCTTCGTTGCGTATCTTAACACCGAAATTAATAACGACACTAATTCGAAAGAATCACTATTTTTTTTTTTAATGATATTAATGTGTGTATGATAATACGACAGTACATCGATATCGAAAACAGTCGTAGTGGTCATTTTTGTTCATGTATTTCTGAATATTATGATTTAATATAACACAATATGTTTGTTAGTTTACCGGGTTTCGGAAAAAGAAAAAAAAACTGTCAGTAGCTTTGTGTATTTGAATATATGCCTAAGGGTATAAACTATATTCGATTTGTTATTATATGAATTAGATGGTAAATTATTTAACACAAAAAAAAAATAAGAGTCGGCCTATATATTTCTAAGGATGTTTTGATGTTTTATATATTATGATTGTAATAGCAGAATATTAATAATTAATTTTTTTGTTAGTATAAGATAGTAAATCGAATTAATTTTTGCTAAAAACAGTAAAAACACACAATAAACATAATATTTATTATTTAATGACATGTATGCATAATAGTATACACATAATAAACTCGTACAATTAATATGTGATATATATTATGATAATTATTACAATATTAGTTTATGTAATACGACTAACTATTATTTATTATAATGTATATGTCAATATTAACGGTATAGTAGAATGATGTAAATTTATAGATTTATAGTATAAAATATCTTATTATGACTAATCTAAATATTTTGAAAATTTTACATAGAGTTGTAAGCATTTCAAGTCTCTTCAAATAATGTTTTTTAAATTACATCAAAATAAATAATATTGTTTTTACAGTTTAAATAGGTATCAAATGTTGTAAAAATATTAATATGAAATAACTAAAAAATGTACATATAAATATATTTTTAAGAGTTTTTGGTTAATTTAAGAACGACTTATGAAATATGTTATATGTATATTTTTAAAGCTAAGGGTCCTGAGCTATTCAATTGCCAAGCTTTTTTAATTTTTATAATATTTTATCATACATAGGTCATAGATAAACATAATTAAAAATTTCAAACGTTAAAAAAATCTAAAATATAATATAATTACATAATTTGGCTAGAAATTGCTAATATAAATATTTGGGGGAAAATTAAAGTTTATATTGATTATAGTTATTGCCTATTTATTATTGAATTATTAAACAATATAATTTATTTTGTTGAAACCGAAGTTTACATAAATAAAAATACTGGATTTTACCCCATTGTTTAAGTTTTTCATAATTATTTTGAAAAGTATTGAGAATGTTTTACTTTTGACCCTTAAAAATATCAAAAAAAATCCAAACTATTACCAGTAACCAATTTCAAAGTTAAAAATTGAAATGGATAAAAGGTGATGAGATATAAAAAAACAAACACATACCATTGTAAAATAACACATTCATCGCACAATATAAAATATAAAAACTATAATATGTCTACGAAATAATAAATGTATGTGTAGCAATATAGGTATACATACCCACCTTAATCTGAGACAATAAAAAATAGTTTTCGAAGGTCGTGATCCTGGACCTAACCCATTGCCACTCTACTTTATATCTCGATAACGACAAAATTACGATATACACACGGTCTGGCATTGTTTGATGGTGATATTTTAATAATATACATTAATACTATACAAATATCTGTCGTTATTTGTTATTTTATATGTGGGCGAGGTATACTTCGCCATTTTTGATTGTTCGCCTTTCAACGATTCACAGACGCGTATACACGTGCAATTTATGTTCAAAAATTTACAAGCCATGTACACGTTGTGAATTATATATTACATTATACACAGTGATATTCTTCTCATCTGTAATTCTTGTATTCGAAAAATCATTTACATAGTTTTAAATGTGCTAAAATAATTTTGAAAAAATATACTTTTTATTATTTTGCAACACCATGATCAATTTAAAAAAATAAACCACTTAAAGAATAATAAATTATGATATGATAAAAACGATATATAAAAACAATTTTTTTTTTCAAAAACATACATTTAATGAGGAAATTACTGTTGAGGTATAGGAGAATCACCTTGTAGGTTATTAGGTTAAGTTATATATACTTTAAGTCATAATATCTGTTCGTATAACCCATGGATATATTATTATATAGTACTAATACACGTGTATAAATGTGTTATATAATATGAATAAGACATATTTATTCTATAATCATTTTAATAATATTTATTATAATATATTATATAATGTGTAACACGATGAGTTTCTGAAAATACGAAAAGATTTACGAAAACGCCAAATGCGTAGTTGGTTTACTGCATATTTTGTGCATTATAATGTACATGGAGGTGATGAAGAATCGACGTGATTTACAAGTGGGTATTAACGACTGCAGCTCAATTTATTTCGATAGTCTATACAAAAAAACAAAAACGAGAAAAAACGATATTATATAATTATATATAGGTATTTTATTATAATATAAGAGCATTATTAATATAATATATATTATGTATTAAGCATAATATGAATTTATATGCGCATAATTAATTTCTGATTTTTGTTATTTAAAATTTTTTTATTCATTAGCAGCAAGTCCTATTTATAATAATTAATAATCATTTTAAGTTTAGATAGGAGGTTTTGGGTTCCGCAAAAAATAAAATTGTGGTGTGACACCCCACTCATTTCAACATTAAATTAACATACATGTCATGCATTGCATCTACTCCCTTTGAACTTTTTATTGAAAAATGTAGAATACAAACATCATGTATGTATTGACATTTAAAATAGGCGTAACAATATAAGTTGTAATTTTGTTCGTTTAATATTTAAAATTGACGTTTTTAAAAAAGCATTCTGTTTCTGATTATTGTGATAGGTATCAAAATGTTGTAAAAGTATATGTTATGTATAGGTTGCTGCTTAAAAATCAAAGTATTTTATAGTATTTTTTTCACTAATAATAGCATGTGGATGTTTGGTATAATATAATAATGTTGAATTCGAATGCGTCTAAATTAAATATGCAAGGAAAAGTGTATAAACAAAGTTAGGTTACTTTTTGAAATAACGAGAAAACGGTATAATTAAAAATCATCCAACCGTTATCGTGGTAATATTGTAATTACCTTGAATGCGTTTCGTCTGATCAGGGTGAGTTTTGAGAGCGGTCTCTATCAATTCCTCGGCAGCTCGAATATCGCCCAATCCCCATAACGCTTCAGCCTTGTAAAGGACGGCGTTCAGCGATCGTTCGTTGAGACGCAACGCGCGATCGCAATCTTCGCCGACTTCGTCCATCAGACCCAAATTGATCTTGGCCAGCGCTCGGTTAGTGAATAGCACGCAGCTGTCTTTGCGCACGTCGATGGCCTAAACAAAGACAACAATAACGCCGTGATACAATAATATTAATATATTGGTAATTATAAGAGGGTACATTCAAATTTTGATATGAGCTCGACGAGTGTATATGAATATGATATTGCAGGATCCCGTTAAATTTTAATACGATTTTAACGAATCTGCAATTGACCGCGGAAAAAACAATCTATAATATGAATGCTATATACAACTTGGGTTTTGAGTAGTACGTCTATCGTTGTAATTATAATATTATGTTATCGTCATTAATCATATATTTTTTTTAATATTTCCATCACATAAAGTACTAATAATTATAAATAATAATATATAGATATGTATAACCCAACTAATTAATCTGGAACTCGGCAACCGTTAAGATTTTAAAAAGCAGTGACACAAAAACTTAAAGATTTTAGTTTTTGAAAAAATTGCATATGTAAACGTATATGTTGTAGTAAAACAACAAAAATAATATAGATAAATAATTGATAATGTATACAAACATTTTAAACGTTAAATTTACTAGGTTATACAGTAAATTGAACTATCGTTGTACTTCATTCGCCGAGAGAATGTGATTAATTCGTGCATACAACTGCGATCGAGGTTTGGTCTGCTATAATTTTCAATATATTTTTAATTTAATGGATATTTAAGTATGAATAATTATAAAACATCAATAACCAAATAAAGGTTCAAGGTAAATTATATTTCTTTCAGTAAATTGAATGATTATAATCATAATTCCAAACAATATTATCTCAAAACAATATAAAATATTATTAAAATACTATTTTAAATAAAATTAAAAAATATTAAACGTTAAACGTAATAAAATTCGTAACGCATGTTCAACTAATTATAATATCTACTCGTTACATGTAAGTATACTACTTAGGCCTTAGGGTACCTAGTACCTATTGTGTGTTGTGAGTTTGTGACTTAATATTATTAATATTTATTATTTGATTTTTTTTTATTATTCTGTTTAGAATCTATTCGATATTATTAATATTATATGCTAAATAGATTACAGGTTGGTTATTTTACAGTGAATATGCATTCTATAAATATTTTTAAAAATATAAATTTTTTAAATTTTAAAGTCACTAAAAAACAAAACATATTTTTTATAATTTTTATCGCTAGTATTCAATAAATAATATTAAGCATAGAAACATGAAATAATCACAACGTACTAATTTAATAAATCCATTACAACGAGTAGGTACTCAATAACTAGAAACACTCAACATCTAGTCGTCAACTTACTAAACAGGAAAATGACTTTATTTAAGTTTTATTTTGCAAAGGACAATAATATAATATATTTTATTTTCATATTCCCAGGTAAAATATTTTAATGAAAATGTCAACAAATGAAATTAGTCTTTAATATTCGTATATTATTACGCCAGTGCTATTTCATTGCAAAATTCTAGTCCACTATACTTCACTGATTCAAACATTAAATAATAAATACCTACTTATAATTCATTCACTTCTTGTTCAAAATCTGTGTTCTATACATCGAAATATTTGGAAAAATATTTCATTGTAGATTGTAAAATTAAAAATGTATAATGTTATTCAAAAAATTACAAACATAAAAAGCGGGTAAGTGGGTATCGCTCTGCTATATATTAGGGGGTGGAGTGGACCTCAGACTATGGTAGGTTAAATTTGAATGCAATGATAGGTATCATTGTATACGAAAAACGATTCTGAACGAACATGATTTGTCAGTTTAGGATATATTATATTTAAATTGTCATGTATTCTATTTTGAAACAAATAGTATAGTTCAGCGTTTCTCAACCTATGGTACGCGTACCACTAGTGGTACGCGGAAAGCTCATAGATGGTACGCGAAGAAATCTCCCTTTATAAAAAAAAATAGGAATGAATCATTATTAACATTAAATATTATTTGGTTTGTACATATTTAATTTAATTTTTTTTTGTACATTAAATACTTGATTCCCATCATTTTGTAATTCCTAATAAAATAAAATTCTATACACGTAACATGAACGTATATATTATAAATAAGTAAAAAAAACGATCAGGTGGTACGTACAATTATTCAAACTTTGTAGGTGGTACGCGAATATAAAAAGGTTGAGAACCGCTGGTATAGTTACTATATGTTACTATAGTTACTTTATAGTATCTATTTATTAATAAAAAAAAGTATTTGGCAACATACGCATAATGAGAGTATGAAATTTAATTTAAATTTTGACATATTTCGTATAAATTCGAACTTTAAGCACTTATAAAAAAAAAATTGTGACTAACGATTTCAGATTTTTTTTTATCACTTTAAGAACAACTTATAAGAAACCTTGTATTAAATTTTCAAGATTTTCTGGCCACCCAAAAAATTTTTATCGGCATTTGAAGAGAAAAAACTTAGAAAAGTCGAAAATTTCAATTGTCTATAAGTAGCTTAAAAATGGTCAAAATATTTTGAAAATTTAACTGTAAAGAGATAACCATAATATAAACATTTGGTGAAAATTTCAAGTATTTACAATGATTGGTTTTTGAGTTACAGCAAAATCAAAAAATCGATTTTGTCGAAAAGTGGTTTTTCGTAAAATTGCCATTTTTCTGTCACCTTTTTTTTGTTTTTCTCGATTTTTTTGAAAACTATTTGAAAATTTTACTTTTGACCCCCCCCCAAGTACCAACTAGATTCAATTTCCTATTCAAAGAGGGGCTGAAGTCAAAAATCGGAACATTATTACTGCTCCAAATGTTGTCGTCAGACACAAAAAAAAAAAAAAAACACACATCATTGTAAAAGCAATACATTCATCACTTTGTTCAGAATCTAAAATGAAATGATAAAATTAGTAAGCAATTTATTTTGTTTTCAAAAGTTTAATTTTGTTGTACATCATCATAACAAATTATGTAAAAAAATCTAAAAACGTAAGTAATTTTCAAGATTATATAGATTGATTATTGTTAAAGTTAATAACTTTTTTGTAATTTGTTTATAGGTACCTACATAATGATGTACATAATGAAATTAACGAAAATAATTTTTTTTTTATATTATTATATCCCTGGAAGAATTTCTGCAACTAGATTTATTTTATGAATGTTAACGTTTTCTAAGGAAATAATTGTTTTTTATTGCACACTATATGCATTATGCATTATATACGCATTAGCTATAGGTACATATTAAAGGTACCTGCCTACCTATATTGTATATTGTTATCTATAGCTCAAAGCCGCAAACCATTTAAACTCAAAGTTATATTGTTATCATTAGAGATTATGTAAATTATATAATACGTATTAAAAATTAAAATCCATCATTATAAAGACATATAGGTACACGTAAAATATATGTCGTATAAATTGCGATGAATCAATAACATTGTAATAGTTGTTAGTCAACAGTTTATCACTGTTTTTTAGTTTATTTACAACTATATTGAGGATTACTTCCATATCAAATTACCACGCCTATTACAATTTACAATACCAAACACTATTGTAATCAAATCTTGGCCACGATCCCAATAGTTTAGAATTAATGATTTCCTCAATGAATTTATCAAGACGTAAATGCATAATTATAAAAATATGAAATGGTAAATATTTTATTTCATCGAGGTTTAATGATTGCTCTAATAAATTACATATTCAAACAATAATATTACCTAATATTATATAGTATTTACTGCGTGACTATATACTCTAATTAATTCATAACGAACGAATACCTATATACTACACAAATACTTCACTTTTTTAAACATAAAATATTAATTTACAGTTTGAAGCCAATATAAAAAAGTTGAGGTGTGATGTACAACTGTACAAGAAGCGAAGAAGTAGGTTTCAGGTGAATAATAGTTATTAATATACTGGTAAATTGAAAAGCGGAATGATAAATCATAATATTTAAAGACGACTTTCAAAACTTTTCCGAAAACGTCTTGATTTCATAATAGATTATAATTATAATTTTATTTAATGTTTAAAGAAAAACAACATTATTTGAAAACTAATACATTTCTAGATTCTCGAAGGCTAAACGATTTCTGAAAGAAATTAAATTTATTTGTCGTAATTCTATATTTGAAATCATCAAGTAAATTTAGACAAGATACTTATATGTATAATATATTACAATTTTAAATCATAGATTTAAAAAGTAATTAAAAGCTATACATCAATTTCATTAAATGCTTATTTTATTATTTTGTATTTAATATTTTGTTTTTAATAAAGTTTTTCAAAATATAAATTAATTAAAATATGGTTTGATAAAATACGGACGTAATATATACATTATTAAAAAAAAATAGGATTTTAACAAAATTAAGGCTTTTGTAAAAACAGTATACGCTAATAAAAATCGTATTTATGATGCAATAATTTATCAATAATTTTAAAGTCCTTTCACGATTTTTCCAAACTTTTTTTATCATTGCTGTCCGAGGGATAGGTGATACAGCGGATGTGCGATAATAAAAGCTGTGTAGACTGCACTGTAGTGGAATTATCTCGACGGTCCCGTGAATATCTGTAGCAGTAATTTTTTTTTCTTCTAACAGTAGTAAACTTGTAACGAGCTATTATAAAAATATACTTATTGTTGGATAACGAGAACATTCCTATAGACGGATCTTTGTCCTGCGCGGTTAGGTCAGAAAGAAAAGTAAACGCAAAATAAATAAGAATAAAACTTGTCAGTTGTCAATAGGCGGTATATATAGAATAATATACACCAGCCGTTTGTAAATGTTTTCTTTGTGCGTACGGTTCAGGTGATGCGTATATAATCATCGGCGAAGGATCTGCGGGCTATGAAACGAAGGTTTCCCATTGAAATGCGCACAAAGCATGCGAAACCTTTGATTGACCCTCGATATAAATTTTGACACATTTTTGTGACGACGACACAACGTACCCATTATATTATATTATACAGGGTAATCGATTTATTGCGAATCGTTTGGTATTTTTATTTTTAGGAAATACAGAGATTTTCGAAATGTTACTGTCATAAAAACATTTAAGAAAATTCGATATTTTACATTTTACATTTTACGGTGTTGTTTTTCATTAACGAGGTAAAAAAAAATATAAAATTATTTAAAATTTCCTTGTACACTTTAAAAGATTGCCCGGTTCACCATAAAAGAACTACACTATATTATGTATATATATTACATTAAAATATTGTATAACATTTTATTCTTTCGTCGTCGCTTTGTACATTGTTATACATTTTTATACTCAATTTTTTCGTTTAATGGTTTCCCGCGCGTACCTACAGAATATAATAGAATATTTATTTTGTGTGCATTCGCGAATTTAACGCATACAATGTTATTTATAATTATTATGAAACACGTGTTATATTAATGATACCGTTAGTATAAGTCTTACGAGATGTAATAACATGACGTATTTATTTGTTATTATTAACAACATTTTTCGTTTTGAACACGCGTTTGTAAAATACGATATTTGGTGGTTGAGCTATTATTGCAAAAGCGTTTTCATAAAAATATGGCAAGTTCATTTATTTTTTTTTTTAACTCGTCAGTCGATCTCTATTTCGTACGGCAAATATTATGACCATGATAGACGATGTTCACGTCATATGTTAACTTATTTCAAGCTTTTCGATGGTTATAATATCGCCGTAGTAGACGGATGATTATTTTCAGGAGGTCACTACTTCTCCTCTAATTCTCACTTAAACATTTAAATCGTAATAACAACAGTTTAATCAGTTTAATGACTGTCGAAATGTACATAATATAACACAACATGTGCATCTATACATATTTATTTACTTAATTAGCACATTTATCTCAATGCACTATTAAATTTAATATTAAAAACGAACTTCGTAGTACTAAATAATATATTATATTATGATTAATGCGCTTTACAAATTAAATTATCTTCCGATTTTTTTTTAAAAATATTCTTTATTTTTTGAAAACATTTTTGAATAAAATCAGCGTTTTGAAATATGTCTAGAACAGAACTTACCAGAGCCTAGGGTGTATAGTATGAATTATGAATGTTTATAGTTAATACTATTATACAAAAATTTTATATACCATATGTCTATATATATATTTTTGTTATATTTATAAATTATTTTTTTTTTCAATATCTTTTGTACTAGCTATATTTTTTATTGAAAATTTTTGTATTTTTATAAATAGATTGTTTTGTAAATGGAGTTTTTTCCGTCAATAATAAAACATTTTAATGATATAAACTAAAAAGAGGACGAGTAGTAATAAATTCGAAATACACTATTGTATAGTATATTATATATATTATATACATCTACACAATGTGTCATGATATGCTTTCTGTTGTTTTTATAAATATTATTATTGTTTTATTGAATTTTTTTCTTCAAAATACAAAATTTAAGTTCTACGTTCTAACGACAAATGTGTAAATGGTATTTGGACACGACCTAATATAAGCATATTACAGTCAGTTTTCCAAATAACCTGATCCTGGGGCTGCATCCGAGTTGGGCCCGAATATTAGGGGCTAATCGCAGGTAGTGTACTAGTTGGGTCCCAGATTTTTAAAGGTACTATACTAGTTGGGTCCCGGATTTTTAAAGGTACTATACTAGTTGGGTCCCGAATTATTATAGGTATTGCACTAGTTTCATTTTGTTGTTGGCATTTTCATCCCCATTTTAACAGACTGTCTATGATCTATTTAGACCACAGGTATGGTTAAAAATGTTTTTTTACAGTTTTTTTTTTAAATATTAAAAAGCGGATAAGTGGGTATCGCTCTGCTGTATATTAGGGGGTGGGGTGGACCTCAGACTATGGTAGGTTAAATTTGAATGCAATGATAGGTATCATTGTATACGAAAAATGATTCTGAACGAAGATGATTTGTCAGTTTAAGATATATTATATTTAAATATTGTCATATATTCTATTTTGAAACAAATAGTATAGTTACTATATATATTACTATAGTTACTTTATAGTATCTGTTTATTAATAAAAAAAAGTATTTGGCAACATACGCTTAATGAGAGTATGAAATTTAATTTAAATTTTGATATATTTCGTATAAATTCGAACTTTAAGCACTTATAAAAAAAAATTGTGACTAACGATTTCGGATTTTTTTTATCACTTTAAGAACAACTTATAAGAAACCTTGTTTTAAATTTTCAAGATTTTCTGGCCACCCAAAACATTTTTATCGGCATTAGAAGAAAAAAAACTTAGAAAATTTCAATTGTCTATAAGTATAATAGCTTAAAAATGGTCAAAATATTTTTAAAATACAACTGTAAAGAGATAACCATAATATAAACATTTGGTGAAAATTTCAAGTATTTAAAATGATTCGTTTTTGAGTTACAGTAAAATCAAAAAATCGATTTTGTCGAAAAGTGGTTTTTCGTAAAATTGCCGTTTTTCTGTCACTTTTTTTTTGTTTTTCTCGATTTTTTTGAAAACTATTTGAAAATGTTTTGACCCCCAAAAGTACCAACTAGATGAATTTTCCTATTCAAAGAGGGGCTGAAGTCAAAAATCGGAGCATTATTACTGCTCCAAATGTTGTCGTCAGACACAAAAAAAAAAAAAAAAACACATCATAGTAAAATCAATACATTCTTCACTTCGTTCAGAATCTAAAATGCTAAAGTATAAGTAATTGATAGTTAGTAAAAATATTATAATAATTTAAAATATTATACAATAATATTAATACAATTTTATTAAATTGAAAAGTACATGAAAAGTACTTATACGTTTATAATATAAAAAAAATATTAATATGTAAAAAAACATTTTTAACCATATACCTATGGTTTAAATAGATCATAGACAGTCCTAAGTCTGTTAAAATGGGAAGGAAAATGTTAGTATAGTGTAGTACTTCCCAAAAAATATTCAAGATCTAGTCTATTGTAGCTAAAATAATTTAGGACCCAACTAGTGTAGTAACTATAAAAATCCGGGACCTAACTAGTGTAGCAATTATAAATTTGGGACCCAACTCGGATGCGCCGGATCCTGGAGTTTCATAACGTATTGGTTAATTTCGTTTTTATTATATTCAGTGAAACTTTCAACACAATTACGAAACTGTGACAGTTTCTCGGAGAACTCAAAAACTAAACAACTTATGTGTAGGTATATACTATATAGTATATATGACATATGTATATATTTATATTTGTATACTGTAGGACCTATTCGGCTATTCCTGCTGTGACTGCAAATATATTGTCACGAAACGCCTTAATCCGTAATAAAGTTTATAGACATAAATTTATACACTTTTCTTATGAAAGTAGGTATACTTATCATGCATTAGGTAAAATGTATATACATATATTATAATATGTATAGTAAGACGCCTGATATTGTATCAGCTTTTTGCTTTTAGGTTATTTATTTATACGATGTTGTAGCTGTCTAAATGTCGGAACTAGTATTCAAATAATTATAAATGCCAACAAGCTAATAAATAATATAATATATTTGAATTGTTGTGTAGAATACCTATCCTAATATACCCTAGTTAATGTGCACGGGCGTGGAGGGAAGGAATTGTAGTAATAATAAAGTACGAAAAACTGAAATTACGCTAAACCCTTTGGCCTTTGTGAAATATGATTTCTTACTTGATTGTAGTAGATGAGAGCTTTTTCATAGTTTCCCTTACGGTACTCACAATTGCCCATCGTCTTCAAATAGTCTGAACGTTTTATTTCTTTTTTCTTAGCTTCAGACCTCTGTTTTGCATCTCTTTCCACATGTGCCATGAATCCAGCTTATAAAAAAAACAAACGCAAATATTATAAATAACACGCAGATCATATAAAATGTCATATTATAAATATTGTAATAAAGACGACGAAATAAAATAAAATAATAATCATATATTTTTATAAATCAGCGATTAGTTGATACATCAAATTTTCACTGCTTGAAAAAATTATTTGTCCATATTTACAACATTTTAACATCTCTTATTTCAATTATATATATAGTATATAATATAAAAAATACATTTTCTACACCAATGTCGACGCAAATCATTATAGATTCTATTTCCATTTAAAAAAAAATATTATTACTTTTTTAGACTCCGATTATAATTATTTATTTTTACACATGACTCATATAATAAGAATAATATACTGTAGAGGTGGGTAGCTGATCATTTCTTCCCATCACTGAATAGGAACCTACGCAATGTTCATACAACAAGTGAGATATTATAGTGTGTACAATACGTCTCGAATACTGCAGATATGTATATAATTGGTATAGCCAGGCAGATACTTAGAAAAAAAATCACTGTAAACCAGGAATTCATTATCCCGATAAAATTTATATTTAAAAAAATCGACATAATATACTATGTGATATATTATACTATACCTAATTAAAGCAAATAGTGTATTTTAAGGAATATCATAAATATCAGTAGATATTATATGAGTTGGTAGTATACCTACATTGTTCTAATATTATAAATTATAATATTATAATGCAATTTCTACAATTTCTGATGTAGACTGATTTCTAATAAAATATATACATATAATAATAATATAGTATAGTATATTAAAGTAACTATATACTAGTAGACCCATCCGTATTGACTATAAATCGCGTTCAATCGTATTTTTATCGTTGGAAGTTAGAATAGTTCTATAGGTATGGGTTGTGGGCACTTATTGGTATAAGATTTACGATAATACTATCGCGTTGCAGTGCAATGTGTATATTTAATGTAGAGAACGACACCGGTTCTTACCTTATTCGATCTACGATGAAACCCCGGAAGTTCGTGATGTTGCATTTTCCATTCAACCGACCACGACGACCGTATATATCTGTACATAGTGTATATATTATGTACACACACAAATACACAATGCATAGGAGGTACCTCTATACATACATAACTATATACAATATATGCTATTTTGTAAGGCACGCGAAAACGTCAGCGTATTTGTTGTGCGTATGAAATCATTTTGAGATTTGCATGATATCTATATATATATATTATATACACTGTACAGTGTACGTAAAAACGTTTTTTTCCTGTATATTTTATTGCCCGTTTAAATGTATTTCTATCAATTCGTTTTATATACACGCTATACGATGCTGTTTCCTGGTTTCACGACTATGTTATATATATATAAATATATTATATATCATAGCATATTATAATATATATAATATATTACGCTTTTATCTCCGCACTGCACGTTCTTTAAAATCTAATCGATTATTAACGATTGAAAAAAATCGAATTTTACGCGAATCGTTTTACAATCCGTTTTTAGTTTAATGATCATTATTTTTTTTCAGAATAATTTCGATTGTGGGATGTATAACTTGTGTATATTCTTATAATGTAACGGGGTATCTCGTTCCTACCTACATCAGTACCTAAAAATATTGTGTGTACTATATGACACACACGTACAGTATTATAGACAATAGCAGTGGTGCGCAAACTTTTTTGATCCACGACCCACAAAATTATTTATTTTGATAATACGACCCCCCCCTGTTCTTACCACTATTATGTAAGTGTATAATATATATATATATATTTTTTCATTTGGTGTAAAATTATTGGCGACTCCCTAATAAAATTTCGCGACCTCCAAGTTGCGCACGATTAGCCTGTAGAACTGAGTGGCGTAAGTAAGTTTCTTATAAGCTATAGCCCAAGGATGAACAATTGACGGCCCGCGTACCATTTTTAACTTGCCCACTGGCCCGTGGTTCAATTTTTTTTTCTTTAAATGTTGATAACATGTTTTTGACCCAAGATGTTTGAAAATTTAATACAAGATTCCTTATAAGTTGTTAATTTACCAAAATTTTATATAAAATGATATAAAACACATCCGTTACAATGGTCTATTCGGCACTTGCCAAACTTTTTTATCTTTTGATTTTTTTTAAAAAGAAAACTGGGTGTTTTATTGATATTATATTAAGTATATTTTAAATATTCGCTTACCTATATTTTATTTGACTAATTTGTAAATTGTTAAAACACTATAATTAAATTTAACATAGTATAAGGATATATTTTTCACTTAAAAATATTTACCCTTTATGAATTTCAAAAATGTACCCCCTCTGAATAGCAGACAAAATTTCTATGGCTAAAAATGTCCGCTATTCAGAAATTCGACTGTATTACCTATTAATATAGGTACCTACGGAATTTAATTACAGAATTAAAAATTCTTGTTTATTCTATAATAGACCACACTATGAAAATAACGACATTTCATAATTTTAGATCCAATAAAAAGGATAGCTATAGGGATGATTAAATGTGACACTGCAGGCCGTTAATAAATCATTATATGATATTTTATGTCTTTAAAATCAATCTTTGTTAATTCATCTTTCAAAAAATCTAGAAATATAACGCCATACTGTGGTAGTGTAATTTTTTAAGAATACAGCACTACAGATAACATGAACAATAATTTTTTTGTTTGATTTGATAAGTATGGAAATTTATCCTTTTGAAGACATAATATATAGTGCATTAAGTTAAAAATTTAAGTCACAAAAAATTATTGATTTTATATATTTACCACATTTTTAATAAGAAATTATGGTTTTTTGGTTTTTGGTTTGTTTGATTTGTTTCCATATTACCTATATTCATTTTAATTGAATTTAAATTTGTATCAAAGTTTCATAATTTTAATAATACATGTATAAAAATGTTTTGAATTCTTAATTTCACCGGTGTTTTCTTTTTACGTTAGAGTCTTACAATTTTTATAGCTGGCCCAAACATAATTTTATTATTTTCAAACGACAGAACAACACTAATTTTTAGATTCTAAACGGAGTGAAGAATGTATTGCTTTTACAATGATGTGTGTTTTTTTTTTGTGTCTGACGATAACATTTGGAGCAGTAATAATGCTCCGATTTTTGACTTCAGCCCCTCTTTGAATAGGAAAATTCATCTAGTTGGTACTTTGGGGGGTCAAAAGTAAACATTTTCAAATAGTTTTCAAAAAAATCGAGAAAAAACAAAAAAAAAAGTGACAGAAAAATGGCAATTTTACGAAAAACCACTTTTTGACAAAATCGATTTTTTGATTTTGCTGTAACTCAAAAACGAATCATTGTAAATACTTGAAATTTTTACCAAATGTTTATATTATGGTTATCTCTTTACAGTTAAAATATTTTGACTATTTTTAAGCTACTTATAGACAATTGAAATTTTCGACTTTTCTAAGTTTTTTTTCTTCAAATGCCGATAAAATTTTTTGGGTGGCCAGAAAATCTTGAAAATTTAATGCAAGGTTTCTTATAAGTTGTTCTTAAAATGATAAAAAAAAATCCGAAATCGTTAGTCACAATTTTTTTTTATAAGTGCTTAAAGTTCGAATTTATACGAAATATGTCAAAATTTAAATTAAATTTCATACGGTCATAATGCGAATGTTGGCCATAGTAACCATAGTAACATATAAAAACTATACTATTTGTTTCAAAATAGAATATTTGACAATATTTAAATATAATATATCCTAAACTGATAAATCATGTTCGTCCAGAATCGTTTTTCGTATACAATGATATCTATCATTGCATTCAAATTTAACCTACCATAGTCTGAGGTCCACCCCACCCCCTAATATATAGCAGAGCGATACCTACTTACCCGCTTAAAATTGGTTTAGGTATAAACAAAAAATAAATATACATAGACGTATACAATGCTTGTGTACTCAATAGATTTGTACTCAAGTAAACGAAAAAAATATGTACAAATAAAAATTAATATACTCGTATAAAAGAAAAATGCTTATTAAAGTTTGTATAGATTTTCTTTTTGAGAAGCATTTTAAATATTCTCACTTTCAATAACGTCCTGCTAAAATCACAGTTAAATCAATTTAAACTTAGCCATCTTTCGAGAAGCAATTTAAAATCAACTTATTTCGTGCTCTGATACAATTTGTTCGTAAGTAAAAAAGCTTAAAAATGTAATACGAAAGAAATTACTCCTCTCACCATTATAAATTTATGATACACCGAAAATAAAATTTGTTTTGGAAATACTCAAAAACGGAGTACACTCTACAACCTATTATTATTATATACAATTTAGGATCCTATAGGGACCTCAGTTTTATTTTTATTAATTCTGTATTACGTAATTATACATTTTAGGCGGATTTGCGATTAATTGCTTATGATTTGAATCCATTCATTGAAGCTTTATCGTTAGGTTCACTACAAATAAATATTGACCCTTCCGTGACATATACAACTGTACACTGTATTTATTAATAAAACATGTAACAGTGAAACAGTGTATGATTGTAAATTGAGAAATTTCAAATATTTATTTAATTTAAATAGCGGAGCAGATAAACGTAGAACATAAACCACGATAACGGTGACATAGGTAACTTGTATATCATGAACATGCATTGTACATTTTATTCCTCAAATATTTATACGAAATGTTCATTTAAACATACATATTTGTTGTATTGTTTAGTTGTAAATGAATATGATCTTACAAACAGATATTTAAACATTGGATCTATAAATAAATGTAACACCTATTTACAACATGATATTGAACGATTGGATTTGAAATAATAATAATAATTATTATTATTATAAAACGACGGTTAAAAACAATTGGAAATTTGTACAAGTTTGTGTCGTTGCCATGGTATAGGGGTTGCCAAGTTTAATGGTTAAGGAGGGAGAAGGGGAACAAAATCGTTGTAACAAAAAACAAAAAAAAAATGACCACGGAAACCGTTCATATTTGCAGTACAGCTATATACTACTATAATATACGAATATCTTAAATATAATATTATTATAATTTTCCATATTTCAAATAATATTTTAATGTTGTAGATAAATAAAAATTAATTTTTATACCAGCATCTGCGGGTATTTCATCTTTGGGTTTTCCTAGGTCTTCGAAAGCCTTGCGGTTTATCTTCGTACCATTTTGCACAGTTTTCAGTGAACTCTCGTCCCACACTTTTTCACCGTTACCCAACAACTCTTCAGCTCGGAGCATGCCTACTTTGGATTTGGCTTCATTCTTCGAACTCAAATCCTTAATAATTCCACCTGCAGAATTAATGATTATATTTATTCATTTTATTATTGTATCCGCTTATTCAATCGGTGATAAAAACACTTACCTACAGATAATGAGATAAAACAAAAACTGTTATTAACTATTTATTATCGGTGTGGCTTAGATAACGTTTTCGGACAACAAAAAAAACCCTACCTATTCTCTTAAAAGCTAATTAGAACGCAAGCAATGTTCATGTTGGTATTTGTGATTAAGGTACAACATTTTATTGTTATAATTTTTTTTTTCAAATTATAACGTATTTTGAAAAAAAAAATTTAGATTTTCTTATATTTTGCAGAAAACATAAAGTAAACAGATTAAAAAAAATAAAAATCACGCTTGTTTTAAATAACATTAGTTTACAAAAAATGTATTAAATTTTGTATTGCACTAATGATTAACCTATTATTACTAAAAAAAAAAAACCATTCGTGACGTAAAAGTACTCTGAGTATTAAAATACCTATTCATGAAAATAAAATTACTCATTTAAATAGTTTGACGTCCTAAATTTATATATATGGATATGGTTTTAAAGACCTTTCCCTTTCTATTTAAGTTCCATATAATAGTAGTTGCATTTTATGGTTGGAGCTATAATTTAAATACATTTGGTATGTTTTTTCGCTATTCTACAAAAGAAATTGAGTTCAAACAATATTTAAGATTATTGTAGATAGAAAATTATCTAACAAAAACTGTATGTCATAATTATTTGTAAAAGTTGCTATTTCTATAGGTATTATCATAAAACGTATTGAAATTATTATTTTTCTGTTAATTCCTACCTATTTTTCTGTGGAAATTTAATTTAAAATTATACAAATGACAGTAATAAGTTAAGACTGTAGCTTAGTGAGCAAAATCCCTTTAGTTTTTTTCAATATTTTTATTCCTAAAACGCATTTACTTTGTTGTTATTGTTATTAAGTCAGACGTTATATGGAGTATTTCGCATTAATTTTTAGTGAAAAAGACGAAAAAGTGCATACTTATTATAAACATATCAAACTCACAGCACCGGTTCCCCACTATATATAGTACTGTAATAGTAGTATACAGTCACAGCTTTGCTAAAATCGCCTATATAATATCATATCTTTTCGGCTACAACTGCTGTATATTGCAGTGGTGTGTTGTGTGTATACGGCGTGCACCTACCTATGAGATTGACTTTGCGCATAGATTCTTCAAATTCTTCGTCGTCCATGGTCGGGTGGTTAGGCTTCACGAGACCAATATAAAACGTACTCGGGTAGTTCCGTATCTATCAATCTATCTATTTATCTATACATATAATATGTGCCAATTATTATGTTATAATGCACGACGACAGTGTGCTCGCTGCATCTGCGGCGTTGGCGTACACGCGATTTTCCTATAGATGGCCTAGTGCCAAATGACGAGTGAAAACAGCACACGGCGATATTCGATTATAATATACAAGCCGCTGCGTATACGCGTATTGTTGTTATAATAATATGTGCATAGTTTCACCGCGCACTGCTACAGTTGCCATAGCAAAATCAGATATTGATAACGCTCTGCGGCCAGGAACGTGCCACTGTCGTTGCAGACCTCGCGTGATACTGCGATAGGTAGGTGTATATTATAATATTATGCGTGTTTTACCATAGTGTTGCAGTGAAAAGCGGACATTTGTGCGTAATATTATAATGTATTATTTAATTGAGAGTCTATAGACTCTATACCGTAGAGGCTTTGGCGGGCTACACAAGAGACGGGGAGGGGGGGGGGTTATAGAAATAAAATCTGCAACTTGCGAGTGTTGTACAACATTTTAGTACAAACTAAAACCCATTTTAAAGTATGTCATCTATTAATAGAATTAAAAAAAAAAAAAAAATTCCAGCAGAATAAAATTTATTATTCCAAGATTATAGGTAGTGCTTTAAATCAACATGTTTTACATAATTGATTATATTTGTACAAGAAAAAAATGTTTGTTCAAATAACATATTATTATAAATATTTATAAAATCTGTGTATGAGTCGTGTAGGAGTAATCGTTATACTCGTAACTCGTAAGCAACAATTGTTTTATGTTATTGTTTATAAAAAATGTAATTTTATTAATGGATATATGGAAATGTAATACGATATATAAGTTGATTTATTTATTTGTTCTGTTTAATAAAACACAGTAGAAATATCATAACCAATGAAAAGTAAAGGAAATATTAATTTTATTAGTATCATATATGCATTAAATGAATTGTATAAATATTTTTTTGTTTATTTATTGATATCGCCTCTCTAATATTACTATAGTCTACTACCATATCGAAAAGAAAAGAAATTATTGGAATCTTAGCTTACGAGGTTATTTTTTTGTTTTTATTTTATTCGTATTAAAAGTAAGTTGTTCCTAGCCGCGACTTTCTACAAACGCGGATATTTACAATTGTGCATTTTTAACTATTTAAACATGATAATAATTAACAAGTCGTTATTAAAATCAGTCGATTTTAAAATTTGAGATTATATATTAAATAACAGGGGCGAACTTGTAGTTAAGCAATTTCGAATAAAATCCCATTTTTCTGAGGAAAACTCAACGAATTAAGAGAAATAGTATTTCCTAAAAAAAAACTTTTTACGAGAATTAAAAAGCAAAATGTGTCACTAATTTTACTTTTGAAAAATGGCCAAACGCCATGGAAACAAATTATGTCACTGATAGATGGTAAAAAAATGTAATACTTATTACTCGTATAATAGACATAAGTACATCGCATTTAACGTACTTGTGGGTGGAACTATTATTCTTATAATGAGCCAAACAGCGTAATAATTACTAAGAATTATCGGTGCTAACATAATTTTCTGTTTAATATGTTACCAATATTATAAATGCATTCATGTATTGTATATTACTATACTAAGTATACCTAACTGTAGGTACCAGTTTAAAAAATCATAATCATGTAGGTAAACCTGTAACATTGTTCGTGGTGTAATTGTGTATAGTTAACATTGTACTTAACGAATAACACGCGTTTTTTTTTGAGATATTGACATTTCATATAGTAAAACTGTAAACGTCGTTATCGCTTATCGTAGTTTTTATTACGTTATGAACCATTGAACTCATTGAAGTAAACGCATTTCTTAATTTCGACGTCACTATTTTAAATTCTGGATGAATAGTAAATGTATTGGTTTTAAGATTATGTGTTTTTTAACAATTTTTATTTTTTGTACCTTAAAGACTAATTATAGTAGGATAAACGTATCGATCATCTTCAAATTCTAATAGAAAAATTTGAAAAAGTAATACAAAGTTCTTTAAAACATTTATTTTTATATATTTTTAAAAAATAGTTGAATGAGAAACTATATTAATTCTTATAAGAATATGTGCTAACTTATCTATAAATTTATAACAGTAATGACTAAACCGTAAACCTAACTAGTAATATCAAGTTAAATAATTAGAATAAAATGTATTTTATTTGTTGTTGTTTTTTAAACTAAAAATTGAAAATTAAACCAATAAACTTACCACATTAGTAATATAGAAAAATAATTAATAACTTTAAAAATACTTAGAAATGTTATTATCGGCTGACTGTAAGATTGTCTCCGCTTTTTTTCTTCATCCTATTTTTACCTTAACAACAAAAATGTTCCATCGAGTTTCCGCTTTTGGGACAAAAATGTAGATGAACATAATTTAATATTATTATTTTTTTTATTTATACAATAATTTTTGAATATACATGCAGCAGCGTTTCGATTTATGCTCAATATAATATTATAATATATAATAACTACTTGAATTAATGAGAACATTACACTTTTTGAAGTGAGCGTGAGTCGTTATACTAACCTACGTTATGCCTTTTAAGAACGTCGAGTGAAAGGCACGCAGTACACGTATCATGTTGTTTTAACGGCGGTGGTGCATATTATATAGCACTTACACAAAATAGGAGTACATTAAAATAATAATTGTTGTTAGTGTTATAACGACTGCGATATTAATAATCCCGTGTTAACCGATAAATCAAGTACTATGTGCGGTTTTCCGTAACTGCGTGTGAACTATAGAGAGAGATGAACGCAACACAAATGAAATATATAACACAAACCAGAATATTCATCTATAAAAAAATAATTATCTGAAATACTCGATCCGATATAACTCATCGGAGAAAACTCGGCAAAAAATCTAACATTATTTATACTGATGTTCAAGTCCCGCGCGTATATGTGGTCCGGCATAACATCATTTTCATTATACCTGTCACGTCAATAGTCGTATTTATAATATTTTTGAAACCTTTTGGTTGCTCTAGATAGTGATTAAAAATTTAAAAATAATATAAAATATTCAATTAAGATACTATAAATCATTATAATAAAATATATATATCTGTTTTTGACAGCTAACAATTTATTATGATAGTATACCTCGTATTTCCTATCTCTTTAATTAAGTAGCAATTTATCCAACGGGTTTAAGAGGTTAATGCGATGACCTTGCATTTGAACTGATTTTTGTATTACGAGTCAAGAATAAAAATAATATAATACAATATTTTGTTCGATTACACAAACATGACTTCAAATTGAATATTTATTATAGTTATACCTATATACCAGTACTTATACATTATAAATAGCAAATACCAAACTTTAATATAAGCGCAGTGTACTTAGGTATATGTTGTTGTATGCATGGAATATTATTTAATGATTATTTTGGGTTGATAATATACAATTTTCATTAAAACAAAAATATTTTTTGATTTTTAATGGTCAATTATTTTTAATAATTTAAATATTTTACCATAAGTAACACCGTAACAACAGAAAAATCAACTTTATTTGTTAAATAATAACATGTTTTAATATATTTGATGAATTATTGTTGGTAAAATGTAAATGGATGAATTATCAATTATATTTAACTACTTTATGAATTAAACTCCTTTGAGAAGTAAATTTATTAAAGTTTTTAATTAAAATAATTAAAATTTTAATTTATTTAAATTCTCTATATTTTTAATGTTGTTTTTTATTGTTACTTCAATAGTTTCTTTATTTGTTTTACGAATAATATAGTAAAAATATACATCATACTGCCATACATAGTATAACTACTAAACTAATACATAACGAGTCAATTTTTAATTTAATATCCTATTGTAATTTTAATATAGTTCACTTTTCGTAAAACATTTTAATTTTAAAGTAAAATAATATTGTAAGTACATAAGCACTTCGCTATCTCATTAAAATTTCAATTAAATCATTTGGATTTAAATATTTAATTCCACTTAGGTATCCTGTAAGTTGACATAATACAGAACATTTATTATTGCATTTATTATTCGACAGCCAAATCGTCGTTAAGCTTTATAGTATAATATCCACTTTACACTGTATCTACAAGTATTAGTATATATATACGATCCTAAATCATCAAAGTTAATGATTGAAAAATAAACTTTTCACCAAACACGCTCGTCTTATAAACAAGTTATTCTATGACGGATGCAAACAACCATCCGCAACGATTCATTATTCTTAATAAATGTTTAGTCAAATACAGTGTATTAATATAAGAAATAGGTAAGTATTATGAACTTGTGCGTGCACTGTATTGTTATAATTATTATATGACTTTGAAACTGTAAACGAATTCCATGATTAGGGCGATCACATTTTTAACCGCAATATATTTTTATAATTTTTATATAATATTTTAGGCCATTGATTAGTAATAACTATACCCTAATTAACTGCCACCAAAGTTATATTGGTCGTTGTTAGTGGTTAAAAATGTAACTATAAAGCGGGTAAGTGGGTATCGCTCTGCTATATATAGTATATTAGGGGGTGGGGTGGACCTCAGACTATGGTAGGTTAAATTTAAATGCAATGATAGGTATCATTGTATACGAAAAACGATTCTGAACGAACGTGTTACATGATTTGTCAGTTTAGGATATATTATATTTAAATATTGTCATATATTCTATTTTGAAACAAATAGTATAATTACTATATGGTACTATAGTTACTTTATAGTATCTGTTTATTAATAAAAAAAGTATTTGGCAACATACGCATAATGAGAGTATGAAATTTAATTTAAATTTTGACATATTTCGTATAAATTCGAACTTTAAGCACTTATAAAAAAAAATTGTGACTAACGATTTCGGATTTTTTTTTACCATTTTAAGAACAACTTATAAGAAACCTTGTATTAAATTTTCAAGATTTTCTGGCCACCCAAAAAATTTTTATCGGCATTTGAAGAAAAAAAACTTAGAAAAGTCGAAAATTTCAATTGTCTATAAGTAGCTTAAAAATGGTCAAAATATTTTAACTGTAAAGAGATAACCATAATATAAATATTTGGTAAAAATTTCAAGTATTTACAATGATTCGTTTTTGAGTTACAGCAAAATCAAAAAATCGATTTTGTCGAAAAGTGGTTTTTCGTAAAATTGCCATTTTTCTGTCACTTTTTTTTTGTTTTTCTCGATTTTTTTTTGAAAACTATTTGAAAATGTTTACTTTTGACTCCCTCAAAGTACCAACTAGATGAATTTTCCTATTCAAAGAGGGGCTTAAGTCAAAAATCGGAGCATTATTACTGCTCCAAATGTTGTCGTCAGACACAAAAAATAAAACACATCATTGTAAAATCAATACATTTTTCATTCCGTTCAGAATCTAAAAACTACCCGCATGTAAACTGCAGGGTTTGGTAAATGTCAGATGTGAACGTATAGACCACTTTGCCAATCAAAAGTAAAATTTGGCAAATTATTATTGATTAAATTCTATACCTATTCCCCTTTATATTCTTCAAATGTACCATGTTTATCAAGGGAATTATGGTCAAGGTTATTACATAATATATGTAATACAAAACATTTTCAAATTAAATTTACATAAAAATACAAGATAGCTGTTTACGAACTGATCATGTCATGGAGTGTGAGGTAACGTAATATACAAATACATGTGTACTATACATATGTGTGTAAAGATATACAAAATTTGGAAGTTGAATAAAACGACACAAATATTCTTCTGATGATACCTATGGTAAACTGTAATATATACATTTACGAGCGCATCATGATCCCCTGACGTTTCGTTCAACCGATACTTATTGATAGTAATAGAGAAGGGACTACACTAAAGTTTTCCTTTATAAGGATCAGATGAAATCTACATAACAGCTAGTTTTTTAGTAAAAATTTCAAGATACATAATATGATAATATTATATTATTATTTATACAATAATATGATAATATTATTATCATCAACACCAGTATAAAATGTATAATACACTGTATGTCTATATTGGTTATATTTCTACCGTACAAATGAGTAGTTGTTTACATCCTTATATCTGTGTAATATGTATGTGTCAGTGCCATAGCCAGGATATTTTTCGGGGCGGGGGGCTTAATTTTTTGATAGTTAATTATGACAAAAAAATAAGTTTGCACTGTATTTCTGACCATATAATTATACACATTATCAAATCAAGATCAATTAAGTGTGATAAGAGCGGCGTTGTTTTGTCACCATAAACGGACGGTAATTAAATTAATAAAGTTATTGTTGTCTGACATTTCGAGGGGGGAGGGTTGAGCCCGGAAGCTCCCCCCCCCTGGTTACGGTGCTAGTATGTGTTGAGTTATTCATGCATCTGGATATTATCACAGGATTAGCTATATTGTTCTATTAATCAAATCAACTTTTTATTTTATTCCCCTAAACTATTACTGTCCATATCACTTACTAGCTTTAAAAGTGAATGACATAGCATGATGACTATCAGCGTTAATAATTTAACTGTTATATTATATGTACGAGTATTAATTATTAGTTATTACATACCTAGTATTGTATGGTTGCGTGTCCAGTGAGAGGTTGGGTAGAGCCGGTAAAGGTAATATTAGAATATTCTAATATTTTATTTAACATAATATATAATCGTCATTATACTATTAATAGAATTGTGATTACGCAGTAGTTAATAATATCAAATTTTAACGCAAAATCAAAATTTTACGGAACGGCAAATAATGAGTATTTCTGGCCTTATCCTAGAAAATAATTAAAATTTATCGAAACAGCCAGCAACAGGCATTACTATTTAGATTGTAAGTAAATACTTAAGAGTATTAATATAACAATATTATAATTTATAACTTATGTTCATAGGCGATTCGATCATTTTATTAAGTTTGTTATAATTTAAATTACATTTGGTTAGCAATCAATTTCTGTAAATGACATAATATGGTATACCTACGAATGAAGACATTTTTAAAAGCTGATATTAATTTACGTTTTATTCATCTCATAATATTACTAATATTAATATCGAATAACTTAAATTAAATTCGGTCGGTAAAAAACGTATGCTAGCCTTGAATGTACAGATTTTGTTGAGAATCTAAGATAATTTATAGTTAAATTCTTAAGTAGGTAATATAAGTAAGCTCACTTATACAGGAAATATATTATTTTCGTCATACTATGTACATATTAGCTACGGCATAAAAATCGTAAAAATTAACGTAAGTATACAAACATTATTCGAATTACTTCATTCTTATAAAGTAGTGTAGAAAATAAGTTATTACATCTCAGTATCTTATTAGTTCAATAAGTGAATACATAAATTAATATAAATCGAATTACGTTATATATTATGTACAGAACACAACTCAGCGGAGACGTATTCATGAAAATATCAGCTTTTTATTAAACCATACCCATTATGAATAAGGTGAGCGAAGTGATATGTATTCACATATAGTTTATACTTATACGCATTAAATGCAAAATAAAAAAAAAGTATTAGAATAATAATTTATTGTACTTACATTCTTTAGACTCGGTAATAAAATAAAGCCATTAAACAACTTTAAATGACACCAAGACGTATAAAAATACAAGAAAATTATACATCCATAGTCCATCCAATTATATTACGTATACATATATGTATATATCATAAAGTAAAGAATATATATGTATACTTTTTATATGTTTTTCTTCTTTCTTCTTATATACTGTATTTATTCTACTATACGTAATTACCTTAATTTTAGATTGAGTTGTTCAAAAATATTTTGTAGACCCCCTATAATAGCCAAAATATTATGTGAATGAATTATAAACATCAAGTATATATATCTAATTTGTATTTTTTGAAGATATGTATTGAAATTTAATTGATTTTTCATTAGATTATAATTTATATGAACATGGAAAGATCGTTACAATCTTTTTAGTAGTCCAACTCTTTTTATCAACAGAAGTATAGATAATAAACAACGATAAAAGAAAAAGTATGATGGGTATTTTATACTTGTGTCTTCTAACTAAACGTATTAGAAATTAAAACTACCTCAACTTTCTTTAATAGTATTTTAGATAAAACCATACAAACATCGAATATTTTTTTTTAGTGAATTTGATATTTGAAATCAGAAATTGTAGACTTATAGCTCTATATAAACGTATTAAAAAAATCATCCTTAATTCTTAAACTAAATATTAGTATTTAGTTGTACATACAAATGTGTACTTCTATCGTTGGTTTTTTTTTACAAAATTGTAATTTTCAATAATTTATAAAATAAACATTTTGAAAAAAAATAACGGAACAATGTGTTTTTTTTTTGTGGAGGCTGAAAACTTAGATTGAAATTCAATTTAATAGACATGCTTGTCTGCAGTGGGTAACAACGGTGTAGTCTTAAAAATGAATGGTTACACGTCTAAATCATTAATAGAAAATAATGTTGGGGTTGGGCTCTGCCCTCCATTCGCCCGACGCCCACTAACGACACATTTCCATTTTTTTCTTCGTATACAATATTACTTAATAAATAATGATTGATATTAATAAAACTCGTAATCTATAAAAAAAAGTTAAAAACCTATGTTAAAAAAAACTATATAATTGAACACAAATTATTTACAAACATTTTTATTTTTAACAAATTATATGTAATTTGCAAACAAAAATATTTTCCATTATTTTTATTTCGGGTCTTTAGTTATCGTGCTAGTATTTTACTTTCATTGACTTGTCATCGGCATCACAATGAGAGGTTAACACTTTCAACATAGTCTTTAGGAAAGAGATAACGTTAATAAGTCATGTCCATAGTCTGTGTACCCGAGTATCGTGATTTTCGTTATAATTATACGCACAAATAAAATATTACGAAGTGGGTACATGCAGTGTATCCACGTGTACTATCCACTTCATCACTAATGGGTACTATTCTTTTATCGTAATTCGTAAATCTACTTCGAGCGTGAACAATATGAAGTGTTAGTTGCGGCCGCGATTAATAACCATTAATCACTTAGTTATATATCTATACCTCAGTATTCAAGGACTACGGCAGCTTATCTAGGGATATTTTCAATTTGCAGAGCAAACACAAATACAGGGTCGAGCGAGCAAGTTTTACCATCGGAGTTGCACAAAAATAAAACGTATTCTCAACCATTATTACGGTAGTAGATTTTTAAAACCTGCTATCGTTATATAGACAGAAACTTAAAATGTTTTCATGAGAGTACGAGTATAATGGTAAAGTAGTGTGGTAGTATATGCTACCGCCTATATCATATTATTCTATAATATCGGTGGGTCAAATACCTCGAGTACGAGTGGAGGTATTATGAAATGAGAATATCTAAATACCATACGCATACATTTAAATACCAAATGATAAAAAATTTCACTCAAACGCAATGAAAGTTTTCAACTTTAAATCATTAAAAATAGACTATAATTTTCGATCATTAAAAAATAAAAATAAATTGTAACCAATTTTACTTATGCAATATATAAAGCTGAGTGTGCGTACAATTATATATTTATATGGTTGAGTTAAATTCACATGGAACATATTGAAATAATGAACAACTGGGTAGTAGGAACTATAGCTATATACAGGCAATTCAATTTTCCAAGATATAAAATTTAAGGGTTACACTAAGCGTATTGAAAATTAACTCGTGTATTTTAATCATGCATAGGTAACAGTGAGCAGGATCAGCTAGGTAGTAAATACATATAAAACATAATAACCATCTAGATTTTTTTCGTATACATATTTACACCTATTGTACCATATTAATAATTTACACTTGACACTAGTCATTACTATAACAGTGGTAATGATTGTCAAGTTTGATATTTTTTGTCTTTCGTCCAATTGTTATTTCATGAGAATACATGTATAATGAATAGTTTGAGTTTGGGTTGTTCAGTATGAAAAAAATTTGGATGAAAAATATTTACACTTTTACTCAGGTTGTTGTTGTGTTCGTATTATTTTTTTCAATTTATATTTAATTATATTTATATTTAATATATTAATACGAGTATATACATTGTATAGATTAACCGAGTAACAATAGAGACCAAGTTACAATATAATTAATAATAAAAATATTATTGTGTCTTGTTGTAACTGACGTGAAAATTATATCGTCCGATTGAAAGCAAAGTCTATTGGTATTATTTAGGACATACTATTACTATCTCTTAATACAAACGCAGGATACACCATGTGTTCACATTATTTGCTAATAATGTAATATTGCATTACTGTATTTTTTTTCTTTCGTTAATCATTTGTATACCTCATACATATTATTATAACAGTTAATATTATGCGCTTGCTTACGTATTCACTTATAATGTTGTTGAATTAAATTCGAGTTAATATCATATAATTATAAAATCAAATATGTATATGATTGCTGTTGAATAAAGAGACAAATAACACAAAGAAAATTCTAAACACTAGCTCTTATTGTTACGTTTAAAAATCATTACGATTATAATAATTAGTCTACAGTGGTCCGTTGTTTGAATGTTTTTTGAATATTTACCACTTACAACGATATAGATATCAAAGATTAACACAATCGTGTCTAATTTTAAGGATCTTGGAATAATATTTGATTCTAAGCTAAATTTTTCTTATCATACTGAATTTATTAAAAACAAAGCAATGCGTATTCTAAGCATTATTAAACGTTCTTGTAAAGATTTTCGTGATCCTTTTGCTTTAAAAATTCTTTATTGCTCTTTAGTTCGTTCAAAGTTTGAACTTCAAACCTTGAGTATTGTCCTTTAATTTGGATAAACAATACGTCTAAACAAAATGATACTATTGAAGCTGTACAAAATAACTTTTTGCGATTTATGTCTTTCAAATGTAACATTCATAGGCCACCACATGATTCATAAGATAATATTTTAAATTATTTAAATCTTGTTCCGCTTAAAACTAGACGCTTAAAGCTACTCTCGAAATTTCTCCATAAATTAATTTGTGGCTTAATTGATTGTCCTGATTTACTTTATTTTATCAACTTTAAAATTAATTCTTTTAACACCAGAAATCCTGAACTTTTTTATCCTATTCATTCTGATAAAAACTATATATTAAATTGTCCTGCTAATCAGTTAATGATTGCTGGGAATAGTTATACTTTTAATTTTAACTAGTTAAGTTTATTTCGTATTGTCTTACTCTTGTCTCTTTTATTATATATTGTTTCTTAGACTATTATTTTGTAATGATTATTCATATTAATTTTTATATATTTTCCATTGTATACTGTACTAATTTATCATTATTTGTAATCTCTTACTGCTGTAATTTAAACCATTTGTTTAAGGACTTCGTCCGTTTAATTACTATAAATAAATAAATAATATGATATGTTTGTAACCAGAATTTTTTAATAGTAATTATGATGTATCTATAAACAGTATAAACATAATTATTTTTAATGTACAGATCACATGTTCAAAAGTTTATGCACCCGTTAAATTTTGATTTACGTAAAATTAAATGAATAAACATATTTAATGTGCAATATAAACATAATTTATTGTAAGTATGACTAAAGTAAATAAAATGTATAATACGAAAAAATGAACGAAGTTAATATTAAATAAAAAATAATTGAGTTTTGAATCTTGAAGAAATTTTATAATTTTATAATATACAAATATAATTAATAATTTTACTTTAAATACTATTTGTGCCTTAATCTTATTTATTTTTTTAAATTTAAATTCACTTTAATGCAATTATACTTATATATTAAATATACTACATAATAAGTAATACATAATAATATAATATCATTTTAGTGGATTACATGATATTGCACTGAAATATTATAATATAATAATAGTCCGTCTCTACGCGAATTTTTCTCACGCCATAATATTTCGTTGAAAGGAAATTAAATTAAATAAATAATATAATATACCTTCTTAGGTGAAAAAGCATTAAATTTAGCGTGTCGACGATAGAAAGGAAATAATTGTTCATTTTTATTGTTCTACTCGAATGTAACAATTCGGTAGGTTTGTTATTATTATATTTAGGCTCTTATAGATGTCTTAATGTTTTAGTTATATAGAATTATTACGTATTTAGTGTGAAAATAAGTTTTTCCTATTGTATTTTCAATCAGCGCTATTATTTATAATAATATGCATTTATAATTTGTAAATAATTGGTTAAACAGTATAATTGAGAATTTTAAAAGTACGTTTTCACTTCGTCAAAAAATAATATTGTCAAGTAGGTACCTATATTTTGTTTGATTATTATTTATTTTAGATTCTGAGCAAAAGCGAAAAAAGTATTGATAATTCAAGGAGATGTGTGTTTTTTTTGCTCTATGTCATCACCTTTGATTGAGGAAGTAAAAATGTTTTAATTTTTAATTTTGAGGATGGTTTATAGTAGAAAATTGGATCTAGTTTATAATTTGGGGAAAGAGAGAGGAATCAAGAGTAAAATAATTCAAGTACTATTATCAAAATACCAGAAAAAGTGACATTTCAACTCAAAATCTGTATTTAACAAAATCATACTATGACTCTATGAGATACTTGGAATTTTCAGAAAATATTTATATTTTTATTTCCTACACGTGATAAATTCATAAATATTTTTACTCATTATGCGCTATTTATAGACATTTTAAATTTGTTTCTAAAATTTTAAGCCAAGTATAAAGCCTTAAAATTTAAAATAATATTCCTCAATGTTATAATATACTATGATAAAAAAATCTAAAAGAATATGAATATAGAAATTTTAAATGAAAATGTTGACAAAATTAAATATTTTAACAGAGAATAACGATTTTATAGTTACTTTTTTTTTGTTCAAAAATATTATTTGCTTATTATTTGAAACTTTTAACGTATATTATTATATTATTTTACACACAATGAAATTTTCAGCAAAAACTAATTCAATCTATCGTTTTATTAATAGTAAAATAAATTAGGTACTATACCTATAAACATAAATTATTTGTAACGTAAAATACCAGCTATTACTTATACTTATTTAATAATGTAGGTTGATAGACTTCCTTTAAAATCTATTTTTGTATGTAATTATTCATTATTGAATTCAAAATCAATACACAATGACTTATTACTTAATGAATAGATGTACACTCGACGCTACTGTAAAGCACAGTGTTTACTAACTTTTTATTTTTTTTTTAGTTAATGCTGTACAATAGATTTAAAAGTATTTTTTTTTAGATTTTGATGGTAGCAAAAATATATAATTTTTTTTTTAAGTTTTATTATATGATCAAAAAACAACAATGTTAATATCTTTAAACAATTAATATTGAGTTATTTGATATTATAACCTCTGCGTTTTTCAGTTGTAATACATCTTTCCATCAAATATAATAATAAAAATACTAATGACTTCAAAGTTATATTATATATAACTTATATACATAACCTTTCGAGGTTTATAAGACTACCTGATTGATATAAATTTACAGTTGTATAACAAACTCAAAATTATTAAAAGGTATATTCATCTATCACTCAAGTGATCACCAACACCTTACCACACTGCACTTAGCTCATTAGTGATCTAAGATGTTAAAAATTACTAAACATTTTTTAATTCACATTTCATTCAACATTTTACCATTTTACTGAAATATATGCAACTAAAGGTACGGTTTCCCTGCAGCGTCAAAGAGTGGAACAGCACGGCGTCATGACGCCGCGTCTAGACGCTTACCCATGTCCAGACCAGTAGTTGACGCTAGACGCCGCGACTGGACGCTGCAGGGAAACCGTACCTTTAGACTTTACAAAAAGTAACAATTTGTAATAAACGTAAATTAATGTTCATTAACTATTTTATTGAATATTCATTATTCTCTCTACATTTATTATTTTTATAAACACTAAAAAAAAAATTTTTTTTTTCCAAAAATTTAAAAAATTTCAAAGGCAATTGTTTTTGAAATTACTTTTAACAACACCACTGTAAATACATAATTTATATCAAATCTAGTACTTGTAATCTATATAATAAATAATATATAGATATATATTATTTTGTTGCAGAGTAAGTATGTACTGTAAAATCGAATCGAATTGATCGGACGACCGGAATATATCGGACAATACATGAGTCATATAATCATTATGACGATGATTAATCTCTATAACTGTTAGATTATTAGTTTATTACTATCGATTATCAATCATGTATATTTAATAATATTTATATGGTTTATATTATTGTCAAAAAATCGTAGGTATAGTATTGTACTTATTAGTTATTTGTACTCTTCAAAGTCAAGTGTTAACATCGCAAACATCGTTGATGATATTATGTATATAATCAAAATTATGGTTATCTGAAGTAGATATATGTATGATTTGTATTATACATCCGTACAAACTTATAATATATATATATTATAAACCTAATTGTGTACTTGTATGATTTTCGTATTCGTGCAATTCCTCGATGTAGACACGTTGATTAGCATTTAATTCGACCAACAATAATTATTGTATTTTATGATACGTTAATCGCCATCGTCTGTAAGATACACTGTATACAATTTGGTATAATATTATGTTTCTCGTGAATCGTGTATAAGCAACAATCATGCGTGTGAAACTGTTTATATATGTAACTATATGTCTATATGGGCAAAAAATAAAAATTAATTTATATAATATTGCATTATTGTTGATGTTATATTAGGTTATTTACTAGCCAGATTTTAATCGCTTTCGGTGATATAAACATTAATTTTGATGTCCGAAATTTAATTTACCAACCATAACGAGGTGGAATCTGCAGCACTTAACTTCATCCGTTAGTAATAATAAAGAACAAATAATAAAATTGGTTCTAAAATAAATATAATAACTTGTAAAGAATTTTTAGTAATTTTTGTTTGTTAACGTTTTATTTTAAATGCCTTTGAATTTATTTCTTTTTAAACTCCGTTAAATTTAAACTACACAGATTTTTAACACAGTAGTTTGAGTTGTACTGAACAAATATAAAATAAAGATCTACAATTATATCTAATCATAATAATTATTTTATTGTCTGTAACAAACAATAACAGCATTATATAAATAAAATATTATTGCTTTCCATATGTCAATTATGTTTAACAACATTCACAATATGTTGAAAAATAAAAAGCAAGTAATAAAAAGAAGTATTCTATGATATTACGGATATTATTATGTCTAATGATGAACATTTTATGAAAATTGGTCAAAAAAAGTGAATTTTCATAAGGGTCATCTGTTTTAAGCCTTTAATTGTATAATATAGTAGATATATATTTATCAATTATATTTTATAACTTATCTTTCAAGGAATAAGTCGTAACAAATTAAATAATTCCAAAGGATTTACTTTGTCTTAAACTTCGTTAAATATAAATTACTCATATTTTTAACTCATTAATTTAGATAGTTTTTATTAAACAAAAAATGAAGGTTTAAAATTGTATTATGCAATTATAATAACTATTTTATTTATGTAACCAATAAAACCTTTATTTTTTTTTGCTAATCAATTAATTTCTATGCTACTCTTTTTGTAAAATACAAAATTTAACTAATTATTGGCTTCGTGGTGCATAATGCATATATCTAGGAGTCTGATCAAAAAACTGTAATTACTCAAAAAGTCTATTCTGTAAAATAGTAATTTTAATTAGTTAAATGAAAATATTTTAGACATTTTCAAAAATCAATTAATTTGTTAACATGAAAATTAAATATGAGCATTTGAAAAAAGTAATACCTAAACGACCTATTATCTGATATAGTTGGTTATATAACCCAATATGTTTTATATTTAAAATCTTACTCGTTTCTCGACTTCAAGGGGTTGGCGATTGCTTCTGCAAATGGCTTAGTCTTAGTTGATTGTTAATGACTACGTGTTTAGTCAATTTAGTGATCACTTTTCCACAGTACGATGGAAAATGGATTCAGATTTCGAATTACCATTAGTTAGACTGGATATGGAAAATTGAAGTACGTTACTGGAAACATGAACTATTGAGTTTTGACAAGAGCATTATTGGTACTAAAATTAGGAGGTTCAATAGATGCATTCTTAATCAAGTAAAATAATTGATACCTTCGTGGACCTGCGTGCCTGCACTCTGGTACCCGCCAGCAGTTCTGGATTACTCATTAGGCGGAGTAGGCACCCGCCTTAGGGCCTCGTTCATTAAAGGGCCCTGTAAAAACGGAAAACTATATTTTTATTTATTTAATAATACCTGTATTTTATTTATGAATTTACGGGACAAAAGTCAATAAGAAATATAAACATTAAGTTGTAGGTATTATATGCAGTAATAAAAATAAAATTATTTTGTGGATTTTTTCGTCGTGGTAAATAGGTACTTGATAATATTTATTATATATATCATCTGGCAGCGACTGTGATGGTGACGAAAATAATTACATAACCAACATGCGTTGCAAAAAAAATATAGATGTCTATAATGGGCACCAACACTACTGGGGAACAAACTTTTTCGAAGTTGAAGTTGTTAAAAAATTGTCATCGATCTTCAATAATCCAAGAACGTTTAAATTTACTTGCCATTATGACTATAAAAAATTATATTTTACTAAAACAGACTTCAAAGATATTCTCGAAGAGTTTACTGCAAAAAAAATTCAGAAGAGTTAATATTTAAAAATCAAATGTTTTTATTAACTAAGAATAACAATTTATTTTAAGTTTTTTTTTATAGTTTATTAAGAATCATTTAAAAAAATAGTAATAATATAATAATTAATTAATTTTTCTTGTAAATGAAAAGAATTAATAAACATAATTTTATGTATTAATATTAAGTAGTTGGTTATTATTATTAAAGCTGTTTATTTTAATTATTGAGTAGTAAAGTTAAAGGTGTATGTAAAAAATAATTTTGTAGAGGTCCAATATATTAATTGCCTAGGGGCTCACAAATGTTAAATCCGGTACTGTCCGCCAGGTTAAGTTAATCTTGTATATAATGTGCTGTATAAGTATAACAATAACGGTTTAATATTTTGAATTAAAAATCATATAATTTAATTGCTCATTTCTGCTTGTATCAAAAATATTTTCGATTTTTGTTTTGAACGCGTTATAACGTTATATTATAAAATGTCTAATGATTATTTTTCCCAATAAGTTTTAATTTTATTTTTTGTATGCTTAAAATAAAACTATTGCCAATATTTAATAGTGTTGTTATAACAGATTATATAACAGCAATTTTAAAAGTTATTTTATTGTCCATTTTAACTTTGTCTGCAATTTATCTGTCGACACCCTTAGGCTCTTAGCGAATGAATTACCACTTTACAAAATCATGTACTAAAAAAATAAAATAATAATTATAATAATGATTTGACATAAATCATGGTATTTATATAGCTTAATTTCTATTTTAGCCTTTAAAACTTAAACTTAAATGAATTATTTCAAATCAAAACTTGCAAACTATAAAGTTTTCTTTTCGCTTAACCGTATAATAACTACTATTAAAATTATTCATTAACTTCCCTCGCAACGGCCTCGGCGGGATCGATAATCATATTATGTTGTACTTACTAATTTATTATTTTACTCTACCTACCGAAGAGAAACGAAATCAGATTTTACACTTTAATCTAACTAAATTATTTCACTATACCTACTCGTAGTATAAATACTTGTCTCGAATTTCTCTCTTTTTAAACATGTATTATTTATATCTATGTATACCTACTATTTTGTAAGCATAATAACTATACTCGCCACCCTTTTGGTGTGTTATAACTTTAAATAAATAAATATAACTGCAGTATGAATAAATTAGTGTATAAAAACTGAAAGACACATATAATACCTACTGTAAAACTAATTATCTATTTATATGTTTGAGCCAATATTGTGGATTATCAATGACCATATCGATATTGTTTTATTTCCTACATAAACAGTTAATACACATTATTATATACATTATAATGATTTTTGACTAAAAATTATAAGAACAAATCAGCAGGCCAACAGTTCTCGCAAACACTATACGCACACTGCTATAACACATAGCCAAATAAGTAGGTTGGTAGGTATGTATATATATATACTACATACTATATGTTATTCATAACGTCCTTAAAAGACATAATATGGATACTTTTTATAACAGCGCAAGTTTTTTTAATTTAATAGAACTGATGACAGTAACGACGCGTATGTGTGGATTTTACCCATCAAACTTGAGTTGTTCAAAACACCATTTAAGTCCACGTGATTAAATATAATATATATAAGCGTATTCGACTGCATTTGTTACAGTAACACGTATAATTTCTATATTTCTCTCACCATGGGTTTAGCCTATATATCGATTTTAATTATTTATATTGTGTTTTAAGGCACTTAGTACACAACATTTCATGAAATACATATAGTCCGTCAAAAAACTGTAAAATAATTTAACGCGTACCTATCTACAATTAGTAATATAAAAAAATAATAAAACGCCAAAATCACCACGCCCTACGTAGGCCATATTTTTCTTGCAACTGCGTGTCTTATTCGTTTTTACGTAACGTAGATAATTATTCGTGCTAAATAAATCGTATAAAAGTTTCTTGGAAGTATAAATAATAATTTATACAACTATGGCTTATTGTATGTTTTATGTCATTTCAAGATTTCCCAAAATTTTATTTTTAATAGAAAAAAAAAATTGGCGTTTACAAAATACAAAATATTAATATTTTATGACGTACCTACCTATCGGACCCGCCAAATTAAAATTAATTCACCATATAAGAATACATACATCGAGTTATTGTAAATATTTTTTTTATCGTGGAAAATTTATAATTTACTTAAAGTAAAATACAAATTTTTATAATTCTTTACCTTTTATACATAATTATTATTCAATTTTTCGATCGCATAAAAGGTAATATTATATAAATAGGATATTTACAATAATGTAAAATATTATTATTATTAATTAAACGGATGTATCCAAAAATTATGCAGTACTGACATTCAGGGAATCCAAATGACTCATACAATTTTGTTATTTTTTATTACAAGTTTAATTAGATGAGTAAATTATTTACAGTAAAAAAACTAGAATAAATCAATATGAATTCAATTTCCATGTTATATATTTTAAATCTGATTTAAAATTCATCGCCGCTTTAAATATTCATAAAACATTGTATTATCGTTTGTTATTATCACCAGGTGACCGTACGTTAGCAGTTTTTAATCTAAATATTCAAAATTTATGATCGATATTCTTACCTCGGTATCTTAGAGCTAAATATTAGTCTACTATGTGATATTCTTATAGAAAAAAGGAAATACTTTTTACTTGTAGAAAAAATGTTGAATTGCATTTTATTACTAATGTATTAATATGTTAGTTGTTGGTATGTTGTTGGCCCGTGGTTATTATTAATATAATGACAATAATACTTCAATACAAGATTGGTGTAGGTACTATGTTACAAAGGTAATATAAAGAAAGTATTTTTAAATATCTTTAAAAATTAATTTTTATGAGTTATTCATTATTATCAAAATACTGACATTATTATTTTTTTTTTTTTTGAAACATAAACAATTAACAAATATGTATATTTATTTATAAATCACTGAAAGCAAATAAACAATAAAACTCACAGAAAAGGAAAAAATCAAATCAAATTTTGTTTTGAACATAATATGGAATGTTGTGTATTTTCAAAACAATGACGATCAAAGAATCTTTACAAAATCGTCTACTTTATTGTATTTACTAATGTGTAGAATGTATGTAATTATACAATTTCAACTGTATTTCAATTAATTATAATCAATATGTTATTATTATATACTTATATATTTGAAAGTTTTGTCATGGTACATAAAAAAATGTCTGTGTACAATCGTTGGACGGTCGCCTAGTGGCAGGATGATATATTATTGTGTATACGGCTCAATGCGATGGCGAAGCGTTAACAAAGAGTCACACAAACAAATACATTTATATATTAAAATATAGGTGACAGAATACTTACACAACAGGATAATCATATGCAATATAATAATGCAAAAGTAACCATCATAATTTTGCGACTTAAAACGTTCGGTGTATTTGCTGAAACGAACAAAAACATAGGTACTATAAATACACTATACAGAATGTACCACAGATATCTGATAAATTTTTCATTTAATTTGCATTTGAATATTATCTTAAATCGTGACGATACATTATAATATTATTTTGCTGTGTTGTATGATATTAACTAAACCAACATACACACGTCAAACAAGCCTTGATAATATTTTATTGTAGACGGTCGTCGAACCGCTTATTATTAATTGTAATACCTATATTACCTATATATACTAATGCAGTAACGAATAATATGTGAATGTACCGTCGTACTGAGGAAAGTTCAAAATTATTTCGGAGAAATCGCCCATAAAAAAAAATATGTATTATTCTCTCTGTATACAGTCTTTAGTCTATACTCTATACGCTGGTCATATATAGCATTAAATCATCATCATCATTCGATTTTGCAACAATCACAGTGACATATTATAAAAATGTCAAAAGATTTAAGGGTGAAATTTTTTCGTTGAAAATTGCGATGCGACTATTTAGATATAAACGTATAGCGATAAACGATTTTTATAATATTATTATCGATTTGACCGTGAAGAACTGTTATACGTTTTTTTTCAGGAAGTATAAATATGATGGCCATATGTTACGAATTCTAAGCGAGTAAAGGTGATTATTTTTAACACTCGGGCCTTTGTGATGCCATAGCGAAAACAGCGATTATGTTATTAAAACAAATATATGCACTCTAGTTTTAAAAATAACTAAATCTCAACGTAAAATTCTTCCTATATATAGTTTTTAACAAATTCAATGAATCAATAAATAATATCAATAATATATAGCATATTAATTATATACAACGCATTGAGTAAAGGCGTAAAGATTATATATTTTTCTTTTAATCAAACAAACTGGAATATAATAATTCAAAATATTACAATGTATTATGAGATTAGAGCAAATACTATTACTATAACTTAGCACTGCGATGATAAATTCGCATGTACAGTACTCATTTTGAGCGAACGAAACACATAAAACCTATTTATACCATTTAAGTACCTATACTAAAAACTATAAACGTCTTATACATGTATAATAAATAATATTATTCTCTACTTAAAAATAAAAACTATTTCGTTTCACTGTTATACTGTTACAGGAGTTCAGGACATAATTAAAACAAAAATTTAAAAAAAACGTTAACCAGCGTAGTGGTAGGTAATATAGTATTCTATGTATTTTACGTGACACCCGTTATGAAACATTGACCCGTGGTTTGCCGATTTTGCTACCTATTGTAAACCTACAAAAATTAATAACTGCATGCACCTTTACATAGATATTTTATTTTTCTATAATAATACATAGAACACGATACAAATTTATTATAGCAAATTAGTTTTACTTTCATAATATCTTAATAATATCAATTATTATTTTACCGGCCGTATAAAGCCCGTTATTTATGTATTCTGTTTCACTTCATTCCGTTCCGAACAGTATCGCATACCTTATGGAACTAAAATAATAAATACCTATCAAGAGGTGAGACCAATAAAAAGAGAAATCCAAAGGCGGTAGAATGTTTTATTTGATACCTTATGGTTATAGATTTATAATTATAGTATTATATTATATTATTATATAGCCATCAACTATGGTACTTCAAAATGTGTTAACATTTCCTATGAGTTTTGAATGGACTAAAAGAAAAATAATATAGTTGGCAATAGTTTAATAATGTAAAATTAAAACAAGGACATTTAAGATTTTATGTAAATATTATTAAATGGTTACTATGCCGCGTATAATACTGTATCTAACATATCCTTCGTTGTTTTGAACAGTATGTTATAACAAAAAATATAATATTACAATTTTATCATATTATTTATGTACAAAATCTAATATAATTTATATGAATCAATCTCACTTATCTATAATTTATATAAGTATAAATATTTAATTAAATACATTGATTGAGTCAATTTTAGTTGTTGTATAATATAATGAAAATAATGATAATAATAATTGCATGTTGGTACTTAATATTTTTTATTTTTATTTTTTATTCGGAAAATTTACAATCCATATTTATTAATACAATAAATAAAGCGATAGCTACACATATACATAATATAATAATAATAATAATAATAATAAAAAACACATAAAGCACGTGATGAGGGAAGTCATCCAGCGATGGAACCCTTTAGTGGGTAATATTACAATGTTTATATTTAATATTATTGTGTTAAAACTTTAAATACACATTAAATATTAAAATATACCTACTGGCAAATATTGCACGCCATACAGCCGTTGTCGAAACCCATAGGCGCCAAATCCTTTATAGTGACCTGCTAGTCAATGTACCTAGATTATTATTATTATTAGTATTTTTTTTTTTTATCGAATTATGACTAGTAAACTTTTTTTTTTGAGCTATTAAATAAAGTCAATATTAAAATACGTAATGATCTTGCTTCTTTCAGTTAAAATACTAAATATTATGTTTTTACGGATATTTTCAAAACTATAATGTTCTTGATACGTCAAATTAGATGTTGAAATTGTAAAAATAATTATTATTAAATAATTTGATATTGAAGTAATTAATTATTACTTACATAAAGTGTCTTAAGATGACATAAATACGATGTATATGATAATAGTAAGTAGTTATTTGTAAGAATGTAAAATACATTAGAAGTTCATTAGGACTAGTGTATGTATTTTACAATAATATGCTATTTTTTTTCAATATCACCTTTAAATGCAGTAAAAATGCTCCAATTTTAAACCTTAAACCAAAAGGGCGGTTTCTGATAGAAAATTAGGTATATTTGGTACTTCAGAGATACAAAATTAAAAATTTCCAGTACTCAATAAATTAGTTTTTGACCAAATTGATTTAATTATTTTGTTGTAGGTAATTTAAAAACTAATATCTGTAAATATTTGAAATCTTTGCATAAACATTAACTAGACAAGAAATTATTTATAGCATATTTTGGCTTTATTTGTGTTATTTTTTTATAGATATTTTAGATTTTCTTCTTTTTTAGTTTGTATGGTAATATTTTTGTTTTTAAATAAAATTACTCGTACTTTAAAACTTAATACAAGCATTGTTCCTTGTGAGTAGAGATTAGAATTGTATGCATTTATTTATTTATATTCTGAGTATATATCATATATGTACGACTATGATGGGTTGAAATGAGGGCGTTTCAAATTAAACTGATTGTACTGTCCAAATTTTATTTTGCATATTGATGGATGTATATTTGAAGGGTTATGACATATTTTGTTTTTAAAGCATTTAATTTGCATGTTTTATAAACTTTTAATAAATAAATTAACTTTTTAATCTTTTTTCTGTTTTTTACAATAGAAATGACAATATGTTGAGCAAAAATTAATTTTAAGCAAATTACAACATACAGGATAAATTTGATAATCAAAAAATATTTATTATTTTTAATTATCGTATACGTAATTTTATGTTTGAAATATCACGGAATTCTGTAATACACTACTGTAGTCTGTAGTACCTATAGAAATTTGTGTGTAACACTTTAAAAAATTAATATGCAGCTATTAATAAAAATAAACTATTACTACATGACTAATAACACGGTTATCGATGGATTTCTGATTAAATCTGATTTACACGTCTTACCATTTTTAATATATTTGTGAATTGATATAAGATATTAAGATTAGTATATTTTGAATTTTATTTACGATTCAAAAATTATAAGTAATATTATTTATAGCTTATTACTACTTTAATATTTTTAACTTATTTAAATTTGATGTATTTTATATATTTTTTTATTAAAATTCTAAACGTTTTTTTAATAAATATAAACATGATTTTTTTAAAGTTTATTACAAAAAGTATATAAAAATACAAACCTAATTAAAAAAAAAAAATGTAATACTTATTATTATTATTATTATTATTTTAATTTAGTATACATTATCGCATTCTCAGCTATTGTAGTGTATATTTTAAAAGTTATTATGTATAGAGTATATTTTACATTTTACATTATTGCATGTACCTATATTTTCATCATATTTACATATTATGAAGTTTCTACCCATAAGTAGCTTATTTACCAATTAAAAACTATTAAAAATAAATTTTCATTTTATGAAATCTATCAAAATTTGCAAATTATTTTGTAATTCAAATTTTAGAAAATTATTCATTTTAATACCTATTTTATTTGAAAATTTAATACAATATTCTTTGTAAAATCTTTTTCTAGAATTTTAAAATAATTGTATTGACTATGAGTTAAATATAGTATATATTTGTAATTATATCCGTAACAAATTCCCAATGATTTGTTTTATTCCAAACATATTAAGGAATTTGTAATTTGAAATAAAATTAATATGTTTAATGTTTTTAATTAATATAGTCATAGTTTTTTTGATAATTAAAAAAAAATGTTGGATGATATTGGGTAGTTGATGTATTTGAAAGAAGTCTGTATTTATAATCTATTTAAATAAAAATAGTCAAAAGGTTAGGTTAAAGACATTAGGGTCGTTCTTTTAAAAAAAAAAACCATAAGATTTTACAAAAGAACAAAATAGCTAATGCGTACTAAAATAACTTTTGGAAACACACGTTTGATTTTAGAAAATTGTTTCATCCGAAACAGTGAGCCTATATATAAACTTTCATTTACGAATTCACAAATACCTGCAAGTATAGCGTTCTATAAAGATCAACAAAATAACTTGAAAAAATGTAGACATTAGAAATATATATAATATATTGGAACGGCAGTAGATAAGGATACCGAGTTTTCCGTGAGGACTGAGGATATACCCATTGTGATATCTCCTGAAATAATAGAGATATGATAATTCAGATTTTTTAATAAGATTCACAGGGACAAGAACTACAAATATAATTTTTTTTTATTTGATTATTAAAAAAAGAATGGAAGATAGCCATTTTGTAGAGTTCATTTTTCTGAAAATATTGACGTTTCAACATTTTAATTTCATTAATCTCCTGATTTTTAATATTTTTTCTAGTTTCGAAATAAATTGCGAATTATTTAATACGATACTGGTACATATCATTAATATAATATCAAACATGTGGCCCACGTGCTCATACGGCCGGTGAACGTTATCAGTGTTTTTCTCGAAACTAGAAAAAATATTAAAAATCAAGAGATTAATGAAATTAAAATGTTGAAACGTCAATATTTTCAGAAAAATGAACTCTCTACAAAATGGCTATCTTCAATTTTTTTTTTTAATAATTAAAATAAAAAATATATTTTTTAACCTTTTTACCAAAACATTTAAATAAATTGAAACATGAAATACTTGTTTTTCTTTTCCCTGTGAATCTTATTAAAAATCAGAATAATTATGATATCCCATTATTTCAGGAGATATCATGCATAGAAGTACATCCTCACGGAACACTCTGTATACATCGCGGCGATACGATGTTTACATAATACCTTTATAATAAATGATGAAAAATAACTAAGATGTTTTGACGAATAAAAGAAACAGAGCAACCTATATGATGTTTATATAAAATTATAAATGAAAAAATTTTAAAATTTAATAACACTGTGGTCAGTAGAAAAAATAATTTTTACGATAGTTAAATATCTATTCAATAATATTATTATAAAGTCTTTTGCCGATTTTATTTTTTTATGAAACAAAAATCTACTGACGTCAAAAATAATATTAAAGTAATAAAGTTATCAATTGCCAAGCTAAATCATAAAATGTCAGTTTATTATTTACAATATTTTAACACTATATTCCGAGCACTCTATATATATTTATATATGTCAAGAATCTTCGATCGATATATCGAACTATACATTAGATGTATAGGCGCATTCAATAGAATAACCAATGACTTGTATGGTTTTACCTATTTTTTTTTATTTGACTTATTAATATCAAATATTTTGAGGTAAGCACATTATCTATGTTGATTTATCTTGTTATTTATCTCACGTCGGTTTGTAAAATAGTAACGCTCAACTTACAGTACTCACATAGTTCGCTTTTGCTGTCTGTGTTCTTTATCATCAAATGAAATATTATAATTAGTCAGTTCACATATTTTATTGAAGCTAACGAAACTAAATAGCAAGTACAGCAAAACTTCATAAATTTGACTTGTAAGGCATATGCGTTTAAAAAATACGGAGACAACAAAATATATGCGAGTGGTGTAGCATCCTCTCATTAAATGTTCGCAACAAATTGCAAATATACACATTGTGCAGTATTTGTGTTGTCAATTAATGAACGACGTATTTCGACTGTAATATATATTATTATTATTATTTGGTTTATACGTAGAAACTCAATAAGAGTGTACCAACAATATATAAATATATATTCTACAATACATCTCACATCTATATAGAATGTAAAGTAAGTGATAGTTTTGTAAACAAATCACCGCACATATTTCTGTTTATTTACCACTGCAATGTAAAATATGCATTATACTAGTACCTATCGCGGGTAAAATTACTCATTCATATTAATTTTGAATTAATGTTTCACGTTGTGTTACCGAACAAATTTAAGCTCTGATATTAATTTGTGATTCGGAATAATAAAATTAATAAAAAAATAAATAACTGAAGTTTCAATTCTTGATTTGAGATTCTGAATAACAAATCAAACCATATTAAGCGGTTCGTGTTGATTGAAAAAAGTTTTCACAATGACGATACTGTTGCTTCTACATTACATAAAACAAAATTTTGAACAATATGTTTAAATTAAATACTTTTTAAATTAATGTTAGTGACATTGATTAACTTTCTGTACAATATGTTATTTTTGGAATTTGTGTAACAGGTGATCTACCGTGGTATTGTGATCTACGAATTTAAAATTACTGATCTTCGTTGTAAAAATGCAAATATTATGGAAATAAATTATACTTTTATTTCATCAATCTTCATATAAGTATTAGGTATATGTATATTAAATATTTCATATTTCATCACTTGTTTTTGTATTTACTAATCCCATTTTTAAGTACAACAAACATTTTTAATAAAAAAATTCCAATAAATTATTTGGAGGTTAAATTGGCTTCTAGTATACTTCAATAATATGACAGCGTAGAAGTTGAAATATAGTCCCGTTATTTTTTCTAAGTATTTTACTTTGAAGATGTAACCAAATTCATTCTATTGTTTGGGTATTGGTTCCAGTTTATGGATTTACAAGATTATTTTGAATAATTTACAGTAAAATGAATATAACTACGATTTAATAAAACTTGATATATTTTCCATTAATCTACTCAAATAGCAGTTTCAGGAACTACTTTTCTTTAAATTATTAAAAATAAATGCCATTATGTATATTTTATAATAACTATAATATCATTAATTATTAACATTATTAATAGTAAAAGTTATTAATTTATAAGTCAATATCGACTACCATAAAATGGTGTGAATAAGTCCATAATAAAAGTAGTTAAAAATAAATTTAAATATATTTGAAAATGTTACTGGTATATTATTTTACAGTATAATTTATTGCTTTCGTAATTTTGAGAAACTTTGTTTAAATTTTTACGTCCATCACTTGTAAACAAAAAAATTGAGACCGATATATTTCTGATATTATTTAAATTCTGTTTGAACAAATTATATTACACTTTAAAATGTAACATTTTCTAACTAACAAATATTTTGTTATACATAAATTTGGTAAGAAAAAATATCTACATTTATTCATTTTTTAATTACATTAAAAAATAAAAATAACTATCAAAAACTGATATTGAGTATAAATTCACATTTTCTTTAATTTTTTTCTCATTTAGAAAATATTGTGAAATTTTTACATTTCACCCCTCTATAAGTACCGACATGATCCAATTTTTACCAAAAACCATTCTCGAATTAAAAAAAAAATTAATAAATATCAATGTTAAGCCTGTTCATTCATCACAATTTAAATTATAAAAATTAAAAAGAAACAATATACATAAATATTAAATATTATGTTATATATTATTGTACCTATAGCTTAGCTATACATAATATAATACAAACTTTCAATACTATATTATATTTTATAACTTTATTATTAAACATACCCATTTCTCTTTCAATTAATTAGAATGCACATTTTTGTTGTATTACAACTTTCTAGTTTTTGTATTAATAATAATAATAAATTGCACTTTTAAGAATTTTCAAACTATTTATTTTGTTATAATATTCAAACGTGTTTTATTATATATTTATAAATATAACGGGACGTACCTAAAGGTATTAAGTGAAAAATCAAAGTTTAAAAATATTGTTCTTTTTGTTAATAACATTGTATTATTTAAATATTGCATGCAAAACTAGTTCCAAACGAAGTTAAACTACGTTAATTTAATCTGAATAACCAGTACAAAAATCGAAAGCTGTATATTATTATCATTAAAATAAACAAATAAGATCCTGTTCTTTAGTTATATTATAATTACAAGTGGAGTTCTAAATATAACATCGATACTTTTATTTTTCATCAAACGAGTTGTATAGAAAAATTTTAACGCTGAAAACATTTTACTTTACTTTGCAATAAATATATATTTACCTTTATTATACATGTACATTATTTCTCTCCACCTAATCTGAATTTTAAATTTTTTTCGCGTAAATAATTAGTAGGTACTCAATTTCATGAAATTTTGATTGGATTTTATAACAACTATACCTGCCTGATTTTCAGGGGGAAGAATTTTCAGAAATTGAGCACCAAAGTTATTTACGCAAAAAAAAAAATTGAAATATTGTATATTATTAAAACAATCAGATTAAGAGGACGGGTTCGCTTAATTAGAGTGTTAGACTATATCTCTACTATCAATTATTATTAAATATATGACCACATTGTAAGAATTATAATTTTTTTAATTAATGGATGTTTACCAAATTAGAAAAGCTAATGTGTAGCTAAACATCTATAGGTGGCATGTATTATAGATGTGAATGCATTCATTGCCTAGCAATTAAAATCGTTAAACGTTTTCTGTGTAAAAATCGCTTTCTTCTATATTTTCGTATTTACGTAAGCAGTTTTAACCATAAATGAGTTTACATTTTTGTTTTAAAATTGGAATTAATTATTATAATTTAATAAGCTTAAACAATAAAATTGCCATGACTTCTACATTTTAAACATTTTGTAGACATTAGCTTATGTTATACATTGAAAAAAAAGTAACAACAATATTATATTATTTTGTTTTACAGTCGATATTAATTTAGTCAACTATATTATAAATATGCTTATGTATAATATATACATTCCCCTAATATGTATCAGGAGATTACTAATTAGCACACCACACAGTAACAGGAATCGTGTACCTATATAATACAACTATATATACGGTCTATTCCGCAGACGGTGATTAGCTTGGTATAATTATTTATATAACGAAAAATATTTATTTGTTTTTCGTGCTAATTAGTAGCGCAGATGATAGTAAATGCTTTACTTGTATAAACACGCTAAATCATGTATCACGTATTTGTAAGTATAATTGGCCGTATCAAACATCATATTATTATACTCATACTTTCTACAACGATTATAATTTTTTACGAGCCTTACGCTTCTTAATATAGACATACTATTATCATTATATTTTGTATAACAGTCCTAATTTAATATAAATATATGCATACATAATTTGTTTAAATCGATGAATAAACAGCTTTTCGCAACGATCATCAGTAATCATAAGTATAATCAATAGAGTGTATATAAGTATAAAATATATATACAATACCAGAGATAATGTATTTTAATTTTAGGTTAAGTTAGGTTAGGTTAGGTTAACAAATGCATTTTATTATTTTTCAAATTATCGCTGTTTGGCGATAATTATTTCACAATTAGTTGTTGTTAACCATTAGATCGTTGAAATTCGTGTATAAAATTACAATAAGCACAAGTTATAATTAATACGGACACATTGTGTAGTAAGTCGCCGCGTTCTGATTAGATTATTATTATTATTACTTTTGAGTATAATGAATCTACACAAGCTTTTACGTCAAGATTAATAATCGACACATTATTATAACTTAAAAATTATACTGTTAAACTAATTTTTCTATGAGTATTAATTACATAATCTATATTATACATACAATACTTCCACCAATAATCACCTTTATTTGAAGTTATGCTTAACCTACATAATAATAATTGTATAGTCGTTATTTTTATCATATGTATTAAGGTCGGGTAACCGTTTCTTGTCATTTTTCGAATTATCTTAAATAGATAAACGATAGAATATACTGTAATCTGTAAGTGTGCCACTATTAGAGACGTATTTATATTTTTGGTGCATGGGGCACTATTTATCTTTAACACCCTTATACAAATTTCAGTAACTGAGATTTCCATTTCAAATGTATTATATATTTAGTAAAGTAATAGTGTCAAGTAAGTTTTAAAAAAATACACTGTTCTATGTGCTGTGCAAATATAATATTTTCATCATCATTCTCTATGTCTATAATGGTAATTGCAGATTCAATGTTGAATATTTCTGAATACCTAGCCATTCAGACGATCATCAGTTATTCTAGACTTTAAACCCTTATGCCCTTTTTTGAACTGTGTTCAAGTATAGGTTATGAAGGTGTTTGTTTTTTTTTCCAATTTAGTTCGAAGTTCAACGATTTTCTTTTCAACCGTTTATCTTGCATTGAAATCCTATAGCCAATCAAATGTTATACAAGATCCTATTTAAATGTAATTCATAGCAGAATTTGAAACACCATAATATGTTCTTACATTTGACATGACTAACGAGGGCACAATTAGTAATGCTAATCAAACGTATTTCTTAGTAAAATAATTCGGTGTAGTTACTATACATATATAAATATAAGTATGATAATATACTGTGTGTTTGTGGTGTGTTCCGGAATAAAAACGGTTTTTAATATATTCAACGAGCGCGTATAATACCTATCGGTGATCCAATATTTTAACAATTATAATTAAAAGACTGTAAATATCTGCATTAAATATGGCCATATGGGTAATAGATAGTAATTACTACCATTATTATGTTCTACGAGCTATTATTAATATTCATTGCACAAAGGTATTATTTTTTTTTTAAAGAAATTATGAGAACTCCCGATAACTTAATGATAAGTTTGAGATTAGAATTCTAATCAACAAAACCATAAGATAGTTCTTGCATACAGCTTAATCCGTGGCATACCTATCGTTTACAAAACCGTTTTGCTGTAATATTGCATATTATGATAGTCTCCAAAATAAAATATAGACATTTTCCAATTAAACGGTTGTTAAATCAACCAATAATCTATACTAATAAACATACATACATGTTTTTATTTTATTTATTTATATCTAGATGCAATTATGTAAACATAATAATTTCTTGTAATGATTAAAATTTAAAATATACTCATCATCCCTCGTGATCAAGTGAACGATGTGATGTCAAAATATACGAATAATGACGATTTTAAGATTATTATTATTATTATTATATTATTTCATTGCAGTAATAGAAACTATAAAGTAATATACATATACTTACTAATAACACGTCCCTTCAACACTTCGAAATAATTTCAGATGATAAATGCTCAATAAACAAATGAAAAACCAAACAAAAACCTAAAAATGATATATAATATAAAACATCGACAAAACACAAATTAAAGTGTTAAACGGTGAATACGTTGGTCAGAATAAAATTAAAATATAAAACAATAGTATAGTAGGTATACCTATACAGGTACACTACTAATTGTAGTATTGGACACACTACACTGATTGTATTGGAAGTAATAAGGATGTGTCCAATATTCAAAACATATAGGTAAACCGTAAAGGATGGAAAAATAAAATTCCAATATTTTTCTGGTGGAAGGTGGGGGCGTTATTGTGACGTATAGTGATAAAATTATCAATTATACGTAAGAAAAAACCCCAAAAAGTATTTCAATGATAAAAATTAGAAAAAAAATCATAATTTAAAAATTGTTGTAAACATATAAGATGTAAAAACTAAAGGCCGTAAAGGTTGAAGTTATAAATTTAAGATCAATGATAATAATAATAAAAAAAAGTTGTGATCAGAGTTCGATGACATATACGTAGTGGATAATAAAATCATAATAATAACAACGACGATGACCACTACGACAAGACAACACTATATTACGCCTATGCTGTGTATATATATATATATAATGTACGAGTGATATATATTGAGCGTTATTATTACAACACGCGAAGGTGTGCGCACCTTACAAATCGGCATGTCGTACTTATGTATTATACCATAATATACTATACAGTCAAACGACTACCGCGTCCATGTACAATATGTGTTATAAGTTATAATGTATATTATTATGATGCACCACGAGCGCGTAGACGATCTAAAATAGTTCTTCCTGTTTACGGTTCTCGGCGACGCCGCGCGATAAAATACACAATATACCCAAGTTATTTTGCGCCAAGTACATCAATATCGGCACATAATAATAATAATAATAATAATATTTGGTAGGTAGGCCTAAACACTTTTGCATTTCTATATAGTCGTTGACCCCGTCGTATATAAGTATATAGCTCATGTGCACCGTTTCGCGCGCGCCCGTGTGTGTGTGTGTGTGTGTGTGTATAGATACGCGTACGCTTATTATGTGCGTCGGTAATATTATACGTATGATGTGTATCGGCGCAAACGGATCCGATCAGATTTCGTCCGAAAATAGAAGACGCGCAGATTATTCCTCATCACTGGAAAACGGCGAGCGTTACCTATATCGAATTTTCGACAGTATAATGTCGTTGCGATACTAAAACTCGTGTACATCTATATAAAACACGCCGTATTGGCCCGGACACACTATTCACACGCCACGTCTTAACATGTCTTTACACGCCACGCGTTAACACGCCGATAATTTTAAATCGCCTTTTTTAAACCTAACCTAACACACTAACTTACGCCTTAACCAACAACATTTAGAGTACATTTCAGAAGAAAGTAACCAATACGAGTCCCTTCATTAACGTCATAATTGATAATATTATAATATAAGTACCTTATACCTATGTCTTCTTTATTGAATAATAAAAAATATATAAAATATTATATTAACAAAAAAATATTAAATTGTTTAAATTACTTACCTTAAACATACAGCTAATCTCTGTTCAGATGGTACTGATGCCCGAAATTGTGTGTTTTGCTTTTTAATGTCGTCCTTTATCAAATTATGTAAATCAGTAAATTGACCATAAGACATACGAAAGTATTGAAGAAATTTTTCCGGGTCATTTATTAACTGTGGAAATAAGTTAATAAATACGCCTTTTTCATTCCTTTCCTTGTTTATTGGGTGAACCCAAAATCTACGGTTCTTATAGGTTTGATCTAAGATATATGTTGCTACAACCGTTTCTTCCATTTCTTCTATCCAATCACTGTCAGATGAACTTGATGAAGAATCCATAATCCACTGCATTTAATGCAATCACAAACTTCTTTTGCTAGCAAAATGGTACTGACTGACAAAAATTAGCGTGCAAAGTGTGTAACCTAAATTATTTTAGCATACTATGCTATCACACGCGTTGTATTAATGTACACAGCGCCGCTTAACACGTTTTACAACGGCGTGGTATGTAAAGGCATGTTAAGACGTGGCGTGTGAATAGTGTGTCCGGGCCATATCACTCACGTTTAAAACAATAATAATATACACATGATTCATATGAATAACAATAAATCGTGTGCATATTATATAGGTCTGACGGTGTCGTTACGTAACAATAATGTACTAGACCGTTGCTGGACATCTGATGATGACACATAGGCTGTTGTTGGCGTTAAACAAAAATCTATAATACGTTCGACTGTGTAAGCAGGAAATGCACAGAAAAAAAACCGTCTCGACGAGACACTTATCGCAAAAATGAAAATATTATATTAATACACATTGCACATATTTTGTATACTATGTGAAACGAAAAACGTACGAAGAGATAAATACGGTTATTACGATTATCAGCTACCTATTATTGTAATCTGTTGTGCGTACATTATAATATACGGTGATCGAACCGCGTTTTAAGGTCGTTACACACTTAACACGGGTTAAAATATACTAATACACATACCTAAGTTAGTCCGTCTGTGCTTTATCAGATACGTTGTAAATTAGTAAAAGACAGATATGCGCGGTGCGCACACTATATATATATATTTGTATAAATCGTCCTAAGCCAACCGGACGTCCTAAATGTGACATACGATCATCATAGTTCCCGATGCTCTCGTATGAGATATGTAGTACATACAAAACAGCTACTGTTTCCGTAATAAAAAAAAAAAAACAACCCAAAAGTCCCAAAATTTTTAATACTACGTAGATATAGGTATAGACAGTGTGTAGTAATTTGTAGGTATAAGTACTACTAGTACAATAGGTACGACGGGGGTGACAAGAAAACAAAACATAATATTATATCCGGTGTTTACTAGTTGCGGTCAAAATCAAAAATTACCCACTAGGTTGCGGTCAACCAATTAAAAGGTGCATGTACCAGTTGCCCTCAAAAGTACCTTTTTTATACCAATTCCCCCCGAACTACCTAGAGAAAAATATACCAGTTGCCCTCAACTAAATGTACCAGTTGCCCCCAACCGAATGTACCAGTTGCCCTCACAAGTTAATATATACACGATTACAATATATAGCCCGTAAAATAGGGGAGGTAAATATACAAATAATAAATAAATTATGACAAAAGTTCATAATAAATAATTTAATTATAATGCTAATAGTGGCATATTCAATGTGATAATTTGTAATCATATGAATTTGTTTATGTATTATTATTTATTATTATTATATTATTGACATTTGTATATTTACCTCCCCTATTTTACGGGCTATATGTATATTATAATCGTGTATATGTTAACATGTGAGGGCAACTGGTATATTTTTAAAATCCTGATAACAATCGTGGGGGACAACTGTTCAACACCCATTAAAAAGTTACCTACTAATTGCGGTCACTGTTTGCGCTTTTATAACTCAATAGTGGGATCAAAGCACAAAAATATATAAATATTTCTTAAATGTATAGTATTTTTATATTTCAAAAACAACGTGATCGAGTTCAGTTAACAAACTACGGTGACGGTTAATAATCATTTAAGATTACTATACAGTATGTTATATTATTATATAGTATAAATTTACATCAAATGGTATTTAATAGCTCTAAAGTCAACTCCAATACCAACAAAATTTTCAGATTGGGCTACTTAAAAACCGTCAGCTTCAAATTTAAAATTAAATTTTTTAGGTACTCATTATAATATATACTACTTTAATATATAATTTCAATTCTAAATTTTTTAACTCATATTATTATCAGTGTAAAAGCTCGGTCTTTGCTGTGACCAAAATTTAGACATTACCTACAATTGCAGCGACCGCGACTGTTATGTGTACTTATCTCAAAAATCATCCATGATCGCAACTAGTATGCAGCCATCGTATCAATATAGGTAATATTATTATTTATTATTTATTATACAACATCTACCGTGTATTGTGCGTTTGTTTTCGACGAGATGTCTACAAAAGTTAAATTATAAAATATACACAGGTCATCGTGCGCACAGCGTCTACAACCCGATCGCGTATGATCCGAGGTGATCTTTGTATAATCTTTGTCGTTGTCCTCGTTGTACCTATTATAGTATATTATATAGTTATATTATATTAATAAAGCTTAATTACAGAAAAAAAAAATCATTTGTTCAGTCATAATATACGTACAACTGGCGTCTCTTCGTTAATAATAGATTAATAGATGAATATCAAAAGAATAATAGTATACAATAATTTACGATATTTTATTATTATATAAATTAATATATATGTTACGTATATACATCCAATCATACAGATGAGTATACAATAAGTGTGAATATACATATAATACACACAGATAAACAGGTATATAACCTTAGATTTTATACAGAGAAAAATTAATATAGTGGATAGTTATTGTCACACGGAGAATTTAAAACTATTCACTATTCACTAATAAAATGTGTTATCCACTAAATTAGAAAAAATATTGATTTAGCAATAGGTATATATAATACGTATTCTCTATATAGATTCAAACAAAAATATTAATTTATTAGTATGTATATGCCGTAGGCCATATGGAAAATTAGTTTTTTTTGCAAAAAAACTAGGCTTTATGCAATGGGGTAGCTCGTTTGCGAACCACTTATTATTTTTCCAAATAGCCTCTGGTTTTCAGGCTTATTGCATACAGACTAACAGCTGTTAGGCCTTTTAAGAACTACAATCATTTTATGGTAAAAATCATTTTAATAATTTTATTTTAAGGGTTATTGATAATAACACAGTACAATATATATTATGTAACATAAATGTAACATGTAACATTATTATTTATTACTTATTACTTATTAATTTGGTACAGTTGTTGACAATTGAATTATTATAATTATTATTATTGATATTACTATGTATTGCTAACAAAAAAAAAAAAATTGTAAAATATTAAATTAAATTTAAATATTACAAGAAATATTACATTACAATATTAAGTATCAGTGGCGTAGCCAGGGGGGGGTTTTGGGGGTTGAAACCCCCCCCTTCGGCCGTATTTTTATCAAAAATATAATTTTTATAATATAAAAATACAATCATTTATTAGTGGTGAAATGTATTCTGTTATGCTGTATTCACGTTATCGACTGCACTGGTGATAATAATCATTATCATTCAATTATTTTATTATTTCAATACGGTTGTAGATTTATTTTATTTTATTAATAAAAAAAAACCCCCCCCTAAAAAAAATCCTGGCTACGCCACTGTTAAGTATTATAAATAATAATGTTATATACTTACATGTTACATTTATAATACATATATTGTACTGTGTTATTATCAATAACCCTTAAAATAAAATAATTAAAATGGTTTTTTCCATAAAATGATTGTAGTTCTTGTTAGGCCTAAATGCTGTTAATATGTTTGCAATGAGCCTGAAAAACAGCAGGCTGTTTGGAAAAATAATAAGTAGTTCGCAAACGGGCTACCCCATTGCAAAGCACCAAGTCTTTTTGCAAAAAAACTAATTTTCCATATGGCCTACGATGACATATATAAGAATGTGTTATCAACATTTAACTCTTTTCATAAAATTATAATTAGAGCTTCTATTGTTTTGTTAAATAAAATGTAAAACGTAAATTGTTCATTATACTCAACACCCGTACATGGGTAAGTATTTACGCGAAATAAATACTGTATTTAAAACGTCTAATGGAAATTCACAACTGATATTTTTCAAATTTTATAGTAAAATCAAAATTTTAAGATCCTGATACCTGAAGGGACAATATATTTTACTTATTTTAGAATAGATTTTCAAATTATTCGTTCATTGGTGCATCATTCGAGGAAACCTTATAAAAAATGTTATTAAAAAAGTATTGATTACCGATTTATCTTCTAAGATTGAAACATAGCACGTCATCACATGTTAATTATGTGTGCAGTTTGTAAAATAAAAATTCTTTTCGTAAGTTTTACATCACGTATGCCGTGTATTATAATAATGTCATGCCATTGTATACCTATCTATTCAAAAATTAAAAAATTATAATATTATTATATACTGCACTTTTAATTCATTAATATGAAATTACATTATTTATCTTAAGAGGACGCGTTACATCGAGATTTATTATCTTCAATATTTCGAATTGGTGTTAATAGTGTTAAGACTTCAGAATATGTAGTGGGAGTATTATTTAAAAAATAACGAAACATTTTTTCGATGTATGTAATTCAAGAAACGTTATATTCATAATCTAGTCGCCTTCAAATGTATTTAAACCCGTGAATCACGCTACTGTAGAGTTTAGTGTTTAGTGTCGGTGTATATAAAGGATGAGTGCTTGTTCTAAATCGACCATAATTTACATGATTTTATCACTGATTTCACGCACCGCAAACAACAATCGTATACAAATTAAAACAAGAAATAATAATGGTAATATTATGACGAGCTAATTGCCTAATTATTACGCACCACCCACTAAAGAATGTAAGTAAAACTGCGGTTTCGCTCTTGACACGGTCAATCTGTCCGCAAGACCTCTCGAAACCATGGCAAGCATACATATTAACTAGGTATACTTTATCTACTGCCAGTTTTTTCTTGTGGGAAATAAAGTTTCGGTCAGGTAGATAATCTTATCCGATGGTTCATCCGACATCCGGTGGCCAATATACTATGGCATGACTCATGGTCATTCCCCTTCTCTCTTTGGCATAATATGTAGGTATCTAACGCCGTATAGATGTATTTGAATAAATCATTGAAAAAGCAGCAAATAATATTATAAAATAATAATTTATATTATAATTAGTCCGTTGAAAATATATTTAAATAGTATAATAATATGCTATGGTGAAAGATGCTTCCATTTCCCTATTGTTGGTAGTACTACGCGTCGACATATCTTTTTATTTTTCAATAAATAAATTTAATTAATATTAACAATATAATTATTTATCAATACATGTAATTTAATAATAACGTTAATGTTTACCTTTTAAATTTGATCGCTTTGGAGACAATTTCGGATTTCCTGTAAAAATAATTATATTTAAAGAACATTATAACACCTATAACTATAATCGGTATAAATTACTATATAATATTGTGGTATAAGTACTCGTCCCTGCTTAAAATGTTTTCACTTATTTGAATAACTTAGTTTTATGTATAATACTCGATAAAATGTCTGCAATTTGTAAACCTTATACTGCTCTGTCCCAAAAAGATTACGTTATAAGGCATGCAGGTTTCACAAAAATTCGATAAAACATAATATAACTTGAATCTTGAATAATCCTAATGATCTGGCGCGAATAGACTACAATAGAAAAAAAAACATTATCGATAACAACTTTGGAAAAAATTCAATGTTAATGATACTCAATATGTTGGTAGTAACAAATTCAAAGGGGTGGGGGTCGATGGGTCCGGTAAATAAAAAAAAAGATAGGAAATAAATATATATGATTTTTCAAAGTTTTTATTTTATTATAAACATTTTTTTTTATTCTATTAAATTTTTATTATGGAATTATATCGTCCAATAATATTTAATAATATTCATTGGGAGTATTTCCATCTATTATACAAGACGACAGCAACTTCTATAACTCGACTAAATTATATTAGGTACTTTAATAGTTACCTACTTCTTACATTTATTATTATCGGCTCTCGGTTGCTTGTTTGAACACGCAATTTGCATAATAGTATTATTATAGTATTCACCACCGTTACATCTAATTTTCAAAGGTCCATCAGCAAATCTTATGCAAAGTAAGTGTAACTACTTCGAGGCTAATCGAATAATCGATATACACAGTATTTTATTACAAATTTTTATTATGGTTTTGTGAAATCACTTTTTCCACTACAGATTCCTAGAGCTTATTATAATTTATTCAACTTTTAAGCAAAAGATAATCATCATATTTTCAGGTTTCTATTTATTTCAAAGATCAATAAAATAAACCGATTAGTTTCTATTTTCTATAGATTTCACTTAACTGCACGATTTGCAATTCGTTTACAATCAAAAACTCGCTAATATCGCAAAATTATATGTAAATAAATATAATATAGGTCTACACATTATAGTCATAAGGTAATTCATCGAGTATGCTCACCTACTCCTCTCCTCATTTTTTCAATTAAAAATACAGTTAATCGAAATTTGACTCTTGGAGTTTTTAAATATATATAGGTACTTAATAAAAGTTCTTGAGATTTTTTGTACTGTTAAAGAGTTTCTTGTGTAGAAATATAAAATTATATTTTTCAAATGATAAGCCTCCCCCCTCATCTCTGTTTCCTGTAAATTATTTAACGGAAAATTGTTTCCAATATGCCACGTGGACGATCGTTTTCGAATAACGGGTGTGAGTGACGCGGCGTGCAGTGGTGTTTTATACATACGCTAAAAAAACAGACGAAATCAAAAGTGGTTTTTTGGTATTTGCACACTTCACGTTATACGATATGTGTGTATGAAATAAGTAAACCGTGTCGATTGGCATAATATAACTTGTTTTCGTAGCTATATAATATATTATATTTGTATGCGCACGATTCACCCGAACATTATATTACTATATATTTTATTATATTATATATTTATTTATATACGTTGCGTTCGTGAATCGAAAATCCTATACTACGAAGCAAGTAAAAAATTAAATCATTTTAACATTGTATAGGTGTTAGATCGGTTCAGCGATGAACTATGAAAAAAATTCAGTCTGCAAAAACTATTTTATTTAAAATGTTTTCACCCTGATTACATTTAGTGATTATTATTATAAGGTATAATTATTTGTATGATTAGTTTGAAGTTTTGTAGAGTATATCGCAACAATAATTAGTAATTATTAAACAAAATAACTTATATGTTTTATATTCAATAAAAAAAGAAAATAATTTTTTTTTTGAATGTATGTACCTATATATATTTTTTTATCCAATAAAAAATCACTTTTATTTTTAGCAATGTTATATTAATGTCTTCAACTTCAATATTAATTAATATATTTTTCTCTATAGTAAAAAACAGGAATTTCTCTAATTATTATTTGTATAGCCAGTGCGCTGTCCATTACTAGCTGTGCTCCATCGGAAAAACTTTAGATGATCCGACGACATAAGTCCGCCATTGTGCCAGTTTGAGAGTTGTGGGCTACAGAAATTTTTGGCTATGACGTGTAATACTTAACGCCCAATCGAATAAAATTATGATTGATTATATTATTCAGACTCCAGGTGTTTTTAAACGATTTTGGTTTTGCGACTAACATTGCAATAACCGCAGGTGTATAATCCCAATCACGTGACGACTACGTACTGAAATAGATAATAAAATAATATAATAATGCACTCGTTTTATTACCTTTTTCCTTATCACGAGCATAGTGTGACCTTTTTGATAAAGCAATTTGCACTCGACCAGGTTTTGATGGAGTGAGCGAAAGCGAGATAAGACACTTTGAAAATATATTGAATTTATTGCTAGCTCAGTAGTTTTCAACCTTTTTAACTATGCCGCACAAATTCATCTCCTACAAAATTTTCGCGGCACATCAATCCATATAATATGTGAAACATATTTTATATATACATATAAATACATACTAATAAAACTAATAATATATTTTTCGCGGCACACTTCAAGAGCGCTCACGGCACAATGGTTGAAAACCACTGGTTTAGCCTCTACAGAAGCAGTAGCAGTTCTCAATTCTCATATAGGTAGTCAACTAGAGAAATCTCATTTGGTGAACAAAAAAATTGTAATTAATAATGTAATATTATTTATTTAACGAATAAATTACTGCACGTACGATGATCGGTTGAATGATTCGAGACTGAACACTGAAGGTTACTAAAAAATAAAATAATAAGGAACCTAATATCGACATATTCAATTTTAAACCGCAATCATTATATTATAGTAATAATATAAAAAAAATTAAATACTTAACTAATTAAATATTCAATTTTACTTTTCGCATAATAAATGCTTATCGTTGTTAATTAATTCCTAATTAATGTTCTAAACTAAAAATAGTAATTACAATATGTACGTAGAATAATTTATTTACCTAAAGTTATTATAAATTTCAAAATTTTTAGGTATGATACTCGTATGTAAAATGAAGAACATCATGATTTTACAGCAGGTGTATGTATTGTACAGTATCTACTTTTATGTAAAGACAAACTTACTTTTCAACAATACAGAATAATAAGTAATTATAATTTATCCAAAATAAGAAATTTACCTCGTAAATACAGGTACCTACCGTTATAGTTATTTGGTTGATTGTAATTTGTAATATTATAGGTTCATATGTTAAATATTGTATATTTTATGTACTTAAATAAAACACAATATGCTTAACGTAAACCAAACAACCTTGCGGTATATTTCCCATGGTGCGTACCTATACGTTTTAATTATTGGTCTTTTTTTTTCTTTTTACAAGCACGTCGCGGGAAAGACGACGATAAATTTTTTTTACCAAAGACAATATTTACTGCAGTGTGCTTGTGAGTATACTATATATCTATTATATATTTGTGTACGAAAATGGGAGGGGATCCATGGCCAAGGCTTGTGGTGTAATAGCAGTGCTGCTGGATAATCACTAGGATTCAAGCGTGGAATTGAAGTCTGAACGAAAATCACTAACATAATCTATTTACAAACCACGTGTGGATTATAAATGATTGACGATATTATATTTGTCTTAATACTCACGACTAGAATTTTAATAATAGCCACCCAAAAGTTTTTCGTGTTATTTATATAAAAAAAAATAATTATAATGCATAAAAATCTCACCAAGTCCGTCAATCGGTTAATTATAGTTTGTGTTGTTATATCTTATGAAAATATTTCTCACTCTGTATTATAACTTCAAAATAATTTATCACTTTTTTGAATTTTCAGTTCAAATATTGAGTTGTTAGTTATATTATCTATGTATACAAGAAAATCAACCAATGCATTAGAATTACATTCAGGAATTTAAATAGTTGCATTGCAACTTTGGACTTACAGATATTTAAATTTTCGACGAGATATATAACCGGGACATTGTAGAAGGAATGTCAAAATAATGGTCTTTTGTTTAACAAAAATTGCCATCGAAATAAATACGAGTGTTTAATAATTACGTATGTTTAACACTATACACAATTTGAAAACACGTGCGATTGGTAAAAGCAAAAATATGATTATAGGTCATGTAACCTAACCTAACCAACGCAGAGGTGAGTATTAAAAAAAAATAAATACGGTCCCGGGCCTAAGACGGTAGTCACTCGCGAATTTATAACCATTATTCATTTCGCACAATGTACATAATATATAATAATAAATAAGCGGATTGGCTACAGTCCGTCGTTCGCGCGTCAGCGTGTGTAGATCCGACAAATTTCTACAGCGGACGTGCCAAACGACGAATGGGATCCGTGCCAGACGCGATTTTCGAGCGTACGCGTACAATTAGTTTATCTTGCGTATATGGTACTTTCCTTACTACTCGTATATTATTATTGTTGATTTTTTTATCGACGAGTCCGACTCGCCTTTTACCCCCGATCGTGACACACATTTCCGAGAGTCTAAATGATTATTAATATTATCCGTCGGATAGTGTAAGAGTGTAAGCACATATACGTAGGTATTATACTTACACGCGTCGTTATATTATTATTATTATTATTACTAATTATGATATATCTAAAAGGTGCACAACTTTCATTCCACCATTGATATTATTTAATTTTTTTTTTTTTTTGATAGACGTGCCGAGTGAAAGCAGTTATCGTCGTCAAAGGGGCAACGTCAACGACAGCAACAACATCGACAACGAATTCGTCAATAAAACCGACTGGTGGTAGACTGGTAGATAATGATAATATTGTATCATTATTTTTTCTTCGATAAAAATCTTTTGCGGATCGGAAAATGACGAGAGCAGATCACAAAATCACTTTTATATACTTACTATTTACACATCACCGTGTAGAATAATGCGTATTCGATTTCATCACGCTTTGGCTCGTTGACATTTAAGTGGTAGTCGACGATCAACTGGCATTTTGCCTCACACAAAACTAGGAATACTTAATAAAACAACTTACTTATCACATTTCATTCATTAAAAAATAATGTTACGAGGGGCAGGATGAGGAGCACCCGAGAATATTGTTGAGGCAATATAAAAAAATAAAAAGCTTTCAAATCAAATAATATTTATATATATATATAATATATATATATATATATGTTAATATATATAAATGAGAAATGTTTGTACAATATATTTTATTATTATTTTATAAGTACAAAAAGCATGGGGAAGGAGAGTTGTGGCTGGGGAGGGGGGGAGTTGACGTATCATTCAGTCATTAGATCGAGCGGGATCACCTTTTAACAGGACCGATAACTCGTCGATCAATATATCACAGTGTCAAGACGTAGTGAAAATGAGTCGTATAAAAAGTTTTCATTTTTTTTTTAAAAAAAATAGGAAAAAAATGCGTACATCATATTATCATTATAATATTAATACACACACGCGTACATACATATGCGTACTTGCATCAATATTATAAACATATTATATGCAATAAACGTAATACTTGACGATATAAAAATGTATAGTTGATATTACGTATGTACGCGTGCGCGATTATGATAACAGCATTAATAATAATATGTATGAAAATAAATAGGAACAACGACAAAATGAAGTGCGGGGTGCAGCAGTGAGACCACATTGTGACGGGGTCTGCGCTCAGTCGGGCGCAGAACGACCCGCTGTTATTCGCCGTCTTGAAAATCACGGCGGATCCTGTACAGGACTAGGTCCATAGCGGCCCGGGCGTCCTCTTTGCTGTCGTGGCCGTAGGCAATTTGGATCTCGCGCTTGAGTAGTCGGGAAGACAGCGATTTGAGTGACATTTTGTGAAAGCTGGCGTTCGAGTTCGGATTAAAGAACAGCATAGACGTGTCTACTACCTTCTTGTGGACGAAGCGAAGTACCAGTAGATCAGTATCCAGTCCATGGCCAATAAGTATCGTGTCTTTGCCAATGTACCGCATTAGATCTCTGCGGACCTGGTCCAACGTCTGGGATGAATGGCACGCGAAGTCAGCCGCGGTAATACCACTGTACCTGGTGTTGTAATCGATTATTGGCCGATCGGGCAGGACCAGCGTATCGTACACGACTGTACCACGAACGTCCACCAGCGTCACCTTGGTTACCTCCAGTCCACACTCGGTATAGCACATCTCACAATCCAAAGCGTACATGCGGAAATGATTAGGTTGTTTACCCTCTAGACGATCCATGTCTACGGGTAACGACGACAATTCGGATGTCACGAAATCATCGACTTCGGGGTGTATGCCGTCGATAAAACCATTCCACACGTGCCGGTTAGCTTGGGTGCAACCCTGGGATGTCCGGCTGCCATTGCAGCATTCGTACGTAATCGATGTAGTAAGAGGGTCGCAGAACTTTAACTTGCCATAGTGGTAGATACAACGGCCGGGTTCCGCAGACTGGGCCTCATCTTTAACATTGAAAAACGAAGTGCAGCGAGCGCAAGGAACGTATTCATTTGATGATAACTGTTGTTGTTGTTGTTGTTGTTGTTGTTGTTGTTGCTGCTGTTGTTGTTGTTGCTTCTTCTTCTGTTGTTTTTGCTTCGGCTGTCCGTCATTCGCCTTACAACTAGCGAGGTTTTCAGGGATTGGTGGTGGAGTTGTCGACAAACATTTTTGAGTATCCAATAAAAACTCTTTTGCAACAGGATTAAGTACATTTCGCCTCATATTCTGTCGACGGTAATACGCACACCCTTTAAAAAACGCGTGATTTAACGGAAATCCGTTTTGAAACATCTGATCGTCGGTCAGTACGTAGTATTTGTCCATATAGTAAAATATTATCTCGTCATTCATAAGTATAGTGTTCCGTACACTGTCCTCGAATACGTCAGTTGTTTTGGAGATAGCGGAAGACAGGTGTGGTGTCGGAGACGGTGATAACGGTACCGCGAGTGGCATAATCGAAGCCGTGATCACAGGGTTGTCCGGTTCAACAGATACTTCGTTTATAATTGTCGATTTGTCTTCGGCCTTTGTTTTCCTGGTCTTCATTGGCGTTGTCGTCTCATCCAACAATTGTGGTTTATTCTTATTGAGCCGTTTCCGCGACCTTTTCCCCGATTTCTTGGGCGCATTTTCGAAATTATCATTATTTTTTTTGTTATTGTTGTTGATAATACTATTGTTATTTCTGTCTTCCACTTCTTTCGGCTTAACATTTTCTTTGTTTCTTGGTTTTTTTTGCTCCGTAATCCTAGCCATCTGTTCCGCCGTCGATTTCTTGACCTCTGAAAAATACACGTGGAAAAACGTTCGTCAGTAATAGTATAGATCAAAAATTAGAAAACTAATAATATTATAACACCAACTTTACTATCATAAATATTACTGGGAAAATTGTGTAAGGGGTTCACTGTTATTTTTTTATGGGCCACATCATACTCATAATACGATATATCGTGTGGTTGAAATTTCCAATAATTAATTTAAAAAAATTAAAAGCTCTAAATATACTTTACATATATATATATTTATATCAGAGCTATTATATAGGAAATAGTATTTACATATTTAATCTTAAAAAGGTGGGCAAGTGGGTACCATTTTGCTGTACAGTAGTAGTAGAGTTGTAACGAATGTATTAAATTGTACATACATTTCATATTATAGTAGGTATGCATAATGTACAAACAACGATTCTGAGCGGAGACGATTAGCCTATAAGTAGGTACCTATATTAGTTTTCATGATATTTTTTTTGATATTGCTATAAAAGTAATTTATTTTATTATGAGTACTACGTTGGTAGGTTGATTTAATTTTTGAAAAAAACATTGCATTTATTATAATATTATTAATAAAATATATTTATATCATATTATATTATTGTTATTAACTATTTGGCAATACCACCTTACCGTAGAATAATATGAATATAGAGTGGTATAAATAGATCATATCTAAAAATTAATCTACGTATTGAAAAAATTTCATTACGTATAATAAATTCATAATATGCTGTAAAAGATTTAAGTTCCCACAAATAATATTTTTAGATTAAAATAAAAAAAAACATCGTTATTCATCTTTAAATTTGTAATTTCATCCGAATTTTAACTTCAAATGCTTATAAAAAAAATGTGTAAATTAATTTTTATTATTTTTAAATAATAATAATGATAATAGGAACTTATAATAAGGAACCTAATAAATATGCAAACGTTTTGATCTAGCAAAAATTTTTTATTGATAATAATAAAAAAATGTTCATGCATTAAAAATCATAATACCTAAAAACATTTGGTGAAATTAGGTTTGGTAATTCCTTTTTGGATTACACATAAAAAAACTAAATAGACTGTCAAATATTTGTTTTGAATAAAAAGAATTTAAGTTTTTCTTGGTTATTTTGAGAAGTATAATGCACTTTTTTTAGACTAGATCAGATTTTATTCCTGCAGAAACTATCGATGAGTTGTAAATTAAAGCGTTTTTATTGCCATAAATCCCTCTACAGACTATGGCAGACAGAAAAAAACACACACATATCATTGTAAAATCAATAATGAATCTATAAAATAATGGGTAAGTGACTTTACACAAATTTAACTTTACTATATCATATATCTGATGATACTCAATAATAATTAATATTTTTTAGGCAGTTTATTATACAATCCGAGCTAATAGTTGACTCGATTCGGTGAGCAGGTGGTGCACAGTTTCGTTTGACGGACAAATGTTTGTACCTAATAAAAAAAACCCTATTTTCAAAATAATAATATTTTTCAAAAGTGAGAACACGTTTCGGAATGGCGCAACACATTACATCAACATTAGCTGGTTAGCAAGCACCATATAAACTAGCTCTTTGTCAGTTTGTAATCAAAAATTCGAAACTACCACCAAAAGTACGTATGAAACGTAATTTACAAATAAAATATTATAAATGTATAACTAGTGGGCGCCTTCTTATTGGCTGGGCATGTCACGATGCGTGCAGGAGATGCGTGATTTATCTAAGAGTTAGAAAATATTATCTATAAAAAAAACAACCGTTTAGTAATCTGATACGTTTCGCTCAGCGACGGCTTCGTAACAGAAAATACATGTTTCAATGTGGTCCGTCTACAACAGCAGTTTGCTACAACATTTACACCAGCCGAGAAAGCCTCGACCGACAGATGTGCAGATAAATAACAAGACCAACGCGGAGTCAATGTACGTATTAATAATAACGAAATGACAGACATGTGTGTATTATAATAAGGATGTACTTGTGTACTGCGATCTATAGAGAAGTCCAGCCACGCGTTTTTATATAGATCACTTTTTATATTATCACCACCACCACGACCCCGTTAATATATAAAACGCATACCTATACACAGTAAATCGGCGAGATATTATGGAAACATTATACGCAAACGGTAGGTACTCTACAGCAGGAGTTCGTGTGTCATACTTTCTCGGCGTAATCGGAACACTCTCGTTTATCGGTTCGGAGACTTTTATTCCACCGTAACAGCGGAGCAAGTACACAACACACGTCGTGTATTCGTATCTATTTTTGTATATTATCAATTATTATGTGTATTGTATATTTAATAATATTCTTGTTTTGATCGAGATGGTTTACAATTGTCCCGTAGGTGGTGGACACCTGCACCGTCCAACACGCGTCCACTCAGATTATTATTTGGGATGAGGGAGAAAATCACGAAAATCAAACGTGCTTCAGACGTTGCGTTTAAGTTTAAAAAGAGATGGATAAAAATACCATATTATAAATTATAAACAGAGCAACTGTACTTATATATAAAAATATATCAATCCAGTTTTGATAAAACGAAAACGACACGCGTGTCAGCGGGCATTTACAGTAACGGATAATTTATTGTAGTATTGTCATTAATAACATTGTATTAAAATATTAAGATAATGTCGTATTCCAATGGAAGACGAGAGAAGAAAAAATCTGCTCGCGTGTCTACTTTCACTGATCTCCATTATAATATAAACGGCCGTGCACCAGCACTTCTGCACACACAAACGACTGGACAACTTTCTTCAGTTGTTTAATTTTAATATACGGACGATGTGTGTTTTTATACAGGATGTACATTACTAATGTATGACAAACTTAAATGTGATTTCAATATAAAATAATTAAATAACAGATCTTTCTGTTACACGCTATTATAGGATAACTGATAAGTGAGTATCCGTCGTTTCAGAATTGATTCACGTCACCGATTTTTTTGTTGCGTAAACTTCAGCTACTCATATTATAAAACCCTTAATTAAATAAACAGTATATGAGAAATAGTAATTTAATATAATAATATGCGCTTTGGCTATATTATTATATGAATCGCCTACGCGTGAGTAACGGTTTGTCTTCAAGAAGTCTTTTACTAACAACGTATTATCTATTATTACATTAACGAATCATCAACAAAAGTTGTTTATTCGCGAGATCGTAGGTAATAATATCTATAAAAATACCACGCGAAAACAACTTTAGAAAAATTCACTGTGCTTTTCCCAAAGAATATTTCTTATGTATGTCATTTAAACGAATGATTTTCGAAAAGCGATTGTTATTCGCTGTTAAAAAATAGATTGCGGTATTTACACGAAACATAGAATATTAACACGAGTAAAAACCATATTAAATTATATTGAATCTATCTGCGGATATCATTATTTTGACGGTTAGCTCGAATATTGATGAGTTTATTTCCCGTTTCCCGCGCGTACCGAAAATAAATAATATGCGTGAATCATATAATTAAAACGTCCACGTTGTGTCACTCGAAGTGTTGGCGCGTCAATCCGAAACAACGACAACTATGTCATAGAAGTTTACCGTCAACGTTAAGCTATATTACACCACCGAACAATATGATGAGAATAATATTATATATATAGCAGCGGGTGAGGAGAAACTGCCAACGTAGGAGAGCCAGATGACTCGTCATGTTTACTATTTTTTCCCCTCCGTATATGAACGTGATATTCGACCGAGACCGGCTGCTTGTACGGGGAAAAAATACAGCCAGATTAACAATTTTTTTACAGTGTGTCGCGTTGCGTGAAATAATATTGTCGATTAATTTGTTTTTCTCTAAAATCCCATACACAGACAAGTTGAACGCAACAGTTATTGCAGCCACCAACGCAGTCGTCTCAAGCTGACAAATTCTTAAGAAAAAAAAATTTACTTCTCAGCTCGATTCACAGACAGCGTCACGACGACCTTTAATGCATTCGTCGTATTATTAGTCCACAGGGTAATTTTTTTAACACTCTACGTAATAAGCCTAATTATCTAGTAATAAATATATACCCTTACCCATATAAACGTATAACGCAAAACAACTACCGTACTTTTAAATTCTAAGTTAAAGTCGGAATGATGAATATCTACAAGCGTTGTGTGATAAGACAATCGTCCTGTATATAATCATTTTTTTATATACACAATTTGTTCTAGAATTCTAGATGATGCTATCGGACATATATTATCATATATGCTGCGAAGTAGGTGGCCGCCAGCCTTGAATTTTATAATATATTTTTTTTTTTGTCTAAAACACTATAGGTATAGTACTACTACTACTACCTATCATTTAATCGCCTTTTGGCTGTTACAATACTCGGCAATTATTATTTTTATTATACGTATACACATTATAATAAGCAAAGCCTCCGTATACATCATAGGCTTCAACCATGTACAATTGTACATGCGACTAAGGTCGTTTTTTTTCTTCATAAAACGTGTGCATAATATTTGCTAAAAACCTAGGATACAGATATTATACATATACTATTTCATAATACCGACAACCAAATAAATTAACACGATGTGAGAGCGATAATTCATAGCGATCGAAATGATCCGACCACGGATGCGAATAAATCGTGGTCCCAATCGAGAGAGAACCCCCGGTTAAATTATCACGAAATTAAATGCGATAGTAATATGAAGCTAATCAAAAATCACGTGTTTATAAGTATTCTTTTCGGTCGATACTGAGAAATTTCGCATGTTGCTAGGGATATAATATAATATTGTTGTCGATTAATAAACACGAGTTTCGATGCGAATTCGATACAATAACACACACCTTGTCGAATCTGACGACGCACTGTCGAAGTTGCATTTGGTATACATATAATATATAATTATAACCTATTATAATATCACGACCAGAATTACACCGGAAGTACCTAGGTACAGACGTACAGGAATACAGTTTGTAAATAATTGATTCATGTACATGATATACCATCAGGAAATTGTTACAGGGCGAGCCCATACCGGACCTATATAATATAATATACCTGTAGAACCACACGAATAGTCAAACCACAAAAAATCAAATTTTGATTTATTCGTTTATTGTTCTATGTACAATATTTTAACATCAACCGACCCAACCCTTTAAGAGAAAATCATCCGCTATATTATATGTAAAAAATAACAAACCATTTGTATCGATACTCGCATTTAAATAACTAATTCCAGTATCATATATACATATATACTACTGAGTAACACAAAATAATTTTTAGTTTTTTTTAAAACAATAATTTTGTTAGTTTAGCTATTCTAATTTCTGTCTCAATGATGCTGTCTAATTTTCATCATAGCGTCGCGAAAATGTAATCATAAGGTTTTCTATATACCACTGATATGACGTAAAAAAGACAACCACGTGAAAAAATCATATTTTTTTCTACTCTAGGTTATAACCGAACACAGCACACAGCAATTACGTATTATTACGCGCGTTATATATTTTAAGAACGGAGTGGTGGAATACGACTGTAACGGGACATTTGTATATAACATTATTGTACAGATTTAGGTAGGTTTATATAAAATAATACACAGCGAACGGGAAAAACGGTAAAAAAAACAGCATCGGAATACGAATTAATATAACGCAAAAAAAAAACGTCGTCGCGGTCTAGTCGGTGTTGTCGTGCGTGGATAACCAGACCGAATCGTTACTCGTTACTAAGTGCTAGTGGCGATATATATTATTACTCATATCAGTTATTTTACCTCACGAAAAGTACGACAGTATACTGACCTTTTATGATGATTTTTTCGTCAATGTGGACAGTGGTAGTCGGGTTTTCAAAGCGCGTCAATGGCGTCGTCGTTGGCGCTGCTGCCGCGCCCGTCAGTTGTAATTTATTTTGAGTTGCCGTATGTTCTTGTGACCGTTTTACTTTTGTCCTGGACGACATCTCCACTCGGATACCGACTTTGGACGTCACCGACGGCAACGACTTTTTACCGTTCGACTGGCGATCCTGCTTGACGTTCTTGCAGGGCGGCGATGACGATGACGATGATGACAATGATGACGATGAAGACGATGATGACGACGAGGGTCTGCGGTTCCTCTTATACCGGTTGTGATACTGATGCTGGAATTGATGACTATTGTCGTCGTCATCGTCATTGTTACTACAGTCTTCATCTCGGTCTTCATCGTCGTAGTTGTGAATATGGTCTACATCGCTACCTGAAAAGCTGTCATAACCTGACAGTTCTACAACAGTAACCATAGTCGCTGTTGCCGCAGATTTGTGACTCTTTTCGGGCGACGGTGGCACCAACGGCGGTTTTGATTTATTGACCGGTGCAGTCCTATTGGAAATCTTGCTCGATGAATTCGGATTTACCGAGTCGTTTGTGTCCAGGTTGTCGTTTTTGACGCAGATCTGTTGTTTGGTTTTCGATCCTGAAAAAAAAAAACGAAAATAAATTTTTAGCAAAACATAGACAAAATGCATTTACACGACATCGACAAGTTTTTCGTTCAGACAAAAACTATATTTTAGCGATTTTTCAAATTTCAACTATGTAGTTCACTTTTTTTAATCATGCGCTAAATATTACCCAATAGTATTTACACCATGTAGTCACAATGTTCATCAAGATTGCGTCTGTATTTTTTTGATAAAAGGAATTAAATTTTTAATTTTCGCATGTAATTTGACACAGACGTCTATATTTTTCCTGGTTTTCTTATAACAGTAGGTCATAGTGAATATAGCAACGTCTAGAGAGTTTGCATAAAATCAAAAAAAATAAAAAAACAAATGATAGAAAATACATCATACAAATTCTTCGTTAAATAATTAATTTATTACCTATATAGTATTTTCGACTTTTACAAATTAAATATATCGTGTTCAATCAAAGTTTAGTGATGGGCGAGAAGCTATAAGAAATGTGGCTTATAGAGAGTGCGCTTATATTATTAACCTTTACCACCATTTAAATACCGCTTATCATATTTATACGAAAGACTTAACGCGTAACATCTGATCAAATGCCTTACAACCTATATATTTCCGCAGTGGCCGATTTGTGTTTTCTGAAAACACGAATAATCCTACAGTCATAACTTCATTAACCACCGGCGACAACTTATCAAGAATTTACAAATTGTATAGGTAAACTATTCAAAAAAATCAAACCAATAATACATAGTATATACAAATATACAATTAATCGACTATATATATACGTTTTTCACAGTACTATAGGTTCACTTACAGAAAATCGTCGTTGAAAAAACAAACAAGTCAACAACGCGCCAATTGTAATAATTTGATGTAACAATTTTTTTGACTAACGATATAATATTATACTTATGCGTTTCTAAATATCGATGTATACATAATTTTGGATATTATTATAATCTCGATATAGTGCATACACGCATAAATACTTCGTACATCTATAGCTGTTAATTTAGTAGTAGTAATAACTGCTTTCGCGTACAGTTCCGATGTTTTAATCCAAGACGTTTGTGTACATCTATATTTTTTTTTACTTTATTATTTTTCGATCAAGCCTAACGTAATTTTAAGTTAAAGATTAAATTCACTGGTACCTATAATCATTCGACGACAATAATAAATAACACGGGTACAACGAATAGCTAATGCATTTTTTTTTCAATTATTACATTTAGTATATAATGCACGACGACGATGATTACACTGAACGCATTAACAACAATATAACTATGTTATTACCATTATTTTTTAATAGCCAATAGGCCATACTTAGGAGTTAGAGCAGATTTTTGGAAACATGTATTTGTAAATCGTATAGGTAATAATATGCGATAAATACATAAAGTGCCCGAGACAATATTATAATATCATAGGAACATTAGGAACTGAACACTACAGCAACTCTAACATTATATACGTTTGCCTTTCCGTTAGATAACGAAAGGAAACAAAAAACAAAGTTGCAGGAAAGTGCGGTAATCGAACCACTGCAGTATAAAATCATCTTTGAGTTATTCTCGTTTCGTCGAACAAAGCGGTTCGATTTTAATTAAACAGCAGTTCACGTACCTAGTAATAATAATAATAATTGTGTCCTCTGCAGTTTTGAAAGAAATGCATTAGGGTTACGAAAAACACGTTTTTTAATAAATTATTCGTTAAATACGTAGTCACACGTATTATTGGATGAATATATTGTACTTAATAGCGCATATCACCACACACACACACACGCTCGATTACAGTGGCGTGGTGAACAACATTTACCTAATGCAATAATTGCTTAGCCCCTAGAAATATATTTAATAAATTTAATATATATATATTATATATATGATGTAGTAGTGGGTGGGTCATTGTTTAAATACCTTACTTAGGATTTGAAATATACTCACCACGCCACTGCTCGATTAAACGATTCACGGACAACACAATACCTATTGATCTTTTTCAGTAAAGGAGATTCGGTTTTTCTTATTTTTCTCGTTTTCTCGTGTACATATGCGCATGCGGATATGATACCATATATACGTCATTATGTATTATAATCTCGAGGCTCTCAAACTGTTAAGCACGTTTAGATAACGTCGGTCACACGACAGCTGTGACACACAATAATATGCATACTATAGGTATAACATATTTTTTATTTTATTGTTAGAAAGAACAAAATGTCGTATATGCACACTATACAAATATCTGCCTATAACACAATACACAATCATACATAGATATACTTATTCAAAATGTAATGATTTCTTTTTTCTTTCTAATATCTAATAGAATACAACGTCCTTCGAGTAAAATATTATTTCAATAATATTTTCGGATATTACCATTTTAAACACCGTCACACGCATAAATATTTTTAGGGCTACTGATTTCACATGCTGTAGGTTTTATTGAATCGAGTGTTATTTTTTTGAGAAAGGAAAGCTTTTTCAAGTTATCGCCATTAAAGTCCAACAATAATTTATTCCCAAAGAACAAAATATTATCCATCTTTTACCGAATATTCCACGTGTATTATAGTTTATACTAATTAAACTAATATTGAAGAACAAGTTATACCTCTTATCAGTCTTATCATCGTAAAGTTAATTCGCGTGTGCCCGAATAACACTTAATATACCATAATACACACACATTATCGTAACACGTAACTCATTATCGTATTCGACTAGCAACAAATCGTTTTTTTTCTTTGATTTCAAGTTCAAGTACCACCGTTGCGGTCATCCTTTATCATTGGCGGTCGTTCCGCTTTCCGCTAGTGCGTTATCGGCACGACGAAGAAACATTCGACTCCGGCGGACCGCGAAGCGTTTTTGCTTCTCCAAGGATCTATAGATGGGTTCTTTGCTATTATTATTATTCGATTTTCTTTTGGGGATGAGAGGGGATATCTTATTTTTTACGGTACACTGGCTTGGGATCCACGATTGAACATGCACGGACATGATCTCGGTGCAGTCAAGGTGATATACCTAATACGAATTAGACAAAACCCAAAACAAATCTCGATGGACGCACACGCATACACCACATATAATAATATACGCGAAAACACACACACGCGTGCATGCGTATTGTGTGCTGCACCAAATGAATGGAAACCCAACGTCAATCATCGATTCGCACTCTGCTCCCCCTCTACATTGACTGCCATAACCACCCATAACTATTATATTATACTTTTGTATATTGTTCTTTGCACGCTGGTCGGTCGCGGTGGTAATGCGCGCGCCTCGAGAACTGGCAAAACAAAACTTCTAAATTTAATATCATAATACCGACTACAGGTAGAGATTAGGGTGCCTATACACGCGTATCGATGACAATATTAACGTTAATTGAATTTGTCGTACTTCAATGAGGTTGACGACGATATGTATACCGTGCACATGAATAATTACTTATTGTTACTATACATCATATACCTCGACATCATAATACACACGACAACGTCCTTGACATATACCAACAATATATTCGCGGTGTATATACCTTTAGACTATAATATAATATACTACTCACACCCACATAATACAGTATGCCTATATTTATAGGTATTGTGTTGGTCGAAGAAAATCACCAATGTCGTCAAAGAGATTTGGTACCAAACATAAAACGTTTTTAGAAAACTATACATGAAAAGTATACGACAACGGCATAAAATATTACTATACACAGTGTATAAAAGAAAAATTAAAAATTAAAATTAAAAAACATTTGAAAAATCTGTAAAAAATGAGTTAACATTCAAAAAACCCAAGTATTAGTATTTTACTATTTTGTCGCTAATTCTGTTCTTCAACATATCTATAAATAAAACCATCTGTTACACCCATTTTGTAAATTTGTTACAGTTCTGCGGTTTTACTCGCAACTAAGGGCAACTAAAGCAAGGCTACGGACACCTCCAACCATCCCTCCTTTCCCTTATACCCACGTATTATATGATACAAATTATATTATATACATACGTATTTAGGACTCGAGCGAATTTTAATTAAAAATTATAAGTAATAAGTTACCTACATAGGAGTAAAATTGAGTTTGAGTAGAGACTATAGATATACATGTTTATTGCCTATACGTACACAATATAATATGTATATTGTGAATATAATATATTTCACACGAAACTTCCGACTCGTCGAGCAACAGTACCCACACATATGCGTAGGTAATTACTAATTAATAATTATTAATAATTTATCATTGCAATATTATTACTCAAGTTTGTGCGACGACCGCACTTTAGGTCAAATGGACGATTACTAGATACGTTTTTCAAATATAAATCTTAAGGTCTGTAAACCTGTAGTTAAAAATTTGTTCCATACAACCTTGCAGTTCTTTTTTGCGGGCTACCTATTGTTAAAATATTTTGTTCCCTATGATCACTTTCAAATGTAATTATATCACATAGAGTAGCATGGTATAAGAAACACAGTATCTCCCTGGCCATAGTATATTACTACATAGTCCCCGCTCTCGAAACGGTAATTTCTAAAGCGGTGTATAAGAATAGTTCTATAATAGGTTTGACAATAGGTGATGAACTGATAAAAATAAGCTCACGCGCGCATTTAACTAATAATTAACGGTAGTACCTAATTAATATTTAATACGTAATGATTTAAACTTAAAGTAAACCTCTGTTATTTTTTTTAATTAATAGTGTTAATATCACAAAAATTTTTTCAACTATATCCATTTTCAAATTTCTGCACATAGTTTAAACTTTAAGGTTTAATTCATCATAAATGTGATTTTAAATTTCGTATTAAAACAATGCAAGCGCAATTTACATTTTAAGTATTTGTGTAAAAATTACCAAAAATACCAAATACCCTCGCAAATACCATTATCAAAATTATAATACTTATAGCTCAATTTTGATAAATATACATAATATTTAGCTCATTAACTATTCTGAATATCATTCAAATAATAATCATATATTATAGAATAATTTGTTATTATTGACACTCGGCAAATGCAATATTACATATTAATACATTATATTACATAGATAATACATTTATTATGCATAATCGCTAATTTTTAAATTGTGAGATTTTTCTTTAAATATGTAAGAAAAATATTCTAAATGATTGTAATCAGCGACAGTGTTTCATCTAAACAGAGCAGAGGAAAAATAATGATATTATAAACAATATCAATATAAATATGCATTTATAATGTTTATATTTTAAAGTTAATAATATAATTTATAATATATATATCGAGTATTATATTGTAGTATTTATAATTCTATATTATCAAAATACTTTATTATGTCTGATAAATAACATTATTGTCTACCTGATGGTTATTTTTCTATTTTTTTTTTAAAGTAAAAAAACTAGAAGAAAAAATACACAGCATACCTAGTTTATAGTATAACAAAATTATGTTAAGAGTGTTAAGATGCGATACATGGCAAAACGTGCAAGCATGTACAAAATTCCCGAGGACTTCAAAAACTCATACTATAGTAACAATAATAATAATAACAACAAAAACAAAATAGTTCGTTTTAATACAGTCGAATCCCTGCGTGGAAAGGGGAGATTGAAGTGGGTGGCATCTCGGAGTAAAGTAGGTATAACAAAGTGGTTGGATCTGAGTCCAGAGATCTTAAAAGGCAATGCATTAATAAGCACTGGCAACAACAGAATAATATATAAAAACGCATTTTATTATAATCGAATATTACGAGAGACGTATTCTTTTGGACGCGTCTCTCGTAATCAATGTGATTCGAGGGATACACTGCACGGAACACGTTGACCTTGGGTGGTTACTGCGCAGTAAAAACGCCATATTTCATCAACCCCGCTCCAAGTCCCTATCGCGGAACCCTCTTTTTTTGTTCTGTCCTTTATCGTCTCCGCCCCGCCAAAACACCCCAAAGAGTTTAAGAGGGGTTCGTTCACAACGGTGGTGCTGACTGTTGGAGACCTGCATGCGCGATCGGTGAGGGTCGCGATTTCTGTGCATAATAATTTCTCGGTACAGCGATATGGTCAACGCGTACAAACCATACTTGTGTTATGCCTATACTGTTTATGTCACGATATGATTTTTCTTCAAAAACTCTTTTAATCATGCCTGTGATTCAAAACGCATGTTTTCGGCAAAAATCGATCGTAATTTGAAAATGTAAAAAACAAAAATACAAAAATCGTGTAGTTTGTACTTAATATACTTCGCTAATGTGAAATATAATAATATTATTACAATATTATTATATTATTTTTATAATTATATTTGATGTATTTTTTCATTTTTTCCATAAATGTATTATACGAGGTATTACAAAAGTAAAAAAAAAATTTTCCACATATTTTATAAATTATACTTCCATATTTATGTATTTTTATTAAATATAAATCAGTTCCTAAATTATTAAACATCTATGCAAGGTATTTATATGCAGACAAAAACACATTATCTTTAAAAAATTTCGAGAAATTCTCAATTCTTGAATTTTAAAGATCTCTTTAAATATAAATTATAACCGCACTTATTGGGTATTAGACGTACTGTAACACAATATACTATATTTACGCGTTTACGATCAAATCCACGGCGCGAGGTTCGTGTACAATATCATCGCGCGTTGGGATTATTTTTAGAAGCCTTATTCGAGGCGGTCGACGACGCAGCAGCTGCTTACTGGCTCTCTCGTTGTTAGTGCACGCGCTCTCTCTTCTCACCCACTCTCACACTAGTTCACTCTCACTCGCTCACTTATTCTTTCTCTCTCTCTCTCTATCCCCCTCACTTACTCTTGATCACCCCCTCACACAGTCACTAGCTCATGATCGCACTCGGAAGACGCTATTTTGGGATACCCTTGGCGTACGCATGACAAAGAGTTTTATTTCATTGCGTGCCTACGATATAAAGGTACGTAACAGGTACCGTTGATGGTATGGTATACACAATAAAACTAGGCATCGGCGAGGGAGGGTTGTAGTGCGAGAGAGAAAAAAAAACGGTATCCAGCAGCTTATTGGACGCCGATGTTCACGTATAATAATAATAATAATAATAAAAATAGGTAACATAAAGAACAACGACGATGCTGTTACAGCCGACCTACCCGGAGGCGAACCGGAAACAACCGAATTCCAGACACAAAACCAGACGCGCGCGCGCTCTTTAACCCACACAGTACACACTACACGGCTATAATACCTGGCCAACCGCTCGCCAACCCGCTAAACTAAAAAACAGTAAAAACAAACCTATCGTCCGGCAATGTGGGTGATTAAATACAATAAGGAATAGAGATATGGAACACTCACGTTTTGAAACGATGTTGGTTGACTGCTGTTGTTGCTGTTGATCTTTTTGTTCGGACATCTGAGGGTCTTCGGTCGAATCACCGACCTTATAATAGACATTGTGGAGGGCGTAAAAAATTACTCCCACAAAAACCAGAAATAACCAAAAAAATGTCATGCCAGGGTAAGTCAGAAAATAGTTCTCGCCGTTTGGGGGTCTCTTATAGCTTTCCACTGTTGCGGAGGAAGTAGACACAGACCTGATACTACTGCCTACCGCATCAATCAAGGTGTTGGCCGTCAACGTGATGCTGGCCGCGAACTGCACCAAGTAACTGAGGAGGAAACACGTGGTCATGACTATGAACATGTCGTCGTCGTCGTCGTTTTCGTCGCGATCGCACTAGTCGTCGCACGTTGTTCTTAGTTCACAAATTATTTAAAATGCAGCTGTCGTAACACTCGTAACACAGTTTTGTAATTTTCGGCTGCGGTACGCACTGTCGTCGCGAGATCGTAAGAGGCGGTCCACGAGCATTTAAAAAATACGATGAACAACCGGCAGTTGAGAAAAAAAATTGAAAAAATAAACACCTGACGAGATCAATTGATTTAGTTCGTAAACAATAATATTTAATATTATAGTTACTTAATATCATAACCATATGACAAGTAAGCACGTCACGTGGTATTAAAATTGTATACACTTGAGCGTCGTCACGTAAGTTAAAACTGTGAATGCGAGGTAAGTATCACAAGACGATATAGGTAATATAATTAAAAAACGGTACGAAAAAAAATGATGATAAAACAATAATAAAATAAAATCACTGGCGGGAAACAGTATAACGCGCGCGGAACGCGGACGCACACATGCACACGATTTTTGTATTATTATTATTATTATTATTATTTATCACGAACACACGCGCACAGCACACGGACGGAGAGAGTTGATCACACGAGTACACGACGCGGCCAAGACGGCACCAGGCAGGCGAATGACAGGAGTGAGCAGCCGGTGCTAGACGGTGTGTTACAATGAGTAGCCCGGTCCCGGTGCGGCAGTACTGGCTCATGGCTAGCTGCTTGTCTGGCGTACGCCATCTACCGGACGAACGACATCCACACGTTACGTGGAGTATTATAATAATAATATTATACAGAACCTACCTGAATATCATCACTCATAATAATAACAATAGCGATAATATGATATTATTGTTATTATTATAACCGTAAAACAATGAGAAACAGCAATAAAAATAATAAATTATTATAATTAAATTAACGCAAAATTGTACTTTTGGAAAGGTATAAGTCGTCGGTCATATACGAAAACGATGACAGATTGTTATTAGTTATTATACTTATTATAATAAATAGATACTAATACTATGATAATAGACTTGCATGGTTTATAACAACTTAGATTAATTATTATTGCTGGATAATTATAATTGTTTTTCAATTCAACATTTTTCTATTGAAAACCAATCATGTAGATTTTTTAAATCAACATTTCAACATGTTTTTGACAAATTTGTATAAATATTTTTTACAGAGAAAAATAGTGCCATAAAACTATATTATTACTTATATTTTCGATGTTTGCATTAGATAAATAATAAGCCGGTTAGTAAAATAAAATCAATAGCTAGATATTCTATGGATTTTATTCGAAATCGAAGAACTATTTAAATTAAAACAGGTATATTATAGAATTAATGTAGTTACATAAAATATGTTCCAATTCTCAATAACAAATAATAATTAGAGTACAACTAACCAATTTCGAAAGAAACTAATTCTCCAGATCATTTTAACTTGTTGTGCTATAATATATACGCGCGGTTATTCCAGTTTTACCTTCAAAAACCTTAAGGAATAATTGCTCACGTATATAGTTCAATGCAATATAGTATTTAATTTATTATTTAGGTTGCATTATATCTATAAGTGCAGTAAAGTATTTATGTACCAAAATTATATTGTATGATAATAAGATAAACTTGGAAATTCTGCGAAAACGGTTGTTTTAGTTTTTTAACGCAATTTTAAACACACTTTAGTGAACGTTAATTGAATGTGGTACTTTTTTAGAGCACTCGAAACGCCCGGCGCTCTGAGTGATCTCATATTGCATGTAGATATTATCAAATAAATCATCGTAAAATCTGTCGCACTAATTCAGCACCGACGGTTATCTTAAAGATGTCTATATAAGTCTCGGCGATTGTTGCATATTCTGAGATAGGTACTCAGGACCGCGTAGTAAAACTCGATATTTATCCATTATAAACAATCGGGCGAAACAAATATATCGTGGTCGTTGTGGCAGACGATCTGTCATTACCTAATACCTACCAAATATTTATAATTCGTGAATTAGACTACTAAAACATGTTTAAAAATACAAAAATATGATTGTAACACTGATATACAGAAACACGATTTCTAATTATTTCTGGACAAAAATATACTATCAAGGCGAGTAACGCAATAGCAATATTTCGATATTGTGCACTTTTTTTCCGTTGTTATTATGTGGCCGTTTTTCACTAACTATGATAATATTGCAGCACTTATAGTTTTAATCAACGCGATAATGGCGATAATTCTAGTTTATTTACCATTGCTTAATATTATATCATTATTATTATTATGAAGTGTTCTTCTAACAGTCATTTTATCGTATATCCGATCGCAACAAGGTCGAGTTTTTTATTATTATTATTTCGATCGAAACGCCGAGTGTCCGAATGACTTGTTTTTCTCGTATTAAATAGTATTTGTTTTTATATAGTAATCATGTAATATAGTATACACGATACACGACTCATCGACGGTGGTATTGATTCACGGGTGTGTATTGTGACACTGTATATAGGTATAGTTGGTCAATTTAAAAGTTTCGTACCTATCACGCACATGATGACGATATATATGATTGAAAACCAGGTTTTCCGTGTTTAAACGAACGCGGCAATGCGTCACGTTATCTCACTTATAGTTTTACAGTAAATATAAATCGTTTGATTCCACGTCACTAAAAAACCAACGAATTACGACGCCTGCGGACTAAAAGACCAGAATACGAACTGAACACACATAGGTACTTTGAAAACGAATTTTTTTTTTTTAATTGTCATTACATAAAAAATCAATACTCAATTCGACTGATTAAAATCCGGGACAGAAACGATCATTTCTGCAACCTGCAGTTGCATAAATCATCATCCATAACAATAATACATTTATACAAAATGATTATTTTCAGCAAATATGATGCATTTAATACTTCTTGATATTTTACGACACGTACATTACATATATTAGATAATAGATAATATATTATATAGTGACGCCAGATTCTTTTGTCAACAACAACAATAATTATTTGTTCTGTCTTGAAACTTTTTTTTCATAAATTATGGTCTGGGTTATTTGTAGCGTGGATGAGCACAATCATGCCAATCATGGCTAAAGACGTACCTAAATATTACAAATATTATAATTATATTATATATATATTTAGCAATAGGCACAATGCTCGGGATGTGAGAACCTAGGTAATAGGTATGTATAAGAGTTAGCATACTTAAATCACAGGTCTCAAATTATAAGTTTTAAATTTATATTTTTTTAATTTTTAAATCGTTGTATTATTATTATATTAGTAGGTATTTATATACAGATACATTAAAAATATGTATAGAAAATAATGAATCTAAAAAATTAATAAATAAAAAAAACAATAAGCAAATTATAATAAAAATATACAATAAATAAATCATTTGACTTTCTTTTTTTACAATGATGGATATAAATAATAATCTGGTGGTATCATTACAATGAATTATAATCAATAATTACATACTTAAGAACTTCAAGTATAACCCTGTAGGTAATAATATATAGGTAAAGAATATTCCAATATTGTTTCATTACTTTTAAAGTTAAAATTGTTTTAAGTACTCCTTAGTCCACGATAAAACTAACCTGTACTAATAAGTATTACATTTTTTACTCGTTTTGCGTTTTAAATTAAATACAAAAAATTGTTTATTTTGTATCCTTTACAAATCGCTGGGATATCATAAAAAAAAGGAACAACACTGAATTATATAATAATAATTAACATTGAAACATTAGAAACCATTGTTAAAAACTGAACGAAAACGAATAAATTAAAATAGTTTAAGCTTATTATTATATGTATAAATGTTTAAGACAATAAACGTCAATATGTCACATCTTAATACAAAAAGCAAAGCTCATTCATTTAGTTGAAAAGTTATTAATTAACCTTAAATTTGGTGTATTGTTATCTGTCATCAATAATACTAATTAGTAATTAGTTAAATACATTATGTAAGTATATGAGAGTATGTATTTAAATTTTCAGAACCATATTTATAAATATAATATGTTGTGATTTTGTAAATGGCTAATTAATTTTTTTTAATAAATTAAAGATCATTATTGTAATTCATCGGAAACTAAACCAAATGCGAATTGTTCACATATAGGTAGTCATTTAAATGTAAGTGTATTCAGTAAAAATAACTGTTTTTTGATTATAAAATATAAATTTAACACAGAGATACACATATACATATATATATATATACAAGAAATATGTAATCTATACAACACTTCAACATAACAAGTTTGTGTGAGAAAGGGAATAAAAATACATTTTGGGGTTGCGTGATTAAGAAGCCTATATTAATGACACTTATTAGCTTGAGATTGATACGCTAGACTGCAGTGTTTCCCAACTGGTGTTCCGCGGAACCAAAGGGTCAGCCGCGCCAAGGGTTTCGTGAGAAATTTTGAAAAAAGATAAATTAATGAACAATATATTTTTTGATTTAAATTATGATTCTAACATAGAATAGCTCCAACAATTTATATGTGGGTTCCACAAAATTTTCAAGCTCCTGCAAAGGTTCCGCGAGTAAAAGAAGTTGGGAAACACTGCTCTAGAAGATTAAATTATAGAAGATCGCGGCACCGTTTTCTTTTCATTTTACAGGATTTCCAGATTAAGGTAGGTTACGTAATAGCTAATACAACTTTGACTTTAATTAATGAATTTTTATTATCATGAAAATAAATCATGGATTTTTATATTATCTTGGTGAACTTTGAATAGTAACCGATAACTATATAGATACATGGAATGCAGTGGCGCCGATCACCTAATTTATCTATGACATATGTCATAGTAGATTTTATAGCTGGGGGCCCACCAAGGGTTACTAGGGCCCAGTTGTGGGCCAGAATTAATTACTTATAAAGATTTAAATATCATTAGATAAATAAATTCGATGTACAAATGATTAGTGAATAGCAAGTAGGTAGCAACTACAAGTGCTAATAAATACTATAGGCTATAGCCTATAGATAATAACTAATAAGTAGTTAGTGGATTATGATTTTAGACTCATACTAACTAATACGGTCTAAGTAGTATATTAAAATTATTATACTAACGTCTAACAACTAACTGTTGAGCTGTCAGTTGACAAACACGGTCATAAACTCATGAATCTATGAAAGTAGGTATGACAAAATAAAATATGAATAGTTTATTTTGTTATGGATTTAATAATTTAACGTATTTAAGATAAAGGATAATGATAAATGATCGTTGTGTCTTTATTTATTAAATTAATTAGGTATATTGATTTTATGTTTTTACTTTTTACGAAATAATTGAATGAATAATATTTTACAACTGTATAAGTACATACTACTCCGTAGTCGGCAAGTAAATTCAAAATTAGTTACATAATTTTTAAATAGTTTTAACTGATATAAAAATTAATTTTATTATTTTAAATAATAGTAAGTAAGTATTTACAATTTACTGCATATAGAATTGTAGACATATTGTTAACATACATTTTCCTGATGAACCTGGACATATTTTCGTCGCGACCGATTAGTCGCAAGCGATAATCAATCTGAAAAGCTATGAATAGTTGGGAAACCCAGCCTGCGACCATGTCGAATTCTCCCTATCTTATCTGCCGGGCGGCGGCTTATTATTAAAATGTTGGTTACGGCCAAAACGTATATATTATTACATAATATACTTTATATTTATAATTTATTATAATATAGTGTATGTGTATACACTATACGTAGACCTACTTTTATTCACATAATCATCATTCAACAGTCGTCATTCGTCTCAACGTTATTAAAATTTTAAGTTGCACTGACAGTGTATTCTGTGATATTGTTTGATTTTATTTTACAATTGACAATAAATTGTCATTTAAATTTGAATTTTTATTTTTATTTTATTAAAAAATCATAATAAATGGCTTCTCGTTCTCAACACTTGAGTGGATGCGCCAAGAGGAAATTAAAAGCACAAAAAGAAGATGTATCTAGAAAAATGTATGGATTGTTAGATAAATTTATCAAACCAATAGTTTTGGCAGAGGCTGCAGCTAATCCAACACAATATTATAGTAATGCTAATAATAATAACGGTAAGTGGTAACTAATTTTTTTAAATAATTATAGAATAATTTAAGAATAGTGATACAACTAATGAATCACTATTTTTTGAACTTCTTCAATGATTTAAGGTTTAATAAAAAAATTTTAATTTTAATTTTATTTGGTTAGGACTATGTAGAAAAATCATTAATTTAAAGTATGTTAAATGAAAATTATATTAGAGTAATAGACCAAAAGTTATACCTAACACTATTACAGAATTACAACATACAATATTGGCTATTAAAAAGGTTAAATAATAGAAAATCAAAATATATTAATTAAATTAAAATGTTTTCAGATATTAATACTATAGACCATATTTCTGTTGGTAATTCATTTGACAATGTTTTGTCTAGTTCGGTTTCTACTCTGGATTCTGTACAAAATATTTCACCAGGTATAATATTATTTAATTTAAAAAATGTAATATACTTTCTGACTTTCATACTTTAAATATTCATCTAATTAATTTTTTATTGTATTAAAATATATTAATTAAATTAACATGTTTTCAGATATTAATACTATAGACCATATTTCTGTTGGTAATTCATTTGACAATGTTTTGTCTAGTTCGGTTTCTACTCTGGATTCTATACAAAATATTTCACCAGGTATAATATTATTTAATTTAAAAAATGTAATATACTTTCTGACTTTCATACTTTAAATATTCATCTAATTAATTTTTTATTGTATTAAAATATATTAATTAAATTAACATGTTTTCAGATATTAATACTATAGACCATATTTCTGTTGGTAATTCATTTGACAATGTTTTGTCTAGTTCGGTTTCTACTCTGGATTCTATACAAAATATTTCACCAGGTATAATATTATTTAATTTAAAAAATGTAATATACTTTCTGACTTTCATACTTTAAATATTCATCTAATTAATTTTTTATTGTATTAAAATATATTAATTAAATTAACATGTTTTCAGATATTAATACTATAGACCATATTTCTGTTGGTAATTCATTTGACAATGTTTTGTCTAGTTCGGTTTCTACTCTGGATTCTGTACAAAATATTTCACCAGGTATAATATTATTTAATTTAAAAAATGTAATATACTTTCATACTTTAAATATTCATCTAATTAATTTTTTATTGTATTAAAATATATTAATTAAATTAACATGTTTTCAGATATTAATACTATAGACCATATTTCTGTTGGTAATTCATTTGACAATGTTTTGTCTAGTTCGGTTTCTGCAGAAAACACGTCATCAGGTATTATAACATTTATAACTATTATTACAATAAGGATTATAATTTTATAAAATAATGTTAAAGGGTACATATTTTCAATTTTTTTTTTCTGATGTTCATAGGTAGTTTGTTTAAAAATGATCCAGTGCATTTCATTAATAGCAAATTAACTCCTGAAGAAATTAATTTGATAATTAAATTAGGCCCTTGTCAACCACGCTCAGATGACCTTCCTCAAAAACATTTTCCATTTGATAAAACTATCAGACATGGCCATTTTAATGAACAGTGGTACTCTCGATTACTTCCTGATGGTTCTACTGTTATTAGGGATTGGTTATCATATTCACCTACACTAGACGCAGTTTTTTGTTTACCGTGTATGCTTTTTACTGGCCACAATAAACATAAAGCTATTACTACATGGACTAAAGTAGGATATTCCACATGGCAAAATGGTCGTCAAAGTATTATGTTGCATGAAATAAGTAATATACATGTTAATGCTTCAATAACACTAAAAACAAAGAAATATTCTATGCCGATTATTCCAGCACTAGAAAGTAGTCGAAAAACCAATATTGCATTAAACAGACAAATTGTTTTTGAGTTAATTGACATTACTTTGTTTTTAGCCCGGCATAATTTATCCTTTCGTGGGCACAGAGAAGGCTGGGAAGAAAAAAATAAAGGAAATTTTAAAGATATTTTATTGTTGATGGCCCCACAATCATATGCATTATCTTCTCATATAAATTCTATTAAATCCCAAGGAAAACATGTGTGCTCTTTTATAAGTTGGGAAAGACAAAATCAACTTATTAGTTCTATATCAGAATTTATAGGGTCAACCATAAGATCAGATATAAATAGATCTCGAATGTTCAGTATTTCAATAGATTCGACCTTTGATGCTGCTAGAAAAGAACAGGTATCATTTATTGTAAGATATATTAGTCATTCATCTGGGAATATTTTTGAACGTTTATTGGCTCTTAAAGAATCTCCTGTTACAACTGGGAAATCGTTATTTGATCTTTTTGAATTAGTCATGGATCGTGAAGGCCTTAATTGGAAAAACGAACTTGTTGGTCAGTCATACGACGGTGCTAGTAATATGAGTGGGGAATATAAGGGCCTACAAGCAAGAATTAATGCACAAAACAATTCAGCAATCTTTGTGTGGTGTCATGCTCACCGATTGAATTTGGTAATGGCCAATGCAGTTTCATCTAGTTTAGATGCTATTGATTTATTTGGAAATCTAGAATCCATTTACTCATTTATTTGGTGTAGTAAGAAAAGAGCTGCCTTATTCAGAGAATTTCAAGATAAACATTATCCTAATTTACAAAAGAAATCTATGAAACGTGTTTCAACTACAAGATGGGGATCGTATGATGCAGCACTTGAAACTGTTATACAAAAATTTGATGCAATATTAGAGACTCTGGAAGAAACAAGAAGAAATGAAGGATCTGGTGATGTAAAAGTGGGTTCTACTATTGCAGGATTTATGAAATACTTTTTATCATATCGCTTTGTGTTAACTGCATATACTTTTAAAAAAATATTTACTGTTTTAAGTCCATTGTCAAAGATTATGCAATCGGTAGATATTGATTTGTTGACTGTAACCAACATAGTTGAAACTTCCAAACATGCCTTAAATGCTCTTAGAGATAATGATAATACTTTTGATAATCTTTATAAAGCAGCAAAAGCATTTATAGAAAAATCAGATTATGAGTTTGAAGTTTTAAGAACAACAAGAATAAAGAAAGTACCTAGAAAACATGATGAAAGATGTACTGATGAACGAATTCAAGATCCCATTCAGTTGTTTAAAATCAATACAGTACTCCCAGCGCTAGATCATGTAAATAATGAAATGAATAAACGTTTTAATCCAGACCATATTGGTATTTTAAAAGACATTTCTTTGTTTTCATTAAAACGAATAGAAGAAATTATGAAAATGCCAAGTTTGTTGCCAATTGATTCATTTGTAAAACTTTGTAATACTTATAAAATATTAGACATAGATTGTTTGCGTACTGAATATTTGCAGTTTACTTCACGTTTTTCAGAGATACAAAAAACATTAATTCTACCAACAAAATTACATACAGAAACAGGATTAAATAAATCAGATGATGAAGAATTATTGTTCAGTGATTCATCTTCAAGTATGGAAGATGATGAAAACAAAACTTTAAAAGAAAATAAAAATTCAAAAAGTTTGATTTATATTTTTAATTTATTACATTCTACGGGTTTAGATAGTATATTCCCACATTTGCATTCTGCTATTAAAATTGCTGTAACATTACCAGTTTCTAGTTGTAGCACTGAAAGATCATTTTCAAAAATGAAACTAGTCAAAACAAGATTAAGATCATCGACATCCGAAGACCGCCTAGAAGGACTACTTAAAATTTCTTGTGAGAGTGACATTATGATTGATAAAGATTTGGTAGTAGATATTTTTGCACAAAAAAGTAGTGTATTAACTAAATCATTAATTTTATAAGATTTTAATTTTTAATTAAATAAAAGCTTGATTATCTATGTAGTATTTTGGTAAATAATATGTTATTTTGTATTATGAATATTTGATATTTCAATGATAATAGATAATTAGTTCTCGATTTCACATGGTTTATCAATAACGGTCCAGTCACAACTTAGTAGCTAGGTAATAGCTTACCTATTTTCAAACAGATCATAGTAAAAAATACATTTAAATATTTGTTTGGCTAAAAAATGAAAAAAAAATGATTTTACACTAAATATGTACCTAACTATGTGAGTAGTTTGTTTCGCATTTAATTGTTACATTGAAAAAAAATGAGGGCCCAAACTCCAGAGGGGGGGCCCCTGGATGTATGATGTCACAGTATTTTTTAAACACTTCGGCGCCACTGATGGAATGCAAAATTACGTTGAAAACAATCATTATATGTAGTGTGTGGGTACTTTTAAATTAGTGTTTTCGATTGAGTTGTATTTGAAATTGAAAGATTATAACTACCTAGATACCCAAATTAATCGATTAATTAATCGATGCTGAAATGTGCATAATCGTGCAAAAACAAATTCTTTTGGATATTTTTCAATCCAACATTTTATTTTACAACAATGGCTACTACTAATTTTCGGAATTTTCAATTAAATAATAAAGCTATAAAACTATTGCATAACACACGAGTTGACTACGGCCGTTGCGGATAGACTGTATAATGCAGCGGTTCTCACATTTTTTTTTTTTAAAGTACCACTTAGATATATTATCAATCAGTCGTGTACCACTAATAACTAAAAATAGAACGATCCAAATTCCAAATTGTACCATAATGAGGTATTAAAATTTAAAATAGTACAGCTACAGCATAATTATTTTTTATTTATTAGTTTTTTTTAAATAAGATATGAATTAAATAATTGAATGGGTTTATTATCCAAAAACTGCCCTCCACGTACCACCATGTAGTCTTTTGCGTACCACTAGTGGTACGCGTACTAGTTTGAAAACCGCTGATATATAATGTATAATATAATAATACTATAATATTATGTACTTAATAGACAATCGTAATAGTATCGTCATTATCTTAATTACATCATATTATGTCGGTATATATATATATATAATTATATATTATCAGATATAAAAGGTCCAATACTTCATATAACAATATAATACAGCAATGATAAAGTAGATAAATATTATAGTAGATTATGGATCAAAAATATCTGTATAAAAGTACTAATTAGTACATTTTTATAAAAAGAAATCTGAAATGTGCAATTTTTGGCAAAAACCCAAAAATGTGCAAATTTGTCCAAAATAAAACTTTCTTTTAATGAATCCATATCTCTTGATTTGGATTTGTAGTTATATGATTTAAAAGACGCCATAAAAAGATATGCAATTTCATGGGAATCCGGTCAAGTATGACTAGGTATATACATTATACACAATAATACAACTCAATAATTGTAATATCTGATAAACAAATTAACCTTTCAATATACAATGATGTAGGTATATTATTATATGTCATTATAAATTTTTTGAGAGGAGGGAATCCTAGCTGTTTGAAAAACACGAATTTCCCGATCACGCCGTGTATTAGATTATTAAACGCCGTCTATTGAATAATTTAACACAGGACTCTAAATTATGACATCCTGATATTTTCATTAAAAATGTAAATGTAAAACAAAAAAGTTTTAATATTTAACAGGTAACACAATACCTATACACATATCAATACAAGCTGACGGCTGACCTATATCTTATACGAATGTATAGAAAAAGAAACCATTATAGCCATCTAGTCATAGTCATTTCTATATTTTACTGAATAAACCGCAACAGAGTAATTATTATTATTATTATTATTTTTCTGGCATAATTGCCGGAACAATAACAAACATTATCGACGACAATAACATTATATATTGGATCTTGAATAAATTTTATAATTTAATAATTTTTTGTTAATATTACATAAACATATAAGGCTTAGGAGGACTCAAACATAACAGTATGACTAGGTGATGATTAAGACTTAAAAGGCCTCAGACCCTCAAAAAGCTATTTATTTCAATATGGCACTATGACAAAAAAAAATTAATTAATTAATTGAAAAGCATAAATTACATTATAAAAATATCTATTTCTACTATTAATAAAATATTAAATTGTACGTATCTATAGTTTATTTTGAAAATTGAATTCAAATTCAAATCAAAATTATATAGTATAGGTAGGCACTAAGTATATATAATATAAAATGGACTTAATTAAATTAATTATGAGATTTGTGACATCAACAAAGTAATTTCAAATTCCGTATAAATATGTTCAATTATTTATTGCTTATAACTAGCTGCAAGTGTTGCAACGTTTTATTTTAAGAATGATAATTGAAAAAAATTCTACAAAAACGAATAACAAGTATACACTTTAAGATAATCATAATATTAAGAAGTAAGTATAATTAAAAATCGGAGGAGGGTGAGTATAATTTTTGTCCAAAATTAAATCTCACGTATAGTTCTATACTGCTATAGCTATAATATTACTAGGTATACGCCGTCAACTTAAAAAATGTTATATAATATAAATGTTGATGTATCAAAGAACGGTGAGGATAGATTTGAGGTATAAACCAAAATTAAATATATTTATATATTTTGAAAATTTAATGTTGTAAATTTTTACAAAATAATAATCATATATTAGCAAAAAGTTTTATTATAATTTATACAGAACAGTAATTTTTAATTAATTTTAAAGTCGATTAACATTTAACACCAATTACACTGCGAACTAGTATAAATGGTAAGATCTTTTCGCAGCCAAGTATCTGCGCATAGCCGAAGAATCACCCATCACACAACTTAAAAGGTTAGTAATATCCTTGTATATGACTCCAAATTAAAAAGATCTAATAATGAAAAATATGCTCAAAAAGTTATAAATACAAGTATAAGTCAACTATAGTTGCGTTGACGAAAGAAAATATTATATTTGACGTCTTTAAAATAAATTCCGTGACGGTACACGTGTTTACCCTTAAAAGTCTCTGTTTTTTTTTTTTAATAATTTATCATTTAGATTTTAATACAACATCACCAGGTACAAATATGAATGGTTAACCACACATACACATTGTTATAAAACCAATAATTATACTTTAAATTAAATACTATATTTTAGTTTGTGATTTACTTGATCAAAAATAAACAAGTTACAAAAATGATTATGTCATGTGTCTATATAATATTACTCATATCTGATATCACACCTCAGTCACTACATATATATCTTTGTATTACCTAGTATTTACTATTCAGTAGATATAAACAAATATACATACTGAATCGTCTGCATCGTGTTCGATAAAACGAACGATCGGCGACAGTGTTATAAATAATAATTATATAATGTAAAGATTTGAACAGGCAAAATAAAAACTATAACTAAATGCAAGTACGTATAATACATAGTGGTATGTGTCATGTGTGTAATATAATAAAATAATATATTATCATGATTGTTCGCGCGTCCATAGTGACTAAATATATATTATAATATAATAGTTAATGCACCTACTAAATATAATTGTTATGTAATCAGATGAATGATTTAATTTGGCGGTATGCATAAAATACAATTGAGAAATATTTTCAAAACGAATTATCACGCCGCTAAAATGATGATAGATAGACCTTGACCCAGGAGAACGTCGTATAAATACCAGGCGGGCCTACGTGTGCTGAAACGTTTGCTGATTTTACTCAATTAACGTTTAAAAGGAATAAAACGTGTTTGACAAAAATAAATAAAAATATAAAATGTTTATTTAGAATTAAAATTATTTAATGTATGCTGGAATTTATTTAGACGTGATGACCTAATGCGTTTTATATAATTTTATATTTATCAATATTTTTTATATGTATTATAAAAAAATGCCTAGAAATGAGTTTTAAGTTTATAACCGTGTATTTACAAAAAACTAAAAAGATTCTGAAAGATAAGATTACAAGTGATATTTTTTTTTTACTTTTAGAATTATATATTTATTATAGCTAGAATATGTATTATAATAATATAAAATAACATGCTCTCGATTTATAAATATTTGACTTATAATAATAACAGTAATGACGTATGAATACTGTTTCTAGTTTCTTAGCGGAACAATGAATGTACTGGTTTTACAATGACGTGTTTTTTGTGTGTGAATACATCAGTTACAATTTTGAATCATTTGTTTAAAATATATGACAAAATATTTAAATGTATGACTTTTTTATTTGTTGATTATTGTTATATGAATTATATAAAAGCTATTTATTTGTATAATATATTAAGTTCTGCAGGGATGAAAACTAATCTAATCATAAAATATTTATTTATCTAGTCTGCGTGTGTAGGTTTTTAAGGACAGCGTATTTCGTTTTTTTAATATAGCCATGTTTTACAGTTATTCACGTTTTATAGCTCCAACTATTTTTTTCGCAAAATCTCAGATTATTTTATTGATCCGCTGTGTTACACTCAAGCGTATTATTTAAAAACGATTTTTTATACATTTTCTCCCTTTTTTACGAGACGAATTGTATTCAATTTGTTTTGCCAAAGAAAAAAATATCAACTCAACGGTGCTTTCTTTAGATATATATACCTCAATATAACCATAAATAAATTACGGAAATAATAACATCATCAAAATTTGCATAGAAAAGTGCGTGACGCTGCAATCGCATCAATACCGAATCGCACGTTTAGAAAACCTACATGCTTAATACATATGAAAATAGTCAATAATTATGATCGGACGTACCTACTTCTCATAAAAGTGATTACATAAACATAAATATAATAGGTATATAATATCTACTTTTTGGAATACAGTGGTTTATCTTATTTTTATTTGTTACTTCACAACCCACTTATACGCGGTTAGAGGTGGTCAAATAGATGTGTGTGTGTGTGTATGGGTAGTTATATTTTTAATGATCAAACTGTATGCTAGAAAATTAACATCATCCCCCATCCATCACATGACATGGTTATGTATACGCTATTTTTTTTTTATATTTTATATTAATACTGCCTCTCAGTAATAAGTATGTTGTTTTTTTTTTAGGTCATTGTAAAAAATTAATATAATAACCGTAAAATAATTGAAAAGGAAAAACAATAAATAAGTTTTAATCTTATATAAAATATCCGTGGGTTAATGATTTTTGTACCCTGTCGGATTCATATTTCATACTTTAGGATGTTTATTCCCTAATTATCTATACCTACATTATTTTGAAACGCGAGAAAATCAAATTAATCTGAAATCAAAATAGTATTTTTCAAAATAAACATAAACGTCTGTTTACTAAAATCAATACCTAGGGCCAATGAGTATTTCAAATTAAATGTAATATTAATCAAATTCACTTAAAAGCGAATACACTGGCCGATTATAATTATAGCTTCAATATTATATAGAAGAGTATTTATATATTATTATCATACAATAAATTATATAGGTACTCTTCGGTTTATATAGAACCGAAAAATTCGATCTCCGAACATATATTATAGCTTTATCGGTGGTAAACTATACAGGCGTGTCTAACACCTCGACCAAACACCATGTGTGTTATTAAAATATTTTTTTGTATGATATCATCAGACCGGTGCAGCAGCTGCATTCATATAAAACCATAGTACTATAATACGCTGTAAAAGTGGTCAGCAATAATAAGTTTAACATATATATTGTATACAATTTTTTTATATACCTCTGTAGATCCGGCCGAACGGATCATCATCGGCCTTGAACGTATACTCGCTCTATATATTATATACATATACATATAGTCACATAGGTAATATATATTAACATCGCTCTCGTAGTCTCGTCCATATAGGTACTATTATTACATGGATAAAATACAATATAATAATAGGTATATATAATATTATACTGGGCGTCTATGCCAACCGGTTACTCTGTATAATATATTGGGGAAACTTGGCGACGGTCGGTGAAAACTAAAACGTTTCGGATTTTGTGTTATTGTACCACACACTATAATAGGCATGCATTCATCAAGCATATACCTAAATGTAAAAAGGTACCCCTCCTTCTCTTCCTTGTATCAGGCCCCCCCGGGCAGGTGCAAGTCTTGTAACATTGACCACCATCTGGCGAGTCGTGTCGAGTTGTGGGTATCCAATAGGCTGTACACCCGCCTAATTTTTTTTTCGTTGTTCGTCTTTCGTTTTACGCACCATTTTCTTCTGTAATATTATATACTCTCCCGTAAAGACCCTGAACTACAATGCATGTTTATATGTGCTTGTATAGTATAATAATAATAATAATAATAATAATAATAAGAGTTCAGATTTTATTGCATTAATACACGTACATATATATATATACGAGTATTATATATAATTTACAGTGTCTCCAAAAGAACGCTTTTTTTAAATCGGTTGTAATTTTTTTTGTTTTTTTATGTTTACAATGTCATCATTTATTTAATCTACTATCATTTCGGTTTGTTGTTGTTTAATTAGTTATTTTCAAGAGTCACCATGGAATCAAACGAAAGTGGTGCAGAGAATATATGAAACTACTTCGTATCTTACGTTGCTACCAATGTATCATCGATTTGTCGGCTAATAAAAAATTTAAAAAATTGGTTCAACTGTTGATCTCAAAACTCAAAAGCTCCGGTAAAAAAAATTATCCTCATGAAACTTACCTGCAGAGAGAACTGAGAAGTATAGTCATTATTAATTTTTTCGACCGAATTCAGCTTGTCAACAAGTTATAGGGGAAGACAACCAAATAATACCATACGTTTATTATGTAAATCGGATGTTATACCGAAACTGTACACATCTGTTTTTGTGTTTGTCTGAAAAATAAAGTGGTTTTTAGCTAATTTAAAAAAGCGCTCTTATAGTTACACTCTGTATATAATATACATGTATATAAATTGTATTAGGTACCTACTTAAAAATTTCTTAAATGTATTTCATGGATTTCAACGGAAACTTGTGTAGGTAAATGTGTAGGTGATGGAAAAAACTATATTATTATGACAATACGACGTTTTGAGTTGTACCGAGTATTGTGGAGGAACACGATACACATAAAATTGTATCTACATTATGGTAGGCCTGATTTTACTTAAGATTCGGTGAGAGTGAAGACAGGTGTATACGTACAACCGTACAGCGTTCTGTGGTGCAACGCTAACAAAATATAACAAAAATCGAATATGTTATTATTATTATTATTATTATTATTATTATTTATATAAATATATTACTACTTCCGTTGTTTTTAAGTGTTTCTACATTTCATATTTTCATATTCAATTACAATATACAATAATAATTAATGTTATGATTTAATAATTTCCACAATTTTTTGCGATAATAAATATGTACTGTTGTCTGTTATAGTCATGTCTGCAGCGAGTGCATTAAAATGCATTGTAAATACAGCATACAGAGTCTGTGTTGTACCTATTTACACTATTTTAATATTATATTATTATACGAGAATATACAACATATTTTATGTATATTTAATTTATTTATTCTGTACAATAATTAGTAATTAGATGATTAAAAGTCACGCACAATGGTCGTAGAGCTTTAAAGTATGTCCAAAAACTTTTTGGTATTTAAAAAAAAAATAAACGGAAAGAATATTAAATGTAATAGGTTTTGTTAATTGAACACGCGTACTTTTTAAAGGGAGGGTAAGCATGTATAATATAGTGTAAGAGCCGGTGGCATAAGTGGTTATTTTGCTTGACACAATTTTCTCTTGAACATATGCGATAATGTGTTTGGGGATAAACAAAATGCGGCGAGTAAATCGCATGTAACTTAACTTTTTAGATTACGGTTTTTTTAACGTAAATACTTTATTAATACATCGCAAGAAAATAACACACGTTCATGTACTTCAATAATTTTTAGATTTATATACTATAACGTGAATTGTAATACTTTTTGCAACATGAAATTGTATACCCCACAATAGTTCATTTTTAATAAATAATTCCTGAAATGATCATTTAAGTATACATATAAATAGTTTTTGAAGTGGTCAACCATCAATATAGTGTAGGTATATACTATATGAATATCAGCATACTACCTATTGGACAAAAAATAAATTAGTAGTGCTATTTAGTATTTGTGGAAATTGATTAACGACGATAATGTTATAAAACATTCATAGTATATAATATTGTACCGAATAATAAGAGACAGTAAACAACAATTTTATAAAGCATTTTTATATCAATAAATTATACTCATATAAATATATAATATAATTTGGGCAATATGGCATGATTAAACTATATTGTTATTTTATCGAATAGATACGTGTTTAGATTTTGTATATAATATAATATTGTACTTGAAAGTTTAATTAATCGTCATCTAGACGATCGTACAACGTGTATATATATTATGTATATATTATTGTTTTAAAAGAGAAACTTAAAACATTTTTTTTTTGATGTGTTGAAAACCATTTAATTTTAATTTGCATAAATAAGATTTAGTACAAATATTGAATTTACAAAATGTAAATTTATAATTATGTTTCATATAAATTAAATGTTTTAATACTTTTGGCCACAAATTTGTAGATAACATAAGAACCTAGCATAATACAAACACTATATTCGAACAGTGTAACGGTTTTTTTTTAATTTGTTGAATATTATTCTACTGGTGAGTAATGAGGAAAATACATTATACTTGCTGCAAATCATATACTATATTTAATAATTAAAAAACTAACAAATGTTGTGATTTTAATATTATTTGAGATCATACATAATACGCCTGCATTTTATGTTAATTTTTAAGAAAATATTATGAAAAAATGTTCGTTACTTATGTATTTGAATTTTAATTAGGTAACTATTGCAGAAGGGAAAATAAAATCTAATTAGATTTTCTCAACAAAACATGTTTTAAAAAAAATTAAGCCCGGTCTAAACATTAAATGTAAATTACAAAATTAAGACTACAACATCAAAAACTAACATGATTTATGTTAAAATTAAATAGATTTTAACTAAGATCAAGGTTGGATTTATTAAACTATAATTATAATAATAATAAAAAAAAAGTATAACCTGCTAGCTATTTCTTTTTACGTCTTAATATTAACGTCGGTTGACGGTCATATACATTAGGTACATTTTAATATAATATAGATTCCATATTATGCTCAATATGACTAAAAACGAGTATATAATAGCATTTAAAATGTTAATATTATATTATTGTTAAGGTATAAAAAAAAAGCTGTTATATATTATTTAGAACGATATGATAATTAATTGTACATTTCATGTTTTTGATTTAATAATGATATATTACAATAACCTAACCCGATTAAAATAGGTAGAACTAAAATACATACAATCCGAACGCTAATCATTCTGTGGGACATATATTTACAAACTGCATTTTTTTACTAATTGCGTTTTATTTTTTTATTTTCTGACCTTTCAGCTGGTAAATATTTACGTAAGTAATACAAACAACCATCGTCGGGCGTATTCTATGTATATATACCATACATAATATTATTATGTGTCGCGTTCTGTGCAATAGCGGCGCCTGCATAGAGGAGTGTTCCCGGCACGTGGTTTGCACCGTCTTGTCCTTAGTCCTTACGTATTGGTTTCACGTGATACGCACAACCGGGCTTTTGGCAAACCAGTTTTTCCAGCATGCGGATGCAGTGGTACGCACGCGATTAACACGTGGTTGATAGGCTAGCCGGCCGTGGATGTATGTCGCTGTGGGCGAAAACGTTTAGCCCGTTTTCAAGTTTAGTCTGCCCGTCTGGGCCAAGTGAAATTCGGTATAATATTGTATACAAGGTGGGCCAAAGTGATTTACATTTTACCACGCGGCTAACGAGGCAAAAAACTCAATTGTCCACCTTGTAAAATAATAATAATAATTAATAATAATATATACACAATATTATTACGCATACTTGATATTGATATTATACATTTATACGTATAATTTCGTCATATAGCGGTTTTTATAGCACATTCTGACTACTTAATATCATACGTAATTCGTCTGTTTGTGAGGGAGGAGATGGTGGTGGTGACGATAGAAAAAAATATCAAATCCAATATTACATAGTTCAAAAACGTATATAGGTGCCTACAGCAGCCGATCTCATCGTCCTTGAGCAGGTACTAATTTGATGAAAATTAGTTGTCACTCAGTCACTGGTATAATCAAAATATTTAGTTGATCGTCGGAAAATCAATAAATCAAAATCAAAATAAACTAGTTCATAGAATATACAACAATGTATTGCTGTCAACCTTTACGGCATTACCGCCTAGTTATATCGCCGACGATTTTTGCTTTGACGCTGCTGCGTAGGGGTACTTGCACAACGATACGTCATACACACATACACCGCCAATATTATCATCGCTACCATTGCAGTGTGTGCGACATGATACTTTTGACCACTGACCATAATCGTAGCGTATAAAATAGGATTTTTCCTTATATAAGCACCACGTTCCGACAAACTTCTAAGGGAATGCTTTTTGAAGAGATTTTAGAATAGGGTTCAGTATCAATCCCATTACCTCTATATATTTATATAAGAAAACAAAAATCTTTAAACAAAATCAATACGTAGTGATAATATTTTCACAGTTTTATAAATTATAAATTATAAAGTTTATACGGTTTTCGAAGAACGAGTGTTGATGAACAGTAATGATAAGATAATAATATTATTGTTATAACATATTATGTCGTATTGCATTGTGTGATGATTGTGCGCGACTGTCACCCTTTCTAACAATATTTATCTTCTAACAAGCACACAAGCTTCGGGCCGCTATCTATAAAATACCTTTAAAATATAAAACGAAAACTGGGCTAAAGTTAATGCTGAATGACTTTTAACGAGTTAAATTGGTATAATACGCAGTTATTAATCGGGTAAATCGCTTTATAGTCACGTTAAGTTATTTTTTTTTCAAAAACTTTTTTAAATGACTTAAAATTATCTCGAAAAAATATTTTAATAAACGTCAATACATTTTTAAATAATGATATTATTCTTCGGTAAAATATAATCATCCGGTAAAATGTTTACTCTGGAAACGCGCAATATCATCGAAATCCGATAACGTGAAAATAATTCAAAAATCGATAGAACAAAGAGAATAAAGAAAATAAATAGCAATATGTTTACCAAAGTTGTTTTCCAAGATAATGTTTGAAAAAATTGTAAATAACACATATATTGTGTATATTGTATACCTATATATCTACCTATATATTTTACTGTAGTTGCAAGCGTAACATACTTCAACTATAAAAATATATACCAACTATTGCTACTAATGTTTTAGTTATGGTAAGCTAATGAGTAATGGACATGTGGAGTTGAAAGCTTTTATTAAAATTAAAATGATAATATTATATATCAATACATAATATACTATAATATATAATTATATATTACCTATGTACATTAAATGGAAAATGAGCATCATAGTGTATAGTTGTACTTTATATATATGTGTGCTTACATACGTGGGAGTTGAAATAAAAATCATAAATGTACCTATCAGGGACTAAAATTGTGCGTAGTATGTTATTATGAAGTATATATTCGTGTGAGATTAAAAAATGTGTATTGTTGAGTTATGCAATTTAATATATTTAATTTGTATTACTATTGTATATGTATCACTTATCAGTTAATATTCTAATGAAGTTTTGATATCGTTTAAATTATTAGCAAAAATGTAATATAATAATATCACATACTTATAGAATTGTTTTTGAAATTATCTTTTTATCGTTTTAATCTTAATTGCTATATTTAACGATTTCATATGATTTTATGACAACATTGACAATCGTGTCAATCCGTGATAAAAATATTTATTTATTTCAATTTTTGGATCACATACTTTTACATGTACTAATTATTTAGAATGGTGTATAATAGTAATGTGTAATTTGGAAATGAATTACAATACACGGTATAAACGATTAATTTAATACTATTATAACAGTATTATAGTCCATGGACTTAGCTATAATAATGAACATTTAATATTGATATTAGTTTGAGAATTGTTTATTAATGTCTACAATTCGAGGGATTTATGTAAGTATATAAATATAACTAACATTTTTTAAACACCACTTAAAAATATTAATTACATAATAATTTACATTATATTATTACCTAGAGCAGTGGTTACCAACCTTTTTCATTCTACGCCCCCTTGTAAATTTATTAAAAATCTCATTCCCCCTCCTTAAAATGGAATTTAGGTGAATTTTTTTTTTGTGAGCGGTACAAATAAATCATATAAAATAAGTATATATTGTACAATATACAATTATTTACTTTTATTATTTTCATCATTTTAAAAACTTACGAAGAAATAATATTAAGTATAAAAAAAAATTATTGAATATAAATATATTGTAAAATAACATAATTATTTTCTTAATTCCATCATCACTATATCCCCCCCTCGAGTAGATTCTAAATTTCCCTCTGGGGGGAATCCCCCCCCCCGGTTGGGAACCGCTGACCTAGAGGCAATATAACATGAGTTTTTGTGCATAAAATATACCTACATGTAGAATAATAATTTTAATATTATGAGTTCGTAATTTTTATATACCTAGTTGTTCGACTATCATAAACAAGAAAAATGTGTTTTGTCTTTAACCTTATTGCAATTTAAAAATATTATTATATCAATGATTATCGTTATTACTTATTACTGTTAATAGGATACGTGAATGTTATTAAGGGTTAATACACCATAAAAATATATTTATCCTATTAAATCTATAGGTAGGTATATTAATTGAAGTTCGTGGTTGTAATGTAAAACTTACACACTTATTACTTAAACAACAGAAATTAATTACATAACTTATTAAAAATAAATCAAATATTAGTAATATCAATGTTATTAATTGTATGCAGTTATTTTTTATTATATAGATTATCGACTGATCTATATTTAGTGAGAAAAATAGCAAATGATTGGTAGATTTTTTTATATTGTTTTATTTCTCTTTAATTTAACCATTTAACAATTTTAAAACATACACACATATCAAATAAAACGATGTTATTTTTATCTTTTGATATTAAACTTTTATGTGAAAATATGAAGTTGCAAATCGATGTGAACTTGCACTGGTTAATAGTTATTCAGTCATAATATTATTATTTTTATTATATTGTAGTAATAATGTCAACTCTTAGCTGTATTCTCGTAACCACCATATCAATGATTATTCGTTACACGTAATCGTCATAAAAAATTAAAAATTTGATGTTTTTTTTTTTAGAGAGAAAGCCATCCTTACAATATATTGTTGTCCTTGGATATTGAAACGTGCTTCTGCGAATAACGATGTCTATCGGGAAGTAGGAAGTGGCATATTTTTATGTACATTGAAGAAGTCTGGTCATGTTTTTTGGGAAGTCCATGGGCGTTTTGCGATAGAAAACGTAATAATGTAATGCAAAATCGAAACTTTGCCCATATCCTAGCAGCAGCATTACAGTAACGATGGCGTAGGTAATCGAAAATCTCGTATAACTTGTTGAAGAATTTACCAACCATTTTATAATATATATATAAAATTAGATTACATTTAATTTATGCAAATTGTATCTAGGTATACCTAGGAATCTATAGTATTTGTACGTTAAATCGTCAATCGATTTTTTTTTAAACAATGGTTTGACAACCTTCGAGAGTCTACAGTATTGTGCAAATATGACTTTCAAGCTGCGCACGGTTATTTAAATAAAATTATTATATTATTATTATATTTAACGTGTCACTAGAAGAAACATATATTATCTATGATTGGGTTAGGTTATATTGCATGAAGTATAAATAGGCGTAACTATGTAGTCCTATAGATTATAGTTTATTCTCGCACACCTATGTATGCAAGGTAATATATTATTAAAGAAATATTAAGTACTATGTCTGTAATAATATAACAAGTTTTAATTACATTTTATATAAATTTAAGAACTTTTTAAATTAATTTTAAGACCATCCCTTTTATTTTCATGTGTAAAAATAAAAAACAACTATTATTACATTAAGCAATACTTAATAGCTAAATAAATCTAACAAATATAAAATATATTAAACTAAATTTATTTCATAAACATAAGTTATATAATAACGATGTTATTTGATAACAATATTATTTTATTATTCAAATTTAACTTTATAATTTATATGAAATAATATAAAAACAACAATAAAAAAAAAATTGTGGACTTTTTTTAAACTTATTTAATTTTATGTTATTACTAAATTTATTTTGTATAATCTACTATTTATATATTATATATATTAGTTCCTTTGGGTGTAATTGTATTAAAAAATCATTATTGTTGATTATGTCGTGGATAATAAAGCCATTTTATCAATAGACATAAACTTTCTTACTACCTTTGCAAATCTCCAAACTCATCTCAATTTAATCTCTGAATGATACACAAAATGTCATATTAAACCTAATACAAATAAATCAGTATATGCTATATTCATTGTATATATCATTCCTTTTGTACTAATGTCTACTTACATGATGTTCCTACGTCTAAAAAGTTAGATACTTATAGGACACAACTTAAATAAATGCTTCACTTAAAATAACCATATCTGTATTAAGAGATTTGCCTTAAATGCTAGATTCTGTAGGTTACGTACCTCACTTATATAAATAATGAAAATTCCAAGTTAAAAGTTAAAGTTCTTGTGAATAAAACGGTACTCAATAAACACTAAAAATCTATGGCCTTTAATTTTAGGCTTCTACGATATTTTCTAATACCAAAAAAATTCGGCAGTTACAGAATATTGCTCTTAGGAAGATGATAAATTCTCCATATATTAATACATTACATAAACATTTTTCAATGAAATTGTGACAGAAGAACCCACTATAGCCCACTTATAAAGATACCATACCTGGTAACTCTAGGCGTCGTCTAAAAATATGACGTGACTTGTTCAAAACTAAAAATAAATAAACTACTCTCAGTCAAGTGTTATCGATGGATGATTTCTTACATAAATAATGCATGTATAAATTATCTTTTATCATCACATATACTTAAAATGCTAAACAGTACTTACAGATTATTGTTACCTTAACGTAAAATTAAAAAATATTATTATTTTTGAAAATGATAAAAATTTTATATTTTGGTTATATATTATTCACTTTAATATAGTTAAAATTAAAACAATTTTTTGTTATTTAGTAGTTTAGTAATTTAGTTTAATTGACGACAATTATGTTATTTTATGAAGATGAACTATAAATTTGAGTAGGTATATTAAATATGAATTGTATTTCTTGTATTATTCCATTTTGGTATGAAATTTAATTGATTTTAAAATCTATCTAGGTATTTATACACATTATTATATTTTGAAATACACCAAGTATCTATTATACGTATCGTTGATAAAAATGTTCAAGTAAGTACATTTTAATTTAAACTAAAGACATGGATTAATTCTTTGCTTTAAAATAAAATTACTTATTATGTTTAGTTTATACATATGTCGTTTTATAAGTATGAGAAAATTTCTTAAACAATAAATTATTTAAAAATTGCCATTTTAAAATTGCTATGAAGATTAAGTGTTTAAAAAATCAAAAGACACCTATAATGATGTATTAGATGTATAGAATTTTCGTTTACTCTATATTATAAGATAGTTCGGTATTTAATTTTGAATATTTCATTAGTTTTTTATTATATTATTTAAAAAGAAAGTAATTATTGTTAAAACGGATTGTCAACATTTTTCGTTTATTTAGTCATTATACAAATCTTAGTTATAATATCTTTGATAATTTCTATCTTATACAATGTAATTATATAATATTAATACTCGATTGTAGTATAATATTTCAAGGTAAATTATCTACATAAATAAAAACTGGTTGAAAACAAATTGCTTCAAATAATAAATTTTTTATCGCCAAATAATGAACTAGCTAGTAAAATTAAATTATGATTACGAAGGGTAACTGTTTTTTGATTGTTTTGAAATGTTCATTTAAATCTCTATGAACTCGGGTCTCTGATTTCGCCTCGTCATTGAAAATTGTAATCGAATTCAATACGTAATTTATTCTATTCGCTGAACAAAACATTTGCGTAATTTAGCTGAACATTAACAACGATTTTTAATCACGTAGGAAATAAAATTATAATAATATCATTTACATTTGTACCATTCGCCATTAGGTACAAAATGTTTATGAGTTATAAGTTTACCATTTAATTTAACCTTTAATTAAATAAATTGTATAATGTATTATGTATTTTCAACATTTTGAATTACTCCAAGAAACATATAAGAGGAATCTTGGTTATTACATTTTTATACTTTTTGACACAAATTATACAATAAAAAGGTTTTTCTTGTTCGTTGCTGTATGGAGTTTATGTTATATATAATTTAAGTATACCCAAAATATTTACTCACGAACCGCTACTTTAAACATTTCCTAATTGATAATTATTTTTATTATTTAATAATTTTAAATAATATGTGCTTATTCGTATGTTTTTAACAGAACTGCACGTCTTCGAATAATGGATTACTGAGTTCTCATGCATTTTACAGAAAAAAGTTGTGAATTCACGATTAATTGCTTAAAATTAAACATGCACTTTTATGTAATGGTTCATATGAGTTTATATTTATACTCGTACAATCAACGTGCTGGTAGTTGCATAAAATAAATCACGCCAAATAGCATATATTTAATTTTGACCATTCTATCGCGATCTTTTTTAGCAAAAAGTAATATTTATTATTTTCCCAATGTCATTTCAATGCATTTCTGCTGTTGTTTTTCATGTTACCCCGCATTTACATTTATTAATAATTTCAAATTTGTTTGTTGTCGCGGCCGAGCGCGGCATCACGTATTGAAAGGTATTTTAGAATACAAACTCCCTTACTTTTTTTTCTGGAAAAAAAATATAAAAGATTTGTATTAAGATCAAACGATTCGTCATCTACTATAATTAAGGCTGCAGACTATTTCTATCATTTCCTGATAATCATTATTGAGGTTGTGGAAAATTAATTTTATTAGTGTATAATTTTTTTCTTAATGTTGATTTTTTTTTTTTTATATATATATACTACAGTCATTCGATCCTCGCCAAATAATCAAAAATGTTCTAATAAAATAATATTAAATCAGTAGTTTTCTACTACAAATAGCCATAACTCATAAATATTAAAGGAAAAAAATATTCGTTATTATAATATCAAATATCATTTCTGGTATGATATTCTAGTCAAATGTGTTTTTCATCTGGAATCCCAACTCCCAATACAATTTGGAAATTTGGATTTACTATAAAACTTTTTAGATATAACTATAACTTTTATTTATTGTTAGTACAATTATCCATTACACTTTGCACGTTTCACGTATAATATTTTTAATGGTTGGCATGCCCATGCAAAAAATCGTTGTGAAGAGCTGAAAACTTAGTCCCTGAAATTTACCAAATATGTTAACAATTAAATACACATTGTATAAAAAAAATTTTAAATGCATTTATACACGTTGTTTACAATATATTTAATTATTATTAATATGTGATAACATGTTGAATTAAGAGGGCGTAGTACCTGCGTTTTCAGTACCAAAAACACTCTCGCTTAGATTCCAAATAAATAACTCTAGGAGGGTTTAAGGACAATAACACCTATGAACAAAATTAAAAATAACAATATTATTGAGGGCTTCACGTAGCCTTTTTTCAAAAGCTTAATTTTATGAAAAGTTATAGTCATTTGAAAATGTTGAAAATATCGAAACTTCTTAATGTTATGCTGAGTTATATATTTGGAATGCAGAAAAATAGCTACGTGGGGCTCTCAAAAATGTAGTTATCTTTAATTTTGTTCATAGGTGTTTTTGTCCGAAAATCATTCTTGTGCGTTTAACTTTGAATCTAAGTGAGCATGTTTACACGCTATAAAATGTTTATTTGTCCCGTCTAGTGCTGCTCCTAGCGGGACTGTAATTTCCAACGTCGGTTTATGTTGGTGGCGCGGTGGTGGCGCGGTGGCATCTCCCCCCTCTACAAGTTCAACACAACTTGACCGAGTGATAAAAATAGCCCCGCCAAAGTGACGACAGTGTCCCGCATGCATTTTTCAATTATTTCTATTTTATTATTATTCTTTTATCGATAATGATAAAGTAGATAGTAATAATTTTGGGATAGACTACACATTCTTATTATTTGAAGCAATAATTATGACGTATTATTACTATAGTCTATGGAACTATTTATATTTTAATTAACTTATTGAACAACATAATGTCGTTTCCTTTTCGAGTCTAGACAACAGTCTTCACTTCTGTTTTGAATTTTTGACTCAGTGGTGGGTAATACAAGGTTTTACATGCATTATACTGTATTTTACGTTATACACGTCTAAAAAGTTAAAATTATTTTACTGTTTTGTTCATTTTTTTTTAATTATGGCAAATAAAAAAAACCAAAAAAAAAATAACGGCAAGAAAAGGCTAAGTGGCCATGTACTTGTACATCGACGTTACAATAAAACTAACAAGTAAGTTCGTGTTTTGTGTATTCCTAATTATTTTATTTTTTCAAGTAATTTTGGTAGTTAAAATATTTATATTATATTTTATTTTATTAGGTACTAGATAGGTAAATATTTAATTTTATCAACAACGTAAACATTGATAGTTTTTTATTTTACATATTTTTAAAGTATTATTTCATAAATATTTAGCTCAAAACAATTTATCTTGGAAGACACTACTGTCACTACTAATAATGTATTACCGAAATCATCTATCGAAACTAGTAATTTAATTGACAGTCAACCAAGTACATCAACATGCTCTTTCGTTCAAACATCGCCAATGTAGGTAATCACGTATTATATACATACGTGAACATGTAAAACTGAAAAAGGATATTTTTTGCATTAAAATGTTAAACTAATTATTTTATATTGTTCTGAATGTATTGTGCAGGGTAAACTTATTAGCAAATGATACTTCTATGGCTGGCATTAGTTATTTAAGTCCGATCGAAAATGTATTGTGCGAAGAAGAAGAATATAATAATTTAGATACAGAATCTCATAAATTAGCTGTTGATATAGAAACTGAAGATTTGTATAACACGTACCTATGTTTTATTTTTTCATTTTACATTCTAATTCTCTGTTTTTAAAAATATTTTCACCTATTGAATTATGTATGTACCTTTTAAAGTGAAACATACAATCAAATATCTGGGAATAGAATTGTTGACATATCGTATGTATTCAATCAAATTCAAAATAATAATCACGATGGTGGATTCGGATGTAATTTTATGAATATGGATTTTTTATATGAGATTCGATTAGGATTTTATTCTGAATATTGGTTTAGTTGCAAAATGTGTAACATAAAACAAAAAATAAAATCCGTGAAAAATTCACCTACGACTGACTGGTCAATTAATAAATCTGTCGTCAACAGTACAATAGCTATCGGTGAGTATGGTAAAATATTAAAATCTAAAGTAGGTAACTTGAGAAACCTTATTTACATTTTCAATCCTAAGCTGTAAAATTGAACATTTTATAAATTTTCAACTACAAACTCATTTTAATATTTTTGTGATTTTGAAGAATTTCGTAAAAATTAAAACTTTAAAAATATTTTGACTTTTAAAACTATTTATTGAAATTTGAAATATTTTATTGTTTTAGGTTATTTTTTTATAAATGTTGATAACATTTTTTTCTCCAGTCAAATAACTTGAACATGTTATACATTTTTAAAATACATATACAATTATAATAAGTATAATATAGGACCTATATTGTATAGGTAATACAATTTTTTTTGTATAGTAAGAATTCCGCGTTGATCATAGTAACCTAATTATCAACACTGACCACTGTAAAAGAAATAAATTAAAATATCTTGGACTGACATCGTTTAAGTTCATAATCGTCTGTCATTATTGAATTGAAATTTAATCGAAAATTTTAAATATCAAAAAAATTATCTCAAATATAGGCAGTCAAAACTAAATTTTTATGAATTTCTAACACTTAATAAATTTAATAATTAGAAAATAATAATGCATCATTCTAAACTCAATACATTAATCGCACCACTCAGAATGTAAAAATAATATATCCATATAGGTACAATATTAAAATATAATAGGTACCTATAGTGATTATATTTTATGATAGGTATTGGCTATACCCAAGTCAATGAATTTTGTGCTGGAATCGAAATACCATCAATGACTTCTAAGTCATATATTTTTATTGAAAACATATTACAAAAAGAAATCAAAAATACAGCTTGGGCAGAAATGCAAAAAGCAGGCGAAGAAGAAAAAAAAATAGCTTTGGATTTAGGAAATGTCGATACAGATGGCGTCCCTCTAATAACCGTTGTAGCTGATGGGCAGTGGTCCAAAAGAAGCTACAAAACAAAATATGACGCTTTTTCTGGAGTTGTAAGTCATTATCATAATATAATATGATTCAGAGTAAAATTAAACATTTTCAGGCAAGTATAATAGGCTTCCAGACCAAAAAAATCCTATTTGTTGGGGTCCGCAATCGTTATTGCGTAATTTGTGAGAGAGCAATAAATAAAAATACAACAACACAAGACCATGTTTGTTTTTTAAATTGGAAACAAGGAGCTACTAGCATAGAAGCCGATGCTATAGCAGAAGGGTTTAAAAACAGTATAGATATGCATGGTGTGAAATTCTCTAAATTAATTGGTAAGAAATAAAATAAATAAAAATATAATACAGTATAAACTATAAACTATTTACGATCGATCTTTAAACTGGAAGCATCAAATATAAAATTTCAACAATTGTAAAAAATTTTAATATTAATATAATATATTAGGTGATGGAGACAGTAGTGTCACAAAAAGATTACACGAAATACTTCCCTATGGACAGGCGTTAAGAGTTGAAAAAATAGAATGTAGAAATCATTTGTTACGCAACTACTCACAAAAAATGATGGCCTTGACTAAAAGAACCGAATTTCCAATTGAAATCCGAAAGAAAATATCAAACAACATAATTAGGATGCGAACAGATATAACTTGTGCAATTAAATTTAGAAAATCTGAAAATAAGCCTTTACATCAAAAAATTACTGGTAAAACTTTAATATTAGTTAATAGTTTATTTTCTAAAAGTGTCACATTTACAGGTGGGCCCATGGGTCAAATTATAACAATAAAAATCATTAAAAAATGTATTATTATTCGTAAATAATAAAATAATAGTAGATAAAAATTAATAATAAATAATTTATTATTTAAAATATTATCAATAAATAAATTTGTATTGATAATAATATAATATATATTTATTATATTTATAATCTTAGGCTAACATATCGTCTTCAAAATCGTATTTAGTACCTATACAACGATACCTATTCAAAGCATTCAAAGGCTACACATCAATTATAACTTTTCGAAATAATAAGTGTACTCACTTAAATTGATCACCTTGTATGATAAATTAATTTATCAAATACTTTAACTTGCTCTATTCCAGGCCTTAGATTTGATATTGCTAATGCTCCTAACCATCGAATATTTGACAATCACGAAAATTGTTCATCATATTTTTGTGATAAACAGTCAATAAATTCAAATAACAAAATAAAAAACCAGGATATTTCAAGAGAAATGGAAATAGTTGTGTCTCGATTATCAAATAATGCCAAGAGCTTGCTATTAGATGTTGACAATAATATTTGTGAGCAATTCAACAGTGTGATAAATAAATTCCTAGGAGGAAAAAGAATTAATTTTACTCAAAAAAGTTCTTATAGTACTCGTGTATATGCTGCTGTTGTTAGTTTTAATTCCTCACAATATTTGAGAACAGTACAAAAAAACATAACACAAATGAGTCCAGGTATTATTTTTCTTGAATGAATTTAAATGATAGAAGTAAATGCTTATAATTATAACACTGCAGGTAACAAATAATTTAATGATTTTAGGGATTGTCGGAAAAACATTTTTAAAAAGAACATTAGAAAAAAGATATAGATGCCAAAAGAGGAGAAAACTTCTATTAAATAAAAAGTCAAACCTAAAACCTAAAAAACTAAATTTTAGTAAAAAAGCCGACGAGAATTATGGCAATGCAAACAAATTAGATGTTCTCAAAGATGTTAATTGTGTAGAATTTGTGAATGAAATGAATTTATTTATCAAGTAATATTATTTAATACCTATCTCATTATTATTATATACAATTTAGTTTTACACATTTAAAAATACAAATATGTACATAAGTACATACAATTTAACATGTAATTCACGTTGTTTTTTAGAAAACTAGGAGAAGTTGATCGTACTAAAATTGAACAAGAGACCAGAGATCAAGCTCAAAATGATACTTGGATAAGTGAAAGGCTTTGTAGACTGACAGCTAGTAATTTCGGTCGTATTTGTAAGATGCGTGCTAATACTAGCTGTAAAAGTACAGTTTATTCAATTTTATACGCAAGTTTTACCTCCAAGTAAGAACATATCTAAGCATGAATTAATTATAATTTATGAGCATTTTCGAATAATTAAACAAATACAAAAATAAGGTCAGTTCAGTATGGTAGAGATATGGAAGGGGTTGCTAAAATGAAATTTGAAGATATGTATACTGGAATTCAGATTAAACCTAGTGGTTTATTTATAGACGAAGAATTTCCATTCTTAGCTGCAACTCCAGGTTCGTAATAAATCATATAAATCATTTAAATGTTTACTAATAACATAATATGTATAATGTATAATTGTATAACACTGCAATGTATCATCATTGCGTTATGTAGATGGAATTATTGACGAAAAAACAATAGTAGAAATTAAAGCACCATACTCGGCGAAAAACAGCCAAACTGCAATTGAGGCAGTCGAAAGTGATAAAGTATGTCTGATACTGTGTCAATATTATACATCATTTAGCTATAGTAATTTATAAATACAACTATAAATTTCATTATAATTTTGTTTAGTTACCTTACTGTAAAATTGAAAACGGCCAATTAAAGTTAAAAAATAACCATAACTACTTTTATCAAGTGCAAGGCCAACTTCACATAACAAAAAGGGAAATGTGTTATTTTATTATATATTCTCCTCAGTGGATATCGGTTGAGAAAATAAAATATGAAAATGAGTTTTGGATTACGAGAATGGTCGATAAATTAAAAACGTGAGAATAAAAATTATTAAACTAGGTGCTAAGGTGCCTAATTTATTTTTAAATTATAATATATTACTTAACATTTACATTATTTTTTTTAGATTTTATTTGGACTGTTTGCTTCCGGAAATTGTAGATCCAACTTATAAATATCGTATGATGGTGTCAGATATTAGGGAATCAAACAAAGTAGAAGTATTGAAAATGAAAAATAAATCTAATACTTAATATGATAAACATTTATTTCGTATCATATTTTTCGTAAATATATTGTCAATTACCTATACCGGCTATACCTTTAAATTACAATGTTACGGTTTCAAATTGTATGTTTTTTATTTCACTTAAATGTAGGTACCTATAATGGTCTCGTATAATATTGATTAATATACAACATTAAAATGGATAATTATATAAATAATGGTGTAATAGGTACCTAATGTTAAAAAAGTATTATTCTAGTCTTTAGTATTTTGAGCAAGACATGCAGCTTTCAAGTAATTATTTATTAAGTCGTATATTATATAATATATATAAATAATAATATATATAATTTATATTAAATTACACCTGTCACCTACTAATTGGTTTTATTTAAATATAATTATTATTTTAATAACTTATAAGTATAATTTTAATATAATATAACGTAAAAGACGCAACAAGCTTATTAAATGTAAGGGTTTTTCTTAGACCGCGCTAACCGAGAAAACTACTGAACCGATTTGGCTGAACTTGACACTCTGCTGAAGGTTTTAGTACCACTATTGTCAATAAAAAAAAGTATAAAGTTCATAAAAAAATCAAAAAAACATATTTCATACGAGTTTTCAATGAAATAACACATTTTATGTCTTTTGTTATTATGTTATTATGTTGCTAAAGAATGATATGTAACGCTTTTTCGATAACGCTTTTCCGATAACGCGGTAGTTATAGGTAGAGCCAGAATACATTATGCAAGAAAAAGAAAAAACTTAGGCTATAGAGTATAGATATTACATATTATGAATAAGTAATAATGCGATAATTTTAATTTGAACTATGTTGCATTACAGGTTTTATGATCTATAAATAGGTCCATATATTTAGATGAGCAATGACTTAAATTATAATTGTTAGTTCATGGGTAAGCGTGGATATTTAAAATATTACGTCAAAATTTACGTGATTTTATAATGACGCGAAACGTCTTGAACGAACGTTCATAGACTAATAAACAGCGCTCCCGAACCTAGCACTTGTCGGCTAGCCGACAACTGCGAATGTGGGCGTGGCATAAACGCCGCGCGCTTGCGGATCACAAAAACACTTAATAGCGCATTCTCTTGGCCGTTGCATACGTTTCGCTTTTGGTAGAGCGTCCTCTTAATAAATAATCAAATTTTGACAATTCCTTGAATTTTTTACCCAAATTATTTTACTTATAATTAGAGTCCGGATTTATATTTTGTTAAAACATTTGAAATATGATGTTTATATGCAGCTAAAATTGATGAAATATTGCTAAAAATATTCTGAAAAATATTGATAATACTAACTAATTAGTAAAAAAAAAAAAAAAATGCAATTTGGTTATTGATTATGATTATGAATTTATAATTTATCATTATTTATTTAAATATATAATATATCTTATGTTACATTATGCAATATATTAACATAAAAAAAAATATATTATACCTACAATGTTTTTAAAAGAAATGTACAATAATATATTTTTACAAATTTTCCGGAGTAAAGTTAGTACGGTGGTCCGTGATTATTGTCTTATATATGCTGAATATCCTTTAATATAATCCAATATAACGGAAATATGTTAAAATAGTCTATATTATAGACTCTATAATATGTACCATAAACTAAAATATTCTGAAATATTCTCTGAAGTCAAAATATGCATTAATATGCAAAAAAAACTTTTTCGACAGATTCTACAGGTTATGAAATACAAACATTTCTTACTCCTATCAAACAGCATACGATTGTTAAAAATATGTTTTTGTATAAAAATCCGGACTCTGCTTATAACCATTGCTGCTGTTAATTTCATAAAATTAAAATTTTGATCTAATAGGTGATCTATTATAATTAGATGTACTAATAGAAATAGCATATCAATAAAATATAATAATATTAAATTCCCTGAATACCAAAAAAAAATTATTATTATACAACACATAAATATTTGGATGTATTGTAAAATAATTGATCCTTAATATAAAAACATTCTCTTGAAAACAATCGGAAGTTTTTATTTAACTCACAATGCATTGAAGGTCAAATAATCTTTGTTGAATAACAAAAATACAAAAAATAAAGTTGAAAGGAAATATAAAATGAAAAGTATATTTTTCACCTATGTTCCAAATCTAATTCCCACACATACGCCATTACAACTTATAGTTGGTTTCACCTTTACTGGATTATCTCTCACTAAATATAGAATATTTCCGGTTATCTTGACCTAAATAATGCAATATTATTCAGAACATTTGAGTTTTTTTTAATCTTATAGTTTTAATAAAATTTCAAGTACAATTTTAGTAGTTATTATGCATAGTTCTACCTATATTAACCAAATTTCATAACTATGAATACTGTATACTTATTTTGCAGATCGCTTATAATATACACACAAACATTTCTATCTATTTATATAGATTATATATATGTATACTGTATAGTTATTAATAAATTATGTACATAATTATTCAATAATATGGTACTTAGAATAATTTCATGTTTTTATATACTTACTAGTTACATCCATAATAATTAAACGGTCACTGAACGTATAATGGTTTATCATAAATTATTATATAAATTGTCAAATGAGATGGATAAATTTCATTATAAAACTATAAATATTATTTTTGATAACATTATCTAACAAATAAGTATCTAATATTTTTTTTCAATTATGCATTAAAATTAATGTGGCTTAGAAGACAAATTAAGATTATAAATATTCTAAATTAAAAGAACCCTAATTTTTTTTATAAAATATTTTGTATTATGCTATACATAAATACTTAACACATTTTTAACAAAATTTATATATCATGAATTCTTTATAATAACGTTTGTGATCATCATATTTGATTTTAAGAGTTTTATTATTAGATATAACTAACTTCATTGCATATGTTTAAGGCTTGCATATCAAATAGGTATAATCTATCGTGCAACGAAAGGAAAAACAATTTTAACTTAAAATGGGTTTTTCTAATATTATAAATTTGATAAAAATATAGAACAAGTTGAAATTTACGAATAATCTAAATATACTTAATCTGTTTTTAAAATAATTTCTTTGTTTTCGTAATTTACATCTTTTCTAATTTTAATAATATGAACCGTACATACTTGTGAGATAATATAATGAAAAATATATATATATAGTCATTCAAATTGAAAATAAACGTACTAAAAAATGTGTCCAACATTTATACTTTGAGTATATTTTATTAACATTAGTGTTTATTTACATCTTAGCCGTATACAAATATTATTAAAAATTTCGTTAAAAACAGATTATTCATAAATTTAAACTTACGCTCTAACTAATGTCAAGTTTTTCTGCCCAAAAATTAAATAATATTGCACACGTGGAATTTTCTTAAAATGCGTGTATTACGGAACACCTATTTATCTCTCAAAAAATTAATTTTAATCCAAGAGGTTATCCATCTATGATTGTGGCTCATTTAGGGACATCTCTGAGCGTGAATACACTGTAGGTATACCTATAACATGTTTTCCTAAACAATACATAGTATCGTTAAATCAAAGTTATCATACAAACTATGATATATAATATAAAATGTGCTTTTAATTATTATTGTATCACCGCTTGTATCGGATTGCTCGGCCGGATCTGTTATCCCTCCCATCACCCTCACACGGCCGACATAGCGACGGGTTATCACAGAAATAGACCCACGGAATCTCGGCTATTGACAATACCTATTTAGTTCAACGCAATGTGACTATACTATCCGACAAACCATACAGAGGGTACATAAAAAAACGTTGTCGGTGCCAAATCTACTTATTACAACACACACAACACACACATTTGTACCATTGTATATATCTTTGAAATATTATTATTTTGACAAATCGAGTGCCTATTAATTTGTAAATTATTCTACAGTGACTGTTTTTGATGGTCTTTAGATTTCGTTCAAATAAATCGTTTATTAGTATGAAGAACTCGATTAAAAAAATATATTCAGAAGTAGATATCTGCCTTCAAAAGGCACAAGCCTCGTGTTTTCTTTTATAAACAATAAGGATAAATGCACACAAAAATGTCAACGATTGAGAAAAATAAATTCTCAAAAAGATAAGATAAAAAAAAAAAAAACGTAAAAACTCGGAGATACATATTTTGAAAACGAACGCAATATCAAACTATATAAATAATATGCGCATTGCGTAAACTGATAAACTGCTAATCAAAGAAAGGCACACATCATTGCAATATAATCGCACATATTAAATGAGTAATGAGTATCATATTATAACCTATAGGTGACTAGCGTATCTGCTATCAGCACACCGAGGTTAGCCACAATGAATGAATATAATATATAGGTACAGTATACACACATATATAGTACATGTTAATATATTGTAGTATATTATATTCTTGATGTATAGTGTACACTACAATATAATAATATTATGCCGTAAAACATAATTTTATGTTTAGAAATATGTAAACAATTATTATGGTATTGTGTAATTTATTATTCAAAACTACAATTTAAAAAAAAAAATCTATTTAGTCACCCATATTAATCATTAAATTCATATTTATTTGAATATACTTGGGTTTATGTTATGGAGTCGAATTGACTCAAATATGGACACTATTTACATGGCACAAATATGAAATGTCTAATTACTCTAATTGGTCCATTTCATTGGGTCACTGGTCAGTGGCCACTATTGTATTGCAAACTATAGATGATAGTGCTATACTACAGTACTTACTCTACCCAGTGTTAAACGGTTCAGCTCTAGGGAAGGGAAAAGTATAAGCTTTTCGCGTTTTGTTATAGAATATAACTAAAATATCTAACATAAATTAAAATAAAATTCACACAATTTTCCAAATTTCATATAATACATTTATATGGCATTTAAGTTCAACATAAAAACTGGGAAACTGTTTTAACTGCAATTATATTTAACACCCCCACTGTGCATTTATCGCACATATGTTGAGATAAATTAAAAGTAGGTGTACCTGTGTTTTCTTCTTTATACTTAGTCTAGTATTTAAAAATACTACAGTTTAAAAATTTAAACAATTTAAATAATAACACATCACCTGATTAGAATAAAGATAATATCGAGTGATTGGCCTACATCACATGTTTTTATCTCGTTAGCATAGACTAAGTACAAAATGTTCTCAATACAATAGTACCGAAAATAAAACTTACTTTACCAAATTTATTATTTAAGCGAAAAGTATCAAACTAAAAGGATTATCGCTGTTTCAAACAAACATTGAATAATATACGACGTCATTTAATGTAATTCTTAGGCTTCGATATCAATAAAAATATAAAAATACATTACTATTTAAATAAACAAGTCTCACTAAAGCTACACATGGTCTACAGTCTACAGATTATAAATAGTATTATGTACTATACATTCACACATATTATAATACATTATATACATATATATATATATATTGATTAATTTAAAAATGAACCAAACTTGAATGAAAAATAACAAAGCATTATATTGTTAAGAATGTTGTAGAAAAACAGTCGAAAGTTTTGCTTCGAACGCGAATTAATTGAATTTAGTATCTTATACAAACTTTTCAGAAGTATACTGAAAGAATAGGTTCTCTAAAACAATGTGAACTATATTATATAGTTGAATTGAGTTTATTGAGCAATATATAGTTTAAGTTATATTTTTTTATTTTTCAGGCTTAAAATTATCCGGTTATAGGTTTTTCTTCTACTACACAGTGCATTGCATTTTCTCAGATATTTTACTACAGTATCTTATCATATTTACTGAAGTCTGCATGTCTTAGTTTTTTTCTTACCAATAAAATAATTTTGTACACTTGGATTATTATTCCGCAGTTGCTGTTGTTAACTCTTCTTTTGAATATTTTAAAGTTATTATTATGCATATGTTCGAGTGGCGTAGTTACAATTTTGTTCTAGGGGGTTTTATACGATAAACATAAAATGGGGGGGATAAGCCCCGCACACCACCTAACAGGTTAGGTTCAGGGAGATTTATCCCCATCACCCTCCCCCTAAACTACGCCACTGATGGGTTCATATATTTTCTTCGATATTTTTTTTTTAAAAACCTAGTAGTTTTTGTTGTTATTCATGAGTACTAAACCCTGTCTTAAATAAATATGTCAGTATGAGCTATATACCTGCACGTATAATATATAGGAGCTTTTTGTATATATGTAAACAATAACTTGAAGCAACAATTTTCATTCATGGTAACTTCTGTTCGTCATATTATTCAGTTTTTTTTTATTATTTTTATTAGTTTTGAAATTAAATCATTTCTGCTTCAACAACTAAAGCCATTAACAATATTTATATTTATATAAACATTACAATTACGAATCAATGTATTAGGTATCTTAATTTCATTAAGCATACAGTTATTATTTTCGCTTATAATTACTTAAAAGTTAAATTCTCTCAACCGTTCGAAAGCAAGCTTTTCAAAATCTTAATTACACCTACTCTCGCTATTGCACCGCTATAAACATCTCTGCATTACACTTATTGTCTTTTTACGTTTATTATTAGTACCATATCGTAACTAGATTTAGTTAACTATCTTGCATCCTCTTCAAAATCGTACTTAGTTTTTATTGTAACTATAATATTATTTGCATCAGCTAGCAGGGTATTGAGTCCTATTATTATCTTTTTCTCTGAGGTCGAGTACATATATCAGAGGTTCTCAAAGTCAAATGAATCACGGACCCCTACCTAAAGATCTACAGTCTTCGAGGACCCCCGGTTAGGTTGGGTTGGGTTCCAGGCGTACATTTTTTTTTTGCTCATCATTATTTTATTTTTCGGAAAAGAAGCAAAAAAAAGATCTTCAAAAAAAATTTTCGTATAGAATCTATACATGGATATAGATATAATATAGATTATAGAAAGTGCTTTCAAACACAAAATAACGTTTATTAACAGCAACCTATATTTGGGTTGGGTTGGGTTTGGATTAGCTCCGCGGACCCCCTGATATGGGCTCGCGGACCACACTTTGAGAAACTCTGACATATATCACCTATGGCCATATTGAATAACATTGAAACAGAGCATCGCCCTGTCTCGTGGATCAGGTCAACCTTGCATAGAAATATTTTGGACAGTTCTCATGTTCTTTATATAACGAGTTTGTTCATTGAATATTTTAACAATCTTAATGTTACCCGTAATTGTTTGTTGTTGATACTATATCGTATACATGTTTAAAGTCCACAAACATTAACATTTATGAGAATATGTTTATTGCATATTTATAGTATTTTTCTATAAGTTTTCTCAATGTATGAATACGATTTTCTGTGGACTATCCTTTTTAAAACCACACTGCCTAATTGTACTCTCCAACAATCTAATTTCCTTAAGACAGCTAAATCAATACTTTTAAATTTAAATACGAATGTAGAAACACATCACTTGATAATAAAAATATATTGTAATACATTAGAAATTAGTACTGCTACAACCTATAGGTAGCGTTTAAATAGCTCACACGTAAGGCATTTTAATTGGTTATTGCAGCCCATTGGAATGTAATTTTGAATCTCTCAAAAATAAAAATAATAAAATTCAATACGGGTATTAATATACCAATCATATCAAGGCGCGTTAATGGTAGGTACCGCACACAACATGACTACCGGATATCCTAGATTAAGTATAATTTGAAATATTTATATTCTAGTTAATATACAACATATGATGCATACTCTCAATGTAAATATTATGTATTACGGATCCGATCTAATAAAAATATATAGTTGGTATAGCACTATAGCCTATAATACTCGAGATAGCTCTCACAATGATTGCTCTCATAAGCCCACCGCTATACAGTTATAATTTCTCGTACAACAATCAACCGAATGTAATTTATGCGTAGCATCGATGATTCCAGATAGTTTTAACGACTGGGTAATTCAATTTTTTTCCATATGTAAGGAAATAATGAAATAAAATACTTGCGTGTAAACATTTTATATATCGTAGGTATATAATGTAGACTTTCACGAAATCACATAACTTCACAGTTGGTGAACACATCTGCGGACTGCGACCCGAGTGAAAAGCATTAAAAATCATCGCCAAGTCCAGAATGTCGTGTTTTTTTATTTTATTACATACCATATTCAATTAAAAAGAGCAACTTCCTTCTGCACCTATATATCTGTATACATTTGTATACAAGATATACCAGGGATGAGACACCCACAATTTTTTGATGAAACTAAGTAATACAAATAAAAAATAATTATAATAATATAATAATATATTGTATACATTTACGTAGGTATATTGTGATGTGCGTTATATATTGTATTGTTTGTATAATATATGTGTGGAACAGAAAACATAGACAACAATATGAATCCCATCAACCGAACCTTATTATAATGAAAAGATAACTTACTTTTTATAATATAATATGATAATATTATACTAGTCAGTAGACCAATAACTAGAGTAAATTACTTTTATAAAGGGTCCTGAAATGGAGGATTATAATACCATATTATGAGACTTTAGAGATTTCAGTTTATCACTAAATTTGAATTTCTATAAATTTTACTTGATTTACAATTAAATTTAATATTATTATATATGCATTATGCTGTATAGTGTGTATTGCCTATTACTTTTAAAACTAAATAGTTATGTAAAATCCGTTTTTTAAAATAGGACACTTATAAATACTGTCAAATGCTATTGAATCAAAAATATGATGTGTCATTTGTACGACTGGGTATCCTTGAGAATTTTTGTTTAAATTGCATGCATATTTTATAGTCAAAACCTATTGTAACTCGTTAAGGACATTTTAATCAATACATTTCCGTAGGATTATCATAATATTAGAGGTCGGTGCATGTGACGCGATGATAATATACTTATTACAGACAGACCATATAGGTAATATTTATATGTATATATATGTATAGAACATAGTAGATAAAGACTTTAAATCTCAGATCACAGCTTTTATAATTTATAGTATGACGATTCATTTCTAATTAATTTTTAAGATCAATAACTTTACTATACTGTAAGAAAAAGAGAAAACGTATAACATATTATTGGATTTAAAATAAACAATAGATTCGATGAGGATTATCGCGAAACCATTTAATGACGTTATAAATCGTTACTATTTTACATAATTATATCTTCTTATCGTTTAAAATAATAGATATAGAAAACAAGAAAGTCACGCGTATTCGATTTGACGTCAATAGAGTACCTAGATTATAACGCACATTTAGTCTAATATTACTACGTGTTATGCATTTCAATAAATATAATATTATCAATGTTTTTTCTATTATTTACATAATATATTATTATGGTTTAAGCATCTTATAATAGTATACTGATTATTTTTTGATTGTCACTATAATACGAGTATATAGGTACGTTATTTTTACGCAAACTACTATTACATTAATTTTTCAGTTGTTCATTGTTTGTGTCATGTAGTATTAGTGTATAACGATTATGGCACATTATACAAATTGTTTACTTGATTAAACAAACGAAATTTGTTCGTGTTTAGGCATTTTTAAAATTATAACACATAATACATTTTAATTTTACCTAGTATGTTTGTAGTACTCAAATAATAGAAAACCAAATGGTTGGTGCTTAACGCGTGTTGTATTATATGTTCGTATTAAGACGATGAATAATACATTAATACCTATAGTTAATCAATAGGTAATATACAATTATAATTTTTCTAATTTCAAAGAGTTTATGTATGTTTATTACTAAAATTAATAAACCTTGCTTTAATACTATTTAACAAAATATGATATTTAATTTTACCTACAGGGCTACAGCTAATTAGAATACGTTAAACGAGTAACGAATAATAGAACTGAAGTTGTATAATATGAACTTTTTAGTCTTAAAATAAAATTAAAATATTTATAAATATAATATTTAAATGAACAGTCATTCTGTGAGGTATTGAAATCCAAACAGATTATTATATAACAAAAATACTATGCATATTTTTGTATATTTTGTATTTTATACATATTTTTTAATCGTTTATGCAATTATTAATTATAATATTATTAACTTAGTTTATAATCAACATGACAGAATCCATGTCCATCGATTTTAAAACCAGTTCAATATTTTAGAACAAATCACGGTTATATCAAATTCTGTTATTTTATAATAAATTATTGATAAGAACAGGTAACAATAGTTAAAAGAAGCAATATATTTTTTTTAACACTGTGCACACAAATATAAAATTAAATAATATTATATTAAATTTTTTTACCATTTATCAAAAATTAACATTTTATAGAATCATATTAATTTGATTTTTATTATTTATTTATTTAAAAAAAAATTAAAATGTATACTAGATTCTTTATTCGAATACATAATGATTTGAATTTAACATTATATCATTAAAATTGTAATTAAATTAATACATGTATTGTTATTTTAAGTCAAATTGACGAACAAATTTTTAGACTTAATAATTATAGTTTAAATCTTTTGAAGAACGATTGCATGTATACATTTGAATAATAGCATATTATAAATATGAAAACTGTATTAACAACGAGTTGCTTTTAAAAAAAAATAAAAGTTTTAAATCTTTAATAGAAACAAAGTAAATGTGACCACTACTTAAACTTGAACCAGAAAATGAATCCTTTGTAATATTAAGACAAATCTAATATTTTCACCATGAACTAGTCAAAATATGCCAACCACATCCAAAATTATTTCCTGACAGAGATTTTATCAAAATAATTCAAGAATTCATCTCAGTTCCCTCAATTCTATTGCTCGTATCATTAACAGTTAAGCCCGTGACCCCGGGTGAAATCAATTTTTTAATTAAAACGAAAGTCTCAAGGCAAGGTGCCTGATTATGATCTCATAACAAACCAAATTATAAAAAAACATATTATTTTATAAGACAAGTCACAAATTATTTTTTTGCTAACCTACATAACAATCGCTAAACAAAACTACTATACGCTTAAATTATCCTATAAAAGATTTATATTTAAAAAATATGTTTATTTGTAGATATATTTAATAATATATTAAATAATAATTTCTATAATTTTTTAACATCAAACTATATTAAATAATAATTACAGATGCGTATTTAGAAGGGCGGAATACTCACCCCAGATGGTAATTATTTTAACGATTTAGGGATGCCAGATTTATTGACAACTTTGTCGTGTATTAACAATTGTCATATTTTGCCTCTTTTAGTGCTATTTATAAATATTTGACATTTTCAATGTTTTAAAATGTATTCCATTTTATGTATGATAAAATATAGATTTGTGAGTAAAAAAAATTTTAAATTTAATACAAAGTTCCGTAAATCGCTCTAGAAGTAATTTTGATTTAAGGCCTCACGTAATATTTTTATTAATATTTTAATTTAAAAAATAATTATGTGAGTTTCAAAATTTTAAATATTCATGGCTAGCTTTAAAATAAAATAATTAAAAAAGCCTAGATAAAGCTTTAAGTATAATATTCTCACCTTTAAATGTAATCATAGTACAAATTTCAAATCAATACTCATATTAATAGAGTAATATAGATTATTATGAACGTAAGATTTATCGTGTTATGCGTTAGTAAGAAAAAAATAGCACATCTCTCATGAATTCCTTTTAAAAATCATTATTTTATTTTGTAAACTGGTTTGAAATCTTTTTAAAAATCTTTATAAATCTTTATAAATTATAAGAATTTATTACATTAGAACAGTTATAGAATTATTAAATTATAAACTAAAACTAACAATTTAGGTAAATAATAAATACAAGACAAATTCAATCACAATAATTTGATAAATGAACATATTAATATAATATTCATTATAGTTCAATTAATATAAATATGGAACAATTAAAGAACGAGAGAAGATTATCATTGAGTATTAACATAATTAATCTACTAATAGGTTCATTTTTCATATAATTACTCAAAAAAATTGGGACAATGAGATGAATTAACTTCACCATAGTTTTGTCCTTTTAAATCTTTTTAGAAATTGTATGCAGAGACGACAGACGCAGAGTACATGCCTGCGTTCATGTAAGAAAAAAGAGAATAATTGTGTAGAGTATGATATTCAATACCTAATAAGGAACCAGCTTATCGAATGAACCAGCGCTGAAATCTCTCAAGTTGTAGAGTCATCATCAATGTAGGGACTTCATACAACCACATCATATTTTAATATTAATCAAAAGTATAAAACAGGTATTTAAATTGTCTAGTAACTAGAAGGGTATTGATAAATCCAAGAATTTCCAGAATAATAATATATAGTTGTATAGACATTATCAGCAATTGACTCAATAATAAATCAATATATCATAAATCATAATATTTATACTTTATGTTAAGTAGGTAAAAAAAAAATCATCACACGACGCTTTGTACGCGACTATATTTTACCAAGGTTTTTCACAGATAGGTACTTGGGGTCTTAGATTTTACAAATCTGCATACATAAATACATGACAATTATAAATAAATACAATAATCGATGCGACAACAGTGTATGTACAATAATACTTCACATGTTATTCGCAGTTATTTCATCAAGGTTTCACTTGGATTTTACAATCCTATTTACAGGCAGTTGTACACAATTGTATGTAAATACGACAAATTCATAATAACGGCCATTTGTTGACGCATATGAAACTTACATTATTCCTATATGGAACATTTTAATAATATATTAATACCTGTGACTGATATGTGCGTTTTACCTTGACGCGTAATCCTCGGGAAGCAAACACCGTGTTCCATCGGTAAGAATAGGTGATACATATTATATACGTACAAGACGTGTACAACGTTTATTTCGTTGTGTGCTGCACAACACTATACTATAATATCAAGGGCGGATACAGACATACAGTGGTCCTAAACGGGGGGGGAGGGCAAATTGTCAATTAAAAAACCGCTTGTCAAGTCAGAGATCGGCATGTAAACTTTTTTGATTTTTAATTTTTAGAAATTTATTAATTGTATGCGATATGTATGTATAATGTATTTTATTTTCATTTTCATTTAGTGAGATAGATCTCTGAAACCGGAGAGCGGATTTTGTTGTTTTTGGTCTTGTTTGATCACAATGGCTAGGAGAAGCGCAGTGAAGATTTTCAGAACTTTATCTTTTATAGTTAATTCACTACAGAGCTTCAAAAAATGATTGAATGATTTTTGTAGTTTGGACGTTTACAAACTAAATTTGGTAAACTATAGGATAAACTATTAGCGTCGGTAAAAGTCCTAAATTGTTTACCAATTATGTAATTGTTTTTTACCTTGATTTATACTCGTACATAAAAATAATAAACATTATTATTTAAGTATATATTATCGCCCTAACAAAGAAGTATGTATTATATATATATATCTAATATCTATAAATAAATTTAAAGAATAAAATAATTTATTTTATTAATATTATGTTTCAAGATTTAACATAATTCTTATTACATATTTGTATATTGGTATTTACTACCCATTCAACTAAATTTTCGTTATTCTAAGAAAAACTTTATTATAAAAAGAACTTAACTGCTCAAGCAATTTATTATAGTTTATATTATTGTATTGATTATTATGATGCACAAGGTATGTTACCTATATTATAGTGGTGTGATCACTATGATCGCGTGACATATTATACTCGTACAACGCATTTCTATTTTCAACGTCTAAGGTTTTCAAGTATTCATAATACGTAAAATTAAACTGTATCCGACCTGCACTAGGCACTGACCGACCACCAACTACTATCTTAAATTTCAACAGTGAAAACAATTTTTTCCAGAATAGGTGCAAGCTGGCCGTGATGGGTAAACCTATAAATATATACACCTAATAAGCAAAAAAAAAAAATTCTTTTTTGTCTACATTTAATTTGGTCTTGGAAAGAATTGAAAAAATGAATTTAATAATAAAAATAAACTTAAAGTGTAGCCTAACCTAATACCTGTATTGTTCCGTCGCCGTCGGGTTGAAATAAATAATAGATGCATCTATAAAACGTATAGGCACATCGAAATGTCAAATAAATTGTTTTTCGTTTTACCTGATTTGCGACCCATGACGAGACTGTACAGTATATATTCTACTAGTACTACTATTTACGTATATTTAATTTTTATTGTTACTATGTTTCATCGCTCTAATTAACGCGCGACAGCGTTTGATAGCGCACAGTTGTTTCGGAATTTATACATTAAATAAGATTCTATAAAAAAATCACCCAACAGTGGACGGAAATAAGACCATCGAAAATCGTTTGATGTAAAATTTGTTTGTGGTATTACACAATTTCCTAATATCGATCGTTGCAGTCGTCGCGTGTTCTGTTACGCTATAGTTACGTCGTCTGGTACGATCTTAGATTATCTAAATGTACTATACGCATAATATAAAATGTATTTTAATAGGTAGGTAGATAATAATCTAAATTACAAATTAATCTGATAATTTTGATTTAATTTAATTATTTAATTATTTAAACTTAGGTACCTAACCTCCGAGTCGAGTGTGGTTACTACTTACAACTCACTAGTCCGAGAACTTGCGATTTGTATAAGATATTTTGCTGTATTTTATATTAATGTGTACACTGCACACAATCTTGTACATGACGTGTACCACGAACGTTTACGGAAACGTAGTGTTGTCGAATTCCTGACCAAAAGACCGAAGACTTCGCGTTGGCAAATGACGCGCAACCTAGAGAGAAAATACTATGATTATTAAATGTGATTTACAAGTTCAATCAGAATACGATACAACAAGAAATACTACACGTCAGACGAGAGACGACGTTACTGTGAACTCAGATTTAGCCTTCAAAAAGTGCAATACTGTGGTATAATAACAACTACTATATAACGCAGCCGGACAGCGGTTTATCGGAGCGACGTTAATCAATGATCAAGACGTGCGCTATATCGATTACAATTTGTTGCTGTACAAGATAAAACGGTCGAGATGGCTGCATCAGTCGTATCACACCTTTAATTATTTAATCACTTGCCAATAAATATAACGGCGACACCAATTAAATCTACACATATTAAATCATACCAGTGACGAAGTTTTTTTTTTTTTCTGTTATGACGGCTCGACGCGCACAACGTGTATACAACCGTACCTCATAGGTTAAGCTTGGTTATCGGCTACTTTGTCAGTCGCGTCGTGTTCTCGGTTTGTATTTTGATCGGCTATTGTGACCGCGGTATCATTTACTAGCCACGAACTACCGTGAGTTGGGCTGAGCTCATATTTTGGACATGACGCGATAGACGGTGTAGCCGTGAACTCGGCTTGATTCTTATGACTCGTAGTCATAACCCGGGCGGATTTCGATTCGGTTTTTTATCATATATATACCTATAAATATATTTTCTTTTACAATAATTTCCATTTTGGTACGGTTTTGTTAATACGTGATTAGGAATAGCCGAATAGAGATGCGTAGTTGATACACGAATGTCCTATTTGAATATTATGTATATAACTGTTGTTTTAAAAAGAATTACAGTGTAACTACTCTCGATTATCCGCGGAATAGGGTGGCATGGCATTCGCGGATAATCCGAAAAATTAAAATTACGAATTAAACGTATCAACAATATTACCAAAAATTATTAATATGTATTAAACAAGCGTATTGTAATTTATGCCGATATCGAGTAATTGACTATCACGACCCAATTAAACTGATAATTATGTATAATGTAAAGATACATATTTTTATTTTGTATACATATTATAAGTATAATGTAGATACACGCGGATAGTCCGTTCGCGGATAATCGAGAGTACACTGTACAATGTTTTCGCAAAAAGTGCATGAAAGCTATTAGATATGTAATACGTATATTTAAATCCAATAATCAACGCAGCACCCATGAAATTAATATAAAACATATTAATTCTGGTCCAAAATTTAAACCTGTAGCCCGTAGGCTATACACATAATAAATATTACGTTTCGTAATTCTAGATAAACTAAAAAGTTAGTTTAAATTATTATAAAAAATAATGAAAGTATTAAAAATATATAGTTTACAGAACACATAATTATTATAAAAAATTATTATACCTTGAGTATAGTTGTCACAAATACAATTCACGGTAAAGTATGAATATAGTATTTTCTTTGATTAAGTAAAACCCATGGAAAACTTCGTATTATTTATAGAAAAATCTGCTCAGGCCATCTTGGAAATCGATAGCGTTAAGATTTTATTAACCAGCAATCTGTAGGCTATATTATAAAAAATATTAAGGTTAGGTATATCAGTAGAATTGTAGAAAGATCATTTCAATCCTATATAACTTACATATACTCAAACATTTCAATGTAGTTTATCTCAAATAAACGATTTTAATTTAAATAAAACATAAAATTATAAAATTCACCCACCTCTAGGTTATACCTATGTATAAATTACAATTATTTTAATAATAATTAATACTTAGTTTTATAAAACAATATTGAAATAATTCATAAACACATCAAGACATGATTACTATAATATTGAACTCATCTAAATTAGATGATAACCTTTTTCTGTCTTTTTGCAAAAAAAATATATTACAGTCTCCCTATATATACATATATATGGTTTAGCCTACATATAAATAAACGTCAATAATCTCAAAATTATATTTAAACAAGTGCGAGTTGGACTCGCGCACCGAGGGTTCCGTACAAACCTGTAGGTATATAAGTAAAAGTTTTTTTTATATTTTTCAAAAATATTTTTTTTTTATATGATGAAACTAAAAATTTACGGTTTTCGTAATTTTTCCTATATCTGTACTATAAGACGTGACTTCGTACGAAACTTCAAGATTCTAAGTTCACAGGAAGTACCCTGTAGGTTTTGATTCCCGTGCGAGTTTCGAAAATTTGACAGACGGACGGACGATATGCGGCTTAAATTGTTATTATTTCTTTCGATTGCGTTGACATAAAAGTTTGATTTTGTTACAGTTTAAAGGTATTATAGACTTAAGTATTTAATATGAATTTTAATTTAATACCTCAACGCGTTCATGAGATAAGGAGTAGTAACTTTGAAATTTTCAAAATTGTCAAAAATATTTTTCAAAAATATTTTTTTTTTATATGATGAAACTAAAAATTTACGGTTTTCGTAATTTTTCCTATATCTGTACTATATGACGTGACTTCGTACGAAATTTCAAGATTCTAAGTTCACGGGAAGTACCCTGTAGGTTTTGATTCCCGTGCGAGTTTCGAAAATTTGCGGAAATTTGCGGCCTAAATGGCTGTATCTTTTGATTGCGTTGGCTTAGAAGGTTGATTTTTCTACAGCTTCCAGGGACAGTAGACCTGAGTATCATATACAAATTTCAGTTTGATACCTCCACGCGTTCCTGAGAAAAACGCTCTTGACAGACGGACGGACGGACAACAAAGTGATGTTATAAGGGTTCCGTTTTTTTCTTTTGAAGTACGGAACCCTAAAAAGAAACTGATTTGTATAACAATGATCACCGCGTGTTAACTAGAGCACAATATGATAATTATCTATATTCTATAATACCTATGTTGATTTTTTTAGGAGCCTAGCTGTGACTTCAACAAATTATTATAATATATTATTAGTGAAAAACGTCATGTCATTATCATTATATTAGTTTATAGTTGAGACTTGAGGCCAAGAAGTCCCATTTTAACTTTGAAATGTCACTGAAATCGTTAAAAATTCATTAATTTTTTATCCGAATTACGAATGCTGCGTCATTTTAGATTTCGTTTAAGCTATTTAGAATTATTTTACACGAGAATTACTATCCAAGTATATACATATTATTTATGGTGTTTTAATTACTCACTAGATTTTTTAATGTAAATTGTTATAATTATTTGAGCGACCTTATGATGTATAAAATACTAAATAAGATTATGTTTAACTATTTTTTATTTTAAATTAATTAGTCTCCGATATTATTAGTTTGTATTTTAAATTGAATATACTATATTATTTGTTCCTGTATAAGTAATAAGTATATTATATTTACTACGTCTTAAATACGTATACTAAATACGTCTTATTTGGTCAACGGGTTACAAGATAATAAATAAATAAGTATAAGTAGGACCCAACAAATTATAAATTATAAGTAATAAAAAAATATAAAATACATAACTTGGACCTATAACTATTAAAGTATAAACTCGTTTCCTTTACTTATTATAATGTATAATAATATACTTTTTTAATGTATAGTATATTATAATACAGTTATTATTGTATTTAATTACCTTTTATAATACCTATAGTTATTAGTTTCTACTAGATATATTAAATTTGCTATATTTACTGAAAATAATAGAATTAACTTTTTTAATGTCGTGACTTTTAAGTTTTTTTATGTTTAAAATGGTATGTCTTTTATATTATAATAATAAATACAATAGAAATAGCTTGAACCTTGAGATAAACATTATTATTTTATAATGTATATTAAGTACTATGCACATGCTTTAAATCAATAATATAGTTATTTTTTTAATCAAAAAAATCATTCAATTTATTTCGCTTTTGGATGAACTATAAATTCCAATTAATTAATTAATTCATTAATTTTTCTATTAATAGTAATGTAATCGAATTCACTAATAAGTCGGACAATTAAATTATCAATAGTAAATTAAGATCATATCTATCGTACCTATCTATTACACCGTTTTGAATTTTCGGCTGCGACAAATAAGTTTTTGTATAATTTCGACCTCTTCCATCATTTTCTAACATAATTTGTAAATATCTGACATTGTTGTTTCTCATTGCATATTATATCATACTAATGACTACTATTTGAATGTATATATGCTTGTCAGAATGCACGCAATTGTTGAATTTTACAAAATGGTATTGTGTATAAAATTTCAATAATAATTTGTTTTAGTAAAATTATAGTATCAATGTACATCCATGGTCTATGTTTATAAGTTTGGCAAATTCTACACATAATTTCCCAAATACTTTCTCACAAGATCTGATTTTAGTTTTTGTTGTATTTATGCTTAATGGATAGTGCATACTAGCAATTGTTACGAAAATCAAATATAAAATAAAATTACAAATATTATTGTTGTATATATTAATAAAGACATAAAGTATTATTATGGAAACCTCGATAGGGTACTTACATTTAAAAATAATAAAATAACAGATAAGATATACTTATCTAACCTGCAGTAACTACGTTAATATTGATTGTAAAATGTTTACATAAAACCTAACTTAACACTTGGAATAAGTCACAACTTCATGAATTTTGACTTCACTGTTACTGAAGAATAAGTTGAAAATTAATTGACTATGATTAACTGTGGATTTTTAAATGACAAATTCGATTTAAAATTATATATAATGCATTGCGTATTGAACGCATTATAATATTAAACTTTGTTCAACGGATTAAATTTTATCTATATACAATATTAAATTTAATAACAAAGCCTGTTTATAATCATTATTTTCTCTTTTTGATCAGACACAAGATTGTAAGATGATGAAAAAATATATTCAATCAATAATACACATATATTTATGGAATAGTTTTTTTCAGTCTATAAGTACATTCGTTAATACACCAATATCCTGCGCGCTTTCATCTGAATTTGACAAATCTTGTTCTGTATAGATTAACGGGACGAAATGGGTATTATATTAATAAATATAAGTCATATGTTTAGATTATTTGAGTATCTTTGATATTTGATATTTTGTAGATGTTAAATAACTCATATCGTTTATTTTAAGTTTGTTTTTTTTACTAAGGATAGTTTTCAATTTTCATATTTCAAACAACAGTTAGATATAGGTACCTACCTAAACCTAATAAACTTACATTATTATACACCCATGAAACAAACGTTTAAAGTATCAAAAGTATTCACATACAAAATTTTCAAGTATTAAAATTCCAAAATTCACATATTTTAATACTTATGATTACTTATTACACTAGTACAGTTTGAAGTATACTGTTTTTTATAAATACTTAGATAGTAGATACCTATAGTAATATATATTATTTTATAAAACTCAAAGATTTAACTATTGATAGAGTATGTGAATAAACGATATGGGCCCGGGTGGCCGTATGCGGCAAACAGTTCCCACCTATTCCTTGTTTTTGGAAAAAAAATATTTAACTATTTGTGGTGGACCGAAAAAAATTAACAGTAAAAAAAATGTATATTCTTCACAACTTAAGTTAACTAAAATAGTCTAAATATGTGTTATTTAGCAACTCGTTATCAGCAGAGAATAAGCCATGTGTCTTATTATAATATATTATGATCTATATAATATATATACCTATAAAGTTCTAGTATCTTGTTTAAAAAATTAATTTTTAAGTTTTATCTACAATAATATATTGCATTAGTACAAATCCTTATTTAATCTTGTAGTCATTCATATGGTAAACTTTTTATCGTAGACTAGATAAATTAATAAATTAAATAAAGTTAATACCATATTAATAAATAATAATTAATAATATATGTAGTTTGCTTACTATTATAGCTTACAGATATATATTTCAATATTTGTATACTAGTATTCCATGTTATGTTTTAAAAGAAAGTATATAATAAATGTAATATATAAAAATATATAACTAATATAAGTATAAAATAAAATGCCAATAATTTATCATTACAGTATGTTAATACCCATTATAGTCATACATATAATATAATTGTAATTTACTAAAACCACTTGTCGGTTAGGTAATCAAATATTATACACTATACATCTGTACATTATAATAAATGGCATCTTATGTTATAGTCCATGTACAATGTACATAACTCATAAAATAAGAACCTAAACAATTCATTAAGTGGTATAACAAATAAAATATGTGTATAGGTACATACAACAATTTATTGTATAAACAAGAAACAATTACCAGGTCGACTGTAATGAACCAAATCGTGAGCATTACCTATAGGCATAATAAACGATAGGTACATATATTATCGATGAAAAAATACTTAACCGTATTATAATATATTAGTGACTATATGGTAAGTTTATAAATTATACAGAATAAGTATACCACTTTGAGTTCACGAACTTACTAAAGTCGAGACTGTTTTAAAAGAAATACATTATATGGTATTACAGTACAACCTATATATATACAGTATAATATACATATAAGTAACACGAAGCTTGTGCGTCATCCTGCTATGCATGTCTAGTCTATACAGATATAATTTCTTGATTGAATAACTGAAAAATAATCTGGAAAGTGTCGACGTAGGTACGGCAGGAATCGAATAATGGGTTATTGTCTTAAAGGGGAACGAACTAATAAATCTACACGCAATGCCAGGATAGAGTCTTTGAATAATAATAATTATTACAATATAGTTGTATAATACATGTACACGAGTCCTGTTGGTGAACAACAAAATTATAATTCTTAACAATAATCGATCAATTGTACGTACACCTAATAGGTATCATAAGTAGTTGATAGGTAATGACAAAAATTACAGAACCGAAAATACAAAACCCAATGGCGTCACTATAATGGGTATTATATATTATATCGAAACGTTATACATACGGTGACACGGTGTAACTTATCATATAATATTACTATCTATATATCACAGACCGTATAGTCGTACAAACCGAATTAAGTTATTACACAATATTATTGACGACCGAGTGGTTGACCCACAGCTAATAGCTCCGATAAGACATTTACAGGGAGGGAGGCTATTAAAAAAAATATAGGTATATTTATATAAACGCAGTTTTACGTTTTTATAATATAGTAAAAAAACTAGCGGGGGGGGGAGTTTAATACCCCACTTTGACGCCAATACACCACCAGTTCCAATATTCAACGATTTTGCAGAGGAAAAAAACTAAAGAAACTTTGTTTACGGTGATGTGATAATACTATATTATTATATATGTATATATATACACATACTAATCGGCTTAATATGAGACTGCAATAAAACAGAAATATAAGAGCAGTGAAAACAAAAATGGAGTAAAAAAAATCATCTATATAGTTGTACAGTTCAAGTTTTTAGCGTGCCGGATCGATTATTCTGACAATCCATTTTCACCAGTTTCCGCTCCAAAGAATTTGCCACGACTCGCGTTCACACAACGGGATATATATATAACATATAAAATGACTCGTACACGCTAGACATTACTGCTATAGCTGCGTGGTATAACAGCTATACCTAAATGGCTATACCTATATATTGTTTATGTATATAACTACGTAACGTCGACAAATATTAACAATAATATAAACGTTGCGAGCTACCGTTTACCGTATTTTTTGTCATTATTATTTTTCGATCAACCGTTTCCGTTACCACACTAAACGCTCCCTTCCTCTCGGACATTGCACCTCCCGCGATCGTTATTTACAGCAGGACGCATCGACCGGGTAAAAGATTGGTCATCGCAATACGGAATTGTTTCTTATCCCACCATAACAAAAAAATGGTTATAATTTATAATAAATAATAACATTAATATTGTATTCTATAAATCTAAAACACTAATTTACATTGGAAAAAGTTAGTTTTTGCCACGGTTTATTATATTGTGTAATATAATTAAATTACTTGAACCAAGAAAAACTGGAAAATTACTCGTTTATAAAATGTCTCGAATGACGCACAGACACATAGTTTGACTTTTATCATTCATGGATTCCGATAATACTTACTTATTATAACATATCCTTTTAAACAATTTAAACTATAATATCGAATCGGAATGTACTATGATGACGTACTTTCCAAAAAATATATTAATTAAAAATAATAAAATTTACTTCCATATCACATCATTTCAGAAAAACTATCTATAAATAAAATTCAATTCACAAAAATAGATGCCTGACAATATTATAATAATATGACTTTTCAAACGATTTATTTACTGGGAAAAATTATGAGCAAGCATTTGAATCATGAATTGATTCCGTTTATGAAATATAAAGTACCTAATATCATTTAAAATTTGTATTATAATAAAATAAATTAAAAATATTAAATTAATACGATCTGTGTTATTTTTTGAGTGTCTCGATCTAGATATGAGCGAGCTCATCGTATTTCATAATTTTAAATATACTTGCAAATATAATATTATTATACACGAATATTTATTGTTCGAAGACTTTAATTATTATTGACATTTGATAATATATTATTTATTAGATATTTTAGATGTAGTGCACTATAATATTTAGAGTTCTAAATTTGAAATATTTCAATGAAATATTGAAAAATATTTTTTATTTTTTTATATGTATTCGGTTATAGTTGAATAGAAATAATATATTGATTATATATTTATATACAGAAAATATTGATAGTAAATATGCAAAACTATGCACTATAAATTGTTGATATTTATCACGTCTTGTATTATTAATTGGGTCCTTATTGGTTATTATTATTATTATTTATTATACATATTCTCTTTGTTTTACACAATAAACCAACTTTTGAAAATGTTTGCTTGCAAGATGAAGTGGTTATAAACTTTAAGATATAATAATTTATATTTATTTTTCATTAAAATGAAATATTTCAAGAAAATAAATTTCATGAAATTTTAAAACCCTAACTATATGTTTTGGAAATACATATTTTAATTAAAAATAAAATTGAATGTAAAGTTTGTATTATCTTGACTTTTATCGGCTTGTAATTTTGTATATTTTATTTACGATCTTTTATTCTTCAAACCATTTTACACTGTAAGGTATTTTTTTCCCTTTAATAATAATAATTAATAACCATTAATTTATTACAATCCATAATGTATGATATAGATTATGTATTTTTTTTTAAATATAATCAGTCATCATCAATATATTAATTATATAACTACATAATGTGTTAAAATTTTACGTTTAACAACAGCATAATATATTTCTCACAATCAATCACGAAAAAGTACTACCTATTATTTCCTACTAAATTTATATTCTGAAAATATTCACACACATAATTTGTGGGAATAATAAAATATATTTATATTGTTCCTGTAGTGGTTATAACCCAGAAGTAAATAATAAAATAATTGCATATGTTTACAATATACTAATAAATTTTACTTAATCCCGCTAATTCCTTATTTAAGTACAACTATCATCAGAAATCCATGCAATATTATTTTTCATATACATTCTTATGTTATGCCTTCTTATGTAGGTACCTCTATATAAATTCCAAAAAGAATGAAAAATAAAATGTACTTAAAATTTTAGAATATAATATAGTAAATCCTATATTACCATGTATCGTTATTTGTAGAGGAACCAAAGACTATTAAATTTATATTATTATAGTTATCAGTTATCACAATATATTGTAAATCTATACAATAGTCGTTCCTGAGGGACTGTGGTCGTTGAGCAGTAAAAAATAAATAAAAATGTACCGAGCAAGAATTGTTTTGTTGGTTTTGTTATATTGTTCAATGTACATTTTTTCATTCTTATTAATTTTCCATGCTTAGAGCAAAATGTATTGTTGTATCATTGAAAACAGTTATAATTTTTCGCTAACGCATCACTGACTCTTATATTTCCTGTTCAACCTCCTTTTCGTCTTCTTCCTGTTACCACGAAAATTGTAGTTACGGTCCTAGGTACAGAGTTTTTGATTTATCATTAAGTTACATAATATATAATATTATAATGTACATGTATATCATTAGAAAAATAATCCACTTAGTATAATATCACATTTTGTTAATATTGTTATTGTATAAATTATACCCTCGCCTACTACAACATTGATTAATGTATTATAATTAATAATAATAATAATTATTATTATTATTATATGTGGGTATTATAATAACCTTTATTCTTTCTAGTTAAATAAAGGCTTTTGTCACAATATTTTTCTAATTAATTCAAATTGTATAACCGTTTGACTTCAAATGCATTTATAGTTTTCTAATTTAGCTCATAAAACAAAACCGTAAACGCTTTTATTTCAGTTTAATAATAATTCTCAGTCTATCGAAATATTTAAATACTAAATCTTTTATAAGTTTTGTAATATATAATATAATACACTAGACACATTTTTATTAAGTATTAAAATCCTTTTAGACGCTTATTAGTAATAATAATATTTTTATAAACATATACATTTAAGATAAGAAGTACATAACGTTATAATAAATTAAACGATGTTAAAAAAAAAAAAATTTTTTACAATTTAAATATTGTATTATTGATCATTTTTATTATACTTGCTCAGTACCCAAAATATCCATAATAGACTAATAATTATTTTGAATACGGTTTTACAATATTTATCGTTTAAACATTTAATAAACAAACTTTTTAAGTTAAAATGTATAATTTCTTTGAATTCATCATATATATATAAACATAATTAATTATAAATTAAGAGGAAAAAACGAAACTTGTTATTAGCAATGAAATTACAGTAATTATGGATATTTTATTTATTTTTTTAGAGTAATTATGTGGATAGTATATATCTAGTAACTACGTCTACTACTACTACTACTACTACTACTACTACTATCACCACTACTATCATTACTACAATCACCACTACTACAACTATTACTAATAATAAATATTAAATCATAATTCATAATTTATCGAACACGCGGTTTCACATCAAAATTGCTTATTTAGTCTACAGCATATTCAGACTGAATTATAAGCATTTTACGAAAAGAGTTATTTGACTTATTGTTTTAAAAAACCTGATATTTGTTAGCAAGGCCAGTAAGGGAACCCTGCTAAAAATATTTTAAGTACCTAATACTTTGTAATAATTTTACGACATACGTTTAAAAGAATATAAGTGATTTATGTATCTTACATTTTCTCAAGTTAATAAAAACACGTAGTCAAAAAAGTAAAATAATAGTAACATACTTAGATGTTTATATCATGTCGACTTTAAAAAATAATACATAATATTACATATGTAATATAGTACATCAGTATTATATTAATATTATATTAATGATAAATTATATTGTGAATTTACATTTATACATTTACAGTATAAATCCATCATGCACCATTAAATAAAATGCGTGCGTCTCAATGATATGGGCGAATACGTTTTTATAAAAATGTTATAATATGGACTGTGGACTATGTATTATAATACGCATATTATACATATATGAACACGGCTAAGCTCATAATAATAATAATAATTATTATTGTTATGAATTATATTCATTACTTAATATCAGAAAAAAAAACATTTTAAACGAAAAATCGCAAACGAGTACACATTTTTTAGCAAAGTGTTTTGACGGCTTTAATGTTTATTATAATATAATAATTATTAATAACTATGTAATATATTATGTATACATGTAAGATGTAAATATTATATTTATATTTCCGAGGATCGACGAATGGCACGCATCTGAAGTATTTAAGAAATTTTGACACGTACCTAATATACACTTTTTGACGATTTATTATTCGACTTTAAAAATATCAACAAAAAAATGTTTAATATAATGGCCAAAAAAGAAACTGTTTAAAGTTAGGTAATTCTGTGGCATGTACCTTGTACCAAATATGTATGTAATATTATATACAAGGTAATTCGCCAAACATATTGACCTTCATTTATTTATTTAATAATGAATTTATTCAAATTCTAACTTTTAAATATACTAAACCATATTTTATAGATCGATTTTCGAATACTTAAGTTTATTTATTCTACGATCTAAGTCAGGGACGCCCGCAGAAATGTAGTTCAGGGGGGGCAAAAAAAATTGTAAGTGCCTAAATACTTATAGGTAAATTTACCGCTACATCTATCATCTACTTATATTTTGCAATACTATCAATAATATATTTTTTAAAAATCAAAACTAATTTAAGTTAATATAAAATTACACATTTACACTATTAGTTCTAATATTTGTAAGAAAAAACATAACAAAGTTTAAACAAAAACTTAAGTTTAAACAACTTTATTTGATAAAATTTATTTCATATTTTATTATTTTATTCAAAAAGTAATGGCAATCTCCTTTTGTTTGAAGTAAATAAATTAATTTAATTAATTACTTTGACTCGTCCACGTTAACAGACAATCTGTAGGAACCAGCCAAAAGTTAAAAAGTGACTTAGCGATTGAAAATAATCGTAATGTCTTTTTCACGATTAAATAATAAATACCTCCTATATGACTTGTTAGATACTTAGATATAAGGATTGTCGAATAGTTGCTGACTATTATAGATTAGCTTTATGTAAAAAACTTCCAATTTTGTAAATGACACGAAAAATCTCAGGGGGGGCAATGGCCCCCCCTTCCGGGCGTCCCTGATCTAAGTAGTGTCATGTGGTAACATAAAACTTCTGTTTTTTTAAAAAAAATACCTGTTTTTACTGTAAACTGTATAGTGGATAATATTTTTTGAAAATGTTGATGTATTTAATTCGAAATTCGGACGATTATTTTCTCAGTTATTAAAATGTTTACACTAAAAATAATGGTCTTTAAAAAATAAATGGTATCATAAAAAAATTAAATTAATATAATATTGAATTTACACATCTATAGTATTTTATTATACTTGTACCATTTTTCCAAATTAAAAATGTCGACATATTGATATTAATTCCTAAACATATGTTCAAATCACTAAGCCCCCATGACTTCCGTTATCATGGACTTATTATCTTTAGTATACGTACACACTAAGTGGAATAACTCAAAAAATACTATAGTTCGAATTTAATTACGTCAACATTTTTAGGAAAATTATCCACTAAAAAATTTTCAGTAGAAAAGTTGAATCTCATTTGAGGAACAGAAGTTTGTATCTGCACAACACACGTTCTAAATTCTAAGTATATTTTAAATAAAAAATAGATCCAAAAATCAGATTTTGAGTAAACACATTGAAGAAAAAAAGGGTGAACGTTCTGGTTGAATCACCTTAAATATGTTTATATATATATATATATATACACACAACGTGAAAAACTCAGTACCATTACACTACTCACTGCAAGATCTAAGAATATAATATTATATAGATCATTACCGCTTTCGAAAACCACTGGGTGTATAATACATCGATCGCGATCGTCGACAGGCTATAGGTATTATAAATATATTATGTACAGTATGTATACTGTTACTATATACGATATTATGTATGTATAAATTATATTATATACTTATATACAGTTATACAGTTATAGTATCATTACTTACACGCAGAACATAATACAACATCATTAAAGTACCCACATGAGTCACCCAAACTGACTTTACGGCGGGTCACCGAGGGCCGTAATAATAATATGCGCGTGTATAGTCTGTACGTCTCGCGCACGAACTATGTAATAGTTACTTGTGTTTGAGTAGGTATACCATGGACTGACTAGGTATAATTATATCTTAATCCGTGGTGTTTACATTATACCCATTGCCTACATTGGTTACATATTGCAGTTATATTATCAAAAAATAATCACACATTTTACGGTTTGTCCAGATAATTGCCACTGATAGACTTAAAATATGTTTGTTTTCATGTTGTACATTATAATATAATCACGAGTCGCGAGAGGAATAACGGGCAATATTTTCTGGGCTACTATAATACGTTTTGTGGTAATTTTATGTTAAAACAAAACACGTTCAGGTAAAAAATCATAATATGATTGGGCACTTAAGTCTATAATAATGATGTATATGAAGGTTTTCGTGTACATAAAGTAATATATATTTCTATGTATTGAATAATACATCGTGAACATTAATTAATACTCAATTTCGTAAACTTGTCATGATGATGACGTTATGTACGAATGTTAACAATATTGTAAACCGAAAAACATCGTATAATTACAATTTATACACGTGGCTGTTAAACAGGACTTGATACGATAATAAATTATAGTGCACTGCTTTTAAGTTTTAAGTGTGATATTAAAGACAATATCAAAAATTTATGTGGAATTTTCAAACATTTTTTTAACTATTATAATATTTTACTATACAAATGTATAATACACCTATGCCTTGATTTTTACAACTATCGATTTTTTGATTTTAATGCCCAAATATATTATGTATATTTAAATACCGAACAGGTAAAAATGCCCAACCGTAGTGTTACACTAATCCACAGATAACTTAGATCGAAATATTAGAACGTATAATATTATGCAGTGCACCTGTTTCAATTTCAGATTAATATTAGATTATAATTCTGTGATCAAAGAGGTTAATTCAAGTTCTTACAAACCTATATATTGTATTACTTACGTCACCAATCTGTAATAATGTGATGTATATATAATAATAGTACCTATATAATAACTACGACACCAATCGATCTATTTCGCGAACGGCGCCGTAAAGTGATATAGTGATAGCCGATAGGTATTGATATTTTGTGTTTTCATTTCATTTCGTCTCGCTTCGATATTTGTATCTTATAGTAAAATATATACATACTACATAGTGATTCTTTAATCATATGACACCCCAACCCTTTTATACTATAATAGCTTAATAATACATTTATTCAAGTTCTGATTTTTAAAAATCTAATTTAAAACAATATTCCAAATACTTAGATTTTATATCATTTAGTTAAGTAATGCACATGCACTGTGGTGAAATAAACCTCTTTATTATGATAAGAATCATACTGTTTAATTGTCTTTCTGATGTATCTAAATTAAATGTTAAGTGATTGGTTTTCAGGTCATTGCTCTTTATGTTCTAACGATAGTAATCCATGATAATAGTTTTACATAAAATATAAAATGTATGTAATATATTTTAATCTAAGTTTAAATAAAAAAAAATAATATTTTAATCTAGTATCAATATTATAAATAATTATAACATCATACTCAAACAATATATAAAAAACTATATAATTTGAATTAATATAATTTTAAAATCATTAAAGCTTGAGCTTAATTAATTAACTTAAAATTTCAATTTAGATGTATTCAACTTTCTTTCTTTAATATATTTTTTATTTTTCCTGATTATAAAAAAATTATTAGACATATTTTACTTCCTACTTATCAAAGTTCCAAGTACATCTAATTTTCTATGAAAAACTACCACCATTTAACAAAACAATAAAATAGGATAATTTTCATTAAAAAAGAAACAAATTGTATCTATTACTATAAGATATCCATCATGCATGTAATAAAAATCTGAGTTATAAAAATATGGTCTTATTTAGCGGCCTTAGCCTTTAAATACCTATTCCATATGTATTTAAAAAATTCGAAAATCAGAATTTAAATAAAAGTAATATAATTAAAGGGGAAATTGGGATGAGCATGGTTGGTGAATCACTCTGTATATCATATAGGTACGTCACAGCCGATAGGTAAAATATACAACAGATAATGTCGATATCGTGTGCTGAAAACCAGTCTCTTACGTCCGGACTTATAGAGAATCCGCATGCGATGGCGATTTTGCCAGTTTAGGAATGCTAACGCGGCCACTTTCGTTGAAACGGGAGAAACAATATAATGTTAGGAGTACATATGCATAGTGGGTCAAATACGATGAGGTCATCGGTTATTCAATGTATCTATACTTTAGGTACCTACACGATTGCCGGTCGGCCATGGTCGGTATGGTAAACAGACATATTTAATCCCTGGACAATTGGAACCGTCATAATTTTATTTATAACGGATTTATTTCCATTTTTTTCTACGTCATACATAATTGAAAAATCATCAAAATAATACAATAAAGTATTTTAAAAGTTGATTACAAAATATTTTTGGTGCATAATAAAAATAATCAAATATTGTAAAATCAAGGTTTTGCTTATAATATACATTAGAAGACTGTCACACGAAGCAATAAAATATTATGTACTGTCCCCAAAACTGTTTCAGAATAAAACTTGGTTGAAAAACTAATCCGTAAAATGTAAATTGTTTTTGGGCCCAAAACCAAACACCTTTATAAATAAGATTTTATGTATTTCCCAAACTATAGATACCTATCCCGTTTGTATGAATGTGCGATCAATGATCATTAACCGTTGTCTATTATCATAGCACTTTATTATTCAGAAATATTTGAAATTTTTTCACAGCGTAACGTTTTTTATAACAAAAATACAATATGTTTAGTATATATCAGGATAAGAGATAAGAGAGTCGCGAGCCGCATAATATAATGAAAAATATGCAAAAGCTAAGATCACGTAAAAGGACGTAAGCTGCAGTTTAACCATACCATATAATATAAATTATAATTTATAATTATGAAATATAAGATGTATAACCACCTAGCAGTAAGACGTATGTTGACAGTCACCGGTAATTGTAGACATTAATAATTATTTTGGCGAATATGTTGTACATTTTTACAAATAAATGCGGACATTTATCGATTTTTGTTAATATAATGCTGTAAATAAGTTTATAGTAAATTTTAATAAATGTTGTCATACCTACGAATGAAAACAATAAAATTAAAAATATTTTGATATTGATAATTAACTAGAGATACAAATAGTTATAGATGGAGTGTAATAGATAAATAAATAAATATAGTTTTACAATAAAAAATGTTTTATTTTGAAATTATATATTACTTATTACAACGTGGTAAACTATCGAGACCATTATTGTTTCAAAGTACCTATCCCTCCCTTAATTATTACAATTATATATTGTACGTTAATTTTTTTTTTCTACAACAATGGCATTATTTTACAAAACCTTGGCCACCACGTTTTGAAACACCTGTCTCAAAAAAATCGTCTTATCGGATAAAATGTCATCGTATATCGATACACTGCTGTTGCACTATGTTTTGTATATTATAGGCGTCGATACTCACGATAGTCACGAAGATAATATAATAATCAGCAATTAAGCGTTACGAAATCAGATTGTCGCATATCGAGTTTACTATCTCGTACGATAACATTTATTATAGCCGAATATACGTCTCAAGTAAAGAATTAAAAGTTCCAAAATATTGTGATAGAACGATAATGTCTTAATTGTTAATAATATCGAAAATATCTTATATTATACATAGCGCTTTAAGTGTGGTCGACATTTAATAAACATTATTAATTGTAAATGTCAACATTCACTATGATTTAATTGTTATAGGTACAAACGTTTCAATATTTTCTATTTATTATACTGAACAATATGACAAAAATAAATATTTATATATACCATTATAATAAATTATATTATATGCCCGAAATAACAGAATAATTTTCATGGTTACGTACATATTGATTTTGTGTTGTTTGATATTATTCATTATTATTAGTACATTACATTAATTTATATTTTGATATATTTTATAAAAAATAGACATTAATCATAATTTATTCAAAATGAATCGTTATATTGTAAACCATATTTTGCGTTATACTGAAGACGAAAAACACAAGACATACGATTTTAAACCAAGTAATTTTACAAACCTTTATCAACAATTTGGTGAAAATGTCAATGTAGATACACCTAGAGTCGATAAGCGTTTAAATTACAAAAGAGGTGGTGAAAAAGCATTTTGCAAAATCGTTGACAGAACCGTAAAAAATTGCAAAAGTGGCCACAGTAATGCCAGTGCTGGTAAAATGGATGACGCCAAAATGAAACACGGAAATGTCACTAAAAAATGTGGCCAAAGAAACGCCACTGCTGGTAATGAAGTTAAAAAACGATCGTCCAGAATGAGGTCCACTGACAGCCGTACATTTACAACTGAAATTTCCAATGCTCTTGCAGAACTCATTACCACTATGAACGGATGCGTGTGCCAATATATATGCGAGAAAGCCAAAATTCAGAAAATGATGGTCTCGTTCTGTTTTGGAAAATCTAACAGCCAGAAACTATTTATTCGTGGTAATGAGAACGGTATAAGGTATGCGATTAAATTATTAGAAAAAATCAAGCCTAAAATTGTATAAGCGTCCAGTGTAAGAAATACATATATTGTTCGAATCGATTAAATGGTATACGTATACAATTAGTTCTTTAAAATAATACTGGAAGATTTTTTATGTTTAAAAAATTATTATTACACATATTTACGTGTTTGTAATTATTTTTGTATATTATATGTTATTTTTTGAAATAAAGTGTTTGTAAAAAAATATATCATTAGTATGTAATATTATATACTTATTATTGAATTTTTTTTCTTTATGGTATTTTATTTACACGATTGATTGGCAATTGTAACAATATTGTTTACTAATAAATTCAACGAGAAAAAAGCGGGTAAGTGAGTATCGGTCTGCTGTATATTAGGGGGTGGGATGGACTTCAGACTATGGTAGGTTAAATTTGAATGCAATGATAGGTATCATTGTATACGAAAAACGATTCTGAACGAAGATGATTTGTCAGTTTATGATATATTATATTTAAATATTGTCATATATTCTATTTTGAAACAAATAGTATAATTTTTATATGTTACTATAGTTACTTTATAGTATCTGTTTATTAATAAAAAAAAGTATTAGGCAACATACGCATAATGAGAGTATGAAATTTAATTTAAATTTTGAAATATTTCGTATTAATTCGAACTTTAAGCACTTATAAAAAAAAATTGTGCAGACTAACGATTTCGGATTTTTTTTTATCACTTTAAGAAAAACTTATAAGAAACCTTGTATTAAATTTTTAAGATTTTCTGGCCAACCAAAAAATTTTTTTCGTTATTTTAAAAAAAAATTCTCATAAAAATCGAAAATTTCAGTGGTCTATAAATAACTCAAAAAAAGTCAAAATTTTTTGAAAATAACTGTATATAGATAACACTAACATAAACATTTGGTGAAAATTTCAAGTATTTACAGTGATTAGTATTTGAATTACAAGTTACAACCATATAAAAAAAGCGGGTAAGTGAGTATCGCTCTGCTGTACATTAGGGGTGGGGTGGACCTTGGACTAGGGTAGGTTAAATTTGAATGCAATGATAGGTATTATTGTATATGAAAAACGATTCTGAACGGAGATGATTTGTCAGTCTGGGATATATTATATTTAAATATTGTCATATATTCTATTTTGAAACAAATTCGAATATTTAAGTAAAAGTCTCAAGCTCCTACGTTTGGTAATTTTTTTTAAAAAAAATCGAAAATTATTTAGTAGTAAACCGTTATTTTACACGTGTATTTTTGATTTCAAATTAAAATTAAAACTTTAAACGCTCGTAAAATTTTTTAAATTGAATAATCATCAAACTTTTTTATAATTATTTTAAGCTTAACTTATGGACAGCATAGCATTAAATTTTCAATTCTTAGCTTTTGATAGTAAAATATTTATAAATTTTTAACTACCAAATAGTGAAAAATATTCATGATTTTAACGAATTTTTGTCAATATTTGAACTTCAAATGCTAATAAAAAAAAATTGTGCCTATGTATTTTTATAATTTTCGAATGAGAGTTAGAACAAGTTATGTGGAATTTTCAAGTAATTTGTCCCAGCTAAATTTTTTTTATCAATATTTATAAAAAAAAAATAAAAATTCGATGTTTTTGAAAACTGTTGGAAAATGTTTACTTTTCATCACCTCTATAATGCACCAAGGATATCCACTTTGCCATCGGAAACCACCCCCAAAGTTTGAAATTGAAGCATTATTTCGACTAGTTATGCTGTACACAGACACAAAAACAAAAAAAAAAACAAAAACACACATCATTGTAAAATCAATACATTCATCACTCCGTTTAGAATCTAAAATCGATTTAGTCGAAAACTGTTTTTGCGTAAAAATTCCCGTTTTTCTGTCATTTTTTTTTTATTTTTCTCGATTTTTTTGAAAACTGTTGGAAAATGTTTCACCTCTATAATGCACCAAGGATATCCACTTTGCCATCGGAAATCACCCCCAAAGTTTGAAATTGAAGCATTATTTCGACTAGTTATGCTGTACACAGACACAAAAACAAAAAAAAAACAAAAACACACATCATTGTAAAATCAATACATTCATATCATTCCGTTCAGAATCTAAAATGAAAAGCAGATTAGATGGTCATTCTAATCCTTATCTCTTTATATAGTATTTATTTATTGACTGTAAAGACGTAGTACGACGTAAAATGAGATAAAGTATAAAAACGGAAGCGCCAAATAAAATTGTATGTATGGTATGATATTATAACATGTACAATAATATCATGTTAATTGTTAAGCCTATTGTACTCCGCAGTTATAATGTATAAAGATCGTAATAATGAGTTTTCAATCAAAAACACGTTTAAGGAGTTTAGTATAGTGGTAAAGAGATAATAATTATTGTTGTATTGTTGATGAGACGTGATCAAACGAGTGTAAGCAACGAAAGAAAAAAACAAAATATTCTATCTAGAGTGGAAAATATAATCATTTATGATCTCCATTTAACAGAGTTGATGTTATGTAAACACAAAAAATGTGATATAATCAAAAAAATTATGACTATATTTTTACTTTTTAGCAAACAAATGGGCATATTTCCTGATGGTTCTTGTAAGATTGTACTACATGTCTACATTTAAAGATTAGATTAAACATACTATATATGCCAACCCCTTATTTTCTTCATCAATATTATATAGTTATTCAAAATATGATGTTTGGAATTTTCAAATACACTTATAGATCATACTTTAAATTGTTACGATTATTTATATTATAGTTATATGTAGAGTATTTTGAGGAGATAAACCATTTGGGTTTTCAAACGAAAACCCCAATTTTATGCTTTAAACTATTTAGCAAATTGTTTTGAAAATGTTGATGTATTAAAATAAAAATTCGAACGATGAGTAGTTTATATAATTAAGTACTTAGGACACGATAGTGAAGTTAGCCCCACCAATTCGTCCGATCGACTTCAAACAGGTGTCAATATTTTGCAAATTAATTGCAAATAATTGCAAATTGGGTTTTGGAATTTGCAAATCACTAAAAACCACGCAAATCCAAATTTTAGATTGGTGGGGCTAAATCTAGCCGAGTTAACGAGTTAAAATATATTAGAGTTATGGTAATTTTAAAATTTGATCTTTAAGTAGGTGTATTAATATAAATAAATAATAAATTCATGATTCAATAAAACAATTGAGTGTTAGCATACTTAGTAAATTACCATGTATAAAAAGAAATATATTATAGTAATTACTTATTAGTTATTAGTTAGGTACTTCTATATAACATCAAATAAATAGATAATTCTGTTCAACAGTTTTAAAGTTTTAGACATTTTCTATTTCATTAGTGATAAATTCATAAGCCACTACAAGAATTTAATCATTTTAATAAATCGGATTGGTAGATTAAAATAATTCATATTGTACTTCTGCTACAGTGGTACAAATAGGTTATAGCAAAACAATGTATTATTAAACAGTATTATTATACTTCGATAAGGATAATGCCAACGATAACAATAATGTGTAAGTATTTTGTCAGTTCGAGAATCTAATGACTCGATATCTGTCGTAAACACTATATTATTATAAAAGTAATTTTTATAATTATAATACATTATTGTTGTGATTCGCTCGTCTGCATTCAACCCACGCGGTTAAGATTTAATAACGATTATAATAAATTTACAATTAATGTTTTGATATAATTTGAATTCGGTGTTGATCCTGAATCCTGATGACCTGATCCATATTAAAATTATCTCAATCTTCTGTAGAATTCGGAAATTGCGGTGTCTTGAAATTGTGTAATGACGATTTACTATTATTGTGCCACCGCTTTTACTCTCTAGTCTTCATAATATTAAATTATAATACTATATATTATATACCGGCGCACTGTAGTTTTTTCCTCATTTTTTTCTTGCGTCACGCTCTTTATAAACTAATAAAAGGATATAAGTGCTCCAGTCTCGACTTCTTAAACAGTGAAGTAGCTAATTTCATGCATTTTGATTGGAACCATACTGCTCTCGATTAAGCAAAAATAAAACAAAAGTAATCGAGAAAGCGAAGAATACAAAATACTGAAATACATAAATAAAATAGAATACTTCTGCAAATGTCGTTATTATATTATTAATATTAATGTTATATTATTATATTATTTTATTTGCGTGCTGTTGTTGAGATTACACGACCTAAAAACCAGTGATTTATTTACGTACTATTTTTTCCTATATAACACGCAAGGATATAAATTAGTTTATCTATAATTTTTCTTCGGATTGTTATCTTAGTAGTCGTTGTGACAAGTAATTCTTAGCGCTCTATTATACTAAAAAACGCATGTATTATTTATTTAAAAATCTTTAAATATCTATAAAAAATAGTTCACTTCAATACTCAATTTTTCTGATACTATATAATTCTGAAATAATTATGTTTTTTTCTCCTCTATATAAAAACAAAAATATATTCTTCCCACTCCATTATGTATACAAGACAACATTCAAAATATAAAGCTCGATTTTGGGGAAAATGCATTATATTAAAAAATATAAATATTCCAAAAATAAAATACTGAGAATAATCACAGGTTTCTTAGTACACTTCCAAATTCGAAAAATTTAATACTACATGAAAACCCTAGCCAAAAATGTTCATATAGTTCATTAAAAATAACGATTTTTTTCATGAAAGCGATGTAATGATAAAATTCTAAATTTAATTTGTTTTTTAAGAAAAATGTGTAATCTATTTAATTTATATTAATGTGGCATATACATTTTTTGCAAATAGAACACTACAACACCAATCATAATTATTTAAATTATCATATACTTACATAACTAAAATAATTATTAAGAAAATATTGTAATATCTATTACCAGAACTTAAGATGAAATTTTCAAAATAATCTCAGTATAATTACCATTACAATTCAATACATCTAAAGAAGACGTCTTTCTTAAACATAATATATATTCAATGAACAGAATAATAAATTCCCATAAAACCAAAATACTTAATTGATTTTATTATTTAATAAAATACTTGTTCACATTCTTTTTAGTTTGACTTGAAACAATTGGTAAATTTGTAAGTACATAAGAGTTTACTAGGTACTAAAATTCGTGCATGGCATTGAAAGGTAAAAAATATATTTTTTTTATAGTTATTATGTTGAGATATATAATGCTATATGCGTGTGTAAATCAGGGCTTGTATAATATTATATTACAAATATTGGTCGTTTTTTTTTATGAACTAGTTACGTTCAATATCTTTGGTTATGTTATGGCACGTGGAATACGGATCTCTTTTTGGCAATTTAAATAAATATTTAATAATTATGTACACTCGTATATTAAATTATATATTATAAAAAATATCAAAAAAAAAAAAATAAAGGAAAAGAAAATAATCGACAAGCTGCAATAACATAGAACAATATTGTTTTTTATATGTTCCATGTACCTATATAGGTTTTAGGTTTCTAGAAAATTATTCATTTCTTATATTATACTCGTTGTGTTTGTCTGTCTGTATAATATAATTGCTGGTAAATAGTTAGGATTGTTGATTTAGTTAACAAGGCGATTTTATTCGTAACATTATTGTTAAAGTTAACTTTGAATCTTATTAAAATATTTGATTTATTTAAGTTTCTACTTATAATTATAAATTATTTTAAAATTACACATATTGTTGTTTAAAAAAATACTATCTTCTTAAAAAAAATGTCCTGAAGTTGACCGTGCCAGGTACCGTCTCTTCTACTACTATATGCACTATGTACGATACTCGGTAGTCACTATTCAGCATTCATTAAGTCTCGAAGATAAGAACAATATTAATTATACAGTCATTTTTAGTTCTCACACAAGTTAGTGTTTGTGATTAACAAGAAAAGAAATTTGATCTGAAGTCAAAATACATACAACTGAAATAATAATGTATCTTTATTGGAATTGAGACTCATCATTGGAAACTTGCTAACGAATGATATTAATAGTTTTGACTTTTAGTCACTGATATTATGAAACGGTCAACACAACGTCATATATTATAATATTATAATTTACATAATATGAACGAAAAATCAGTCTTTTGAGGTTTTGACAACCTACAAAATGTATTTAAACGATTTTATCACAACTGTGTTATCTTTAAGATTTGTTTATATGCTCATATGTTTGTACATCAATTAAAATGTTTGCAATATATTGATATATATTTTATAATTATAATTATTTTAAATACAAACTAATTGTGTAGATTGTAATTTTCTCGTTTAATGATTTCTTACTATACTAATACAGAAGCTACACTGATACACCTTGTAAACATTAAACAGTAAATTATTCACCATGGTTATTGCGTATTGATGAGGTTTACAAGATTAATCATATTTTTGATCGTTGTTTACGGTCGTCCAGATTCACTTTCATTTTAATACCGTTGCAATGCAGCATGTGGTTCAGTGGTTGTATTGAATACGTGTGCGAAGCTGTGTGATTATTAATTTAATAAAGTTCTATAATATTTATTTATTTAATTAAAGAATTAATGGTTCGAAATGAGAACAATAAAACATGCCACTACACCTACTAACATGAAACAACAATTATAACGATAATAGCTAGTAATAATATGAAAATTCGAAAACAAAAATAATTTATGATAAAAATCATAATTACAACAATGAAATTACTGTTGTTTCTATTATTTTTCCGACGATTACAGTAAATCAGAGTGTACAATGCTACGTATTAACAATCAAAAAGCGTATGACTGTTACGAACGCGATCTCTGAAGTAGGTATTTGAATAACAATAAAAATAAATAACAATTTATAGGTACCATCACTGCAGTGTACGCATATCGCCTGCACAATAAATACAATTATTATACATTATACGTCATATAATATTATAAACAATAAACATACTACATAAAATGTATGTTTTTGTACAGGTAGAGTGGCTATTTATAATCCACGATCCTGGGTATTATTTTGTATCAATTTTTTTTTGGAAAAATGATATGGAGTATAATATTTTAGTGTTAAGAGGACGTCATAGTATATGACCGTCATCATATCCACAATAAGTTTGCAAATTTGCATATAGCAGAATCAATTTTATGTTGTTAACTTTAATATATCGGAGTCAATTTATAACAATTATTAAATTTAAGGGTAAAAATATTATTTAGGGTATCATGTAGGCTTTTATCAATGTTTTTATTTTAAAGTTAGTCATTATAGTTATATAAAATATTAAAACATCGAAATGCTTGTAATTCATTTTAAAATAAAAATCTATAAAAGTCTAGTTGATGCCCTAAATAATATTTTTACCTTCAAGATTGATAATTAATAAATTGACTTCAATATTAAAGCTAACAACATAAAATGGGTAATGATAAACGAAAATCTGCTATAGTGAATTTTCATATTTTTAAATGATTTCACTCTTCAATCGTTTTTTTTTATTCATTATTAGAATAATTATTATATAAAAATATGAAATTGATATACCTGCAATTTTCAAACATATTATAACAATAATATATTAAATAGGTACTTTATTTGACTTACAGGAATTGTGAAGTTCAATATTATTATGTTCTTATAGTCTTAATAAACCACCCGATGCCCATAGAATTCCCAAATAAGAATGTCTTATCAGTTGGATCACGACTAAATAAAAACTTTAAAAATCACCCTGTATATTATACAGAAGCAGACGTTTTGGGGAGCATCTGAGAGTACTGATCGACTAACGTTTTTACACTAAACGAATGGAAACGATTCGACCGAAAACAGTAAACTGTATACCATAAATCTCGATATTACGTCTTATACTCTGTAAGAAAGAACGTCGTATCGTATACAACATACAGGTTAGGTATACGACGGTTCTGTCTGTATATTTCTCGCGATGACGAAATGAAACGTTTGAAAAACGCTAAGGCGTCGACCGTCAACGACTGTAATATTTTCAAACAATTATTCAAGGTTTTCCAGCTGTATATGCAATTGTATATACATACATCACACGTGCGGTGTGTGTGTGTGAGTGTGTGAAAAGATGTAAGCTTATACACGTACTTTGTTTATGTACGATATAGACCTGCTGCAAATATAATAATAATAACATGACAATTGTACGAACTACTATACGTCAGTATACCTATACCTAACAAGTTATGTATATAGCTGTAGTTATTATTATTTCAAGTTGTATTGTACACTATAGGTATATAATATTCTGTATTTATATTTTATACTATTATAGTACTATACGTATGTGGTTCAACGGACCGTGTGTCACATTTCAAAAACTCTTCCGATATTGTAATAATATTACTTATCAGGCACATTATTTAGACGACGAGTTTCGATTATACCGAAGATGTCATGTGTGTTGGTCTTGAATTGAAATCATACAAAATGTACCTATTTATAGTTGGTAATGGGACGTACGTTGTACGCATGTATATAGACTTCCTTATAAACATGTTTAGTTATAGAAGGAAGGTATACGACATACGTGTGTCGCGTATAATATATATTATTAAGTATGTTGCAATAAAAGTACGAATACTGGTAAAAACCTAGTTTGTATCGACACTGCTAAATTTTGAGTTTTTACTGATCGATTCAACTCTAAATGAATACTTATTGAAGTTAGGAGTCTTGAAAATGAGTAATAGTAAGTTTTTTACTACAATAAACTCTGAAATAGGTATAAAAAAAAATATGTTAATAAAAAAAATGTCTAAATCAAATGTGATAAAAATTAAATCAGTATATGAAAATTAAAATGTCAACAAATAAAAAATATATATATATATATATATATATATAATATATATATATATATATGATATGATAACCATATAATATTATATTTGATTAAAATTGTTTATCATATAATTATCAAGAAAAATGATTTTAAAAAAATCAAAGTATAATACTTAAATATTATTACAATAAACAATGATATTTATTATAGCCTCGAATAACACACATTTTTTTTCCCAATAAGTAGGTATGTTTATTATTGTATACAATATGTATTATGTATCCTCAGTTACACAACAATAAGTTTTATTGGTTAATTATTACGAATGTAAAATATATTTTAAACATATCACATTGAAATACTGAAACACTGAAAATTATTTTGTATAACAGCAGTATAACATATTATTTTAACCTTGGAAAGGTTATAAGGGAATTTCCTCGGCAAAATGCCATTAAAAGTCATAGATTGAAATATAATATATAAAAAGCGGGTAAGTAGGTATCGCTCTGCTGTATATTAGGGGGTGGGGGTGGACCTCAGACTATGGTAGGTTAAATTTGAATGCAATGATAGGTATCATTGTATACGAAAAACGATTCTGAACGAAGATGATTTGTCAGTTTAGGATATATTATAATTAAATATTGTCAAATAATCTATTTTGAAACAAATAGTATAGTTTTTATATGTTACTATGGTTACTATGGCCAACATTCGCATTATGAGCGTATGAAATTTAATTTAAATTTTGACATATTTCGTATAAATTCGAACTTTAAACACTTATAAAAAAAAATTGTAACTAACGATTTCGGATTTTTTTTCATCACTTTAAGAACAACTTATAAGAAACCTTGTATTAAATTTTCAAGATTTTCTGGCCACCCAAAAAATTTTTATCGGAATTTGAAGAAAAAAAAACTAAGAAAAGTCGAAAATTTCAATTGTCTATTAGTAGCTTAAAAATGGTCAAAATATTTTGAAAATTTAACTGTAAAGAGATAACCATAATATAAACATTTGGTGAAAATTTCAAGTATTTACAATAATTCGTTTTTGAGTTACAGCAAAATCAAAAATCGATTTTGTCGAAAAGTGGTTTTTTCCGTAAAATTGCCATTTTTCTGTCATTTTTTTTTGTTTTTCTCGATTTTTTTTGAAAACTATTAGAAAATTTTAATTTTGACCCCCCTCTAAAGTACCAACTAGATTCAATTCCCTATTCAAAGAGGGGCTGAAGTCAAAAATCGGAGCATTATTACTGCTCCAAATGTTGGAGTCAGACACAAAAAAAAAAAAAAAAAACACACATCATAGTAAATGCAATACATTCATCACTTCGTTCAGAATCTAATATATAATATTTTAAAATCGATTTCGTTTTTGTTTAATAAATTACCAAGATCGATTGGCAAGTGCCGATATCCTAATATTTTCCGACAGTAATTTTCTTCAGTAGTGATGTTTCGTTTTTATTTTTATTCTTAAATTTTAACGAAATTCCGTTTATACGGAGATTTTCTCGGGACCTGTTGACATCGTTAAAGAGCTGTGATGCACGATATATATTGTCTGGGCTAGAATTAGATTTTAAGTTCGCCACTTCACTATATACAGTACTATAGTTATTGTGGGTATACCTAATTATATGCGTATGCTGTTCGGTCTGTTCGGCATATACGCCGAATAGGCTATCAACAATAACCACGATGCCTCCGTGTGTATACTTTGCTTATATTCGTCGTAAATAGTATACTATATATATATATATATATATGTGTGTGTATGTATTATTTAATAATAACGACAACTTAATATACGCGTATACCGAAGGTTAACGATGAAGATCTCGGCAAACAGTCAAACGCAATCGATTTCATATTATAGATACTTCACGCCACACGTCGTTATACTACTATTATATTATTATTATTATTGTTATTGCACATACGGTCACGGACAAAACGCTAAACAGCGGTGTTTGATTAAAAAAAAAAAATATCGAGAAAAGAGTCCATCGCTGTGAACAGCGTTTATGCACGACATTGCAGGACGTATGGAAAACGTAATTGACATTTCAAGTTCCGCGTACGGCACCAGCCTATTTACCCGTACACTCTAGTTGGCCATATCGTCGATTTACGGATATCATACACCACAGACGCATATACCTACGATAATTATAATACAAATTATATAATCAATGTTTACCTGCCATACTACGGATGACGCGTATATTAATATACTATATAATCTATAGTGACGTGCGCGTGTAGTGTAGTGTAAATCGTGTTTCCGAGTGAATATACAAGTATTCGACCGCCGACTGGTGGGTCTATTAAATACGATAATAATATAACAATAATAATTATCGATTAAAAACTGAAATAATAATATTGACGTAATTGTTTGCACAATCGCAGTTAATAATATTATCACGATATACATATATATATATATATATAAGTGTAGGTACAGCCGTTTCGCAACGCGAATCTCCGTTTGTTATCATACAGGGTGTATCTCACATTTTTTTTTATTAGAAGTAAGGCTTAAACATCACTAGCCCAGTATAAATTGCAATTAGATTAGAAATAGTAAAAGAGATAAATTTAAAAAATTTATTCGGACTCGAAGACTACGGAAAAAGATTTGTACATCATTAAAATGTGTTTATATAAGATTAATTTTGGTTAGAAATGAAATAATTTTGGAGATTTTGTTATCGTCGAGTGCTTCATCCATATTTGGCGGTATTGCCAAGTCGTTTCTATAATATGCCGGTATTTGGTGCATTCAAGAATGATGTGTTGGACTGAAAGGTTGATGTGGCATTCGGTCGTGGGTGGTGGATCTTTGCTGACGAGGAAAAAAGATTGGGGTTAGATCTCATATCTCTGCATACGTGAATTTTTTTAATGATTATAGATCGATAGTATGAGATTTCAAAAGAACGATGTTATTTTCTAAACGATTTGATAAAGTACCTTAGTTAATTGTTGTTAATTTGGACATACACTATAACTTGTCGATTACATTATTTCCGTTACGACTTTACTTACACTATACACATAAGAACACCTTTCGAACCGGGTTTTCACCACGCCGCGCAGAGTCGACTGAGATGATAATAGACAATAGTAGTATTCGTTTTATTACTTTAATAACATTGCAGAAATATCTAATTAAAGCGTTTTACACGTAAACCTGCGTGTAGTAAGCCATCACTTGTATTGACAATTCAAACATTTAACGAGAATCGTAAAAAACAAAATATATAATGTTGACCATTAATAATATAATAATGATAATAAAACGCTAAGCAGCCATTCGCATTCTGCAATCGGAATAAAAAATAAAATATAGACAAAAATAAACACGAACGACGACGACGATGACGTGTTGAGCACAGTGAACAGAAAAAAAGTACAAATTGAAATATTTTAAATTAAACTTAAATAATCACTCTGTATGACCACAAATATTTTCTAAAAAAAAACTAGTACATATATAATAATAATAGCTAATAAATATATAAAACAAACGTTTAAAAAAAAAAAATAGCCTAAAATTATAAAAAATACATGTCATGAAAACTTCATACGTTTTCAAATAAAAAAATTGACATTACAAAAAAATTAATAAAATAAAAATAAATTATTATCGCTTTAACTCAATATTTTGAGCTATACCTTTTACAAAATCTAAAAATCTTGGTTTATTTTCCCCAAAACCAATACATTTATAATAATAATAATAATTTAGAAATAATATAATAAAGTGATTATATAAGTTTTATTTAAAATATTCTAATTTGTACTTTTTTTCCGAGACTTTTTTTCCTGCCATCGTTGCGCACGTGCCGGTCGACCGATCGGTAAAAAGGGATTATGACGTTGAAGTGCTCGTGCATCCCGTAGCCGAACAGCTGTAGAGTTCATGCATTATATTCTCGTGGCCGGACCACTGCCGGAGCGTCCCCGTATGCCGTGGCCCATTATTTCATGTCGCTGACCACATGGGCTTGACGCACAGCTGTGCGACCGCGATGGTGGCCGCCATTGCGACTGACTGTGCAGCGACATGGTGCGTACTTCGCGGTGGCCGGGTCGCAGTCGGACAGGCCGGACGACCGTTTTTACCGCGCTGCACAGGCTGCGCCGCCTAGCGCGGCGATCTTCGCGATCACAACACGAACTCGTCCTTGGCCTTCGTTGTCGGGGGCCGCGCACGCGAGGGCCAGTGGCATCCACCTGCACTGGGATGACATCGACACGGAAACGTGACCGCCGCGTGAGCGATACTTTCGCGCGTCTTCGTATCCGCGACCTAATGCACCGAGCGTAGTAGCACCGCCGGTCGGTCACCGCGGCCAGGCAGGCATTGCCGGTGGTCGCTGATCTACAGGTGATCTTTCGTCCACTACCGTCAGCAAACGGCATCCGAGCCCTGATCGATGAGTATAGCGTATCAATCATCCACTGCCTTTGCTGCGGACACTTCCACGTCCACGACGACGTAACCTTTCAAACGTTTTTCGATTTATGTATATACAATAATATATACTTTTACAAGACGTCGACGACTACTGCCCGTTGAATATGGTGTTCTCATAGAATTCGTTAGTTGTGCGCAAGCCATAGGTAAAATAGATTAATCTCGAGAATGGTTGGAAAAAATTGGTTTTTTTAAAATATAATAAAATACAAATGTTTTGTTCGCTTAAATCATTGTTGTAATGTATTGTAATGCTTTGTTTCAATATGTATAACAATATAGGTACAGCATTATGAAGTAATATCTACACTTATAATACTTGTGACTTGTGTATACCGTGATCCACAATTAAAATGTTTTTCATAGAAAAAATTACGATACAATTGTATGCTGCTTTATTTTAACGTTTATTAAAATGTTTTAAACATAGATTAAATTTTTTTAAACAAAACCTCTAGTTTAAAACATTTTAAACACATCTTTAAAACCATTTATTTAAATAACCATTCCAACCTTGCCTCTTTAAGACTGACAAATTATTCAGAATGAATAGTTGAAAATATAAGCGTTTGTATACATTCATACAATAACTCGATTAAAAAAGTTTAATGGGAAATCGATTTTTCAATCATCTGCATTTTATACTAACTTAAGCTTGTATATATATGTGTATACTAATAAGTTGTTATAAGATTGATGGTTTTGCGTTTTGCTACTGAATAATATAGCTGCGGTACCAAGCATTATGTCAACTTAAATTAGAAAGAATAAATATTTAAATGCGAAAATGATTTACTTGATTGTATGCCGTATGCGGTATATGTGTTTTAAAATAATAACTTGAAAAATTAACTTAGGAGAGTACAGCAGTAAGAAAGAAGAAGTGAACAATAAATCAACTGTTAAAACTCTGGAAAATAAAAGAATATTCGCATTAAAAAAAAAAAAAAATTCATACAAAAATAAAGTTGAATTTGTTGTCAAAACAATACGATTGCAAACTATTATTTAATAAATATCCATAAAACCGTGTACCGTTGTAGACAAACAGTTTTTTTTTTTTAATTCCAAATTATAATATAGATTCATAACACATAATCATTAAAAACTATGTGTACAACGTACAACGAAATGAGATAGGTACATTCTATGCGAATATGTATAATAATGCGCAAGTCTATATATTTATTGGATATATCATTGCTACACTTGAGTTACTGCTGCAGGCACCACGTATAATATAACATTTTTTACGCCATGGATTTGTAAATACGATAATAAATGTTTATATTATAATTGAATATACAAGGCACTATAAATCATAAAACAGAAACGGAAACGCATTTTATACTGATGTCCATTCGGTTCTAAATACAAGGTAATTATAATAAATTGTAATTTATGAAATTAATATAGTAATAACTATTAACTAATAACCGACATTGTGTGGACCCCGTTGATCTACTTGTACATTTAACACATGGCCGTTACTATTGTTATTTCGCGATAATATAATAATTATAGGTAGGTACCTACATAATATTATAATTGTACCTATTGTTTTCAATTATCACTTATCTGATGCAATGATATCGTAATACCGCTTACTGCGTAATTATATTTATAAACTTAACTTCAGTTTTTTTCCTAATGGTGACGGAAGGTATGGATTTGAATAAATTTATGTCAAAACAGAATCACGCTGCTTTAGCAAATTTTACATCCTACAATATTACTTGTATTTAAAAATTATTATGTGATAATACAAACGATTTTATAGTCGTTTTCAAAGAGTGTGAAGGGTATAGTCTGTTAAAAAATATTTTTTTATTTTATTTATAGGAGCAAGAGCACTCTATGAGGGGAGAATTAAGTCCAATGAGGTATAGAACAATTTATCGTAATTTGTTTTTATCTTTTCGTTTATACTATACATTAATGCATGTGCACTGTGCGGTCTTTTGAACGCCACGTGTCGTATCAAACGTTTTGCTCAGTTTTGTAACGATACACACGATTGTCACAATATGCGTCTTAAATCTGAAATAGCAGTCGTAGCATGTTTACAGGAATCCGTAATCCGCACGTGGTATATATTATATATTTTTTTATAATTGTACGTATGACGCGTCGTAATATCACCGTGGTTGCCCGTGGATACAAAAAATGTTATAATAAATGCATCGTCTAGTAATTAAAACTAGATAATGAATAATTATTGTCGCTTGACATAATGTTTACATAATATAATATTATACTCGTTTCATTGTCGTGATCTGTTTGACATTAATAGCATACCTATCGATAACAATAATATTATAATGATTATTATTTGTTATTACTCTATAAATGCAAGCGGTAATCAAATATATACCTACCTAATGTAGCTATCTATAATAATTGTTTTGACTGCAACATCTGTATAGTATAGGTAATAACTGATGCAATCGGAAATCAACATCGACTATTTTATATAGTAGGTGATCATTGATCCTAATATATTGTAATTGTTGCTATGAATACATTTTATAAGTTGACTGCCCTACTAATTTTATCGATTTTGCCGTGAACGCCTTGAATATAAATTATCATATATGCACTTAGTAGTTTTATAAACCAATAGGCTTTATAACATTTATCTATCAAGTTTTTTTTTAACTTTCTTGTATGGAAAATTCTTTAGATATAAATAAATAACTAATGTCGACAATTTTTGAGTATCATATATATGATTATATTTAAGACGAAATTTGCAAGTATAAGTAAAATATGAAGGCCAATAATAAAATTGAAAGTTTTACATGTATATCACATATTATGGTACACAAGGCAGTCAGCTTGTTATAAAATGCTGCAATGATACCTATAAAATACTATAAAAATAAAAGACAGAAGGCATTATTATATGTAATAAAATCTTGTCGTTTTAAAGATATTTTACTTTGTATTTTCAATACATTAATTTAAGACTTGTTTGAAGTCTGTAAAAAATGTGTATGCAAACTTTTTGATTACCATTATACAAATAGATACAATACTTTAAAATAAAAAAAAATGAAAGTTTAGTCATATAATATTCGACTCCTTATTACTGTGAATTTATTTTTACAGTTATATATTATATAGAAATTAATAAAGAATTAAAGAATTAAGCCATTTGCCTAAAGTCGTAGTTTTTATTATTTTGAAAACTTTAATGTTAAACAGAAGTATATAATATAAGGGTGAATCACACAAAGTTTCCATATTATAAATATTTTGAACATTTACTAATGTAAACGTTATGTAAACTGCATAAGACAATTAAAACATATGTTTAAATAGTATAAAATCCTGATGAACATTGGGCTCAACTGATTCAAGACACATATTTTTGTTAATCTATTAAAGATCAATAGCTACAATTTTAAATTTGCGATTATATGATGAATGATTTTAATCACGATTCATGTATTATTTACAGAGAATTTTTAATAATGTTGATTATTCAGTAGGTAATTATAAAATCATTTAAAGATTTTATTTATTTTCAAAAATAACAAAATACAATATTTTGCTTGTATTGCATTTGTGTACTTGCATATAAGTTATAAGTTATTACGAATAATACATAAAAAATAATATAGCTTTTGATTTAAAAAATAAATGTGTAATACACTAATACACTAATAGTCAATAGATATGTATATCGTATATGTATACAAATTTGAGATGTACCTAATCGATTACTTTTTTGAATTTTACGTTGCAGTGGATTTTACTCAAATTTATTTCAAAAACATAGAGAACTTCAAAATTCAGTATTTGATCATATTTCTAGTATAATTGACTTTAATAATATCGGATTGAAAATACGTTTTTGTGGTCAATATTGTCGAACATGTGCGACCAAATCACAAAATTGTATACAACGGTTTTTCGGATATTGTGTAATTAATTTATTTGCATATGACATATTGGACTTATTTTTACGTAACACGGGAAATGTATAGGTAGATAAAATTAGTAAAATAATTATTAAATTAAAAGTAATTAATGAAAACATACAGCAGATGCACATTAACATTTTCTCCTTTGCATTAAAATATATTGTTTTAAAATTGTATTTCTATTAAATTCCACGTCCCAGCGTTGACTAGGCCTCTACTTTTATAAACTAACAGACATGCCACAAACATATTTTAAATGTAGACGATAGTATTGTGAACATGATGCTTCTCGGTTATATTACATTTCTCTGTTTTGTATATATATTACACAATTTGTATAAATAATTATTTTGCAGTACGCAAAAGTGATGAATTTTATTATATTTAGTAGTCAGGAGTCTCGAGTAAAAAACCGATTGTCACAGCACTCACAGCCTACAGGTCTCGTAATTATTTTTTATAAAAAGTATCGCGTACGGCTGCTGTAAAAAATACATAGAGAACAAACAATATGCAATATTCCATAATAATATGACCTCTACGGCTCTACAGTCTGCAGCTGATATGTTTAAGAGTAACGAGGACAAACGGGTGTACAATAAATATAACTTGATATTAAATTCTCGTTTGTTCGCGATTATTATGTAGATTTTAATTTTTAATTTTAACAAAACAAAAATACTGAAATCCTATTATGTATGATAGCGTGGTACGCAAACCGACATTGTAGTGTACCATATTATAATATATTAATATACTCGTACATGTAATATTTGTTCAATTGATAATCTAGCTATTATTATTTTGTCTTTACTGTTATCTGGTTATATATTATATAATAATATAAATAGATAAAATTAAAAAATAGTAACAATAATAATATAATAATGTACTTCACCCTTGTGATGGTGGTTTGAATGTCATTGTGGTGGTTATTGGCAACACAATACGGGCCTGAGTGCGAATATATTTTTAAATTATATTTGAAAATATTAGCCATGATAGTTTTTCGATCCTATTACTAATTGAAAATCATAATTTTCGGTAAAGTAATTGAAGAAAAAATAAAATTGTATTTATTTATAATTACTTCCGTTTAAATAAACAAAAACGAAACAAACGACTGGCCTGAAGTTAATATTGACACGGGTATTTTTATAACTCTAAAAAAAGTAAAAATATAAATGCGGTTCAATGGTTTTTGTAAAACAAGATACGAATTTAAAAAAGAAAAAATGATTACACAAGAGATTTTTTACTGTATTTTTTTTTTTTTTTTTAATGACTAAAATAATTTACTGAAACTATAGCAAGTGAAAAGTCTGAGATATAAATAAAATTTTATTTTTCAACATACTTTTTCATAAATCTATATAGAAACTAATTGTTTTCATTAATTATTTATATGAATATTTTACATTATGACAATTCGATTATTCGGTACATGATTTAATTTTAATTGTAATAGTTTTATGTTTTATATTATAAGTACACAATATTTAAATGTTTAAATGTTAAAAATAAGTAATATTTCACAGTTTTTGTTTAATAAGTTTATGATTTTAGATTTGTATCTTTGTTAATTTGAATTGATATTTTATGTATACGCCGAAATCATGTTAAAAGTTTGGATCGCAAATCGCAATACCTATTATGTAAAATTAAAATATAATAAATATTAAATAGTAATAATAATAATATATAGTATTATCATAATCGCAATTTAGGGTGCAGGAGACTATAAAGCCTAAAGCTCCCTTCCAAAAAACCAACCGTAACTTCTTCCACAAAAATGGTTTGTATTAAAAAATAGTTTATCATTGGAAAAAAATGTTCAAACACAACTCAGAAATGGTGGTTCCTAAGAACTCTGTAAAGAGTGGACAAAATAATATAACAATTGAGGTTAAAATGAATTTTATTGATGCAAAAATGTACCCAATTTTTACAAACTTCAGCTTAATAACTGAAATTTGTTTTTATTGAAGAATTTTTGAGGAGAGGAAAATACATATTAAGATATCTTGAATAAGAGGAGGGAAATTTATTAGTAATAAGCTAAAAAAAAGTCATTAAATAATATTTTTTTTAAAGCCACAATTTTTTAGGTTTTTTGATAAACGAGGGATAGGGGAATTGCCTCTTCCTTTTATCTATCTCTGTGGCATAGACAACGATGTTTCTCAGATTTAAAACCCTAATTTCATGAATATTATGATAGTTATGCATTTCGTCAATTCCACTGTCTATAGTTACGATAATAGTATAATATAATTTTATAATTATTACCAATTATGTTTTGTTACCCATTCTTTGGATAGCAATATTATAATTTTTGAGATTTAATAAAATTGAACATTTATTAAAAATATTTGAGATCAAGATGTTACCACGCCTATCGTAGTATCGTTATACTGTTTATTTATAAATTATAAAATGTTACAACACACACTACATGTCTATATGCAGCATCACAGCATCTATTTATTATAATATTACGATGTGCAAACTATTACACATTATTATAATGATGTATTCACGTTTTATAACAAAAGTTAAGCTATATAAAAAATATAAATCGTAAAGTCTTTGTAGGTGTATGAAGGGAAAACGATTTATTCATGAACCACAGATATTATAGTTTTTTTTTCTCAAAATTTCTCAATAAATAAAAAATCGGTTTGACGTGTTATACATGTTGCCAAAAATGCTGTTGAAATTGGTCGTTAAAAATTCCGATTTATACAGTCAGCAAATACAATAATATAATATGAAAAAGAGAGTTTTAAAAATGTGGTTCCGACGGTGAAAGCCGCTATAATATATCTGATGAAAGTAATGTATGCGGCGTAGGCGTTGTGCAGCGACAGTGGTAGACTTTTTAAGTTGACATAAATGAAACGATTTAAAAATAAAAACGACTTTTAATCCGTTTCGATAATCCGGTCTTATGTGTTTTTATAATAATATTATATACTATTTTATTATATTGATTAATATAGTGTTGGCATAGGCATACTATAACAATAACGAGTAACGGGATGTATTAGTTAGTATAGGTATATAGCCACTTATTAAGGATGTTATTTCTCAAATGACGTTATAGTACTCACCTATAATAATTGATCTATGGCTATTACATATTTTATTAACAAATGTACTCGTTTTTTACAGAAACATTTTGATATGACACAATACTTTAATGTATAATGTTACACAATCCAACATAAATAAATAATTAAGGTACCCCCATTATAGTATAATTTACTATAATATATTATAACATTTTTATTTCATAGTTTACAACTTCACACACTCAGAAAAAAAAAATATCATAACTGTAATTTTTAAATGATATTTTACATATTTATATTAGCTAATAATCCGAATAAAATAATTTCTATTTTTCGAAAGCCAAACCCCGTGTCTATATGTTGAATCGTCCTTATAATATAGTGTGCGACGTGTGTATAATACTCTATAATGCATACATAATATCGGCTATATAGTATAATATAGTGTGCATTGTGTCGACATCTACAAACCGGCCACGTCTTTGAAAACATTTAGAATATCTCATATCTGAAATCATAATCCTAAGTTAATTGTTTAACCTTTTCACAACAAGCATTAATTGTTGTTTGCCATGTTTTACAATGGTATAGGTAAATATAGTACTTCTATCTTTATTCCTGAATGATAAATTTATTTTAGTAATATTATATCAATATGGTAGGTTTTATAGATATATGTAGATTAAAATAATTTAGACAACACATTTAGGAAATTTTCCATGACTATTTCAATTTATTTCCATCGCATCCAGGTTTATAAAGATTAACAGAAAACCTGCACATTTGTACAAATGTGTAAGTAAGCGCAAAGAGTTAAACATAAATTCAATACAAACTATGAGAAAAACAATAGTTGATATTATATTTTAAATCTCCTAAAAATATATAACATTCTGATATTCATAGTATATTATTATAAGTTATAAGTTATAACGTATATTATTTTTAACGACATATTTAATGTAACGATACTGTTTTAATATAATTGTAGAACAAAATAAATTAATATAACATATACTCACAGATATAAGACTACCAAATTTAATTGGTACAAGACATAATCAATTGAACTTGCACTGACTTGTATAATATAGTTGAAATAGTTGAATGTATTTTTATTTTTTAATAGGGTGCTACTATGATGTCGGGAGGTTCTGGTGATGGGTAGGTACATACGTATTTAAACAAAAATGTTTCGAAATTCCTTCGAATGATTTGGCAGGTCACTAAATAAAATTTAAAAACAACTGGCTTGTATAAAGTAGTTGCTTTTCTCTATATATTTTAATAAAAAACATATATTTTTGTATAAATTAAAGTCGGTAAATCTCTATCCTTTTTTTTTTTTAAATAGAGAAGTTAGTTTTTTTCTTGCCAAAAATTTGGTCTTTCGCCTGGTTCCAGTAGTATTTACAAATAAAATAATACATTATGATGAACAACGAGAGAGACTAAAATTTTTTTAGTCAAAAATTAAACGTTCGAGAGTTCGCTGTATACATAAATATATTTATAACTTTTTTTTATATATAAATCATTAAATCAAAATAAAATATTCCCAGAAACTACAATATTATGATCATTGGTTACTAAAATTATAATCCATATTAATATTATATTATTATTAAAATTAAAATGGATTATTTACTTATTAAATATAATATTAATTTTCATAAATAGACTATTATTTTAAGAATAACAATAATTGAACGAATTTTGCACTGCACAAATAGAAATTAATGTGAAAGATTGGAAAGTATAATTTCTTGCCTTCACTTATACGACGCCATTATGAGCATATATTTAAATAAATGATATATTTACTTATTATATATATATATAATATAATCATTTGGATTTGTACATACGCATATTATAATAATTTAATATGACTAATATGAGCCTGGCCCAGAATACAAGAGCGCCGTTCGATTATAGCTCCGTCTCCCGAACGAGTCTTTTTGTTGACTAGTAATAGAGAGCAGTTTTTTAAAAATTGTTTATTTTATATTTTTAACTGTTTAGTCGGTGGCGACTCATTCATTGTGAACAGTATTATAGCACCTCGCGTAGTCACGTAATATAGCTGTGTGCCTGTGTAGGATTTTTGTCACACATTTTAAACGTACGCACACACGATATTATTTATACCATATTAACTATATATATAAATTATATTGTATGTGTGTGTGTGTATACTAACATTTGTGTGTAATTGAGGCTCGTTTTCCAGCGCATTAAATAACGTCCGTCGACCCCGCGACGACAGGAGAAGGTCCCAAGTTATATTTGGACATGGCTGGCCGGGTGTTCAGGACCGCTATAATATAATATATTATGTACAGAATGTCCCAAAAATAACGTTTTTTTTTTTAAATCGTTTGCTATTTTTTTTTTTTATGTTTATAACATTTTTCTTATCATTTTTTTAATCTATTATTATGATTTCAGATTGTTGTTATGTAATCAGTTTTTTTTTAAGTATCACCATTCACCATGGACCGAACGTCAATTGAAACACGTCTGTTAACCTTTTACCAATCTAACGAAAATGGTACGAAGACTGTGCGATGACTTTGTATCTTACTTGGGTGGGACACTACTCCCAATGTGTCATCGGTCGGCAGCTATAATAAAAAATTCGAAAAAACTGTTTCAACTGTTGTAGATCTCAAAAGCCCCGGTAGTTAAGGCGTCCTCGTGAAACTCACCAGAGAGAAATGAGAGGTAGTTATTGTTTATTTACTCGACCGTTCTTCAGCTAGGGGAGGATAATCGAATGATATTATTTTTCATACTTAAACCGGATGTCATACCAAATCTGTACATAGCTTTTTTTTTATTTGTTTGAAAAATAAAGACCTTATTTTAGCTAATTTAAAAGAAGCGTTCTTTTTGGGACACTCTGTATAAATACACACATATATATATATATATATATATGTAGAGATGATATATATTATATACGCATACATTATTATAATATGTGGCAACAAGTCAAGAAACGCCATCAAGGCGCTTACATAACGAAAAATATGACCGTCAATCGATGATCGATCGAAATCGGCTTAAATAATAAAATTATACTATGTATAATACATTTTATTACTTTGAACCATTGCAATCAGTCACGAAAAAAAAAATGGACAAAGTTTGTTCAAATTGACAAACATCGCAAGGAACGATAAACGATCGTTATCGTATAAATGATATAAGTTAACACACTCGATCTCGCACTATATGGCTGGCCAATAGCCATGTAGGTGTGAAATAAATAGTCTGTCGTCAGAGATACGAGTTGGCTGATAATAGCTATCGGATTCGTAGGCGATCTTCTCTCATCGGTTTAAGCTTTAGACCTTAAACGATACTCGTAGGTCGCGTGTATAATTTAATATTATATTAACTACAATATCACGATTTCTACGATCGAAAATCACAAAAAAAAAAAACATTATAATAATAAAATTACTATTTATAACATTGAAATCCTAATGTGCCGCGGCAGTGAACTGTGTTTGAACATTCCTAGACGAAAAATAAAATGCATATAGGTACTTACATATATGTTAAAAAAACACGAACAACAATAATATCAATAATAACGTTTCCCACTTGCAGCGGTAAAATTCAATGGAATATTTGAGAATCAGTGGAGACTATTATTACCATCCTACATAATATTATTTCATATTTGTATGATTATGCTATGACTTTTTACTTAGTGCAAAGCAATTTCAAAGTATAGAGTCCTGTAGCTACTATGGAAAATCACTTACTGGTATAAATGGGTTTAAGATGACTCAGACAACTCTAATGGTAGATCGAATGCAATTCACATTGTACAGCTATTATAATATGTATGTCGCTTAATTTTGTAAATTACATATTTTTCGATAAAAATGCAAAAGTCAATATTAACTACAGCTAAGGAATTTAAACTTACCTATTATTGAAATAGAAAAAAAAAACAGAATTTTATCTAAGTAATCGTAATTTTATCTTATGTTATTAACCCAACTAACCGATAAATCTCAGTTATCTCACTTATAATTTCAGCTGTTGAAATATACAAAACTGTAGTGTTAATATATAGTATGTATATCAACAGTATTTTGTTACTATTAGCTTTTGATATTTTAATGAAACTATCAATAAAAATAGCTTCTTGCTTTTTTGGATTCATCTCAATACACGTTTTATTTAATATTACTAATAATAATTATAAAAACTTAATACTTACTAAATACACTAACAATTACGCATAAACAGCACTGTATAAAAATCACCATAATATTATTCATATCATTCACATTGTTATCATTTAATTTTGCAATATGTAAATTAAATCATAAATTAAAATTTGATTGTGAGACATTTATCTTAGAATATAATACGCTACATATAATATTTTTATTTTATAAATTATAAAAAATGTAATATTAACTAAAATAATGAGTGATTTAGCCTCTTCTGTGATTTCGCCCTTACAGGCGTTCTTGTGTGCAAACGTATATTTTTTTTACAAAATAAAAATAAAATTATAAAATTGAATCGAACTTATAATTTATATCTATAGTACCTACAGACCTAGAATACTACATTAACATGCGTTGTTAACATGTCTGGATGTATTATTATTGAATTTGTATGTATTCTTTTTTTTAATTTAATGTCGTACAACAAAAGAATCTTGTATTGCACCACCAATTCTATTTCATGAGATAAATAATTTAAAAATAACAAACATTTTTAACGTAAATTTTAAATCTATGTATACTTCGTTCATTGTAAGTGTATATTTTCTCTTTTATTTTCAATGCATATTTAATGATATTAAAGAAATTGTTCAACTTTCATGCATTTTAAAATTTAAATAAGAAATTTTATTTGTCACAAAAAATATAATTTTCTGGTTGCATTGATTTAAATTTCAAATTTAATACGGTTATAGTACATAAGTTTACTGTTTATTCATAAATGTAGTTGATTTAAGTATTTTTACATGTATAATTTATATAATGTACCTACATCGGATGTAGACTTCAAAAACTTTATTTTTAATGATAAATGAAACAATAACTTTTATTATTATATTAATGATAGTTAAACAATTCATCGAGCACTTCTCTCTGATATAGTATAATCTGTATTTGGTATCTATAATTATTATACATTCAACATTGATATCTTGATTTTAATTTTATAACATACCTACACATCAATAAACACTATAAAGTTATAAAAAGCGATATTTACACAATGCGCGCAGTCAGCCATGCACGGACCTGGTATGTTTAGTCGTTGATTATTCTATGCGTATTCCCATTATAAGTTCCTCGTAGAAGCACAATATTATAATAAATTTAAGTCAACATAATTCAGTAAAAGAAATATTTTTCAATTGATTTAATGCGGCGATAGGACGATAGATACATTATGTTTTCTATGAAAAGATTATTTAATCAAAAATTACATTGTAGAGTGTACCAAAATAATCATAAACGTATAGCAAAATTATTTTAAAAACAAAAATCGTCATAATTTTGTATTGTTGTATTTGCTTTTGTTTTTAAATTAAAGGTAATGTCACATTACTTATGTCTTATATTGTACGTCATACTGGCTACTTCAGTCTGTAGATAACGTAATAATAATGTGACCTATACAATAAGACACTAGTAAATAGATATAATATTATTTTAACGGTATCGTGGTATACTACACAGTTCATATATTTTTTTTATGAAGCGTTCCAATATCTTATCGTGTAAAAATGATTGCGATTAACACATCCAATGACGGTAAATGGTAAATCATATTTTACAACATAAATATTAAATATAATTTTTTGATGAATTTTTGCACCGAAGACATTAGCATAATAATACAACCAATATTATTCAATGCATACTCACCGTTGACATAAAATATATATATACATCGTGTACGGTTTTTTTTATTCTTGTTGATGTTTAATTTACATTGATTTTATCATTTTATAAAACAACACGCTAAAAATCACATTAAATGCATATATGCGTAAGTAATATGATTAGTTTTTCGTGTGTACCAACAATTTTTCGATTATATTTCGATAAAAAATGAATTTTTAGTTCATATAATATACAAATTTAAAAAGAGCTCTTTGTGACTTTATTGATGGAATTCTGTTTTTAAATCTAAATGGAGTTCGAAAACAAATTCGCAATCGCATTAATTGAGTTTTATTGTTAATTATTGGTCTATTAAGTACCTCTCTGCTTTAGGCTAAGTAATATGCAAACAGTTCAGTTTCCATGTGACGGTTCAAACAAATAAAAAAGGTGCCTCTGCTCTATTTTATTATGTTATTAACAAACATAAGTATTTTTTTATAGGTTAAAATATTAATAAATATTTAAATTCATTTTCATACATTTTATAGTCACCGTATACTTGATATACTAGAAATAATTATACGTTGTAACTCTAGGATCTGTCATCAGATATTACGAAATATTTGCTGATATACCTGCGCAAGTATTATATTAAATTTAATATCTAATTATACTACAAAAACGAACAAAATTTAAATCAAAATCACGTGATAATAAGTGAGAGTAATAAATACTTTATAATTAAATAATTAGTTGGTATATGGAGACATAGAATTACAACAGCAACAGCTGCTCTTTACAAACTGCTGGGAGTAATAAGATAATAATTCGAGTAGGAAAGGTGTATAACGAATGAGTAATATTAGGTAGTAGAGACTGGCAAATTGCCTCTTATTGTCTTCTGACACGATTAAACATTTTTATACTTTGATCATACTTTCAATCAATAAAGAAGTAACATAGAACCGTTAATTATTATAAAAATTAAAAAATGTTTATATTGAATCTCAAATTTCACAAGTAATTAAACAAAATAGAATAAAAAAATTTACCTCTCATTTGATCCTCGAAGACAATTCCATGAATTTTTTTTTAAAAAGGTTACTCAAATTTCCTCCCGATTTCCAAAATAACGTTCACTTGAATTGTTTCCTATTTGAAGTAGTGGTTCTCTTGTACTGGGATCGCCTCCGATAGCTATAATAAATCGATTTAGGTATAACTTTACACATTATAGGAAATATTTATAACCAAATTGAATAAACTAAGCAAATAAAAGTCAATAAATAATTATAATAAAAAAGGGCGGGCAAGTAGGTATCGCTCTGCTGTGTAGTAGAGATGGAGAGTAGGTCACTATAATGGATGTGTTAAGGTACGGTTTCCCTGCAGCGTCAAATAGTGGAACAGCACGGCGTCATGACACCGTGTCTAGCGCTTACCTATGTCCCAACTGGTAGTTGACGCTAGACGCCGCGGAGAAATCATACCTTTGAATTTGAATTCGATGATAAGTATCATTGTATACGAAAAACGATTCTGAACGGAGACGGTTTTAAAGTCTAGGATAATCAGTAGGATATATCATATTATTACCTATATTTAAATTGTAATATATCGTTATTTTACGCGATTTCGTAAAAAATTAAATTTCCTAGGCTCATACAATTTTTTCTGTATTGACGCTAGAATTTTTATTTTTGCAGTTGTTTGAAAAAAAAAATTTATAGATAACTTTATATGAGGTTATTTAACCTTAGGTATATAAATCACAAAAATGATATGAATTTTCAACTTCAAAATTCCTTGCAAATTTTCACGATTTTTACATATTTCGTAAACATTTGAACTTAAAATGCTTATCAATAAAAATTGTGACTAACGATTTATTATTAATTTTTTTTTTATTACAATAAGTAAAACTTATAATAAACCTTGTATTAAATTTTATATAGGCATTTCAAAAAAAAAAAAAGAAATTATTAATAGTTCTATAAATAGTTTAAAAAAAAGTCAAAATATTTTGAAAATAAAATTGTAAATAGATAACGATAATATAAACATTTGGTAAAAAATTCAAGTATTTAGGTACAATGATTTGTTGTTGAGTTACAGCAAAGTAAAAAAATCAATTTTGTCGAAAACTGGTTATGTTTTCTAGTTTTTTTGGAGTTTTTTCTATTCATTAATCATAAAATTTAACATTCATGGATCATACGGATAGTAGGACAATTTACGTAGTTTATTTGAAATCGCTATATATATTAATATAAATTAGTGCTATACTCGTATTATAGTCGTATATCTATATAACATATTATTATATTAATATATATCAATTACATTCTTACCCAGTCAATCCTACTCGGTCGAGTAAAGTTTGGTACGTGGAATGTACATGCAGATTTCTTGAATTTTCTTATTATTCCTCAGTAATAAATGACACTTTTAGTATTCTTGTTATTTTGTTGTACTGAGGGAGGGGGGTTGTAAAAAACGATCATATCCCGTTTCACCGCCGTTTTTTTCGCCGCATATTCTCAAATTATTTTTGGTCTAAAAAATGGTTATGAATTTGTGATTTGAAAAGTAATAAATATACACAGTAGAATATATAATATCATTTGAAACGATCTTAGCACTATACTATTATACTATCTGAATTCTGAAGTTATCCATTGATATATCCCCAATAATTATATAATTAATATTGGAAGTGTATTGAAAATTGTGGAGCTCATCTGATAATTTAAAATTTATTCACTTTACATTCCAATAAGTTTTGTAATCATAATTAACTACAGCCTTCGTCCAGTTAAAATGGAAGAAAAACGTTTTAAGGTCAAACTTCGTCTGAGAGCAAAAGAAAACCCTCTTAAACCAATTTCGAAGGTAATTATAAAAATAATAATTTTATTTTTTATAGTTAAAAAAAACTTTTTTTTTATTATTATTTTAAATGATTATTTTAATTATTTTTTTCGCGAAATTATCATTTTATTTTATTTATACCAAATACCTAAGGGCGTATACAATTGTACATAAATACATATTTTATAAATATAATTAATATTATTAGTATATATTTTGTAATCTTTAAGTTATTTTAAGTTACTTGAAAAATAAATTCGGTTAAATGGGAGCTAACCGTAAAAACTGATGACAAAGAAGAATTATTAAGCTATAATAGATAAGTAGAAAATCTTGGAAATTGCAAGGGTTGAGGGAGGGTTAATTTTTAGCACTAAAATCATAGTTTTATTCGGTAGCATTTCGGTGATACAAAGTGCGTTATCTTTAAAATCTATGTATATATTTACATTCGACGATTTTCTTGCAAATGAGATTTGATTACTTGATGCGATTTTCTAGATCACTCTTAGAACAGGCCTAAAATTCATAAACATTTATTAATCACATCTTACTCACTGTTATCGATTATGAACGTTGTTTATGTACTTCGGGGAATAATTGCGGACTAACGATTGCAGAAAATGCATAGAAAAAACTTTCGGTGGCCATTGAATTTCTTCTCATTCAGATGTTAATGACAATAATAACTGAATAAGACAACAATAGTTACGTTTCGACGATGTTAATAACGATTTAACTGTTGTTAGTTTTAAAAAATATGTAATTGTTTGACTGATGGTTGTTTAATTTAAATATATGGCTTATCTGAATAATTAACACCACACAAGCCTTAACACACCGACTCGCGCACTACGTCCAAATAAGATGGGGTGCACTGGTATAAAGAACGCAAATGAACTGTTTAAAAATAATATCGACATAAACGATTTAATTTCTGATAAAATTACTATTTCCGCTCAGTATTATACCGTATACGGGTAAACTAAATAATAATTATATTACTAGTTTTTTTTTGCTATATTTGTTATACGGTTATAGTCTTATAGATTGATATAATTATTTTAGTAAACTTAATGTTTTTTTAAACAGTATTTTAAAATTAATTAAACTCACGTTTACGTTCACATTGATATATTAATTAAGTACTTATATAATATTATACTGAACAAATTAAATCATAATATCAACCAATCAGTTAAATATTTATGATATGTATATGTAATTAAATTATGAACATAATACATAATTGATAATATATTATAATTTAGATTTATTCTGTGTACTTATTACAATTCCAGTCTATTCGCTCATGAATAAATACTACAAATTTAATAATTATTATGTTCTGTCATTTACACTTTTAACTTACACTTCTTTGTTGTTATTGAATTCAATTATAAAGTCAAATGGTATACTCTACACTCAACGTGGTTGAAAATTTGCATTTTCTAATTTCTTAGAATATCATTTTAATGTAATGCCAATTATTTACCACTGCTGAAAATGCTCGTTTTATAAATACATTGAATTTATGTTTTTTTTTTTGCTGCAACTTATCACGTTCAAATTAATTTGAATAAAATGTTATTTATTTTATAATTGTAGAGAAATAACTTTATAAAAGTTCCATTTTGACAAAACATTTAAACACAATGAAATAATGTTTCTTGTTAAGAAAATTCTTGGGAATAATATTGTTGAAAATTTATTTTTCCCTATAAACACTTCAACACTTGGAAATGTACTTACGCAATATGCGTGTTATAGGTATGTCAACAAGAATGAAATTATTTGTTACTATACGATCTATATGTATAATTATTACGTGATTCCCACAGTGACGTTATTTTTATTTCAAGCATGGTCTTTATAAAGTGAAAAGACAATTCTTTAATTTGAAATATTCTATGCAGTATTTATAAATATATCAAGCTAGCAATTAAATTTTCATTTCAAAAATTAAAATGTAAATATAAGTATGGCCGAGACAACAGATTTTACCAAATCAACAAAAAATAATCATACCAATAATAGGTATCTTGCTTAAACTTTAAAAAAATCAATAAGGATATAAATATTAAAAGCTAAAATTCCATTTTTAATTTTTTTAAATTATCGACTATTTCAGTTATTTGATAAAATAATAATAGATTTTTTTTTGATTTTTTAGTATTTTCAGTTTATATTAAGATAGCAAACAATTAAAGTGACAACTTTCTGACAGTTTTTTAATTTTCCATGTACCGATAGTAAAAATATTTTAATATTATTTTATAAAAATCTAATCACATTTGGTATTCTGCTTTACATTTTTATTTTGATATATATTTTTTAGTTATGATCGTTGAGTAATTAAATATTTAGTATTTTGGTTCAAATATTTCAACTCAGTGGCGCCGAAGTAAAAAAAAAATATGTAGAACAAACATTTAAAACAAACACCTACCCACCACATAATTAGTTTACATTTGAAGTTAGATCACGCTGTTTCTGTAATACAATAAAATCATACATTCTCCCAGATAATAATATAATGTTTGCATGAAACTTTGTGGTGATGGGTATCCACTATCCACCCACCAACAATTTTATATGTAGGACAATTGTTCTACATTAACATAGTGTTTGGCGCCACTGTTTCAACTCGAATATTAGTTATCACTTATCAGATTACCGATTACCTATCATTATCATTGATCAAACGTAAAATGTGTTTGATTTATACATTTATAAAACAAATGCACAGTGTTAATATTTTGTTTTTATATTTTTTTTCAATATAATCATAAAATTAATTATTGAAAATTTTAAGCCATTTTATAATTTATTTTTTTATTTTTACATTCACTATATTGAAACGGACATCACATATTATTTCGATGTTGATATTATTACATTCACGTTAGAATAACGTTTTTCAATTTTTTTAAATCTTTCTGGAGTTAATATTATCAGAAATAAATTATATAGGATGTGAAATAATGCCACCATTTAATATTTTTTTTATTGTAAAAATACTTGCGTGTGTATAATTTTTTCCCGTTTTTTTAACCACAGTACAAAGTAAAATTGCTTACACATTACTTCTCTTATAGTGTATTGTGTATGTACTATAATATCTTAACCCTGTTTCTGCGAGAAAAGGTTAAAATAGTTTAAAAATTATAACGATAGTTTATAGAAAATATGCTACACAGTATTCATTTTGTGTCTACCTAACTGATTATTCAGTGTAAGTTTTATAATATATTATTCTCATCGTTAATTTTTCTGTTTTAATCTCATCTAGTCGTTCGATATATAAAAATATTATAACCATTAAAATTGTATGCCAATAAGAAGTGGTGAACTACGATATAGGTGAAATGAAGAAATATTTGAGCAGGGGGTGCGTATAAAAAAAACGTTAAAAATAATACCTATTTATTTTGTCATGTCAATATGTTACTTATTATAAATTTATAAATATACGCATTAGTGCATTACACATTAATATCAAACACTATGAAATACAGAATATCTACGAGTATGTATAAAAACATGAAATGAAAAAAATGAATAAAATATATAACACAATACTTATAAAGTTATAACAATATAATAATATTTTATAAAGGTACACATAGGAATATTAAAGTTCCATAATTGTAATTTTATAAATGAAGTACTTATACTATACTACAATAGGTTAGGTTAAATAGGCTCAAAAATGTTATATAAATAACTAATACGTGGCCTATAGCGTATTCCTCTCAAAAATATTTCACAAGATTTAACCTACGAAAAATGTAAAAAAATAAAAATGAAAAAGTAATTAGATTATAAATGGTTATCGTAAGTTGTAGTAACTATTGGGCGTTGGGTATATTAGTATATATGTCTCTCATTACAATATGTATAGCACTATATAGCGTATAAGTTATGGAAGTTCTGTTATCCATAAAAATTCTTTTTAACAATGAGAAGTGTTTAAATTAACTGAAAAATAAGTGTATTATACTTAACATCGTTTTTTAGATTTTTATTAACTTGTATTAATTATAGTATCATTAGTATAAAAAAAATAAAAAATTTGTTTTAAAATTTTATTATAATATTTTAATTGTTTATGCTGTATCGTTAAAAAAATATGTAGATGAGGAAAAGACTATATTTATTATATATCTAAATAAAGTCCTCTTCCTTCTAAAAAAATATTGTAAGTTATGTTTGAACTCAGAGATTTTGCTAAAATACGACAATACGTCATCACATTACAAACTATATTATCATCACAGTATACACAGAGACGTCTCTGAATTCAAAATCTCCGCACACCTGTACTCATTTTATGCTTTTATAGTATCATTCATGTGAATCTATTTTTAAAATGTATAAATGCAAATTATTGCGGTTATCCAAGTTTTACTTACTTAAAACGTGTGGTCGTCGCCAGCCCACTTCCCCATGTCCTTCCTGTCGTTCAATTCTTTTCTGGATAAAACCATTTTCGCATCTTCGTTCACGAGTGCGAATTATTATTTATTAACTGAAAAGTAATATTTATATATATTATTATTTTAATATATGGTTACGTCTTACGTAATATTTTCACAGAACATTGAAAACATTTATAAATGTTCATAATATATTTCGGAAGGTTATGTTAGGTTACGTAACTGCTATTATAATAACCTAACTTTACTGTATTATTCATATCATTCTCGTTAGTATAATACGTGTCGGGCGTCCGGTAACTGAACCACTAAAATTTTACATTTATAACAGGTAGGAAATAATTATTGGGCCACTATTTTAAATTATTGAATATTATTGAATCCGGTAATTATACCACTATATTTTAATAAAATTATATAAAATTTATAGTTTGTTATACCGCTATAGAGCACACAATTCGAAATCATTACTCCAAACGACGACCGCATGTCCGCATGTCTTATCAAAAGCTAATGCTAACGATTCATTAAATTAAATAGAATTAATAGATTTATCGATGGCTATAAGTTGTCATCAAATTAAATAGATAAATAAATCGTAGATTGCAAACTACATAATGCAGTAGCACCAGTAGCCGGTAATATAAGAATAAAATAACCATTTTTAATAATTAAAATGGAAGTTATAAAGTTCACGAGAGAAAAACAAAATTATTGATTTTTACATTTTTAATAATTTTAAATATTCTTTTGCTCACGAGAGTCAATAAGGCAAAATGCGTTGTCGAAGTCCAGCAAAATATGTATAAAACTTTATTCTGTAATTCATAAATGTTATATATTTATACATATATTTGTTTTATTCATTTCATTGGCATTTCAATCTCCAAGTACTCTTTAAATATAATATATATTTCATTTGTAGCCAAATCCAATGTAATAAACATAAACATTATTAAACAAATATTGTACACAAAACAGCTAGATAAATTGTGGCCCAAATTGACCAATATTTAAGATGCATATTGTATGAGTATGATTAAATGACATTTAATGTAATGTTACAATAAGTTACTAATAAAGATGGATAGTTACTCTTATAAATTCGGTGCCTCAGTTTTAAAAAGAAGCATGCGAGATTTCTAAATATTTTTTTGATATTTGAAATCAGCTGATCAACAGATTCATATTGGCTTCGTACTTGCTCAGCCACCCTGTTTAGCCCGTGAGCAGTGCATGTAACGTGTATCATTTTGGAATACAAAGCATTTATAAAATGGATTCCCCGTAACGTTATTGATTATCGCCTTATCGGTATTATTTTGCCGACAAAATCATGTTGATAAAATTGATTAATTTACTAAAAATATGATTTAAGAGTAAATAATCAAAAATTATTTTAAAATATACAATAAAAATCAATAAATCCTAAAAATATGCAAACATATGCACAATAAACTTTTAAACTTTAACTCTAAACACCACAACACAAATTTGTATCGGATCAGATTTATACTATTTATTTCCCGAATGCATAGTCCTGAGCCCTGGTTATGACCATTACTAACCATTATATTGGGTCGTCATTTAGACTTTATATATATTGCATTGTATAATATAATATGCATGCTGCCTATGTAGATAGATCTATAAAATTCAAATTAAACACAGGTTATTTAGTAAAATAACACGCTATATGACGACTTTTATAATAATATATAAATTTAAAGTTTCACAGGTATTATTATTTTGGATTATCACGCTTTTTTATTGTATTTACTATTTACATAATATATTATGAATTTATGATGTCTAAACATATTAAATGTTTGTACAATCCGTATTAAACCATGATCCAATTATTACATTATGAAGCGTACTCCACCGATTTTTAGCATATAAAACAGAATTTAATAAATGTATAATTTAAACATAAAAAAGGTGAAGTGTTAGTCTTAACGTGCATTAAAAATCACCATATATCTATGTATATAAAATAGTATTATTACTTAAATCTTGCAAAGTACGTTATTTGAAAATAATAATTGCAATAATAACTTATTATGTATGATACAATTTAATAAAAAAATTATTGCATAAAAGAAAATATACCTACTGCAATTTATCAAATTTCAATCATCTTAAACAATAAATATAATATAATTTCGAAAGTATGGAAATAACTAAAATATGTACAATATTATTGATATATAGATACTTACCTATGTATGGTAAGACTTTAATTTCCAATGATTAAAAAAAGAATGTGATCATGTAATAAGTGCCAGGTTAAAAAAACGATATACTAGGTATAGTATTATAAATATTTTAAATCAAAATGTTCAAAATGTCTATATGTATAAGAAAATGCGTACCAGAGGATTGCCTATCATAAATACGTTCCTGGTTGTACCTATAGTATATCAGTATATTATTACGTTTTGGTATTTTATTATAATATCGTATCAAATGTTATCCACTAAACACTGTATGTCAAATTAAATATTATATTCTACCTACTACATACTCGTAATGTCAGTGTTGTAGACAAGGGGGGGCACGTGCCTTCCTCCCCAAAAAATCTTTTTATTTTTAGCTGGACGTAATACATTTAAAAACAATTGTTTGTAAGTTATATCATTAAAATACATTTTTATATAATTTAAAGTAAATCTATGATAAAGATAAATAATTTGTAATTTGTAATCATAAATTTTAAATAATAATAATAATAATAAGCATAAATATTAGATGAGAAACACTAGAGGATCCCATATCAGTTGTGACCACAATTATAGTTTAATTATTATGTATATCATTAAAATATGTTTAGCTACTTCATCATAATTTTCTTTAATTTTAAATACGTATCCCATTTGTGTAAGATCAGCTACATAGCATCTTCCATATTATATGTTTGATAATAGTTAAAAAGTATGATCGTATATTCTTGTTAGTAAATAGTAATAACACTAATGACCAGTGTCGGCCTGGTATATAAAAAGCCTCGGCCGCAATTTTGCTCTATAGGGCCTCAATTTTTTGTACCTACGGGGGTCTGCGAGAACTTTGGTGGGCTTCAAGGCTGATCAATTCCGGGCCCTTTTACTTATGTATACTTATTTTATAACTAACCTAACCGGACTGGGAGGCCCCCCAGAGATCTAGACCACGGGACTCTGGCCCCTTCTTCTGTTCCATTTCGCAGGCCCTGACAGTGTCGTGTCAGCATATTTTTAGTTCCGCTAATTATAAACTAAAAAAAAAAAAAGCTCAGGGCCGACACTGCTAATAACTAATAAATAATAATATTTAAAATCGAAAAATTAATTTTTATGTGTGCAACATATTATATCGATATAATGATAGTAAACTATTAAAATATGGTTTACAATAATATTAATACTACTACATTGTTAATTGTTATGTTGAATGTATAGGTAATGAGTACCATATAGTTAAGATAATTTAAGTCATAAAAAAGTAGATGTGTAGTAAAAACTTTATAAACAAAGGAGTCATAAAGTAATAGGTGATAAGTAAATAAACTAACATTGCAAGAATTTGAGAAAAAATTAAGTGCCACCCCCTCCCACACTTCAAAAAAAAAAAAGTTTGGCACTGTGAAATATAATATTATAATATAATATCTTGTTAGTTAATTAACGATCGCAGAAATGGCGGGAACAAATAAAATTATATATTGTGTTGCTGTACATGCTAACCGGTCTGGGCAAAAAAAATTTCGGAGATGACCCAACGGAGTAGAAGATAACGGTTAATCGTGTATAGCCGGTTGTACTACGCGTCGTTTGGGAGGCCAATCGTCCGCCGTTTGAGTGTGCCAATAATATATACTTAATTTAATACTGGGTGATCCATTTAACGTAAGACACTTAATTATGTCAGAACCCACAAACATTTTTGAAAAAAATATTTTTTTACTTATAATTGTAAGTCATTTTATTTTTATGAAAAACTTATATTTTACTCGGTCCTTTTGAATGAAAATACCTATATATTTTTATTATCATATTATTTAGTGAAATATTTTGATCTATCAAATTTCGACTATTAGTTTATTAATTAATTATTATAAGAATTTAAAGTATGCGTAGATGCGCGTGTAGTAGTAAATTAACATGCTACGTGATACCATTCTACTCAGCTCATCGAAACTTCAAATGCTAGAAATTATCTCATATTAAGCTATACTCGCCAAAATTAAATTTTTATACATCAAAATACTGTAAAAAATATTCTGCTTTAGAATAAGAAATTTGCAATGCATATTTTGTCATTGAAGAATGTTATTTAAAAATTTATAACAATATAAAATAGTAAAAAATGTATGATTTAAAATTATTTAAACAAAATATTTTCAAAAGCGTCAGTAGTTTTTGAAATAACGCATGTACTATGTTAAATGGATCACCCGGTAATCGGTATACTCCACATTACTTATACGTGATTGCGTAATTTTCTTGTGCATAGAAACAGAAATCCTGTCGGCCGTTACAATAACGTGTCATACGTTATACGTATCATCGGTGGCGGTGGCGGCATTCCATAAGGCTCGCTGAGCACGGCAGTCTTCCGACCCAGAAGTCCGCCACTGCGTCGTTTCTTTAGATCTATAAAATATTAACAGTGGGTTACTGTTTTTGAATCGCATACATCAGGTAATATTTCGGGAAATATAGAATAACATTTTTGTGGCACAGTGTTCGTTTTAAATCGATTTTCGATTCCGAATCACGTGCATTGTAGGTATACGTGCCGTCCCGAATTTTTATCGTATATTCTATTTAACTGGCAACGGCCACAGACGACCACCACGTCGACCCATCATTTTCATTTGTCGTTATGTAAAATCTGTATGCCAGGCCTCGCCAACATCACATGAATATAATATCGTATCACAGTCGAGGTGATCGCCATCCACATACTTTATATTAAGCCTGCAGAATACGACCACGTCGTTTGTCGTGTAGTTAGTGTCAAAAGTTGAGCGGTTCAACTCACCTTCAACAATGATTAGTGAATGATACCACGACTAATCAGAATACGATACAAGCAACAAGACATGATAGACAACGACGTATACTTGTGAGTGAGTACCACAATATGTATTCCGCTAATCAATAGGTATTACAAAAATAATTATTTAATGGTTTATTATTATATGATTTGTTTTTGAAAAAAATCAGTTGATCCTACTGTGTTACTAATTGAGCTATAAATTATTAATAGAAATATATTTATGTATAATGATTAATGAAATATCCTTAGAAATGTAGACTGACGTATCTCCACTCATCGCTTAGAATCGATTTTCGTATACAATGATTTATGATTCAATTTAACTTTAACAGATCTATTACAGTGACCTACTCAATGATGAGGTATACTCATCGACACTGAGCTGAATATTGTTCTGTAGGTATATTATTCTGGCGACTGGTATCAATGTAATACATGTATAATACGAGTAACATAATTTTTTTTTTTTTTTAAATATCTTACTTTTTATGTTTCGATGTTATGTATGCAATAAACAATGACATGCCATAGTGGCGTGATGTTATATTAGCATAAAGAATAATTTAATAAAAATTAATTGGAAAACTGTGTGCCAACAATTAGTTTATCATTGTATACGAGCGAATTAAGGACAATGTCGTTAAAGTTGGTTGCTGTAAATTAATTACCTACCTTCTCTCTATTATTGACCAGTATTCGTGTAATGTTTTTGCTATTCATGAAAAATAATGATATGCCCATTTAGTACAATGATATTTAAATAGTCATATCACTGATATCTAACGTAGGTATGTCTTAAATTATAATACATCAATTATTTTCAGTTAACAATATTTTTTTAAATAAATCGAGTGAAGTGATATTGAAATTGGATTTAGATACTGCAATATTAATATGGCATGCTAAATTCCCAGTTTATTAAAAATAAATAAAATACTTTTTAGAAATGAATTTCTCTTAAACAGTTTAACACATAATATTAATAAAAATAATCGTTTTAAAATGTAATACGTGTATATGATAAATTGATAACACTCAAACATTGTCAACATATATGCCACTTCAATTTATTATTTTATAGTTCAGATCTATGTGCCGTCTGCCGACGGTAAATAGGTATACGTATTTTTGCGTGAATATTATATTTTGTTTTTTTTTTAATTAGCAGTTATTAATTACTATGACCTTGACATCTTTAAGATTTAATCATATAACAATAATTTGTTAATTGAACAAACAATAGAGCTAATGTGGTTCAGTCGATTTTATTCAATATTCGAATGTTATAATAATATAGTTTTAATAATTCTATCATTGATCGTGAAAAATTATACACGTGTCGAGTTTCAATACAAAAATAATGCAAATCATAAATAATAATATCTTTAATCATAATTTCATACAGAAAAGTATGGAACATATAAAAACATAAATGTATTGTCGAATATTATATATTATTACTATTTAAATACAATGTTTATATTTTATAGATGATATATATATTCTTATGAAAATCTTCTGCATCAATTTGTATGATTTAAAAATAGTTTTCATTCATTTTTAAATATTTCTACGTAAATATCAAATGTATGTTGAAAGTTATTAAATTACATCATATATACATCACATAGTAAGAATTCTGAACTTAACCTATTTACTATTTATTTTATAAAATTGATTTTATTTAGGCTTTTGATGTTTTTAAATGAAATTATTTTCAAAATGTAAGTAAATATTGTATAAGCAATTTTGATGTATAAATATTCAAAGTATACATTATTTTCTCATTTAATGCTCAACAAACAAAACCAATAATAATTAAAATAATATAAAATAAAATATTATTTTATACAGATATCAATAAATAATTGTAAATGTATTAAGAAATACAAATATGTCGAAATTTTACTTCTATATTTACATACAAAAAATAAAAATAAGTTCAATTATTATTTGAGAAAAAAAATGTAGTAAGTATTCAGTTTTACTTTTGTTGAACAAAAATGTGATCACATTTCATTATACAAAAAGCTGTATAATAATAGCTTATTCTATTAATTTACTAGCAATACAAACCGAAATTTCGTTTTATATTATAATTTATCAAGTTTATTAGTATATACCTAAGTGTTATTCATGTAGAATATGGATATACTCTATTTTAATAAAATATATATTCATATAGTATAATTATTGAGTGTATAATTTATATTAGGTATTTCATTTGACAAGCGTTTGTTACTTTGTAAGAAATCAACATTTTTCAAAACATAAAAATCAGAATGTACAAAGTGTTACTATTACTATTGTATATTATTATACTCTAGAGTATATACTACATAGGTTATTTATTCCATCAGGTAACTGTAAAAAAAGCCCCTAACAACATTCAGCGAAAAAAAAAAGACCCATACCAACTAAATACATTATTCGTTATTTTATTATGATTTGGATAATTAAATATTATAATTATTACATTTATCTATATACCACTTCTTTAACATATCTAAAATTAAAGCTGCAATCTCTACTTATTAATATTGTAGATAATTGCCATTTGTCATTTGTACCTACATAATTTAAAAAAGTTAAAATAATAAAAAAATATAAAATGATTGTCATTTGTATATAATTTAAATAATTTATTATTAATAATCATTTTTTAATTTTATAATACAAATGATAAACAATTACTAAAATTTTTTTTTTTTAACTATGTAGGTACAAATGACAATATTATCGATCATGTTAAATACAAATTGCAGCAATGCAGCTATATAATATATACTTAGAGATATGCTATAAAGAAGTGTTAAATAGATAAATGTAATGACTAATGACTATATTTAATCATGTAAAATGTAAATCATAATAAAATAATGAATAATGTATTTAGCTGGTATGGGGCTTTTTTTCTGATGAATGTTGTTAGGGGATTTTTCTTTTGGAGTTTTTTTTCCGGGGCTTTTTTTCTTAGATTCGACTGATCTTATACAGATACAAAGCAAAGCGTTTGTTGTATATAATTTTCAGTTTAATAAACTTATATGTAGCTGTCTGAACTATTGCATGCTTAAAAGAAGAATAAGTATAATTATAGCATATAAATATATACAATATACGTATATTATTAATAGAATCAGTGAACTGTTAAAAATTATATGATTTTTAAATTGTATATATATTTCTTAAAAAGTCCTTACTATCCAATGAGTGTAAAACTGAAGAAGTGAGACGATTATCTGTTCATCTGATTATACTCAAATAGTCAAATGTATAATACATTATATTGTTTATACTGAGAAATTTATTATATAGATATTGTAGTTGAATATACGTAAATGACGATTCTACTTTTGTAGTGAAATTAATATCGGTTGCTTACAAATTAATACACAATTTATTCTGAGTTTGAAAGTATTTAAAATAATCCATTAAGGCGCTTATTCCATGATAGAGTATTTATTATAGTAGAATGTAGAACATAGAGTATATTATGGAAGCGTGTGTAGGAATTTTAATGGCTGAAGGTAGACAATTAATTTTTCAATAAACATTATTTATAATTTTTAACATTATTATTTTTTATATATAGTTTGACTTGTTTACAAAAGTTAACAAACAGTTAACATATATAAAAATTATTTTTAAATATTATCTTAATATTAATATATTTAAATTGTTAATACGTATAAAAACATAATAATATTGATATTAATATTTAGTGTAATATTTAATAGGTAAACTATAATATTAATAACATCAGACCAAAGCTCACGCAATAACTTATGCTTAGGAAATATTTTGTGTATTTCAAGAAAAATAAGTGTGTTTAAGCAGTAAATTGGTAAATTTGACTAACAAGCTTTAAAATTGTAATCCAGTCTTGTGTAAGGATTATATCGTATAGTTTTATTACGAATTCGTCTATTCTTCGTGTACTACAGGGATCATCCTTCGTTTAATTCACATAATCTGATCATATTAATTGTACATTTATTATTTTAATATTAATTTTAATAGGTAATAACTGATAAGAAAATGAAAAATTAATAATAATATAACGAACTTTTCGAGTAAACACATTATGAAAATATTATAACTTTTGACAATCATATAATTATTATTATTATATTATGACTATTACGCATAATAGAATCGGATAAATATATATAATATTGATAGACGGAGATTTCTTATTGAGTAAATATCTCGCCCTTGAGTCATTTCCTCGTTAGAATTGCATTTTTTAATAGCAGTGCGTACAATGTAGGTACATATTATATTATAAATATATACCTGTCAGCCTACACGTGTATAGTGTGTTATACTTATACATAGTTTATTCTATTGGTCCGTTGAACTCAAACAACATCCCAATGTCACTGCACCGTGGTTTATAATAAAATAAATACATTCATAATATTAAAATTATTAGGTTTGGAATGTTAAATATGCATACAATGTAGATTTGAGTATTTAACTTGATTTTTAAGAACACTCGTCCACTAACGCATAAAGATCATATGGCTTAAATATGGATGGTTTGTTTCCCAAGAGAGGAGCCTACAGGAAACGTTTAGAAATAGAATGTCAGTTCGAATAAATTTCTTTTTTTCGTTTTTTTCGCAGTATATTGCATACATTTCGCAGCGCGTCAAACGGAGCAGCAAAAAAGTTATGGGTCGATCACACGTAAAAAATATTGGTGCCAAGTAAATTATTATGAATTTATGTCCAATATGGAAGTATAAAATTGTAATTATGTCTATGTGTTCGTGTGCGTTATAGAAGGTGTAATAATATAAATTATGATTCATATTAGGTATACTCGATGTGTGCATGTTACGAATATTGTAAGTTAAAGCAGCGATCATCGGCAAACGAATGCCTTGAACGAGAATGAAGAAGTTCTTTGTAATAAGTAACTAGTTTTAAATTGTTCGGAAGTGCGTTTTTAATTATAATAATATTATATTAATACTACACGGTACCTATATGTTTTCATAATATATGTATGTATGTATGTTGTATGTTTTATTTATATTAGACATAAGATTCAGACCATTCTCAGCTTAAATTATGAATCATACAAATCATATTATTATACTGCTTGTCAAACAGATGTTTATTTTTTTTTGTTCTCACATAACTTTTTCATCCTCGTGATACGTCATTTATTATATTCACAAAAACCCTTTATTACAAACGCCTTGAATATTATAACAAGCACATTGTGCTTGTATATTCTATGTTTTACGAGTAATTCATCATTATTGTATAGTTCTCTTCAAATAAAAATAAAAACTTTAATTGTTTATTTGTTTTTCCATTCGTACGTTATACTTGTTATGAATTATACATTTTATACTTATATAATATATGTTATATTAGTACTTTATTGATAATATACGTCCGTAAAATACTTAAAGTAGGTATAAATAAACGGTAAAAGTATAAAAATGTTTACAGATTCATGCTTTACAATTTACATTGATAATTACAAAATGTGTACAAAATAAAAAATAAATATTATGACATAATAAAGAACTGCAATAAACTCAAATTACACCAACTGTCCCCTGAATTAACTCTCCTGGGCAAATGCCCTTATTGCCCACTTATAAATACGCGTATTCGTATACACGGGTCTGATGGATTTTTTCATAATATATAATATATTTTATTATCTTCATTTTCTTTAAGATTTAATTAAAAGTTCATATTGTTTTATGTCACAAATTATATTTTTGACCACCTATAACAAAACAATTAAAATCGTTAAAATGTGTAATTTCGTCTTAATTTGAATTTCAAATGTCTATAAAAAAAATAATAGTGCTTATATATTCTAAAGAATAAATTATAAAGGATCTTGTATTAAATTTTCAAATCAAAAATCTTATACATTTTTAAATATAAAATAATTTGTTAATTTTCTGAATTTTGACAAAATTTGTTAAAATAAAATTTCAAATGCTTAAACATTTTTTTTTGTTTGTGAATTAACGTTCATTTTTTTTTATTTTATATAAATAATAATACATACATGAGGAACCTTGTATATTAAATTTTCAAGGATTTTAACTGAACGAAAATATTTTATCAACATTTATATTCAAAAAAAATTCAATTGTCCATAAATAACTCAAAAAGTATCAAAATATTTTGTTTTTAACAATTATTCCTTTTTTTCCTTTTTGAATTAAGAGTATAAAAATAATAAAGAAATCAATTTTATCAAAAACTGGCTGAGCGTACAAATTTTTGTTTTTCCTAATTTTTTTTTTTTTTTAGACCCTACAAAGTATCAACTATAACCAATTTGCTACAAATATCCATCCTCGGATTGTTTATACTACCCTATAAAGTTATGATAGACAGAAAAAATACATATCTTTATACATTCAAAATAATTCATCACTCTGCTGAGAATTTAAAACATATTATTATAAAATCAGTGCGCATTTGAGCATAATTATATCAGAATGTTTATTAGGATCGTTATTATTATAGCTTGATATACATATCCAAGAGTTATAAGAACTATTCTAAGAGTTTCCTTTTTTGAATATTTGTACATTATTAGCTGTCCCACATCAAAAACACGTCACATTTCATGGAACCCTGGTTGTATAATTATATGTACACAAGTTTCATAAAATTTTTATTGAATTATGTTCGAGTGGTTATTATAATACAAACATAAATAAAATATTCATGATAAAAAAAAATGAAAGCGATAATCGTTAGAGTAACAAGCATATTATCTATCCTTATATTTTCGAAAGTTTATTTATAATATAATATTATGTTTACCTATATGAAATACGAGATAAAAGTGAAGTTCGTAGTTGAACTTTCAAATATTAAATAAAAAAATCACCGGATATACGTTTACTATTGTCACAATATTTATTGAAATGGAATTATATGAATATAATTGTTTGTAATAGCGTTCAAAACGTTTTCGTCTATTGAATACAAATATTACGGCAATTGATTAATCATGTTCAAATATTTAATATTTACACGGAAACAGCATATTATTTTGATGTCATAATGTTTATCGAAAAAACTATTGAGTTTATTTAATTACTGATTTGTAATAGGTACCTATATCATGGATTAACTGAATCGTTTACACATAATTTATTATTTTTAACTACACAATGTATTCTGCTTTACTTTATTTCGCTGTTATATAGATTGTATCTAAAGTAATAAAAGTTTCTTCTGATGTCTTTTGAATTTATATAATCTTCAACGATTTCACCGGCAGATAATTTAGTATATTTTTAAATAATTGAACTTTATAGTTTATACTGCGCTTAGCGTCGTATTTTATTAAATCAACTGCAAATTAAAAATCGAAATAATACTAATTGTCAATTGATTATTATCTATACAATTTACTGCGGGCATAAAATATAATATACATTTATTATTATATTTATTTATTATATATACTTTATAGTATATGCGGTATAATATGGTCATACTATTGTGAGTTTGTGACGTAGGTAGGCAGATTATTACCTTTGTACTACTAGTACTCACGGATTATATCATAGATTTTATAGTACCTGAAATACCAATAATAACATAAAATCAATGGTTATAATATAACTCATAATACTAAAACACGTATTATGGCTAAATTATTTTATTTATTTTTCCCATTGAATTAAATTAAGATTCATAATTGGTATTCTTTTTTGGTTTATAACGAGTAAACTATTAATTATTTTCTATTTTCATTTCCTATTTTAATTATCTTATATTATGTTGTACCATAACTTTTTTCAATTTAAGGTTAATTATAGTATATTTCTGACCTTCTGATTGTTACGTAGGTACCTACTTAACCTACCTATCACTTTGTCCTTCAGTACTAATTATTTTAATATTTTTAAAACAACATGGTGTTATGTTACTATGTTCTTAATTATATTTAATCATTTAAAATTGAGTTCATATAAATTAACAATTTATTTTAACTTTTAATCATTAAATGTGTTAAGCAACTGTCAGACGGTGAATAAATATAAGGTACCTATACATACAATGATACAAGTAATATATAGGCTATGTATATTATATCCATCTGGCTTTAGATTAAATACATATTATTTGAAAGCCTAACCTGGTTATGAAATGTTATGGTACCTCTTATAAGCCATGTGGATACGGTGATATTTCATATCGGTCGCTTTCTACTGTACATATTTAGTGAAAAAAAATGAATTTTAAAGACATCTCAATTAATTCTAACATTTTCTGTGGGCATAATAAAGATAAAATATTTAACGAATTGTTTTTTTTAATTTGCTTAATAATAATTATATTAAATATTATTACAAGTAAAACTCAATTTTTTTTTAAATTAAACAGTTACTTTCAAAGTTTTAAATAGTTTTTCAAGGATTTATAATTTATTTCAATTTTAAATCATATTTAGTAAATATATTATATTAGAATAATATATAGAAAATTCATCAAATAATTATTATTGTCGACATTTCTTAACGTGCTATTATTATGTTACTAGTGTAGTTTAAAAGTTTGTGCATTTATTAGGGCACTGTAGAAGTTTTTCATAGGCACTTCTATAGTGACATAAAACTTTGTATTTATCACAGATTAATTAAAAATTATATGGGGGATGTATCCTTGATTAATTTATAATACATACTCATACTTACTAATTACAATATAGTATATACATATTATATTTCTATCATGAACTTATCCTTATTCATTCATTAGACATTGTTTAAAACTCTATAAGGTGTCCGTTTTAAATTAATATATTAGTAATATTATCAGGTGTTATCCGTTTCTACCACAACCCTTTTTTTAGTAAAATCTAAAAATGTATAATTACTGTTTTCGCCAAGAAAAGTTTAAAAACCAATGACTTCATTTTTTAAACAATGCAGTTATGTATATTATTGTGCTTATATAGTAAATTTAATAGTAATGTAACATAAATTAAATATTTTTCAAATAATCACAAAGATTATACATTAGTATACAAATCGATCGTTAATAACTGAAATATAAGCTCCATTGAGATAATTGTCAAATACTTCTTCTACAGTTCTTCTGACTAGATAATAAGGACTAGGTTATTTGCTGCCACTACTACTGCTCTTCATTAATTTCTATCTGTTGTCATATCGATGGTGAAAGTGTTATCTATTTTTAGATAGGTCCCTCTACGCCAAATCAACCCACTCCTAAGGGTCTCTTTCTGACAACTTTCTTTATAAGGCATCTGCCCGCCAGACGTGATCTGCCATGAATTGGCTGATGGCAGATACTTGATTTTCTACGGATAGGTGTGCGCAGTTTCAAGGTTAGGTTAGGCCAAAGTTTCAGGGGCAATGAATATTTTTACCAGCCTATACACGAGTATTAAGTTAACATTTTTAAGTTCAAAAGCAAAATTTAATTTTTAACCTTTGTTGACATCTTATATAAAATATATCATTCTTACATCTTTCCCTCAAATGTAATAATACATTAATAGCACATTATATACATGTCCTAAATAACATAATTATTATATATCTATATTATTTTATATTTTATACACATTTGGTACATGATATATGTATAATTCTATATAAATAAATTACAACAAATAATTACGATAGATAATATATTATAGAATTAAGTTAAAATAAACAATATTATAAAAAAAAAAATAAAAAAAAATGATCAACTTTAAAGTTAGTATGTTAGTACTGTGTAACCACAGTGTTGGGCAAAAAAATGCCTTATAATATATAACTGTTATTATTATTTGTATTTATTTCTTATGTATGAAATATAAAATATTTTAATGTAACGAATATTATGTGAAACCTATATGCAATTATACAACGATTAGAAAATGTTATTATTTTATTGTGCACATATGTTTTTTTTACGTCTGAGTATGATTTCCAAACAATATTATTTAGTGGAAATGCAAATCGTATTTTCTTCGGTTTTTGACGGAGAAAACCAATCTGTAAATCAGGGAGCGAAATATTTAATAAGAAAGAGTCATTTTATAATATTCAACAGCCTAGAACATGTAGCTCATATTAAGTTTGTCCCAAGATTAGTGTTCTAATGTTCTATGACAACACACTAGCACACCTGGCCAGTCAGTTCCTGATTCACGAGCTCATATCTTATAATAAAATAAACGAGAACAACACAAATAACAATTATATGTCCAAATTAATTTTTTCGACACTCGTAAAGTCCAAAACGGCTAATGGATATACATACCTATGTATATTGTATGTATAAACGTATTGTATATGACAGGGAGAAGTTTCGTTCAACATTTTAGCTTTTTTTGTAATTGTTAGCGATTACCCTTATAAAAAATACGTAAAATTGTTTTTTTTTTAAAAAAACCGTCCACAGGTGACTGTGACCATTATGAGAATAATAAAATTGAATTTTTTTTATCGTTTTTATATGCGTAGTTTATTGTTTTGACAACACACCTAATCACGGTTGTGAAGTTTCGAAGTTGAAAACTTACTCCTTCGCCCAGATAATGCATGAAACGTAGTTTTAGATTATCAAAATTATAATGTAATCTATTTTTATATTTTGAACCGTTATTATAATTTTATAACTATCAAGTAATTTTAACAATAATAAAGATTAAACAATATGTTACATATAAGTTTTCTAGAAACCTAGTCTCGTATGTCACGGGATATCAGAATTGCTCGCAAAAAAATTTAAAAAAAAACATTAGATATGTTACTGCTCTCATCAGTGCTTCTTATAATATTGTAATAATTTGTTGCTATTTCAAGGCTGATTAACAATGGTCATAATATTATACTTAAAATCGCACTGTACACATACTACATACATACAGAATGTAACATATTTTGTACGTTGTATGAAATCTACACGCTTCAAAAATTTGACTTAAATACGCAGTTGATCGAAATGGTCGAATGCGATGTTATTCCGTCATGGCGATACTATTTTTTATAATGTATATTTTTATATTAATTCATAATTGTATAATAAAGATTTAGTTAAACGCATCGCATCTATGTATATACGCGTTGTTTGATGTATTAAATATTAATTAAAGTTTTTTTTTTTTTTTATTATAAATATGTGCGTCTAAATTTAAAACACGTTCCATGTACGACTGTTGTCAAAATTAATTAAATACACCTAAATATAAATTACACAATAATAGATCCGATTGGTAAAGAAACTTAATTATTCATCAGATGCTAAAATATGTAATATATATTCTATATAGACTATATAGAACTGAATGATATATATACCGCTATGATTTACAGTATTTTAGATTCCCAAATCAAAAAACAATATGTAGGTATTAGTGTACTTATTTCTTTTATATCACGAATTTGACTCTCTTCTAACATACTTATAGACAATAATAATATCAATATTATTACAATAAATTAAATATTAATAAACATTTAACACTTCACTTTGCATACCTATAAGTTATATCATTATTGCAACCACCATGCGCAGAAGGCCACCGCCTAGGTCTAATCCCTTAGGTTATTCTTATGTAGTTATATGAGATATTATAGTGTCCAGAACGGAACTAAATTCATTGTTTATCCTATAATTACAATGCATTTAGTTCAATGGGTGTAAGCTTAAAGCAGCTCAATCAGTAGTAGCAATGGAGATTGTTGGACTTGTGGGCTAATACTAATGAGTAATGAGTTACTTCAGTGAATACTCAACTATTGTATGTGTACTAGTGTACTCGTACCTATAACATGTGTAATGTGTTCGTATATTATGCAGAACATAGGACGTATTTATGTAACTATTTTAAGTCTTTGTACGTACCTACTCTGCTTGTAATCTATTAAAATGGCAACAATGGTATTTTTGATATATTTTGCTGTGTAACAACAATGTAATAAATAAAATCACAAATAATTATAATTAGATTAATTAAACATTTTAATCACCGTACCAACAATACCCTGCATTGGCTCATTTTTTAAATTTAATAAAATATATTAAATTAGTAATATTGAAAGATACTCGTAAATAAAGCCAACCAAAGTATTTTTATTCTGCCTATAAAAAGAGCTGAAGCCTATAAATTATATTAATAATACATTTGAATAATTTCTACACCAACCACGGACATGAACACTAAAAACATATTGTAAATATACATTTGTGTATACGTTATACATACACTGTTTACACACTTTAAAACATAAATATAATTATATACTAACAAATTTATTGAAAATTCAAGCCACACTATGGGTAATGATAAAATAATAAATGTTGATTATTAAAATCATATGAGTAGATGAGCTACTATTAGGTAAAATATATAAATACAAATAAATAATAGGAGTTATAGAATTTACTTAATTAGAGTCACTATAATATACAAGTTTTTATTGTATATAGGTATGCCTTGTATAAGTCATAAACTATGCTATTAGAGGTGCATATTTTGAGATATGTTGATGGAAGACTATTAATGTAGTAATTAAATATAAATAAATCTTTATAATATAATTAAATAATCTTTAATAGTATTATAGTAAAAAGTAGTAAATAATAAGTATAGAATAGGTACTATTTTTTTCAAATGTGATGACAACTAGAATACAAATTTGATCTGCTAATTTAAATTACCGTATTAAATAATATTTATAACAATATTACAAGGGGCCGGGTTGGTCACGCTATTATTATTTCAGCAAATGAGCAATATAATTTATATATATATAAATAAGCCACTGTATGCGTGTGTATGTTGTATCTTTTGGCGATTAAAGACTAAAAAATAAATTCAGTCAAAAATAAAATATAATATTTATACATATTTAAAACGTATGTCATCGACTTTCAGCATCCAAATATTCAATAAAAATCAGCCATCAATTTGGGCATTATAATATATAATATATAAATATGTATTTTTATGAGAGTTTTTATAATATTTACGGCAACCCTTAGAGTTATAAAAAAATAAAATCCTAAATTATATAAGATTTTTTTCTTAATCTCTTTAAGGGCTGCAGGCTGCTGTATAAATTCTAAAACCTGTAGTGCAAATACGTACAAATGGAGTATTTTTGTTTTTTAATCGTTTTATATAGTTCAATACGCATTTATAAACATCATGTATATATATATTTCTTCTATAAATTTATATAAACTAACATAAACCACATGCAGTTAAGCGTAGTTTATTATAGGTAAGGTACTATTATACCGGAATTAATTGTACATCTCTACATTTTTTTTTATTCATTAATTTTCGTAATGTGCTTGCGTGTGTGGTTTTGTACGCACGAGACATATAAAGTACCTAATACCTAATATAATAATAATAATAATGTATAATATACGTTCACGCGTTGTACGAATCGTACACGAGACCATATGTGGTCATGTGATTGCAACAAAACGTATTGTGTGTATATAATTGTACATTATTATTATTGTATAATATACAAAACAATATTAGTAGTTGTTTATTATTTCATAAAAATTAATCAAAACGCGTATTTATCGATTTGAAATAACAAAAACAAAAATGAAACGTTTGAATCCTTTGCGCACAATTGTCACGGTTCACAACGAAAAAATAATATTTTTCTCGATTGAGAACTCATTATTTATAACAATATGCGATTAAATTATACAAACGTTAAAGAAAGTTTTTTACCATTATTTGAAAATTTAATTAATTACCATTAATTTCATAACAACGTACGATGAGTATGTGTATTAATACATATGTTGAGAATATTATCGTGTGTCCAAAACCTATATGAAGAAAAAAATACTGTTTATATTGTAGTCATTTTTACGCTGTCGACATACTTTTTTATGAATATATATTTTTCATAATTTTCATTCCCACTGTATTTTTGTCTTTGTGTAAGATATACCATATACACAATGAAGTATACGCTAAGACACAATAAATTATGATCCAATTCCTTTTGGATTTTTATTAATAATAAGACAATATAGGTACACGACCCAGATCGATGATTACGTTTCGTGATCCAATTGCTGAACGAATATTGCTGTATACGTCTTCTATAGCCCTGTATCCACCATCGCTATAGACTCTATATAGTATAGAGTATAGACGATTATATAATATTGTTAATCCGTGGGCAAATCTTTTCAGTGTTGGGCCTTAGGTACATTCATAAATCAATACTAAGTATATACCTGTGTTTCATTTTCTGCGATCTAAAATAGTGCCACATTATAAAATGTATGTTTTTGTTTTTTATGAGAAAGTGTTAAATGAAAAAACTTACATTATAACTTCAACTATAAATTACTTACAATCTTTAAAGACAATAACAGTAAATTCCCTCAATACACTTAATCACCGAATACATGTGACGAATGTACGTATTGCATACAAAGAAACCTGTTGCACAGTAATCCATATAGTGGTCTGGCACATTCTGAACGTATTTTTACTGAATTTAATTTTAACTTCGTCTAGACCGATCGATAAAATCCTAAATAAAATTCGTGTCGAATAAAATATACGCAATGCTTTATACGAACATAGACGAAATTAAAATTTTAAAATTCAGTCCCCGTAGGTTCATATAAAATAACTATAATATCTAAGTAATAAACATTTTAATTTTTTCATAGTGTATTCTTCGCAATCACTAATGAACGGTTTTGCTAAATAATGTTTTCCAATCTAATAGTTATTTAATATATTATGCTATTAGGTAACTTTCATCGAGTACATAATATATTGTATATACGCGATTCGAATTTCATTGACGTCAAAATACGCACGACGCCTCGTAGAGCATCACGACATGTATTATGCATAATATAAGTAATATAATAAATATTATAGGTACCTATAATATCTATTATACACATTACACATTGTATTCGTCCTAAGGATTCCAGTGTACTTATAATACGTCACAGTTGTAGCAAAAATTATTGCCTTGACACACGTACCCACACACTATAATATTATATACGCGCGCACTTTTTAGTACGGATAACTCATTAAATTATAAATTTGTATGCAATAGTGCAATGCCTGGTGGGCTATATACATAACTACATTTTTCGTTTGTTTGCGAACGAACAAAGCTATGTATACAAAAATCGGCCGATAAATATATACTATAATAATACATTGTGTATATAATACACGAGCCCGGACACCACGAACCGCGGAATATTAGGGAAAAAATAAACACAGACGGTCTAAGTCACTACCTATTTGCCTATTTTGAATTTTGTTGTAAGCAAGCACGACAACTAACCTAACGCACAAACACAAATTAATAAGAAAGCAATGTATATACACACATATTATTTTTAGATTCTGAACGGAGTGATGAATGTATTGATTTTACAATGATGTGTGTTTTTTAGATTCTGAACGGAGTGATGAATGTATTGATTTTACAATGATGTGTGTTTTTTTTTTTTTTTTTTTTTGTTTTTTTTTTTTTGTGTCTGTGTACAGCATAACTAGTCGAAATAATGCTTCAATTTCAAACTTTGGGGGTGGTTTCCGATGGCAAAGTGAATATCCTTGGTGCATTATAGAGGTGAAAAGTAAACATTTTCCAACAGTTTTCAAAAAAATCGAGAAAAACAAAAAAAAAATGACAGAAAAACGGGAATTTTTACGCAAAACCAGTTTTCGACAAAATCGAATTATTTATTTTGCTATAACTCAAAAACTAATCGATGTAAACACTTGAAATTTTCACAAAATATTTATATTAGCGTTCTCCATACACAGTTAAATTTTCAAAGAATTTTGACTTTTTTTGAGTTATTTATAGACAGTTGAAATTTTCAATTTGTTTAAGTATTTTTTTTAAAAATAACGATAAAAATTTTTTGGCCGGCCAGAAAATCTTGAAAATTTAATACAAGGTTTCTTATAAGTTGTTCTTAAAATGATAAAAAATAATCCGAAATCGTTAGTCACAATTTTTTTTTATAAGTGCTTAAAGTTCGAATTTATACGAAATATGTCAAAATTGCGAAAATTGGCAAGTAATTTTGTGGTTAAAAAATCGTAAAAATTTTTCCTTTTATAACTAAGATTTGAAAATTTGGTACAAGGTTCTGCATAAAATTTTCTTCTACTATCTGCAAAAAAAACTCTACCGGACTAAATCAAAAAATTTTTATGAGTGATTGAAATTTAAATTTTTACAAAACCGCGTTAAATAACGGTTTAGCCTCAAACGATTTTTGATATTTGTTGTTATTCAAACAGTATAAGTCGTAAATACTTGAAAATTTTACCAGTTATTTAGATTGCCATTTTCTTTACGTGATTTGATTTTCAAAACATTTTGACTTTTTTTGAGCTATTAATAGACAATTGAAATTTTCAATTTTTTTTTATTTTTTTTTTATAAATGTTGATAAAAAAAATTTAGCTGGGACAAATTACTTGAAAATTTAATTGAAGGGTCTACATAACTTTTTCTAACTCTCATTCAAAAATTATAAAAATACATAGGCACAATTTTTTTTTATTAGCATTTGAAGTTCAAATATTGACAAAAATTCGTCAAAATCATGAATATTTTTCACTATTTGGTAGTTAAAAATCTATAAATATTTTTCTATCAAAAGCTAAGAATTGAAAATTTAATACTATGCTGTCCATAAGTTAAGCTTAGAATAATTATAAAAAAGTTTGAGGATTGTTCAATTTAAAAAAATTTACGAGTGTTTAAAGTTTTAATTTTAATTTGAAATCAAAAATACACGACGTGTAAAATCACGTTTTACTAATAAATAATTTTCGATTTTTGTTATTTTTAAAAAATTACTAAACGTAAGATCTTGAAACTTTTACTTAAATGTTTGAATTAGTTTCAAAATAGAATATATGATAATATTTAAATATAATATATCCTGGACTGACAAATCATCTCCGTTCAGAATCGTTTTTCGTATACAATGATACCTATCATTGCATTCAAATTTAACCTACCATAGTCCGAAGTCCACCCCACCCCCTAATGTACAGCAGAGCGATACTCACTTACCCGCTTTTTTTTTTATTTTTTTTTTTTTTTTTTGTGTCTGACGACAACATTTGGAGCAGTAAAAATGCTTCGATTTTGGACTTCAGCCCCTCTTTGAAAATGAAATCGAATCTAGTTGGTACTTTGGGAGGTCAAAAGTCAAAATTTTTCAATATTTTTTAAATGAGTCGGGAAAAACATAAAAAAAATGAGGGAAAAACGGGATTTTTTACGCAAAACCAGTTTTCGACAAAATCGAATTTTTTATTTTGCTATAACTCAAAAACTAATAGATGAAAATACTTGAAACTTTCACCAAATGTTTATATTAGCGTTCTCCATACACAGTTAAATTTTCAAAGAATTTTGACTTTTTTTGAGCTATTTATAGACAATTGAAATTTTTAATTTTTTTTAGTATTTTTTTTTTAAATAACGATAAAAATTTTTTGGCCGGCCAGAAAATCTTGAAAATTTAATACAAGGTTTCTTATAAGTTGTTCTTAAAGTGATAAAAAAAAATCCGAAATCGTTAGTCACAATTTTTTTTTATAAGTGCTTAAAGTTCGAATTTATACGAAATATGTCAAAATTGCGAAAATTGGCAAGTAATTTTGTGGTTGAAAATTCGTAAAATTTTTTACTTTTATAACTAAGTTTTGAAAATTTGATACAAGGTTCTCCATACATTTTTCTTCAATTATCTGTAAAAAAAACTCTACTGGATTCAGACAAAAAATTTTTATGAGTGTTTGAAATTTAAATTTTTACAAAACCGCGTTAAATAACGGTTTAGCCTCAAACGATTTTTGATATTTGTTGTTATTCAAACAGTATAAGTCGTAAATACTTGAAAATTTTACCAGTTATTTATATTGGCATTTTCTTTACGTGATTTGATTTTCAAAACATTTTGACTTTTTTTGAGCTATTTATAGACAATTGAAATTTTCAATTTATTTTTATTTTTTTTTTATAAATGTTGATAAAAAAAATTTAGCTGGGACAAATTACTTGAAAATTTAATTGAAGGGTCCACATAACTTGTTCCAACTCTCATTCAAAAATTATAAAAATACATAGGCACAATTTTTTTTTATTAGCATTTGAAGTTCAAATATTGACAAAAATTCGTCAAAATCATGAATATTTTTCACTATTTGGTAGTTAAAAATTTATAAATATTTTTCTATCAAAAGCTAAGAATTTAATTATAAATAAAAATTTAATACTATGCTGTCCATAAGTTATTTTTAGAATAATTATAAAAAAGTTTGAGGATTGTTCAATTGAAAAAATTTTACGAGTGTTTAAAGTTTTAATTTTAATTTGAAATTAAAAATACACATGTAAAATAACTTTTTACTAATAAATAATTTTCGATTTTTGTTATTTTTAAAAAATTACTAAACGTAAGATCTTGAAACTTTTACTTAAATGTTTGAATTAGTTTCAAAGTAGAATATATTACAATATTTAAGTATTATATATCCTAGACTGACAAATCATCTCCGTTCAGAATCGTTTTTCGTATACAATGATACCTATCATTGCATTCAAATTTAACCTTCCCTAGTCCGAGGTCCATCCCACCCCCTAATGTACAGCAGAGCGATACTCACTTACCCGCTTTTTTTGTATTATAGTTGTGTTATATTATAATAAAGGCAAAGAACGAAATCCAGGCATTGTACGTAATGCCAAAAAAACATTTTAAGAAATCTGAAAATTATCAATGATTGACAACTCTATATTTCCAATACATTTCCTAAAAAATTTCAGAATTATCCCTGAACATGTATACTTTGCCCGAAAACTTGTAGATGATGTTTTCTAACTTCTAACCTTCGTAATCCTCGCGATTTTGTTATCGCTTATATTTCTAAAATATGATTTATATTGACTGATTTATTTTTATTATTAATTTAGTCTTGTACGTTTCATTTACAATCGTCAATCCTTATCATCGTAGCATCAACAATTCTCAATTTATCACTTTATAGTATAAAGGTTTAACTTAATAATTTATTATCGGTATAGTATTAGAACTTATTTCTTTAGCAAAGATAAACATAAAAAATAATAGAAGAAATGTTTAATCTTCAATTATCTATGTGAAACATACCCGATTATTCCATTACTTTCACCTACTCTATCAGTCAAGTTGACTGATGAGTACTATTTTAAGTTACCACTTTTTTTAAATGTAATTATTATACTATTACAAATGCATATTATCAAAATTGAAGAATAATTATTTATAAAGGAAAAGGAAAAGTAAATTGTAAAAGTTAATAACTTAAAAACGTAATAATACTATATTAAGAATTTAGGTGTGGGTACCTATGTATTATAAAATATTTCTAATTTATGTATTTATGTTTAACTAAAAACACAGTATATAGCTAATTATGACATGACCAAAATTAAGTGCATTCAATTTTCTAGAAACAATGCATGGTAACCACAAATGCAAGAATTGTTAAAAGCTTATAATATTAGTTTACGATTTAATCAACATATTAGTATTGAATAGTTTAAATTAATTATATTCCGTTGGAAATCAATGTCTGGAAATGTCGTAAATATGCTAGCCACAAATATAGGAATTTTATATTTATTTAGAATCTAAGATACTTTATAATTAAACTCTTAAGTACTATTATAAATAAACTAGCTTATAATATAAGAAATGTATAAGTTAAAATATATCATACTAAAAAAGTAAAAATAATAATTATAATAAAATTCGTATAAGCTAACTAACTTAAACGGTGTTTGAATAACGTCAATACGTCATATTCATAAAATGAGCACAGAAAAGAAATATTTATCAATACATAACTAGTTTATTGAATGTATATATATATTAAATACCCGTAATATACGAGTAAACATACATCATAGTGAAGCTAAGTATTAAACTCAATCCCCTAAATGTAAAGGCATCTCCTCAAATACACTACGTTCACATATTAAGCAATTCATCTTAATAAGAGCAAGGTAATTACTTATATCATATGATTATACTAAATATAGAGTAATATACATTAGTAGAATAAACTTAATAATAACCACCTTCCAAAAACCCTCTAAAATGCTTCCTGATATTAAGTTCTTAATTTATTTACTATTTTTGGTACCTCACCTAAATTATAATATATTATTGATTTGGGTCCATCGTAATTAACGTACATAAATTTAGGTATGGCATAATATAAAAATAATTAATTTACTTAAATTCTAGCCAACTTTTGTAAACATTTAACAAATAGGTAATAAATTAATTTGTTTAGTTTATCGAATTGTACATAACAAATCATTCTACCATAATAAGAAAAATGATTAAGTAATTGGATCTTAAACATATGATACAAATATTTTCTAACTGTTTAAAGAATAATTTGCTACCTTTAGAAATAGATTCGGTATTATTTTCTTACTTTTTTCCTCGAATATAATAAATTAATTGTTATGCGAGTGGGTGAGCTAAGTTCACAGATACTCATAATTTAAACAGTATATAGAAAAAAAAATAATAAAAATAAACCATTACACGTTATTATTTCTCGTAATCAAAAAACAAATAAGAACATTATTGTTATTTCTCCTACACTTAAAATATATATCACTAGACACCTCCTACTCGTATTATATAAATTAATGTATTAAGTAGTAACTAATATTAGTTTCCATATAAGTTTCAACATTGTTATAATTATAACATTAACATAGATGCAATACCTCAAGGCTGTAACTATAAATTATTAAATTTTATAAGACTGAATAATAAAAACTAGATGTTATAAAAACGTTCGTATTCAAAAATGTAGATAACAACTTATTCCATATTTCTGCGAAAAAATATCTCCAATGTGTTTAAACTCTCAATGCTCCGTCTTCTCTAATACCACATTTAAAAGTGAGACCTTGCAGTAGAATTCAATTTTATCGAATTCACTTTGTATACATACATTTTAATATATAATATAATAGATGTACGCATATCATTATTTGTTATTGTTATTAGAGTATTATACTAATTTCGTACTCCAGCAAATGTTTGAGCGACGTCCTTCATTTATAGTGTTTCAAAATCCATTGTAAAGATCGGGCAACGACAGTGCAGCACACGTGCCAATATAAATATAATCCGTACACGGTTATTATTTTTTAAGATTTTTTTCACGTTTAGAGTTTAGATGAGTCTTGTTAAGCACTCAAGACATACTATATGTACCAACTTATAAATTATAATATGTATGCAACTGATTGTTGGGATATTTTTTTTATAATAAAACATGTTCTTCTAAGGTAATGAGTTAGCTATTGTTTTATAACTTAGGTACAACATTTTATTGACCCTGCAAACATTTCAATTGCACTACTAGTGGATTTGACACTGAAAAAATCTAAATAGGCCCCTTAGTGAAAATAAAGTTCTACAAATTACGAATATGTTGGACGCGTTGGATCGATTTTCACATATCTACGCTCCTAAGTTGATTAAAGCCGTAAAAACCCTGAAAATGTAATAATACATTATTATATTGTATTATTGTAGTACACTGTCGTTGCAGTATATTTTATTTCTTATAGTAAATTAACATGATATTGGTGTATTCGAAGTAATATAATAATATATTAATTTGGAACCGAAACTGTAAGGTACTATAATGTTTATACGCGAGTATTTTTATTTGATTTCTCTTACATAAACCATTAAATAATTTTTTTGATATTTTTATAATATAGTTAATAGCTCTATTTTCGTCTCAATAAAATTCATCATTGCTGCCAATCTACTTAACAAAATATAACCCTCCCTGACATACGACTATAATACGAGTATTATATTATATCTAAGTAGTCTTATTATTATTTGTACATTGTACACCGTTATATATTTTTACATTACCTATCTCTTCTCATGGGCATAACTAGGATTTAATAGTTACAACCGTTATAGGGGCTAGAGTACTAGAAAACCAAAGTTAAAAAAAATTAAGGCTAATTGAGGCTAAAAAGTAAAACCTTATAGGGGAGCTAAATACAAATACAGGGGGGGCTAAGTTCCTCCCTAGACCCCCTAGTTACGCCGATATCATTTCTATATTAGCGGTTCCCAAACTTTTTAGTTGTACGGACCATCAATTTTGTAAAAAATCTTTGAGGCCCATACTAATGACTAATAACACACCTATATTATATACGTATAGATATAATATGTAATATAATTAAGTATATAATAATATTATTTTAAATAAATACATTAATAATGTTAATAGTGCATGGTCTACAAGGCCTAGTTCCACATTGCCCGCGGCCCATAGGTTGTGAACCGCTAATTATTATATATGTATGTAATTTAAATAATTTAATATTGTCAACATCAATACCCAATGGCCATATTCTGTTGCTATGAGTTTGTAAAAAAAATATATATAGTACATATACACAAATATTATTTTTTTATATAAAAATTTGGTGGTATCGCGATGTACTCCAAAATTATACTCAAACGATTTTTATAAAATTATGATCAATGTGTGTGATTTGGTCTCCATTATAAGATAGGATACCTGTAATTTTTATCCCTATATTACCTCTTTCATCTTTATTATGTTCAGGACTGTGCGATTAATTTAATAGATTATTCGAATAACCGATTATTTTTAACGAATAATACGTAATCGGTTAATCGATTGAGAAAAAGCAACGCTGGGCGGGACAGTTATGTAAAGTTTATATTATGTCGTTAACATCATCTATATAGACCGAATTAGAAAACCAAAAATATTATTATCCTCACGCTAAATGTTAGCATTGGACAACCAAATTTAACACGAATATATATAATAATTATTTAAACTTTAATTATTGTATTAAAATTTACATTAATTTTGAATTCAGACTCGACGTTAACTAATTTTAATTTCGTCGATATTCAAATTTAACTAGTTTAAGGCAATAGCTAACGCAATCGACATAATATTCCAAAAATTCAAAGCCATAATAATCATTAAAACTGAAATTATTTAAATGTTATTTACTATTTAGTATTCACAAACCAATAAAAATTAAACCTAATTGCACCTATATATATATTCATACTTCACTCGTGTGCTCTATGATTGCATCTCAAATTCTGGTAAGGTTTCTTTCTACACATTGTATTCTGTACACCTTCGCATAATCGTGAGAGCAATGTTTGATTAAAAAATCATACTATATTAAATTAAGTACTTGTTCATTTTTAACTATAATAGTTTATATTACATCGACATTAAACAATAAGCAACTGATATTATCTAACCAAAAACCAATTATTTTTAGATTATCTATTTAATTTTAAATTTATATGTACAACACAAACACAACTGAAATTTAAGTAAAATAATAACACCTATCTTCAAAATTGAATTTAGCACAAATTAGTGATTACAGATATTATACTCAATATAGATAATGTAAATATTATGTGAGTGATTAGGAATCGTTGCTTTGAAATAAAGACGAGGAAGTCGATTCGTTGTATTGTCATGGTTTATATTAGGTGTCGAATGCACTTCACCATTGAGTTAGTACACAAATGTAATACATTGATTGTGTTAATTATTTCTAGATTCTGAACGAAGTGATGAATGGTATTGCTTTTACAATGATGTGTGTTTTTTTTTTTGTGTCTGACGACAACATTTGGGGCAGTAAAAATGCTCCGATTTTTGACTTCAGTCCCTCTTTGAATAGGAAAATTCATCTAGTTGGTACTTGGGGGGGGGGGTCAAAAGTAAAATTTTCAAATAGTTTTCAAAAAAATCGAGAAAAACAAAAAAAAAATGACAGAAAAATGGCAATTTTACGAAAAACTACTTTTCGACAAAATCGATTTTTTGATTTTGCTGTAACTCAAAAACGAATCTATTTAAATACTTGAAATTTTCACCAAATGTTTATATTATGGTTATCTCTTTACAGTTAAATTTTCAAAATATTTTGACCATTTTTAAGCTACTTATAGACAATTGAAATTTTCGACTTTTCTAAGTTTTTTTTCTTCAAATGCCGATAAAATTTTTTTGGGTGGCCAGAAAATCTTGAAAATTTAATACAAGGTTTCTTATAAGTTATTCTTAAAGTGATAAAAAAAATCCGAAATCGTTAGTCACAATTTTTTTTTTATAAGTGCTTAAAGTTCAAATTTAAACGAAATACCTATGTCAAAATTTAAATTAAATTTCATACTCTCGTTATGCGTATGTTGCCAAATACTTTTTTTTATTAATAAACAGATACTATAAAGTAACTATAGTAACATATAGTAATTATACTATTTGTTTCAAAATAGAATATATGACAATATTTAAATATAATATATCCTAGACTGACAAATCATCTCCGTTCAGAATCGTTTTTCGTGTACAATGATACCTATCATTGCATTCAAATTTAACCTACCCTAGTCCGAGGTCCACCCCACCCCCTAATGTACAGCAGAGCGATACTCACTTACTCACTTTTTATTATTTGCTATTAGTTATTAGTTATTACTATTACAGCTGAACCATTGATATAAATACATTACATAAAATATAATATTGTAAGCAATTACAATAATGTATTGTTGGCTGTTGTTATAATAACTGAATACTGTTGAAGCTAATAAAGGAATATTATTATAAGAGCTAATAATGAAGATAAGTATAAGTGTGGAAATATTAAACAAGAATAGATTATATAGGGAGACATAATAGAAGGTACCTTTATGACGGAAGAAATAAAGGAGATAGTAAATAGTAGACCAAATTTAAATTTAATGATTGTGATGAGATAGATTAAAAACAATTTATAAAGATTAATTTTGGTTATTTTACTACTTTTACATATAGTTTTTATTTTGTGATGAAAAATGGACAAGTCATCGCATACTTGCGTAAATACATACGAAAAACGCTTCTATAAGCAGAATTGATCGTCATAATATTAATTCATAGGAAACCTTATTGTATGATATAAATAATAAATATATACATATTATATATCTAAATAACCATGGTTGGTATTCTATTTTACTGTTATAATAATGAGATAGGAATTATTATAACTAATTAGTAATTTTTGCCAAAAATAAATCACTCAACCTGTTGCTCGCTGTTTCTGTTTTGATTGTCGCGTGAGAATTTCAAAAATAAGCTCGCGCGTTTACGAGAATGACGTACATTAACATTATATTCATAAAAACAATATTTCGATAATCATAATTTTTACCAAGAAAAGGCTGGGATTGCGTTATTTCTGTTTACTTAACGACATCTGGTAATGGGTAATATCCGATAATATAATCCGATCGTCGTGGATAAATAACCATAGGCGTGCGCACGGGGGGTTCCGGGTGTGCCTGGGCACCCCCCGACATATTATTGGGGCCCTACAATTTAAGTCCCATAGCATTTATATGGGTCCGTATTTTAACTAATGTTACTAGAATAAAAATGATATTTTTTCTAAAATATGTTGTAAAAAATTGTGTTTTGGGATAAAAAAAATAATAAAACTTAAAATATTTTTAATTTACGTGGTAAAACTTATTATGATTATAACAGCTAGATGTTTTTGACTACAAAAGTAAAAATAATAAATAAAATGTATTGCAATTATCTTAAAAATAGATTTTAGATCCAACTATCTAATGAAATATTAAATAACTTGGTACTAGTAATAATACTGAAAAAAAGAAGTAATATATGTATAGTGATATAATTTAAGTAATGTTAATCAGGCATTATAATTTATTAAAATATCTATAATATGTCTTATTAAGAGAGAGCCCAAATTAAGAAAAGGGCCCGAAAAAATTGTAGGCACCCCCCGAAATTCAAGTCTGCGCACGCCTATGTAAATAACATTATAGCTCGTCCAATTTTGCACGTTGCCCCGCAAGCTGATCGTTGCGCCCTTTCTCGTGTCGCTGACCGACGGTGGGATTTGGTGCACAGCTCTAGGCCCACCGCTGTCGGCCATATACACCACCTGCTCAGCGAATCCGTACGTCAATGGTGTGTTGGGTCGCAGTCGGATGAGTCGACGGGACGGCGCACTGATCGTGCTGCACAGGCTGCCCGTGGTGCGTACTGATTGCCGTGTGTTCGCTACAGACGAGTTTAACGTTCGATGCCGTCATCGTTCGTCGACAGGAAACCGCCGCGCGAGCGACGATATTGTATTCCTTGAAAGCCCGGCCAGTGCGAGTGATGCGGCCCGCCGAGCGTTGTAGCATCGCATAATCGTCCGGCACGCGTACCGTGGCCAGGCTGCAGCCTGCAGGTGGACATTGATCGGCCATATTTGTGAGTGGTCGACGAACAAAGACATGTTCGAGATATCTCCTCATCGCCGCCAACCAACGGCATCACACTAGTGCAATCCAGTCGCGATGATACATCTGCGGACTGTAGTAGGCCACAGCCGGCGTGGCTGAGTATGTGCCCACTTTACAAGATGAAATCGTTCAAGCTTTCGTAAAATTATGAAGATAAATTTATATTTGTATTACGCCGACGTACCAACTAACGACCTTACATACAATGAAATCATTCATCGAATTCGTCTCGAATCCGAAGTCATAATAGTATAAATATATTATATAAAATATATTATATAGCGGGACAGTGTGCGCTAAGTTAACCAATTTTACATCGCAGTTGATTAAAATTGTATAATAATTAATGAATATGGATGGATAATGGATAAACTTTTGCCCGTTTCGGTTATATTATTAAATCTATAAACCACTAAGCACATTTCATAATACTATTCATCATAATATATTGCTATTAAAGTAATTTATAATAGTAAGTTGATTTAACTTTTATCGTAACATTCCATTTATTATAAAAATAATAATATTATTAATATTTAATTAATATAACAATATATATTTAATATTTATGTCATATTATAATATTGTTAACTTGGAGTAAACACTATCTACGGTAAGCTTAACCTAACAATATGAAGAGGTTCATAGTATACCTATAAATAGGTAATTTCTTGCAATTGTTAATCTAAATATTATTTTGAAAATGTCATTGCTTAAAGTAAAATTCATTAGACGTCTTAAGTCTCCAAGAATAATGGTTTTAAATTATAATTTATGAGAAAAACAATAAACATCGTTAATCATCATTTAAATATATAATTTTGTCCAAATTTAAATTTCAAATGCATACAAAAAAAAAACAAATTATTCCCATGTATTATTTTTAATATTTTTATACATTTGTGGGATATTGTATATTTTTAAGAATTATAAGTTATGCAAGCCTGAATTAAGGATCAATTGGGCCCCAGAAAACCATAAATTTAGTGGGCCTCCTTAAAATTTTAACTTCAAATAAATTATCATTGCATTTTAAACTTTTAAATACAATAGATTATATTATTGTATAATTTTGTACAATATAGAAAAAAATATATAATATAAAGGCATAAAGCTATATATAACTTGATAATTATGTAATAATTTATCATATTTATCATAGACATATTATATATACATATAACGCTGTTATTTGTTACTAAAGAATTATAACTTAATTTTTTTTCCTTGCATTTTCTTTTGAAAATTGTTGTATAGGTAGTTTCATTGAAATCAATCAATTGCAAAATATCATTTTCTGCAGAGTACACTGCTATCAATAATGATGTTAAATTGTCTTGAGTCTGGTTTGTTCTATTTTTATTTTTTATTCTATTTGACTTGGAAAATGATCTTTCGGTCGAAAAATTGACCACTGGGATAGTTAAATATAATCTAAGATCAATTAAAATATTTGAGAATACTCATTTCATTACTAGATATTTATTATAATGATATCAATTTAATATTTATAATCATTAAGTAATTTTTCGTGATATAAAATTAAAAACATTTTTATTTTATAATTATTAGTTACCTACTAAATCCATTAAAATATATATTTTTTAAACTATTTAAAAACGTATTAAAAATATATAATTTGGAGATAAAGATGGGGCCTCAAAGTAATGAACCCCGGGACCTCTTAATTCGAACTTGGAGTTATAGTGTAATAGTGAATACTCTTTCCTCTTTTATCGAAATTTTTAAGGAAAAAAACTTCAACAACTAAAAAAAAACATATCAAAAATTTATTATACGTATAATTAGCTTAAAAAGAGTTAAAAATTCAAATATCTATGACTATTGATTTGATTTTTAATTATTACAAAACAACAAATTTTATCTATAAAAAATAGTTATTTTATCGGTGTATATACAGACGTAAAAATTTGAACTTCAAATGCTTTTAAAAAATTTATTAAACGTTCACGCTAAGAAATTGTATTTTAATGTAGGTATATATGTAAATAAAAAAATATATAAAGAACCATATTGTATTCAATTTTAAAATCTTTGGTATAAATTCTAAAAATTATATTCATTTTCAACTACAAAAAAATTTGTATTTAATTTTCGTAATTTTTATGAAATCCGTTAAAATTTTATTTACAAAGTTCAAACGCTTATACAAAGTTTTTAGCCGAAAAACAGACTAAATATTTTGAAAATTATACCATGTAAAATAAAGCACAAAAATTAAAAAATTAAAATGAAAAAACACAGTATTGTAAAATCAATACATTCATCATCTAAAATATAAATGAAATATTAACTAATTTACAAAATATTTGTTTTTCTTATGTCCTGAATCGTATAAACATTAAACTTATATACATATAACATATTTATATAAACGTTAAATAGTTATAGCGTTAATTAGCCATATTCTATAAAATTAAAAGTAAATTTATTGATTAAAGAAACTTTATAGGTAAAGTACTGAAATGTAATATATATAATATGTATAATGTATATATGCTAAACCAATAATTATATAAATTATTCTTTGTTAATTTATTGTATATACAATATAAATATTTCTATCATAAGATAAAATTGACATCATAGTCATCATTTTTATGATGGTATATATTATATTATTATGTATAATTATAAACTATTATTTTTAATATATGTTAAATATAATATGCACCTACATTTTAATGGGGATCAAAATTAATTTGTATGTAATGACATACTATCTAAGTCTGCAATATTTAGTGAAAATGAAAATTTTTTTTCTATATTATTTTAACACTTTATATAATTGTAGTCTATAGCATATTAGTATTTATAATTATAATAGGTATTATTCGTATATTAACGAAGGTATTAGGCAATAAACAATGGTATACTATGAGACGCAACTATAGGCTATAAACTGTTTTTGATGTTTATGATCTAGACAGTAGACGTAACTTATTAGAATAATTTTGAGAAGCAAGAAGAATTCAGTATTCACTGATTTTTCTAGTGTATTCATAAATCATAATACCCATTTCGAATGATTATTTTTTTATTTTACACAAACGAAAAAGAATAATTCAAATAACGATAGAGGCAATTTGTGTACACTAATATATGGTATAATATATTGTATATAATAACACTACTAGACTACTAATAATATGTGGTGCTGGTGCTATAGCAGTATTAGAGCTATTTCTATACAAGCATAAAACGATAAAATAGTACGCAATATTCCTATCTACTTCAACAAATGCAATACTCATGGTACAAGTCAAATATTATCACGTATGTTCGAATAGTACGACCAGCAATAATGCCTAAACACCAAATAATTTTAATAATACAATGAGTTAAAATTTTTATTTTGTTTTTAAAAACAATAATGTAGCCATATAGATATGTAGTTAGGTATAGCTATAGTAAACGATTTTGTGCATGAATTCTACAACTTTTGGGTTGTAACTATTTGGATGAGCAATATTATATTATTTTTATTATTACTTATATTATTATAAATCTTAATGAGGAACTACAGTCTGCATGTCTATGTACACGGTGCGCCTGAACAAAAACAGTACAGGCTTCATATACTACCTACACGCTTGTTAATATGTGTATGCAATTTGTAAATTCGTATTATCATATTAAATATTAATTATAGTAATATTATTTTATTTTAGGGACATTAAATTATTAGTTTATTAAATATTTTCACAAATCGAAAACTTTTTTGAAACACAGCTAATTCATTATAATATTATATTTTAGATAATAGATATCGGCAATAATTCCAATTTCTAAACATTAATAACATAATAGAATTTATCATTCAATAATTTAAATATAATACTAAATCACAATTATAAACTAAAATAATAATACTCTGGAGAAAATTTAAGGTTATAATTATGTAATACCATAATGTTTACCTACATTAAAAATAATGTTATAAGTAATAACTTTGGTTCTTCAAAAAAATGTATCATTTTTACTGATTGATTTGTAAGACTAAAAGTATTATTGAAATTATAAAATATAATTTTTTAGTATATAATATTATAATCAGAACAATTTTATTGTTTATAATAAATTATAATACATTTACTGTCTTATTGTCTGTGTATAACCTAATGAATTTGTTATTTTATTTAAATAGTTAATGTCAGTTTTTTTAATCAACAAATGAAAAATAAAATTTTAAATAATCACTATAAATATTTTAGAGATTTAGGTTATTATTTTAATACTGAAGTGAAGTTGTTTTTAATAATAGTAGTTGCTTAAGTTTTATAATTTAATATTATGATTTATTATAGTATATACTATAAAATATTAAAACAAAGTATTTTTTTGTTCTAACTTCACTATAGTAAACATATAAAAATTATTTTTAATTATTGTGAAAACAAACATTTAATTGAAATATTGTACTCATAAAGCATCAATCAATTATTTGTTGTAATCTCAAATGTAGTGGCGTAAGATATCGGTTTTGATAATAGTAGTTTTACGTAGATATTTAATAATTTTTGATTAATTTTGTATAGCTACTACTACTTGTAATTTGTAAATGAAGATTTCACTGTCACGATTTTAACCACAGATATATATATATATAATATAGAATGATTCATCAAACATGCTCACCTTTTTTTTATATCAATTGATAATGTATTTATTAAAAATCTGATTGATTCTAGTAATGTTTCTATGACAGTAAAATCTTTTTTTAAATGAGAATTACCCTTTTAGATTTTGAGCAGAACAATAAATTTATTAATATTATAATAATGTGTTCTTTTTTTTTTTTTTGTCTAACGTCACTTAAAAACAGCAGAAATACTTTAATTTTCAAGTGTGAACGCGGTTTTCGATATTTAAAAGAATACAATTTAATGGAAAAAAAAAGTTTGAAAAAGACCGAAAAATTATTGTGTTGTGAATCACTTGATATTGAGCTAGCCGTATTATTTATATTATTGTTTTGACATCATATAATATGCTATAGTTATATTATGACATTACCACATTCAGAAAATGATTCTACAAAATCATTTAATTACATTATATTTATTGGTTGATTATGAAATTGTGATATGTGTTGAGTATATGTTTTTATGTATAGTGAGAGGAAAGGATTTTTTAAATTGATCACACTAATTTTTTAAGTCAATTTTTATTTTTATTAATTTTTATTATCTATACACCATATGAGTATATTATAATCATGTATACCTAAGTGTATATGAGTGGTTGACGTAATTAACCAAAATTAAAAATAATATTAAACAAGGTCATTGTAAAGTTAAACAGATTCACCGTTGTACAAGTTTCAAACGTTTATAAAAAAAAAAAATCAAGATTTTCTAGAAAATAATATTATATTTAATTATAAAAAAACTAGATAAACCTGTATTATTTTTTATAATTTTTTAAGTAGTGATTCTAAATTATTTTGCAGTTTTTCGAAAGAAAACATTTTAATTTTATAAATTACATTATATATTTCTATGACATCACTAAATACAGAAAGCACACATGTCCAATATTTTACAAAAATAACTTCATTACATCATCAAATTTAATAACGATAAATAAATAGTAGCTAGCAAATGATGCACATATCTCGAATAAAATAATTAAAAATGTCATTAATTTTAGAGAAGGCACTTGTCTTGAATATTTTACCTTTTCACCCCAAAAGAATTGTTATAAAAATATTATGTCAATAGGTATGTTTTATAAAAATTGTTTATGTCATTATTTAAACATAACATAAATAATTTGTTTTGTTGTTTTTAAATATGAGAAAACGGCAAGAAAAACGCCAAATGATGTGCACTAGCTCTTATTGTACACTATAGCTACATTAATAATTTTGTTGGTGTGGAATTCCATTTATTATGTGACAGTTGCGAGGGAAAAAACAAAAACCACGCATTACTCTGAATGATGGCACTTATTAAGATGAAAAAATTGAAAAAAGTAATGATGTTTTTCCACAAAGAAAACACTCGTTTTTGCTACGTGACCTTGATTTTGCATTAATAATAACAACTTAACAGAGTTTCGGTTCCGTTTTTAAAACTATAGAATAACCTAACATAAGTATTTATAGAAGTGTATTTTTTTTAAAGAAAAGCTAAGCAAAACTTCAAGTAAGTTCAAACTTTAAATCTAAAATAAAACAACTTAAGGCTACTATTTTGATTTAAAAAAAACTACTCAGATAATTAAAAAATGAAATTAAAGGCTTTGAAGTATTTATTTATTCAGTTACTTTTACTTAACCATTCTAGGCCTTATTACTTACGACGCATTATTGTCTTTGTCATATATATAAAAATATAAAATTTGTATAAATTAATGATTCACTATTTTCTCAAGTTATACATAGTCACAACTCACAAGCTTACAACATATATAAAAAAAGGTGTGATGTCAAAAGTCAACAGTATTATCAATGATGTTTTGATAGGTTTAATATGATATTTTATTTTTCATAAAATACTACTAATATAATATTATAACATAATACCTATCATAATATATAATATGACTAATATGTATATGTATAAATATGTATAAATATTTAGGTATATTGTGTACATTATATTTATTAAGCCATGTCACAATTTAAACAATTTATATGGATGCGCATTTATGATGGTTTTAATAATCATTTTATTAGTTATCAAAGTTATCATTATTCATTACCATAAATAAATTATAGGAAAATAATTATGACTAATAGGTTTAAATAACGAACGGGTGAATAAAAATGTACATAATTTTATTGTATTAGAAATGTATGTAATTTGAATACATTTATATATATGAAAGTCAAATATCATTCACTTAAATATTAAAAAATATGAAACGTATTAACTTGAATTGGAAAAGTGGTTTCTCTAATGCTTCAGATGTGCAATGAAAACGAATTAAAAAATAATTTGCATTTTTAAGATAAACTCACACAAATATAATGTTTCGGGCTTTCGGCACCAGGAATCGAATATTTTGTTTTTTATACTATTATAGTTGATTATCAAAAAAAAAAGTCATTAAAATTTAATATTTAAGTAATATAACTTTGGTCACTAATGGACTTATATTTTAAATTTGCTCAAAATAATCTAAATGAATATATTAAAAATATGTGTAGTTTATATTTAACTGATTTTAAGATAAGGTGAATCTACTATTACTATACTAAATCAAGGAGACAAGGACCTTAAATGGCTTAAACGGCGTAAATAGACGACCATTTAAATAAAATTCGCAGTTTTCGGCCGATTTTCATAAAATGTAGGTTAATAAATTCAGAAATATCTTTATATGATAATAATTAATTTGTATTACTTACTTTATACTTTTCAACCTCTAAATAGAGAATATAGTTTACACACACAGAACTAGATCATTAAAGATACTTTATAGTGTCTTAAAAAACTAAAATTATTCATTTATATATTATAGCCATTGGTTACAGAAAATAAAATAAATATTATCATTGGATATCATTTGAGACCTAAATTTTATATTTAGTTAAAAAATCCTAAGTATAAATGAGTCTATTGTCTATGACATAGACTCTATGCAGTTTGAGTTTTTATTGGACTTAAGAAGAAGTAAATCCATTAAATCCAGTAAGCAAACGTTATCCTAGAACAGCTAGTTAAATTAGTGACACGTCAAAATATCCCTGCAAAAATATTCTACGACAAAATATTCTGTGTAAATATTTATTCAAATTCAAAATGTAAACCTTTATTATAAAAGTTAGGTAGGTACATAGATATTAATACAATACAATTATTATTACCATTTATATAATACAAATAATATAATTAAAAACTGTTTATAAAATATTTAGATGATATTGTATTATTACTTATTATCGTAACTTTTATAATAAATATTAAATTATTATTAACGCGAGATATTTTGGTTTAGGGATATTTTGTTGAGGAACCAGACACCAGTTATACCTATTAAATACCTAATAAAAATACGTTATAGATTAGAAAAATTTCATCAATATTTTGTTTTAAAAAAAAAAAAATGTGACAATGTATTATTGATAACTTTATAATATATTTGAGTAAAACAAACTTACTATGTATGTGCATTATTATAAATTCTCGTTGTAAAAAAAAAATATTAAGTATGTATAATAAATGCCATAAAAATTCAAGTTCTTACGAATTTACGATTATTTATTCCAAATTATAACAACAAACAAATTAGTTTGTTGAAAACGTGTTAGAAACATAAATACAAGTACTTACTTATTTTATGTGACAAAATATTAATTGTTGTAATGTTTTAATAAAAACATCAATTTTCTTATATTTTTGCCCATGCGCGTTTTAATTCCTCTGTAGTAATCTATAACATAATTTATTCATTTTATCGACGTCATTAATTAATCATGCTGTTCAATTATTTTAGTTAAAAATTTAAAAAAAAATGTGACTTTAGACTTGCCCGATAGATAGATGGTCACAGTTGATGAGTAGCTAAAAATTATACGAAGGCGTAAAAAAAAAATTAAAATAAATTTTATTGAGAACGCCTAATCAGAGATCCGAGTAATAAATCTTTGAAAATCTATCATGTACCAGTATCAATACCACGCATAATATAATTCAAAGATGACGATGGTATAATACAAAATCAGCAGTAGTGTTGTAGAAATTTAGTATTATGTCAGCCCCGGGAGGAATGTCTGGCGCCATCTGTACGCGGTGACTTGCACCGTCTGGACATGGAAGACGTCGTGTCTGGATGCACTTCGCAATAGAACCGCGGTAGCACAAACACAACCGTGGTCATATTTGATAACGCATCTGAAACCGTCGGTGGCGGATTGATGTGATAAACGAACAGCAGCTGCTGCTGGTCACGTCGAAACATGATTATTTAAATTATTTTGTGATAAGGCCCTCCTCCGGCGTGTCGGCTGCCGCCGCGGTTATGACGATAATCGTTATCTGCACGCGGAGAACGCCCACACGGAGACGGCGTGATTACGTCGTCCGCATCGCGCGGCGGGTGGAGGAGGCGAGGGCTGGTTCGCGTTCGGTCGTCCGTCGTTCGGCCGCCGTCGCCGCCGCCACCGCCGACACCGATGTCTAGCAGCGGGCGCAGAGGCGACGTCAGTCTCGGCCGTCTCGCTATCGCGTTTTTCTGTGAGCTGCTCCGACGTGTCCGTGCATTTCCCGTCAGCAGATCATTTGCGTCCGACCCGTTGTTTACTGTTTGTTCGCACGTCGCACCGCATTTGCGTTTAGTGCGCGCGCGCCCGTCCGTCTGCTCTAAAGTTTTTGAATCGGATAGATATACACACAATATATTTTATTCCAAGCCGTCGTCCGAGTGTGTGCGCGCGCCTGCTGGTCGTTTGTTCGTTTTGCGCGCGCGCGTACTCGCGTTAAAATCGTGTACTATCTATAATATTATAGTTATTATTATTATTATTATTACTTTATATCGCTCGGCGAGTGTGTGCGCGAGTACGTTTACCCAGTGCGCGCCGACAAAATTCACTTTTTTCGTTTCCCTCCCCTCCCCTCCCCCCATCGTTTTGTCGCGTTGTAGCGGTTTCAATCGCGCCTCTGTGGCGAAAATACGATGCGGTCGGTCGATCGGTGTGGCCCACAGTCGTGGTGAATCCTTCGGAAAATCCCTCTACACCCGATCCCGTAGAAGGCAAAGAGATTCTGTCGAAATATAGTACCATTGCGGTATTGCTGCCCGTCCGTTGCACTAGGCACGTATCGATCGCGCGTCAACCGAACGACGACGGTGATGCCGCCGCCGAACTGCGGTATCCGTCCGGGTGTGACCGCTGTAACTGTTACGGTTGTGCGTGGAGTGAGAATAGCAGTCGCAGTCGCGGCGGCAGATTAAGCTTGCCGAGCGATGCCGGCCAGTGGCCGCGGACTGGACCCGACGGCCGCCGCGGTAGCAGCAGCAACAGCCGTCGCGATCAAGAAGACTTCACTGGAAAGCGGTGACGATTCGGAAGAGGAAAGCGAAATCCTGGAGGAGAGCCCTTGTGGCCGGTGGCTGAAAAGACGTGAAGTGGTAAGTGTTCTTAAATGATTTCAAACGACTTTTGATCAATTCAAAGTTGTTGGCGATCGGTATCGTTTAGTTGTTATTGTGATGGGAACGAAAGGGGTTGACGTAATAACGTCAGGATGATACGTTTTTATTATTATTATTAAATTGACCGCCGTCCAAACAGTCGTAATTGTCGTCGTCGGTAATCACTAATCATCAGTTCTAATGGGCCGTTGTAATAGGTAGCAGTAGTCGTCGTCGTCGATCGTTGTTGTAAATCGTTGATAAGCGATTGCGTGATAAGCCGGTTTTTTTAAAACATGCGTTCCAAATCGAACTGTGCCTAACTGCCGCCGCCGCCGCCACTACCACCACCACTGACTGCCACTAGTAGACGGCAACGTCCGCCCACTACTAAATTATATTGTCATTACGCACTATTATATAATTGCAGCACATTGTGTTATTATTTTCGTTTAAATATAATAATAAACTGCACCTTTATAAAAGTTTATATTATATCAATATGTATATTAAAATTTATTATATTGATTATTTACTGATGATAATAATTGTCTTGTCAATTCCACGTCGTTGTTGGTTAGCTTGACCCGTGTGATCGGTACGATCGAACATAATATTATTTGATTTCCAGTCCTGAAAAACTATGGTCTTGTTATCGTGACAACTATCTAAATATTGTGTTAATTACAACAATTAACAATTAAATGATTTAAATGTATAATGGAATATTTGAATCGATGTTACGATCAAGAGGTATAAGAAGGAGGTATTGGAAGTTTAAAATTATTTAAATTGTAGCTCTATACATAATGGCTTTAATTAAATTATTTTGCTATATTATAAAAAAAAATACCTGCCTATTATCTATGTAACAATTTATGTGAAAACTATAACTCACTGTGTACACAATTGTGTAGTTGTGTGTTAATTTTTAACACGTGTGATAAGTACATAAACTTATTAAACCTAAATCACTTATCTAATAATACCTAAATATATAAGCGATAGGTACCTCCAATACTAAAATCGTTTGTGTTTTAGGAATTTATAATAAAAAGTAGGTACATACTTCATGCTACGAGGATGATATTATCCAGTATTCCTGTATAATCACTAGAATATTATTTTTTATTTTACGATGCTTGATTCTTACTCTAATCAGTTTCGAGTATGGTCGAATTGCGTTTATTTTTTAGTCGAATTTCATTTGGGTTTAAAAAAGGTAATGGTTGAACTGCACTTGGGCTCAAAAAAAAGTATTTCAATAAAATTATCACGCATTTGAAGAGGTAAATCATGTAACTAGGTAGTAGGTACATACCATAAATATTTTATAAAGTATTTTAGTCTTATTAATTAGTTGTATTAACACATTGTCTATACATGATTTTCTGCTTATAAAAAATCATTTTTAAGATGTGCTGTAGTCTGTAGGTACCTACTTGGTTTGTTGGTTACTTATACTATTTTAATAAAATATTTGTAGCAAATCTCTTTTTTTTTTTATCTATTACCTAATTTTCAGTTAAATTGTATTAGTTTTTAAAATTAATTTTGTATGACTATTTTTATCAAAGTATAATCTACAGTCCTACCTATGAGGTATATAAAATATATTATAAGATATTCTTAGTTCTGGCCTATTTTAAAATTAATGGTTCTTGGTATAGTTGAAATCATAAAGGAATTAGTTCACATGCATTAATCTTATTATCTATACATTTTATTTTATAGTAATCCAAAATTAAAAGTGCTACTTAAAACTAGATTTAAAATTATTATCTGTTTTAATTGGTATTTTTGTATACGTAACGAAAAAATACCTGTAAATATTGAATTTCTCATGCTTAATTCATAGTTAAAATCAACATCATAATATTAAATTACACATATTTGTCATTATACCTTAATTATAGCATATTTGGATTTGGAAGTTTTGTATCTAGGTCCAAAGAAGAAAACTGTCAAAGAATTTTTTCATTTAGGTACCTGTAGTAAGAGATTAAAATAGAGTAAACATAAATAACGTTTAAGTTAATTTTAAATATATGTCAGTAGATACAGCTAAATAAATTTGATATGCATTAGTTTATACATGTGTGATTTTAAATGATTTCCCATTTGCCAATTTAAATATAGATAGTAATTTATGTGTATTATTCTGGGTATAATAATATTATCTGTTATAAGGGGGTCTACCTCAAGAAATGAATTCATTTATTGACATAATGTTTAATTTTAGAATCTGATTGTTTGCAAAGTGAACTTTGTTCTAAGATTAAATATAATTTAGGTAGGTAATCATCAATACATAATTAGTTATCAGTAATTCTTTAGGTATTATGTCCTTTACGTCCTTGACTTACAGACTGAAGTATAAAAAAATATTTAAAAATATATATTATTATATTTAACCAAAAGTTTGAAATACATTTTCCATGCATTAATATTATTTGTTTCTTAATTTTTTTGTTTTTTATAATAAGAGATCTATGTAAACGTCGATTAGTAAGGTACATAGATGCTACTTTTTACTAAATAAATAAACAAATATCTAAGAATGTTAACATTTGAAATCATACTTTTAAACAACAATTTTAAAGAATACACTTAATATTACGTAATAGTACATTTACTTGTATAATTTAGAAAAATACAATTTATCAATATCTTCCGAAATGTTCTTAAATCTTAGATAATATTATAAATATTCATTTAAATAAAATACTTGTATAAAATCAATACATACATAACTTTCGTGCATTCTTAGAAATTATAAAACTTAATACATTTATAGATACGTATATGTTATGTCCTATACGATATCTTAAAATTGTCTTAATATTAAAAAAAACCTCAATAAATATCAGTTTGATTCAAGTTGTATTTTAGGCAAGCAAATTCTCAGAATAGTTAGATTCCATTCGTGTATTTATATGAAAATTATAGAAAAAGAATTTTACAAAATACTTACATAATGTGTTATACTTAAATTATACACATAGATCGCGTGTTACCTGTGACGTAAATAATTTATGTGCCTATTTTGCCGGTCTTTTAATTAATACATTTTTCTTACACAAATTGTTTCAATTAGAGATCTTTAAATAGGTAAGTGTTTAAAATCAAATTTAGTTTCTAAATGTGCACGTGAACATATATAGGTAGATCGGGTAGATAAATATTAAGTTAATAATTAAATCGTTGTTTCAAATCTGTACTACTTCTCTTTTTTTATCACGGGTATCTACTTTTAATGCTTTGTGTTTCTTGACCAATGGTAGACCCTGGATAGTGCCAATTATATTGCGTCTGCCAGTACATTGCTGTATATACGCTATGCGTGTTATCAATTAATTTCTATAAATATTGATGGTAAAAAGTATAGCTGCAGGTTTTCTTTCCTTTGAAATTTAAATTCTGTATTAATAAAATATTTTATCTCCCTGTTCCATATCACATTTAAAAATTAGATTTATTATAAGAACTGGTTAATTATTACTAATATTTCTATATATTATTAAGAATATCGTAGAACTTGTGAATATACTAACGAAAAATTAATTTGTAGCTTATATTATATAAAATATTTTTGGTTAATGGCCAATCCTATATCCCTTCTTCACTACTACTCTCGTTGGCGTTCGAGCATTACATTCCCTATTACGATCCATTAATTTAGGCGAAAACAACTATTTTTAATGCCCGGCATTTGGCATTCAAGATTGACAAGACGATACTGTTGACCGGTTAAGCTATTAAGGTGTATCGTTAAAGTTAAAAATGTTCAAATCTTTTATCATATATCTGTATTGATACACCGAAATGTTATTATCATATGTTCGAAAAACATAATACAATTATAATTTTAGAATAGTAGAAATCAAAAGCAGCAATTGTCAGTACTCCAATACTTGTGTATTTTATTCGATATATAATATTTATTTCGAAAATGTATATTTTATTAAAATACACCAGTGGCTAATTAATACAGTTTAAAACTTAACCTTTGGCAAAGATTCATATATTTATCCTACATTTTTTTTTAGTAATCTTAATTTTGTTTTCTTTAACCGATGTCAGTTTAATTCCAAAATATACATAATATTTCGGTAAATAACGTGAAAAATAAATTAAAAAATTATGCACAAAATATTTGAAATCTTAATTAAACAATTTTTTTTCTTCCAATAAATGTTCCGTTACTATAAAGGTTAGATAATTACTGATAAATATTTTTTTTAAATTTAATATTATGAAAGTGAAAATAGATAAAGTAAAAATAGTTTAATATATGATCAAGTTTTTTATTTCTTGTATTTTTATAAGAACAGCTTATACTGAAATATTAAACAATTGAGTTATAAGTAAAATATAGTATACCTACTTAAGTATAAATAAGTATACTTAAAGTACTCGTAATTATTAAAAAATATATACAGGGTGATTCTTTTATCATAAAACACTCAGTATTTCAAAAAGTATTCATGTTTTTGAAAACATTTTTTTACATAGTTTCAAGTTGTTAAAAAACAACGTTTTTATTAAAAAAATATATTTTTAAATATTTTTATCCTTATATTTTTGTAAGTATTTTACTTTATTGAATGACATCAAGCGGAGTAGTGGACAAACATTTTGTGGGGTAACCCCGTACCACTCCACTCCGCTTGTCTAAACTTTAAATACGTATAACTCATAAACTACCCCTCGTCCTAAATTCGATTTTTATGTATCAAAATACTAAGAAAATTATTCTGCTTTGAAATATGAAATTAAAACTATGTTGTCATTCAAAAGAGTAAAAAACTTAAAAAATATAATTTTTTAATAAAAACGTAGTTTTTTAACAACTTTTTAAACTATGTAAAAAAATGTTTTCAAAAACATGAATACTTTTTGAAATAATGAGTGTTTTATGATAAAAGAATCACCCTGTATAATACACTGTATTTACTATTAATACAAAATAAGATATAATGTTACTTCAAGGCATAATATAATATATGTCCATGCATTTATTATTCGTAAATCTACTTTAAATACACATTTGTAAATTATTATTTTATATTTTATTAAATAGTTTGTAGTTTTATTATTATTAAAACATTACATAGGTTATTGAAATGTTTTTACCAGCATTTTAACAAACGTGGAATTTATATTTCGTAAATCAGTAATCAGTATTATCCTCAGCACATTATAACCAGTGATAAATAATTAAATTTTAACTTAAAATTGTTTTCTATTCTTAATGTATTTCCAAAAATTAAAGTAAAACATTTTAATATCAATTATATTCGAGATTATATTAATAACGTTATATTATTATGTTCGGTGTAATTATTAATAATTGTATATTTGCTAGAAGTTTTAATTTTCATAAAATTGGTGGACATCGTTTTACATTACATGTCTATTATTAATAATACCTCATTGAATTATATATTTTATGTAATTGACCTTGGTTTTATGTGTGGTACCATTTACTTTTTGGTACCAGAATTGTTTAAAATTAATTAATTGTACATATTCAAATGGTACAAAATGAGAAATTATTACGGATATTTTTTAGAAGCGTGTTTAAATGCCATAACAGGCTTATAACCGTGGTTAATTAAATGCTGAAGACGGTTTATAAATTTTAATTTTCTTTTATAATTCAGCTTAATAAATGTCAAGTTCGATTTTTTCACTTTAAAAACTGTTTAATTAATATTTTTGAAAATAGCAAACAGCGTTTAGTCATTATATTCTAAAAACTATAATAAAAACCAAAATTAAAATTATTCTATCAATTTAAGTTACCTTACTACCAATATTTATCTATATTCAACAAGTAATATACCTACCTATATAGTTATCTACCCTACCAAAATAAATGCCCAAACATTAAAAAAAAATAATATGTTCATCGCGTTATTAGATTAATCAATTGTTGATTATTATTTATAAATTGGTATTATCGGATATTATAAAATATTTGGTTAGGTAGTCTTGCATTTTATTACTATGGTCTTGGCACTAATTTATAGAATAATACTGATATAATTGTGTGTAGTGTGATATAGCTTTTATGATGCAAAATATATCATACTTTCATACTTTTATCACATTGATTTATTTGATATCTTTCAGTGTGTTAATCAGATACCTAGGTCAGTTGATAATATTTTCAACATTTACTTTGAAATTAATAGTTATATTTTAATGAATGGCTTGAAAAATATACTATATAGAAATTATATCCAAATATTTCTCAATAATTAGTTTTAGTACTATAACTGAGGTAGATACAAATTGAAAATATACCTATAATAATTTATGTATAACAAATTTACAAGCAAATCCGTTAATATATTTCTCTGTGAAGTGTTTATATGTAAAAATAGTCAACTAACATTATAATTTGGACGCATTATGTAGTTTGTATGGTCAACGTAGTTGCTCGTATGCCCCTAGAAAAACTATGCATACTTAACATCATATTAAAATTTTAATAAAAGAAGAGTGAAATTGCCTAGGATCGGAAACCCAAAAGTTTTGAATAAAATATTTTGGATTGACCTTTTAAAATTTGAGCAATTGACATAGTAGAGCTGTTAAACTCATTAATACCATAAATGGATGAATTGAAATGCCCTTAGCTTAATCATGGGACGTAATTTGAATCACAAATTATTTTGACATTGGCTCCCTGGAGTATGGACTCATCAAATTTCGTCAGAACGTGATAAAACTGCTTTGGTATAATAATCATAACCTTGTTTATAATATTAAATTATTAAATGTATAATATGGTTACGTTATATTAATGAAGACCGCGATATACTACGTGGGCACCGCCGGTTATAAGTTATAACCTCCGGATTGTGTAGTGGAAAAATTGATTACTTAAACCATATTGATATCATTCTGCAGGTAGTACGTATTTCCAAAGCTTCTTGTTATTCTTAGTATCATATTACTGTCTACATTTCTTGTAATCAATTTTTTTTCTGTTAGCATGTACCTACATAATTTATTTAATTTATACATTTTACAATGTTCAAATTTTAAAATTAGCTTATAAAAGATGGAATACCGCAATTTACACCTAAACTAATAACATAGTTAGACATTAAAGTGATTTTTAATAGGATTGACATATGTAGGTAAGCTTATAATATGATTCTTATTGATTTAAATGGTTTAAAAATATTGTGTATAGAGATATGAGATTTTAACCCATTATAAATTCTTATATAAATTTTGTTTAGTTTGCTCATTTTCGCCTATTTGTTGTTAGTTTAATTAATGAAGTTATAATGAGATTATATCAAGGACACGCCTTTATTATTTTTAGGTTTTTTTTTTTTAAACTCGAAATTTATTATTCATTATTATTTCGTAAGGATTCTGTTTCTAATAGTTAATACTAAATAGTTTTATTTTAATAGGTAGGTACAGTCGTAGTCTTACACATTGGTTTCGACTTATATTTTGAACTAAATTTGATTATCCTATATATACCTAACTTTTGGTTATATTTTACTAGTTATTACTTTATTAGCTATTACTTGTTGGTTGTTATATATATAAAATATAAATATAGTATACCCGTAGTATATATTAGAGATTCTATTGATGGTGAATTCATACATATATTCTTTATTGTTTTAATGGGTAACTAATATTATAATTTATATTTATAAACGATCGTAAAAAATATTGTGTACTATTATGTTTAATTAATATATTTCTTATGTATAAATAAAACAATTATTTTTTAATGTGAAATCCTGTTTGTATGTGCATACCTATGATTTCATAATTATCACAAAACAGACATCGAAAAAATAGGTATGGTGAATTTATAAAGCTAACGCCGGCGCTCAAGGACGTCGAGGAAACCAATCAAACTAGAACAAAGGACTATTATGTTAATACTGATTTTTGTACAATAAATAAATTCAATTTTTACAAAAACGCATTGCATTGGCCATTTAATTAGAACAAAATCGAGTTGAGTTAATCAGTATAACGTCAAATCCATCGTTATAATTTAATGTTTTTAAATTTGGTGACACTGAAATATTGAATAGGGTTGAAAATATCTTGTCAGCGGGCGTTGTCTATTTTACACACAAAGACTGATGATATATTAGTATTTACTCTAGACAGTGTAGAGTGTAAACTATACTAAACTACACTTCTATGTTATATTAATAGTTAATTCTGCTATACTCGTATAAAAGAGTATGCGTGTATACGGTTCAGTTATAAATATTTGTTTATACATTCAATTTTAATTTAAAATACAAGTAAATATATCTTCGTATTTTAAAATTATTATGATAATATAAATTGATATTTAACTGATATAATTTATGAATAATTATATTGGTATTTACTGTTCAGTGAGAGTACCTATATATTGCGGCCCCACAAACTCTTCGGTTCATCGGCTCATCTCCACGTGACACTTTACATTTATAATAATGGAACCGATTCCAATGGTAGGAGGTCGCTTGGGGATGCGTTCATTATTGGCGTGTTTTTTTATTAGATAGTTTAGCTTGTGTAGTTGTTTATCAGGGTTATCCAGCTTTTTTACAATTAACCTATAACCACCATATACGGAAAATAGAAAACCTAGATATTGCAGTGAATGTTATACTTGGAATGAAAATTATGCTAAATTTACCTGAGTTAAAAAGGTTTTTTTTACTAAAAACAAAAATGGTTACTAAATTTATATTTTTCAGAATCAGTGTATTTCAAAAATTAACATGGGTGGGGGTAATAAAAAAAACAAATTTTATCAAGAATTCACATTAGTTATAGGTAACGCTTGTATATAATATATTGAATTTAATAATTATTTGTTTTTTATCTTGCAGTAATAATTATGATATCTGATCAACTAAGTTACTTAATAAAATAAATAATTAATCTTAATTTAATTTTTATATTTAAAAAAAAATATATTTATTTAAAAATAATATTACTTTTAATGCGATAGTATTATTATTAACTATAGTAAGTACGTAATACTATAAATGCGATTTAATCAATAGAAATGTATTTATTCTTATTTAAATGTGTTGAAATTTAAATATTAATTATTTGTTTAATATTTTAGTATACATTCGCAACCGTTATAGTCAGGTCAAAAATTTACTTAAAAATGTATCTTATTTACCAACTTTACCTATCGAGATTTTGTTATGCATATTTTTTTAAAATTTATATGACATTTTAAAAAAATGGCCTTAAAATTGTTGAAAAATCAGGGAATCGTTAATGTTATAAATTGTTAAGATATTATGACTTTTATGTTTTTGAACTAATCTATACCAATCTGACTGATGTTTTAATGTTTTGATGTTGAATTTCAGTATACTAACTATATATTATATATATCAGAATAGTTATTATAGACATCAATTGATTTAAAATTATTTAAATTATTTTTTCGCTTTGTAAAATTATGATTATTATTCATTGAAATATAAATATTTAAATATCTATATTTTCAATATTATTAATTTCTAAATATGTATTTCAGATTATGCATTCCGTAAAAAAGGTTGGAGAACTCTGGTTAATATTTTTAGTATAATCTACTCATTACTCATACATAATTTTATTGAGCATATAATTATTTCATAATGCTGAAATTAAAACAAGAATACTTTATATTTTGTTTGTATTTTTTAAATTATAAAATAAAAATTTTATACAATTAAATTCTCTTAGTCCTATTGGTCCTATGACAATTTTTTACACTTTAATATGATGGTATGATATTATGTGTGTGGTTCAAGTGCGGATGTTAAATTCTGTTACTATAATATGTAGTATATTATTGTATTATGATTTGACGCGCCCAATCGAGTTAACGGATGTATGCATTGAGATTTTTTGACCTTGAACAAAAGGTACTATTTTGTACAAATTCATTCAAAAACATTAACTTTTATAGGTTAAATGTGACTTGGAACCAACTTAAATATGTTAGTCGTAACTTTATTTGGTTCATCAATCAACTTAATCTATGTTCATTGTTTTCTAATTACTTTTATGTTAAATTAATGAAATTGATTACCTAAACGAGAAAAAAATCAATTCCTCTATGATAATTAATAAAATTACAAATACATATTACTTGGTATGATTTTTAGTTTTACTAGGCCAATATTTACTAAAGTATACACTTATTACTAGTATAATTATTTATTATGGTAATATTCAAATTTATTGTTTTCTTAATAAAATACCACACCCGCATGTCAGTGTCCGTTTTACAAACGTACATTATAATAATTTTTTGTGGTTAGCTCTAATATTAGAATTATACTCTCTATTTAAAGATAATAATATTATCTAGGGCATTTTGTATGTTGTATTCGAAAACAAAAAACACGAATGCGTTAATTAGTAATTACTTTTAGTTCAACAATTTATTTTTTATAAGTTAAATTATTAAATTATACTAATTTAATCGGAAAAATGTCGTTATTTATTTTTGTATAATTATTTATGTATAATCTATGTTAATACATTGATTACATATATATTTTAAAGTATTCTTCTTATTATTTATTACTATTGTCTGTTAATTATTTGTAGCTAATAATTAATATGCCCAATATCAACTAGAGAATTATTTAATGTGTTACATGTGTTAAACTAGACGGTTTTTTATTTCGAACAACGATATTAAGGCTAAGTTTTATTGCATACAATAAAATATTCGTCGTCTTCTGCAAGGATGTATATTGACATATGATAGACGTAAAAATCTTTATTTTTTAGAAAATAATGTGTACTTTGAAACTTTATGTAGTGTCTATTTTTAGACAAAAGAATTATACAACTTGTAGTTGTACAATAAATGTGTGGGCCCTAAGGATAATGGTTGTAAGTAGGCAGTAAGTTATGTGGATTATCCTTAGATACATTCTCGGCGTCTACGTGACTCATCCAATGTTAACCAGTTTTATATTTTTTATAAAAAAAAACCTGCAAGTATGTGTTGTGAATATTTGTTTCGAATTCATTTAACTAAATAATAATATGACAGATAAATAAAAGTACACCTATTACACAATAAAATTAAGTTCCAAATATTATTTTCAAATCATCAAAATATTGAGATTATATCGTTTAGGTATATAATAAATAATTTTTAGCTTCTTACCTATCAATATTATGTGTTTAATATATTCTTAGTATAAACGTATTGTTACTGATAAAATAATATTGCCATAACTAGTAACTTGTAGATATATAGAGGTAATGGAGTGAAATATACTTTGTTTTTTTTATTCTTAAACGTTTGATGACTTGATATTTTAAAAATTTTGGCTTGCATGTACCTATTTATAAATATTATTTTTTATGAATTTGAAGAATTCCTTTAACCACCAAAATAAATCAATACAAATAGTATTTTGCTGTATCCTTGCCAATGTAACGAAATATTTTTGGTACTTTATAACATTTAAACGTTTTAAATATTGTATATATTATCAATCAATGTAATGTGTAACTTATTGATTTATCGCTATAAGCTTTTTATTTTTATGTTTTCAAACTAATGGTATTTTTTTTAAATTTAATAAGCATGATTTTAAGTTAGGATTTAGCTTGGTAGGTGTATGAAGACTAAATTATTCCTTAAATTCGTCTTATGTGTAGTTATAGAAACAATTTTTAAGAATTAAAAAAAAAATCATTTACATTCTACAGTTTTTTAATAATTTGGATAGTTATAAAAGTTGTTTTAAACATTCATTATCGATACAGAAAGATCACTGTGATTGTACATTTACATTTTCATATTTCTTAAATTATTTCCTAACTTATTATACTTATACATCAGTAATAATTATATATAACAACATAATCTTTAATACATTTCAAAAAAGTCGATTAAAATGTTTAAATTAAACAAAATGAAGGTATTTATAGGAATAGTTGAGTTTGGTTTAGTAATAAAAACTAAAAAAAATGTACATTATACTCATTACTCATAATATTTAAAATATACTCTTTATTTTAAATACTAAAAAAGAGGCACAATTATAGTAGGTATATGTATGTTAAGGGTAGGATACAATACATATGCATAATCACGTTAATGAACTAGAAATAGTAGAGTCAAAAGTTGTACATATCACTATGAATATAGTTTTGTTAGGATATGTATGACAATTTGTCACAGAAACTTATTTCTTGTTTTATCTTATTCGAACGCTTGTAAAGGAACTAGTTAATACATTTTTCTGTTTGGATTTATTACTATAAACTATCTGCACAATACTTTAAAATTATATTTTTTGTATTTATAAGAGCATATGGGGTAATCGTTTGAAAAATATTAATAATAAACAAAAAAAATAAACAAATAGGTTATCTATGTCACTATATGAGCTTTGCCAAAACATTTTATAAGAATTATAAACGTGACAATTTCTGTATTATATGAATATATACGTCCATATACGTCCAACATAATACCATGTACATTTTATATCCTTAAAACCAGATAATTTATACAGTCTGTGCGTATAGTTTGGTCACGCCTATAATACGCCATAATAATTTTGTTGTTTCAGAAATTAATTTAGTCATAATATAAATAATTTATTTTTTACAATTTTAAAACTAATTGTCTAGTTGGCTTAGCCTTTTCCTTAGGTATAGATAACATTCATATCATATATTGCTATCTGTACAAATTTCTTAGTGTTTATATTATCATTGTGCTATGAGTTATTACTTATAAACTAATATTAAAGCCAATAGGTCAATGATATGATAAACAAAATGCCTTTTCATGAAAATTTTTTTGTTTTATTTAGTTCTTTACATTATATATTATGTTCTGATATAATATGCTTCATAATTCATGATTGTATTATTGTATTATAGCTTGTTTAATTGGTTTATTAATTATTATTAAAAATTATAATAATACTATATTCATTATTTTTTTTAAATATTTATGTATAACATTTTTCCTTTGTTCTAATTAATTTAGTAATAACTTTAAAGACTTGATGAACGCCATGAACACGTAATATCGTAATATTGCAGTGAAATCTACAATAGCATACCTATCTCAATTTAGAGTTTAAAATTTAAAATTAAATATTATGTGTAATAAAATTTTAATTTTTAGTATGTACATATAATATATATAATTACCTATACATACCTATAATTCATATTTTAATGATAATACTTTTTATATTTTTCATTGTAATTTAATTTTAAGTTATTTTAAGACTTATATTATTATTTTCTAGGTTATAATTTTTTTCCAAAATTAGAAATTAAGTAATAACTTCATAAAGAAACCAATAATTAAATATAAATATAGTTTTTTAAAGTGATTGGATACAATTTTTCTTCAATTTAATGTGAAGATTGAATTGTTTGAGGTGTTAATTTATTTAAATGACGAGTTACCGTTGAACAGTTATTGCTTACATATTAATACAATTATTATTTATTATTGTATATATATTTTCTATGTAGATACATTGTATATTATTATTTATGATAAATTGTATGCTATAAATGCATATTTATTATATTATATTACAATACAAGAAAATCGTTTAATAAATGAGCATTGAGCATAATAGTTATTACATATAACTTTTGATGCGTTTTGATGGTATGTGACTGACTTGACTTCGTGTACCAGTTGATAGTACCTAGTAGTTTTTAGTACTATAAATAGTACTACCGTTGAGACGTATTTAAAGAATCAGTAAAATTTATTTTTATTTTTATTTATCATATACCTACAAGTATTTTTGTAATATCAAATATATCATATTACCATATTTTAAGGTATATTAGTTCATAATAATTAAAATAACTAACATATATGAAATCATGATTATTGTTTTAAAGTTGGTATTTTACGATAAAATTATAGATAGTTGTAGTCGTAATTATAAAATAAACGATTCATTGTTTGTAATTGTGAATTTTTTGTATTTGAAATATTTGAATACATTTGAATTTATACTCAGTTTAGCGTCTGAAATGTTTCGGTCCGGCCACTGTTTTCTAATTTTATTCGCTAAATTATACGTAACAGTTATAAATGAACGTCTATGTATAAAAATACACCGAAGTAATAACGTCTGTGCTTTTGGTTATCTATATAATAACTGGGAATTGTTCCGCTTTTTCATCGGTGTTTGAGTTTGTTAAAAATCTTTATTTTCCTTACTCTATCGTAAAATCAGCTAAAAAACTAAGTCGTATATGTTTGGTATTTTGGGTCCAATGCGTGTTAAAAAAATAACGTGCATACATATTGTGTGAAGGCTAAACTGTCGCTAACGGTATGGTGGCGATGATGACTGTAGCAGCGTGAGAGGTGCGATGAGACAGCCTATTGGTATAATGTAGGACAAAAAGCCAAGTACCCATGTCCCATATGGTTATATAGCTTAATACAACGATAATATTGTAGTAAACCAGCACAAACTGTAAGCCACCCAAAGTTAATATCTATTATTCATTATATCATTATACTGTTAAATATTGAATTTATCGAAATCATTATAGAAACAAATGTTCGAAAATATAGGTACCTACGTCATATTTTACAAGTTACGAGATTTACACCGCACAAAAAATGCAAGACACGATGATAATTTTCATTACTAGATAAAGTCAATAGAAATATTTTAATATAACTTTATAATTATATTACACATTTTAAAAACAAATTAGATTTGTTTTGTTCATTATTGGTATGTGTGCGGGTGCATATAGATATAATATTATAAAGTAGATATTTTATATAATTTAATTAAATAATTGTAAGTGTGTGCAAATAAAATATTAATATTTGCGAAAAAGTGTACTTTTGTATAGTTGTATACTCTAAGTATTACTTTACGTATAAAAGAATATTTTTTCGTCATATTACCTCTTACGATGCACGAAGACTGAAAATTAAAATTATAAATTCATGATAATATGTTGTATAAAAATTAAGTTGGTATTGCGAATTTGAAGTTTTAAACTTTAGTGCTTCGTTAAATTGTAAATTATAATAACTAAATACAGTTACAAACAATGTTATCTGTAGATAACTACACGTGATATATTTATGGGTATTTTACCTTGTTATTATTATAATATTAACTATTAATTATTGAAGTTATTATAATTTGATTTAATTTTTTTATGTGAACCAAAAAGTTTTGTTTTTGGATATAACTCAGCTATTTAACTATATATAGCAGAGATTCCCGACCAGGGTGCCGCGAAATTATTTGATTTCATGAAAAATATAGTATTATATACTTAATATATTTTCTGAGTATAAGAAAGAATATCAAATATGTAGTTTTATTATATAGTGCAGCTTTTTAACGTCGATAATCGATCAATATAAAAATATTTATAAAAAAATGTAAATATAAATAAAAAATAATAATAATAAATAATATAAATGCAAATGTTCATCGTTTATTTTATATACATTTTGTCCATTTTGTTAAATAGCGAAACAAAAAGCGTCATGGAACAAAAAAATTTTTGTTTGACAGAATTTATTTGGAGAAAACGTCTCGGAAAACAAGATACATTTGAAACCATTTTAAAAGATATATCAGAGTTCTGGCCTCGATTCTAATTTATAACTATGATAAATTAAAATATTATACCTATACTTACTTATACATTTATACATATTTTTTTAAATTTTTAAGTATAATACATTTATTTTTTAACCTTTTATTATTAATAATAAATATAATTTATTTTATTTATGGCGGGGCGATAATAAACAAATACCTAAAATTGTATGAAAATATGACCTAAATAAGATTTTAAAGAAAAGATCTGGAATCATACCTTTACGGATATTATGCTAAGAAACTTGTTGATTGAATTTTGGAAATTTGCCAACACAAATGCTATGCCAACTAATTATTTTAACATAGGTAATCATTATTATGTAAAATGTTCATTTCTAATTTACTAAAAATTATCATCTCTATCGTATTCGAATTATGCTCTAGAACTAATATAAATTTATAGATAACTGCTCGATATACATATTATTTTATTGTTTACATGAGTTAAAAAATATAAATAGCATTTTTAATCAATCGTTATAATTTGGTCGTATAAGTTTGTTATGAATAGTAATGCGTTGCATAAAATAGATTTTTCTTTATACTAATATTTTTATTTGATTTCTTCTTTTATAATGATATATGCCAGGGATGGGCAACTCAATGCTACTAGATGGCCAATTTTTGGAAAGCCAAAATCTAGCAGGCTAAAAAACGTAGAAAGTAAAAAAAAAGTCAATAAAATGTAGTTCAATTCAATACTAGATAAGAATTCATATCTACGTTTTACAATAAAAATTGGGTCAAACTTATAAATATAATAACATAAAACAGAAAAATCCTAACATTGTATATTTTTATAAAATGATTTGAAATTTAGCATGGGCTCCCAGACCAGTTAAAAATGGTACGCGTCCCGTCAGTTACCCATCCCTGCAGATATATGCAATGGTTATTGTCAGATAGCGCAGTCTCATTTAAATCGATTTTAAATTATTGATATTTGTATAAACTTATATTGTATCTCATGTACAACCTGGTAAATAAAAAACATAAAATATATTTATTTTTACGTAGATCATAAGTGTAAAATCGCGTGTACGTGTATGTATCTGCGTGTGTGCGCGCATGCGCGCGCACACGCGAGTTATATATTATTATGTCTGTTTATGTGTTGCCAGCTGTTTCCGATCATTGGGAAATGGCTGGCGACGCGACGGCGGGGTCATTGGACGCCACCCCTATCGAGTTCTTTAAATTTTGATGACAATCGTATTGTGAGTATTCAAGTGAACCGGATGAATACGTTACTCCCCTACAAAAAATTGAAGTCGTTATACAAAAATGCCAATAATCAATAATGTAATTGTGTGATATATGACCACCGCAATATATCTGTAAAATAATTTTAAAAATTTCATAAAATCATAAAACACGTGTTATTCACTTATAAATTATGAGTCATAAACTCATAAATCATAATTTGGTTGATTGAGTATAATTAAATTAGGTGAGTGTGTAATCTTCTTTGTTTGTTAGATAATAAATTGTAAAATGCTAATATTTTTATTATTTTAAGTGAGTGATTCATGAGTAATACAACTATATTGTTCAATTGTTTGTTTAATCATTTTATATTGACTCGTACCAAGGTTTATAATATCTTCGAATCAAGATAATATATTTTTTTTTAGTTAAACGTAACTCTATACTAAGGTATTGTGATTAACCATTTTCCATTAAACACAACAAAATAGAAGCTACTACTTCGCTATAATAAACATATTATGTGTGTTATACATGGGAAATTTTAAAATGAACGAGTGATAAGTTGTTGTTTTTAAATCGCTTTACTGTAAAATACTTATTTGATTTATATTTTTTGTTTAAATAATTTGTTTATCCATTATTAGATATTAGTCGACTTTAAAGCTTCAGTTATTTTTTGTACTACAGGGTTGTTATATAACTACGCTTCAAATACATCGCGTTCTATAATAGGTAACGATTTATTCTATTGTTCAATTTTGTTTTCAATGCACACTCATCGTTCATCGGAACTGTATAACTGGTAGACATTGAAAATTGATTAATGAAACATTCACATGGTACATAATATGACGGAGCCGAGGGTAAACACGCTAACTTAGTGATTGACGTAACTATAGTAATAATTTAAAACATTTTAAACATATTTATTATATTTAAATTTCGTAAGCATTCATGTTTTGTAATGAAAATTATAATTTTTTTAATTATAGGTATCTATAATATATAAATATTTTAAAACAGACAACTTTATTTTTGAAATATTAATAGTTTATTAATTCAGAAATTGTAGATAATATTATGTCACGAGGTCGTCAGGAAAACCATTAGGAAGAATCAAAGATAATTTAAGGTCGTAAAGTTTCTCTCATCTGAACACGTTTTTATGAACAAATGAACAATATTTTATATTTTATATGTTTTTAGGATTGTATTGAAAATATAAAACGCATATTATTTACAATATCATAATTAAATGGAAATTATTCAAAAAAAAAAAAAAAAACAAATGCTTAGTGATGATTAAACAAAACCAGACTAATATGTGAAAGTTTTAAATAGTTATATTGACAGGCGCAGACGTCTATAATAAAAACAGCTGCGTGTTAGTCATTCGCCTTCTTTAACCATTAATGGTACATCTTTTTTTTATAGTTCTTTCAATGTAAATAAATCATTATCACTCAAAGTAAAAATTCCCTAATATTATAATAATATAGCTAAATATTTCTATGAAAAACTGCATATTTTCTGTGTATTATCCGTATATTATACATAATGGTAATATTATGGTACATATATATTTTATATATATACATCATGTACCATAAAATGTACATTCAGACATTAAGTTGAACATTAAACTTAAGAGAACGTCGCACCCGTATGTGTTGTATCTGTCTTGCACACATACGACATAAACAAAAAACGTTTACGCAGTCTGAGTAGAACTCGCTCAATTTTGTTTCTAGAGTAAATATACTTATTATAAAATTAAAAGATGACAATATTTTTAGAGGGTACGACTATGAGTTTTTTTTAAAAATAAAAATTTTTAAAAGTTAAAAGTTAATTAAAAATTGTTGAAATTTTCGTTATTTCTAAACAATATAATGAATAGTGGAATATTGAAAAAATCAGTGTCTTGTCCTCCAGAATATTGTCATCTTTTAATTGTATAATAAGTATTTACTCTAGATTCTAGAATCAAAATTGAGCGAGTTATACTCAGACTGCGTAAACGCGTTTTATTTATGCCGTCGGTGTGTAAAAGACGGAGACTACACATGCGGTTACGATATCGTCTTAAATATTTACAATTGATTATATTTTGTATACATGTATTGTATCTGAAATTAATGTCCTTCAATCTTTAATTCTGGTAGAAATACATTGAACAAATTTTCTATTTTTATTTTCAAACTATACTGTGTCACTGTGTAATAAATATGATAAACGACAACCAATTGCGATTAAATTTCAAGTATGAATTTTTGTTTCAATATTTTCACTTTTTTAAATAATAAAAGTACTTAATATTTATTTTCTTGGTTGAAATTAAATAAAATAAAATAACTATTTAAAATTTAAAATTATAATTTTATTAAAAACATAATAAACATATAGTTAACGGTTCACTTGAATACGTGTACCACTGTACCACGTATGTAAACATTTTAAATGTTCCTACCTATAATATTAAAATTTGTCGACTAAGTTTATAAATAATATTTGATAGTAATTAAGTGCGATGTAAGGTAATATAAGTTAAATGTTAAACAAAAAAATACGTATATCTATAGGTGCAATATTGGTTCCCAAAAATTGTACCTCTGGAAATTACAAAATTATTTCTTTAGTTTGGTACAAAGTACAACCTTATTTATAATGTGAAAACCAATTTCTATTAATAAAAACCACGTGTCAATTAAACATTTTAATTTGAAATGTATGGAATTTAATCTTATTTCAATGTCACTGTGGTTTCGTATGTCGTAATAATGTAATGCCTATCTATTACAATAATATAATGTACCTACTTATTACCAGTTTTTGAATTACATTGTAATATTATGTTATTTTAATTTTGTAATTTTACTAGATCAATACCAAATAAAATAGAAATGTACTATTATTATATAGTATACATTGCACTTTTTTCGACTTAATAGTTTTTTTATTATGTCATTTTGACAATTAAATAAACGTGTTTATTTACAATAGACAGAAATTGAAAAGTGGAATTTACCTTTGTTTAAAAATGTATTATATGGAGTCATTAAGCCCACTGTAGTGTGTGTATGAATTAAGGTTAAACGTGACATTAATAAAAATAATATATTTTAAATTACAATACAAGTTTCTGTTGACAATCAAATAATTTAAGACTATCAAAAATAATAATCACTATAAAAATGATTGTGAAAGGTTAAAAATAAATATTTTATTTAGGTAAATGAATTTTAATTTATATTAAGGGCATTCGATACCGTGATGTTCTGTTTTTGTCTTACGCACGCGTGACATAGGATTTTAGACGCATCTTTTGCCAATCATACCAATTGACCCAATGAAGCGATAAGAATTCTAAAAACAGATTTGAATTTGTCATTAAGTCTACTTGAAATTGACTTTCCCAGATTTTTGACTTTTTGATTTTAACTTCTCCAAAAATTTAAATACGGAAATTTTTAATTACACTTTTTTAACATAATTTTTTTAGAAATTTGGAGAAAAATATCAAAAATATGAGAAAGTCGATTCCAAAAAGACTTGTCGACAAATTCAAATCTGTTTTCAGAATTATTATCGCTTCGTTAGATCAATTGGTATGATTGGCAAAAGATGCGTCTAAAATCCTATGTCACGCGAACGTAAGACAAAAACAGAACATCACGGTATTGAATCCCCTTAAGTGTTACATTATGCTATATTTTGTTCATAATACTATATTTAAAAATTTTTCCTTGCTATCGATATAATGAATTCGGGAATCAATTCTAGTAAATTAAATGTTGTTATATCATATTTGGTTATTGCAATGCATATGGGAAGCATATCGTATAATTAATATATACTTAAAAATTATCATTGATATTTTAATATTAGAATAACTTAACAGCACGTCATAATTGCAATCCAATTGGATATATGTTGACGTGTGTTATTGATGACATTCTAATATTTCAATTTTGTTTTAAAATTCAGTTATTTTGTTCATTACCTAATTAAAAATAATATACCTTTTGAATTGTTTTTTTTAATTGTACTTATTATTTATTGTACTGTATTAATTTTAACATTTTAAAAATGAATTATTGTAATGTATAATTGTTCACAATTTTGAAAATAATATTTTCTAGGGGATAACATTATCTAATAGATGGTTGTAATATTTCCTATATAGGTAATATAAATTAGTATACTAATTATTATAACTAGTTGTTAATAGTTATGTTTGTTTTTCTACCTATGTATCTAAAAAAAAAAATTCAAAAATGGCTTGTTTATCTGCATGTTTTTTTTTGTAAGGTTTTAGTTATTTGAACTACATAACATTTTTCTATATAATTTAAAATAAATAGGAAGTACTATTTTCTTTATACATTAATTAATAGTACATTGTATGATAAGAATCGATATTGTATGCTCGTATAATACGACTTACTATTTTTAGGATAATTATAAACAACAATAACTGTAAACAAAAGACTTAGATTAGGTACAATTTAGAAACCCGGAAAAATGGAATGAAGTTATCAAAAATATAAGTAGAAATATAGACTATATAGTAGTTGTACTTATGCCATTTGTGATAACGGGTTGGAAGATACCTGTATTGTTACATATATTGTAATTGAGAATTTGAGACTATTTGAAGAGCAGCTCATGAGCTACTCATGTCAGGTTATTACTTATTAGCTGTACGCTGCAAATTTAATCTGGCCCGGTTTTAAATTTTAATTAGGGCTCAGGGCTTATTAATATCAATTTGTTATATATAATATTAATTTTAATTAGTTCGTTTATCAATTATAAACTAAGCAAATGTTTTATTATAGGTATATTTAGTATTATTTACTTTTATTACCTAAATAATTTAAAAGTTACACATATTGACGTATAATAAAATAATATTATAATCGTAAATATTTTAAGGACAAATATTTAATGATGAAATGAATTATTATCCCAAACCGACTTTATATATTATATGAACAGTTAATACTATCAGTTATGAACATTTTAATTATTTTCAAACTATACTTTTTTTGAAAAATATAACGATAGTATTATTTGATCCATTGTAATAGACTTTCGAAAAGCATAGAATTAATATAAAAATAATGCCAAAATGTGTCACATTATATTAGACTTGTTAATATCATAACAGCCATAACACGCAACTAAAAATACAGTTTTTAGTTTTATACTTTTATTCTGTTTTTCTGTCGTTAAATCTTCTTTGTTATAAACTCGTTCCGATTTGATAATAATTATTTATTATATTTGTCATTATAATTTATATTGAGATTAACATTTCTTTTTTTAATGCTGTCAACTGGATAGTGAGTGAACCGCCGATGAAAGATTTCTGTTAGTTTAGGTATACATCTTATTACCTACTACCTACTTCTATAATCATTATAAAATTATAATATTATTTTTATTAAACACGTATCTATAAGTAATTCTTGATAATTGTTTACAATGTGTTTTGTTTAAAATATTATACATTGTAAAGTTTAGATAGCTTAGTTCCTTCACATAGTTCCTCAGTTCTAATCCTAAATAATAATTATGCTTACCCACGTGCAATTGCACATTTTCGATATACATCAATTTCATTTTTATTTTATATGTACAATATTTTAAAATAAATCCAAGTAATTTTATTTCCAATCAACAATATACTTTATTCATTATTGTGTTTTATTATTATAGACGTTTTCGTTTCTGAATATCGGTATTGTGTACAAGATGACAAGTGAACAAAAAAAAAATAATCGAAATGCATCAATTGCACGTCGTTTCACTGTTTATGCATGTTTTTTTTATTTTTCTATTTCGTCAATGTCTGTACCAAGTTATATGTTTGATAATGATTTGTAAACTTTATTCAGATTTCAGAGCTCTTCAGTTTATCGGTCTGTATGTAGTACCGCTATTACCTAGATTCGACATTAACATATTCCGCACCTGTCGACGACTACAATAGTATTTTGTTTTCGTTTTGATTATACGATATTCTGATCGTCACTATTTTCTCGAATAAAAAATAACACTCGAATATATTGTATGTATATTTTATATACTTTATAGGTACTTTGCTTGATTTTAGGGAAATCCCCAGTAATTTCTAAATGCAAACTAGGAATTAAACCGGTTCGTTTGTACAACTTTTATATAGCGGTATTTATAGTCGGTTGTAGAATTGAGACGTAGCCAACTAGTACTTAAACTGGGGTTAACTTAATTGATGACAAGATGAAGTACCTTAAAACATATTTTAACCAGTTCATCAAATTTTGCATTTATTAATTACTTATGTGCAACTTATGATACTGCTATTAAATAAGTAATGTTACATTAGAGTAGAAAGATAGAGTATAATATATCAGTAAGTGAACGAATAACATAATAATGTGCGCTCGAATTTTATATTTTATTATATTATAATATTATTTAAACATTTAAATAATAATGAAAAGGTTTTGTGCTTAGTAATTAAAACTTTAAACAATATAACGAGTAAAATATTGGTTGGTGCCAATTAACATGCATCTTAATTTTATATCCAACCATTTTATTCTCAAAATATTTAAGTATTTTTATAGTATCATACGGTCTTTTCAACACTCAATTACTCGTATTATTAGGATTCTGATCATGGCACTAAAGCATCGTAGAACGATTTTTAGAATTAATTATAGATACTTTCGAAAGCCTTAAGAATAAATTTCAAACTGATATTAAGAATCAATATTTTAAGTTTAAACACCACTATACATTTAATAAAATAAATTAAAACCCTATAAATATGCAATTCAACAATTATAATAAATAAATAATTTTTATTAGGTACAAAAATTTATTTAGTAAAACCATCAAAATAAAATGTACTTTTAAAATATACAAATTGAAAAATCTGTCATTATTTATTAAAAATGTATACATTTTTTTGTTGAATTTAAAATCATATGTACATATGTTAAATAGTAGGCACTTTAATACATTTTTTTTATTACTACAATGTGTCAACATTTTGATTACATAACCCACGCATAATAAATTCCCTTTAAAAAAACATCCGTTGAATTTTAAACATTATTTTAGTGTATGTGTAATGTGTGTACTATAGGTACACAGTATTCTTTAAATTAAGTAAACAGTATAGCAGACTTAACCATCAACACACTTTATAGTTCGTATGATAAAGAACGTTATAAAAAAATTGCTTGTGTTTTACATACTTAATCATCATTAAATGATAACATTATAATCGTTACATCTATCAATTTAATAGTTATAATATCAAACCGTAAATGCGTTCATTATAATATTATAATTTATAACATAGCTTATACAAGAGGTAGAAAATGTGAAAAAAATAAAAGAATTTGTGTTGTGCTATAGTTATTGTAATACGATCATTGGCCACGATTTTGATAAAATACGTATATATTAAAATATTATTATCATTGTATAAAATTCTTTTGTTGTCATAAAATATATATTATAACGGTGGATATACGATATTGTTAGTTATAATATTAATTATATAGTATAGAACGTTGTATATCATATTAATATTATTATTATTCAGATGTATCTTATATTTTATTACAGATATTAAATATAAACGTACATTATGGCTTATGGTATACGAGCTATAAAACCATCTTAGGTTTAGGGTGCTTCGTTTTTTTTTTTTGTCATGAATGAAAACCTTTTATTAATTTAGATTTTTTGTCACCGAAATAAAAACCCGCATCACCACATATATATTATTATACCTATGTATTATAAATACAACACTGCATTTGTGTTTGAGGACCGCGATTAAAGATATTATATTGACTATCTACTGATTTCAGATAAGGTGACTTATGAAACTACTAGCAAAAAATAATTCTTAGCGATCTACCACCTACGGACTACGATATATTATTATACTTGGATCATAATATAAATAAATTATCTAAGGGTATATTATAGTCATTCAATAGGTGTACAATAGAATACAATTAGTTCTAAATGTTGACATATAAGTGATACGACGCTAGTCGCCAGTAGTTATTTTTACAGCTGTTATATAATTACATATTATAGTCACTTTGTAAATACATTTAGAAGCCGCTTATCATTTTTTGATGGGTAACCAGTATAATATATCTTATGTCGTGTTTAGGACATAAATAAAATAAATATAAATATGTGTATTGTGCATACTGTACCTATAATAATATTATATCTACACTCTACAGTTGGTGCGGTATATAGGTACCGGGTGATATATTTGCATATTTTCTTCGTCACTGTATAATATTGTCGAGGAGTAGAGCAGAACAGAAGCGCGGCAAATCCTATTGCCAGAACGCGGGTAAGTTGAACATAATATTATATATTTTTCGGTAAATTTTCGTCCGGGTGCAGTACAAAAAAGATCTCTGGAATTCAGCATTATACAAATACGTGTATAATTGTATAATGCACGGCGATCAATTATTTCCCTGTGCCCCATTGTCGTTGTCGTTGTCGCCGTCTATCCTCCTCGTGCCAATTGTTACGCGTCGTCTGCGGCAAATACATCGGCCGGCGTATATTATTATACACACACATACACGTTATATTGTGTGTGTGTGTGTGTGTGTGTGTGTGTGTGTGTGTGTGTGTGTGTGTGTGTGTGTGTGTGCGTATTCGCTAGCCAAAACCGTTACTCTCCGACGCCATCACCGCTCCCACTACCAAGATATAACCCCTTCGTCTGCGTTTGCTTTGGACGGATCGAATGGTGGGGTGAAACAGATGCGACCGAGGGGGGGGAATTGGGAGTGCCAGACGAAAATCACACGCATAATGTTGTGGCCGGGGGCGCCTGTCGTCTGGCTGCCGGTCTGCCGCCGCCGCCGCCACCGCCGCCCGGTCGATAACACCCGTCTAGTGATGTCTCACCCCTTATTTAGCAGTGTCGGTATAGATAGGTATACCTGAAGGTTAGCATGGAATACGTATGTATAAATTGTCGTTAAACGCGACGAAAGCTTGTCTTAGGTCAGAGTCGTGTCTATAACAGTGACGATGGTGGCGATTCCACGGTGTTTAGAGAGGTGTGTGTGATGGCGTGCAAAGTAATGTTATGCGCGTATTATTATTTTCCGCGAATTGTATTCTTTCGATTTTACGACATTGACCCGTGCGTCCGTCACCGCTGTTCAGGAGAAAGCTTAAAAGAACATTAAATGTAACATTTTCTCTGCGGCATTTATTAGACGTCATAATAATATATTATGGACCAATACACAACGTGTCAATCATACCATTTTCACTTCAGATCCAGTCGTCGTATATGAGTGTGATATAATAATCCAGGACTCTGAATTTGACGGAGAACTTGTATTTATTTTTCCCGCCGCGGTAAAAATGTAATGAAATTAATAGTGACGGATGGCACTCGTGACAGTATGACTGTAGAAAAAATAAGTTTTCGGATTCATTGTTCGGATTAAACGTTTCACAATTTATCAAATAATAATATTATTATTAAATATAATATTTGATCTTTGTTTGCGCATCAGATATTTTTTTAGTTTTGCGAGTATAATTTTTTTCAAATAACGCTGAATATATCGGTAGGGTAGAATAACATTGATTTGATTACTGGGATACAATTTTAAATAAGTACATATCGATTTAACATGGTTCATCTAGGTTAGGTTAGGACCTAACCGATACATTTAAACGCAGAACTGTATTATGAAAAAAACTTGTCATTTATGGAAAGATGCCCCTAATAATAATTGTTAAGTGCGCAATGCAATCGTTAAAAATTATATCCAATATTAAATAAATACTTTTTTGTTTGGTTCACTTAAAAATTATAATTAAACAAATTAACGATTGATATAGGTACATAATTCATGATGGTTACTATTTAACACGGTTTCTCCAACTTGTCTCTTTCATCCGTATATCAATTATATAGTGTTATTGTATTGTCTGTTACATATTCTACAAATGTATTTTCATTAATCAATCGTTAATTATAATAATTTATAGGTGATGTATAATTCAAGATTTTATTGAAAACGTCTTTATAATAAAGACATTTAAAATGTTCTGTTTTTAATATAATATAGAAAAAACTGCTACTATAAGTATAAATGACTATAAATTGCTCAATAATTCTGTGTTATGTAATGTTTTGTTATTAGTGTTATTAGTTTGTACATGCAAACTGTTATTGCGCGAACTATTATTTTCTTTTTTCTGGATTACTTGATGTGATGGTTTTCTTTATTTACATAATACCTATGACGTCTCTTCTACTGGCGAAAAATAATATTAAAACAATCATAGTTGATCTCAGTTTTATAAAACAAAATAGTTGTGAGTCTTAAATCGAGCAATTTGATATCGTCTTCGAAATATTATATATTATACTGACAAAATACTGTTCTATAATTTATAAAACTGTTTATTTTACGATTTCCATATACAACCGGTATACCATTAATCAAAACTATTTTAACCTAATTTAAAACGAAAAACCAGTTTTTTTTAATCTTGGAGTCTACTTTTATGCTCTCAATATTGTATTAGGATTATTAGGTAAGCATTATTGTTCGCTATAAAATCGTGTATTTTATTTTTTGTTAATTTAAGAATATTATAGGAAAATAAGATTATAATGAAGATACATAACATAGAAACATTGATTATAAATATTAGTATTAACTTATAAATGTATCCAATTAAACATATTTAATTTATTCAATTTATTGGATTTATCTATTGCCATTGAGACACTAAAATTCTTTATTAATTTTTGACATTGGATATGAATTTCTATGAATTTTTTCGTTTGTTACTTTTATCTTCGTTTCCATGAATTTAGATCGATTTTATAATTTATTATATATAAAAAAAAGGTTTATTAATATATCACGGTGGTTTAAACATTTGATTTAATATTTTGTATACCTACTTTCCTATTACTTAAAATGATAATTTTAAAAATGAAGATAATACTACATACAATACGCGTACATAATTTGTGATTTGTGTAACGTTTTTTTGACAGCTTCTGTGGTTATGTGATAATATTATCATTAATAGTAATATAAGGCCGCTGTTTGTTTTAAGGTTTTTGAATAGTCTCACTAATTTAAAAAACAAAAACAATAGACGGCAATAATAAATAAAATAGGTGTGTAGTGAAAAACTCCAAGAAACGAATACATACGCCGAATGCGTGGACCTATACGTCACGTTTGTTATTGTATATAATTTATCATAATACACAAAAAAAGTATGAATATACTCGTACGTGTATGTAATATTATATATATTTTTATATTTTTGTTAAAACATTTTTTTTTTGTTTTTCCGAAGACAAATAAAAATAATAATGTACATACTTGCAACACTTTGATACAACGCTAAGTACGTACGTAACATTCCAATAGAGTAAAAAACCGTACTTGCAATGATTTTGAGATTTAAGATACTAGTTTTATTATGACCCCTACGTATACAATATTTTTTAATAAAACTGTTCGTTGTGGACTCATTCGTCTTTGATGGTTTATGGTATCTTAGTTGTTTAAACTGTTTATAGCGTATTATTATTTCGGATCGGCTCATCATCGAATGCAATAAAAACATGTAGACATGTAGTCATTTAGATTGCCATTATATCCCACGTTTTTTTTCGACCTCGGCGACGGCCATGTCGTATTATTGCTCAACATATTTTATTTGAAATTTTTGATTTGCCATAAAAATTATGTGGAACCATTTGTTTATTAAAACTCAATTTGAATTTGAGATTATTTTTAAATTATCTTGTTGGCAAATTTATTTCGCTTAACCACGGACAATTGTTTATTATCATTTGTCATTGTCCTTTTGCGTTGATTAATTAGTAATTACTATAAAACATCATCATTAGATCTTTGCCACATTTGAAAATTGTGTATTATTCATTAAACAAGCATTACGCGCGTTATGTGAATTAAATTCAAATAATGATGTAGTATCCTCGTTCATTTGAAAAATGTAAATGCTTTCATAGCTAAAAATATATACTTTATGGTCGAATATCATTTCACTACGCTCATCAGTATAACCACTATAGCTTAACCATCACTAGTTAAGTCTACTTGATATCAACTACCTCGGCACAAAAAATTGTAGTTTATTATGTTCTATATCAACTATAATATCAATGTTTTCCCTAACGCTCGTAAATACTTAACAATATATTATACTTGTAATTTTAATACGCAATTAATTTTGTAGTATAATCGTCATTATACACAAGTAATAAAAAATACTCTCTTGATATATCTTATTCTATATTAATGATCGTTTTCTAAACAATATTGTATCGATTCTACGAATGTGTTTGAAAACCGTTCTTGTTCGATGCCACTCGTAACGGTTTCGAATCCTAGTTTCTAGTTTATACTATATAATATTATTATACTGTCCAAAGAACTCGAAACACGATAATTAATAAAACTCTTATTGTAGATTTTATTCTACGTTTCATATTTTACGGTAAGAAAAGAATGTAATATGCCTGGCTAAAGGAATGTGACTTTCCGCATAACTACGATTCGCCAGCGTATATCATTTATAAATATTATGAATTGATTTTGTTATTGTCCGCGCGTTTAAAAGTGAACGCTGAAATAAAAATCGTCATCGTGTGACGTAGTACAGGGATATGTGGTTGTAGCGGTGGTGGTGATGGTATGGAGACCCAACTTCCGGTCGGTGGAAGTGCGGAATACGTTCGTTATAGATATGGCTCACGCTTTTTATGTAGGTATCTGGTATCGTTTATATACAAACTATCGTCGAGGATCTTTTAAAATAGAACAATATATATATTGTCGTATATAGTAGACAGTCGTCAAAATATTATTTAATATATGTAATAGAGGTGGGAACATTTTTAATTGTAAACTGACACAGGTCATTTATAATCAATGATAATACAAATATTTTAAAAATTGCATTTTGACCACATGTGTGATGGGCGATGTTATTAGATGTTACTTGGTGGTTTGGGATCAAAGTATAATTTTTAAAAACTTTCAATCGCTCTCAAGCATAGTTTTGTATTAATTAATATTGTTTAATCACTAAAATTTATAAATATATATATTTCCATTTAAATTTTTAAAGTTGCTCCTCAATATTGTAAAAAAATATAAAATTAATATACCTAATATCATTTTAGATGTTTTCTTAATAAAAAAATTTTATTATATATTTTATTCATCAATTTTGAATATTTATATGATAAAATAACTGTAACTAAAATTTTTAATAGGCCTGTATCGGGCTAGATGTACATGCAGTGACTATTTTACAAAAAACCCTTACATTTTCTTGATCATTTTTTAAATCATTTTAAATAGGTAATTTTAAACATAATTCACTCTGTATATTTTTTCAAAAAATAAAAATGGTCAGTTTTTATATTTTTACTTACTAATAAGAACCTCGCTTTCTTACAGCCAATAATTTAATGGATATTTTTTAATAATTTTGATGTAACTATAGTTAAAAGTTCATACTTGTAGTTATTGTTAGTTATTAAAATGTTTATACTAAGGATCATACACTCGTAAGTTGTAGTTGTTAAACAGGGTTTTACAAAATTAAGTAACTCAATAAGTATTTAAAGTATTCATTCGAATTATAATTACTATGCGTCAACATTTTGGGAAAAATTATTTATTAAATAATTAGAATATACTTATAGGTAATAATTTATATTGGAAAAGAGAAGTTTTTATTTGAAACGCAGAAGTTTGTACACTCCTATAAGTCTTAAGTAGTGAAAAAAATCTCAACAATTTGGAAATATGGTTTTAAGTATACCTATTTAAAAATTCAAAGATTTTTAATAACTTCATTATTGAAGAAAAAGGGGCTAAGCATGTTTGGTGATCACGCTGTATATCAAATTCATGAATATTAATTAATTTTAATATTATTTGATCAACTGGTAAATCTGTATGTTAACGATACTTATGATTTTAATTTATATTTTTCAAATATTAAACATTTTTTTTTTATACATATAATATAATATAATTCGATTACATCGTTAACCAGTTATTATAATAAATACTATATTATTCAACCGCCTAAATGTATAACAATATATCAATATTTAATGCATACAATTATGTTATTATGGTTTATATACATAAAAAAATATATTTGACTTTTTGAAGTTAAGATGAAACATTTGATTTATTTTCATTTTTATTTGCGAATACATAAGGTTTTAGGACTAGAGCACATTTTTCTAGTCGATGTACCACGTGCACAATGCACATATCTGTAAAATGTATGTTTATAGTCGATCAATTTCCACCGGTCTATGATGATTGATTTATTGTATTTATCTTATTGACTCACAGTTAAAAATCTAACCAAGTGTGTTTAATATTTATACACGGACGATTCAAAAGTCGCTAAAATATGCGATCTCAAACGTTGTTATTACGAGTACATTTTTTAACTGTTGATCCTTCGATAACTATAATCAATGATATGATCACGATGTACCTATATTTAAAAATTTTATACAGCATATGCCATAAATTATTGGTAACAATATTATTATTATAGCTGTTGAGTGAATATATATATATATATATATATATATAATATATAAATAATATACATATCACGAAAAGACTGTTGGCGCCAATAAGTGCGTGTCATGACCACAACCTGCAACCTAGTCTGCCGCCTGTGACGATAAGTATAGGTATATAAATGTATACAATACGCATAGTATTTCATTATATATTATAAATTATAATATATAGTATTTTGTCGGGTAGCGTATTATATTATAAAAATACACGCGTTACTCAACGTGGTGCTCTGTAATTCGAGATAACATTTTCCCCCTTTTTTCATTTATAAACCGTATTCTTCCGACTGACGATACGATGACTTCACTCGCATCAGTCGTGCCCGCACTTACGGCGCCGTGTACCTCGTGAAATGTGAATCATTTGCGTTCAAATAGATGTTGTCACCACCGACTTGACTACCTTCCTTAGAAAGATGATTCAACAGAAACTTTGGCAAAATTTAGTGCTATATTATAAATAAGATATTCCTTTGAAACATTTTCTCCGTTCTCGTGGAATTACGGATTTTTTTATCGATTTTACATGTATTATGTATAATACAATACCGACTGAATCAAACTTCTTCGTAGAATCATGGCTTTAAAATTCCATCGATTTTTTAATATATTATTAAGTTGTTGTATAGATATTTACGGGAAAAATTAAATCATTATAAACCGTATATAATAATATAATATAATAAATTAATAAATATTAATTTTATTATATTATTATTTGATTGGTAAGACAGATGCTAACTTTAGCTTTTAGATAAATGTGTAATGAGTAAAATAATTTATTGTACATAAACCATTAAATCACACAAATAATACTAAAATTATTATTTTTCAGTATTTTTCTGAATCTTCACAATATGGTGGTTTCTACCGTCGTCTGTCTCTGTCGTCCCATGCCCGCTCTTAAATAATTATGTTATAATTTATAACAAACGAGATCGTAAATTGTTAATAACCGTCAATTGAACACGCGGTCCTAACATAAGCAATCTGTTCCGTTAAACATTGTCGCGTTGTATAATTTTTTTTGAAATTATTGCATGGTGCATGTACGCATGTACCGTATATATATTATATACTATATTATATTGGGTATCTTTTCTATTTGTGATACTTTGTCGAACGTCGGAAAGAGAAACTGTTTTTTTTTCGTTGTATAATAAAATATATTATTTAAGTTATCTGTGATTTATGGACAAGATTCTCAATATGCCGTTGAGAGTTATGAACATTGTATACGGTTAATAATATTTGATAATAATTGATTTTGATGCGTACCGCATATGGGTCAGGTATTTAATATTTTATAGGGCAGAAAAGTTATCACTCTGACAAATACAGCGAATCGATAGTGATACTGCATTAAAAAATAAAAATAAAACAATTTACAAGTCGTAGATGGTTTTTTTTTAAATATATATTTTATAATAGTTTGTTTTATTATATTAGATATATAAAAATGTTATATTAATTTAATTATATTATATACTACGATGTACAATTTATGTTAATGAAACACATGTTCGTTGTAGATAGAATTTATTGCGATGAAATCTTGATAACAAAAATATATATAGATATATAATAAATAATAATAACTCATCTGTTCCATCGATTAGGAAGTTGTTTTACTGCATTTTGACAATGAAGCATCATATTATAGAGTATTATGGTCTATGGATCTGACTCGATACAATAATGAATTTTTTCACCCCCTTTGGTGGGTAAACACAACTACCACGATTTTATCGCAATTGCACATAACACAATAATATAATACAATATTTATGTTGTTATTTGTTATTGTGGCGACGACGCGGTGGCATAGTGTATTGACAAAACTGTTGCAGTTGTATATTACATACTATTTATAAGGTGTACCTACCCCGCTCCTGCGTTATTTATGACTGACTCTATATATAATATTATACGACGAGGTGTTGTATTGCTGGTGTTCGAGCGCATGTGTATGATGTGTATTGTGTTTAATATTGCGAGACGGAAATGAAAAAAAAACGACCGAGAATGGAGAATATTAGTCATTTTATGCGCTCTATACCCGATGGCTTTTTTACTGACAGTGTCAGGTTACTTTTGCTTTTTTTCTGCATCCCACGCGTGAGTTTTTCAACGCCTCTGCGGAAAGCTCTTCGGCGCGTTTTTCATTTTAAATTAATTATCAAAAGTGGATCCGTTAATGTTTACTATACTATTATAGTCTACAGGCGTTGGTGTATACTGTTATGGCATGTAATTTATGCGAGAGTGGCGTGTCCTTGGATCCAACATTATTATATCGAAGAAAACAACCCGTACGTACGAGAGTTGTCTATATTGCAATAAATGACTTGATATCACATAAATACTTTTCGAGTGACACTTCACTATATACGATGATAAAACATCAGAATGTTATTATCGAGGATATAATTATAACGCACCTACTACCTACCCGCTTGATTAATGATTTGTGACACGAATGTAAAATATTGGGATGTTAGTATGTTACGACAAAATGCGTAAAGGAAAACTAACCAACCTTTATCGATCAGGAGTGTATTTTGAGATTTTCTTATTTCGACTGGAGTAATTGAAATTCTGAATCGAACGCAAATCGCAATGCCCTGTTATGATATTAAATTAACATTAAGTCTTTACTGTTACAATAAAATGTATGACGACAAGCAGGTAATGTTTTGGTATTTTAACGAGTTTATTGGTATAGTACTATAGTATTTCGCACCGAACAAACGAATATCAGTTAGACGGTTACAACGAGTGTAGGCTCTCATATATATATATACTTTATATATGCGGGAAGATTGTTGAGATCAAACGCATTATAATCTGTCCGTTATTAAAATATTTTTTTAAATAAATAATACGTATAATAATATATCGTCACCGCTGCCGTTTTGAAGTCACGAATGAGAAGACTCGCACTTATGATTATAACATCCAAGAACGCTATATTTACACCGAAATTTAATTTATTTTCGTTCTGCGAAAAAGAACGGTTTATCGTATATATAATGTGTGAATATATTCAAAATGTTATGCTACAGATATGTTATAGCTTCTTCGAAATAGCTCCTCGACAATAAAACACTGCAACGGTGTGCGACAAACACCGGTAGCAATAATTTTAATTTTCCCGTTGAGAACTAGACGGTGGAATACGCTAGCAAATTGTATTGTGTAAAATATAATATTGTATATTATTTTAACGGTGGAATTGTATGATGCGTGATAATGATATTATTATAAATGAAAGTGTTTAACCGAGAACGAAATGTGACTTTAAAATTGTATATAATATACATATATGTTTTATACGTATATACATTTTTATGTGTGCATAGCATGTTTTTCTCAAAATCACCAAGTTTCGTCACTCACGCGTTGCCTTTTTTTTACATTTTATTTTTCATTCTATGGTTGTGCGTTATTTAAGCACACCCGTTGTCCGAAATTATTTTCGGCAAATGTTATTAATCGTCCGTGCGCTGCTGGCAACAAGATTTCAGGGTTAAGGTTAAACATATACGTATATTAAATTTTTGAAAAAGCAAATTCGAGTACCTACCAACAGTGCTTAAACGACCTGTGAAAAATCATTTTTCTTTAACAGATTCATACCTCACATGATAGTGACTCCATCACTACAATATACCATGCAATATATATTATATTTTTACCATTTTCTCGAGTCAAAAGTGGTTTTGAATTCAGTAGTTGTGAATGTCGTTTATCGGTACAGTTATTTGGCAAGTATTTCGATTTGTATATATAATATGATGAGGTGTGTCGTCGTTGTATATATTTAAGATAAATTCGTGCGCTCGATTAGATGAACAAAAACTATTTTTTCAGTTAAAAAATGCCTTTGCGGCTAATTTGTGTCCTCGTCATTGAAATCCGTGTGCTGTTCATCCGTGCGTATTTTATTTTTTTTTACCATACGGTCTTATAGTAATGACAACATAAAGCAGTGGATATACCCTAAGGCCAACATCACGACGTGATCGTTATATCGCGTGCTATTAGATTCATTATATTATAATATTAACCATACGACTTTATGCAAGAGGAAAAAAGTTTTTGGCCGATTGCGCTTTGTGCAAAAATTAAATTGCGCTTACGTCTATTTTCGAATTAAACAACGTCTCTGTATATTATTGTCGTCGTGACGAGGCTGGCTACGGTGGACCGTGTATGTATAAAATATACATATTTATACACTTTTTAAGGGATGGAAGGGGAATCAAAGTAAAAACAACAACACAGTGTACGTAAAATCGGGATTCGGGGTTGGCATGAACAAAATACCATCAAAAAAATACTCAAAAGAAAATCATGTACCTAGTTTTAACGTTAATTTAAACTGTGTAATTTTAATAATAAAAAAATATCGTTAATATCTTAGATCAATAAAAAGAAATAATCAATTTGTTTTATTTTCTTGTATACATTTTATAAAAAATAATTTGGGTAAATAGTTTTTATTAAATACTATAACAGATAGATATTCATTTTATTTACCTATTTCTACAACATTTCGGTAATTTTGTGATTGATTTTTTTTCAAAATAGCCTCGGAATCTTGCAAGTGACTGACTCAGATAGTCTGCAGATGAACGGTGTTTTGAAAATATGAAATGTATATTTGATACTACGAAGGAGATGATAGGTCGCGGAATATCTTATTGCCACTTCTGAATCCTTTTTACGGTTGTATACAATTATAAATTCACTCATATTTAGTTGCTTTCGAAACCAGTCGTATTAGGTATATGCATATTGTTGTTTACGCGGTTTCTGCGTTAAAATGTAATAATATTATTGTTCAAATTACACGTCAAAAGTGACGTAGTCTCGATAACAATTGTTATACCTATGCTCGTTTTTAATGGCCGTGTTTTTAAAAATACGATTATCGTTAGAAGTTGTTGTTTTGACGAAGTGGACGTTTAGGAAACGTTGCGAAAATTTAACATAATTGGTTTGTTCAATGGCGGGAATTTTAACTTGTTTTTCTTACAGCTACAGCCATATAGTATTATACCTATATAGTATATAGATAACTACATCTAGAATTGGATCAATTGTTAAAATAATAAAGGCGTTGTAAAACATCTCAAATTAATTAAAACATTTTGTATATATTATATAATATATATACTACAATTGATATAGCTATTGATATTTCTAATAAATTAATTTTATTTGATGTTAGATTAATAATATAAATAGTGTCAATTTTATTTTATATTCATGTGATAAAAAGATATTTTAGACGATTTTTTGGAATAATTTTATTTCTGAGAAGAGAAGGGTCGTTGTCATTTCAGAGTTGGGTGATAAATGATAATGTTTCGCATAGAATTTAGGGGACCATCTATGTCTTTAGCCTTTAAGCTAGTGAAAACAATTTTTATTTTTATTCAAAGTATACACTTTTTTTTACATTTCAAAACCAATTAATGTAATACTCGAGTATTGATTTCTTCGATATAGCCATCATCAGTTCGACTTATGTGTACATAGTAGTCTTTGTTTGTTACCATTAAGTTTGAATTTTGTAGACAACTTGTCGAAGCTTGTCTCAGGTCGAATTAAGATATATGATACGGCGCCGAGAAGCTTATAGCTGTGAAACGTGTCAAATAATAATTAATAACACTCGTTGAGAGTGATTACTGGCGTCGCGTTTTCGTTAATATGACGCAAATCATCCTCGATGTCTTATTTCCTGTTAAAAATAATAGCGCCGCGTAATTATAACTAGGACTTAAATGTACGAATATAATTTTCATATCCTGTCTAAATATATATATATATGTGTATATGTTATAACTAATAATCAAAATGAGTCCAAACCACATATCCTATTGAATGATAATTTAACTAGGTACACGGACATAGATGTCTCATCTATGGCATTTAACTATATATTTTTAATCATAAGTCACTTAATCGAGCAAAAGTAATAAATAATGTAACATAACATTAATAGCTAGGGTAAGTATATAAAGCACAATATAATCTATTTTTTAAATTTTCATCTATGTAGAATATTAGGCTTAAAAAATCCTTATCCTTTGTATTGAAAGCCTTATATTAACAATACAATAATATACAAATTTCATGGGACACGTTTAAGTGTAAGCTTGGACTCCATCCATTCACCTGTAAAACTATATAATCGAGGACTAAAACGTAGTTTCCACATATAGAGTGGATACACCTATACCTAGTCTTTTAGTAGTCCTAGTCTAATGTGAGTTATTCCCAAAAGTCCATTACTGCATTTTTATGTACTTAAAAGTTATAACCAAGACTGATATATCGATTGCTGTACAAATGCTGGTTAATAATGCACAATTATAAAAACCTTTATAAAAAATATATTAATTATACAGATAATTTTATGATCTAACGACTACGCTTTTGGTATATTATACTACATACTGTATTATAATTGGTGGCCATCGTTATATTGTTTGTTTTTATATCGTTCGTCCACGCATAAGGATATGGACTATGGATGTACCTAAAAGGGATGTACAACGATGATATGTAAATACTAAACTGTACAATACTTATAATATCGTGTGTTTTGTACATTTGTATCTCGAAACATTTTCGTGATCCTTGTTATTCGGTTTTTATTTTATGTTTTTGTGCAGACGTTTGAAAAAAATAACTAATCGATTGGGTGTTGTATTTGTTGTTTTTATTTATATTGTAGTTTTTACTCTATTATTATGCCAGAATATCGTGAAACGCAGTTTCCTCGTTGGTTTTTAGTGTTTTTACTTTTTACCAACAATTAACTACCTAGATGAATTACACCTTAAACATAACGTGTTTGTTGAGGTGTTCCAATTATATATTAAATAGGTACTTATGACTAATGAATTTACTCTATCCGTACCTCAAAGGTGTTTTCCGTCGCAATAGTGAGTCGTCGCATTATAATATATCGATTTATGCCAAACTCGTGAGCGGGTTTTTTTTTTCTGTTGTATAATAGTATAGAATGTATAAGTAAATATTGTCATTGTGCAAGACGCTGCACGTGTCATGCCGGCTCCTACGTTGTAGAGAACAATTTCATAATAATTGCAGTTGTATATAATATTATATTATATAAAATAATTAACAATGCAGTATAAGAGCACTACTAATTACAGAATAATTTTAAATAATTTAATTTCGATTATATTTTAGTATTTATAGAAACAATTGAGATTTTTACCTTAATAATTTTTATATATTTTTCATAATGAAAACTTATATTTTTAATTTAATAGTGTAACAAATAAAGTTAATTTTGTATAAACATTTTAAGAAAACGCCATACTCACGCGTGTTGGTGACTTTCATATTAGTGTGATTTTATATAATTTATTATATATTTTTATTTATTTTATATAATTTATATAATCTTTAAAAATATAAATTATAACTTCGCAAAAAGTCGCAAAAAGTCACCGTACAAACAGATATCATAGTCTTACCTTTAAATTTATTCAATTCATTTTAATTAGAGTACTATTTAAATGTTTAATCTAATAACATAAAATTGGTTTTGCTGAACGGAAATATACTGTGCAATATGTTTGTAATATGTTAATATATACTGTCTTCTAAAGAATAAATATACCTACTTATTAGTATGTGTTCAGATATTTTATAAAATAGACAATTATTTTTTGAATTCGTCCTTCTGATTTTCCTTTTTTACAATATTTAAATTTTAAGCGAGTTATGAGTATGTTAATTTTAAGATACATAAATTATTTTAAGTGTACTGCACTCTATGAACACTCGTTGTAATCTATCGTTTATGTGTCATATTGTTTATAAATTTTAAAAACTTAAATATATTAGTTTCAAGGAACATGACATTGTAATTTGTGTTACTGCAGTGAAGCTGCTGCGTGTTCTCGCTGTAGTTTTACGACTCAATCTTGTAATATATAATATACATATTATTAGTATATTGATCGTTACCGAAAATTCATTCCATGTTTTTACAGTTACAAGTATACAACCATATAATATAATACAAAAAAAAAGCTCAACGACTTCGTCTTATTCAAAACAATTTTCACATGAGACCCTGCGATCGGCTTATTAGTGTTCCAAAAAATCATATTTTTTTATAGCATCAATATAAGCATTCACGTGAGACACAAATAAGGAGTATATCGTCCCCTCTATATAGCAACCGGAAAGTGTTTCGTAGGATGGAGCTCGAATAAATATAATACAATTTATATATATTTATTAATATAATATATATGTATTAACGACAGACGTGTTCTGCACGTGTTGATTCCGATTTTCCGTTTACGTCATTAATTGCGTCAGAACAGGTCGTGTAACAATTGGCAGAACGTCAATATACCGTTGCTGCGTTATTGCCGTTAAGTTTCGCGGTCTATGTAGTTCGTTGTCCATCATCGTGATGTAGTCTTTGCAAGGATGAATCGAGGGTTATTGTATTATGCATAACATGTATATTAGGTCTAAGAGGTATAATACTCTACAGGTCTAACAATACTTCATTTGATATTCATCAACATCGATTTATTTTTTCACACATAGCACTTATCTATACTGGGGTGTATTTTATCGTAAACCGCACACTATAGATTCGTCCTTGACATGTACGATACGAGCATTTACATTTCAAGAATTACCGATTTTTGTAGTGTTTATATATAATAATGCTATTGAACATTATTCAATGAACGACATAATTACATAGGAAGTGTTTAATATAAAACACATATTATAATAGACACGTGTCCATGTTTGTAGAATCATGATAGTGTATAATAATTAACGCAGGTACTTTCTGTTTTGTTTTCTCATAGGTGGAGCAACGAGATGTTCCCGGAATCGATTGCGCGTACTTGGCCATGGACACTGAAGAGGGCGTGGAGGTGGTGTGGAACGAGGTGCAGTTCTCGGAGCGCAAAAACTACAAGGCCCAAGAAGACAAGATCCGGCAAGTGTTTGAAAGCCTCACACAACTCCAGCATCCCAACATCGTGAACTTCCATCGGTACTGGACGGACACGCACAACGACAAACCACGCGTAATTACTATATGATCGAAAATCTTCTTGCCCCTCTCACTGATTTCAAAAAAAAAAAAAACTAAGACATATAGTAGAAATAGTAGAAATAGTTAAGTAAATCATCGGTTAACACATCTAGCATTAATCTTATCGTATTAGTTCATATACATACAAAATCATTAGTCCTAAAATATAAAATTTCTATGTTTTTTGTCTATAATTTTGTATACAACCTACTATCAGTCAATGCTATCGAATTATGTGGTCCCTTTGAAGTTGCATCAAGCAATTTCTATTTTTTATTATATATTATAAATTATAATAATGATAAGCGCTTTTTAATAACATATTAACTATACTTTATAGTTTTAAATACGTGCTCACGGTGTGATTTAGTTGATGTATTATAGACGTTCAGCAATAATTTTTTCGGTAAACGTTAATAATAAAAATATTTTTTTCTTCTCCCTTAAAGTTATTCTATATTTCTGTGTTTTCAAGGATAGAAACAAATACTGGGAGATAAGACGTCATATAAATTTCTAATACATAATATCCTTATATAAATAATATAAATAACTAATTATTTGTATGTTATTTATCAGAAATGTGATAAACTTTATGCATTTTATTTCAAAAATGAAAGGAAAAAACTATCATAAAAGTAACATGGTTTGATGATATTTTTTCCGTACTTGATGGACTGTGCACACAAATTGCGCCTGATCTGATTAGTTAATTCAATGCGTATAATATTGTATATGGCTATGATCACTCCACAAAACAACATGATGATGCCTACGTCACGGCTGCATATCACATAAATACTATCACACCATGTTACTTTATCACGGAAAAAACCGGAGCCTACAAAAAATCACCTTGTGCATAATTTATTGTTCAATATTGCTTATAAATGACGTCCGTTAACCTCGACGTATACGTCTATTGTGTGTTTGCGCAGGTCATATTCATCACAGAATACATGTCTTCTGGCTCGTTGAAACAGTTCCTAAAACGTACCAAACGCAACGTGAAGAAGATTTCACTGACCGCATGGAAACGATGGTGCACGCAAATCCTATCGGCCCTAAGGTATGTGCTAGCACTGGACACTCCAATCCTGTTGGTATTAGGATCATTCTACTTACTTTTTTTTTTTTTTTTAATTTTCCGTTACCGGCGCAAAGCGTATACATTACGTTTTATAGAATAGCGAGTAACAACATAAAATATTACGTGTACTTAACTAATAATGTATTAATGTATTTTGTCTATATAAACAACAAAACAATAGTATATACATTTTGCAATATATATAATATGTATAGCTAGGTATTGTATATATATAATAATAATAGATATGTGAGTATTACTAGTATAATAATAAAACAGTATAGTAAATACTCGATAAACATAAAATAATATTATAATAACATATCACACTGGTATAACTGGAATAGTCGCCGTCATCGTAGCCGCCATTGATTGCAGAACTGATATTCACTATACTCAAGAGAAGATGTGGAAGACCACTTTTGGGACAGCGAGATCGCAACTGATGGCAATAATCTCCTGTCATACGCGCACGCCCAATTATAATTTGTGTGTGTGTGAGTGTATAATTGTATTTTTCAGAAGGATTAAAATCGAAAAACGATAAGACAAAAACAAATCGAGATATAATCAATATGGAAAAATGATTCGCCAAACCGACACCGCCGTTGCTGTCACCACCACCACCACACGACCTGTGTATATAATACAATTAGATACTACTACTACTACTACTACTAATTATAATAATAATAATAATATAATATAATATAGTCTACCAGCTATATTATTTGTACAGTTGAATATATAATATAGTCGCGGGTCGTGCGTGTTGTCGGAGAATGTTTTAGTCGTTGTGGTTTTGCTTCCCTCGTCGCAAGTGCAGGCAACAACAATTCTTCGACTACTTCGACAAAATCTTGCTATGTTCGTCTGTTGCTGTTTTGGCGCTCAATTATAAAATAATATATTTATAATACATATTTACAATTTTTTTTTTTACTATTTTGATTGTACATTTTATTGTGTTACGTGTACATACGTATATATATATATATATTGTATATATTTAAACAAAAAAAAATTTATGTATATATAATATATATATATATATGTATTGTGTTGTGCACTAGCAGTAATTTATGATTATGATATTTATATAATATTATGAGAACAAATAATTTATATAGTCGTCCCGAGCGCCGCCGGTCCGACCGGACACCCGCCAATAGTTGGTGTTTTTTTTCTGTGTAGAATAACGAACGTCCAAAATAACGGGGCAAAAAATTGTGCTATCCAGCCGTGTAGTGTGTGTGTCTGTGAAAAAGACCATCGCTGCCCAAAAGCAAAAAAAAAAAAACAAAAAAAAGACAAAAACAAAAGTTGTGGTTTGTTTTTCAGTTACTTGCATTCATGTTCACCGCCCATCATCCATGGGAATCTGACCTGTGACACGATATTTATCCAACACAATGGACTCGTGAAAATAGGATCAGGTAAAGTACCGCACGAGCGAAACATGCCATGTAAGGGAACATTACCAAACAATTTATATATAAAAAAAATATTAGAAATTATAACATACCTATAATATATATATACCGCAGTATGCAATTATTATGGAAGGTGATGATAATTGTTATGATACTAAGCATGGTTTAAAAACAAAACGGAAAAAATCTTGTTTTCAGTGCCAAAGCTTAGAAACGTTCCGCACTGTACTTTTTCGCCGGCTGACGGTCCTAGGCGATGACGATGCTAGGGCCACCCCATATTTCTGTGTAGGATTGTAAACGCGTTCGCGATGTATACATTGATCCGGCGTTAAGGACCGCGTGGGTTGTCCAGGACCGGGCACGATTGGGTTAAACGTACATGCGGTCGGATCGAGCTGACGCATGACTATGATTACGACGATACTAATAGTGATTCTTTTCTTAAAAAAAAAAAAAAACTATAGTTGCTCCGGATACCATTCACGTGCACATCAAGACTTGCCGGGAAAACATGAAAAACATGCATTTTATTGCACCTGAATGCGGAAGTAAGTTAATTGTGTTTCAATAATATATATTAAAATAGGTACACTAAAATTATATAATGATTCATTTTTTTCATGTCCAATGTCCATGTATATCATTTTGTACTTTGTTCGTAATATTCTTTATTATTTCAATATAATTGTAATAATTAAGGTATTTCAAACGTACCTATTAGCGATTTAATCAATTCTCATGGTAACACTAATAATATGCGCTAAAAGTTCCTGTCCAATTAAATTATTACACACAGATTATACATATTATTTACAAATGGTTACAAATAAAAAGTTTTATAGTTTCTATAAAGCTGTCATTTTGTACGGTCCATTGTTAAAACTGCATAATGTAGTTACTTTATACGGTTAGATAAAAATTTAAGTTTAAAAATGCGTACACTTCGTACTATTATATACATAAAGTATAAATTAATGTTATAATTATATAACAAAGTAGTAAGTATGTATATATACATAATGTAAAAATTAAATAAAAAAAAAAGTAAATTACAAACGTTATTAATATAATATGTTCACTAAAAGTCAAAATAATCAGTTTTTTGTAATCATTAGATTTTAAAAACCCTAACAAGAATGTTCACAAAAATACTTATTTTGTTTAATATGTAAGTAGTACGTATCTATAATATTTGTGAAATATACTCAAATGATATATCATATCGTTGAAAAAAATAATATTTTTAACAATAAGAAATGTATACTATAATTATTTAATCATATACAATTAAGAAATAACAATACAGTATTTATATAATAGGTACTTACTGATTCTGTATGATTTGTAGAAATTTGGAAGATACTTAGATTTACCAAATAATATTCAAACTTAATGTACCTATATAATTGTACAAAGTGTCCGCGTTTCGCACTAAAATGCTCGACCTAGAACCTAAAATGTTTTTTTTCTTAAAATGTTGTAAAAATTTTTTGTAAAAAAAATATAAGAATATTTAAAAAGAAAGTACTATATCGACTGATAGATGTGAAAAATGCATCACCCCTACGTGCGCAGTTTGTATGCATCAATTGTATCATAGAACGCGTGTCTACCTTATACATTTTGTACACTACTACGTCTTTCTCTACTTTTATGAGGTTATTTTTTATTAAAAGAACCACCGTTCGATTTCAGATTTTGTGACACCCGCCATCGATATTTACGCGTTTGGAATGTGCGCGTTGGAAATGGCCACGTTGGAGATACAGGGCAACGGCGACAGTGGCACGCTCGTTACGCAAGACCACATCAACCGCACGATCGAGTCACTGGACGATCCACTGCAAAAGGACCTGATCTACCAGTGTCTAACGGCCGATTTTGAGAAACGTCCGACGGCACGAACGTTACTCTTCCACCCCGTACTGTTTGAGGTGCACGCGTTGAAATTACTCGCGGCGCACGCTCTGGTCAAGACTGGTAAGTGTTTCGAGGTTTCTGGGGTCTGTTGTATATTTTGGTTTGCATGAAGGATTTAAAAATAAAAAATAACGTTAGAATTTAACGCAAAATCTGCGTTAAAATATTGTTTAATAGTTTTTCTAATAATCTTCTAATAACTGTTGATATAAATATATAGGTTAGGTACAAGATGAGGAATTAAACGATAAACACTAAATTTAAAAAAAAATATTTTTGAAAGAAAATATAGTTTTACTATTTATTATCGTTATAATTTTTTTGTTTTTAATTTTATGGATGACAACATGCGTTTTTTTATTACATGCTTACTTCAAATAGTATGGTTATCATAAAATAATGTTTATCTTATACCTATAACAATTAATTCAAGAATAAAATATTTCAAATTTGAATAGTTATAGAATCTTGCTATATGAAAATTCAATTTTGGATTAATACTCAATTATAACATAAGTATTTAAATTTAGATGAATTGTCAGAAGATGTACCTCGGAATACATAGTCAACTACTATTGTCATATATTTTATGAATATATACTTTCCAAATATAATAATTTATATCAGCAATAATACATGTAATATAATATATAATTATCTTATGACCAAATTAAGTTTTTTTAATATTATTTATCATAAATAAACGCATCCCCTTCTTAAAACTCATATTAATCTTATTTGTTTATTTTATTTTCTAGAACATTTTGCCGACAGACTGTCTGATGAGGTATATCCTCAAGAAAAAGTAATTGCTGACATTGTGCACCCCGGCGATGAAACTCGATCGGTCCAGTTCAAAATGTCTGATGTCCCAGAGAGCAACAAGCTTGAAAAGTTCGTCGAAGACGTCAGGTGTGTGGAATACCTAATATTATTATTTATATTTTATAGTGAGATGTATATAATTATATCCATTAATCATTATTATTGATTTAAGACTAGAAAATAATAGAATTTGCTATTTTGCGTGTTTTCTTAACTTATGATGTATATAATTAATATAAAGTATTGGCTAATATATAAATTCCACTTCTTAGAATATAATGATAAGTAAGTCGATAAGGTTAAAAACGAAATTTAACTTGGCACATTTTACTGATTTCACTATGCATAATTCTTAGTCTTGACAACTTATGTATGCATTAAATCATGACGTTAAAATAATATTATATTTACCGTTTAATAATAAAATATTTCAACTAAATATAGTTACCCAACATAATTTATCACTCATCCACGATAGACGATGAATATTATTTATTGAATCGAGTGACTGTTTATATTTTATATATTATATTTAACTTAAATCGATAGAAGTCGTATTTCAAAAATAATATTTCCATCTCGTTTATTAAACATCACAGTGGTCATTTTAGAAACGGCATAGAGATGAAGCCGATTCAATATTTAACATATATTATATGTATATAAATTATGAACAACGTTTAAAATTGTAATCAATTGTAAACTAAAACTACTTATTAGCACATCCTACCTATACAAACATATTATAACTATGTAAAGCAATACTTCTTACTTCTGACCCACTCATAAGAGAGATATACGCACACAAAATGTTAAGTTAATTGTTGTTCCTTTTTTTTATGAAAAATGTGTGCAGTCCAAGTAATTTTATATAATATAACGTTTGTCTCTGTTTTATCTTATTATAAATATAGGTTTGGCATTTACCCGTTGACTGCTTACGCCCTGGAAGCGGGACCTGTGCGGCTTACTACGTATCAGCCTCAGAGTCCGACCGGTTCCATGGACCAGTCTATCCCATCGGATAGGAGTAGCTCTGGGCCGATCGACGTCGAAGTCAGACGTATCGTCAACACGATGTGCAACATCAAACCACGAGACGATGCTCAAAATGACTTTATGGTCGGTATATTATTAATTATTATAACGTAATTTCGCCATGTACGAAAATATGACTAGAGATTCCTTATGGGTAGACATTTTTAACAATATGTATCGGTTTATATAACTACGGATTGTAGTTCGTGTATCGTGTTGTAGTTACATAAATCGATTCACGTGATATGCATTATATAATTTATTAAAATATTTTGTGTAATAAAATACTTAGTAAAATTGATCTCAAAATGAAGAACAAACTATTAAGGATTTAATTTTTATTCCAAACAGATGACAATTCTACTGCGGATGGATGACAAAATGAACCGTCAACTAACGTGTTCCATAACGGACGCGGACACTGCGTTGTCTCTCTCCCAAGAATTAGTGCACTTCGGCTTCATCAACGAGGTGAGTTTGATTCAAACACAGAACCAACGATGATAATTCGTTAAGGGATAGGGAATGACAAACAAGCAGGTCTATTTTTTTGCCAAACCTTTTTAAGAAAAAATTAATATATTTATCACGTTTACTTCTAATTTGTTTATGGTATACATATACCGCTTAACTGTTATAACTAAACGTAATCTTCATGAGTTCAGTTATACATTAAAATTTCACCGATAAGCGATTTCTACAAGTTATTTGATTCATTTATAAGTTTTGTCGGTAATATTTACAGAAGACTGATTTATACGTTTTTTATACCACATACTTAAAGCATGAAATTTATTTTCACAAATGTTGAGTATCTATTATGCAGGGTAATTATTTTATCGCAACACACTCTTAATCTAATCTAACCTAGAAATCACAGTGTCCTTAGCTTCTAATTGACATAAAATATATATCCTTGTAAGTTGTAAGTGGCGTATTATACTAAAGTAAACTATGTTTTCGAATATATATCATATTTTCATGTTATCTCGTTTTTCCTACTGTGAGCTTTTGCTCTTGATGGGGATAGAATATTATGAAATCATTAGGTGATACAAAACAATTAATCGGTTTTATTTCACTCGCAGTCGGACAGAGACAAGATATACGTAATCATCGAAGAGACACTTTCCGAGGGTCCTCATTACAAGGAAGACGACGATCAATCGTCAATTCCCGTGGAAGTCGAATCATCGCCATCGTTGCAGAAACGATCGTCAGCGCCTGCTACTCCGTCGTCGTCGTCCAGGCCCAGCGTCATACGGTCGCCAGTAAAACGCGACGGCAGTTAATGATAGCTACGTGGCCAACTCAAGTTGGTCACTCGGTTTCGTCCAACCCGTCGTCTATCGACGACGACCCCGCGGCAACGAACCGCGTACCGTTTATATTCGCTTCTTCCAAGTTTAAAAAGTATAAAAAACACATTACAGTGCGTCATCGTTACGATAACGTCAACTATATTTCATCCGCGTCAATTCAAACCAAACAAAACGTGCGAAAAACAAAAGCGAATTCAATAAAAACGACCTCCTTTTGCATATTATACGTTATACTCGTCGATTTTATAACACACACACACACATGTATAATGTGTTTAAATATATGCTTACACTTATATATATTACAATATAATAAAACGTAAAAACGTAGACTTGAGTCATTATGTTATGCGTGTGTAAAATATATACATACACATATATATATACATATCCATGTATAAATATATATATATATATGCATGTATGTACGAGAGTATATTATATATTCGATTACGATAAGCTTAATATTTTTTACTGAATATTAATAATATAATAATAATAATAAAGATAACGATAATAATAAAATTATGTTTAATTAGAATATGGTAAAAGACACCTAAATTATTTGTTTTATATAATAAATATTATATTATACTCAATATTATATTCAATTATTCAATATCCGTCGTACAATTTTTATTGTTAATCACATCATATTCATTCCAACCAAAAAAAAATAATAAAAAGATTTTAAAAGAATCGCTCAATGTAATTTTTATATAATTATTTATTTTATTTTATTTTTTTTTTTTTAATTATTATTATTGATGCTTTTATTCAACGTGCTCTATTTATTATTATTGTTCACATTCATCATTTAAACATATTATTATTATCTTTTCTCAAACTCGTCGTTCAGTTACCTGTCTTTTTCGGCCAATTATGTAATTTATTATATTATATTATGTATGGTCTCAAAAGTCGTATGACCTTCCGTTATTTACACTGTGTAGGTACATGTAGAACTATTTTAACACGTTTACTATGTACCAATTATGTCATTCGCCTAACAAATGTACGGTGTGTTGCGTTCAAAATGTGATATGTTTTTAATTTAAAAAAAAAAAAGAGAAAATATATTAGATTTAGGCTTTATTATATTTTACTTATGATTTTTGAATATTATGATGAATATTACGTGTAAATTATTAATGATGAATTAAAAACTGTGATACTTACAACTAAATGATTTTTTTTTATTATATTAATTAATTCCGTAGTTATTTTATATTTTAGAATACAAAATGAAATTATGAGAAATACTCAGTTATTCAGTTCCATATTAGAATTACAGAACAGACTACTAAATAAGAAATTATAAATAGAGACATTAAATAAGCTAAACTCAAAGCAAAAAAATCTCAGAATAATGATTTTTACGGTAAAAATG